>OY282397.1:16651137-17940532 GCA_958295455.1 Coleophora deauratella | reverse complement strand
AGGACAGAAAAGTAATAATGAGCTGCAAAACCAAAGAAGAGCGACATAAAGTGAAAACCAGGATTGAGGAAGCAAACTGTCATCTCGTTGTCGAGGAGGTGAAGAACAAAGACCCGCTTCTGATGCTCAGGGACGTCCTCGCGGTGAACACCAATGAAGATATCCTAAAGGCATTCAGGAATCAAAACAGGAGTATTTTTCAGGACCTCGATAAGGCAGAAGATAGGCTGGAAATAAGATATAGACGTAAAACCAGAAACCCTCACGCTTGCCATGTAATTGTCACTGCGTCCCCCATGATATGGAAGAGAGCGCTAGAGAAGGAAACCGTCCATATAGATCTCCAGCGAATTCAAGTGACGGACCAATCACCCCTGGTGCAATGTACCCGGTGCTTGGGCTATGGACACACCAAGAGGTTCTGCAAAGAAACAGTCGATCTTTGCAGCCATTGCGGTGGCCCCCACCTCAAGGCAGAATGTGCTGACTGGATCGCAGGAGAGAAACCCGCATGCAAAAACTGCTCCAAGGCTGAATTAGAAAACATAGGTCATAACGCATTCAGCCAGGATTGCCCAGTGAGGAGAAGATGGGACAAACTGGCCCGAACCTCGATAGCCTATTGCTAAGGGCGAACAAGGCGGAAAACTACCCTACCGTGTTATACAAGCAAACTTGCAAAGAAAAAAGCTGGCGACTAATGAAGCTTTCATAGAAGCCAGCAAACGGAAAGTAGCTGTCGCATTATTCCAAGAGCCATATGTTGGTCGGTCAAAAAACATGAAGAGTCAACGCGGTGTGAGAGTCTTCCAAGCTGCTGGTGAAGATGTAGTAAAAGCGTCCATCGCTATATTTGACCCTGATTTAGATGTCATCCAACATCCTGAACTCACTACCTCCAATATTGTAGTGATCGAAATCAAAACTAGAGCTTGGAAGATTGCACTGGTATCCTTCTACTTCGAGCCGGATCAACCCATCAACAAGTACCTCGACCATCTGAGGAAAATAGAAGAGAAATTAAAAGTTAGGCACTTGGTCATAGGTGGCGATAGCAACTCCAAAAGCACATGGTGGGGTAGTACACAAATAGATCACAGAGGAGAAGACATGGCCAGTACCATCCATGAAATAGGCCTCCACATACTTAACACAGGTGATAAACCAACCTTCGACACTATTCGTGGGGGCAAAAGATTCTCGAGCCATGTGGACATTACAGCCTGCTCAACGGACATGCTCAATTTGATTGAGGATTGGAGAATTGATGAAAACCTCACAAGCTCGGATCACAACGGTATCGTCTTCAACATCAACTTAGAAAAATCAAAAGGAACCAGTATAGTAAGAACAACAAGACTCTACAATACCAAAAAAGCCAATTGGACCCTATTTAACGAAAAATTGCATCAACAAAAAATTGAATATCAGCTAACCAAAACAGAAATAGACAAAATTAATAGTAAACAACACGTGGAAATAGCAGCCGGAAATTTTAACAAGATAGTCACCGAAGCATGTGACCTTGCAATCCCAAGAAAGAAACAGCGGGAAACAATTACGATGCCGTGGTGGTCCGAAGAACTAGCAGTGATGAAAAAGGAGGTCGCAACAAAGCGCCGCAGGATCCGATGTGCATCACGTGTCCGCAGGGAAATGGTTGTCGATGAATACCTGAAACATAAAGAGTTATATGAAACTGCAGCAATGAAGGCCCAAACAGGAAGCTGGAAAGATTTCTGTAGTAAGCAGGATAGAGAAACTGTATGGGAGGGGATTTATAGAGTGCTCTCGAGAACCAGTAAAAGAGAAGAAGATATACCACTTGAGAAAGATGGGAGTATACTGGACATGGAAGGATCAGTAAAACTACTGGCTCATACATTCTACCCCAAGGATTCTGAAGAGAATGACAGCTCATTACACCACCAAGTTAGAGGAGAAGCAGATAGAGTGAATGAGGGAAACATTGATGATAAATGTGACCCATTATTTACTATAAATGAGTTGAAAGCTGCGTTGAAATCCTTTAACCCAAAAAAGGCTCCCGGTGCTGATGGTCTTACTGCGGATATATGCGAAAAAGCGGTAGAGAATGACCCTGATCTCTTCTTGGCACTTTTAAACAAGTGTTTGGAATACCACTGTTTCCCAAAGCAATGGAAGGAGGCCATAGTTGTAATTCTGAGAAAACCGGGGAAGGAAAGCTACACTGTCCCGAAGTCATATAGGCCGATAGGTCTTCTGCCAATACTAGGCAAAGTCTATGAGAAAATGCTGGTGGCTCGACTAAAATACCACCTGTTACCCAAACTCAGTACCCGTCAGTTCGGATTCATGCCCCAGAGGAGCACCGAGGACTCCCTCTATACCCTGATGCAGTACATTCACAGCAAATTAAACCAAAAGAAACTAATCACAGTTGTATCCTTGGACATAGAGGGAGCCTTCGATAGCGCCTGGTGGCCACGAATCAGACTGAGACTGGCGGAGGAACAATGCCCAGTTAACATCAGAAGAGTCTTTGACGACTATCTAGCAGAGAGAAAGGTCACAGTAAGGTATGGAGGCGAAGCTACAAGTATTGTTACAACAAAGGGATGTGTTCAGGGATCTATCGCGGGCCCAATATTATGGAACCTGCTGCTCGATCCTTTGCTCAAAAGCCTAGAACAGAAAGGCAATTACTGTCAAGCCTTCGCTGACGACGTAGTGCTAGTTTTTGATGGGGACACTGCACAGGATATTCAAAACGAAGCAAATGCTGCCCTCAGGCATGTTGAGGAGTGGGGTGTTCAGAATAAACTCAGATTCGCGGCACATAAAACCAACGCAATGGTAATAACAAAGAAGCTTAAATTTGACACACCACGACTCAGCATGAGTGGGGTAGACATTAATATGACCAAAGAAATAAAACTGTTAGGCCTAACAATCGACAATAAATTAACTTTCAATAGTCATGTTACCAGTGTCTGTAAGAAAGCCATAGCAATACAGAAGCAGCTAACTAGAGCCGCAAAGGTCAGCTGGGGACTTAACCCTGAGGTCATCCGATCGATATATATTGCAGCAGTGGAACCAATTATTACGTATGCCGCCAGTGCATGGGTACCAGCTGCGTCAAAACTTGGAACAATAAAACATTTAAATGCAGTCCAAAGGGGCTTCGCGCAAAAAATGTGTAAGGCCTACAGGACGGTCTCACTAAATTCCGCACTAGTTCTGACTGGGCTACTCCCCCTTGACTTGCGGATCCGAGAGGCAGCCTCGTTATACGAGGCCAGGAGGGGGTTGCCTCAGGCGGGACTGTGCGACAGAGAAATCGAACAGGCAGCATCGGCGCTAGATTCCCCGCATCCCGCAGAACATATTTGCTTGGAGTTTGTGAGTCTGGTGGACCAAGACCAACTGGACTCAAACAGTAATTTCGAGTTAAAGATCTTCACTGATGGCAGTAAGATTGAGGGCAAGGTTGGCGCAGGAATATCCATGTGGGATAATTTTGCGGAAACTAAAGCCCTCAAACTTACGTTGCCATCTTACAGTACAGTTTACCAGGCAGAACTACTGGCCATATGCAAAGCGACGCGGGAAATCCTAAGAAATAAAGCAGCCACTTGCGGAATCTATAGCGACTCTATGGCAGCACTTCAAACTGTAACAAATCCATGCTCCCTCCACCATCTAGCAGTGGAAGCGCGTCAAAATCTTAGGAACGCAGCACTCCAAAATAAACATGTGCAATTATTTTGGATCAAAGCCCACGCAGGACTAGAGGGAAATGAACGTGCAGATCATCTTGCCAAAGAGGCCGCTCTAGGCTCCAAACGAAAGCCCGACTACGACTTTTGCCCGGTGTCATTCGTCAAGCGATGCATCCGAATGGGCGCGCTTGACGAGTGGAACCAAAGGTACAAGAACAGCGAGACTGCGTCAATAACCAAGATCTTCTTCCCAGATGCGGTGGCGGCGTACGCCGTGGTACGTAAATTAGAGCCAACAAACATTACGACTCAAGTAATGACGGGGCACGGTGGGTTCTCAGAGTACTTACACCGCTTTAAGTGCAAGGAGAGCCCATCGTGCATCTGCGATCCTGGAGTCAGTGAATCCGTTGTCCACGTGTTGTTGGAGTGCCCGGTGCACTCAAAGGAGAGGTATGACATCGAACAAATATTAGACTTAAAGTTAACTGTAGACAACATATGCAAAATCATGACAAGTAACCAGAGAGAGGAATTCCTAAATTATTGTAAAAATATAGTAAGTAAGATAATAGCAAGAAATAAGTAGATTGTAAATTATGGTGTCAAAATATTCTGATGAATATTTCTGTGTCAGCATAAAAATAAATATTTGTAATAAAAATAATAGGAATAAGATAAGATAATAATAATAAGATACTACAGATTTAGAAATTGTATAATAACATAGTTATGTCAACGAAAACATATAGATCTAAGTAAAAAGAAAAACATTGTAAAGAAAACAACTACTGAGGCAACCACAGTTATTTTCCCCAACCAAATGAAGTAAATAAATAAAAACAGTAGTAGCAAACTAGTTACAACGGGAGTCCCACCCGTTAAAGCAAGAATATGATGAATGAAAGAAAGATATCGTATGCAGAATGAAAGTGCGAGAGGAATAAAAGCGAGAACTGGAATGAAAAGAGTAGCCTAGAGAAAACAGACTCCGATTATGTTGGAGGTGTAAGTATAAAAAAAAAAAAAAAAAAAAAAAAAAAAAAAAAAAAAAAAAAAAAACCTAACCTAACCTAACCTAACCTAACCTAACCTAACCTAACCTAACCTAACCTAACCTAAAGGAATCAAAATGTTTGTGTGTCATTTCTATGTCTATAAGAAACTAAAATTAACTGCTTATTGATTCGATGATTCCTTTCTCTATTTTCTCATAAGATGGCACATTATAATGTACATTGCTTATATCGTAACATTAAGAATTATTGAATTATTGATGAGATCTCTACACAAGTGTTAAAGTACTGTAAAGATGAATTAGCACCTATCATAACCCACTTAGTCAATCTCTCTTTTGAAACTGGTTGCTTTCCAAACTCATTAAAAACTTCTGTAGTTAAGCCCTTATACAAAAAAGGAAACAGACGCGATCCAAATAATTATAGACCCATAACGCTGATACCTGTAAGGGCACAAGACAAAATGATTGTACGATAAGAAATGTTTAACTTTTACAATTGTACATGGAAATAAATGGTAGTTAATTACAAATGTAAAATATCTCTAAAAAAGAATGAGAAACATACTTATGAACTATGATATAGCAAAACGTTTTTTTTTTGATTTTTTTTTTCTTTTCTTTTTTTTTCATTTTTTTTTATTAGCACATCTGTTTTCTCTTTTTGTTTGTTTTTTTTTGTTTGTCTTTTTATTTAATTTGTTTTTTTTTTTTTTTTCATTTTTTTTTTTTTACTATTTACTACTATATACAACTATTTACATAAAGGCTAGTCGGATGACGACGATGATGATGACGAAGCTGACGCCGACGCTGACCGAGTCTCCTCCCTCCCAGCAGCAGCTGCGGCACCACAGACAAATTCCCATTTTACCCCATAAGTTCCGAGAAGTGCCTCCCTGGGTGGGCCCAGGTCTTCAGGGCAGCTGCTACGAGGTGTGGGTGTCCCGAAGATGAACAATTTGGGATATGCGGGGTGATCCCTAAGTCTGCCATTGAGGTAGTTAGGATGGTAAACCTTGAAATGTCTCACGTAGCTATACGTTTTAAGGAAGGCCCCGCACAGCAAGCACTGCTTACCGGTTGTGCTATCAGAGCTCTTCTTAGGTGTAGGGGCACTAGCTTCGCCGACCCTACCATCGGATGGCCCGGCAAGGTTCGAGGACGCCGGAGGTGCCGGCGGCGCGGGCGCCTGTTAGGTGTTGCTGCAGGACGGCTGCGTCCCGTCGATCATATGTTGTGGTGATGGCGGTGCATAACGTGGTGTGGGTGCCTCGAAGAAGTTGACTCCCTCCGGCAGATCATCATGGAGTCTGTTTTTTGAGGGCAGAGCTCGGATGAGAGATCCCACCATTTCGATGAGTTTTGTGTTCGTATTGTTGGAGGCTGTCAACCGCTCTTCCAAATTAGTAATTCGTGCATTAAGCTCAACGATTGTATTGGCAGCGAACTCCAATTTTCTTTGAGAATCGCGCACTCATGGCACGCTCTTTCGTTAATTGAGTGTCTAGTGATACAGGGTGGGGTAGCCGAAGAGGCGGTAGGCTCATGGGTGGTAGTAGTAAGCACCTCGGCCGGCTCAGAGAGCCCGTCAACATCCGGCATGTCATTGATGTTAAATTTTTCCATTTTTAGCACCACTCCACAGCTCTGTCCCTTGTTGTTATTTCAGTACTCGTTGGCAAGTTGCGAGCAAGTAGCAGGGTGTTTCTTGGTGGCTTCCCGGCACGATGTGGGCAGGAACATGTCAACCCTGCGACGAGTCGTGGGCAAGTTCCTGACAAGCTGTGGGCGAGTTGTGGGCGACCCCTCGACAAGATATGGGCAAGAACTTGCCAATCTCAAGACGAGAAGTGGGCAATTTCCTGGCAAGTTGTAGGCAAGTATGGGCAACCCGTCAACGATATGTAGGCAAGAACTTGCCAATCCCAAGACGAGTAGTGGGCAAGTTCCTGGCAAGTTGTAGGCGAGTATGGGCAACCCCTCGGTTAGATGTAGGCAAGGACTTGTCAACTCGTAGGCAGCGCTGCGACACGGTGGTGTGAAGTAGTGATGGTGGTTTAGCTTATTATTAGGTTGACACTAATCTGGTTTAGCTTATATAAACACTTCTAGTATATATTAGTTACAAAGTTCAATTAAACATGAAAAATAGATCATAAAATAACAGATGTAAATTAAGGATTATTAAACTTTTTGAGTTGTCTCACAATGCGAGACCAGTGATCATGAAAAGTATTAAGGCAATTGGAGTTACTCACAATGGTATTTATATCGTAAACATTAGAACAGTTACTGTTAGCCGCTAAATAGTTGTATCTGGATGTGGTAAATTTTGGGCAATCTTGAATCAGATGTTTTAACGATTGAATGCTGGTTTTATCGCATGGGCAAAGGTTGTCTACAGTGATGTGGAATCTGTGTAAATATTCTTTGTGGTATCCGTGATTTGTCAGGAGCTGCGTGATAATGAAGTTTGGATTGATGAGTGCTAAGTACTCTTTTAAAGATTCATATGTCGGAAATAGGGTTTTAGTATACGTGCATTTTGAGTAAACTTCGGCCGCCGCTAGGCTGTTTAGGCCTTTATATTGATATTTAACGTAACTGATCGGTACTAGTGCGTAATCAGCTATTTTATGTGCGGTTGCGGCAGACTTGGCCGCAGAATCAGCGGCCTCGTTACCGGGAACGCCGATGTGTCCTTTGATCCAAATGAATTCAACTTTTAGGCCAGCTTTAGCAGCCGACCAAAGTTTACGATGTATTTGATGTGCTTTGTCTTTTTGGTCGTATTTGTGGCCGAGTCCGAGGATGTCCCGGACTCTTGCCTCAAGTAGGACCTCTTCCGCTCTTGGCAGCTTTTTCGTAGGGCTTTCGAACCTGTGTTCGACGCGCCCACAGCGAACTCTATGTCAGAGTTGTCCAACATGTCGTCCGCACGCCTAAACAAGCTAGCCGCAGGTGGTGCGCAGCTCGCTTCCAACGCCGAAGCGTTGTCGGGGTGGCCCTGAAAAGGGCCTTTTGGTTGGCTCTGGGAAGAGCCCTTAGATATAAAACGCCCAGAGGCGTCCCTCATAGGCTGAGGCCGAGCTAACGGACACTGCTGCCCGTTATCCGACATCGTTAACAAACGCACGATCAGCTGGGTCCCGCTCAACCTGAAACCGGAGAAACTCGACGGCCAGGGAACTGGGAGAACCAGGGAATCGCAAGAAACGCAAAGACAAGCAAGTCGCCTTCAGTCACAGTGCACTTTAGCCGCCGGCCTACCACTCCGTTACGGTGGATAGGCGCGACGTTTCCAGGGGACACGATGAGGACGTAAGCACTGTGGGGGGGTCCCCCAACCTAACCTTTTTTTTTTTTTTTTTTAACGTTGGGAAATCCATCATGGATACCCAGTCACTGCGGGGGCAGCAACCGGGTTATGCCGGACTCCTACCGGCTAAAACCCAACGGCGTTCCCGCTTCGCCGTGTGGCAGGGGTCTGGGAAACCGGCAGAGCCTTTACCTCCAGTCCCCCACCGGCGACTGCCACCCGAAGGCGGCCCGGCTGCGTGAAGGGCAGATAATCTGCCCACCCGCGTTTGTAGGGTGCACTGGACGCAGAG
The DNA here is from genome assembly GCA_958295455.1 of Coleophora deauratella. Taxonomy (NCBI): domain Eukaryota; kingdom Metazoa; phylum Arthropoda; class Insecta; order Lepidoptera; family Coleophoridae; genus Coleophora; species Coleophora deauratella. The sequence goes on along the minus strand of OY282397.1, from coordinate 17,932,193 downwards.
TGCACCTTCCAACTGCTTCCTCAAAGTGGACAGCAGACCCCCCGGTCTACTGTCTGGAAGCGATGGGGGCCAGGAAACCCGACCCCCTGCGGCGGATAAGATGGTAGGCTCCGCCGCCAACCGACGCCACGCAGAGATGAAATCTCTGGCGGCACCCGCCTGGGGCATCGATAAAATCGACGCCCCCGAGCATCCCTTGATTGGACCCTTCAGCAAGGGTCCAAGGGAGCTCCTCCGCGGTTGGCGCGAGACACACCCCTAGGGATAATGTCAAGCGCCCCCTCCTGTGCTGCGCTTCGTCTGGTCCCTCGCTTCAAGCCTGTCCGGTATGGGTAACCCTATCCGGCATAGCCTTGAAGGACATTAGGACACTCAAGCCCCCCCACCAACGACAAGGTGGCAGCACAACGGGGGGGCCCCCAACCTAACCTTTTTTTTTTTTTTTTTTTTTTTTTTTTAACGTTGGGTAATCCGTCATGGATACCCAGTCGCTGCGGGGGCAGCAACCGGGTTATGCCGGACTCCTACCGGCTAAAACCCAACGGCGTTCCCGCTTCGCCGTATGGCAGGGGTCTGGGAAACCGGCAGAGCCTTTACCTCCAGTCCCCCACCGGCGACTGCCACCCGAAGGCGGCCCGGCTGCGTGAAGGGCAGATAATCTGCCCACCCGCGTGTGTAGGGCGCACCGGACGCAGAGTGCACCTTCCAACTGCTTCCTCAAAGTGGACAGCAGACCCCCCGGTCTACTGTCTGGAAGCGATGGGGGCCAGGAGACCCGACCCCCTGCGGCGGATAAGATGTTAGGCTCCGCCGCCAACCGACGCCGCGCAGAGATGAAAATCTCTGGCGGCACCCGCCTGGGGCATCGATAAAATCGACGCCCCCGAGCATCCCTTGATTGGACCCTTCAGCAAGGGTCCAAGGGAGCTCCTCCGCGGTTGGCGCGAGACACATCCCTAGGGATAGTGTCAAGCGCCCCCTCCTGTGCTGCGCTTCGTCTGATCCCTCACTTCAAGCCTGTCCGGTATGGGTAACCCTATCCGGCATAGCCTTGAAGGTCATTAGGACACGCAAGCCCCCCCACCAACGACTAGGTGGCAGCACAACGGGGGGGCCCCCCAACCTAACCTTTTTTTTTTTTTTTTTTTTTTTTTTTGACGCTGGGTAAAATGCATTACGCATACCCATCCTATCGGGGGACAGGATGGGTTATGTGGGACTCCCCGGAAACGAGTTTCCGGTATACCCACTAAACATCCCAGCGGCACTCCCGCATCGCCTTAGTGGCAGGGGACTGGGAAACCGGCAGAGCCTTTACGTCCAGTCCCCCGCCGGCGAAGCCCGCCTTCACGGCGGGCCCATCACTCCCCTCCACTGAGGGAGGGATCCGGGAACGACCGTGAGTGCTCGGTCGTCCCCGCCCGGCTAGGTGGTGAGTAGTGCAATACGGGCGGAAGCGCCCCCGCGCTTGTCGCCCGCTACCCACCACCGGGAGGGTTCTCCTTCCCCTTCTCCGCCTGCGTTGCGCTGGAGCGAGAGGATCATCCTCCCGCTCGCGCTCCGCTGCCTCCTTATGTGACATGACCTCTTCACAGAAGGAGGCGACCGCCGCCCATGCCCTCTCGCCCCCCAACATGGCATTGACCACGCTGGGAAGCGAGAGGTCCGGCCCCACCACCGCAACCAAGCTACGGCGCTGCTCGGACCACGACGGGCACACTTCTAGAGTGTGCTGCGCCGTGTCCATAGCCGCGCCGCAGTCATGGCAAGACGGATTTTCCTCTCTTCCGATTCGGTGCAGGTACGATCCGAAGCAGCCGTGCCCGGACAATACCTGCACTAGACGGAAAGAGAGGAATCCTTGCGACCGCTCGAGCCAGTCTTCCAGGACTGGCCCGAGCGCGTCCAGCGTTCGGCGGCCGAAGGTGGCGGTGGCGAGGTCCTCCGCCCAGTGTTGGACGATGGCGTCCCTCGCCTCCCGCCGAACGGCCTCCCGCTCTTCCAGGGCCGGGCGCTTCCCGAGCGCTCTCCGAACCGCCGTCCACTCGTACACTCTGGCTAGCACCCACGCCTCGAGCTCCCAAGGAGGGGTGCCGGCCAGAGCGCACGCCGCCGCGAAGCCCACCGAGCGGTAGGCCCTCGCCACCCGCTGTGCAATGGCCCTTTGGGGCCGACGGATGGCGGCAGCGTTCTCCCTCCTGGAGAGGGATTCCGCCCAGATCCCCCAACCTAACCTTTTTTTTTTTTTTTTTTTTTTTTTGACGCTGGGTAAAATGCATTACGCATACCCACCCTGTCGGGGGACAGAGTGGGTTATGTGGGACTCCCCAGAAACGAGTTTCCGGTATACCCACTAAACATCCCAGCGGCACTCCCGCATCGCCTTAGTGGCAGGGGACTGGGAAACCGGCAGAGCCTTTACGTCCAGTCCCCCGCCGGCGAAGCCCACCTTCACGGCGGGCCCTTCACTCCCCTCCACTGAGGGAGGGGTTCGGGAACGACCGTGAGTGCTCGGTCGTCCCCGCCCGGCTAGGTGGTGAGTAGTGCAATGCGGGCGGAAGCGCCCCCGCGCTTGTCGCCCGCTACCCACCACCGGGAGGGTGAAGGCGGTCGTGCAACCGCCTTCTCCTTCCCCTTCTCCGCCTGCGTTGCGCTGGAGCGAGAGGATCATCCTCCCGCTCGCGCTCCGCTGCCTCCTTCTGTGAGATGACCTCTTCACAGAAGGAGGCGACCGCCGCCCATGCCCTCTCGCCCCCCAACATGGCATTGACCACGCTGGGAAGCGAGAGGTCCGGCCCCACCGCCGCGACCAAGCTACGGCGCTGCTCGGACCACGACGGGCACACTTCTAGAGTGTGCTGCGCCGTGTCCATAGCCGCACCGCAGTCATGGCAGGATGGGTTCTCCTCTCTTCCGATTCGATGCAGGTACGTTCCGAAGCAGCCATACCCGGACAATACCTGCACCAGACGGAAAGAGAGGAACCCTTGGGACCGCTCGAGCCAGTCTTCCAGGACTGGCCCGAGTGCGTCCAGCGTTCGCCGGCCGAAGGTGGCGGTGGCGAGGTCCTCCGCCCAGTGATGGACGATGGCGTCCCTCGCCTCCCGCCGAACGGCCTCCCGCTCTTCTAGGGCCGGGCCTTTTTTTTTTTTTTTTTTTTTTTTTTTTTTTTTTTTTGACGCTGGGTAAAATGCATTACGCATACCCACCCTGTCGGGGGACAGAGTGGGTTATGTGGGACTCCCCGGAAAAAGAGTTTCCGGTATACCCACTAAACATCCCAGCGGCGCTCCCGCATCGCCTTAGTGGCAGGGGACTGGGAAACCGGCAGAGCCTTTACGTCCAGTCCCCCGCTGGCGAAGCCCACCTTAACGGCGGGCCCTTCACTCCCCTCCACTGAGGGAGGGGTCCGGGAACGACCGTGAGTGCTCGGTCGTCCCCGCTCGGCTAGGGTGGTGAGAAGTGCAATGCGGGCGGAAGCGCCCCCGCGCTTGTCGCCCGCTACCCACCACCGGGAGGGTGAAGGCGGGAGGGTGAAGGCAACCGCCTTCTCCTTCCCCTTCTCCGCCTGCGTTGCGCTGGAGCGAGAGGATCATCCTCCCGTTCGCGCTCCGCTGCCTCCTTCTGTGAGATGACCTCTTCATAGAAGGAGGCGACCGCCGCCCATGCCCTCTCACCCCCCAACATGGCATTGACCACGCTGGGAAGCGAGAGGTCCGGCCCCACCACCGCAACCAAGCTACGGCGCTGCTCGGACCACGACGGGCACACTTCTAGAGTGTGCTGCGCCGTGTCCATAGCCGCGCCGCAGTCATGGCACCGGACCGAACCCTGTGGAACACCAGACTCGACGTAGAACCGACGGAGTCGGCCAGTCTTGTCCACGAGGAGGACCGCCCGGTCCTCCAAGTAACTAGCCAGGAGGTCCCTCAAGTAATGAGGCACTCCATGGAACCGGAGTGCCTCTAGGATGGTTGAGTGGGGGACGGAGTTGAAGGCGTTGGCTATGTCAAATGACACGGCCAACAATCCGTCCCCCGCTTCCATAGCCTCCTTCACTTGGCCCTTGAGCCGGGCCAGGGCATCCACTGTCGAACGCTCAGCCCGAAAACCGAACTGAGCGTCGGACAGGTCTTGCCCGACCCCCTCAGGTGGTTTTTGAGGCGGGCGGCGATGATCCCCTCGAACATCTTACCGACCTCATCGAGCAAAACGATGGGTCGGTATGCCGAGGGGGAGTCCGCCGGGCGCCCCTCCTTCCGAAGGAGGCACAACTGTCCCTCCTTCCATGGTTTCGGGAACCTCCTCGATGCGAAACACGCACTGAAGAGGTCCCGAAACCTTTCCTCCATTTTGGTGGCGGCGATGGCCACCACCCTTGCGGGAACTCCGTCTGGACCGGGGGCGGTCTTTTTGGGGCGGAGACGAAGGACCATCGCCTCCACCTCTGCCTCCGTGACTGGAGGGACTTCCTCCTCCAGCGGGGCCGCCCCTCGCGGGGGATCCATTGTTGGTGGGGTGAAGTTGTCCCTGCGGGGAAACAGGGACTGGACCACCCTATCCAGCAATGCCGGCTCGAGGGTCTCGGCAACTGGGGGACCAAAGGGGCGCAGCTTGTTGCGCGCCGCCTTATATGGTCTCCCATACGGGTCGTTGTCGAGACCCTCCAACATCTCGGCCCTCGCCGAATCCTGGGCGGCGCCCATTGCCGACCTGAGGACCGTCCTTGCCTCTACGTATAATTCGTAGAGGCGGTCCTCATTGTCCTGATCACGTGGGCGCCGCCGCCGGCTCCGCGTGTAGGCCCTCCTGTCCGCTACACAGGCGGCCCGGAGTTCAGCCAGCTCCTCCGACCACCAAAAGACGGCACGTCGGGGAGGTGGACGGCAGGACCGAGGCATGCTAGAGTTGCATACCTCGGTCAGGGACCCCCTCATTTGGGACGCCGCAGCGTCTACGTCCAGCCCATCAACAGGTGGTGAAAGCCAGTCCTGGATGAACGCCGCCTCCCCGGCCGCCTCTCGGTCTAGGCGGGTGAGAGCCCACCGTGGGAACGGGGATCGGCCCGAGGGTGTCAATCCCCGGGGGCTCTGGGTGGAGATATCGAACCGCACGTATCGGTGGTCCGATAAAGTCTCCACCTGCTCCACCCGCCAGTTCACGACGCGGGCGGCTAATGCGGGGGTGGCGAAAGTGAGGTCCACTATGGACCCCCCCTGCCGCCGCACACACGTGTGAACTGTCCCTCTGTTTAGGACGGACAGACCTGACGACGCCGCCCAGGCTTCGACGGCACGTCCCCGAACATCGGTGGCCGGGTTTCCCCAGACCACCGATTTGGCATTCAGGTCTCCCAGGAGAGAGACCTGACGCGGTGCCGCCCTGCCGATCACTGCGGCGAGGACTTCGAGAAAATTCTCAAAGTCCCTAAGAGGGCGGTTTGGGGAGAAATAGACCCCCACCAGGGTTATGTCTCCCCACGCGGCGGCCACGTATCCCGGTCCCCTCTCTAAGAGCGAGAGGGGAGGGGAGTCCGTGGAAGACCGCGCCGCTATTGCCACCGAGCCGTCTCTATCACCCAGCCAGCGGCCAGGGACTGAGTACGGCTCGGCAACCACCGCCACGTCCACCAACCACTCGGCCATGACCTGAACCAGCAGGTCCTGGGCCGTTTTACAGTGGTTGGTGTTCGTCTGGAGTATGCGATGTTGGACCTGCATTATTCGGTCACCATCGCACACTCCTCATCAGCTGCCGCTGGAGCTGAAGCTTCGGCGGCGGCGGCGGCGGCGGCGGCGGGCCGAGTTGCCGCCTGCGCTTTGCCCTTCTTTGGTGGAGGGTTGCACTTCAACCCCGCCATCACGTGACCCGCAGGTCTGCCACTTGCGGCGCACACCGCGCAATGCGGCTTGGCCACGTTGCAGGAGGCCGCCTTATGCCCTTCCTTACCGCAGCGAATGCAGGTGTCTGCCCTGTCCACTGCGGACGGGCAGAGAGCCCGGGCGTGGCCGATCCCGAAGCACTTGAAGCAGCGCAGAGGCTGATCTTCAAGCGCCCGGACCACGCACGAGCTGAGCCCCACGCAAAGCCGTCTCTTAGCGAGAACGGCTTTTGCTGCTGCGACTGGACACTCCAGACGCATGGCACCCAAGCCACGGCGGCCGGGCCTAATGGCTCGGCTTTGTACCGCTGCGACGTCGCAGCCTCCTGCGGCTGTGACTGCCGCCACCAACTCCTCTTTGGTGACCGAGTCATCAAGATCGGTCACCTCCAAGGCCGCGGACTTAATGGGCCTCACAACCTTAGCCGCATCCGCAATGACCTCTTGCAACTTTGTTGCGAAGAGGTCTGCGTTTTCACCGCCGCGGGCCCCCGGAAACTCGAAAATTCGAGCTCCGGTTTGGGTACGGCGGCACGTGACGGCGCCGATCCCCAGTTGAGTGGGATCGGCGTTGGTACGAGCCCGCCTCAACACGGACTCGTACGTCTCACCTCGCTCCGCGGCCTCCGAGGTGAGCGTCACCACAACGGCTGCGGTCTTGGGAGGAACTAGCTTCCTCCTACCGGCGGATGCCCTTTTTGCTGCAGGGGCAGCAGTGGAGGGCTCGGGGGCCGACTTTTTCCCCCCTCTCCTCCTCTTTCCCTTGCCAGTCGCTGTGGACTGGCCGGGAGGGGCGGAGACGGTGGTGGCGGCCGGTGTCGCCTTTTTAGGCTTGCCCTTTCCTCTCCTGACCACCTCCGTCCATGGCTGATTGGACGGGGTGGTGGAGGGCAGAAGGGCATCCTCCATCTGGAGGTCAGGAGCAGGTTCAGTCTCCATTTCTACGCTCGTAGAGGGGACCGGTGGAGCTGCTCCAGATTTCTTCCCCTTGCCTTTGCCCTTGGAGGGCTTTGGGGCTAGGGGCTGTTCCCTCGGGACTGGCGTGGGGGTCGCCGACGACGGCCCGGGCCTGCTCGTCGTCTTGTCCGCCGCGAGCGGCGGTCGAAGACGCGTCTCCGGCAAGAGCCGGTCCTCAATACCTGCGAAGCAGGCTCTGGTGAAGCCCCATTCCTCCATGACAACCTTGCGGATGATGTCCTCAAGGTTGGAGGGGGAGGCCTCCGCCACCGGTGCCTGGGAGGCCTGGGCTGGCCGAGCCGTGGCTTCAGCCAGCTTTGCGTGCAGCTGGCTCACCTCCGCCTGCAGGCGATCCACCTTCGCCTGCAGCTGCTGCGTTTCGTCGGTCGCTGTGCGTTGCACCAGCTCCCGCACGATACCGCGCATGCTCGCAGCCCGGCACTTCAGGGCCTTCTGAAAGGTCCCTTTCAAGTTGGAGGACTTGCAGGCGACCTCCACGATCTCCCGCTGGTCCTCCAGGGCCATCCGCTCCAGCTCCTCTAGCGAGTGGTCCGCATAGAGAACACTGGATGCACCATAGCCTGCCCCGGCCCTGTTGGCACGCGCCTGCCGCTCTCTGGCAGCGACCCTAGCTTCCAAGTCTTCTTGGAGCTTGGTGCGCCTCTCCAGGCTGAGCTGGCGTTTGGCGTCCTTCAAACCGACGTCATGCGTGTCGGCAACCGGTTTTTTGGCCTTTGTCTTTTTGGTCGTATTTGTGGCCGAGTCCGAGGATGTCCCGGACTCTTGCCTCAAGTAGGACCTCTTCCGCTCTTGGCAGCTTTTTCGTAGGGCTTTCGAACCTGTGTTCGACGCGCCCACAGCGAACTCTATGTCAGAGTTGTCCGACATGTCGTCCGCACGCCTAAACAAGCTAGCCGCAGGTGGTGCGCAGCTCGCTTCCAACGCCGAAGCGTTGTCGGGGTGGCCCTGAAAAGGGCCTTTTGGTTGGCTCTGGGAAGAGCCCTTAGATATAAAACGCCCAGAGGCGTCCCTCATAGGCTGAGGCCGAGCTAACGGACACTGCTGCCCGTTATCCGACATCGTTAACAAACGCACGATCAGCTGGGTCCCGCTCAACCTGAAACCGGAGAAACTCGACGGCCAGGGAACTGGGAGAACCAGGGAATCGCAAGAAACGCAAAGACAAGCAAGTCGCCTTCAGTCACAGTGCACTTTAGCCGCCGGCCTACCACTCCGTTACGGTGGATAGGCGCGACGTTTCCAGGGGACACGACGAGGACGTAAGCACTGTGGGGGGGTCCCCCGCCCCCAACCTAACCTTTTTTTTTTTTTTTTTTTTTTTTTTTTAACGTTGGGAAATCCGTCATGGATACCCAGTCACTGCGGGGGCAGCAACCGGGTTATGCCGGACTCCTACCGGCTAAAACCCAACGGCGTTCCCGCTTCGCCGTATGGCAGGGGTCTGGGAAACCGGCAGAGCCTTTACCTCCAGTCCCCCACCGGCGACTGCCACCCGAAGGCGGCCCGGCTGCGTGTTGGGCAGATAATCTGCCCACCCGCGTTTGTAGGGTGCACCGGACGCAGAGCGCACCCTCCAACTGCTTCCTCAAAGTGGACAGCAGACCCCCCGGTCTACTGTCTGGAAGCGATGGGGGCCAGGAGACCCGACCCCCTGCGGCGGATAAGATGGTAGGCTCCGCCGCCAACCGACGCCGCGCAGAGATGAAAATCTCTGGCGGCACCCGCCTGGGGCATCGATAAGATCGACGCCCCCGAGCATCCCTTGATTGGACCCTTCAGAAAGGGTCCAAGGGAGCTCCTCCGCGGTGGGCGCGAGACACATCCCTAAGGATAGTCAAGCGCCCCCTCCTGTGCTGCGCTTCGTCTGGTCCCTCGCTTCAAGCCTGTCCGGTATGGGTGACCCTATCCGGCATAGCCTTGAAGGTCATTAGGACACTCAAGCCCCCCCACCAACGACAAGGTGGCAGCACGACGGGGGGGGCCCCCAACCTAACCTAACCTAACCTAACTTAGGTTACGCGACCGGCGTGAGTGGCGGGAGAGAACACCAGATCTCCGGGGGGCGTATATAGAAATGCTACTCCAGTACGTCCCCCCAGGCGGTGACGAGCTGAGCTAGCATTTTTAGACGATTAACTGCATTAAGCTCCCGTAAAAGCTGCTCCAGTACGTCTCCGTCGGTGACGTGCTCGAGTAGCATTTCCAAGCAATTTTGAACAATTATAACGCGTAAAAGCTACTTTGGTACGTCTCCGATGGCGACGTACTCGCATAGGAATTAATCAGAGTCAAGTGTAAGGATTTTATTAATAGGAAATAATAGGTAAGTAATTGTTACTTATTATTTCCTTTAAATCTATAAGTACCTGCTCATAAATGTATCCATTAGCGGACACCTATTTATTGATCTACCTGTTATGTAACCATACTACTGTGTAATATGTACAATACAATACAATACAATACAATACAATACAATACAATACAATACAATACAATACAATACATTTATTCAAAAAACAACACATTACAAAGTTGAGTACTCACAAACAAACATGACAAAGGAAAAAAAGATAAACAAGAAATAAAATAAAATAGGAGAATAACAAGAAAAAGAAAAAGAAAACTCACTTAAATATCCTAATTACAAATGTGCTGCTTTCCGAACCGGTCCCGACTCAGCATAATGCTGAAGGTAGATAACTACCTACAGCGCTGTTATTCTGCCGGAACCATAACAGACGTCGTGCGCGCCTACGCGAAGCAAGTTTAAAATATGCTAATATGTTTATTATATATATAAAAGTAGTTAAAGTAATTAATTATAAAATATGCTAATATGTTTATATATATAAAAGTAGTTAAAGTAATTAATTATAAATTCAGTTAAATTGCAATGTGAAATAGTCATTAACAATGAAATACGATTTAAATATAATATAAATAGTTGATTGGAGAATAAATAATTGAAATAAAGTAGATTCATTGATAAAATTATATAAATTAAAATATAGGAGGTAAACTACAGCCTGTCTGTTGAGATTTTTGAGTCGCTAAAATACACTCACAAAGTTTAATTTTGAATCCGAATTTGGAAGTGATGCTGCGAAGAGGAGGGGGAATATCATTCCAGCACTTGGAAGCTGCATATCTGAAACTACCCCTAAAGGCAGTGGTTTTGTGTTTAGGCAAAACAAACTGCAATGACGTTGTTCTGGGAGCATAATGATGGCTGGAATACCGCCAGGTGAGTTTTTCGTATAAATAGCTAGGTTTTTTGGCCTTGATTACGTCAAACAATAAGGAAGCATAATAAAGTTGCAGGCGGCCCTCCATTTTTAAAATATTGGCGTTATTGAGGTACGGGGTTATGTGGGTTCTGGGTGGAATCACGAAGCAGAACCTTGCACACGCATTTTGTACACGCTGCACCAAGCGAAACGACCTTTTTAATAAGCAAGGACCGTAGACCGTCAGCCCATAGTTAAGTTTAGAGAGTACTAAGCTATCTACTAGCTTTATGCGGAGATCGGTGCTTATAAGTGGTCTTATTCGATAAAGTACTTTCAGCCGGTATCGGCAACTTCGAAGAAGTTCACTGACATGACCTTCAAACTGAAGACGACTGTCCATAAGCAGACCAAGATTACGTGCTACTTCAACATGTGGTATCTGGTCACCAGCGATCGTGATTGTTGGATTGTGGCTTCTTATAATGCTAATTTGGTTTGCAGAACCTAAAACCATAACCTTTGATTTTGCCGGATTTAAGAAAAGTGAATTTCTGCAAGCCCACTGATGAATGCGATCCAGATCTGCATTAATTAATTCTACAGCGCGGTCACAATCCTTGGCCTTGAAAGAAATATATAATTGTAAATCGTCCGCGTATAAATGAAATTTACAATGGTGGATACATTTAACGATATCAGCACTGTATAAAATAAACAGGAGGGGGCCCAGAATAGATCCCTGAGGAACACCACGCTCATCAGGCCGGTAAGTTGAAAAAATCTCACTGCCATTACTTTTTTTTTAAATTACATTTTGACCACGACCAGATAAGTAACTGTCAAACCATTTAACTGCAGGTGCATCGAACCCATAGTAAGAGAGTTTGGACAAAAGCATTGACGTATTTAAGGAATCAAATGCCCTGGAAAAGTCAAGCAGAGCCAGCAGGGTGCCTTGTCCACTGTCCTGCGCTGCGAGAACGTTATCAACCACATCCAGCAAAGCAGTGGCAGTGCCGTGAGCCTTTCTAAACCCAGATTGATGTTCAGGAAAGATGCTGTTTCTATCGCAATAATCAAGTACCTGTCGGTATACCACTTTTTCCAGTATTTTAGAGAGGATAGGCAGAAGACTAATGGGACGTAGATCTTTGATTTCAGAGGGATCTGTAGTTTTCGGTATTGGCCTGACAATTGCAGTTTTCCATTGCGAAGGAAATACAGAAGAAGACAACGATTTATTTATAATATTAGTTATTAGTGAAAGAGTGTGGGGAAGAGTAAAAATAATCATGTCGATACTAATGCCGTCAACACCCTGTGCCTTAGATTTAATAGATTGAATATGTTTAGCAACTTCATTAGCTTGAATTTGCTGTAAAGAGAATGAACAGTTATTAAATCGGTTGAACTCAAAAAATGTTAGGTCAGAAATACAAGTATGAATAGACAAAGGGATGTTAAGAAAATGGTCGTTAATGAGATTAGGGTCATTTAAGTGATCGGGTATATCGCCTTTCTGATTTAATTCAGGTAATACAGTTCTCTTAAGATTATGCCATAGAGTTTTAGAGTTACATATATGTTTATTTATGTTCTCAGAAAAATATGCCCTTTTTTCGCTATACAGACATATATTTACCATATGTTTAAGGCTTTTATACTCTGTCTTATGGTCGTCAGTCTTACTTTTACGGTACTTTTCGTGAGCATGGTCCCTGAGATCCATCATGTACCGTACATTGCTGGTCAGCCAGGGGGGTATGGGAGTTTTGATCACGACGCTTTTCACAGGAGCATGGGTGTCATATAATTTTATTAAGTTACGACTAAAAATATCCACCATGTCATTAACATTATCTAATAACGATACTGCATTCCAGTCAATCATTTCGTTATCCTTATCGAAGAGATTATTATTATTATTATTATTGTATTATGTTATTGATTGTTGGTGGCCCAAATAAAAAAATATTTAAATTTGATTTATTTCTTTATTTAATTAACATCATCAGTTATTTAAATATCACAAGATTTTTTACAATTGACAACATTTCAAATTTACCCCCAATTCTTGTGTGTCGCAAAGAAAATGCACTAATATAGCCCCATATTTTTCTTCAATAATTCCATATTTTTCGAGAAAAGCTTTTGCTCTTTAAGGTTAATTTTCTCCATAAGCTGAATAGATGTATTGTTGTGATCTGTGAAATGGCTATAACTATGAAAAAAGAGTAAGTATCAGATGTTAATAATAATAAATGTTATATAAATTCATTCATAAAAACTGGGGGTTTAAATGAAATGTAGTCCATTTCGTTATAGGTATTTCTTATCCTTTTATATATCAATTCAATGGATTTCTGAACTTTATTACTGTTATGAACATCGACTAAATTCTATTAAAAATTTGCATATCGATGATATTTCAAATTCAACAACTAATTATTGTGACTGCACTGCTTGGAATCCTAAAAAAAAATACGATATTGAAAACACAATATGATTTTCTTTTTTGGTGATTTATATTCGTGTATATTCTTGATTTTTTTTATATTCTTTACTTCAAATTCTACGCCAGATGAATTTCTTTTTTTTTTACAAAATTCTTACATTTTAGATTACGTTTTCCTGAATTTAAATTAAATTACGTAAGAAAGAAAGATCTCCATAAAGCTAATATGTACATGGCCTTTTGACTATCAATGTAAATAATGAAAAAACAAATTAGCTACATTTTTAATAACAACACTTTGTGATTTTTATTGTGGTTAATTAATTTTATATTTTAATTAATCTTAGAATGTTTTTCTAAGCAAAATCTTAACTTGTATTTGACTTATACCAATTAAATATTATATGATATGATGAATAAATACATAAAATAAATAAAAAGTAGCGATAAATAAAAAGTACCTAGGTTCTGTTTTCAAACGCTTTAATAGATAAATAATAAACGTAACATTAAAATGCAATACTAAATATATATTTTTAACCCCTAATCCTAGATTTTTATTTTTATATGATAAAAACTTAAAGAAAATATAGGTAGTTATTAGCAATTGATAAATAAATAGTATTTAAATTAGGAATATATTATTAGTACTTCAAAAATATTGTGCTCGGCACATTCCGTCATGAGGGGTTCCTAATGCGCTTAGTAAGCTTAGAAATCCTATGCAAATACGTCGCCCGAGGGAGACGTACTGAAGTAGCTTTTACGCCTAATAATTGTTCAAAATTGCTTGGAAATCCTACTCGAATACGTCACCGTCGGAGACGTACTGGAGTAGCTTTTACACGAATTTAACGCAGTTAAACGTCTAGAAATGCTAGCTCAGCTCGTCACCGCCTGGGGGGACGTACTGGTATAGCATTTCTATATACGCCTCCGGGGGTGATTTGGGTAGCCCTAGAGTTGTTCTATCTCTGGACTTTCGCTTGACCATACTTTTTGGGACACCATGTATATATTATGCAGCTGAAGGAAGGAAAGGCAAAATTATTAATTTAATAATCTTTATTTGGATAATTGTGTATTCTTATTTATAGTTACAATTTTAAAGAAAGTTACACATGCAAGAACCGCGCCATTGAACAGTGTTTTTTTTTTACCTGTTTTTTTTTTCACAATTGTATTAAAAACCTTCGTATAATAGTATGATACATGGGCCGTAAAAGGCTACTGCAATCTCGTAACAAATGCAGACGCGAGCCCTCATTTGCAATAACCTACTAACCACCCTGGTATCATTGTTCAAAATATTTATTTTCGGACAACTTAAAGATCCATAATTGTTAGTAGTACAATTATAATGTGCTAGAATAATTTAAGAGATAGATAATACAAGGTGACTCGATGAAGCTCGGAGCGGCTTGAAGCGGTCGGGCGGTTCAGGGCGGCTCAGGGCGGCTCAGGGCGGCTCAGGGCGGCTCAGGGCGGGCGCGGCGCGAACAGCAGGCGCAGACGCGCCACTCCCACCGCCACCTGCAACACAACACTTGTGTTTTACTGTATCCTATCCAACAGATGTAAAGTGACTCGGTAATCAGGGATTCGAGCCAGTTCCCGCAACGGGTTTTCCACAAACTGTAAGGTCTATTACAACAAAAAAAAAGGTTTTCCTGCAGAAATCGATCAGCCTTTCCGCACTCCTCGACCTGCGGCGCTGGAGCGAGGCCTCGGCGCCGACTGCGCTTCCAGTGAAAACCAGTGGGGGGGGGGGGGGGGCTGAAGGAGCGGCGCACCTTGAGGTGGTCCGGAGCGTGCGCGCCGTCTAGCGCGGCGGCGCGGGGGGCCTGCGCCACCGCGGCCAGCAGGCGCTCCGCCGCGGCCCCGGCCCCCGCGCCCGCGCCGGCCCCCGCCAGCGCGCGGCCCGCCAGCTGCAGCGCCAGGTAGCGCGCGCGCGGCCCCAGCGCGGCCCACGCGCCGCACAGCGCCTCCGCCGACGCCGCCTCCTCCTCCTCCTCCTCCTCCTCCTCCTCCTGCCGCAATCGGTTACAGTTACCTCTCAGGTATGTTGCGGATATCCGCATCCGCAAATGCGGAACTGCCGCATCAATTTTAACATCCGCATCCGTATCCGCAATATTTAATGCGGATATTCATGCGGATATTCATGCGGATGCGGATGTAAGGCAGCTTAGCTAATAATTGTAATATTTCGTATGAGGAGTTTAATTTTATAAATTTTGAAGTTTTGATCATAAAAAAATTAATACCAAAAGTACATAAAGAAGATTTTTTTTATTAAATTTTAGTTTCCACTATAATTTTTAAGTTAGTGCCAAAGTACATCATTCACACTGTAGGTTAAATTAATAATTAAATTAGTAATAATTAGTCAACAATAGGATTCACATTACAACAACCCTTATTCTTAACTCTCAAGTACATTTACGCACTTGTGATTCCTCTGGTGTTGCGGGTGTCTACGGGCGGCGGTAATCGCTTACCATCAGGTGATCCGTCTGCTCGTTTGCCACCTATTACATAAAAAAAAAAATCCTCTATGACAAATGAAATGAACCACTCTTAGGTAATATTTGGTATATGTACCACTACAAGTCGCGACAAGAAAGAAATTGAGCGGGACCGGTGAGTGGCGCGTGCCATAAGCACCTATATTTCGTCTATATTTCCTATATTTCGGCTCCTTTTTATAAAATTTTATTGTTCGGTGCAGATGCACCCTGTATGTGCCGCGCGGCCGTCGCTATCCGTGCGGCTAACATCAATCATTTATTCGTATTTTTTTAGAGTATTTTTTTTTTACTTTAGACCAATTTATTTTTTTGTTATAATTACTAAGTGTTTAATTATTTAATAAAAATGTTAGGAATACGTATCTTTTTTTTATGCGCACTCATACAAATTTTCCAAAAAAAATCTTAAAATACGCATCCGCATCCGCGGATGTGAGCTTTTAAATATCCGTATCCGCATCCGCGGATTCAAAAAAATCTGCATCCGCAACATCCCTGTTACTACACTAGTGGACTAAAAATCTACTCAAGATTTGTTGCTCGACTTTTGAAAAAATAACTCACTCTACAAAACTGTTAAACACTAAAAGCAAAAAACTAGAAAACCATCAAACTAAAATCATAAACACACAGTTTTTGAACTTTTGGTTTAGTTTTATTTTGCTGGATTGAGTTAATTTTCCAAAAGTCGTGCATGAAACTTTGAGTCGTTTTTTTTGTCCATGAGTATAATAATATCTTAATATCTCATAAAAAGTGCGGAATCATGGAGTACGAAAATCGGTCTTAGGAAACCGGATCAGACCAGCTTTTGGATATAAAATGGCAGGTTTCTAATAGGGTATTTGACTCTATCAAAATTAAATTGAAAAATATTATTCACTAAATAGCATTTGTCCTAGAATAGCGAAAAATATTACTGGACTGATGTTTTTGTTCATTTTAAATTTTATATTCATTGCAATCAGAAAATAAGTTCGTCAAAGACTGTGACGTCACACGCCAGTAACACGAACAATTTTGGAACAAAATGTCGTTTTTGGCAGTTGATAAAAAGTCACTCAAATGACTAGTAGTCAAATATCGTATTCAATTTTTACAAGGCGCATGACGTCGATGGCGCAGCGGGTAGTGACTCCGCCCTCCTAACCAGAGGTCAAGTCCTGGCCAGTGCACCAATGAGTTTTTCGAAACTTACGTGCATTTTCATACCGACTGCTTTGACGGTGAAGGAAAACATCGTGAGGAAACCTGCACATCTGATTTCTAGATGTGTACGATGGTCGCGTTGCACACGTCCATAGGTGTAAACCTTAAATGCCCTACGGGTGATGCTAAGTGCAACACTAGGCAACCGCCGTCTATACCTTGTGGATAGAACGGTTAAAATGTTCCAAACGACAAGAGGAAGAAGGCGCATGGCGGGTCCAATTCTTATTTTTAGCTGCACTATTTAATTAGTTACGGTGGCGACCTGGTCAGCGAGCGGGATGGCGGGCGGGGTGAGCGGGGCGGGGGCGCCGGGCGGGGGCGGGGGCGGGGGCTGCAGCGCGGCGAGCGCGCGGCGCAGCAGGCGCGCGGCGAGCAGCGCGCCCCCCGCGCCGCCGCCGCGCGCGCCCCCCGCCAGCGCCAGCAGCGCGCGCGCCGCCGCCGCGCCGCCACCCGCCGCCGCCTCCACCGCACCGCCCAGCGCGCGCTCCAGCTCCACTATCTAATTAAATAATAATATAATTGCACGTTAACATCTTTACTTCCGGACCGATTTTTTCTCAGCTGTGCTCGGTTTGCGTTATCGTGCCGAAAAGTAATCAAAAACATTTTTAATGGTCCAAACATCGACGTAGAAACATCAACATCATCAACAACAACATGGACTTCGGGTCAGCGCTCAAAAGTGTCCGAACCAAAAGAGGAGTAAAACTCAAAAAGAGTTGTAATTTCGCGCCAGTCTTCATTTGGTCGGCCGGCTGACTGCACGTCCAAAATGGCATATTGCGTCGTGAAAAGTTGTAAAAACTATTCAAGTAAAGTGAAAAAACAGATTAGAGTATCATATTTCCGGTAAGTAAACTCTTGCTTTATCATTTTAAAGTATTGTTTTGCTAAGAAACACAGTAGTTTATTTTAATTTGAATTACGCATTTAGTTTGATTTCCATGAGCGAACAATCGAACACCACAACTTTGGAACAATAATTTTATAGAGTCGCTTTTAAGTATAAAGTTTTTTATTAAAATATTTTGTTACTTTTTTCTATTGTTTTTATTACATGAAATATTTCATTTATTTTAGCTTTCCCCGAGATCCTATACGTTGTGCACTATGGAAAAACATTATAGCCGAATCGAGACGAGAGGAATACTTTGTTCCGAAAAAAATTCACTTTGTTTGCTCGAATCATTTTCACCCTGTATCATTCATATTTAAGCGTGTTTCTGTGTTTGTTTTAAAAAAAAAGTAGATTCTCCAAAAATAAAAAATACTTATAAAACATAGCCAACAAAAAACATTATAAGTGAAAGCTACTCCATAAAAAATATAAATTACTTCTCTGTCTTCACTCGAAGTTGCGTAAGATGAAGTACGTTTCAGTCGAAGCTTCGTATGGTGTTAATTGTTCCAAACAAAAATCATCCGTAATGCAATGACACGCGATCTAAATTCAAATGTGTTGTTTCTATACATATAATGATAATGATAATAATTTATTTGCAAGAATACGTATGGTTCATTCCAATCAAAAAAAGCAAAAGGTAAACAAACATAGTATGCAGATGACATTGACATGTGTCAGTTCCATAGTAAGTTTGTTTACGTTTTGCTTTTTTTGATTGGAATAATGTATACGTAATAACTACGTGTGTATATTTATTTTATTTATTTATTTAATTTTATTAGAAACAAACAGTCTTTTACAAATTGCTTAAAAATTCAAGAATTACTTGTAGACCTATAGCCTCCTTAATTTTTACACATAGTTTTTTTTTAAAGAACAATTATGGGACACCAAAAAACAAACAAATGAACACAAAGAAAAAAGCGAATTAAGTATGACTGTTTTCAGCAGGGGCGCCGGGTTTTAGAAAATCTCGTGGGTGCCCACAGTTGCGCCCCTACAAAATGTTTAGGTGGTGCGAGATCTTATGGTGGCGCCTCCGAATTTCAGTTGGGTACCCAGATTTTAAAACAAAGGAGCGGGGCATATTTTTTTTTTTTTGGTGTGAGTGTTTGACTAATCGTGTATAGTCATGTTATATACTTATATATATAAAAGTTTTTTCAACTTATCTTACGAAGCTCCTCAAATGTATTAAATTTTTAAACAGTTTTAGGCGTATTTTGCAACTCCAGTACATATACAAAAAAAGCGCGAGCGAAGCGAGCGCGAAAATTTTCGATTTGAGAAGTTTAGGCATCTTCCGTCATCCATCTGCTCGTTTGCCACCTATGCCATAAAAAATAACTGATCATCAGAATAGGAGAGTTTTTTTTGGGTGCTGTTTATAGTGCCCTAAGACGTAATGCCCTAAGTGATTAGTTAGTATGCTTATAGGCTCATCCAGCATTTGGATTATGATAAATAGTATGGGTTTTCTATGGAAGGTAGCTTGTTTAATTTTTTTTCGAATAATTAATATCTTAGTATAGTAGGTACTAGGTACTGCATATAATTTATAGTAACATAAAAAGTTTCATTAAAATCGTTAAAACTATTTTAAAGACAATAAACCAAGAACATCGATTTGTATGGGAGTTACCTTAATTAGATTATTTTCGGATTAACCAACTGAATAGTAAAATAACATCTTTGTAGCGACCTTGCAGATTCCACAAATCTGCATATTATCACATCTCCGAACGTGCTTGCAAGTAGCATACTTATATGTGTGACGTCAGTTATAAACTGTATAAATACTCTTACTTTATACCAATAAATGTGCAGTATCCGAGCAGTACCTGAACAGCAATCATGGAGTAATCACTACATCCTATCCTCCGCTCCGCCACCAGGCGTCGAGATGATTACCTAGCTGCAACCTCCTCCATTTACCCTACAACTCTGCCAACTCAACTTTACCACCAAATTAGTTACCACATATCGGCAAATTGGTGACCACCGACGAAGAACACGCATTTCTGAAGACATGGAATAAGTAACTGGCAAGCATCATCAACGGGTCAACTTCGAAACAACTCTTCAAGTCAACTACAATGTAACCGCAACAGTGTTGTACTAATCGTATCAATAACCTCTCTATCAACAGCAACGAGCTAACGACGATCGAAGAAACGACGAAACCAACAAATTTATACCACTACAGCATCCAAGATTCGTTGGCTGACAACGCGACAATCTTTGGCTAAAAATAAACAGTGGTTTATCAAAATGTTAAAAAGCGCTCCAGGCAAGAGCCGTGCTATTGGAAGACCAATAGCACAACATATCCACAAGAAATCACTGCAGCCCACGCCGGAATTTATCTGGTCGGCACACGCACCGGCGCTTGGCAGACTGCAACTTGTGAAGATATCATCGCGACCGCACGAGACAGTTTCGCGCGCTCCGCGACAAGCGTTGAGCAAATAAATGTGGCGTTCCGCAACAAGCGTAGATCACAAACGCTCCGCAACTAGCGTAGAGCACAAACGCTCCGCAACTAGCGTAGAGCACAAATTGCAATGAATATGAAGAATATAAGCCTGCGCCGCAAATCGCTCGTCTCGACTCACTGAAGACTTGAGCTGAATAACGTCGTTATCGTCAACTTCACGTACAAACTGTAGACTTCAAGATGAAACCCTACATTGGAGGATTATATTAAAAACATCGTGACTCTATACTACAAGATAATGTATGCAAGCTCGCTACCAAGAAGAAACTAAACGTGACTTTTGTTTACAGCCGACAAGGCATCATACATAATAAGGCACGTAAAGAAACTGCCGATATCGAAATCGACGGAACGTAAATCACAATTTGCACTTTCTGCATTTTTTGTCGCAACGATGTGTCTAGGTCAAGTGTATAATGAATAATTGTATTATGTAATTACTACCTATGTATACGTTTAATGTAACTATGTAAAAAAACTTCATTTTTTCCCAAGGGGGGTGTAATGTAGCGACCTTGCAGATTCCACAAATCTGCATATTATCACATCTCCGAACGTGCTTGCAAGTAGCATACTTATATGTGTGACGTCAGTTTTAATCTGTATAAATACTCTTACTTTATACCAATAAATGTGCAGTATCCGAGCAGTACCTGAACAGCAATCATGGAGTAATCACTACATCCTATCCTCCGCTCCGCCACCAGGCGTCGAGATGATTACCTAGCTGCAACCTCCTCCATTTACCCTACAACTCTGCCAACTCAACTTTACCACCAAATTAGTTACCACATATCGGCAAAAAAAAGTATTTTCATCCAAAACCATCACAGCCAATGTTGAGAAAAAATAATCAGACCATTACAAATTATGTTAAGAAAAACATATAAAAATTAACGCACCTTTATGTATGTCCCTCCAATTAATAATTCATGAGGCGGCAGGATTTATTATATTGTTATTATATTGTATATATAAAGATGTCTATGTTACTAAGTTGATTGTTATACAGTTTGCATGCACGTCTCAAGAAACTATTACTGGATAACATGTTCTACAATGAGGGATTGAGAATAAAGCCTTGGGACGGCACTTTCTCTCTTGTCTGCGAGGAACACGAAATGAGATGCTTTCCAAAAGTGAGGGGGCGTCTACAATATTGTTTATTATTTTATAAAGAACAACAGCGTCAACACAATCGCGACGATGTTCGAGGAGAGGAATATTATGTCTTTTAGCGGACGTCTCATAATCATTGTAATAAAAACCTGTTCTATAGTCTAGTGACTTAACGAATTTGTGTTGGATCCTCTCCAGCCTACCTATGTGTATGTCATAGAACGGATGCCAAACGGCACACGCAAACTCGAGATGGCTACGAACGTAGCTGTTGTAAAGAAGCTTGTATGTAGAGGGGTTTTTGAAAGGTTTGGCCACACGAAGTATAAAACCAAGCTGTTTATATGATTTATCCAAGATGTTAACTATGTGTGGAACTGTTGCGACTAGCATCGTCGCAGCCCCACTACCAAGCTACTCTCCTTGGAGGGGCGCGCTGTGCGGCGAGCAGCGCCGACGGACCCCGAGCAGATGACGATCGGAGCCACTAGGCGACACGACCTAATTTTTAAAATATTTTATTACGTTGAATACATCAGCTTTTTTGGTTAAAATTACCATCTTTTATTCCACTGAACTATCGGAGTTAACATGGTCCTTCACCCGTCTTCAAAAAGCCAGAAAACACAGAAATAAAGGAGTGTTCATGCCGTTGTGGACTTCGACCCGTGCCCGAACACAGAAAGGGCATTCAGAGGACACAGACACAGAGGATATATCTGACTTGAGTGAGTTCGTTCCAAATATTTGCTTAATTTTAGGGGTTTTTTAAGGGTTTAAAGTGGCACTATTTGAGTCTTGCTGTTAAATCTCTTCATATTTAGATTCGTTCCCATATAATTTGCTTGGCTTAATAATTTTTTTCAACCCATCATGCCTTATAAGCCCTTATTGAACAATTGTATATCAGAATACGCTTTATTATAAATCAAAATACGCAGTTCTTTGCCTTACGATTAGCTTAACTAGCAATTTACCTACCTATCTTACCCTGCTTACCGCCGCTGTTCGCCGTTCGCACGCTTAACGTCCAGTTGAAACGCAGAGTTACGTAACATGCTTAGGAATTTATTGCGTCTATTGTAAGTGCACCTGTTGCTAACTGATTTTATTGTGTGCGTGTTATTTGAAACTGCATACGTTTTATTGCACCTGTTTAAAAATAGTGACTTATAAAATATGGAGCATCAAGCTAAGATTAAGGAAATTCGCAAAAAACGCGGCTCATTGTTAGGCAAACTTACCCTTTTCACTAATTATATGTCATTAGTCAGAAACTGTACAACTTTAACTGAGCAACAAATAACTGAGCTGGAATGCCGTCTGAATAAAATAGAAAACTTATACGGTGCTTATGATGAATTACAGAGTGAGTTGGAAACCTTGTCGGAGAATACGGAGGGGGTTTTCGCGGAGCGCGAGGAGTTTGAAACCCAGTACTACGGTATGGTGTCGGAGGCGCGCACGCTGCTGAGCCGCGCGGCGGGTCTCCGGCGCAGCTCGCTGCCGCCGCGGCCGGGCTCCGCGTCGAGCGAGCACAGCGGGCCCTTGACAGACGCGCATGACTTCGTGAGGTTGCCCAAAATCAACTTACCCAGTTTCGACGGCAACTTTCAGCACTGGCTCGAATACAGAGATACGTATATTTCACTTATTCATAGTAACAAAAGTATTAATGACATAAATAAGTTCCATTACCTTCGTGCATCTTTGAAGGGCAGTGCATCCTTGATTATTCAGAGTCTAGATTTCAGTGCCGCAAATTACAAAATTGCTTGGCAATTATTATCAGAAAGATATGATAATGAACGACTGTTAGTTAATAATCATATTAATGCCTTGTTTAATTTGGAAACATTTCAAAAGGAGTCCAGTCGTTCACTCAGGCAGTTGGTCGATGTAACTAATAAAAACTTACGTGCACTCGCCACTTTGGGTCAACCCACAGACCACTGGGATACCCTTATTATTTACATAATGTCAAAGAAATTAGACAATGGAACTTATCGTCAATGGGAAGAACATCGTAACTCACTCACAGGTCTCCCTTCATTAGAGAATTTTCTAAAATTTATCAACAACAGAGCAGACTTACTAGATACTATACAGGATAACAAACAGATAACACATAACAAACAGAACACATTATATACAGAAACAAACAGAACAAAACACTTTTCACTGACAGCTAAAACTACAGATCAGAATAAAACAGTAACATGCCCTATGTGCAATCAGAACCACTTTTTATTTAGCTGTCAGCCATTCAGAGACTTGGACGTGGACACGCGCCTGCAAAAAATTTCAGGATTTCAGGTGTGTAAAAATTGTTTACGGCCTGGTCATGCAGAAAAATATTGCAAACTATCACATTGTAAATACTGCAATAAAAAGCATAATACTTTACTGCATAAAGAACCTTTTACAGAACCAAATATTCAGAATACAGTTGTTTTATCAACTGATATTATTCAGACTTCTAACAGACCCCATGTATTGCTTTCCACAGCATTGGTGAAGGTGTCAGATGCCCAGGGGAAGCGTCACACTGCCCGCGTGCTTCTAGACAACGGCAGCACTTCCCACTTCATCACACAGCGCCTCTGTGAGAAGCTGGGTCTGGTAAGGCGTAGCGCTGGCTCCACTGTCACAGGTATCAATAATCAAATTTCCTACAGTGCAGAGTCTTGTGACCTAACTTTCGAGTCATTTTCGGGGGCATACAAGGTCAATATAAATTGTTACATTTTGCCAGAGATCACAAAGACATTACCGTCTAATCCTGTAGATATTCAGAACATACCCCTTCCTGTAGGTATCGAACTAGCAGACCCTACGTTCAATGTGCCGTCTGCTATTGATATTTTGGTAGGCGCAGAAATATTTTGGGATGTCGTATGTTCCAACTTCATTGACTTAGGCAGGCAACTGCCTAAGTTACAGCAGACTAAATTAGGTTGGTTGGTCTCAGGTGTGGTTCATACTCCCACCACTCCCAGTCAGAACCAGATATGTTATTTCACTCAGAATGAGGCATCTGTACTCACTCGATTCTGGGAGCTTGACACGGTGTCTTCCAAGTATTCCATGTCCAAAGAAGAGCAGGCGTGTGAGCAGAGTTTCGCTGAGCATACTCGACGAGATGAGGATGGTCGATTCGTAGTGACTATTCCTTTAAAAAACTCA
Organism: Coleophora deauratella; assembly: GCA_958295455.1. Taxonomy (NCBI): domain Eukaryota; kingdom Metazoa; phylum Arthropoda; class Insecta; order Lepidoptera; family Coleophoridae; genus Coleophora; species Coleophora deauratella. Next base: position 17,908,197 of record OY282397.1, on the reverse strand, counting down.
CCTGAGGCTCTTGGCGACTCCTACGGGCTGGCCAAACGTCGCTTTCTCTCCGTCGAGCGCAGACTGGACCGTGAACCTCTACTTAAAGAAAGGTATTTAAAGTTCATGGAGGAGTACGTCGAGTTGGGTCATATGAGTGAAAATACACAGCAAACACAGAATAATACCATTAGCTATTACCTACCTCATCATGGAGTCATCCGTGAAGACAGTACCACTACCAAATTACGTGTCGTCTTTGACGCTTCAGCCGTCACTTCTACTGGTGAGTCATTCAACAGTATTCAGATGGTGGGCCCTGTCGTTCAGGATGACCTACTCTCCATTTTGCTTAGGTTTAGGCAACATAAGTATGTGGTATCCAGTGACGTAGAGAAGATGTACAGAGCCATCTTAGTAGAACCGTCTCAACGTCATTTACAGCAGATAATTTTCAGATTTGATAAGACTGAGCCACTTAAGACATATACGTTAAATACGGTGACTTATGGTACTGCATCCGCGCCGTATCTAGCCACGAAATGTCTTGTTTCTCTAGCAGACCAGTGTGCACATGCACAAGCAAAAAATGCCATATGTAGGGATTTTTACGTAGACGATTTCTTAAGCGGAGGAGAGTCTATCGAATCAGTGGTAGAACTATGTAAAAATGTCATAGACACGTTAACTTCAGCTAAATTTAACTTACGGAAATGGCAATCAAATAATTCAGAAATATTAAATTCAGTTTCAGAAAAATTAGATCAGAACATCAAGGAGAAAACGTTAAACCTGAACGACACTTTTCCATCTAAAACGTTAGGTTTGCATTGGGACTCCATCTCAGATCAATTGTTATTTTCCATTCAGCTGGATACAAATAAAAAGAAAATAACAAAACGTGTTATTTTGTCCCTTATCAGCCAGGTCTTCGACCCACTGGGTCTCCTTGGTCCTTGTATTGTTGAGGCTAAAATAATAATGCAGAAACTCTGGACAGACAATTGTAATTGGGACGATGAGGTTCCATTTAACACAAAAATGGAGTTCATTAACTTCATTCAGTCACTGCAGTCACTCAATGACTTACGGATTCCTCGTTGGGTTTGTGGTGACGTTCAGTCTACGTATGAGATCCATATTTTCACAGACGCTTCCGAACGGGCATACGGAGCTTGCGTGTATGTCAGAACGGTAACCAGCAAAGGCAAGGTAATCGTTTGTTTACTGACTTCTAAAAACAAGGTAGCACCTATCAAACCGACTACGATCCCTAGGCTGGAACTCTGTGGGGCGTTATTAGGCACAAGACTCTGCACGAAAGTATTAAAATCACTCACCCTGAACATCGGACGCTGTTTCTTTTGGACGGATTCCATGATTGTTTTGGGCTGGTTAGCTATGTCACCAAGCCGACTTAAAAGTTTTGTTCGGAACAGGGTGGGTGAAATACAAGATAGCACTGCCGGTGATAGATGGAGTTACGTGCCGTCGAAAGAAAACCCTGCAGACCTGGTTTCTCGCGGGGTGAGGGCTGATTGCATCAGCGACTCCGTCCTGTGGTGGTCTGGGCCTAATTTTCTCCATACAACACCGATCCAGTTTCCTAAAGTTCCCAATTCACACACGGAACCACTTCCAGAGACTTCAGTACACACAGAATCACAAAACAGAGAAACAAAAATAACATTACACGTACAAGACAATACAGACAATGACAATAACATACAAAAATTAATACAAAAAACATCTAGCTATACAAAGTTAATTAGAGTTGTGGCCTACATAAAAAGATTCTTTTACAATTGCAGAAATAAAAACAAATTAAAAAATAATTTAACAATTTCAGAGCTTCAGCAATCAGAACAATTTATTTTGCGTACAGTACAACAAGAAATGTTCCCTGATGAGTACGCCGCACTCAAGTCGAGCCAATCGCTAAGTCATAAAAACCGATTGACTCCTTTGTCTCCATTCATAGACTCAAACGGTATTATTAGAGTAGGCGGACGTCTTAACAACTCCAATTACAGTTATGATGTTAAACACCCAGTACTCTTGTGCGGTAAACACCACCTAACACATATCATATTTACAAAACATCACAAAGGCTTACTACATGCAGGTCCTCAGTTACTATTAGCAAACATTAGGCAGACGTATTGGCCTCTGGGCGGGAGGAACCTAGCTAGGCGCACGGTACATAAATGTGTTCGTTGTGTTAGGTTTAAATCGAAACCCGTTCAGCCCGTCATGGGCAACCTACCCGATGATAGGACTCACCTAGAGTTTCCCTTTTTGCACACAGGGATAGATTACGCCGGGCCAGTGCTGATTGTTGATCGTAAGGGTAGAGGTGGCAAGCTCACGAAATCTTATATTTGTATTTTTGTGTGTTTTGCAGTCAAGGCCCTGCACCTCGAGCTCGTCACGGACCTGACCAAGGAGGCTTTTCTTGCAGCTTTCTATCGGTTTATCGCGCGGCGCGGTAAACCTCAGACCGTATACGCCGACAACTCAACGACGTTTCATGGAGCTTGTAACGAAATAACTAAGCTTTTTAAAGATTATTCAGATGACATACAGATTAGTAACCAGGGTATAGAATTTAAATTTATCCCCCCCTACACTCCTCATTTCGGAGGACTTTGGGAATCAGCCGTAAAATCAGTCAAGCATCATCTTAGGCGCATTCTGTCACTTTCGCATTTAACATATGAAGAGATGTCTACATGCTTGATTCAAATTGAATCCATTTTAAACTCAAGGCCTTTGACGCCTCTATCGTCAGATCCATCAGATCTGACGTGTCTCACCCCCTCTCACTTTCTGATAGGACGCTCACTCTTGTCAGTTCCTCATCCTCCTCTCCACGAAGAGAACGTCAACCGCCTTCCACGATACGGAAGGATTGACAAACTGAAGCAACATTTTTGGCAAAGATTCTCACAAGAATACATCTCTTTGCTTCAGCAGAAAACCAAATGGAGTTCTTCGGATGACGACCTAAAACTGGGAGCCCTTGTCCTAGTCAAAGACAAGAATCAACCCCCGCTCTTGTGGCTTTTGGGCAGAGTGGTGCGACTCTACACAGGACCAGACCGTGTCAGCCGAGTTGCAGACATTTGCACGAAAAAGGGAATAATTCAGAGGGCCTACAACAACATATGCCCTCTTCCTGCATCCTGTTGAAGACCTGCAGCCTTCAACCCCGGGGAGCATGTTGCGACTAGCATCGTCGCAGCCCCACTACCAAGCTACTCTCCTTGGAGGGGCGCGCTGTGCGGCGAGCAGCGCCGACGGACCCCGAGCAGATGACGATCGGAGCCACTAGGCGACACGACCTAATTTTTAAAATATTTTATTACGTTGAATACATCAGCTTTTTTGGTTAAAATTACCATCTTTTATTCCACTGAACTATCGGAGTTAACAGGAACAAATGTTAATTTAGAGTCCATGCACACACCCAAATCCCGGATTTGCGTAACTCTTGACAAAACCTTATCGCAAAGATTGTAAGAGTAATTAATAACACTAGCTGGGTGACCGAGCTTCGCACGTTCAATCGGAGCGTTTATAAACTAATTCACTTAATACAAAAAAAACTGGAGAGGACATATCCAGATGAACCACGCCAAAAATGGCAGAAAAATACTCAAACATAGGGGTCGTCCATTAATCACGTGAGGCTCAAAAGGGGGGAGGTGGTTCGAAAAAAACACGAAATATCACAAGGGGGTTGGGGGGGGGGTGAACTGAGATATCACGTGGTTTTTTTTTCGTTAAACGTGCGATTTCTTTAGTAAGTTCCAAACGTCAGACTGTTGTTGTTACGTTGTTTTTAACTCATCCCAAGGTTCGAAACGGCTTCACGCAGTCAGAAACAACCTGCAACCTTATCTCTGTCTGGACATTTTTATTACGGTGCTTAATTTTACAGAATTAAATTACATTATACCTGTATTTAAAGATAATATTTTAACCAAAAAAAATACACGTGATTTTGGGCAGGGGGTGGGGGGTAGTCTAAAACCTCACCACATATCACCTGGGGGGAGGGGGGTTCTAAAAGTTGCTAAAAACATCACGTGATTAATGGACGACCCCATAGCAGTGCATGTTGTTATTCCTGTACTCTTTCCTTCAAGAGTGCCATTTGTTATCAAGTAGCGCGGACCGTGCTTTAAAGTCAATGTTAGCAACAAAGGTCTCCAAGTAATGTAATTCACTGGTAATTCACCTACTCGACAAAAGATGGCGCCATTAGTGAAATATATTAGTACAAAACAAAATACCTACCTAGTATCAAAATAAATTCCTTTTTTTCTAGGGTAAGTTTGTAGGTTTAGACCCTCACAGATCCATTGTAGATCCAAAACAACTAACCATAGATCGATAGAATTATTATTGATAGAATCTGTTAATTGCACTGCAAATGTCAATAATGCAAGGAAATGTCAAAGATTGTCACTGTGAGTGTTCCACCGGGATAACGCGAAATTAAATAAAATGCAAACAAGTTGTCCAAGCGGCTTCTAATTGAACACTGAAATTGCATAAAAATAAAATTGACTAACACGGCAGCCTGCCGTAAGTCAATGCACTTAAAATTAGGTTGAGAACAAAGTTCAATGTGTGTGCGCTCTAAGTAGCACTTTTTAAAGAAATAAAATAAATCATGTACGTATTTCGTACATATTGGCACTGTCAGACAATGTAGAAAAACATGTTTAAAAAATACAAAAAAATAAAATCTATGATATCTTAAATAAAACTTAAATATTTCAATTCCACATCCACTTAAAGTCATTAATCACTATGTCACACTACATCACATCACATCACATCACATAACACACTAAAAATATAGTCAAATAGTCAATACTTCTTAACAAACATCACTATGTTTACGAGTGTCAAATTTCACTTCATTTGCGGAGGCCCCCCTTGTCATTTCACTAACACCACTACGCTTCTTCATATCCCGTTTTATCCTGCTGTACCCATCTTCCACATTATTGTCACTGTCGCTATCCTGTCTGCTCTCCGACTTTCCACGTGAATGCATTTCAATTTCCTCTGTCTGCTTATGCATCTTGTTTTCTCTTTTTACATACTTAACATCTTCCTGATGTTCCTTTCTCTGTCTCGAAGACACCCTATACCAGAACAAGGCAGATGTTACCAGCAGTGCAAAGCTAACGCATACTATGACGTATATCATTGTATAGTGGTGAATGTCATGGGAATTTAGAGTATCCAGTGTTGATTGCTCCTTAATAATGTTCAATTCCTTCTCTATTTTTCGAAACCTTTCTTCGTTAGTTTCCACATGCATTGACAGATCATTCAATGATGTATTAAGAATTGTATTCATGGGTGATATAGTGGGAACTGTCAGTTGAAACGGTTCATCGACTGCGCTTTCACTCCTGTATTGCATATTTGCATATAACATGAATGTATCTCCTCTTAATACACAACCTCTCCCTAGAGTTAGCAGTCCTTTATGGGTCAGTGTCTCTGACGTCATGCCAGCTGAGCACATGACGTGTACTAAGCAAGATCCACAACAATAATAAAACCACGTGTTTTGTCTGTGTAACTTGATCCATTGGTCAGTGCAAGGCTTTATTTCAGTTCGACAATATGTATTATGCTTTTCTGTATTATGTACTAGCCTTATGTCACAAATTGAATGACTGCGACTGATTGTGCTGTATATAGGATGATTTAATTTACACATAAGTTTTTGTTCATTTATTTTTATACAATCTTGTATATCTGTTTGTTCTAAAGGTATAAATGTGTACCGATGGAAATTTACTGCAATCAAGCGGGATATTGGGATTACTGTCAACATTTTTTTCGACAAAGATTTAAAAAATAATGTAATGCACAGTAAATTCGAAACATAATCATTGTAGCACTCGTTGACTTGATAATGCAGCGCGAGTCGATTTTTTTTTTCAAGAATACCTACTTCGACAAAATAGGTAAAAAAAAGGTGGATAGATTTTAAGGTAGGTAGATTTTAAATCGGGCGCTGCAGTGTGAATGACGAAGGCATTCACACTGCAACGCCCATTTTAAAATAAGTATTGCAAAACGCACACACGTAAATACAAGATATTGCGAATTCACACTAAATAACTAAATTACAATAATTGTCTCGTTTGACAAAAAGTAAGTACCTAGGTTGTGAAAAGATCAATTCGTAACCCGCGTGTTAGGTATTTTTTAACGCTTTTAAGTCTTTTTATTTACGTATTTACTTATGTGAAATAAAAAGACAAAAAAACAAAGTTTCGTGGGATACGAATCCAGACCTAAAAGCAGCAAAACGTGAACGACGCGCGCCACAACAGCTGGGCCAAGATGTAGTTATGAGAGATTGTTAAAATAAGCATCATATGCGTTTTCATTTTATGTAATTTCGCTCATATCTCCCTTAAATGAATTTTTTCGAAGATAATTCCCTCACAGATGGATTTCTGGCGATTTTTAACCTCTAATCCTAGATTTTCGTCGAAAGGTTTCAAGCCGTTTTCGAAATCGTCGGGACACCAAACTCGTATAATAGTATAGGATTCTTTTTTCTAGTGAAACTAATTGTATAGCATTTGTCTGGATTTAAAAATAGCTTATTTGATTTACAAAATGTATTAAAGGAATTTAAGTCTCTTTGTAAAACTTCGCAGTCACTTTGATTACGGATAACTCTAAAAATGTTTGTGTCGTCTGCGTAAAGTAAGACTTTAGAATTATGAATAACGGAAGTTACGTCATTTATATATAAGGTAAATAGTAAGGGACCCAGATGTGATCCTTGAGGGACACCGGAGCTAATATTTTTGTATTTTGACGAAAATCCCCCCAGTAATACAGCCTGACTTCTGTTCTCGACGTAAGATTTGATCCAACGGTATAGGTTAACTGCGGACGCTTTTTTCGTGAATTATGTACTAGACCCGTCGTCCATTTGTTTCTACGTCGATGGGTCCAAAGCATAGTTTCGCAAGTATAGTCATAGCAAATCTTCGTTGATCGGCAATCGGACTTCCATAAAGTGAACGCTCCGAGGCAGGCGGGCGCTGCCGCCGCGGGCTGCGGGCTGCGGGCTACGGGCTGCGGGCTGCGGGCTGCGGGCTGCGGGCTGCGGGCTGCGGGCTGCGGGCTGCGGGCTGCGGGCTGCGGGCTGCGGGCTGCGGGCTGCGGGCTGCGGGCTGCGGGCTGCGGGCTGACCTGTGCGCGCGGCAGGCGCTCGTCCAGCAGGTGGTGCAGCGCGCGGCGCAGCGCGGCCGGGCGCGCGGGCGCGGGCGCGGGCGCGGCCAGCAGCGCGCCCAGCCACGCCGCCGCCGCCGCCGCGCCCGCCGCGTCCCCGGCGTCCCCACCCGAGCACCCCTCGACGCCACCGCCGCACACGCCTAGCACCATCTGCACAAGCGTCATATCCGAGAACACATTACAGTTACGCAGGAATTCCTTGAACGAGGGGCTGAGATATTCATACAAGGAGCGAGGGAAAGGTCAAGGTGCACACTGAAACTCTGTACGATGTATGAGATCGCAATATGAGTTGGGGCCAAGGTTTCAAGGGTTCTCAAGTTTCATATCCACCGCACAGTATTTTATGAGAGCCAATTTTGTGACATGCCTGTTTTATTTCAGAATTATATAGATTAAGTCAATACAAACACGAGAGTAAAGCTCCCTTACGCCTAACATAAATAGTTTCGTTAAAATAAATATTTTAAAATCGATATTTTTTTTCGGATAATTTTAAAAAAATAATCATAACTTACAAAATAGTAAATTAATTATTAATCCAGCATAGTCGTTAGATGAAACCATCAACGTCACACATTTTAATGATATTTGTAAACTTCTAAGTTCATTAGTTAAGGAATTATTTAATTTTTCTTCTATATCGGTTTTAATTTTTTTACATGAATAATCCGGCGTATTAGGATAAGATTTTTTACCAAGTGATTGTTCATGATGTTCTTTATGCGCTCTAAAAAAACGACGCCCTAATTCCGTGGATTATAGAAATGATCACATAAGTACGGATATCCGAATTTTTCCGACGTTAGGGTTGTCACTTAATTGTAAATATATTTTTTTGTATATAAATTGTGAAAAGTTATCATAATTTGTTTTTCTTATGTATATTTAGGTGGTTTTAACGTGTTATACAGGGTGTTAAAATAGTGCGTTAAAAAAAGGATAACTCAGAATCAACTATTGTGATGAAGACTGTAAAAAATAAAATGTAAACTGTAAATGTAAATTCAACCCCTTAAAATTTTAAACTCTTTTTAACACCCTGTATATTCCGATGAAAGTATACGTGTGGCATGGGAAGAGGTCCACCCTCGATAGGTCAATGTCTTGTACTAAAACCCCATGCTAATACACATATTCTGGAGGAACGGGGGTGAGGCGTCATGGAGCTGTTCCAAACCTGTGATGCCACATTGCCTCAGCAGGATCTGACCCAGCCTGCGAGGGGATGTCCTTCCGGGCTCCGACCGGGGGACTTAATGAAAGGGGGGCATGACGGCGCCAACCCTCGTGTTGGTCATCAAAAGCAAATGAAGTTGTGGATAGCGCCACAACCGGCGCTCTTCAACCTCTGAGAGCAGCCACAAATATGTTAGGAGATGCGCCTAATGAGGCTGGTACATCCAATTCAAAGATCATGACACAGATAGTTTTTACAATGATTTTTTCACAGTGCTTGACAGATAATTTCAAGATATATTTAAAACAAATACCAGAAATATTAATCATCAATTCAAATTTTGCGAGTGGGCTACTGTAGGTATTTATAAAAGCCGACAATCTTTGTTTGATCTCTATGACAGAAAAACCTATATTTTTAATAATAACTTTAAAGAGTAAGTAAAAAAGTATTCGAAAATCTTTAAACAGGTATGCCGTGCAGCAAAATCTAATTACTTAGCCAGAAAAATAAAATCATCAGATGATAAAATTAAAACCGTTTGGAATATTATAAACAAAGAAACCGGCAAGGTCAAACCCCGCGATAATGAATATGTTTTGCAAACAGATCAGGGTAAAACTACAACAAATGCCGATGTAGCAAAAGAATTCGAAACTTTTTTCACAAATATTCCACTTAAGACCACTGAGGCCTTGAATTCGTCACCTGTACATGCTAAACAATTGTTAGAAGATAATGTCAGTATTTGTAATGAAAAATTCTAGTTCAGAGAAATTGAACCAGACACTATTGTCAAAACTTTTAAATCTCTTAAAATGAAAAGAACTGAAGACCTTTGGGGACTATCAGTAAGTTTAATTAGTTTTTTTTGTATTGTAATGTAATTATGACTTTAGCGCCATATTTAGCTTGTCTTTTTAATATCAGTATTGGTAGTGGCGTCTTTCTGGACCTAATGAAATGTAGTAAAGTGATACCCCTATATGTATAAGTCTGGTAACAAAACTGATCCGGGAAATTATAGGCCAGTTTCTGTACTACCAGTTCTCAGTAAAATTTTTGAAAAAAATATGCTTAACCAATTACTACAACATTTTAATAAAAATAATCTTCTGCATAAACAACAGTTTGGTTTCACAAAAGGTTGATCTACAACCGATGCAGGAGTATCTCTTATTCGTAACATCTATGATGCTTTTGAAGAATCACAAAATGCAATAGGAGTGTTCTGTGATTTATCTAAAGCATTTGATTGCGTTGAACATCATACATTACTTATAAAGTTAAAGCATTACGGTGTCGATGACGGGGCCCTCAGTCTTGTAAATTCGTACTTAAGCAACAGAACGCAAAAAGTCCAAGTAAATGGCACAAATTCATCCGGCTCTATGGTTCAAATGGGCGTGCCCCAGGGTTCTATATTAGGCCCTTTTTTTCTGACATATATAAATGACTTGCCATTTATAGTGCAAAATTTGTCAAACATTGTGTTATTTGCCGATGATACTTCCCTTATTTTGAAGGTTGACAGGAAAGAAAGCAAAACTGACGAAGTAAACAACACTCTTTCAGAGATTCTAAAGTGGTTCACTGTAAACAATCTACTCTTAAATGCAAAAAAAACAAAATGCATAAAATTCTCATTACCAAATTAAAAAAAATTGTAAACAATGTAATTGTAGATAATAATGTATTGGACTTTGTAAATAAGACCGTTTTCTTAGGTATAACTTTAGATGCTACACTGCAATGGGACCCACACATAGAAACCTTAGCGGGACGGCTCAGTTCAGCTTCATATGCTGTTAAGAAAATAAGACAGTTGACACATGTAGGTACTGCGAGACTAGTTTATTTTAGTTATTTTCACAGTATAATGTCTTACGGAATCTTACTCTGGGGACATGCGGCTGATATTGAAACGATTTTCATTTTGCAAGAAAGGGCAATTCTCGCCATCTACCAGATGCGATCCCGCGAGTCGTTGAGGAATAAGTTTAAAGAAATTAATATTCTTACTGTTGCTAGTCAATTCATATACGAAAATATCATGTATGTACGTAAAAATTTGCACTTGTTTCGTAAAAACAGTGACAGACACAATTTTAATCTAAGAAATATTAATAAGATTGATGTTGCCTATTCGAGACTGAGTAAAGTCAAGAAGTCATTTATGGGACAGTGTGTAAGATTCTGTAACAAAATACCCGAAAATGTAACAAGTTTGCCAGAAAAGAAATTTAAATTGCATGTGAAAAATTGTTTATGCTCTAAAGGGTATTACAAAATATTAGATTATATAAATGACAATAATATATGGACATTTATAGATCCTCCAGTTCACAATTTTATTGTTGACATGAATTGTAATAGAATTTAAGATTTTATTTAAAAATGTGTTGAAGCGAGTTTCTTTTGGGCTCGACGTTTTTTCTCGCTTCGCAAACACTTCCCGAAACGTTGAGTGTACAAGTCCCGCGTGGTAGGGACTTTGTACTAGGTAAAAAAAAAATGACGATTTAAAAGCATGTGTAAAGCATCTACTTAAATAAAAAACATTTTGAGTTGAGTTGACTAGGTTGGATATTTTATAAGTTATTTTCTGGAAAATCACTGCCCCTTTCTGAGCGAGTAGACATAGTAATTGGCATAATTGGAAGAGACTTTATCTTATAATTACTTTATCTTTATATTATAATTTTAGATTCTTAAAAATTTTGTAACATAATGTAATATGAATCGCACAATCATTCTGAGTTTCTCACTATCGAAGATACATGAGTTATCGTAATTTGTAACATAAATATAAATATTATAATTTTAGATTCTTAAGAATTTTGTAACATAATATAATTTTAGCTTCATAAAAAAAAACTGTAGGTGTTTGTAATCAAATTTTGTTTATTAAATAACCAATTTAATATCCGTATTTGTTCGGATACTGGAAGTGACAACCCTGATAAAAAACATAAAGTTGTAATAATTCGAATAATCCATGGAATTAGGACGTGGTTTTTTTAGAGCGCATCAAGGACATCATGAATAATTACTTAGTAAAAAATCTCATCCTAATACTCCGGATTATTCATGTAAAAAAATTAAAACCGATATCGAAGAAAAATTAAATAATTCCTTAACTAATGAACTTAGAAGTTTACAAATATTATTAAAATGTGTGACGTTGATGGTTTCATCTAACGACTATGCTGGATTGATAATTAATTTACTATTTTGTAAGTTATGATTATTTTTTTAAAATTATCCGAAAAAAAATATCGATTTTAAAATATTTATTTTAACGAAACTATTTATGTTAGGCGTACCGGAGCTTTACTCTCGTGTTTGTATTGACTTTATCTATATATTTCTGAAATAAAACAGGCATGTCACAAAATTGGCCCTCATAAAACACTGTGCACCGGCTACGATAGGTGAGGACTAGGGCTTTCAATTGGCGTTCCGGATCTTCGTAACTCCGTACTTCGTAATGAAACGTTTTTAGGGTTCCATACCTCAAAAGGAAAAAACCTTGTCCTTGGTTGTCCATCCGACTGTCCGTCCGTCTGTCTGTCAAGATCCTTTTCCTAACGAATGTAATGTAAGTTCAATCAATATTTATTTAAAGCAAGTAAGTTTAAGTGCTAATAGAACTTAACATACAGCAAACAGCATACAGCTGAACACATTATAAAACCAACTTCAATCGTAACAACTACAATTATTTTGTTTTGATGATTTTTTTCAAAAAGCGCTGAGTCAATTTAAATAAACTTTATATAGGACCACCTCTGATTCCTCTGAAGTATTACCTACGAAACAAAAAAGAATCATCAAAATCGATTCATAATCGGCAGAGTAATTGCATAACATACAAAAAAAAAACAACACAGTCGAATTGAGAACCTCCTCTTTTTTTGAAGTCGGTTAAAAAGTCTGTACAAATAAAACTGATAAATCTACAGTATTTATAGTGTTTTTAAATTTTATCAAAAACAGAGCCAACGTTCTCGAGTTGAATGCTCTAGTGAGGACAAAATACGGGTGGCGTGCACTTTGCATGCATACATTTTATCCATAAAAATCTGCGGACCTGTTCAGTGATGCGTCGCAGCTGAGCGGGGGAGGCGCACTCGCTGAGGCGGCGGTAGTCGCGCACCAGGCGCGCCGCGGCGGGCGGCAAGCGCGGCGCCAGCGCAGCCAGGAGCGCGGTCCGAGCGGCCGCCGCCTGCGCCGCCTGCGCCGCCTGCGCCCCCTGCGCCGCCCGCGGCACGCGCAGCGCCGACAGCGCCGCGGCCAGCGCGGCCTCGCCCTCCGAGCCGCTGGAGTCGCTGTGCGCGAGGCGCGCGGGGGGAGCGCAGTCCGTGGGCGCGGCTGGGGCGGGGGCGGGGGCGGAGGCGCCGGGCGGCGGCGGCGCCTCCATGCGCTCGCACACGGCGCGCAGGCGCCGCAGCTCGCGCTCGCAGTCGCTCTCGCGCGCGCGCTCCGCAGCCAGCTGCTCCGCGGACGGCATCACCAGCTCGAACTGTCGGTGTTAAAAACGACGACAGACGTGTTATAAAATGCTGTCAAATTATGATAATCAGCCCTCGCTTTGGTCGGAGTGCACTCCGTCCCGAACGAGCGCTGTGCGCCGCGAGCCACTGACCGAGCGCTCGGCGCGCGCGCTCACGGTGATCGCCGGCAACTCGTCGTCGTAATCCTCTTCGTCAGTCATCGCCACAGACTCCTTCAATCGTTGCTTATGTTGCTTCAATGTTCCAAAATAAAATCCTGAGTAGAAAACGCGCTGCGGGCCATTCGCCATCCAAAAAATATGCAGCACCTGCAGCACCCTCCCCAAAACGTATCAGAAGTAAGAACGCCCGCCGCACGATAACCTCGACCATTCATAATAAAAAAACAGCTGATTTTGACAGTTATAAATAACATACGTTCGAAATATAGTTCGCGTCACGTAAAAAGAGCGCTGGCTGGCGTTCCGAGGATGCACTCTGACAGCAACTGTTTAGTTCCCTCTCTTTCACACTTACGCGATTTATATTATGCTATCCTGTTGTCAGAGTAAACTTGATGTGACCTCGGAACGCCCGCCAGCGCTATTTTTACGTGACGCGAGCTGTACACATGGTACATGCAACGACATTGGTACATGCGTTTAATCTCACACTAAAAGTGTCTAAGCACGCCATATGATATCAAGTAGTTATTATTCTTTTTTTTTTTTGTTTAAACTTTGAAAGTTACCTATATCCAAAGAGGTTTAAATATCTTTCACTGCCTATATCATGCAAAACTGATGCAAAGTAAAATGTTAAATCTGGTTATAGAACGCACTCGCATCGTTCCTGTCAAAGGAGAGTTGTGGTTGTGTTTTGTCTGTCACATTCTGCTGCGTGAAATTGTTATATCTTTGTGTTGTATTGCGTATCATTAGCGTATTAGTTGAAAAGCGAATATCGTGGTTGCGATGCAGTGAGGGCTACGGCATGCGGGAGGCGTGCAGCGAGCAGGGCGCCGGCAGCGCGGCCGGGTGCGCCAAGGCGGAGGCCGCCAAGCAGCACGACGCCGTGTTCAACGAGCTGATGCAGGAGTGCAAGCACTCGGCGCCCGGCGCGCGCCTCTCCGCGCGGCTGCGCACCGCGCTCGAGAGGTGCTCCGGCAGTGCAGCCGCTCCGGCGCTGCCGCCGTCTCAGGGTGCAGTTAAGAGGGGAGCTAGGTCAGAGGGTATCCTTAGGGCTAAGAGCTATGTACCCAGCAAACCTCTTAAGTGCACCCCAACCTATCTCTGATCTCACTTAAGTCACTAATATTACGCCGAAACTGCAGAATGAATTTGAATGAAATTGTGGTAGGTAGGATCAAGCATTGAATTAACACAAACAAAGGCTAATCTATCTTCATCCCAGATGAAGTTCAAAATGCATGGGTCCTTCCTTCCCATAGGATAGCTATCATTCTATAGGAATTCATTAAGATCACAGTCTAAGGGGGGATCTGAAAAGAACATTTCCATAGTTCCTCTGTGATTGTTGTAAAAATTTAAGATTTTTTTGACAACTAAGTAATTTTTAATTAATTTGACGTTATGAGAGCTTATAAAATTTTATTCAAAATTTTTTTTTTTTTTTTTTAATTTTATAAGCTCTCATAACGTCAAATTAATTAAAAATTACTTATTTGCATGAAAGTATGTTTTCAATTCTTTATTTGCATGAAAGTATGTTTTACAGGTCTTGAAAAATATAATACAGAAACAGTACAGTCAACCATATTATGGCATGTAAAATATTAACAATATAATTTTGTAACTTTTTATTTATTTTCAAGTAAAATAATTTAAAATAAATGAATACGTTAAAAACAACCGACTTCAATCGCAACAACTCCAATTTTGCTATATTTTTGTTGATTTTCTCAAAAACCACTGAATCGATTTTGATAAAATTTATATGGGACCACCTGTGAAGTATACCCTTTTAAACAAAAAAAGAATTTTCGAAATCGGTTCAGGCGTCTTCGAGTAATCGGTGAACATACATAAAAAAAAAAAAGATTCCGACGAATTGAGAACCTCCTCCTTTTTTTGAAGTTGGTTGAAAATAAGAGAAAAAATAATAATAATCACTTAATATTATTTTAAAAAATATGGTCAGAAATAATATAGGTATGTCAAGTCATTCAAAATATACGAAAAATATTTAGTTATGTCACAGTATATTAACATTATTGTTACAAGAAAAATAGAAATGTCACATAGAGAGTAAATTAACTATGAACTATGTAATTATAATTCAAAATTAAAATTTAAAGTATTTTTTGAAATGAAATGAAATGAAAATATTTTATTCAAAGTAGGTAGCAGTGTACACTTTTCGAACGTTATTCTGTTATCTACCTAACACGAGGTTCCTACCACTCGGAACTCGTATACCCACCGTTTCGGGAAGTGTTTGCGGAGTGAGAAGAAACGGCGGGCCCTAAAGAAACTCCCTCCAACACATTTTTTTTTTTAAGTCTTATATTCTAATACATCTTAATGCTAGATCAATAAATGAATTATACAATGTCATGTCTGTAAATAAAATATGCAAAAATAAGAATAAAGTAAGAAGAATAAAGAAAGAAAGGATTCAAAAGAGATAAAAGTAAAAATTATTTGTAGCTAATGACTAACAATTCAAAAACCAATAACAAGAGCAGGCCAGTTCACACGGACAGCACCCGATCACGAGTATAACGCGAGAGTCAGCCATCGCTCCCCTCAACCATATTTGAGGGAAGGGAACGACCCGGCTCCCGATACGCCACCATCCGCACGAACATTTAAGCGAGCATGCACCACTCCGATCAATGGACAAAGAAAAAGGAGAAGGAAAAGTCTTACCGAATCCTTTCAGTTCTTTCACAATAGAGTTTGCATCTTTACTGTCTCACAATATGTCATGAAAATGTTGCTGTATTGGTTGGAGAAACACTTACCGTCCAAGCATTTCTATCATCTAAGTACTCACATGTCTTATAGTAAACTTTATTACATAGTGTCTTTTTTACATAACTTTTGAATTTATTCTTTGTTAGGTTTACTATATCTTCTGGTATTTTAATATACATTCGTATGCACTGTACCACAAACGACTTACTAACCTTACTGAGCCTAGTAGATACAAGCTGAAGCTTACTGTTATTCCTAAGATTACGAGTATGTCTGTCAGAATTCAGTGTAAAGTGATTTAAGTTTTTTCGCACATACATTATATTTTCATAAATATATTGACAGGGAAACGTTAAAATATTGATTTCTTTAAATTTTTCTCTAAGTGAATCTCGAGATCGCATTCCGTAAATCGCGCGAACAGCCCTTTTTTGTAGTACAAAAATAGTATTTATATCAGCTGCATCCCCCCATAAAAGTATACCGTAAGACATAATACTGTGGAAATAGCTGAAATATACTAGTCTCGCTGTTTCTATATCTGTTAGGAGCCTAATTTTTTTAACAGCATAGGCAGCTGTACTAAGCCTGCCTGCTAAAGTTTCTATGTGAGGACCCCATTGAAGTTTTGAATCTACGGTTATACCTAAGAAAACTGTTTTTGGTACGAATTCTAAAACACTACTAGCTAATGACACGTTTTGAGTTATGTTTTTAACATTCGGTAAGGTGAAATTTATGCATTTAGTTTTTTTTGCATTAAGGACTAGGTTGTTCACGGTGAACCAATTGTGTACTTTACAAAGAGTGTCGTTTACTTCGTCAATCATATCAATTTGTCTGTCAATTTTAAATAGAGATGTATCATCCGCAAACAACACAATTTTAGACAGCGATTCAACCATAAAAGGTAGGTCGTTGATGTAAACCAAAAACAGGAATGGTCCCAAAATAGACCCTTGAGGCACACCCATTTTAACGCGTGAACCTGACGAATTTGTACCATTTATATGTACCTTTTGAAATCTATTAACTAAGTATGACTCTAACAAATTCAAAGCCTTATTATTGACCCCGTAATGTTCTAGCTTTAAAAGTAAGGTTTTATGTTCGACGCAATCAAATGCTTTGGACAAATCGCAGAAGACTCCTATAGCATTTTGCGATTTTTCGAACGCATCGTATATGTTTCTTATCAGTTCGACTCCTGCGTCGGTTGTCGAACGCCCTTTAGTGAAGCCAAACTGTAGATTATGAAGCACTTTATTAATATTGATTTTTTTAAAATAGTTAAAGATTTTATATTGTTGACATTTTTTAATTCCTGACATTGCGACATTATTATTTGAATTTTTAATTTAATATATGTTAATTTTGGGTGCATGTAAAAAAATTAATTGAATATTTTAATTTCTTATTTTCAATGTTGCATGCCATTTCTATGGCAAATCATGTAATGTACCGTTTAATAATTTAACATCTTCTGCCACCATGATTTAAGCAGTAAATTATCATTTTTCATTTTATCATTATTTAAAGGCTTAATATACTGTGCTCATATATTAAATAATAATATACTGTCAATGAAATATTGGATATAAGTACAACACGTTCTGCACAGTAGGAGTAGGTAGCTAAAGAGTCCAATGTTGAATAAATGTGTTAAGTGGCTTGTGCGCGGGATGACGGCAGGATGTCGCCGGACGAGCGGCGCGCGCTGGTGGCTCGCACGCGCGAGGGCTGCGCGCCGCTGTTCGTGGCGGCGCGGCGCGGCAACGCGGAGATCGTGGAGTACCTGGTGCACGTGTGCGACGCGCCCCTCGAGCAGCGCGGCGTCTACGAGGTGGGCGACTGGCCACTGCCGCCGCGTTGCTTCTCCTACCCTAAACCATTACTGCAGATGCCAGTATACCGTCCGACTACTGCCCTCGTTGAAAGAAGGAAAAACAAAGTCCCTTTCTCATTTATAATATAAGGAATAGATTCTAGGGCAAAAAATAACTACGATCTAGAGTGACTCACTTTCCGAGTTGATAACGCCAAAAACAATATACAGGGTGTTAGTTAAAATAGTGCAAATATTTAAATGTCACCTATCACAAATAAAAAAGAGCAAAGTCGAAATTCCCCTTAGTTTACGAGAAATAATGGTGTATGTAAAGTTGCACAATTTTTCTAAAATTTCCCCTTCGCATCCACTTTTTCAGGTTGAGTCAGACATACTGAACGCTCACAATTAACCCCAGATTTTTTGAATAAAAATTTTCCCTCAAAAACTTCAATTACAATAAAAAAAAACTGCTTTTGTGTAACGCCGCGCCGGCCTTATTTGTTCTCCATTTCTTTCTCGCACGTACAATCAATAGTGCATGGTCTGTGCGGGTTGTGACGTCACGACGAGGGCGCCTCACACCGGATACAAAACCTTCGTTTTTCTCAGTTATTGAAGCGAATATAAAAGACAATGCCCGTTTGTGTCCCAGCGTCATATTCGTACTTATATTTTCATTATTTTTTCCTGAAATATTACAAAAACGATTCAACATTTTACATTTTTCAAAATGTATGTAAAGTTGGGAGAAAAAAGATAAAAAAAAGTAATTGTTAATATCTGACTAATTCACATGGGTCACCTTAGGAAGATGGAAACATTTTTGGACTTATATTCAAGAATTTTTACTCCGATGTATTACAAAAATAAGGTTACGTGACGCGATATAAAATATTGGAAAGTTTGGAAAATAGATATAAATAAATAAAAAAATACATTTATGTAACCGATACATAAAAGATTGATATGCATTGCATTTTCATTCACCTCATTCAATAGTGTTGTGAAATTAACGAAACAAATGTATCAATTTAATGATATTAAAATACCGATACTTTTTCCTTAACGAGTATTTAAAAATACCAAGGATTATTTGAATATGTAAAACAAATAAAAATTGATATTACTTTTATTTCAATTCATTTTAAATGATTTTACATAGTTTTTAACAGTAACGCAAACTCCATGTACTATAGTATGCACTTCTCTGTTTAGTTTTTTAATCCTGTCATTATTGTTTGTTTGTTTGTATACTCTTTATTGTAATAAAAAACAAAGAACAATACATCAAAAAAACAGGAAAAACTAAAAAAGGGTGGACTTATCCCTTACGGGAGCTCTTCCTGTTAACCTTATAATGTTGAGATCAGTGGCGTAGCGTGGGTTTTTGCCGCCCGGGGCCGATCGAAAATTTGCCGCCCCTTTCTATTTTCATTTCTAAATAAAGTCAGATAAAACAACCAAATTCTGTAATCAATTAAAATACTGTTTAAAATATTGTACTTGTCGATGTGTATCTCATGTTCGATTGCTAATATAGCTAAATTCGAAATCCGTAATATCAAGTAAACCCGGCCGGACATCGAACCTGCAATCTCCTTATGTGAAGCGAGCGCATTATATTCTTCCGTGGGCGAGTGTACACGATGCAATTGATTTAGAAAAAGCGCGAGCGGAGCGAGCGCGAAAATTTTTAACATATCTAAAATATTAATGTTAAACCAACAAAAACCCTTTTACTTGAAGCGCTTAGCGCCCGTGCCGTTTCTGTTAGGGTAGGTACCCCAACTACCAGGGTGTTTGGCGCCCCTGTGAGCTCGACGCTCTGCACAGGGCTTCGAGCAAACCCGTACAGCAACGGCGCACAGTCACTATTTTACACAGGCAGGGCTGCCCTTTGATTGTCACCCCGAGTGGCACGAACCAAAGGCCGGCCCTGCCTGTGTATAGTGACTGTGCGCCGTTGCTGTACTGGTTTCATTCTTCATACGATAATATTTGTTTTCATGACGCTTTAGCTGGGTCATATAACTTTGAATATTTTTTATCATATATTCCGATCGCTCAATTTGCCGCCCCTACTAGGTAAAAAAGACGGCGCTCACCGCCCCTATCCATGTGCCGCCCGGGGCCATGGCCCCCCCGGCCCCCCCCACGCTACGCCACTGGTTGAGATTACATTTACATTATTTTGTTCAATTACCCAAACTGTGAACACACCGAGCTACATCTGA
The DNA here is from genome assembly GCA_958295455.1 of Coleophora deauratella. Classification (NCBI taxonomy): domain Eukaryota; kingdom Metazoa; phylum Arthropoda; class Insecta; order Lepidoptera; family Coleophoridae; genus Coleophora; species Coleophora deauratella. The sequence goes on along the minus strand of OY282397.1, from coordinate 17,888,248 downwards.
ATGATTTAACCAAATATTTCACATAGGTAAAATAATCACAGATTGAAATACCTACTATCTAGATATTAGATGGGTAAAAGCCAGAACCGCAGATCCTTCATTGAACTGAAGTAACTATGAAAGCAAATCGAATCTAGATCCATTGGTTCTTGAAGTTAAATCACATCCCAGATCCGGATCTTGTAAAGACCTTAAAACTACCCATTATTTATCATACCATTTTATTATACTATCATACGTATGTCTGAAAGTTTTCTGTGATAATACGAGTTTCAAATATTTCTCCGACATTTTAATAAAGTTGTTTATTAAAGAGTTTCTTTATCAATAAATCGTCGATTTTTACATAATCTCATGAAGTATCCACATCCCTACTACTGCCATTTGATCTCCAGAGAATAATTGACAAAATAGCATCAAATTATTTTAAATACACCATGCTGGATTCACACAAACCAACAAGGTTTGTAAAAATAAAAATTCTGACGAATCTCTGAAAGTTTTTATTTTCAATTGCCTCAGTACATTTATGACAACCTTGGTTTAAATATGTAGATAGTAACTAATCTAGTGATCACTAAAATAAAATATTCTGTTACGCCGGATATAATATCTTTTTTAAGTTACCTGTCAGGGATGATCCTATATTTAAGTCAAATAACGAGACGTACCTTAACGTGAAACCTTTAGTGATTTAAATGTTACAACATGGATATTTAGATTGAAATAAGAAGTACAATAAAAAAAGTACCGTCACCATTTTAAAGGTACGTTTAATTAACATTCACCGTCCACTAGTGGACCTACCTAAAAGACAGTGAAATAAATCTATTGGAATTGGAACATAAGCTCCAGATTAGAATTATAGACCTCATCTGTATTAAACCTTATAATCATTTATCATTCATTCAACAATGTAAACATTAAGTAACGTTTTATAAGGTTTGCAGGGGTAAAATGGGATGTGCGTCAAGAAGAAAATTCATAATTTAGAGGGGAAAACGAGAAAATTTACCATTTAGTAATTAATTTATATTTTTTATTAACGATTCATATCTCCTATTCACAGTGCTCCTATAAATTTTTCGAATATTTACAGGCGTAAGATTTGTGAAAAATATATGTCTATTCATCATTATTACAAGGCACTGAAAAGTTATCCATTATTACCCCACCGTACCTTAGGTAAACATCACTAGCTTACAACTTAATATTTCTGTTCTCCCAACTTTTAAAGGTGAAATGGTAATACGATTTTATTTAGCAATCAAACAACTATCGTTTGATATATGAATCATTCGTGTAATATGAGTAAATTACCTATTTTCGGGCTGGGGCACGACAGTATGGCCGGCCTGGCATTGTCTTTTGTAAATCTGCATCTAAGGTCCCCTTCTAGCCCTTAAAATACCTTTACTGTGTTACCTAACACCCGGTTTAGACACCGGTTAAGGTCACAGTAAAATGTTAACGGAGAGAGTGTCAGGTACAAGAGAGGGGCGGTGCTATGTGGTATGCGGTATGCGCAGGTGCCCGACGAGCGGTCGGTGCACTGCGTGACGCCGCTGTGGTGCGCGGCCGTGGCGGGGCGCTTGGACGTGCTGCGCGCGCTGGCCGACGCCGGCGCCGACCTGGACGCCGGCTCCGACTCCGGCTCCACGCCCGTGCGCTCCGCCTGCTTCATGACGCACCTCGAGGTGACCGCGAACCCGACACCGCGCCGGTGCGCCACATGCGAGCCCCCAGTAGGTCACGCGGAAGGCTCAGGAAGCGCTGGCTTGACATATCGAAGGCTTGAGGTCAGATACCGGCGCGTGAAGTAGACGTGGACGGAAATATAGCATCATGTTTATTTTCTTGCTAGTAGCGACATTTTTTGAACAACAGACTAAATAATCTTTAGTACATATAAAGATTTTCATTTGAACATAGTGGACAAATCCACTAGAGGAGGCCACCGCCGGCCGGTCACCTCTCGTCTCACGATGTAGCTGTGTGGCTGCAGGTGGTGCGGTTCCTGGCGGCGCGCGGCGCGGACGTGCGGCGCGCCAACCACAACGGCGGCACGTGCCTCATCAACGCCGTGCAGTCGGCGCGCCTGTGCGCCTTCCTGCTGGCGCAGGGCGTCGACCCCAACGCGCGCGACACGCAGCTCAAGACGGCGCTGCACTACGCCATACAGGTGCGCACGCACATGCACGCTCGCTCACGCACATGAGAGACATGCTCGCTTACTAGGTGCCTCAAAAAAAAGAGAAAAAATATATGTGTAAGTATAAATATGTGTGTGCGCAGGAGCACCGGCTGGACACGGCGCGGCTGCTGGTGCAGCACGGCGCCGACCCCGCGCTGCGCTCGCGCGCCGGCGACGACGCGCTGCGCACCGCCGCGCTCAAGGTCAGTGCTCGCCTAGTGTCAGTGTGTGCGCCGGAGCACGGGCTGGACACGACCTGCGCACCGCCGCGCTCAAGGTCAGTGCTCGCAGTGACAGTGTGTGCGCCGGAGCACCGGTTGGACACGCGCTACGCTTCATTATTGTTTGTCATTATTGTTTGTTTGTTTGTATACTCTTTATTGTAATAAAAAACAAAGAACAATACATCAAAAAAACAGGAAAAACTAAAAAAGGGTGGACTTATCCCTTACGGTAGCTCTTCCTGTTAACCTTATAATGTTGAGAGGAATTACATTTACATTATTTTGTTCAATTACCCAAACTGTGAACACACCGAGCTACATCTGAATGATTTAACCAAATATTTCACACAGGTAAAATAATCACAGATTGAAATACCTACTATCTAGATATTAGATGGGTAAAAGCCAGAACCGCAGATCCTTCATTGAACTGAAGTAATTACGAAAGAAAATCGAATCTAGATCCATTGGTTCTTGAAGTTAAATCACATCCCAGATCCGGATCTTGTAAAAACCTTAAAAGTACCCATTATTTATCATACCATTTTAATATACTATCATACGTATGTCTGAAAGTTTTCTGTGATAATACGAGTTTCAAATATTTCTCCGACATTTTAATAAAGTTGTTTATTAAAGAGTTTCTTTATCAATAAATCGATTTTTACATAATCTCATGAAGTATCCACATCCCTACTACTGACATTTGATCTCCAAAGAATAATTGACAAAATCGCATCAAATTATTTTCGGCCGTAAATACACCATGCTGGATTCACACAAACCAACAAGGTTTGTATAAATAAAAATTCTGACAAATCTCTGAAAGTTTTTATTTTCAATTGCGTCAGTACATTTATGACAACCTTGGTTTAAATATGTAGATAGTAACTAATCTAGTGATCACTAAAATAAAATATTCTGTTACGCCGGATATAATAATCTTTTTTAAGTTACCCGTCAGGGATGATCCTATATTTAAGTCAAATAACGAGACGTACCTTAACGTGAAACCTTTAGTGATTTAAATGTTACAACATGGATATTCAGATTGAAATAAGAAGTACAATAAAAAAGTACCGTCACCATTTTAAAGTTGCGTTTAATTAACATTCACCGTCCACTAGTGGACCTACCTAAAAGATAGTGAAATAAATCTATTGGAATTGGTACATAAGCTCCAGATTAGAATTATAGACCTCATCTGTATTAAACGTTATAATCATTTATCATTCATTCAATAATGTAAACATTAAGTGACGTTTTATAAGGTTTGCAGGGGTAAAATGGGATGTGCGTCAAGAAGAAAATTCACAATTTAGAGGGGAAAACGAGAAAATTTACCATTTAGTAATTAATTTATATTTTTTATTAACGATTCATATCTCCTATCAATTTGACGAATATTTACAGGCGTAAGATTTGTGAAAAAAATATGTCTATTCATCATTATTACAAAGCACTGAAATGTTATCCGTCTTACCCCATCGTACCTTAGGTAAACATCACTTTAGCTTACAACTTAATATTTCTGTTCTCCCAACTTTTAAAGATGAAATGGTAATACGGTTTTATTTAGCAATCAAACAACTATCGTTTGATATATGAAACATTCGTGTAATATGAGTGCATTGCCTATTTTTGGGCGTATGGCCGGCCTGGCATTGTCTTTTCCTCAATACTTGATGAGAATGGAACAATCCTAATCAGTAACAATGAAATATTAAAACGATGAAAAAGATATATAGAGGGTTTATACGAAGGACAAGGACTTACCGATAAGGATTTAGAACAAGAAAAAGATGTAGACCCTCACAAGGCAGGTCCCGCAATTTTAAGATCGGAATTTGAAAAAGCCCTTAGATGCATTCAAAATGGAAAAGCCGCCGGTGTGGACAAAATACACATAAAAATGATTATGTATGCGGTGTGTAACCCCATGACTGACGAATTATTTGAGTTGAGACATTCAAGTATCTCGGTAGTGTAATAACCAACGACTCCAGGTGTAATGCAGATGTCGTCACACGAATAGCCATAGCAAAACGTGCTTTCAATAACAAGAAACACCTGTTTAAAGCAAACATATCAACGAATATTCGTAAAAGACTGATAAAGACTTACATATGGAGCATTGCACTATACGGCAGCGAAACGTGGACACTTACACAAAAGGAAAGACAGAAACTTGAAGCATTTGAAATGTGGTGCTGGAGAAGGATGAAGAAGATTAGCTGGACGGAGAAAAAGAGTAACGAGGAGGTGTTGGATATGATTGGGGAAAAGCGAAGTCTGCTTAGAACCATAGAGAATCGGAGAGGAAAGATGATTGGACATTTGGTACGACACACGTCACTTTCTTCAAAACCCTTTTGGAAGGTAAAATCGAAGGGAAGAGAGGACGCGGAAGTCCGAGGCGATCATACATGGACCAAATAAAAGAAAAAGTTGATGTCGTGTCGTACCAGGAGTTTAAGGAATTAGGAAGATGCAATAATAGCTACCTATGCTACTATAAAAAATCATGCATTTTTCCAAAATAAGAATTAACCTATGTGTTAATGCATTGCTCGATCTCTCTACCTACGTGTCTGTCTCGCTCGCACTAAATAAATCAATCTTTTCGCTGGCTAGATCAACCTTCGTTGTGTAAATGCTCGGTTAATAATCGCGTGCGGGCCGTCCCCGGCAGGGCGCGGCGCACATCGTGGCGTGGCTGCTGGCGCGCGGCGGCTACGCGCCGGCGCAGGAGGCAGACGCGCGCGAGCTGCTGGGCGCCACGCAGCTGGATGAGCTCAACGACCTGTCCGCCGCGCTCGCCGAGTGGCGCCGCGCCACCGGTGAGTGCCCCCCTACCCCGCTGCCCCGCTGCCCCACTGCCCGCATCCAGCGGCTTCCTGCGACCTTCATCGAGTCGTCGTCGTCGGCCTGCCAACGCTCGACGTCTCCGGTGCGCGATCGCCAATCCAGAACTTTGCCGTTCATCGAGCGCGTGCTCCACTCGCTGACACTTCAGTTTAGCGATTCTGTGAGCTACGTTGGGTCCTTTTGTTCTTTTGCGTAGATACTCACAGATATGAGAAGATCCTCGTTTCTGATTCGATTACATACTGAAACTCCGAGCGTTGCAGGCTCGATCCCTTCCCTTCCCGCGAGGGCAGGGTGTGACGCGCGTCTGTGTGTGCGGCAGCGCTGCGGCACGCGGGCGGTGCGGGGGGTGCGGGGGGTGCGTACGTGGAGAAGACGGGGTGGGCGGGCGCGGAGGCGGCGCTGGGCGCGCGCGAGTGGCGCTCGGCGGAGGAGCTGCGCGCGCTGGCGGGCGACGTGGACGCGCTGCGGGCGCAGGCGCTGCTGGCGTGCGCGCGCGTGCTGGGCCCCGCGCACAAGGACACCGTGTTCCGCCTCATGTACCGGTGAGTGCGGGACTGCAGGGTGCCGTGCCGTGTAGTGCAGTGTGCTCATGCTGGCTGGTACATGTGTGCAGGGGCGCCTCGTACGCGGACGCGTTCCGCTACCAGCGCTGCGTGGACCTGTGGCTGCTGGCGCTGCGCATCCGCGTGGAGCGCGACTCGCTGCTCTACACCGGTCAGTGACGAGCGATATTCCAACTACAACAGATTATTATAACTCATATTTTAAGGCCCGTTATTCTTTATAACGGGCTCTTGCAATTTACCTCAATATTATTAGGATACGTAGCTGTGTTATAAATTCCTTTATTATTACTAAAATACATAATATATTTGCTAAAAAGGGTTCTCGATTTTGATACGGTTTTTTTTCACTAATTCCACATAAACTGAAGTGTAACATTTGCAATAACGAGCGTGTCGGTGTCGGCAGACACGTGCCACACGGCGTGCGCGCTGACACGGCTGATGCTGGACGCGCACGCGGGCCGCCTGGAGCGCGCCGCGGCCGGCCTGCCGCGCCACCGCGACGTGGTGGCCGTGTTCCAGCTGCTGGCGGACGCACTGCCCGGTGCGTGTGTGTGTGTCCCCCCACAGCTCACAGCGAGTGACCGCCGGCTGGAGCGCGCCGCGGCCGGCCTGCCGCGCCACCGCGACGTGGTGGCTGTGTTCCAGCTGCTGGCGGACGCACTGCCCGGTGCGCGTGTGTGTGTCCCCCCACCCCCCCACAGCTCACAGCGAGTGACCGCCGGCTGGAGCGCGCCGCGGCCGGCCTGCCGCGCCACCGCGACGTGGTGGCCGTGTTCCAGCTGCTGGCGGACGCACTGCCCGGTGCGTGTGTGTGTGTGTGTCCCCACAGCTCACAGCGAGTGACCGCCGGCTGGAGCGCGCCGCGGCCGGCCTGCCGCGCCACCGCGACGTGGTGGCCGTGTTCCAGCTGCTGGCGGACGCACTGCCCGGTGCGTGTGTGTGTCCCCCCCCACCCCCCCACAGCTCACAGCGAGTGACCGCCGGCTGGAGCGCGCCGCGGCCGGCCTGCCGCGCCACCGCGACGTGGTGGCCGTGTTCCAGCTGCTGGCGGACGCACTGCCCGGTGCGTGTGTGTGTGTGTCCCCCCACAGCTCACAGCGAGTGACCGCCGGCTGGAGCGCGCCGCGGCCGGCCTGCCGCGCCACCGCGACGTGGTGGCCGTGTTCCAGCTGCTGGCGGACGCACTGCCCGGTGCGTGTGTGTGTGTGTCCCCCCACAGCTCACAGCGAGTGACCGCCGGCTGGAGCGCGCCGCGGCCGGCCTGCCGCGCCACCGCGACGTGGTGGCCGTGTTCCAGCTGCTGGCGGACGCACTGCCCGGTGCGTGTGTGTGTGCCCCCCCCCCCCACATCACACAGTGACTGACCCGGCGTGTGTGTCTCTGCGCAGAGTGCCGGCAGTGGCTGCGGGCGCGGCCCGTGCACCGCAAGCAGGCGGAGACATTCGACCGCGCGCTGCGCTGCGCCACGCACCTGGTGTACCTGCTGCAGGCCACGGCCGCCACCGACGCCGAGCGACAAGACCTGGCCGTGCGCCTGCGCCGCCTGGTCAGTGCTCGCTCTAGCTAAAAGACTTACTTATAAAAAAAACAGTTGTTGATTCTTAATTTTGACAATTTGCACTGCAAACGAATCAGTCGAGTAACTTCTTCATGGACATTCTTCTTTCATTCTTTTGTTTGATTTTCGTTACATTGAAGATTTTTTTATTTCATTATTATTAACACAGTTCAAAGGTGTCGAGGGTTGAACACTGTTGTTCAAGGTTTAGGGTTGTTATTTTATTTGTGTTATATCCGTATAATCTGTGTATAAGCTTGCGTGCTGGCGTCGATCACGCAGGTTAACTGAATACAGACACGGTCATGACCTGGATGAGTTTGACTGTTAGTGACATTTATCTCGACCGTTTCCGTACTTCGTAAAATATGTTAAGCCGTTGATGCCGGTCGCTATCACTAGATGGCAGCCTATATTCCCGTTGTGTCACACCACACTGTTACACAACCATTGGCGTAGCTAGGGATTTTTTCTAGGGGGGGCCGCACAGAAGAAGTACTATCACAGTCATTTGGACCCGGCAAAGCGATAAAACGCGATCCACGCGCATTTTCGAAAAATTATGTAGTAGCTTTATTGCGTTTGTATGGAACAAATAAACATCCACACTTTCGCATTTATAATATTAGTGAGATGAGAAGCGTTACAGTTTTTGGCTTATCGTGTAGTTAGGTCATATAGATACATGTATAATTTTTTTCTATTTATTTGACCAAGCTCTTCAAATAAATTGCATTTTTTAATAGTTTTAGATGTACTTAGCAAGTCTGGTACAAAAGCGCGAGCGAAGCGAGCGCAAAAATTTGAGATTTATCTTAAGAAGTTCTATACATGATAAGAGATCTTTTCTCCGCGAGCGAAGCGAGGATAATCCGACTGTAATGCTATTTGCCAGACAGTAGAATAGTTCTTTATGTTAAACGCGAGCGAAGCGAGCCCGAATATTTTAAATAACTTCTGATTTGTAGCAGAAATTTAACAAATTTTTGGTCAGTTTTCGACCTTGTTATGTGTCGGAAAAAATCTAGTGGTTCTGCTTATACAGGGTGTCCCAAAAAGTATGGTCAAGCGGAAGTCCAGAGATAGAACAACTCTAGGGCTACCCAAATCACCCCCATGTATGTTCAGCGATTTTTGGTAGTTTTCGAGTTATGATTTTTTTTAGGATTTTTTAATTTTTTGGCCGGATCGGATTTTATATTATTTTTTAAAGAATTTATTACAAATTTCCGGTATTTTTTTAATGTCATATAATCATTATGAATTGTAGTTTCAGGCATAAAATAATAAGCTTCGTAACATTAGTGTAAGTAACAAAAGTTATGATAGAAAGTCAAGAATTTTAGATTGAGCGACTCAGATTTAAACTTTCAGCATAAAATAAAAAATACAAAAAGGTGTTTTCAATGCTCTTCGGTAATTTTAAAAACTGCACGAGATTTTAAGCTTTCAGAATCATATTCAAAAAATAGTACTTAATGGGCTTTTTTTTCCTGAACTAAGCCGTCAAAGTTGTTAAGGTAGAAATATCCTAAGGAAGTTATTTAATTTTTGTCGTCTCTAGTTATCAAAACCAATTACTAATTTAATGAGTTTTATAGAAAAAAAATACTTCAATTTAATAAAGAACGTTTTGAGCAGAATGGTAGCGGAAATTATCACCTTTTTTTAAAAAAAAAACTGCGCATTTTTCTTTTAACTTGACTCATCAGTTATTATTAGATTGCCTCTGATTATTCGATGTGCCTCTGATTTTGGGATTCCCATACGGTTTTCTATGGTTCTCGTGCTAGTCGATGGGTCTCTCGCCATTTCTTCAAGCACTGATTCGACTACATCTGGATCTTGAATTTCTATTGGACGCGCAGACCTTGTATTAGGCGACCTTTAATGTAAGCATCATGGACTCGTAAAGTGATACAGGACCTCTACTGTATCACTTTACGAGTCCTCACTCGTGCAGACTTCTTGCGTCCTGTGGAATTATTAGCTGATGAGTCATAAAAATAAATGTGTGATAATTTCCGCTACTATTCTGCTCAAAACGTTCTTTTTTAAATTAAAATATTTTTTTCTATAAAACTCATTAAATTAGTAATTATTTTTGATAACTAGAGACGACAAAAATTAAATAACTTCCTTAGGAAATTTCTACCTTAACAACTTTGACGGCTTATTTCAGGAAAAAAAAGCCCATTAAGTACTGTTTTTTGAATATGATTCTGAAAGCTTAGAATCTCGTGCAGTTTTTAAAATTACCGAAGAGCATTGGAAACACCTTTTTGTATTTTTATCTAAAGTTTAAATCTGAGTCGCTCAATCTAAAATTCTTGACTTTCTATCATAACTTTTGTTACTTACACTAATGTTACGAAGCTTATGAAATGAAATGAAATAATATTTATTCGAAGTAGGTATCTCTGTACACTTTTCGAACGTCATATTTTTCTACCTAATACGAAGTTCCTACCACTCGGAACTCGTATACCCAACGTTTCGGGAAGTGTTTGCGGAGAGAGAAGAAACGTCGGGCCCTAAAGAAACTCCCTCCAACACATTTTTTAAAATAAAAATTTTATATGCTATTACATAATTCAGGTAAACAACAAAGATATAGTTAGCTTAGTTGCATACTATTACAAACGAATGTGAAAGGATCAACAAAAACATACAAGTACAATCTGCAAACAGGTAATTATTGTGACCAAACACCAATGACAAGAGCAGGCCAGTTCACACGGACAGCACCCGTTATTATTTTATGCCTGAAAGTACAATTCATAATGAATATGTGACATTAAAAAAATACCGGAAATTTGTAATAAATTCTTTAAAAAATAATATGAAATCCGATCCGGCCAAAACAAATTAAAAATCCAAAAAAAAATCATAACTCAAAAACTACCAAAAATCGCTGAACATACATGGGGGTGATTTGGGTAGCCCTAGAGTTGTTCTATCTCTGGACTTCCGCTTGACCATACTTTTTGGGACACCCTGTATATTGTAAAAAGTAGTGAGAGGACCGAACGCGAAAATTTAAAGAATGACCTCGGTCTTAGTCAGGCCTACTGCTGATTTTTCTAGGGGGGGGGCAAGGGATTTGTAGGGGGGGCCTGCCCCCCCCCTAGCTACGCCCATGTACACAACGGTAAAAAAATCCCGATGGGTTACACGTGTGACTCAACGGTAATTTTTCTTTCCCGTTGAGTATCAGTGTTACTCAACGGGCCGAAAGTTCCCGTTGCGTACCAGTTGAATTAGACAGACTTACTACAAAACCAGTAGGAATTTTCTTGCCTTTCTTCTTCTTCTTATCAGTAAAACTAATCAAATAATTATAAAAGAGCCTGTAATACTTCGTGTTCCAAAGTACCAGGAGAGCATAACCGAACAGAAGGTAGAAAGAGCCGGATTACGATTTGATACCGTAGTATGGGCCCCCTATAATAAAAAAAAATGTTAGTAGCTTTATACCTTTAGGGTTTAAACTAACAGTAGGGGATTGGGGCTTCAAAAACTGATGCAGGAGTTGCTTTAGTACGCAATATTTATGAGGCATTTGAGGAATCACAAAATGCAATAGGGGTATTTTGTGATCTATCTAAGGCTTTTGACTGCGTAGAACATCAAACATTACTCATAAAATTGGAGCATTACGGCGTGAGAGATAGGGCACTCGGTCTCCTTAAATCTTATCTTGATAATAGAATGCAAATGGTACAAGTCAAGGACGTTAATTCTTCTGGGTCCACTGTGAAAATGGGCGTGCCACAAGGATCTATTTTAGGCCCTTTCCTTTTTCTGACGTACATCAATGGCTTGCCATTCATGGTGCAAAACCTTTCAAATATTGTGTTGTTTGCTGATGATACTTCCCTTGTTTTTAAGGTAAGTAGAAAGACATTCGAAATTGACGAAGTGAACAACACTCTCTCTAAGTTACTAGACTGGTTTACTGCTAATAATCTGTTACTAAATGCGAAAAAAACAAAATGCATCAAGTTTTCTTTGCCAAATGTTAAACAGACTCATAATAAAGTAATATTAAATCGTAAGGAATTAGATTTTGTTCCTAGTACAGTTTTTCTCGGCATAACTATAGATAGCACGTTACAGTGGGGCCCACATATTGCAACTCTAGCGGGGAGGCTTAGCTCGGCTGCCTACGCCGTCAAGAAAATAAGGCAATTGACGGATGTAACAACTGCCAGATTAGTATATTTCAGTTACTTTCACAGTATAATGTCTTATGGCATTTTACTGTGGGGACACGCAGCAGACATTGAAACCATTTTCATTCTACAGAAAAGAACAGTCCGAGTTATATACCAACTACGATCCCGAGAATCACTTCGAGATAGATTTAAGGAAATAAATATTCTAACAGTTGCCGGTCAGTTTATTTACGAAAATATCATGTACGTTCGTAAAAATCTAAACTTGTTCTTCAAAAATAGTGACAGACATAACCGTAATTTGAGAAGTAAAAATAATCGTGACATAGCTTTCTCGAGACTTAGTAAGGTGAAAAAATCATTTGTGGGGCAGTGTGTACGCTTTTATAACAAAATTCCGAATGACGTGTGTGAACTACCAGAATGTAAATTTAAGAAACATATAAAACGCTGTATTTGTTCAAGAGTATACTATAAGACTGTAGATTATTAAACAGTACTGTACCGTTATTCGAAGCCTAATTAAATAATATGAGAATAGCACTTCCGTTTCCTGTACAAAACCCGCTAAATACGTCATATCCGTCCACAATTTTGTGTCTTCTTTCCCCCTCCACCACCACCAGCAGCTCATTTGAACAGTTCTGTGATCTCGTCATTGGCATCACGTTTCCCGAAGCGAACGGTCGACAGTCGGAAACCCGGCTGGTCGACTGCTGCCACTGTACCCGTATATACGTTTCCATACTTAGTTAATATCAAGTAATATACTTAGTACTAAATTAGTCGGAAAACTTGTTCATTTATGCTCGCCGCCACTTATAAATTTTTTATTCACATCTACCTTTAATTACAGATAACTTCGGAAAACACATTGTGGCTATTTTTAGATGTGCAAGTGTCGTGTGTTCTGCAGGAAAGTGTGATCATATCAGTAGTTGATCCTTTTTTTTTTTTTAAATCCGGAACCTAGCCGATAGTAACCAACTAATAAGTTATATTTTTGGTGGTAAGCATAATAAGCGTGTTGTCGAGTTTTGTTACGTTTAAACTTGTTCTGTCTAACGGTGTTACCGTTCGATATGAGTTTCGTTTTAACATTTTAACGTTATTGTTTTAGTTAACATGGATAATCCACAACCGTCCACGTCTAAAGGAATAGTGGAGAGTGAAAAACGAGTGGAGAATAGGAAAAGGAAAGCGGCGCGTTCACCCAGTTCAAGCAGCCGGAGCTCATCGAGCTCCTCATCCTCGTCGACTTCATCATCTTCGTCGTCGGACGGTCACGGAAAACGACACCGGCGTAAGAAAATTAAGGTTAAAAGTAAAAGGAAAGACAGTAAGTTGGACCAATTAATTAACGAAGTGTATGCTTTAAAAAATCAACTCGCACAACAACGTTGTAGCAGTTTCATTGAGAGCGACAATCACGACGAGAACTACATCGACCCAAACATTAGTGGTGAATTATATGGGCCGGAACCCCTAGCCGAGGCACAGCCTGCGCCGCGCGCTGCACCGCAGCCGCAGCCGCAGCGAGCCGACATCTCGCAGCAGCCACAGCCAGTCGAGCATGATAACGCGCCCCGCGCTGATGCTGACCAGGCGCAATTCAATTTATCTGTGAGTACTAAGCTTAAAGAACCCTCAATTCCAAAAGCGTCTCCCGATTTCCTGGAACGCTTGAAAAAATTGCAACGCTTCAACGACGAACAATGGTCAAGTGTGCGCTACTCGGAAGTACAGAAACAATACGTTCATTCCCCCGGGTTCGTCAACCTTGAGCCTAATGATGAAGTAAGATCCTATGACAACTCAAAGTTTTCAGCAAATATGGAGAAAGCCTTTGCAGGAATAACCTATGCTCTTTTAAAGCAACAAGACACCTTGCAGAACGAACTTAGAAAATTTCTAAGCTGGGCCCGGGAATTAGAGAAGATAAATTACGAAGAAGTATACATTAAGCTCAATGAAGTTTTTTCAAAAAGTGAGTACAGCAAGGTGTCAAGTGACACATTTCAGCTTGTTTGCGGACACAGAGCAGAGCTTGTGCAACACCGCAGAGGCTATATTAGCATCAGTAAAAGACTCTTTTCATAAAAACACCCTCCGTAAAGTGCCACCGTCCTGCTCAACCCTGTTTGATGCAGATAAATTTAATGCGGTATTGGAAAAGGCGGGTGGTATGCGAAATGTATTTTGGCCCAAGGACAAAGATCGCTACTTTTCTGCACCGCAGACCGATCGCACACCTAGCTCGTTAGCGCAAGCTACGACCTTTAAGAAAGTTTCGAAACAAATACCTCATATGAAGAATGAGTCTCGCCCGACAGCCAAAAAGAATAATAATTACAAGGCTTTTCGTGGAAGAGGTGGTAAGTTCACAAAACCACGTGATGAAGACTTCCAGAGGAAATCAAGGCCACGTTCGCCAACATCCCACCGGGATAAGCGAACATCCACCCATCGCAAGTATTGACTCATTTCAAGCCGGTCAGTTATGCCGATACCATCGCCGCTGGGAGCAGCTCGGGGCTCCGCCCTACATCCTCAGCATTTTGACCGGCTACCGCATACCATTCAAAACAAAGCCACCTTTGCACCTACCAGGTCGGCAAAGCAAAATCACTCCAAAATCAACCGAGATGGACGGTATCATAGTAAAATTAAAAGCGCAAAACGTACTGCAAGTGACGGAACGTTCTCCCAGCTTCATATCATCGATGTTCCTGAGGCCAAAAGGGGACAACACTTGGAGACCGATTTTCAATCTGAAAAATCTCAACAAATTTCTTCACGCAGAGAAATTCAGATTGATAAATATCCATCGGATACCAGACTTTTTACAGACCCAAGACTGGCTAGTGAAAATCGATCTCCACCAAGCATACTTTCATGTACCAATTGCCCACAGCCATCAGCGATTCCTGAGACTTATGTACGACAATACCGTCCTGGAAATGACGTGCCTTCCTTTCGGCCTAAGTTCTGCCCCCAAAGCTTTTGCATCAATAACCAACTGGATAGCACAACTTCTGAGAAGCCAAGGAATACGAATCCTGGTATATTTGGACAATTTTTGCCTCGCAAATCAAAACAAATCGGAACTGCGACAACAAGTCGGCCTGACAGTAAGTTTGCTGGAGTTTCTTGGCTGGAATATAAACAGAGAAAAGTCTGTCTTGACTCCACAAAAACGCCTAGAATTCCTAGGAGTCGAATGGGATCCTTGGAACAATATCAAGCGGTTACCAGAGAGACAAGTACACAAACTGATCGATCAATCGACTTCTCTTCTGACGAAAGGAAAAGCCAATCTACTAGACTTGCAAAAAATCATCGGACTGATGAATTTTGCCAGCTTCGTTGTACCAAGAGGCCGACTGAACTACAGAGCATTGCAGAGACAGGCCAACAGGCTACTGAAACTAGGGGGCACCACAACTCTACCTTTAGACAAGGAAGTAGTATTAGAGCTACAATGGTGGAAAGCGAAATGCAGACTGGAAACTCAGATTCATTTCCCCATGCCCTCGCATTATTTGACAACAGATGCAAGCGATATTGGCTGGGGTGCAATGCTGGACAACGCCAGAATGATGGGAACATGGTCACCTTCGGAGATGCACCTCCACTGCAATCACAAGGAAATGGTGGCCATTTTACGAGTCTTAGAAGAACGATGTCAGCACCTGAGCTCCAAATCTCTCCTCATCCAATGCGACAACAAAACAGTTGTCGCTTACTTGCGAAACGAAGGGGGAGTGAAATCGCCAGCACTTACGGAAAGAGCAATTCAGATATTCGAAATCTTGGATCAATGCAACATTCACATGTGCATTTACCACATACCAGGCAATTACAACACGGACGCCGACCATCTGTCCCGTTGCAAACGACCGCCAGAATGGCATTTGATTCCAGAAATGACGGAGAAAGTATTCAGGAAATGGGGGCGGCCGACTATCGATTTATTTGCGTCGGAAACAGCTCACGTTGTAGAAAACTACTGCACTCTGGATCGGCGGGACGTGAAGGCCTCACACCACGATGCACTAGGAATGATATGGAACTACCCTCTAGCGTGGGCTTTTCCACCCCCATATCTAATTCCGAAGGTATTGGCACATCTGAACAACGCCAGCGGCATATACCTAATAGTGGTACCACGATGGGAGAAAGTGTACTGGAGGCCAGATTTGAAGAACAGAGCTGTAGCACCACCATTCACAGTCACGAACGTCCCAAGAGTCCTTGTGGACACATCGACAGGACTCCCACCGGAGAAATCATCAGAAATGACTCTCGAGATATGGAAATGTCGTGGTGGAACCCATTCTTAACCGGTTGGACTCACGAACAAAAAAATCTACTCCACAGCAGTTGGCGAAAATCTACCTTGAATACTTATAGGCCTGCTTGGAAAAGGTGGACCGAATGGTCGTCCAAAAACTCTGTGAATATGCATAAACCAACAGGTTCACAGTTAGCCAGGTTCTTAGCAGATCTCCATCAAAAGGAAGGTTTATCGCTCAACACTATAATGGTTCACAAATCCGTAGTGTCAACTTTTTGTGACCCTAACATCCAGAATAAGTTAAGTTCACACACACTGGTGAAACAAGTCTTAAAATCCATCTCGCTTGCACAACCGAAACCAGCTAAGTGTCCGATTTGGAATACTGACACGGTATTTGACCACCTTTCCAAAGCTGATATTAACACACAAAGCTTGTATCAAACTTCAAAACATACAGCAGCCCTCCTATTGCTTTGTTCAGGAAGACGCATACACGACCTGACGTTGCTCAAGATCTCACCTTCTCACTGCATAATATCCGAAGATAATATTGTGTTGTGGCCAGCGTTTGGGTCAAAAACTGACAATGCTACCCAGCAGCAGTCGGGGTGGAAACTGCTACAGAACAAACAAAGCAAAGCTTTAGACCCGACTCACTGGATTAATCATCTGATAACCTTATCACAAGAAAGGAGGACATTAGCTAATTGTGATAACTTATTTTTGACTACATTGGGGACGCCCAAAGCAGCCACTCGAACAATCATAAGTGGATGGGTGAAAAAAGTACTGCAAGAATCAGGAATTGATGCAACACCTGGGAGTTTCAGATCTGCCGTTGCCTCAAAGGCTTGGTTCGATAACTGCAAGTTAGATGACATACTTGCTAAAGGTAACTGGAAATCGGCCAATACCTTTAGAAAATTTTATCACCGCGAAATAATTACTGTGTCTCAAAATACCTCCTCAACGTCATCTCTGTTTATTCCTGTGTCACGTGATTAGAAATATTGATTTCGACAAATGATTTGTCACATTTGTTATTATCTACGTTGTAATCAGAATTTGCTAACAGGCAATGGAAATAATAAAAGTCTTGTGTTGTCATTTTGATTTTCATTTATATAATCACTCCTCAAACATTTCATAGATATTATTGAACTGTCACATTGGCATTTATCACCACCACCAGGCGATAACAAACACGTCTCTCATATTATTTAATTAGGCTTCGAATAACGGTACAGTACTGTTTAATAGGAACATTTTACCTGAAAATAAAATGTTTATTAAACATACTTACCTTATTCGAAGCCTAATTTTTAAACTCTGCCTGGTGGCAAAAATAATATAAGATTCAATGACGAGATCACAGAACTGTTCAAATGAGCTGCTGGTGGTGGTGGAGGGGGAAAGAAGACACAAAATTGTGGACGGATATGACGTATTTAGCGGGTTTTGTACAGGAAACGGAAGTGCTATTCTCATATTATTTAATTAGGCTTCGAATAAGTATGTTTAATAAACATTTTATTTTCAGGTAAAATGTTCCTATTTTAATGATGATGACATCCTCCAGAAAAATGATATGACGTTTATAAGAGTGCTTAATGTACCTACGTAAAGAAATAAATGATTTTGAATTTTGAATTTCTTCTGCGACATTGATGGAATAGCCTCAGTGGCCTAGTGGATGTCCGCTTATCTTGACCGTTTCCGTGATTTGCAATGCAGTTTAACCATTTGTCATGACTCAGTGGACTTGCGTTGATCATGCAGGTTAACTGACTCAAGACACGGTCGAGACCTGGATGAGTTCGACTGTTAGTGGTATTTATCTTGAACGTTTTCGTGCTTCGCAAGGTAGTTAAGCCATTGCTCGTGACTTAGTGTGCTTCCGTGGTCGCGTCGATCATGCAGGTTAACTGACTACAGATAGGGTTATGATCTTTTGGATCATGACGGCACCATAAGCGATGTCAACGTGGGCAAAGCCGCGGGCGGAAAGCTAGTGACATAATATAAACATTATGCTGGTGTCCAAATATTACATTATTCAAAAGTACTTACACTCTTCAGCTGCATACTGTAATGCATGCTATGATTACTGGCCAAGAGTGAATCGGTGGGACCACGAGTAAACAGTCAATTACTCGTCGACCCACCAGTGGGTCAACGCGGTGGGACCACGAGTCGGGAGCGAAAAATGGGAAACTTCTCACTAATATTATAAATGCGAAAGTATTGATGTTTGTTTGTTTGTTTGTTCCGCTATCACGCCGATACCACGGTAGGTAGTCTGCTAACACAGAATACTTTTATCTCGGAAATTATTTATTTATTTATTATTATTTATTTATTGATTAAAAAAGTGGTAGGGTAGACCGAGGCGAATCGGATCACAGGGAGAATCGAATCAAAATTAGAAATAAATAAATATTTTAAATACCGCGCTATCATAGCGCGTTGTCATAGCAACACATCACTTCGTCCCTACCCTCCGCATCGTTGTTATAATGAGTATTTTGATATTTTGATACCTCGTATTTTACTGACTAAAACTCTCACCCTTGATGCAGAAGTGACGCTACGGCAGTTTTGGCGCCTATTGTAAAATACGTAATGATGATTACTTGTTATTTTATACCAAGACTTTCTTTTATAGTTAAAATCATTAAATAGTTTCATTAAGTATGGACTTTATTTTGAAAATAAAATAGCTTTTTAATAACTATATGAATGGTATTCTGATAAAATATTTTTTACGACCTTAAATATGGAGCGAATCGGATCACGTCCTGCAGGGTGAATTGGATCTGTACTTAAAATCAATGTATCTTATTTTTATTTATTTTTTATGGTTTTTATTAATTCTGATATTTGTTAAAAAGTAACCAAGTTCAATATTTTTTATAAGATGTGGGGAAAATAGAAAATCAAGCCATCTGTAAACAATGGATTGAGGACATGCAGCATTTGTGGCAACGGACTTGTTCGAAAACGTTGGATAATGATTCACTTGACAATAACTTCATAGGTTATTTTCTCTTCAAAAAAATGTGTTGGATAAGTTTCTTTAGGGCCCGACGTTTCTTCTCTCTCCTTAAACACTTCCCGAAACGTTGGGTATACGAGTTCCGAGTGGTAGGAACTTCGTATTAGGTAGAAAAAAATATGACGTTCGAAAAGTGTACAGAGATACCTACTTCGAATAAATATTATTTCATTCATTCATTCATTAGGGTTTAATCTCAACCGTTTTCGTACTTCGCAAACTATGTTTACCTAAGTGTTGGAAAAGGTGCTACCAGGCAGATTTCAGTAAAGCCATGTCAGAAGCCTTAAATTGACTCGGTGGCTCAGTGTTTAGCGCTCCTGACTAATGCTTGGAGAGTCATGGATTCGATGCCCACCCAAAGCAAACATTTCTGTGATGAGCAGATTGGTTTGCTCAGTGTCCGGGTGTATTATATCTTTATATGTATGTATTTTTTAAATTAATATTATTATGTATGTTTATTATATTATAGTCCTACCCTAGTACAACAATATATTTTATAGTATTATGTTGTAACCGTATAATGGTGTAACCGATAGGGCATCAAATAGTAATCCAGCACTAACTACCTTCTGTTCGGTCATGCTATCCTGATACTTTGAACACCAAATATCACAGGCAAAACCTTTTTCCAATTGCTATTGAGATTGCTTTGTAAATATAAAACTTTGAATTAATAATCATACTACTGCTACTAATGTTTAGAAGCCCGAAGAAAGTCTAGAATTCTATTATATATATTCGCGGATTCAAAGTGGCACGGGTGATAAACATACGAATAGACGATAATAAATAACTAAAGGATTACACCCACTGGTAAAAAATCTGTTGCATTGAGTCACCGTGTAACTTCAGTAACAGTGTAACCCAGTGGTAAAAAATCTGTTGCATTGAGTCACAGTGTAACTTATCGGATTTTTTTTTACCGTTGAGTAACAATGTGACACATAGTGGTGTGACACAACGGGAATATAGGGATGGCAGTCGTTAAGCCATGTCGAAGGGCCTAGGGGCTTAAAAACCTGTGACACTGGGGTTGGCCACTAGGCCCCCGTGTGCGCAGTATGAGCCTGTGTGACGCGCGCGTGGCGGCAGGTGGCGGCGGACGTGCGCAGCGCACACACGGGCGACTCGCCGCTGCACCTGGTGGCCAGCCGGCTCAACGTCATCCGCTCCACCTACTTCGCCGACGAGATCGCCGTGCCCGTATGTGCTTTATTTTTGAGAAACTGTTACAAGTACGATACGGTTTTATCCTAGCCCGCCTAGACTGCCGACGCTCCCGGCACTGATGCATTCCGACATGACTTCGCTGTAACGTAACGTAACGTCGCTTCCACGTAACAACGTTGGAGGGTCTCGGTGAGCCCGTCTTTGTTTTTCGCCTTCATTCATTCTTCATCACTTTCCATCGGTTGAGATAATATCGAGGATCCTAGATAAGACGGTGAAATCCGGTGAGCCATCTTCAGAAAATCTTTTACGTGGTGGTAAGCGACGGTAACCAATCCGAGTGCTATACAAACTTGAACCGTGCCGGGAATCGAACCCGCTTTGATGTGAATCGAGCAGACTAGCCACTTTACCATGGAGGCGGCTTTTTTTTTTCATACTAAATATTTACACCATCGTATGCCTCGTTTACACGTAAGGAGTAAAATGGCGAGACAGCAAATGTCAACTAAGCCCGAGCGAGTGAGATGGGTAGGTGAGTGTTCATGCGATTCAATCGGCTCGGTCAAATTCGTTATAGCTCGATTACAAGTAATGAGTAGAGGTGAGAGTAGTTATAAATATACAATATCATCGAGCGCTGATTTAGTAGCAGGACGAGTCAGCTACTCTGCACTGGCGCGGACTCCATAGGGCCTGGAGGTGCCCAAGCCCCCCAATGACATCGTCGGAGCCCAATATTTTATATTAAAATACGGGTACCGCTTGCGGCTCGCGCACTGCGGCCCCTCAACGATAATGACAAAAACGATATCAACGCGGGCGAAGCCGTGGGCCAAAATATTAGGCAAATAAAAAAAATATATTATAAAATATTCTGTATAGTAGGCCGAGTGCCGACCTCATACCCGCATTGGCTTGCCATTCTATTCGGCAGACATAGAAGCGCTCGCGGCGCGCGCCTTATATTAATAGGATCCAGAAAATGTGCGGTTATCGCCTATATCTATTGATAGGAGAGTGAACCGACTTACCACATATTAAAACATGACATATGCCGCCGCCGCCGCCCCGCAGCCGGTGTTCCCTTCCGCGCGCGTGGCGCGGCTGCTGCTGGCGTGCGGCGCGGACGCGGCGGCGCGCAACGAGGCGCGCTCCACGCCGCTGCACGTGGCCGCCATCCCCTACAACTTCTGCAACGAGCTGGTGGAGGCGCTGCTGGCGGGCGGCGCGCACCTCGACGCGCCCAACCGCTTCGGCGACAGCGCGGCCGAGCTGCTGCGGCACGCGCGCGGCTCGCGGCTGCGCCCGCTGCGGCACCTCACGCTGCGCTGCGCCGCCGCCCGCGCCGTGCTGCGCCTGCCCCCCGCCGCGCAGCCCGCCCCCGGCGACCTGCCCGCGCCGCTGCGGGCCTGCCTCGACCTGCACCGCGCCTAGCCCCGCGCCTGCCCCCCGCCGCGCAGCCCGCCGCCCGCGACCAGCCCGCGCCGCTGCGGGCCTGCCTCGACCTGCACCGCGCCTAGCCCCGCGCCTGTCCCCCGCCGCGCAGCCCGCCGCCCGCGACCTGCCCGCGCCGCTGCGGGCCTGCCTCGACCTGCACCGCGCCTAGCCCCGCGCCTGCCCCCCGCCGCGCAGCCCGCCCCCCGCGACCTGCCGCGACCCGCCTGAATACGTGCGTCGACAACATTACTTTTAAGACAGTGCCAGGGCAGCTGTACTACCTAGGTAAGGTACCTCCACGACATCATAATCACACGCAAGCGAGGTCGTATTCTTAAAAGAACAGCATCTCAATAATGTAATCAGATCACTCTTTCTGTAGATTGTTATTATGTTATAAACATTTAAATGTTATAATAATATAGACTAATAAAACAATGTTATTATAATGAAATAATATTCTTTTCAATTAAATAAAAACTAAATCCAGTACTTTCCGATGCGATCCAAACGATGAGGCGTGTTCAAAGCATCGGCTCATCTATCGGTATACTTGATCCCTGACTGAAAATTCACTCAACACTTGGAAAGAGTTCCACCGAGTTCGAAAAAAGACCCCAATAAGCTCCAATAATAGAAAAACACCGGCC
This sequence comes from Coleophora deauratella, assembly GCA_958295455.1. Classification (NCBI taxonomy): domain Eukaryota; kingdom Metazoa; phylum Arthropoda; class Insecta; order Lepidoptera; family Coleophoridae; genus Coleophora; species Coleophora deauratella. The sequence goes on along the minus strand of OY282397.1, from coordinate 17,866,033 downwards.
AAGTGCGAGTCGGACTCGCACACCTAGGGTTCCGTATAAATTCATAATCACTTATGTCTTAATCAAATACTCAGGCCTGCAATCCCTTGAAGCTGTGAAAAAATCAAACTTCTGTGCCAACGCATTCAAGAGATACGGCCGTTTATACCGCATATTTGGACACTCGCATGGGAATCAAAATCTATAGGGTACTTCCCGTATACCTAGAATCATATTTGGCAACAAGCAATGCTTATAGCACAAGTAAAGGAAAAAGTCCGAAAACCAAAAATTTTTATTTATTTTTACTAACCAAATTAACTTAAAATTTTTGGTTTTCGGATAGTCGTGTTTTGCCGACGACGCAGCCTTTGTAGCTAGTTCCATTCACGAGCTTCAAGCCAAGAATATAGACAAATTCGCCCGAGCCTGTGACCTGTTTTCCATGCCTATCAATGCCAAAAACATGGTAGTAGGTACTATCGCAAGGCAGTGCGCAGACACCAAATATACTGTTGGGTGGCGCTCCTTGAAGTGGTCGACGAGTTTTGCTACCTAGGTTGGACCGTGTCGAACAATCTCTCGCTTGACGCGGAGATCGATAGGGTAGACCAGGGCGAATCGGAACAGTTGGAGACCATATTACGTGCGGACGTGTTTATGTTTTGCTCCGTAAACTTTAATTCAAAACTGTGTTAAAAGTAAAAAGTATCCACTGTGTTATATATTCCCTGAAACTTTAAGTGTCATGCTACATAACAGTGAAAATAAATCAAGTGAATACCTCATATTCCGTAAGAAAAACTATAAAGAAATTCAAAATTTGTTTTATAACTGACATTATTCGAACTTTTGCGCGGCTGCGTTCCAGTGGGCGCACTCATTGTGCTACCGCTGCAGTGTGTGTGGTTTAACCGCTTCCTATTTTAACAACTGTCTCATACTTAACTAACAAAAGGGTTTTATTTTAACTGCTTGTGCATTTTTATCGTGCAATAATGTGATTAAAATATATAGGTACATATTAAAGTGAAATAAAAATAAGTGATAGTCTGTATTTGTCATGATGGCGCTTATTTGTATAAAATGCATGAAGGACATTCCAGATAGACAATATTTAACATGCTCGGTGTGCTTAGAAAAATACGACTTGGACTGTGCTAATGTCTCTGTCCAGCGATTCCGTAATACGATGACCCAAGAACGTAAGAAAAACTGGCTTTGTAATACCTACCGCTGTCACAAATCGAAAACTGACCTTAAAAATACTCCTGTCTTAAACAATAACTCAGTTTCCAAAAAGACAAGTCCAGAGATACAGAAACCAGCTAAAGTAAAATCAGCCCCCATAACCAGATCTAAAACATCTCAAAATGTTAGCACAGCGAGACCTAATTCAGATAAAATGGATTTTAACTCTGACGAAGATCTCAGCATATTAGGCGCCACATTAAACCCCGAAAGTCATTCAGCAACACAGAAAAAAATTGAATCAGAATCTGAAAGAATAACTATTGATCAATTTGAAAAACTACTTGATACAAAATTTGAGAACAATAAACTGCTTCTGCTACAGGAATTAAAAACTATGATAGTCGCTGAAATAGCCAACACTGTAACGAATGAGCTAACCAACAATATTAGAAACATGTTCTTAGAACAAAAAGGTATGAAAGAAGATGTCAATAAAGTAAAGGCGCAAATAAACTACCTACAACAACAGAATAACACACTAAAAGAAGAAATAGAAGAACTGAAAAATAAAATATCAAAACACGAACCTGACTCTTATCTGAGTACAATATCCACAATTAAAAAAAAGGACACCAATGATGAAAATAAAAAAAGAGTTGTGCTCTTTGGATTGGATGAGTTCTACTGGGAAAATGAATATGAATTATACGACCGAGTAACCAGTATTTTTCAAGATATCCTCAATGTAAATCTGACGGGATACATTGAAGACTTGACAAGAATAGGAAAGAAAGGTAACAGAAGACTTCTCGTCATCGAACTACTTAGTAAGAAGATGGCTAAATACCTACTGGATAACAGACGTTTCTTCAGAAATACAGGTTTGGCGATAACTGGTTTCCTAGAACAGGAAGAACTAAAAAAGCACTAAACTGAAAGCACTTCTTCGCGAAGCGAGACTCAGCGGTCACCATGCAGTAATCAGGAATAATGCTTTGATAATAAATGGACAAGAACATAAGGAAGAATTCTGCGATCAAAGATCTACAAGTGGTGCTGAGAATATTCATAGTCAAACAAACAATTCAACAGGAAATGGAAGTAGGTACTGAAGACCTAACACAAGCTACCGAAATAGGTAGTGAAGCTAAACCCGGGCCAAAGCACAAAACTTATCAAAACAATTCTAAACAGAAAACCAGCTGTGCACGGCCCAGTGGTCATTCCTTTCGTCTCTAACTTTAAAATCCTGTATCAAAACATCCGAAGCATCAACAACAAACGCCACCTAATCGAACACGAGCTAGAAGAAGATAAAGATATACAAGCATTATGTCTCTCAGAAACATATATTACAAAAGCTAAAATCGACCTGATGTATTTATATGGATTTAGATGTGCATCAAGTTTTTTTAGAGCAAATCATGAAGGAGGCGGAGTAGGTATACTTCTAAAAGATAATGTAGAATTCATTGAACGGAAAGACATTACTGATTTAAGCATAGAGTACATATTTGAAACTTGTGCAATAGAATTACCTAAATTAGGAAGTTTATTAGTTGTGGTTTATTGGCCTGAAAGAAACAGAAATACTGATGTATTTTTCAACTGCCTTGAAAAACTTTTACTAATGGTATCTAATAAGGATTCTAGGAAAAATATTATAATAGGAGGAGATTTTAATGTAAATATTTTAGATAACAGTATCTTAAGCACTTCCCTTATAAATCTAATGAAAAGTTATAATTTCCATCAACATATATATGAGCCCACTAGAATTACTAGTACTACTTCCTCTTGTTTAGATTTAATATTTTCAAACTTCCATAACAATATGTTCCAGTTGTCTGTGAATGAGTACGGGTTTTCAGATCATAAAGGAATATTACTTACCTTACCTACCAATTCCATAGAAGATAACAGAAATTGGTTTGTAGAAAAAAGAATCTTCAATGATAAAAACATAAGTCGCTTTAGAGCTGAATTAGGCAAAAGAGACTGGAATAAAATATTAAGAAACTGTCAAAATATTAACTCAAACTATAATTTTTTTCTTACTACTCTCGTTGAACTTCTAGACAATAATATTCCCAAACAAAAGATAAAAATAAAACATACTAAAAAGAAAACCTGGTTAACGAAAGGCCTGAAAAAATCTTGTAGACACAAAAGACTTTTGAAAATATTATTGTCGCAAACTGAAGATCCTACCTTGTATAAGCATTACAAACAATACGAAAAATTACTTAAAAGGGCTGTGATGGTATCAAAAAGATTGAGCTACATAAAGAAAATTAACAATTCTGACAATGTAACAAAAACAACATGGCACATAATCAAAGAACGAACAAATAAACTTTGTAAAAAAGATAAAATAAACTTAATAAATGGTAATCTTACAGATGATCCCTACATAATAGCAAATTCGTTCAATGACACTTTTTCCGGTTTAAGTAGTGAAACTCATACTCAAGCAAGAGCACCGCCATCCGGACGTCCAGTAGTAGCACCTACAGACAATTCAATTTACATTAGTCCTGTTGACCCCCGAGAAGTTGAAATCATAATATCAAATTTAAAAAATAAGATAAGTTTTGGATTCGATGAAATACCACCGACGCTAGTTAAAATATGTAAAGAAGAACTTATCCTTCCTCTAACATGGCTCATTAACCAATCTTTTGCAGAAGGTACATTCCCTGATGTACTGAAAACATCAATTATTAAACCTATCCACAAAAAAGGTAATAAAACAGACAAAAACAACTACCGTCTATAGCCTTGTTATCAACGTTCTCCAAAATATTTGAAACTGCAATGTCTTCCAGACTATATTCTTTCTGCGAAAAATTTAATATTCTAAGTGAAAGTCAAAACGGCTTCAGAAAAAATAGATCCACATCTCTAGCCGTCTTCAAATATATTAATGAAATTTTGAGTATTATAAATAATAAAGAATATGCTGTTGGCATCCTACTTGACCTATCCAAAGCTTACGAAAGGGTATCCTTTGAGATACTTCTTAACAAACTATATGGTATAGGAGTTAGAGGAGTTGCATACAAGTGGTTTGCTTCATTTTTAAATAATCGTATACAATATGTCGATATTGAATACTATGATTTTGAAAATATGATTATATCCAACATCAGGTCAAAAAAAAGTTCTGTCAATAAATCTACCCCCCAGGGGAGTGTGCTGGGTTGCTTATTATTCTTAATTTATATAAATGATCTTCCTAAAACGACTGACGCTTCAGATCATAGCGTTGGTGGAGTTTTACACCAGAAAGTTAAAAACAAATTGATGCCACTGGCATTCTTTTCAAAAGCAATTAGCGAAACACAAAGACGTTACAGTACGTATGATCGCGAATTATTAGCGATATACTTATCTGTCAAACATTTCAGACGACTTATTGAGGGTAATGACAACGTCATTGTATATACTGATCATAAACCCTTAACTCATGCCTTAACCAAGGTACCAAGTGACAGCGACACCTTTCGTCGTGAGCGACAGCTCAGCTTCATCAGTCAGTTTTGCACAAAAATCGAGTATCTACAAGGCCAGAAAAACGCCGTAGCTGATTGGCTCTCCAGAATAGAAGAAATCAATTGCCCAACTACAATTGACTTCCAACAACTAGGAAATCACCAAAATAAAGACACAGAATTGAAACAATTAAGAAGCAAACCAAATTTGAAGTTCGGTCAAATCACATTACCTGATATCTCTATACCAATAACATGCGAGATGTCTACCCGCAATCCTCGACCATATTTACCAAAAACATATCGTTACGCAGTATTCAAGGCTCAACACGATATTTGTCATGCGGGTACTCGAACAACAAGAAAACAAATCGCTTCAAAATACTTTTGGCCAGGTATGAACAAAGATGTGGGAACATGGACCAAGAATTGCATCGCATGTCAAAAAGCAAAAGTACATCGACATACAATACCACCTGCAGGAACCTTTCCAGACTCAACTCGATTCGAACATATTCACATCGATATAATTGGTCCATTACCAATTTCTAACGGTTACCGATACTGTGTCACAATAGTCGACCGTTTCACAAAATGGCCTGAAGCAGTTCCTGTATGCGAAATCACTGCAGAAACTGTAGCAAGAGCTCTTTACGAAAGCTGGATAGTACGTTTCGGATGCCCAATACGTATAACTACCGATCAAGGCAGACAGTTTGAATCAAACTTGTTTAACTGCCTACTTAAAAAGTTTGGTATACAAAGAATACGAACAACTGCATATCACCCACAATCGAACGGAAAAGTAGAACGTTTTCACCGAACACTTAAAGCAGCTTTAATGGCCAGAGACTCAAAACACAGCTGGTCCGAAGAATTACCGACAGTACTTTTTGGTCTCCGAACAACACTTCGCAAAGAAAACAACCTGAGTCCTTGTTTATTAACATATGGAACACAGTTACGCATACCTTCCGATTTTTTTGTACCTACAAAGTCGAAAATCGAAGATGCAGAATTCGTAAAAAATCTCGCAAACACAATGAGCTCTCTAATACCCACACAAAGGAAAGATTCAGAAAAGGAAATATTCATAAAGAAAGATTTGAAAACATGCACACACGTATTCGTGCGAACAGATCTTGTCAGAAAACCCCTCACTCCTCCGTACGAAGGACCGTATGAAGTTCTTCAAAAATCAGAAAAATTCTATCAAGTTCAACTACCAAACAGAACAGCATTCATATCTCTGGATAGATTGAAACCAGCCTACATACTTAACGAAGATGATATCGCAACTACTAATATCTCAAACAAAGATAATAATATCACAACAAAATCTGGCAGAGTTAGTAAACGAACAGTTCGATATCAAGGTGAGACTTGAGGGTACCAAACACAAAAAAAATGAGGGTAGATAGATTAGATTAGATTAGATTCATTTATTTCATATTATCAATGTCAACTTACAAAATATACTTATTTAAAAAGATGTCAGAGGATAATATGATCGTCAAAATAAAATAAAGTAATAGTGTCAAACATGAAAAGAAATAGATAGAAAAAAACGAAAAAAAAAATCGACGTGACGTGCCTGGGAATCTGATATTTTTTGCAAACAAACTACCTACCTCATGCATTAATGCAATCGCAAGCATCATGCCAAGCACCCGTTACAACCATCAAGCATTCGTGCAACCTCCACCTCATCATCCAACTAACTACATGCAAAAATAATACGACTGCTTATCCATGCACAAGTCGTATTTGGGAAAATTAAAACAACAAGGGATCAAATTTATTTACACAATGAAAACAACTGAAAATCAACTTTATTTGCGCAGTCGAACTGATCGTTTAGAAACTGAAGAACAGACGACGATAGTCGTTAGAAACCAGTGACAGACGAATCGTCGCATAGAAACTAGTAAGGCACGGCGATGGAAACTTCCAATCCATATCTTCAGTCTTCACTACACGAAGTATGCCTCGAGTCGAGATCAACCGGCCTCCTCGATGCCTCCGCTTCTGATGCGATGACGTCCTCGGCGAAACAGAACGCGATCCCGCATGCTGCGCCGTATATATGCAGCGACCGGTCGGCCCGATGACGCGCAATGCACGCTGCACCGCGCGCCGCCCGCCCGCCGCCGCGCCGCTTGCTGCTCCCTCCCCGCTCAGCGAACCCGCTGCTGCCACCGTGCCGACACACTGCGTCGAGCACTTACAGCGCACTGCTAATATGCTGCCAGCAACTATTTACTAGCGCACCGCGCGCGTTAAACTCTTTTATACTGTTGTAATCATTTTTTAACTATGTTCATTTCTTAGTTGTAAAACCTTATGATATTTTAAATTGTTCATTAGAGGGGGGAGTACTGTAGGGACACCTACATATTTTTAATTATTCAACTACCTGTAAATATGTGATTTTGTGTTCTCGTAGTTTAATTCTTCACCAATTGTGATACTCAAATATTATATATTAGTCAGGCAGGCAAAACCATTAAATGTTCAAAAGGTTCAAAATCTTGGATACTGTACCACGGTACAATTCGAACGAAGAAATCTCTTTTATTTCACCTCTCCACCGATCGCATATGATCTATATTGGATCAACACACTCATCCAATAGTATTAAACTCACCATGTATCCTCTTCGCAGACGACATATCTATTGCTATCCCATGTCCCAATGAATCACAGCTACACAAAAATCTAGACAATATTTTCTCAAACATAGTTAACTGGCTAGAAGATCATAACTTGGAAGTCAACCTCAGCAAAACTAAATTAATGCAGTTCAGACCCTACCAAAAACGCCCCATGACTCTAAACTTCTATCTAACTCTCATCTAAACTTCGCTCATAATAATGTTCATTTAGATTGCGTAAGCAACTTTTCTCTTTTAGGTTTACATATTGATTCCCACTTAAATTGGAAAGCCCATATACAAGCAATATCCACTAAATTGGCACGATTTTCATATGCATTATCAGAAATAAAAAAGCTACAGATCAAAAAACCGCCATCCTTGCTTACTATTCCTATGCACATTCATGGCTTCAAATATGGAATCATAATGTGGGGTAACAGCACTGATGCTGCTGATCTATTTATACTGCAAAAGAAATGCATAAAGGTGCAAGTCCGAGACCGGCTGCAAGTCGCCGACCGCAGGCGACAGGCAACAGACTTCATTTATCGACCGCAAGTTACACTACTGGTTTCTATGAATCTCTATGAAAGTGATTCCGAGCGCGGCGACGTGTCGCCTGCGGTTGCGGCCGGCGACACGTCGCCGGCTGCACGCAGCGACCGCAAGTCTCAGGACCAGTAGTGCGGCCGACCGCAGAGCGGTTACGCGCGTTTCTTTTCCTTTTTTGCATATAATAACAACAATTCGTCGTCATCTTCCTCCTCTAACAAATAACACAGTAAATTATTGCTAAACACGTCCGATATTCTGACTCGCGCGAAGGTACGGAAACGACAGGGTATAAAAGCTGACTGAAGTGCAGTCGCGCTTGGAATGGCGGCGGCAGCGACATGCGGTCGGACCGCAGCGGCCGGCCGCAGTGTCGCCTGCGGTTGTCGCCTGCAGCCCGTCTCGGAATTGTACCTTCAGAATAATTTGTAACATAGACCAGATGGAATCTTGCCGATTACATTTTATCAAACATAAAATACTCACTCTAACTTCGCTGTATATACAGGATGGCCAGAAGATTGACGTCAAAAAAAAAAAATTAGGTCCCTCGTATCGTGGGGTATCCGAATCACCCCCATGTATGTTCCGCGATTTTTCACGGTTCTCGAGTTATGATTTTTTTTCTGAAATTTCAACATTTTCGACCTGACCAACTTTAAAAATTTCTAAACAAAAAAGTAGAACCCTTTTCGATAAGTTTTTTTTTGAAACTTAATCCTCATAAATTGTACTTTTAAGCATAAAATAATCAGCTACGTAACTTTCATGAATATTAAGTAAATTTTGGTCACAAGAGAAAAAAATACGTTTAGTGAATTATGACTTAGATTTTCAAATTTAAATCAAAAATCTAAACAGATGACTTAGTGGTTCCTGAGTAGGCTTAAAAACTGCACCATTCTCTTAGTTTTCGTAATCATTAAAAAAAAGTAGTACTTAATAAGCTAGTTTTGTTAATATCGGCCTTGAAAGATAGGGAGGTCATAAATTTTTAAAATTAGCTATCTGATGAAAAAAAAAGTTTGGTCATTTTATCATTCCTAAGGTTATTTAAAGATAGAGAATCATTCCTTAGGTTATTTAAAGATAGAGAATGCTAGAAACTAACATGAAAAATGCCGTAGAAGTTGGTTAAAAAAATGTTTTAAGTAAAAAGTGGTTTTGTCAATAAATCAAAGATTTACAACAGGTTTTCAAAGTGGCCACCTCCAACAGCAATACACATTCTACACCTACGTAAAAAATTGTCTTTTAATCGTCTAAAGGCTTCCCTGTTCTCTGTCACAACACGTCCGGCTTCTGCAATCTTTTGCCTTAATTCTTGTTCACTCGAACATTCTCGAGCGTATGCTATTTCCTTGTAATAACCCCAAATGAAAAAGTCAATGGGGTTAAGGTCAGGTGAGCGTGGTGGCCACCTAATTGGTCCACTGCGTCCGATCCATCTGTTGGGGTATGTCTCATTTAAGTGATTTCGGACTTGCGTCGCATAGTGACACGGAGCGCCGTCATTTTGAAAAACCATGGTTCGTCGAAGCTGAAGACTCACATCTTCCAGCAATATTGGAAGATCATTTTCTAAAAAGTTTCTGTATGTTGCTCCATCAAGTCTAGATGGCAATTCAAATGGACCAATCAGTTCACCGTTGAGGATACCAGACCACATGTTAACACTAAAACGATGTTGAAACGTTGAATCTCTCGCTTCGTGTGGATTTTCAATCGCCCAGGTGTGATAATTATGGATATTGAATATACCACATCGCTCAAACCGTGACTCATCTGTCCATAAGACTTTATTAAAATATCCAGGATCTTCTTGCTCTTTTCGTAGCATAGTTTGGCAAAATTCCACGCGCAATTGGTGGTCTGTAGGCAGCAAAGCTTGGACACGTTGGATATGGAATGCGTGGTATCCTTCATCGCGAAGTATGGCCTGGATAGAACTTCTTGGGATATCCAGAGCACGAGCCATTTTTCTCGTACTCGTAGACGGATTTCGCTGAACTTCTTCGAGCACCATTTCTCTGCGATCTGGATCAGTTCTAGGGATGCCTTCACGATTACCGCGTTGTCCAGGAATGCGGCCTGACATTAGGGTATTGTGCGTGTTAGTAAAAACACGATGGTCGGGATAATTCTCAGGTTGCGGCCCACCACGTCGTAGAAGTTGTTCGCGATACAATCGTGCTGCTTCAAGGCCGTTTCCTTGTGCATCTCCATAAAAATAATGCATTTCTGCATATTCGCTTAATGTGTAACTCATCACTTACACTTTCACAGTAAACAAAGTCCGAATCAGAATGCAAAACAGTCGAGGAACAGAGCAAAGTAGTCAACAAGTAAGGCGAGCGAATGTATTCAACTAAAATGGCGGCGACGCGTGTAGCAGTAAACACAAAGTGAGTACGACTGAGGCAGGTATTTGTTTCGGGCTGGCTAGAGTGGCGGCCCCTTTCACTACCTAGAGTGAGAGAGATGGCAATAATTCTATCTCTTATCATCGCCGCCTATTGTTATTGCGGGTTTATTCTTTGAATTGCGCCTAAAAGTACTTTTACAACCCGTTATCCACCAGAATTGATCGAAAAGTGAATAAATGAAACCTCAAAATGTTTTTCTGCAGTAATTTTTGGTTAATTAACAGACTAATTTAACCTAAGGAAAGATAAAATGACCAAACTTTTTTTTTCATCAGATAGCTAATTTTAAAAATTTATGACCTCCCTATCTTTCAAGGCCGATATTAACAAAACTAGCTCATTAAGTACTACTTTTTTTTAATGATTACGAAAACTAAGAGAATGGTGCAGTTTCTAAGCCTACTCAGGAACCACTAAGTCATCTGTTTAGATTTTTGATTTAAATTTGAAAATCTAAGTCATAATTCACTAAACGTATTTTTTTCTCTTGTGACCAAAATTTACTTAATATTCATGAAAGTTACGTAGCTGATTATTTTATGCTTAAAAGTACAATTTATGAGGATTAAGTTTCCAAAAAAAACTTATCGAAAAGGGTTCTACTTTTTTGTTTAGAAATTTTTAAAGTTGGTCAGGTCGAAAATTTTGAAAATTCAGAAAAAAAATCATAACTCGAGAACCGTGAAAAATCGCGGAACATATATGGGGGTGTTTCAGATACCCCACGATACGAGGGACCTAATTTTTTTTTTTGACGTCAATCTTCTGGCCACCCTGTATTAGAACTCTGTAAATTTATTAGAAAACAAAAACGTCTTTTTCCCCTGTCCAGTAATCATCACACTAAATCACATAATTTACGCCATAAAAATAATCTATCTGTGCCTATCTCCAATCTCAAAATATATAGCTCAGGTCCTCAAGCAATGGCCGTTAAAATATATAATAATATTCCTAAAGATATACAAAACGAAGAACAGTTCAACAAATTCAAAAATAAACTTAATGAATACCTAATAAATAATTGTTTTTACTCTTTGCAAGAATTTTATGAGAAAAAATACGAAAAACATTTCATTTATAAATAGTTTAGAAATATTTCATGTTACTTACTTAAGTACATTAATTTGTCAATTTTGATTCGTGTTTTTATTTTATTTTTTATGTTATATTAATTTGTCAATTTTATTCTTGTTTTTGTTGTAATAACTATTGTTTTTAGTTCGAAATGTTGATAATATGTGGTAAACTTAGTTATAAGATCTTATTTGCTGTGCCCTTGCAGGGTCATGATGTGTAATGTATTTTTAAAACTTTATCTAACACCTTTACTACCACTCATGAAGGCAATAAAGAATTTTGAATTTTGAATTTTTGACTTTGAGGTTAAATAAAAACAACTTCCGTTGGAAGATTTTTATATTTATTATTTTAGCTGTAATCAGTAATTCTAGTTCGAAATTCATAAACATAAACTTGAATACTACTGAAATCGAATTTTCTGTGAACGAAAAACTGAAACTTGGGAAATATCCGATTCGCCCCAGATTTTGGGGGTGAATCGGACGTAATATATACAGTCACTGAATAGAGAAATCTCATAATAAACGGGTTGTTTAAACAAAAATAATTTATAGTACATGTTAATTAATGAATCTGCGATTTAGTTATTGGCACAAAATCCTGATAAATAGTACTTTTTGTGGCACCATTCTTCACATGGCCGTATTCAACTCGCTACACTGGAAACAGTCCTCCCATGATGGGTATAAAATGTCATCTCAACAGAAAACGTACATATGCCATACTCTTGACCAAGTCCTACTTCGTATGCAGCGTTAATCTCATTTCTAACGTACATATGCCATACTCTTGACCAAGTCCTACTTCGTATGCAGCGTTAGTCTCATTTCTAACGTACATATGCCATACTCTTGACCAAGTCCTACTTCGTATGCAGCGTTAGTCTCATTTCTAACGTACATATGCCATACTCTTGACCAAGTCCTACTTCGTATGCAGCGTTAGTCTCATTTCTAACGTTCATAGTCTCATAAACCTTTCCATTTTTTATTCAGAAACATCTCTTTTGTTAGCCTGTTTTTATGAAGATTTTTCTTACTTTATAGTGATGCCAAATATAATATTCGCATTATCACAGTAAGGTTAAACCCTAATGAAGAAAAAATAAATTATCTTATGACGCTAATGTAAAGGTAATCATTAATTCATTACCTAGGTTTTGAACAAGTCCGTTGCTGCATGTCTCATCCGTTGTTTGGCTTTATTTTCTATTTTCATCACATCTAAAATATTGACCTTGGTTAGTTTTTAACAAATATCTGAATTATCTAAAACCATAAAAAAATAATATTTGTTGGCAGACGGCCAAAGCAATGCCCCAAATCATCATCAGACTCGGATATTGTGGTTACCAAGATCCATAATATGCGGATCCGATTTATTGTAAAACACGAAACGATCAACACTAATGAGTCTAACCAACATTATAATTGGTTTGAAATCAAATAGGAGCACACTGATCTAATAATCAATCACACAAATCCGTTCTTGGTGCACGCGTCCATTCGAACTGCCGTTGTTTTTCGCGACACCCTCAAAATCCGTTATCGCGCTTAGTTATCAGTGCGGCCGGTAGGGGGCGCTCGTGTGCTGATTCGATACATTGCTCGTTACTGTATCCCAGGCGCCGGCACGGCCTTCCTGACTTACGCTCGTCCTCGGGCGTGATTCACTTGCAATAAAGAAACCAAATCACAAAACTTTCAAAATTATGTTGAACTGCTCTAACAGTGACCTGAGAACTCATGATCAAAATCCAGCTAACAGAAACAAATCAAAAATCAATTGCAAGAGCTCGGGACCTAAAACCTTTTGGGTTAAAGGCAAGCCAACATGACAAATAATCTACTCTTCAGCACCTGTTGGGAACTTCAGGCCTCACGGACCAAAGGAGGCTAAAAACAAGCCATCTCCAGTTGTACACACACACACACACATTCAACAAGACCTGTTAGGGACCTAAGGCCTCGTGGAACAAAGGCAGGCTAACAGTAAGATCTCCGTTGCACACACATTCAACAACACCTCTTAGGGACCTAAGGCCTCATGGACCAAAGGCAGGTTAACAGCAAGATATCCTCACTACTTCATCATTAACCATTTCCACAACAACTGTTACTCGTTACTGTTTTTCACCACCAGTGGAGACCAACACCCATATAGAGAGGCAAGCCAAAGGCTAGCGTCCAGTTTACGAGATAACAGCAACGAGCAAACACACCTTTTCTTCACGTTAATAACACTTCATGTTCCGCCCCACACATAAAATCAGCATTTCCAATGCCTACGAAAAAACATCACTAAAATTAGGCACACAATAATGGTTAGATCTCACTGGATATCAGCTCACGGTTACGTCCAAACCAATAGTGGTTCCTCGGGATGGCTGGCAGCCATCTGGCAGCTCTCGGGGTGATGACGTGCTGAATCTGTCTTATATGGCAGGCGGTGGCGGCTCCTCGCTTCGGGCCCACAGTGCTCCGCTCCAACACCGCCTGCAGGCTACCCACATAGGATGGTGGTGGCGAGCGCTCTCGCTTGCAGACGCTCGGTAATCAGAAATAACACGAGAGACAATGGCCCTTCAATCCCACTTCTGATGTCGGCAGACGGCTAGAGCAACGCCCCAAATCATCATCAGACTCGGATATTGTGGTTACCAAAATCCATGATATGCGGATCCGATTTATTGTAAAACACGAAACGATCAACACTAGTGATTTTAACCAACATTATAATTGGTTTGAAATCAAATAGGAGCACACTGATCTAATAATCAATCACACAAATCCATTTTTGCTGCAAGCGTCCATTCGAACTGCCGTTGATTTTCGCGACCGTTTCGGCACCCTCAAAATCCGTTATCGCGCTTAGTTATCAGTGCGGCCGGTAGGGGGCGCTCGGGTGCTGATTCGATCCAATGCTCGTTACTGCATCCCAGGCGCCGACATAAATATAGATTATAAGTACAGATCCAATTCACCCCGCAGGACAGGATCCTATTCCCCATATCTAAGGTCGTAAGATAAAATTAAAAAGCTTATTAATTTTCAAAATTAAGCCCATTCTGAATGAAACTATTTAATGATTTTAACTATAAGACAAAGTCTTGGTACAAAACAAAATAACAAGCAATCATTATTAAGTATTTTACAACTGGCGAAAAACTACCGTAGCGTTCTTGTTCTTGTCTGCGCGAACGAAGATAACCGACGCTCCTTATTTTTTGTGTACTCGGTCTACCATAGGGTAGACGATATGTATAGCCGTATCGGCAAAGCGGCAACCATGTTCGGGAATATGGAATAATAAACAACTCACGATAAAAACTAAGATGATCGTGTACCAAACATACATCTTAAGCATACTCTTGTACGGAGCTGAAACCTGGACATCGTACGTAAAGGAAGAACTTCGACTGATCACTTTTCATATGCGTAGTCTACGTACCGTCTTAGGCATTACATGGGAGGACAAGGTCACTCACGAGAGGGACCTGGAGGTTGCACAGCCGCCTAGCCTTACCGCCCTTCTTAAACAGAGGCGTTTGCGGTGGCTGGGGCATGTGCACCGCATGGAGTCCTCTCGTTTACCGCGGCGTGTCCTGCTGGGTGCAGTAGCAAACGCAAAAAGAGACGTTGCGCGGCCATTGCTTCGCTTTAAAGACTGTACCAAGCGGGACATGAACGCATTCAAAATAGAACTAGAGGGCTGGGAGAAGCTCGCTGAAAGCAGGAACGAGTGGCGTAAACGTGTGGCGGAGGGGCGTAAATAGGGTTTGCAATCCGGATATCCGTTTTATCCGGGTATCCGCCAATTTTATTGTCCGAATTATTTGTAGTAATTTATCCGAATATCTGGATAATATAAAAGTTGTTTAGAAGGCGATTACAGAAGCATATTTTAATCAAATTACGTCAACTTATGCTCGTTCGGAGGTCTTCATAGAAAAAAACTTAGAATTTTTAGTTAAATAGGTAGATATTTAAATTATGTAGAGGCTTTGTTTTAGTATGGATAAACCAGTAATCAATTTTGTGTATCGCAAGTACAAAATTCACCATCCTGTCTCACTAAGCTAACGAGAAACGTATCAGTAACAACTCCCAATTTCGTAATTCTTTTTATTTATATTTTCTGAATTTTTAAAAGAAATTAAAAGGTTCATAGCACAAATAATTATTATACAGGCGACCATAGTAAGCCTATCTGTCAGAAATGTGGCTAAAGACCCAAAAGCCAGATGTACCTGATGCTCTGTACCGAAGTCCGTATTTCCCGGGCGTCAAGCTGTACGAGATAAGAATGGCTCTTAAACAGCTTAAGAACATAAAGGCAAGGCACCGGGTGATGATGGATTGAGGCTTGAACCTTTAGAAAGTAGGTGGAAAACCGGTACTACAAACTCTTAAGAAGTTTTTAATTCCGTTATGCTTGAGGGATGAAAGTTAAAGACATGGCATAGAAATGTGGTGGTGATCTTTTTCAATTAAGGCCAATAATTCATAATATCTTGCTGAAGAACTATAGAACCATCTTATTTCTAGAGTCATGTCTACAGTCTGTTTGGTTTTGTTGGTGATCCCAGAAAACATGAATAAACGTTAAGAGTCTGACAAATGATAGCGTGACCTGAGAAAACGCGGCAAAGTCAAAAAGAAATTCATGTGGTATCACCACCTATAGCAGGAAAAAAAGATTGAATACTCGTGTAATAAATCTTTAAAAACGATTGGTGTATGGATTGTGTTAAGTGGCAAATGCTGATATACATAGACATTACATATAAATAGGTACATACATACATATTATATAGATATAATTAACAGATTTATGGCCATATAGTATTAAAAAAAAAACACATGTTTGTATTTATTCAGTGAACACTTTCTGGAAAAGTCAAGGAAGTCAGGGAAAAGTCAGGGAAGCTTTTGGTGGTCAGGGAAAGTCAGGGAAATGATCTGGCGACCTGGAAAAGTCAGGGATATTTTTGAGATTTTTCTTATAATCGTTAGTCCATTAAGGGAAACGTCCATGCTCTAAATATATCTCTTTGTTTTTGCTGATATTTAACCCAGACTTTTGAACATTTTTTTTTAAGTTATCAGTGATCTACATCATTACTTTGCATTTCATAGTTTGAAGGTTCTTAAGCGGATTCATAGGCAGTAGAACACACAGAGATAAAGTCTCTCTGAAAGCTGAGGGGTTCAAGACCGCTTGTGAGATCTCGTTTGTCGACAATTCTGATCGCGCGTCGCTGGGTGGAGTTGAGGGGGTTCAATTGATACTTGGGTACACTTGCCCAGAAATATGAGCACTGATTCTATGTATGAGCAGTTCTCCATATGCAGCCTCACTTAATAGCAGCAAGTACTGCCTGGGTCTGAAGAATCGCTTTGCTTTATTAAGCACTCCAGGTTTTTAAGCTGCAAGGGTAATCTTGCCCTTGAGGTAACCCCGAAGTTAGACATTGCTAGAAATGTCGACAACTAAGATACCGATGCTCGTAGTAACAGTACGAAGCAAGTACTGCCTAGGTCTGAAGAACCGCTTTGCTTTATTAAGCACTTCAGGTTTTTAAGCTGCTCGAGGTGACCCTAAAGTTAGACATTGCTAGAAATGTCGACAACTAAGATCCCGATGCTCGTAGTAACAGCTAGCGTTGTACCTTGGAACTGAGGCGCCAACAAAGTAAAAGCGTCTTTTTTGGCGTGAACGTGTAGACTTGCGTCTTCGTGGGGTTAAAACGGACTAAGTTTAGTCTACCCCCATTCAGAGAATTGCTCCACAGTGTCTTTGACTTCAGACACAATCCCGGTACGACTCTCCTCCACCACGGCCCATGGGGTGTTGCTCAGCCTGTTTACTGCGCATCATCTGTATTGTCATCCGCATAGCAATGAATACCGCGTATTTACAGGAGGAATATAGTTGGTGAGAGTACAGAACCTTGCAGGTCACCAGCATTAATGTGTTTAGTGTTAGTGGACCAGTTGTCGCAAAGGACTATAATGCTCCTGTCACACAAAAAAGTATCAATCCAGTTGCACAATCCCACGCGGAATCCGTACCCTGGTAATTTCGATGGAAGTGCCTTACCTGCCTGCCAGACCTATCTAGGCTGACTACCAATGCCTCCCCTCGACTTTCATAGGCTTCGGCCTAGCGGTATGTTAGGCATACTAGAAGATCACCAACTGACCGGCCATGACGAAATCTGTATTGGCGGTCATTGGTCATGATCTGTAAGATATACTGGGAGCTGTGTATTAATTACATGCTCCACCACCTTTGAAAGGAGAAAGATAATAGCTAGTAGCCTGTAATTCGACGGGTCAGTTCTATCCCCCTTTTTGGGAACTGGTTGCACATATGCAACTTTCCAGGATGTTGGCGCATGGCATGTGGAAGTAGAAGAGCTCAAAATGCTACTGGAAATTGAAATCTGTGGTCTACATACAGTAAATAGGGGTGTAAGACAGTTCATCAGCATAATGGGTGGGACATATAGAATCTATTGAAATCTATGTACGAGACACTCAAAGTCAGTCCAGCCCAGCATGTTGAGCTCTTTACACTGTTATCACAGGAGGCTCTTCATTTCCACAGCACAGAAATTCACCTCAGTAAGATATTTAGAAAATGATTGCCATGAAAAAGCCCAAAAAAAAATGTTGATGACATAGTCCCAGAAAACCACAATCAAAAAACATAAGAGATTCAATGAAAATCCCTTTATTAAAAGCACGTTTAGCTGCTTTGAGGTCGTTATTTGGATTTCGAACCATTTTTGCGCCGTCTCCAGATGAAACAAACAAACCAGCAATTAAACAAAATTCCCCAAACACATCCAGAAACAGTTCTAAAATTGATTATAAGGGTCAGGGAAGTTTTATAAAATGGTCAGGGAAAGTCAGGGAAAAGTCAGGAAAGTATTTTGGGAATTTTGAGTGGACACCCTGTTCACATAACATGACCTTATTTATTTTCAGTAACATAGGAACCATAATATTACATAATATACACACTAGCTGGTTGACCGAGCTTCGCACGTTCAATCGGAGCGTTTATAAACTAATTCACTTAATGGACAACTAATTCACTTAAAAAACTGGAGATATGAAAAATGGCAGAAAAATACTCGAAAATATCAGTGCATGTTGTCATTCCTGAGCTCATTCTTCAAGAACTGCACGCCATCTGTTGTCGAGTAGCGCGGAACGTGCTTTAAAAGTCAATGTTAGCAACAAAGGGCTCCAAGTAATGTAATTCACTGGTAATTCACCTACTCGACAAAAGATGGCACCATTAGTGAAATACATTAGCATTACATTAGTATGTACCTATGTCACGGGGTCTCATTGCATACAACGAAAACCTTAGTTCATTAAAATGTCAATAGATTTTTTTTTTTTTTTTTTTTTATGTGATAGGTGGCAAAAGAGCAGACGGATCACCTGATGGTAAGCGATTACCGCCGCTCATGGACACCCGCAATACCGGAGGAGTCACAAGTGCGTTGCCG
This sequence comes from Coleophora deauratella, assembly GCA_958295455.1. Classification (NCBI taxonomy): domain Eukaryota; kingdom Metazoa; phylum Arthropoda; class Insecta; order Lepidoptera; family Coleophoridae; genus Coleophora; species Coleophora deauratella. The sequence continues at coordinate 17,847,120 of OY282397.1, read as the reverse complement.
ACCTTTGAAATGGGATGGGGGATGGGGAAATGGGGAAGGGGAGGGGGGGTTGGGCCTCCGGTACCCTCACTCACTCGGCGAAACACAACAAACGTCGCTTCACGCCGGTTTTCTGTGAGATGGCACGACAAGTATCGATTTGTAATCGAAGTTCATGCAAAACGAAGAAAAACCCCATTAAGTTGCTAAAAATAAGTGTTTTGATTATTGTAAGAACCAAAAAGTATGACAAAGGCCGATAATGTGAGATGAGATGGCGCTGATACAATACGATTGAAAAACGTAATAGGTGGTTTACGTTTTGTTTTTCATATTTCAAATTATGTATTTTTATTTAGTAATATCACAGATAATATAATACTAGTAGGTTATGTGCAGAAAAAATCAACAAAAGCAAATGAAGGTACAGGCACAGATTTTATAATACTAACGTACAGATACCTCATGTCATACAACAAAATGCGACTGCCGTAACTCGGGCTATTCTTCGGGCTATTTTTTTCACTCATTGAGAACTACCGCTACTAGCGACATCTAGGGCGCGGGCTATAAATGCAGATATTCTGGTTGCTTACCTGTACCTTCATTTGCTTTTGTTGATTTTTTCTGCACATAACCTACTAGTATTATATTATCTGTGATATTACTAAATCATCATCATTCTCCTGCCCTTATCCCAATCATTTGGGGTCGGCGCAAAATGTTTTCTTCTTCCATACATCCCTTTCAGCTGTCATCTCCGTACTCACACCCTTTCGACACATATCATCCTTTACACAATCCATCCATCTCTTTTTTGGTCTCCCTCTCCCCTTATATCCATCGACACTCATCTGTAACACTCTCCTTGTAACATGTCTTTCATTCCTCCGCATTACATGCCCATACCACGACAAACGATTTCCTCTCAATTTTTCTATCACTGGCGCAACTTTCAAACTTCCTCTTATATACTCATTCCTAATCTTATCTGTGATATTACTAAATAAAAATACATAATTTGAAATATGAAAAACAAAACGTAAACCACCTATTACGTTTTTCAATCGTATTGTATCAGCGCCATCTATCAATTCACGATATAAACTGGTACTCAACTAGTACGTGTCATTACTCAACTCTGACAAGTTAAGACGAAAGTAGTTTTGATATGCATCGCCGTCATCAGATAATTTGTAGTAATTGATAATAAAGTGCATTATCGGCCTTTGTCATAATTTTTGGTTCTTACAATAATCAAAACACTTATTTTTAGCAACTTAATGGGGCTTTTCTTCGTCTTGCATGAACTTCGATTACAAATCGATACTTGTCGTGCCATCTATTGACATTTTAATGAACTTAATATACAGGGTTACAGGAAAAGTCGTACTGAATATTAAAGGACGTTATTATTCAGGTCATTTCTGATGGATTTGATTCTATAATATGGTGTCCGAAACTTAACCGTTATGGAGATATTGAACTTTAAAGATTTTTTAAAAAATTCTCAATTTTTTGGCTTTTTTGTCGATTTTTTTGGGATTAGTGCTTCTGGGGTACGTTTTTTGATGTAACTAGTTAGAAAGCATGTCAATTAATAAAAATGATTAACCAAAACTGAACCTACTACTAACAGCTTAAAAATACTGCTTGACAACGGTTAGAATTAAATAATTTTCAATAAGAGTTTTTAAATTTGAAGCTCTCTGTTTAAAAAAAATGTATGGAACTTATTCTGCAAATCATTTTAAAAACTTCTGCGTCTCTTAAGCTATTCAAAAAGGTATAACACTTACTATTAAATAGGCAAAATATTGACCAAATAACAGTTAAGTTAGCAGAGGGTACATTTTTTTGACAACTCTTTAGTCCTTTTCAGCTCCAAACGAAGAGCAGTTTTCTTCTCAAAACTTTGTTTAAGGCCTTAATTCTTGTTAATCGACTCTTTAATTTACAGATTCTTATCGATTAATAAGACTAAAGGCCTTAGGGTGCATTTCCACTGATGCGGAGCGGGGCTGAGCAGGGCGGAGAAGATCAGAGAATGGTAGCAAGTGTTTCCACTGAAGCGGGGCGGAGCAGAGTAGAGCAGAATGGAGCGAAGTAGAGCGGATCAGAGTAGAGCAGAGTGGAGCGAATTAGGGCGGAATGGAGTGGAGCGGAGCAGAGCAGACCTAGAAAATGGTCACATGCAGCTCCAGACCACTCAGCTTCGCTTCGCTTCGCTCCGTCCCGCTCAGCTCCGCCCCGCTCCGCTCCGCCCTACTTCGCTCCACTCTGCTCTACTCTGCTCCGTCCCGCTTCAGTGGAAACACTCGCTATTATTCTCTAATCTTCTCCGCCCTGCTCCCCGCTCCGCTTCAGTGGAAATGCACCCTAAGGCCTTTAGTCTTATTAATCTATGGGAATCTGTAAATTAAAGAATCGATTAACAAGAATTAAAGCCTTAAACAAAGTTTTGAGAAGAAAACTGCTCGTCGTTTGGAGCTGAAAAGGACTAAAGAGTTGTCAAAAAAATGTACCCTCTGCTAACTTAACTGTTATTTGGTCAATATTTTGCCTATTTAATAGTAAGTGTTATACCTTTTTGAATAGCTAAAGAGACGCAGAAGTTTTTAAAATGATTTGCAGAATAAGTTCCATACATTTTTTTTTAAATAGAGAGCTTCAAATTTAAAAACTCTTATTGAAAATTATTTAATTCTAACCGTTGTCAAGCAGTATTTTTAAGCTGTTAGTAGTAGGTTACGTTTTGATTAATTATTTTTATTAATTGACGAGCTTTCTAACTAATTACATCAAAAAAACGTACCCCAGAAGCACTAATCCCAAAAAAAATCGACAAAAAAGCCAAAAAAGTGAGGATTTTTTATAAAATCTTTAAAGTTCAATATCTCCATAACGGTTAAGTTTCGGACACCATATCATAGAATCAAATCCATCAGAAATGACCTGAATAATAACGTCCTTTAATATTCAGTACGACTTTTCCTGTAACCCTGTATATACTAACTAAATAGCCCGAAGAATAGCCCGAGTTACGGCAGTCGCATTTCGTTGTATGACATGAGGTATCTGTACGTTAGTATTATAAAATCTGTGCCTGTACTTTCATTTGCTTTTGTTGTTTTTTTCTGCACATAACCTACTAGTATTATACTATCTGTGATATTACTAAATAAAAATACATAATTTGAAATATGAAAAACAAAACGTAAACCACCTATTACGTTTTTCAATCGTATTGTATCAGCGTCATCTCATCTCACATTATCGGCCTTTGTCATACTTTTTGAAATAGAAATAGAAATAGAAAGTAGTTTTGTGTTGTTTGTTAAATAAATGTTTTTTCTATTTCTATTTCTATTTCTATCCGAGTCTGAGTCTTTGAATATAAGGTACCTAGACGCTCAGTCACTGCATTTCAAACTTTACTTGGTTCAAGTCAAAACTATACAAATTCACACAATACAACTTTTTGATTTTATCTGTTTTGATTTTATCTGTCCAATCTAAAAGTTAAAACTTATATATTTTCTGTAATTTCATTCAAAAAACAGTGAAATATAATAAATACATACAGCGCCACCTTTAGTAAATAACAGTTAATACAATGTCAACTTCTTTGATAGTTTTGTTTAACCGTGGATTTTCATTCAAAATTACGATTGTCTCGTTTGAAAAAATCCACTTTGTACCAGCTACGGCAACTACGCGATACAACCTGTAAATATTATTAAAACCTTAAAATGTAGAATGGTAGAATAAATAAATCCTATCTACGCGATAAGTAAAATTGCTGAATAAAACTTACACTATTTTCGACACACTTCGTATCCCGCGTGCATGGTATTTTTTTATCGCTCTTAAGTCTTTTTATTTACATAATAATAAAATAATAAAAATTACCCAAAAAAAAGACAAAAAATCAATGAAGTCTCGTGGGATTCGAACCCAGACCTACATAAAAGAAAGGTAGCACCGAACCGTTACGCCAGATCCCGCTTAAAATAGTGTTAAAAATAAGCATCATATGCGTTGTGCTTTTATGTAATTTCGCTCATATCTCCCTTAAATGAAATTTTTCGAAGATAATACCCCCATAGATCGATTTCTGGTGATTTTTAACCCCTAATCCTAGATTTTCGTCAAAAGGTTTCAAGCCGTTTTCGAAATCGTCGGGACACTTAACTCGTTTAATAGTATAGTGTTGAATAGACTGGGTGAACAACGAAAATAAGTACAACAGAATAAGCTGAATTCCTCTATTTATAATAATTAATTGATATACACAGTAACTGTATCGATGTCGCGTCCAGCGCGATCCCAGACCGAATGGCGTCCGCCCGTTGGAATCGTTCAAATTCAAAATGGTTAGGTACATGTTAACAAAACTAGAATATAAAGCTGTTAAATGTTTTTGATAATTCATATAATTAATTAACTATTATATTGCAATAATTTATGTTTGGAAATCGCTAACAGACGGCCATTCTGTTTAAGGAATGCCCCCATTCCGAAACAAAGCTCGGTCATCCTTCTTAGGGTATGTCCTCATACACAAATACAATTAAATTTAATTTAAGATCATATAAAGAATAATTGCTAATATTTGAAACAATCAATTAAGAGTATCTACTCTTCTATCTATATACAGGGTGACTGGTTGAACGATGGACGTATTTAAGGAGATTATAGGATAATTTACATACTTTTCAACCATATAAAACAAAAAAATCATACACTCAAAAAACACAAGTTACATATTTTTTTATAAAACGTAACTATTCTTGTGTTTTCTAACTCTATGCCTAGGTACTTACCACTTTCCCACAGCGTGCACCGAGCTGCTCGTGGTCGCTAAGGCCAATCTCTTGGACAGGCTGATAACACACTGATAATGAAAGGATGGAGTTCGTCTTCATGTAGGATACTTTACCCCAACCACTGGGATACCTGGAAATGCCTTCCTGCATTCCGCGTACTTTCACATGGGTAATAATCGAAGTAAATTGCTTTGTGCGGGTTCACTGGATAACGAACGATTCCTTCCTCGTCCTTGATCAGGGTTAGGAACTGGAGGAAGGCCAAGTCTCCCAAGAAGTCTATGACGGCAACTTATGTAATTCGTGATACATTGCAATATGACGTTAATTCACGTCTAACAACGCTAGCTTACATCACATAGCACCACACCATATCCCAGTATCCTCATTAGAGTACTGATAAGCCATTATCACTCACTATCAAGGCACCGAAATCCACGCGACAGCTACGTAAGTAAAATCAGAATGTTCGGGACGAACGGGACGCGTGAACGCACGCCACCCCTACGACGGCCCGCGGGCGACTGACTAGGGCCGGCGCGGCGCGGCGCAGGGCAGAGACGCGGGAGCAGTCGCTCACGCGCATGCGCAGTATTGCGCAGTGGCGAGTCCGCGCCGCCGCTACTCGGGGTCGTTGCCCGAGGCCGCGTACACGTGACTTAGTATTTAGTAAAATGTAGAGGTGAACTTTAAAATTATTTTTTAAATGATGAAAATTAAGGTCATGTTTTTTTTACATATTTGGAATGTGTATCAGCTTCTTATTCACCTCCTTAAATGCGTCCGTTGATTTACCAGTCACCCTGTATTTCTTTTGTATACTATGTTATGTGTGTAAGGTCCGGTGACAAACTAGAAATTCTATTGCAATAGCTTAATAAAATTATTACTAAGTATTGGTTCTCTTTACTTTATACTGAAGTTATAATAAATCAAATTGATTCCTGATTTTCAAAGTACAAGATATTTTATAAAATTGTATAGCTTAAGATTTCATAAACAAAGTAGGCACTAAACTAAACAAATTCTAAAAACAATACATTAAGTTATCTTAAATGAACAGAAATAAACAGAAAAACAATAGGGACTTAATATAATATCATTATAATTTGTACAATTACTAACGCCTTAGTTTAAAATCACAGCTATATTTTTCTTCACTTCACTTCACAAATAACACCTATATTTTTCTTTTATATTTTAATAATGACACTTCACTGTAGGTATACTCGGAAAAGTATCTGTTGACACTTTATTTGCCACTTTTTGTCACCCGCTGACATTTAAAAATCATAATTACAAATCACTGGTGTATAGCTACCGTTTGCCACCCGCGGGACACGGCCTGCTATACTGACGTTAGGTGCCGAAATTTAGGTGTAGCTACCGTTTGCCACTCGCGGGACACGGCCTGCTATATTGACGTTAGGTGCCGAAATCTAGGTGTAGCTACCGTTTGCCTCCCGCGGGACACGGCCGGCCACCAATACCACGTCATGAAGATAAAGCTACCGCTTGCCACCCGCGGGACGCGGTCTGCTTCATCAAAAGATAGCTTCTATCAGCCATTCAGTAAATGCGACCTTATTCGCAGACTTGCAGCAGCCGGCAACTATTACCGATTATTCCCGGTCTGCTCCCTGTTGTACCTAAGCTGTAAAGGCTAGGGGAGGACAAATCAGGGTAAGGTCTACTTTAAATCTCCGCTATTTAATCAGATCCGATTTGATTATTAGTGAGTAGTCGATGCATCGCTATCATCACTACTACCGCTTACATCACTACCCGGTGGAGTGGTTTGAAATGTTACCCAGGGCTTCAACTGATCTGCTGCGAATATGTTCCGTCAAACGGGGGAACTAAGGACTAGGGTAATACTTGGGACACAGATGTATCAGTGTTTTAACTACTCATATTGGCAACACCAGCGGTGTTTACGAGCCTTTTGTACTGCCATCTCGAGAAGAAAACAACAACGCCTACCTCAGGTAAGTAAAAAACTGTAATTATACAATAAACTTAACAAAATTACCACGTTAAAATATTCTATTAAAAAGCTTTTAAATTGCTTGCAAATAACTTTCATTCTAGACGAGTATCAGTTACACAAAATAATTTGATATAATAGTGAAACATAACCTCAATTTATTGTCAATAGCTGTGTTTTTTTCTTAATTTAGTATTGCCAACTACAAAAATAATAATTTGGAAAACATTTGGATGCGTTCATGATGGGGTAAATTAGGACACATGTCTCAAGTTACCCATATTGTCCCAAGTTTGACATTTTTATTAAAATTCATAAAATTTTCAGATGCCATGCCACGAAAATATATTCGAGCCATCGGAAAGCGGGCTTACGCTTATTATTCAAAGGAAAAGTTGAATGAAGCCCTACTAGCCATTCGTAATGGTGAAAAACTACGGTCTGTAGCTGAAAAATATGGTGTTCCACGTTCAACACTATCCAGGCATATGAACAACAAAAATACTGGAAAATATGGCCGTCCTCCAGTTTTTTCAGAAGCTGACGAATTAATTCTAGTTGAGTGCATAGCGGTTGCTGGAGACTGGGGTTTTCCACTTACAAAGTATGATATTCGGTGCCTGGTAAAAGCACACTTGGATCGCAAGGGAGTCACAGAGAGCCGATTTAAAAATAATTTTCCTGGCGAAGATTGGGTGAACTGTTTTATCAGAAGGCATCATGGAAGTCTTACATCGCGCCTTAGCCAAAACATAAAAAGGTGCAGAGCTGCTGTCGATGCTGATACGATAAATTAATACTTCGATAATCTCGAAAAGTCACTTAAAAATGTAGAACCTCAGCATATAGTCAACTATGACGAGACGAATTTATGTGACGACCCAAAACGCCAACGTGTTATTGTCCGTAGATCTTGTCGACATCCTGAAAAAATTATAGATTCTTCTAAATCCAGCACCTCTGTGATGTTTTCATGCGCTGGAAATGGTCACGTATTGCCCATATACATTAATTATAAAGCCGAACATCTTTACAATACGTGGACCGAAGGAGGACCTTCCGGAACCGTTAACAATAGAACTAAAAGTGGTTGGTTTACTATGGAAACCTTCGAGGATTGGTTCAAAAGCGTTGCCTTGCCATATTTTAAAAAGTTCGATAAGAAGCAACACAAGGTTCTGATCGGTGATAATTTAGCGAGCCATATCAGCAACTGGGTAATAACAAAATGTCTCGAAGAAAATATTAAATTTGTTCTTTTGCCTGCTAACAGCACTGGTTTGTGCCAACCCCTTGACGTAGCTTTCTTCAAACCCCTTAAAACTAAGTGGAGTCAAGTTTTGCTAAACTGAAAGACCAAAAATCGCGGGGTGATTCCGAAGGATACCTTTCCCCGTCTACTCAAGAAATGTCTAGATGAGATGACTGACAAAATGCAAGATAATGTGAAAGCTGGCTTTAAGGGATCTGGTCTAGTTCCTCTTAACCGTAATGAAGTATTAAAAAGATTGCCAAAAACTGTTGTCTCAACGAGCGCTGAAAATCCTCAAGAATGGGTAGACTCCTTGAAAGAGTATCTCAAAGAAACACGAGCAAAAGAGACGCAACCACAACGTATTATAAAAAAGAAGAGGCTAAATATAAAACCGGGATGTAGCGTGGTCAATACAGAAAATGAAAATCCTACAGAAAAAGACAAGCAATCAGAAAAAAATATTGCTAAGAGAAAAACTAAACCAAAAGAGTCCGATCAAGAAACAGATACTGATGCAACTATATCTTTAAGGGATTCAGATGATGAAGAAGACTTGATTGAGTTCTTGGATATTGACGAAGGGGAAGATTATGATAATAATGAGGACTTGTCAGTTTTGAACTCACAGTCACTACAAATATGGAATAAAGAAAATTGTGAACCATTGCCAAGTACTTCTAAGACTGATAAACTACAAGAATGCCATAAAAAGGTTGCACTTATTTATGGAGAAACAGATCCTTTACATGATAATAATGAGGACTTATCAATTTTGAACTCACATTCACTACAAATATGGAATAAAGAAAATTGTGAACCATTGCCAAGTACTTCTAAGACTGATAAACTACAAGAATGCCATAAAAAGGCTGCACTTATTTATGGAGAAACCGATCAAAATCAAGGTTTTTGTAAAGGGGACTTTATAATTGCCAGATTCATATATAATAAAGGAACTAAAAAATGCGTAGAGAAAAGATTCATTGGCCAAGTCCTGGATAAATCACCCGACACTCATCTATACGTAAGATTTATGAGAAAGTTAACAAAAATGGATAACACTTTCGTTTTTCCCCAAGTAGAAGACGATCAGCTTATTAGACCTGAGCAAGTGGTGGAAAAAGTTTTTCCGCGCCAAATCTCAAGAGGACGTCACATGTTCTCTAATTATATTCTAAAATTTAATTGTTCTTAATTTCAATTATTCACTTTTGCAAGGCGCTGTTTGTTTTATTTTGTTTTTCGTTGATAGTTTGTTTCTTTGTTTTATGTCATTAGAATTTAAGAAAAGTTTTAGGTCGAGCCTAATTAACGCTGAGCAAGACTGATTACGTGTGATAATAACTATATTGTTAGATTTTTTTAGTAATTGTAAACTGAAATAAGCGGTTAATAAATAATGGTATTTTTTATTTTTCTTAATTTAACATTTTAGTAAATAAAGAACGCACCCATAAATCATTTGAAAGGTAAAGAAAAGAGGCCTTTAAAAAAGTTACAGTGTTGGTCACACTGTTCCAAATTTTTTGACCAAAATAATATTTGAAAAATTGTAGAACTTGATAATTTTACCTTAAAAAAAGAGTGTTTTCGAAATTTCTGTGTTCATGTTACCCGTATCGTTTCTAACTTGGATTAAAACGGTCAACAAAGGTCTGTCTCATCTTACCCCACTATAGGTGCTAACTTGGGACAAGGCCTTTTTTTAAAAAAAAAGAAGGAACCCATGGAAATATTGAGTGATCGTATTATGAATATTTTGTTATATATCGGCACTGAAGTCTACGAAAATCTAAAAACTTCATTTGATTATTTTAAATATTATTTTTTGTACGTTAAAGTTCAAAAATGTCCCAAGTTCCCCCATTTGACGGTTCTTATATTGCCTGCGAGAGTGGCCTTCGATGCTAGATACTTCATACCTATCTTTATCGAGGACGGCAGAAATTTTCAGGGGACCACGAAACTTTGGCGCTAGCTTTTTGCTCTTTCCTTTCTCAGGATTATGATTAGGTATCATCACCAAGTCGCCTTCATTAAATATCTTGGTAGGTGCTCTAGTTTTATCAAAAGACTCCTTCATTTTTCGTTGTCTCTCGCGAATATTATTTTGTTCGGTATCTCTAATAGCGCTATGTCTGTCATCATCTAAATCGTTTTCTATAGATTCTGGTAACGCACTTTTCAAAATATTTTCTGAAGGACTACTTGTTCGTTGACCAAAGACCACCTCTGCTGGAGTTTTGCCAGTGCCTTTATTTGTAGTATTATTTAAACTCCATTGCAGCTTATAGATGTTAACATCCCACTCTTTTTCATCCAGGCTATGATTCATAGAAGCTAATGAGTTCAGTATAGTGCGGTTATAGCGTTCTATCTGTCCATTTGCACGTGGTGTGGCTACGGCATTGTAAACATGTTTTACGCCAATGGACTTTACATACTCCCTAAATTCCTTCGATGTAAAGCTAGTTCCTTGATCCGATATAATGATTTTTGGACAACCGACTGTCGCGAATATGTCTTCGAGAACCTTTATGGTGGTTTTTGACTTAGTATTACGAACAGCTCTAATCATAATAAATTTACTAAAGCCATCTATGACTGCTAAAATATATATATTCCCTCGCTTACTCTTTACAAATGGACCTAGGTGGTCCATATGTAAAGTGTGAAAAATAGATGCAGCTTTTGGTATGGGGTGTAAGTACCCTGTTTTCTTTCCAGCCATTTCCTTATTATAGGCACGGTTAATACACGACATAACATACTTCTTGACGAAGCGGTTCATTTTTGGGAACCAATAGTCGGAACTTATCTTTTCTAATGTCTTTTCAACTGAAAAATGACCCGCTTCATCATGATTCAGTTGGCATATGCGCCAGCGTGCCCCATGAGGTATTACCCACTTTAACTTATTTCCCACGCGCCTGTACAACTTATCATCGCGAATAACGTAATTATTCGTTATGTCCTTAAGGTCTTCAGCATTGGTCTCTAATATAACTTTTATCCTCCTTAGACGTGGATCGTTCATTTGCACAGTGTGCAACCAGTCAGTTATAGAGATCTGAAAAACCCCTAATTCCTCACAGTCACTTGCCGGCAGCACTGGATTGCGGCTAAGTGCATCTACATGCTGCATCTTATGCCCAGGCCTGTACTCAATTGTAAAGTTATACTCCTGTAACATAAGCCACCATCGAGTCACTTTAGGTAAGAGGTCACGTTTAGTAAGCGTACTACGTAAGGCATTGCAGTCTGTCAGCACTTTGAATTCTAAACCTAACAGATAAACACGAAATTTTTGCAACGAAAGTACTACCGCCATCGTCTCAAGCTCATAGGAATGCCAAAATTCCTCCTCACGAGTTGTTTGCTTGCTGAAGTAAGCAACTGATTTCAACGGTGCATCAGAAGTCGGCCTCTGGAATAATACCCCTCCTACCCCAATCTTACTGGCATCGCAGTGGACTTCGGTTTCGTAATTGGGATCGTACAATGCCAGTATAGGCCGTGTGACTAGTTTATTCTTTATGGTTTGAAACGCAGTTTCCTGATCGGACCCCCATTCCCATGGCACGTCTGCTTTTGTCAACTTCGTTAATGGTTTTGCAATTGTGGCAAAGTTAAAAACAAAGCGCCGGAAAAAACTAGCCAAGCCAACAAACTGTCTTACTTGGTGAACATTAGTTGGTCGGGGAAACTCTGAAACGGCTTGAATTTTTGTCTTACCTGGTCTTAATCCTGATTCTGAGATTTCATACCCAAGATAATCAATCTCAGACTGTAAAAAGTGACATTTCTTTAAATTCAAGGTAAGTCCAGCTTTCAATAGTAGGTCTAGTATCTCTTCTAGTTTTTGGTAGCTCTCATCAAAATCATTGCCAGCCGTTAAGAGATCATCAAGATAGGGGATTGCCAATTCAAAACGCCTGTTACCTAATGCTTTATTTATCATATTTTGAAAAACTGCCGGCGCATTTACAAGTCCAAAGGGCATTCTTGTGTACTCGTAATGCCCGTCTGGTGTGACAAATGCTGTAATATGACGCGAAGCTTCGGAAACAGGTATTTGGTAATAGCCCGACGCCAGATCCAAACTAGTAAAATAGGTTTTACCACTTAGTCTGTCAAGCTGATCATCTATAACTGGCATCGGGTAGCTATCCTTAATCGTTTTCTTATTAAGCGCCCTATAGTCTACGCATAATCGGTAATCATTGTTTTTCTTCCGCACGAGCACGATGGGACTAGCATACGCTGATTGAGATTCTCTAATGATATTGTTAGCTAACAGCTCTCCTACTAATTCCCTTACGACTTTACGTTCACTGTACGGTAGACGATATGGTTTGTATGATACGGGTATTTCGTCATTAAGCCGAATAGTCATCTCGGTGATATTTGTCAAACCTAATTCTTGCATGTCAAACGCGAAACAATTTCGGTATTTATTTAATAGATCTAGTAAAAGTTGCTTTTGTCCTTCTGATACTTTAGGGCCAATGTTTATCATTTCTAAAGTGATTGGTTTTTTTGGTACCTCTACGTTCTCTGCTGAGCTCGAAGTTGTTTTAACAGAATTTATATTTATGCTACTATTACGACTCAAAGTATATTCAGCTGACGGTAATTTGATTGCCCGTGAAATAATTTTATTTTTAGAGAAAGTCAGAAGTGATCCTGTAAGACTAACAACAATGATTCTTCCTCTACCTTCAACAAATTGATACACCCCTTGTAAGACTGTAAACTCATAGCCACCTTTCATGCAAACACTGCCCGGTATGAATAATAGCCCGGTATATTTATCATCTGTATGTACAAGTATATCTTTTAAACCACGAAAAGTTACATCATCAGAATTATACACACTAACTCGCTCTAGAACTATCTGTGAATGAGTTTTATACGCGGTTACAGTGGGCAATTCCGTGAGTGATTGCCCAATAAAAACATCAGTATCAAGAAATTCATCATCCACCACATATGCTACGACATCGGCATTTACAGCATCTACCTCAATAGTAACGTAAACCCGTCCTAAAGGTGTCACACTTCCTAACGCAAACCCTTTAAGAATAGGCAAGCCTTCTCTATCGAAAGGTAAGTGACATTCTTGCGCAACTTTATTTTTGATCAGTGTACACTGACTACCGAAGTCAATATATGCTGATCTTTGTGTCCCGTTTAATGTTATAGTCTTGTAATACTTGCCATTTTGTGTGTCATCTTTTACTTGAAGCACCCTCTTAGGATCATTCTTGTCTGTTACTTCCCCTTTATTTTCAGAGAAGACCTGCGGTTGCGAATTCGGTGTAGATTGTAGGCATTGTTTACCATCGTGACCAAGACGTGAACATTTACTGCAGCGTTTTAAAGGTTTTGAACATGATTGAGCAGTATGGCCTAATTCTCTGCAGTTGAAACAACGGGTGTGCATGTGCTTAGTGCCTTGATTATTGTTTTTATTGCGTACAGTATTAGCGAGGTGAAAACTGGATGTTTGGTTTCGTGTATTGTTGTCGTTTTTAGTATCTTGATTTTTATACGTAAATGGTGGTTGTGGTCGACGTGTCTGATTTTGGTTGACTATTTTCTTTGATATACGTCGTAGATATTTAAGTAACTGCGATGGTCGTTTGAAACTTGATCCTTGAGCATTGAGTCTAATACCATTATCAAAAATACCATTTATAATACAATCGACAGCGTTTCGCCCTCTGATGCCGCACATTTTTATTAGCCTCGCTTTATCATGGTAATACTCCTCAAGTGACTCGTCTCGTTTGGTTTTACGATCAAGCATCTCGAAAAGTCTATCCGCGTAATTTCTATCATCAGGGAAAATGCTCAGTATCTTACGTTGCCACTGGCGCCAGGTAAGGTTGACAGAGCTACGTCCTTGATACCACTTTTTGGCGTATCCTGCTAGTTTAGGAATCGCGTAGTAGATAACCTGCTTGTCGGTCCAGCCATAAATGGAGGCAGTTTGATTGACCTTGCGTATCCAATCCGAGGCTGTTTGTAAATTTGTATCCGGGTCAAATTCGGGAATTACATTTTGAGCCCCTTCGAATGCGCTGCCCCTTTTATCCAATAGTTTTGAAGACGTCTTGAAAAAAATTGCATTCTTTTCCGGTGATTGAAATCGTCTACGTTTATTGTCATAGGATTTGCTTGATCGTTTTCTTTTTGTGATATTACGTAAACGAGCCCGTGATCGCCTCTCGGAACCACTTGTGCTGTCCGTAGATGAAGACGAACACCGCCCGTGTGAACGTGAGCAGCTTTTATAGCGATCCGACAACTCATCTTCCGAACTAGTCAGACTAGACGAAGAATGGCGCCTGTTGTGGTGACGGTAGCGGCGACGACGGCTGATCGAATGTGAATTCTCACTACTAGACTCAGTAGAAGTTGGCGACCGCTGTCGTCGCGGCGACTGCGTGCGCTTGCTACCCCGTTCTCTACTACGATGACGCGAGCGCCAACGACGGCGTGAGCGACTCCGATAGTGGTCGTGCCTCTTCACGTATCTTCTCGGTACACTAGCACGAGTAGATTATCGCCTAACTCTTTTACTCTTCCTCTTACGTACAGGGCTTCTAGATTTCCTTAATGTAATGGTAGGTTCAATGACTTCATTTCGTGGCCGCGGTGGTGTATATGACATCATAATTATCCCTAGCTGACATACTTTTATGGTTGGTCACCGTAGCCAAATAACACGAAGAGAGTTAACAAAGTGGATGAGTGACACAGGTGGAGACTTTATTATTGAATTGTTAAGGTAAGTACCACAAAAACCAGGTTAGTACGGAAGAGACAAAGAGGTAAAGAGAAGATTAGTAAAATCGTAAAATCAATTTACGAAACTAACGCCAATACAGTTTTTTTTATTTTATTTTATGGAAGCTGGCAAACGATCAAACGGATCACCTGATGGTAAGCGATTACCGCCGACCATAGACACCCGCAACACTAGAGGAGTTACAAGTGCATTGCCGGCCCTTAGGAGTGAGAAATGGGAGTACGCTCTTTTCAAATGTAATACAAAGGTAATGCAATATCATCCAACATTTATAAGCAAAATTGTTTCTGTACTTATAAGTTACCTACATAAATACATGTAAAATTTATGTGCAAATCGAAGTGTAAGCCTGGATATCCTGGCCTAGTAGGTATTCCCAAGCAGTCGCTAGTAGATGTACGATCATAAATAAATTCATAGAGTAACAACATACAGACTCAAAGTGGATATATTAAATGTTTGATGTTCCTACCACAGACCTTTCCTACTACGCGTAGCTCTTCTTTATATGATAAATAAGTATATAATTTATATTAATATTTATTACAACTGTACTTAATTGTAAAAACAATTTGTAATTACAGTATAGCACAGAGCGTTA
Source organism: Coleophora deauratella (assembly GCA_958295455.1). Taxonomy (NCBI): domain Eukaryota; kingdom Metazoa; phylum Arthropoda; class Insecta; order Lepidoptera; family Coleophoridae; genus Coleophora; species Coleophora deauratella. The sequence goes on along the minus strand of OY282397.1, from coordinate 17,831,652 downwards.
CAATGATAAATATATAATAGTCGTCAGTTAAGCAGATAAGTAGGTAACATGAAACTACTTTCACTCTCATAAATTACCTTTATGCCGCATTGACATATTAGCGGTAATGACGAACATGTCTATGTCGTGCGTGCTTTGCCTTGACAGAGGTTTTCTTGTCTTGATTCTATTCTATTCTCTTTTATTCAGGAATAAACAGTCATAATTATAGATATTACATGACAAATGTACTATGGTTATAGACCTATAATTCCCTGACTTACATTTATTTAACTTGAAGGTACTATATCTCCAGGAAAAGAGTATTGACAATATATCTTAAATACAATAAGACAATGATTTACAGTAATAATATGAAAAAGAACATTTAATCCATACAAAGTTACGAGGCTTGACAAATAGCTTTATTTGCTAGATTTTTAAATCTGGCTAGTGTTTCACTAAATATATCAATATCTACTAGTCTATCATTGTATAATCTGCACGCACGTCTTAGATAGCTATTATGCGCGAAGCAAGTGACACTAGGGTTAACATAGAATAGAGATTTCTTACGAACTTTTCTCACACGACCACGACGAGGCACCTTAAACGAAACTGATTCAAGCAAAGTAGGAGCATCGACTAAGCTGTGATGGATTTTATATAAGTATACAACGTCTACCACATCTCTTCTATGTGACAACATATCGAGCTTGTATTTGTTGCACAAGGAGTGATAGTCGAAATTGTCCTCAGCAGAACCAGTTCTATATGCTAATGATTTCATAAATTTCTTTTGAACCCTTTCCAATCTGTCGATATGGACTTGATAAAAAGGATGCCATACAGAACAAGCAAACTCTAAACGGCTGCGAACTAAGCTGTTGTAAAGTAGTTTATAAGTAGCAGGTTTACGAAAAGGTTTACCCACTCTAAGAATAAATCCTAACATTTTATACGCATTATCTAGTGTTTTATCAATATGTGGTACAAAAGTTAATTTAGAATCAACTGTTACACCCAAGTCCCTAGTTTCCCTGACCCTAGTGAGTTCACTATTACAAAGTTTGTATTTATAATTAATTATGTTATGCTTTCTAGTGAAAGTTATACAATGACATTTGTCAGGATTTAAAAAGAGATTATTATTCTTACAAAAGTTTTCAAAATTTATTAAATCCCTTTGCAATTGTTCACAATCACTAGGGTCACGAATAACTCTGAATATTTTTGTATCGTCAGCGTACATTAGAATGTCAGTGCCAGGTGATAGAATGTGTGTTATATTATTAACTAGCTTCCGCCCGCGACTTCGTCCGCGTGGACTTCAGAATCTAGAAATTTTGAGTTTTTAAGCATTCCTTCGGGAACCCTTAAGTTTTCCGGGATAAAAAGTATCCTATGTGTTAGTCGAGTGCTTTATCTATCTACCTACCAAATTTCATCCAGATCCGTTCAGTAGTTTCGGCGTGAAAGCGGAACAAACAAACAAACAAATAAACAAACAAACAAACATCCATACTTTCGCATTTATAATATTAGTGAGATGAGATATACAATATAAACAGCAAAGGGCCTATATGGGAACCTTGTGGAACACCAGAGCTTATGTTTACATATCGAGATGAGTAGCCACTTAACACTACAGCCTGGCATCTGTTTTCAATATAGGACTTAATCCATCGAAATAGATCGCCGTGCATACCAAGCTGCCACAGCTTCATTAAAAGCATATTATGGGAAATTTTGTCGAAAGCCTTGGCAAAATCTGTATATACAGCATCTACCTGATGTTTCTTGTTCATAGAATCAAGAATAAGTTTTGTAAAACAAAGAAGATTGGTCTCGACGCCACGGCCCTTGTAAAACCCATGCTGATTAGGGACGATTATGTTACGTACTGCAATAGTCAACTGGTCTGTAACAATTTTTTCCAAGATTTTGCCAAACTGACATAGTTTTGAGATGGGACGGTATTTTTCTATGTTTTTGCTTACAATTCCCTTTGGAATAGGAGTCACCCACGCTCTTTTCCATATTGACGGTACATAACCCTGTTTAAGTGAATCTAAATAAAGAATTGTGATAGGCAAAGCTAGAGAAGAAGCACATTTACTTATAAGTAAGGGATGTATACCATCTGGACCAGCGCCTTTATTAACATCAACAGATTCCAAACATTTGAGGACAATAGCGTGAGTTATCTCGATAGTGCTGATATTCAACACTGAATCACAATTTGGTTGCAAAGTATCGAAATCAGTTTGTTGAGGGTCTGGTGGCTCGAACACCGACTGGAAATGTTCATTGAATAGATTGCAAATATGTTCCCCGTCCGTGGCCACGGTACCTCTGTAGTACATAGTTTGTGGTAAACCAGAGCTGGAAGTAATAGATTTAATATACGTCCAGAAGAATTTTGGATTTGATTTAATTTTATCTTCAGAATAATTTATATAACTCTTGTAACAATCTGATTCCATTTTTCTGGCACGCTTTCTCAGTAATTTAAAAGTATTGTAATCTAAGTTATTTCCGTAATTGATCCAGAGCTTGTGGTATTTTCTTTTTTCCTTCATTAATTTTCTAAGAGGTTTACTATACCAGGCAGGGACCGCGGAAGAGGAGCGGAGCGCACGCCGAGGAACATATTCATCAATTAAATTATTTAAAATATCATAAAATTTAGTAACCTTTTTTTCTAGGTCAAGATACAAGAAAACTTCAGTCCAGTTAATTTTAAGCAACTCATTATTAATTTGTTCGAAATTACCTGATGGAAAGTTAAATACATAAGTAGCCACGGGTTTTAGTGGTGGTGTATATTTTAGTTCTAAATAAATCGAGAGGGATCTATGGTAATTATCTTCACGTGTGAGCGGAAAATCACACGCAGTGATGACACAATCATTATTACATAAAACCAGATCTAAAATATTATTCTCATCCATCACAGGCTATACATATACATATTTGTACACTTGGAGTAACGAGTATAAATGCAATAAAATGATTATGGTTTAAAGAACAGTGTTCTGTTTTACCGACCATAGTACATATAAGTTCATTGATTACTTATCTATCATTTATGTTAAACGAAGGTAGATACCTGACTACCTTTGTTGATTTCAGTAATATATTTGTATACGCGTATATTATGTCTGTATTTATTGTATTTACATATGTAAGTACTTATATGTGTAAAGAAATTACACAATAACAAAACTAGTTAGTTCACCTACCTGTACTTACGTAGGTACCATATTGTATCAAGGTGAAATGTAAACAAACAAAACTTGTTCTCAATAATAGTAAAAATACATACCCTTAGGTTTTCTCCAACGTTCTTACCACTTCTGATGTGTTGAATAGACTGGGTGAACAACGAAAATAAGTACAACAGAATAAGCTGAATTCCTCTATTTATAATAATTAATTGATATACACAGTAACTGTATCGATGTCGCGTCCAGCGTAGACCTGTGCGCCGCCGCGCCGCGCCGCCGCCGCCGCGAGTTTGAACGCGCCGCCGCCGCCGCCTAAATTCAAACGGCGCGCCGCCGGGCCATTTTTCTCCGCGCCGTACGTTCGGCCAATCACAAACAGCGGGCCGCGATTAAGGCTCTAGACCAGTGTTTTTCAATCTTTTTTAATACACGACCCCTTTATAGGTAAAAAAATTCTTGCGACCCCCCTGGGGCCATAAACATACAAAATGTTAGTGATTTGAAAGACTATGTTTATAAATTTCTTTAGTTATAAAATGATTTAGTTATTAATGTCTCCAAAATAGAACCACCCATACAACCATTTCGGTCGCAGTGTAGACAATGCTACTTGCGTCGTACGTAATAGAAGCAAGTAGCATTGTCTACACTGCGACCGAAATGGTTGTATGGGCACGTATTGACTAATTCTTCAAAAATAAACAGCCTTCTCACTGAAATCGTATTTTTTCATTGCAGTGTAGGACCTACAAATACTGACTTTTTCTTTTACTCGCGACCCCTTGAGAAAGGCTTCGCAACCCCCCGGGGGGTCGCGATCCACAGGTTGAAAACCACTGCTCTAGACAGACGGACTGCATCCCGATCCCGACTGCACGCCAGCTGCAAATTGGCAGTTAGGATGCAGTTTGCGTGCAGCTGGTGTGCAGTCGTAACAACTGCACACTGACTGTACACTAGCTGCGCAGTTGTGAAGCAGTCCTGATGCAGTTGAACCGACTGCAACAGAACTACATCGCAGCTGCGCAGTAAATTACCTTGTTTTGTTGCAGCTCTCTCGAATGCTCGGAAATAGTCTGGAACGTGGGGCTCGGGAGCGAACAGGGGTGAAGTGTGGGGTGCGGGAGGGTGAGATTCGACATGCAGTGGAAGGGTGCAGGGGAGTGAGGTGCGGGATGCGGGGTGAAATAGGTGCCCGGGGGGTGGGATGCGGGTCGAAGGGTGAGGTGAGGGCGTTGCAGGGGATCCCTGGTGGTTTGGAGGGTGGGGGGTAAGACGCGTAATATGGGGCGGGGGGAGGGTGATGCTTGGGGAACGGTATGAAGGGGGTGAAGCGTAGGGTGCGGAGGGGTAAGGCGCGGGGTGCAGGGGGGGAGTGAGGTGTGGGGTGCAGCAGAGGGGCGGGGGGATGAGGCGCGAGATGCCGATGAAGTTCGGGGTGTGGGTGGAGGGGGTGGGGGTGAGGCGCGAGATGCGAGATCAGATTATGACATGCGAGATCCATCTATTTTCCACTTCCCCTCCCTTCTTTCTTCCGTGGCTGTGTAGTTCAAAAGCAGTTCTATTGCAGTCGGTTCAACTGCATCAGGATTGCTTTACAACCGCCGATTTTTTGCTTACAACTTTATGGCCGATTTTTTGCAAAACGAACACTGCACTGCTTTTGTAGTATTTCCCGACATTAAAGTACTCGAAGTAGAACTTTTGAAGTATTTGTAGTCTTCCTTCAGAAGTCGCGTTGGCACACAGTCGGAAGTGAGGGATGACCCCGAGTTTTCTAGAGCCAGGATGAGCGGCTTGAAGTCTTCTGATAGACCAGCTAGCCTAATGACTCCAACAAGTTCGTCTTCCAGGCCTGCATTTATTACGAGCAGTTGTTGTTGCGTATCACGTATAAAACTGACATAGTTCTCCATGTTTGGATGGTCCACTAGTTTGGTACCAAATAGGTGCCGCAGTAGATTTAGTCTTCTATCTAGACTATTGTCAGCGTATTCATCACAAATTGTTTGCCATGTTTCTTTGGCAGTCTTGGCCGATTTTAGTAAGCTGTAAATTCGTGGGTCTACGCTAAGACAAATTTTAGCTCTCGCTTGTTCATCCAATCTTTTATGCAAAAAGATTGGATGAACAAGCGATCTTACTGTTTTTGCGAATTCTTCTGGATTTTCCACGCATTTCCAGAGTCCACAATCTACGAGAAACATTTTCATGCCGAAACTCCATGACCCGTAGTTTGAGCGTCCTTGTGACTTCAGGAACGGCGCTACACCGCTGGGTACGACTACCGGGTAGCCATCAGTAGACGCATTGCAATTATTGCCAGCGCTAGACTGACCATCAACGGGTGGTAGACTCATAGTTGTTTCTTATTTTGCGCAAACACAGTTATTCCTCTTTAAAATAAAGCTTGCCCATAACCTGTAGTGGCTAGGTAGCCACTACACAGAGTGCGCGAATAAAGAAAAAGGAATAAAGTTATGAAATGTATATTTTAATGTGTTACGTATGTGAAAACAAGATGAAGTGACAAGTTCTTATAAAAAAAGTTAAACGACAAATTGCTCTATAAATGGCCTATTATAAATCTAATGGAGTTTCAACACAAACCACCAGGGGTCCCCTGCAATGCCCTCACCTCACCCCTCGACCCGCATCCCACCCCCCGTGCACCTATTTCACCCCGCAGCCCGCACCTCACTCCCCCGCCCCCTTCTACTGTATGTCGAATCTCACCCTCCCGCATCCCACACTTCACCCCCCGTTCGCTCCCGAGCCCCACATTCCAGCCTATTTCCGAGCATTCGAGAGAGCGGCAACTAAACAAGGTAATTTGCTGCGCAGCTGCGATGCAGTTCTGTTGCAGTCGGTTCAACTGCATCAGGACTGCTTCACAACCGTGCAGCTAGCGTACAGTCAGTGTGCAGTTGTTACGACTGCACACCAGCTGCACGCAAACTGCGTAGTCGGACGGTAGTTTCGATGCGGTAGGCCCAGCTGCAATTGAACTGTACGCAAACTGCATCCTAACTGCCAGTTTGCAGCTGGTGTGCAGTCAGGATGCAGTCTGTCTGTCTAGACCCTAAGCGTCCGCGAATCGCGAACGACAAGTAGTGTGAGATTTGATCAACCGCGTACCCCGCTCGTTGTTTTACTCACGGTAAAACAGATCGATATAAAAACACAAACATTACGTATAATTATGTTAAAGACTTACAATTTCCTTAAAATATATTTAAAAGTATGTGTAAGAAATCTACTTAAATAAAAAAGATTTCGACTTTGACTTTTTTGATCAATTATCTAATCAAAAAAAATATTAAAAATTAATATTAAAAATTAAAAATTAAAATTATTTAAATTTTATATTGTTTGTTTTATAAAAACATGATAATTCCTTGATAAAAAACAAAGACGCCGCGCCGCGCCACGCCGCCGCCGCTTTTTTGTGGTGGCGCGGCGCGCCGGCGCACGCCGCCGCCGCCGCAGGTTTTGACCTCAGACGCCGCCGCCATGAAAAATATACCCGGCGCACAGGTCTAGTCCAGCGCGATCCCAGACCGATTGGCGTCCGCCCGTTGGAATCGTTCAAATTCAAAATGGTTAGGTACATGTTAACAAAACTAGAATATAAAGCTGTTAAATGTTTTTGATAATTCGTATAATTAATTAACTATTATATTGCAATAATTTATGTTTGGAAATCGCTAACAATAGGATTTATCACCACATATTATTCTAAGATCATGAAACATTTTATCATCGTACTCAAAATGTGACTCTAAAAATTCGACCTGGAGCAATAAAAAACGACCTACATAATAAATATGAATATTAAGCCAACAACTATCAATATTATCAGTTGTACTAGTCTAGAAATGTAAACATTGTTGTTTTTCTTGGAAAACAACTTGCAGGGCTTTTAGTGGTAGTCACTTAGGCCGTGGCCTGGACGCAAGCGACTGCGACAGCGACAGCGACAGCGACATCGACGGCGACAGCGATGACTGTTCACGACACAAGCGACAAGGTCACTGGGTTTGCGGCGACGTAGTGACGTGACTCTGTCGATGTATATATGTCGCGATGTCGATATTTTCATAATTATTCTTACTAATATAATAACAATTAACACTGACTCAGCGGTTTGCGCTTCTGACTATTGATCCGAGAGTCGTGCGTTCGATCCCCACCCAGGGCAAATATTTCTGTTTTTTTAATATTACTACTAATTTGCTAAAGAGGACGTAGATTTATACAACAAACAAAACAAAAAGACGATGAGCGGGGTGCTGGGAGAGCAAGGGGGAGGCGCGGGGTGCAGGGAGTGAGGCGCGGGGTGCGGAGTGAGGCGCAGGTTGTGGGGAGTGAGGCGCGGGTTGCGGGGGGAGAGGAGCGGGTGGGGGAGGAGCGGGGTGCGGGGGGCGGGGGAGGCGCGGGGTGCGGGGGGAGTGGGTATGGGGGGAGGAGCGGGTGCGAAGTTGAGTCGCGGGGTGCGGGGGACGGTGAGGAGTGGGGTGCGAGGGTGCGGGGTGCGGGGGAGGAACGGGGTGTGGGGGGGAGGCGCGGAGTTCGAGGGGAGCGGGGTTGAGGCGCGAGTTGCGTGGGAAAGGAGCGAGGTGCGGGGGACGGTGAGGAGTGGGGTGCGGGGGGGAGCGGGTGCGGGGTTGAGGCGCGGGGTGCGGGGGAGAGGAGCGGGGTGCGGGGGGTGTGGGGGGAGACGTGGGGTACGGGGGGAGGAGTGTGGTGCGGAGGTGAGGTGCGGGTTACGGGGGGAGAGGAGAGGGGTGGAGAGGAGTAGGGTGCGAGGCAGGGTGAGTCGCGGAGTGCGGAAGGGCGAGGTGCGGGGTGCGGGGGACGGTGAGTTGGGGGGTGAGGTGAGGGGGTGAAGCGCAGGGTGCGGGGGGATATCAACCCCCAGAGCGAAGCCGGGCACTCCAGCTAGTATCAAACTTTGTCATTTTATTATCTGAAACTGTTTTTTCTACTCAAACTATCGATAGTTTAAACTGGTTTATCGATTAAAGAAGAACGTCCCTAAACGCACGATGTCCTTGAAATGTCGCTTGTCTCTCGTGTGTCGCCGCGCGTGTCGCTGTCGTCCAAAACAGCTCCATACAAATCTATGGAAATGATCAAGTCGCTGTCGCCGTCGCTGTCGCTGTCGCTGTCGCCGTCGCTTGCGTCCAGGCCGCATCCTTAATCTCTTAAGGTCTCTTTATATTCAATAGGTCCCTGAAAGTATATTTTTTTAAGAATTTAGAATAGAATAAATAATGATTTATTTGTAGCAACAATCACAAAATATATATATATATATACATATTTGCGCTTAATATAAGATTGAACATAATAATAATAATAGTCTCTTAATCCCTTTTTTGAGATATGCTACCGCCCGCCCAAGTGATCAGTGACAAAAGACATCGAAGCGGCAACCAACATTTCACCTGCCGTTCCATATCCCTGCTCTAAATGCGGAAAAGTATGTCGCTCCCGTATTGGCCTATACAGTCACCAAAAACGATGCAACAGACATTGCTTAATCGTCTGTAACAGACGTCAGAATCATGAAATTTGGCAACAAGCAATGCTTATAGCATAAGTAAAGGGAAAAATTCGAAAACCTAATTTTTTTTGTTACATCACAAAAAAAATGGTGATATAACTTATTTTTTTTGGTTTTCAGACTTTTCTCTTTACTTGTGCTATAAGACATTGCTTCCTTCCTACCAAACATGATTCTAGGTATACGAGAAGTATCCTATAGGTTTTGAGTCCCATGCGAGTGTCCAAATATGCGGCATAAACGGCCGTATCTCTTGATCGCGTTGGTATAGAAGTTTGATTTCTTCACAGCTTCAAGGGATTGCAGGCCTGAGTATTTTATATAAATTTCTACGTGATACGTATACGCGTTCCTGACAAAAAGGGTCTTGACAGACAGACAGATAGACGGACGGACAACAAAGTGATCCCAAAGTGATGATTTCACACCAAATGCTGAGTTAGAGCCTTTTTGCTGAGTCTGCACAGATCACCTTATCTCATGTTAATGAATTATATTTAAAAAAAAAAAACTATGTATCTGTGTTTGTGAGTTGTGTTTTGGCTCTGTGAATAAAGTTTTTTCTATTCTATTCTATCCCATAAGGGTCCTTTTTTCCTTTTGAGGTACGGAACCCTAATAAAATCATGTAGTAGAAATAAATATTTTTTTACTCGTCTGTATAAGTTTCGGTTTCGGCGGAAACTGAGACCAAAGCTGAAGGTTTGATTTCAAATAGATTAGTGCTTGTAACAGTGTCTTTTTGCTGCGGCTAGGAGGAGGAGCAATGAAAGATTGGTTAAACGTAATAACTGACAAGTGTATTTATTTAACATAAAGAGGTTATTATCCTACCACTCACCCTATGCTAAAGTTCGGTGGTTTTTTTATAGACGCGGGAAGAACCCTAAACGGTACTTTTCGTTTGATTCCACCGTGCTACACAACAATAAATATATCTTTGTAATGGATGTAGAAACTTCGTCTCTTCGTTGCCCCCGGGTTGGGCCAATTAAGGAGGTATTACTTTTGAATATCAGGAGGTGTTCGTTCCTCAGTTAAATAAATTTAGGTCTGTGTCTCCAGAAGAGCGTGCAGGCGGAGAACAAATTGCTCTGCGCGCGCGGCGAGCGACCCGCCGCCCGCCACGGCAGCGCCGGCCCCGCTCTCGCCGGCCCACTCGTCCTCAGCGCCGGCCCAAGCGCCGCCGGCCCAGTCCGCGCCCGGCCCGCGCGCCGCCCAGCGCTGCTGCAGCCGTGACCCGCCGCCCCCGCCCTCCAGCTGCGTTATCCAACTGTCTATCTCCCATTCCTCTGAAATACACAAAAAACTAACTCTAGTGCATCTATCCCGGAATAACAGGCTATCAGTCAAATTTTGGTACTTCAGTAGTACATTACGACGTCCAGGACTTATTGTTAGGACGGAGACAAGAATAAAGGAAAAGTTTAATAAAAACTAAAATGTTCTAGCGATACTTTGTGTATAACTAAAACGGCCTAATCCTGCCCAATGCCGAAATCAAAGAAGGGGATCCGCTGAGTTGTCTCCTCAAATATCCGCCGAGTTACTAGATCATCTACATTAAAGAATGTTACGACAGTTTCGTTGCGCCGCGTTAACACAATGAAAAATGTGCGGGAGTTCTTCGTGCACCCAGCGGCAAACGGCAAACAAGCCATAACTTTTTTATAAGTACATAGAAACTAACCGAAGCTTGGCCTATATTCGGCTTTGCCACATAAATCGAACATTCGGCAAATAAAACCCACATTCGGTGCATCACTAGAAAAGGGCAAATTATTCAATATATGAGGTTTACTTTTAGCCACACCCCGGACACTTCATACAAATTTCGCGCCATTGTTTACTACATAGACATTCAGGCTGTATACACCAGACAAGGCTGTTTAGCCGTAGAAGCCTTTAGCTCTTTCCTTCTTCTTCTTCTACTTAGCGTTATGCCGGCTGGAGCCAGGGTCCGCTTTCCAACTCAATCTACTCCACTTTGCCCGATCTTCAACATCCTGTTCAGTGAGGTCATTTTCTCTCATGTCCGCTCTTACAACGTCAAGCCAGCGCTTCCTGGGCCTTCCACGGTATCTAGGCCCATCAACGATAAGCTCTTAGCCTTTAGCTCTTTCCTTACAAAAATAAAATTGTCTTTGATTAATAGGCCGTGGCCTGGACGCAAGCGACGGCGACAGCGACGGCGACAGCGATGACTGTTCACGACGCAAGCGACAAGGTCACTGGGTTTGCGGCGACGTAGTGACGTGACTCTGTCGATGTCTGTCTGTCGCGATGTCGATATTTCGATATTTTCATAATTATTCTTACTAATATAATAACACTTAACACTGAGTCGTGGGTTCGATCCCCACCCAGGGAAAATATTTGTTTTTTTAATATTACTACTAATTTGCTAAAGAGGACGTAGATTTACACAACAAACAAAACAAAAAGGCGATCAGCGGGGTGCGGGGGAGCAGGGGGAGGCGTGGGGTGCGGGGAGTGAGGTGCGGGTTGCAGGGGGAGAGGAGCGGATGGGGGGAGGCGCGGGGTGCGGGTGGAGGAGGAGCGGGGTGCGGGGGAGGGTGAGTCGCGGGGTGCATGAGGAGGAGCAGGGTGCGGGGGGTGAGGCGCGGGTTGCGGGATTGAGGCGCGGGTTACGGGGGGAGACGCGAGGTCCGGGTGGTGGAGGAAAGGGGTGCGGGAGGAGGCGCGGGTTGCGGGGTTGAGGCACGGTTTGCGGGGGGAGACGCGGGGTCCGGGTGGTGGAGGAAAGGGGTGCGGGAGGAGGCGCGGGGTGCGGGGAGAGGAACGGGGTGCGGGGTGCGGGGGGAGGAGCGGGTGCGGGGTTTGAGGCGCGGGTTGCGGGGGAGAGGAGCGGGGTGTGGGGGACGGTGAGGAGTTGGGTGCGGGGGTAGACGCGGGGTGCGGGAGGAAGGAGTGTGGTGCGGAGGTGAGGCGCGGGTTGCGGGGATAGAGAAGAGTGGCGGGGGGAGGCGCGGGGTGCGGGACGGGGAGGAGTAGGGTGAGTCGGGGGGTGAGGTGAGGGGTGAGGCGCAGGGTGCCGGGGGATATCAACTCCCTGAGCGAAGCCGGGCACTCCAGCTAGTATCAAACTTTATCATTTTATTATCTGAAACTATTTTTTCAACTCAAACTATCGATAGTTTAAGCGGGTTTATCGATTAAAGAAGAACGTCCCTAAACGCGAGACGTCCTTGAAATGTCGCTCGTCGCTCGTGTGTCGCCGCGCGTGTCGCTGTCGTCCAAAACAGCTCCATACAAATCTATGGAAATGATCAAGTAGTGTCGCTCGTGTCGCTGTCGCTGTCGCCGTCGCTTGCGTCCAGGCCGCAGCCATAAACTGTGATTTGGTTTGGCAACAGTTTGTCAGTTTTCTTTTATTATCCGAAAAAATAGATATCGTGGTTTTTAATGCATAATATTGATAGTGTATTATTCAATAAAGTGCCATTTAAGTCTCTAATATGTAGGATAATGAAATAAAAGTGTGTAGACTGTGTTTCGAGTGCTCCCAAGAAGTCCATGTAATCTTCATCAAAAGTGCTATCATTTTGTTGAAGAATAGAAAAATTTAAAGACGAAAGAAATGGCTTTGGCCTTAATTCAATTTTTTTATGAAGATGATGAAATACGGAAGAAATGGCTTTTGGCCTTTAAATAAGACAGAAGATTTTCAACAGACTAGGCTGTATGGCTCTGATCCTTTGCCTTTCCCATCTCGGGGCAAATTAAAAAAAAAAGTAGTATGCAGATGACATTGACATGTGTCAGTTCCATAGTAAGTTTGTTTACGTTTTGCTTTTTTTTGATTGGAATGAACCAATAATGTCCTTATACCTACTATACTGTGCGTTTTAGCAGATATTGCACATTGGATCAGAAAGTGTGCAATGCATGATTTATTTTTGTTTAGCCGAAGGTTATGGTTTTTTTATGTGATAGATGGCAAACGAGCAGACGGATCACCTGATGATTTAAAACAGAACTGATCAAAGAATAATATATATCTACCACAAATGTTGATGTAGGACAGAAGCGGCAGATGCGAGCAGACGCGGTGCGCGAGCAGCACGCGGTGCGCGGGCGCGGGCCCGTGGAGCGGCGTCCCCCCCGCCCCCGCGGCTCCCGCGCCCCCCGCCAGCTGCTGCGCACGCACGGCGGCGCGGCCCACGCACCGCGCGCCGCACTCGTACCGCACGCTGTACCACCAGTGCGTGTAGTTACCGCCCTCCTGCTCCAGCGTCCACGACCCTCTGCGACCACGTTTTATTTATTTATCGCGGAAAAGTTACAGCTTACATTTACAAATTATGCGTTTTTGATGTTGTATTACATCAAATCCTACTGAAGCGCGACAATTATACTCTGAAAAAGCCACTCACACATGCGGGAAGAGCTTGGGATGGTTGGTGAAGTCGGCAAGAGCGTGCGCGAGCGCGTGCGGCGAGCGGCGCGGGAAGGCGGCGCGGGCGGCGGCGCGGGGGGGCGCGCGCCCCCAGCCCCCGCAGCCCCCCCACAGCGCCGCCGCCGCGCACAGCAGCGCCGCGCCGCCCAGCGCCAGCGCGCGCCGCCGCCGCCACGCGCGCCCGCCGCCGCACCACCTGCGCATATCTCTGTGGATAATAAACTTGATTCTGGAGTAACCCTTTAAAATTTCAAACACACTTTTTTTAACATTCTGTATATTCATTGTTGAGACGTGATTATGGTCTGTTTGATTTATTTCTAAACTCCTTGGTACTTTTGAAATTTTTAGGGGGTTGTTTGTACCATTTCTGATAGATGGCACTGTTAATTTTTAGAACGCACTATCGTTTAGTCTCTTCACTGAGATAACACAAAAATTGTAATTTCTCTGAGGAGTTTTGCGAGTTTGAATAAACAACTCATTACCGAATTTCGTTCGTTTCTTTTGGGAGGACCTCTAAGTAGGCGGTTCATGGTCCTCCCAGCCGGTTACGCGTCAATTATAGGAAGTTTTTATTAAAAATAAAAATTAATTAAAAAAAAAAACAATTAAAAACTTCGCGGTTCGAAAATGTTCGAAAGTTCATGTTCAAAAAGCGCGCGTGTGTAGTTGTCAAAGTGAAGTGTCATTAGTTATCAAAATATATCGTGATCAATTCAATGTGACAGGTTTCCCTCGGTGTTGCCAGTTGTGAAAATAAAATTACCACAGACAAGGTTCATCAAGTGTTGCCATAAATTAAAATAAATTCTCAGACTAAAGAATCTTTATATTTATGAATAAACTCGTTGTTTTGGAACTCTTTCCACAAATATAAACTTAAAACTTTTTCGACAAATCTAAACGTAAAAGGAAATCTTATATCTTGGATTTGAACTTAGTGATTGAATTGAATAACTGTGACTTGTAAAATTTACTGTTTTGGATTTAAAAATTGATATTTTCCCAAGTGAATAAAATAAATATTAGTCACAATAAACATTATTTTGTGTACTGAATTTGCAAATTGGTTACAAAAATGAGTGAATCGGGTGATAGTGAAAAAGGCGACTTTAGTGTTGATACGCTAATTCAGAGTCAACTCGTTTTGCGCACACAAATAGAAAGGGCGCTTTCCAATTTCAAGAAGTCACCAAAAGATCGTCTTACTGGCAATTTTATTGAAACTAAATTAAAGTTACTTGATGAGAGTTGGAAGTCTTTTGAAAAGAATCTTAAGAAGATATTACGAAATGTAGACACAAAATACTTAGCCGATGAAATTTACCTGAACACCTACTTCGAAGTTGAAGATACTTATGCAATTACACGAGATATCATGTTAACAAAACTTGATGTAGTTTCTCCTACGCAACACTCTATCCACTCAACGGTTGTTCAACAAGCATCAGTCTCAAGTGAACCCTCTACTTCAGCTCATGCTCATGCACAGCACAGATTAATAAAGCTACCTCCGATACAAATACCTAGATTTGATGGACAATACAATGAATGGATATCTTTTCACGATCAATTCGTCTCTCTAGTGCACAACAACACCTCTCTAAGCAATGTCAATAAACTACATTTGCTGAAACAAAATCTAGTCGGAGAAGCAGCCAATTTATTAAGAAACATAGCTATTTCTGAAAACAACTACGAGACTGCATGGCAAAAATTGAAGAAAAGATACAGCAACAAGAGAGTCATAGTAAACTCATATCTTCAAAAACTGATGTCCTTAAGAACTGTCACACAAGAAAATGCACACTCAATTAGAAATTTATTGGATTCGGCAACCGATTGTCTTACTGGCTTGAAGAGTATTGGTGTAGATACAAGCACTTGGGATCCAATAGTAATTCATCTGATGACAAATAAAATGGATAACGAGTCTTTAAAACAATGGGAAGAAAATGTAAGCCGAGAATACAATGATCAATTGCCTACATTCGAGATGTTAACAAGTTTCCTGGAAACGAGATTTAGAGCACTTGAAGGAGTTCAGTCATCAAAAAACTACACACGCATAACAAGAACATTTCCGGACAACAAAAGAGTTTTCTACACTTCGCCGAAAGAAGGTTGTGTAGTCTGTGGTGGCGCTCATTTCATTTTCCAATGCAAGAGTTTTGTCCAAATGTCTGTGGAAGATAAGAAGACTTTTATTGAGAAAAACAACCTCTGCTATAATATATATCAGAAAGAAAGTGTCCTCACTTCTCCATCGGTTGCGCGGCAGTGACAACGGCATCCTGAAGGTGTTGGCTGCACGGGTTGACTCTCCCTTCCTAAAATACTGGGTGGGGATAGTGACCGGTGCAATAAAATAAAAAAATGTGTGATTGTAATAGTTTATAGGGTAACTAACATAGTTTAAGTTTTGTTTTGTTTCTACTAACCACATTATGGACTTATGGTCTGAAATAAATAAATTATTATTATTATTATTATTATTATAATTGTTTGATACCGAACCACGGCGTGAAGACTTGTAGACAAACATCACGATGTCGCATTTGTGGAAGACGCCATCATTCGCTTATTCACACAGAGACTACAGACACGAGGACTCCCGAATTAGACGGACGACGAGACCTAACACAAGGTCAAGGCAAAACTTCACGAGAACGAACATCACAAACAGATAACAATACAAATATTGCGAGTCATTATACAACTGAGTTTATACAAACACGAGCACGAACAACTAACGTTTTGTTAGCCACGGCACTTGTTAAAGTGACCGCCGAGAATGGACGCACATTACAACTACGAGCATTGATCGACCAAGGGTCCGAGGGATCCTTCATTACCGAGTCAGCAGCACAAACCCTTGGTCTGAGGAGAAACACAATCAATGGCTCAATAACTGGTTTAGGGGAAAATATAGTGATGCAAGCCAGACATTCAGTGTCTTTTGATCTACATTCATTTTATGACAAGACTTTTAGTCTTCGAGTTAATGCATATGTATTGAAAACATTAACACGCTTGCTACCATCGAAACCAGTCAACATGACATGGAAACACTTACAAGGTCTGACATTAGCAGATCCCGAGTACGGTGAACCAGCACAAATAGATTTGCTTTTAGGGGCCGAGGTATATAGCAGGATTATGCGTAATGGCATAGTGTCTGGATCACAAGGTTCACCATTAGCACAAAAGACGATTCTAGGTTGGATTTTAACTGGATCAGTAAATTCAACAGCCAACCTAAACAATCATCACCATGTCATTAACATGCATATTACAACACACGATGAAGAGTTAGATCAATTACAAAAATTCTGGGAAATAGAGTCGGAAGACACATACAACAATAAAAAGATCTTGACAGATGAGGAGATGAAGTGCGAGCAAATGTACGCAGATACATATATAAGAGATAGCGAAGGAAGATATATTGTACAAATTCCATTTAGAGACAAGGATTTTGATTACGGAAACATGAGACAAATAGCAGAAAGAAGACTAGAGCAATTAGAACGAAGATTAAACAAAGATAAAGATCTCAAGGAAGAATACACGAAAGTGTTAATGGAATACTCTGATTTAGAACACATGAAAGAAATTGATGACAAAGAGGATGAAACTAAAAAGAAATTTTACATGCCTCACCATGCCGTTATGAAACAGGATAGAACTACATCTAAAGTAAGAATAGTATTTGATGCTTCCTGCAAGGGCCCCAACGGAAAATCTCTGAATGATAATATGATGTTAGGTCCTAAACAACAATTAGATTTGAGACATATCGTAATGAAGTGGCGAAGACACCAACTAGCTATCATTGCTGATTGTGTTAAGATGTACCGACAAATAAAGGTCACTGAAGAATCCGCCAACTATCAGAGAATTTTGTGGAGAGTCAATGGTGAATTAAAAGAGTTTCGCATGTTAAGAGTGACGTTTGGTACTGCGAGTGCACCATACTTAGCAACAAAGACTCTTCAACAATTGGCAATAGATGAAGAATCGAAGTATCCTAAAGCTTCGCAAATTGCTCGCACAGATTTTTATATGGATGATCTGCTATCTGGAGTAGACAACTTAGAAGAAGCATATAAACTTTATTCAGAGATGACACAGTTGATGAGATCTGGGGGGTTTGAATTACAAAAATGGGGAAGCAACAGTAAAGATTTTGAAAAACATGTACAAAATGAGAAATCTATAAATGAGTCATATATAATAAAATCAGACGAGATAGTAAAAACACTTGGGATCGGTTGGAACAGAGGTACTGATAAATTTCAATATCGCATCAATTTACCACAAAACACGAAGACTGCAACAAAGAGACTGATCCTTTCTGAGATCTCCCGCTTGTTCGATCCGATGGGCTGGTTGGCCCCGGTTATCATTACAGCTAAGGTCCTAATTCAAAAGTTATGGCTTTCGAGAGTTTCATGGGACGAAGAGGTTCCTGAAAATATACGTAGGGAATGGATACAATTCTGCATAAATCTGGAACAAGCAAAAAACATCCATATTAACCGATGGTATAAAACAAATGCAAACGACAAACAAATAGAATTACATGGTTATAGTGATGCCTCACAGATGGCATATGCAGCAGTTGTCTATCTCAGAATTATCAAGAATGATGGCACTATTCATGTCAACTTGGTTACTGCAAAAACGAGAGTTGCACCTATTAAGACTATCTCGGTGCCCCGTCTTGAACTCTGCGGTGCTGTCATGCTTACAAAATTGCTAAGAGAAGTGGCTTATCATCTAAATATTCCACAAAAAGACATTCATGCCTATACGGATTCAAGTATCGTATTGGCCTGGTTACAATGCCACCCTACAAAGTGGAAGACGTTTGTCGCTAACAGGACTTCTGAGATACTAAATATTTTGCCGGCAAGCTGCTGGAGTCACATTGAATCAGACAAGAATCCTGCAGATGTAGCGTCTCGCGGAGCATCTCCGGCTGAAATTTTACAACATAATCTGTGGTGGACTGGACCAAGTAATCTAATGGAAAAAGAAATCAAATATGAACAACCGAAGGAGAATGCAACAGAGTTAGAAATTAAAAAAGAGAAGAGAAAGATCAAGATACAAGCAATGACAAACATCATTGATAAAAACGAGGAAGAGTTCGATCTAATGAGAAGATTTTCAAATATAGTGAAGTTGTTGAGAGTTACTGCATACCTTCTAAGAGTATTCAAGAAAGAAAAACCTAAAACAATACATCTAACTGGAAAAGAAATAAATGAAGCACGAGAAAGATGTATAAAGATTTGTCAAAAAGAATCATTTCAAGAAGAAATCGAAAGATTAACAGAAGGGAAAAATGTAAAGAAAAGCAGCAAGATCCGAACACTTAACCCTTTTCTGGATGCAAAAGGTGTTTTAAGAGTTGGAGGTCGAATCCAACATAGCAACTTACCTGATCATACTAAACATCAAATAATTTTGTCCCAAAATCATCCATTTTCTAAACTAATACTTATCTTTTATCATATCCAAACCTTTCACAGCGGGCCAACGTTGATTTTGAGTACCCTACGCACAAGGTATTGGGTTTTACACGCTAAGAGCCTAGTGAAACAAATTGTACATAAATGTGTAAAATGCGCCAGATTTAGAGCAGCAACTAGTAAACAATTGATGGGATCTTTACCTGCATCACGCATAATACCAAGAAAGCCTTTTCTGAACAGCGGCGTTGACTTTGCTGGACCTATTGATTTAAGGCTTTCAAAAGGAAGAGGATGCAAAACACAAAAGGGATACTTAGCCATTTTTATATGCTTGGTCACCCGTGCGATACATATTGAAGTAGTCACTTCCCTAAACACACAAGATTTTATAGCCGCATTCAAGCGCTTCGTTGCAAGACGAGGACATTGTTCTGACATGTGGAGCGACAATGCAACAAATCTATCGTCTGGGAATAAAGAGCTTAAAATGATGTTTAATAGAAGTAAAGACAATTTACAATCGGATATTGAGAACATTCTAGCTAATGACGGAACTACGTGGCATCATATTCCTGCTTCTGCTCCACACTTTGGCGGATTGTGGGAAGCCGGTGTCAAATCCATAAAATTTCACCTCAAACGGGTCCTTGGAAACACGTCTCTAACGTATGAAGAAATGTCTACGGTGACATCCCAGATAGAATCTTGTTTGAACAGTCGTCCTATATCTCCTATGAGTGATGACCCTACTGATCTTCTACCCTTAACGCCCGGTCATTTCCTGATTGGCGAGTCACCCATGACTGTACCCGAGGAAAGCTACATAGATACAAAAATCAACAGATTGACAAGATGGCAATGTACTCAAAGAATGCTGCAAGATTTTTGGAGTAGATGGTCGAAAGAATATTTATCGCGTCTTCAGCAAAGACCCAAGTGGATGACTAAGCAGCCAAACATTAAGATTGGAGATTTGATTTTAATTAAAGACGACAATCTTCCTCCGTCCAAGTGGTCTCTTGGCAGAATCGTAGATGTGCATCCTGGTGTGGACAGTTTAGTGAGGGTGGTTTCCGTAAAATGCAAAGATTCCATACTTAGGAGACCGATCGCCAAGGTGTGCCGCCTCCCAATAGAAAATGTTTGACTTATTATTTTGAAATTGTTTTATTAACATTCACATTATGATTTCGCAATTGCCTTTAGAATAGAATACTGTTTTTTGTTACTTGTTTGTTTTTCATGGAAGGACATCATGATGTCCTTGGCGGTCGGTATGTTTGTACCATTTCTGATAGATGGCACTGTTAATTTTTAGAACGCACTATCGTTTAGTCTCTTCACTGAGATAACACAAAAATTGTAATTTCTCTGAGGAGTTTTGCGAGTTTGAATAAACAACTCATTACCGAATTTCGTTCGTTTCTTTTGGGAGGACCTCTAAGTAGGCGGTTCAGGGGTTACTCAGAGTCAGAATAGAATATATGAAAAATATTGGAAAAATGCGTTCTGCATTTTTTCGTTTCTCATACAATTTCTTGACTATTCAGATTGAATATTCAGACACTATTCAGATCAGACTTGAATATTCAGATTTAGTAAGGGAAACTGAAAAAATATTTGTTGTATTTTTTCAATATTTTTCCTGTATTCTGTACTTGATTCTAAGTTACCCCGTAAAATTTCAAACGCATTTTTTAACACCCCTGTAGAAGAGGATACTTTTAGCAAAGGACATTTCGAAAAAAAGATATACAGGTTGTTGAAAAAAGGTGCGTCTGAAAATTTTCCTACATTCTATACTTAGATCTGAGTAACACCCTGTATTGATCTGAGACGTCAGCAAATTCTCCCATGCATACGTAAATTTCTCGGAGAAGGGGAAATTTTGAGAAAGGGACCTTCTCTTATCGTGTGGCACAATTTAACAGTCTTATCCACTAGGTACAGGCGGCGGTTGCCTAGTGTTGCACTTATCATCACCCGAGGGTGACCGAAGTCACGTGTAGGGCATTTTAGATTTACACCTACGGACGTGTGCAACGCGACCAGCATAAGCAACTGACCATACTCCACACACAGGGGCCGAATCCGGATTGATGGAGATTGTGAGGCTAGTAGCCAACCCAGTCTTAGAAATTTTCAAGCTGCTTTTAAGGCCTTCCGACTTGCCTTAACGACTGTCATCTAGTGATAGCAGCCAGCACCAACGGCTTAACGTACCTTGCGTAGCACGGAACCGTTCGAGATAGTTAACATTGACAGTCAAAGGTTATGACCGTGTCTGTAGTCAGTTAACCTGCGTGATCGACGCGAGACCACTGAGTTACGACCAACGATTTAACTACTTTGCGAAGCACCGAAACGGTCGAGATAATTGCCACTAAAAGTCAAACCCATCCAGTTCATGACCGTGTCTGTAGTCAGTTAACCTGCATGATCGACGCGACCACGCGAGCCCACTGAGTCACGATTAACGGATTTACGTACCTTGCGAAGTAAGGAAACGGTCGAGATAAATACCACTAACAGTCGAACCCATCCGGGTTATGACCGTGTCTGTAGTCAGGTAACCTGCATAATCGACGCGAACACGCTAGGCCACTAAGCAGAGACCGTTTTTTACATTTAAAGTATAGATATTTGGTGATATTTATATCCCTAACTTGAGAAATGATTGATTCCCCATATAAACGTTCATCCCCTATTTCACCCCTTTCGAGTTTCATTTTCGCAACAAAAAGTAGCCTATGTCCTTCCCCAAGGTCCTCTCTATCTCTGTACCAAAATTCATCAAAATCGGTTCAGCGCTTTAGGCGTGAAAGCGTAACAGACAGACAGACAGACAGAGTTACTTTCGCGTTTATAATATTCCGCCCGCGACTTCTTCCACGTGGACTTCAGAATTTAAAGAAAATGTTAAGACAGCGCTCTAGTGACGAAGTGGAAATTTTTAGTTTTTAAGCATTCCTACGGGAACCCTTAAGTTTTCCAGGATAAAAAGTATCCTATATAGTAGGGAATTTAGTGCAACGCCTAGTATGGGAACCGTTTTATTTTGGATCCGGCGCTCAAACTTGGCATAGTTGTTCCCTAGGCCGTTCTGAGTGGATTAAGTCCGGGAGCCATCCCCCGTTTGGCAGGGGGAGGGGGGGAAAGTATATTTCTGCCGTGCTCCATTTATGGGCTTATATCTCCAAAACTATTGGCACTAGGGCAAGTGAGATATCATTTTCGTATGATTAAAGCATGAAGAATTCATTTTTTGTAACAAAAAAAATAACTTTCCATACATAAAAAAGAAATATTTGATAAAACGTATAAAACATGACTACCTTTTTTCCGCATATATGTCGATTAATTTTTAATGGTCTAAGATATTAGCATGAAAAAAATATATTCTGAAATCCACATTTCCTAGAAATATAAAAATATAAATTTCATTAGTATAGCATAATACTTATTGAACTTGAAATACTTAGTGAAAAAAATATAATTCAATGCATGACGTAAAACGCTGCGGTCCGCACGGTTCTAAATTTCAGCAGTTATATTTCTTTTTTTTCTTCAAAAAGTATTTTCTTTTGTTGCAGAAATGAATTTATCATCCTTGAAATATCCGAAAATGATATCGGACTTGCCCTAGTACCTATATTTATGGAGATATAAGCCTCAAAAGAAGCGCGACCCAACAAGTAGATAATGAAGTGTAGGTGGTTTTTTCCACATATGTGTCGATTAACTTTTAATGGCCTAAGATATTAGCAAGAAAAAAAAATATTCTGAAAGTCACATTTCCTAGAATTATAAAAATATAAATTTCATTAGAATAGCGTAATAAATACTTAGTAAAAAAATATATCATTTAATGCTCGGCAGAGTAGCATAAAACGCGCGGTTTTAGTATCTGTTTTTTTTTTTTATTATTGCAGAGGTGGCAAACGAGCAGACGGATCACCTGATGCTAAGCGATTACCGCCGCCCATAGACACCCGCAACACCAGAGGAGTCACAAGTGCGTTGCCGGCCTTTGATTTGGGAGTACGCTCTTTTCTTGAAGGTTTGTTCGTAAGTAAATAAAATGAATCATCTAGCACCCAAAAATGACTGTTAAATAACATAATATAAATAAGTACATAATATTATTATTTAAATATTTCTCGCACCCACAAAATATTTGTCACGTAAAACAAAAAATATTTTCCTTATAAAAACGTACGTAACTATTTCTCATACGAATTATAGTGGTCTACTATCTAACTTGCGTGGTGGCCTTGATCACCCAGGTTAACTGACTTCAGATAAGGTCATACATACATAACCATAATGAGTTGACTCTTATTGGCGCATTAATCTTGTAACCGTTTACGTGCTCCGCAAGCCACGTCAAATTATTTTCTTAACAACTGATGCAGTCCACGCTCGGACCAGTGCCTAAACAACTCTAAAACCTCGAAAGCTTTCAGCTCGAGTTGCACAACCGCTTCGAATGCGGAAGGTTTGTGGATATTGTCAAAACGGCTGAGAATAAAGTCTCAAAATCAGGCGTTCAAAAAGAACCTCTCGGATCTCGGACCAGCGAGCTCATGGAGAACAGACAGAGCCTGATTCTGAAATCCTCTGAAGATGCTTTTCAATATCGGCGACTAAACAGACAGATCTCCAAGTCCTTGATCCGCGATGTACGTCAATTTAATACCAATCGTATTAAAGAGGCTATCGAGCGCAATAAAAGGTCAAAAGTATTCGCAAGGGATCTGTCTGCTGGTCAAAGCCAACTGACAAAGCTGAGGACCGAGGATGGTAGAGTCATGTCATACAAGCCCGAGCTGTTGGAAGAGGTTGTGAAGTTCTACGGACAATTATACACGACTACATATGCTTACCTGTCGTCAGTAATCTGGCTGAAGATCCGTGTTACATACACTCCTCTGAAGGTTGGAGATTCTACACTCGAAGTTGTTGAAGAATATGTATACCTCGGACAAACAGTCCCGTCAGGTAGGCCCAACTTTGGGAAAGAGATCAATAGTCGAATCCAACTCAGCTGGACAGCTCCGCAATATGTTCACGTCCAAAATACCGCAGTGTCTCAAGACTAAAGTCTTTGACCAGGGTGTTTCCAGCGATGACATATGGATCCGACACATGGTCGCTTACTATGGGCTTCATAAGAAGGCTCAAGGTCACCCAAAGGGCGATGGAGCGTGCTATGCTTGGTGTTTCCCTTGTACTGTAGAGTAGTTAGTCATTCTAGTTTTAAGCCATATATTATTCATGCTAATGTAATTGCAGTCAGTCGTAATAAATCTGTACTCGTGAAAACATCTTTCTATTAACCCCGTCCTTACATGGCGACCGCTGCCAGTTCGGACGCTATGAAGGTGTCCGGTGACGAGCACGCGCCTTTTAAGGCATCGCGTACTTGCTTAATGAAGTGATAATGAACTTTGAACTGTTTTAAATTGTGCTCAGTGTTTAGAATTCATGAAAATTTCGTCATAAAAAGCAAAATCAACATGTGTCAATCAAAAGTAGAAAAGGAGGACGTAGTCATTGCCCAAAACGGGGCAGGAAATTCAGCTTCAGTGGAGCAACTTCAGAACCACATTTCTACAACCAATGTTCTGCTGGGTGTGATCATATTTTTGTTGGCGGTAGCAGCGTTTATCGGGATAAACTGGGCATACAGAAGGTGTCACAAAAACTGGATGAGACAAGAAATCAATCGAGCTGCATTGAGGAGGTCCTTTGGTTGGCGCCGGGAGCCGTTCGAGTCCGACAGAGGCGCGAGGGTCGAGATGCGTTCCGCCAACAGTGGCAAATAAATTGTGCGTGTGTAAGTACTGCAAACAAATCAAAAGTGAAGTGTAATCATTCGTGTTAATAAAAATAAATATAATAAACTGCGAACAAAGTGCTTTGAAAAATGGATAATATTATGGACTTTAAGTAAAAACCTTCTTGTATATATTATGGGTATGTATTTTATATATTAATTTCCTATGTTATATTTTATTATTAATGGCCAGTATCTTAGAAGACATTTATGTGAACTTAACAAATATAAGAGCGTATTTAGTTAAAATCGGACCTAAAAGAAGAAGAAAAAAGGTCGATTTATGCAAAAATAAATTGCAAGAGGCAACAACATTATTAAATTGTTTTACACAAGAACTCATAGAAATAAATAAGAAATCTAAGGAATATAAGTCAGAGGATTTAGGAATTATTAATAAATTAAGTGAGAATGCAAATACAATTTATAAAGAAATTGAATTATTGTGTAATTTGACAAGTAGTGAGTCCAGTAGTTCTAGTAGTTCCGAAAGTGACAACAAAGATATAGAAAAAATGGAGACGTTTGACTTAAAAACGGCTGTGTCCTTACTTCCTTTAATGAATGATAAAGAGGAGGTCACTAAACAATTAATTTCTGCTGTTGAAATGTACGACTCTATGTTGGAATCCAAATCAAAGCCATTACTCATAAATTTTGTGTTAAAAACAAGACTCTCTGAAAGTGCTAAACTCCGACTAGCTCAAAATTATCACTCTGTTGCACTCCTTGTTGATGATATGAAAAAACATTTGTTAGTGAAAAAGTCTTTCACAGCTTTACAGCAGCAGTTACTGCGTGCTTCGCAACATTAGAAGAGTTTGGAAGAGTATGGTAAGCATATTGAAAACTTATTTGTCGAGTTGACTATTTCTCAATCAGACGGGGATGCCAAAAATACGATGTTTTGAAGCCGTTAAATGAAAAAATGGCAATAAAGCAATTTGCGAGTGGATTGAGGAATGGTCACCTCAGCACAATTATTTCCGCTAGGAATTATGATAGCCTGAAGGATGCAATAAGAGGAGCAAAAGACGAGGAGATATCAATGCCTGAAGGAACACTCATGAAAATGGAGCAAGGTAAAAACTATTATAATAGGTCTTTTCAGCTACCACAATCACCGCAGTCGAGGTCGTGGCTATATCAGTACGCGTGGTCACCCTACGCGTGGCCGTCCGCGTCCGCCGCTGCCGTGTAATACGACGCGCCCGCCTCCGCCAAGGCAATACCAACCCAACAAGCAAAATGTAGTCCTATATTTATCTCAAGACTACTATTTTTTACTCTTATTTCACTCCTATATCCTCTTATAAGCCTGGGTTTGGGCACTCCTTATAAGAGCGTTTAGTTTTAAATCCAATCTATATCAGTCTTACTGAATGCCATTCGTACTGATAGTAATTATCCGAAAGTAACTTAAAAGCGTAAATAGGCTTTTTTTGGTCATACGTAAGTAACTTATAAGCCCGTATAGGCTTATATTGATCATACGTAAGAAGCTTCTAAGCCTAAATGATCTTATTATGGTTTTACTTAAGATCAATCGTGCTTACTATGCGCTTAGTAATGCTTTTGTGAGTCTAAAATGTATCCCGCATAAAGCTAAAATAATAATGCGTGTGTTGTGCACGTAAGATGTGAAATATTAAAATGTCAAAATAAGATAAGTTCTATTTCGTATTATTCATTAGTCACATAAATGTCTGTTTATAGTGTTTATAATAACAATTTGTATGGGGAATTTTTATTTACTGTAAATTGAACCCCATATATAGCTAAAATTTTGATGCGCCTTACTAAATATGAGTATAAAGTATACATGTTTTATTATTTATTAGCTAAAACAGTACTGACACCGGCATTTTTAAAATCAGCATTTCGCAAGCGCCTTGTCAAACTATTGTAAAACCATTTTGTCTTATATCAGCCATCAAAAAGACTAGCGCAAGCGCCATGTTAAAAATATTAGCGCCATGTTACTTATACAGGGTGACTGGTAAATCAACGGACGCATTTAAGGAGGTGAATAAGAAGCTGATACACATTCGGCAACATGCATGTATTAATTTGTGCATGTATTGAATTGTTTCCTCACTAGTTTATAAGATCTTTTGATTTATGTTTTATTCTATTTTCTTTGTTTTGTTGCTGAATAAACTTTTTTCTTTCTTTCTTTCTTTCTTTCTTTCATTCCAAATATGTAAAAAAAACATGACCTTAATTTTCATCATTTAAAAAATAATTTTAAAGTTCCCTTCTACATTTTACTAAATACTAAGTCACGTGTACGCGGCCTCGGGCAACGACCCCGAGTAGCGGAGCGGACTCGCCACTGCGCAATTCTGCGCATGCGCGTGAGTGACTGCTCCCGCGTCTCTGCCCTGCGCCGCGCCGCGCCGGCCCTAGTCAGTCGCCCGCGGGCCATCGTAGGGGTGGCGTGCGTCCACGCGCGTCCAGTTCGTCGCGAAAATTCTGGTTTTACTTACGTAGCTGTCGCGTAGATTTCGGTGCCTTGATAGTGAGTGATAATGGCTTATCAGTACTCTAATGAGGATACTGAGATTTGGTGTGATGTACGCTAGTGTTGTTAGACGTGAATTAACGTCATATTGCAATGTATCACGAATTACATAAGTTGCCGTCATAGGACTTCTTAGGAGACTTAGAGCGTTTGGCCTTCCTCCAGTTCCTAATCCTGATCAAGGACGAGGAAGGAATCCTTCGTTATCCAGTGAACCCGCACAAAGCAATTTACTTCGATTATTACCTATGTGAAAGTACGCGGAATGCAGGAAGGCAATTCCAGGTATCCCAGTGTTTGGGGTAACGTATCCTACATGAAGACGAACTCCATCCTTTCATTATCAGTGTGTTATCAGCCTGTCCAAAAGATTGGCCTTAGCGACCACAAGCAGCACGGTGCACGCCTTGGGAAAGTGGTGTAAGTACCTAGGCATAGAGTTAGAAAACACAAGAATAGTTGCGTTTTATAAAAAAATATGTAACTTGTGTTTTTTGAGTGTATGATTTTTTTGTTTTATATAGTTGAAAAGTATGTAAATTATCCTATCATCTCCTTAAATACGTCCGTCGTTCAACCAGTCACCCTGTATATTAAAAAACGAAAGCCTGTCGGTCTGTTACGTTTTCACACCCACGCAATTAATTTTGATGAGTTTTGGTATGGAGATAGATTGTACCTTGGAGCACATAGGCTTTATTTTGTTGCAAAAATAAAATATTATATATGTAATAAAATAAAATATATGGAATAAAAGTTAATATGAAGAACTAATTATTTCTCAAGTTAGGAATACAAAAATATCATTTTTATACTTAAAATACTTTTGCTGATATTAACAACAAGGGTGATTTCTGAAAGTTCAACCCCCAAGGAATTAAAATGGGGATTGGTTAAAATGTAGCAATATATGATAGTTGGTATAGAGCTAGCCTTTTCCATCGGTCGATTTACTTGTAAATTGGAATAAATGTTCACCCGTTAAAATTATTATAAATACACGTGTTTCTGTATTTTTGAAGTCAGCAATTCAGAAAGTGTTGTTAAGCCTCCTGTATATACTCACCTTACCCGTGGGTTAATCTACCGCGGTGTAACTTGGAAGTCATTCCATAACCAAGTTAAGATTCACCTGACAAGAGTTTTCCCTTTCACACTTACACAAAATATCCTGCTATCCTGCTGTCAGAGTAAAAATTACTCTAATGAAACTAATTTGGAACGCTTTCATAAATAATTCGCGCGCCAAGCACCATAAACGATGTTAACGCGGGCGGAGCCGCGGTGGAACGCTAGTATTTTGATATTTTAACCTTGTTCTTTTATTGTCTTCCCAAGATGAATACAAGATAAACACACTTAAAATTATCCCGCTTTATTCTCTTGTAAGTATGCTCATCCTATATCGCTCATATACCTGTCTTACTTATTACTCGTACTGTTCATCCTACAAAAGTCTTGAATAAGATTACAAATTCACATTATTATAGTACTCTTACGTTATGTTTATATAAAACTATTATACTTGCAGTAGCATGAGTAAGCCTATTATGAAACCAAACGAACTTACAAAATGTGGATATAGGATAACAGTTTTACAACATGCTATTATAGGACACTTTACTTACAACAGTTTTATAAAATAATCCTAAAAGCGCATATAAGGCTAAGCAATGAGACTAAACGTTTTTGAGTCTGTTTCTGGCTTATCTATTACTTTTATAGGAGCGATGGCATGTTTCAAAACTGTTATAGGAGCTTTGTAAGTGTATTACTCCTATAAGATGCGCGTTTTGAGACTACTTTGCTAGTTGGGAAGTTCGCGGTGGGTACCAAAACAGAGTTTTTAGGAATAACTACAGTAACCGTGGACATTTTAGTAACAAAAATTCACAGATTCATTACATGAATGAGTCTTTGAACCCTATTTCGGAATCCAAACCGTCTCACAGTTGTGAACAATCTCAGCAACCAATTCAGTTTTTTCGAGACTAAAGAAACTCGTAACGATAATAACCATGCCAACATATGTCACTATAATAACTATAATTCAGTTCAGTTGTGCCTTGGTAACAAAACTTGTAAATGGTTGGTAGATACAGGAGCGTCACTCAGTGCAATCAAGTACGAGAAACTTAATTCTTTAATTAACTACCACAAATATTTATGAACAGTCTATTAATTTAAAACCAAACACCAGTCCAGTTTATACAAAACAGTACAGACTTCCGAAATTCCAAACATCTGAGATAAAACGGCAAATACAAAAAATGATCGATGATGACGTCATTGAGGAATCTCAAAGCGAATGGTCTAGCCCAATCCTTTTGGTGCCTAAAAAGAGTGAAAAAGGGGAAAAGAAGTTTAGACTCGTAATTGACTATCGAAAATTAAATGAAAAAATTTGTAATGACCGCTTTCCCTTGCCAAGTATAATAGATATTTTAGACTCTCTCTCTGGTGCCGTTTACTTCAGTCATTTAGATTTACAAAATGGATATTATCAAATTTGTTTAGATCCAACAAGCGGAAAATGCACTGCTTTCACTTTTGATAAGCAATATCAGATGAAACGCATGCCGATGGGTCTAAAAACAAGTCCCAGCGCGTTTTCAAGGGCAATGACAGTAGCACTATCAGGTTTAAATTACGAAAAGTGTTTCGTATATTTGGACGATTTAGTTATTTTTGGGAGAAACCTTGAGATCCATAATAAAAATTTAGTAGATGTCTTTACTCGTTTACGAAAAGTTAATCTAAAATTAAATCCCAGAAAGTGTCAATTTCTTAAAAAAGAGTTGCTTTATCTCGGTCACGTTGTGAGTTCGGATGGTGTACAACCTGACCCTGAAAAAATTAGAGTTCTTAAAGAGTACCCGGTTCCAAAATCTAGTGACGAAGTGAAGCGCTTCGTCGCTTTCGCAAATTATTACCGCCGTTTTATTCCAAATTTTGGTGAAATTGTAATTCCTTTGAATAAATTAAGCCGTAAAAATGTTCCATTTACTTGGTCAGATGAATGTCAAAAAGCATTCCAAAAATTGAAAAAAAAGTTAACGAGCCCCCCCATACTACAATACCCCGATTGTTCCGAAGAAAATGAGTTCCACTTATATACTGATGCATCGGGCTTAGCTATAGGATCGGTATTGTGCAATAAGGATGATCGACCAGTGGCATATGCAAGCCGAGGTTTAAACAAAGCGGAGTTAAATTACCCGACAGTAGAAAAAGAGATGCTTGCGGTTGTCTGGTCAGTAAAATATTTTCGTCCTTATTTGTACGGGAAAAAGTTTAGAATATTACCCACTAGTATATTTGTATAATATGAATAATCCATCTAGTAGATTAATTAAGTTTAGGATTGCGTTGGAAGAATATGACTTTGTCATTGAGTATACTAAAGGTGGTGATAATGTGGCTGCAGACGCATTATCAAGAGTGATTATATCTTCACAGGATTTGAAAGAGATGAATGAGAAAGTTATAAATGTAATGACGCGAGGACAAAGAAAAAGGTTGGAAGAAGAGCGAAGTGCGAATCCCCCTATTGCTAACATTCCCACTAACAGTCGGACTGATCACCCGAATGTTGTGGAAATGCTTAGAAAACCAGTAGATTCAGTTGAATTAGTTTGTGTGTCGAAAAAAAGAATACAAGAATTAAGAGACGTGTCTGAACAGAGTAGTTTGTTTGTGTATAAATCCGAGGACATGATTATATATACTTGCACAGATTTTCGATCATATATGACGCGAGATGCCTATATGAGGGAACTGGAGCAATTTTGTGCCAAATTAGGGATAAAAGAAATATACATAATTAAAAACACTAGTGTAAATGAATATATTAAATGGTTAACCAATATAATAAATAAAAATAAAAACTGGTCCGGACCCAAAATATGTCTTTTGAAGGGAATCAAAAGAATAGTAAATAAAGATGATAAACGCGTTATCATAAATGACTTCCATCTCTTGCCAACGAGTGGACATGCTGGCATTAGACGCATGATTAATAATATCAAAAGATATTACTTTTGGCCTGGCATGGAACGTGACGTCACTATACAGTGTGTCCCTGGATAAAGTGCAATCCCGAAAGGGGATGAAACTAGACCATGAATCATTGACTAGAAAAATATAAAAAAAAATTATAAAAAATTATTGTAGGATTTATTGGTATTTTAAGATTTTCATGTTTCATTAAGGACTCTATGTACAAAAGTATTGATTTCTTCCAAAATAATGGGTCTATTTCTTTGAAATAAAAAAAACAGTATGCCTAATACCTGGCGATGACCATGAAATAATAAATAGTCCGCAAAAAAGTAACTATCTTGGGTAAAAAAAAATATTTTTATGAAAAAAATGATTTTTTTAGACGTTTATTTTAAAAAACTTCAAATTACTAAAAAAATGTGCCCTATAACTATGTAATTTTATAGCTTACTTTTATTCTTTACCATTTTAGCTTCCAAATAAAAAAAAACAATGTTCTAACTCAAAAATTGGCTAGGTAGGAGTTATTTACATTTTAGTAGGTAATAAAAGTCAGACTTTAATCACAATAACTTTATTAATAAAATTATCCGTAATTTACAATTTTGCATTTTTATTTAATGCATTAAATGTTCAAAATGGCCTCCTCGATTTTGCAAGCACATTACTGCACGAATATTAATTTGGTTAGTGGGTCTACGAATCATTCCTGGATCATTTTTAATGTCATTTGCGCATTGAATTATTCGGTCGTGCAACTGTGCCTCGGTATTTATTGGCGTGCTGTATACTCTTTGCTTCATGACACCCCATAAAAAATAATCTAGGGGTGTCAGATCAGGTGAACGCGCTGGCCAGCCTACTGGCCCTTCTCGGCCAATCCACCGGTTCGGGTAATTTTCGTTCAAAAATCGCCGCACCTCCCGCGCATAATGTGCAGGACATCCATCCATTTGGAGATACATACGCCCACGCCGCCGTCTCGTAGCCAGGGGAACATCTTCCATCAACATGGGTAAATTTTGTAGTAATTCTAAAAAACGTTCAGCATTTAGGGTTGTGGGTAAAATGACTGGACCAATTAAAATGTCGTCGATTAAGGCTGCCCATACGTTTATTGAAAATTTTACTTGAAAAGTAGATGCCCGCTTCAATCGTGGATTTTCGTGAGACCACTGGTGCAAATTTCTGCAGTTTGTAATGCCGTCTCGGGTAAATGTCGCTTCGTCCATCCAAAAAATGCGTTTGGGAAAATTTGGGTCAGCTCTAATTTTTCTTAGAAT
Source organism: Coleophora deauratella (assembly GCA_958295455.1). Classification (NCBI taxonomy): domain Eukaryota; kingdom Metazoa; phylum Arthropoda; class Insecta; order Lepidoptera; family Coleophoridae; genus Coleophora; species Coleophora deauratella. The sequence goes on along the minus strand of OY282397.1, from coordinate 17,799,320 downwards.
CCACGTCGACATTACGCATCTTGGACGATTATCTACATTTTCGTGTAAATGTTGTACTCGTTGGTAATGGAAAGGATGCAATCCCTCCTTTTTCAAAATTCGCCAGACAGACGTCTTCGATATGCCATGACGCAACGCTAATCGTCTTATGCTTGTTGTAGGGTCAGCAAACAGATCGTTTAAAATGGCCTCTTCTATCGCATTGTCAATAACGACAGCTGGTTGCTCACGGCGATCTCGTGCCAAACCAAGTCCAATGTTGGAGAGCCTCCTATGAATCTCTTGAAAATTTCGAGCTGAGGGTATGAGTCTGCCCGGGAAAGCATTTATGTATGCAGTCCGAGCGACTGTTGTGCGACCATGTGACATGCCATAATAATAATGCATGTCGGCTATTTCTCGAGGTGAGAACTCTGTCAATCGCGGCATTTCGTCAACACTTAACAGCAGAACAGGAACAGTCCAAACGTAACGAACAGTAGAAAACGTAACAGTCAACAATGTAACAAAAACTTAATAACAAATCAACGAGAACACAATGCGAGAACGAGAACAGTAGTAGCAGCGGCGAGAATATCGGAGCGACTGTCTGGGTGATATTGTAAGTCCTGTTTCGAACCCCCTGCCTCCCCTCCCCTCGCCTTCCCTCTACCTGAGTGTAGAACAAAAGGACTGCGACTGCCGAAGGGCACAGAGTAGGACGGAAACAATGGAAAAAACGGTCTCTACCTGCACGGTAACACGATTAGGCTCCACTTTAAAAGTTCGTAGATAGCGTGTTTTTTTAGTTAGAACATTGTTTTTTTTTTATTTGGAAGCTAAAATGGTAAAGAATAAAAGTAAGCTATAAAATTACATAGTTATAGGGCACATTTTTTTAGTAATTTGAAGTTTTTTAAAATAAACGTCTAAAAAAATCATTTTTTTCATAAAAATATTTTTTTTTACCCAAGATAGTTACTTTTTTGCGGACTATTTATTATTTCATGGTCATCGCCAGGTATTAGGCATACTGTTTTTTTTTATTTCAAAGAAATAGACCCATTATTTTGGAAGAAATCAATACTTTTGTACATAGAGTCCTTAATGAAACATGAAAATCTTTAAATACCAATAAATCCTACAATAATTTTTTATAATTTTTTTTTATATTTTTCTAGTCAATGATTCATGGTCTAGTTTCATCCCCTTTCGGGAATGCACTTTATCCAGGTACGTAATAGTTCCATGATCCAGGGACACACTGTATTTGTAAATAAATGTGAAAAGTGCCAAAAACAAAAACATTCGGTGCACACGAAAGAACCCATGGTAATTACGTCAACTGCCCAAGGTGCTTTTGACAAAATATTTTTAGATATTGTGGGACCATTAGATAAGGATTATTTTAATAAGTCATATATATATTAACTATCCAATGCGAACTTACCAAGTTCGTGGAAGCGTACCCATTAGAAAATAAGGATACTGTAAGTGTAGCAAGGGCTTTTGTTGAGCATTTTGTGTTAAGGTTTGGTATTCCAATGGATATTGCATCTGATAAAGGGTCTGAATTTATATCATCAACAATGAGTGCGGTTTGCAAACTACTTCATATCAACCAATTAACTTCAACCGCTTACCACCATGAGTCAATAGGTTCTCTGGAAAATACTCATAAACATTTGAATTCCTATCTTCGCATTCAAACTAATAACGAAGCCAGAACTTGGAGTACCTGGGTACCTTTCTGGTGTTTCGCTTACAACACTAGCGTACACACATCAACTAAGTTCACGCCGTTTGAGCTTGTCTTTGGTAAAACCTGTAACTTGCCGAGTAATTTATTAAAAACTGGAGAACCTCTGTACAATTGTGAAAACTATCCCTTATTATTAAAGTATCGATTGCAAAAATCACAAGAAGAAGCCAGAAATAACCTACTATTGTCAAAACAGATAAGAAAAAGTAAATATGACCAAAAAATTAATCCAGCTACTTACAAACCAGATGACCTAATTTTGTTAAAAAATGAAGTTGGAAATAAATTACAGAATGTTTATAATGGTCCTTATAAGGTAGTACAAGATATCTCTCCAAATGTTCAGATAATTAAAAATAATAAATTGGAAACTGTTCATAAAAACAGGACAAAGCTATTTAGATGTTAGGATGTTGAATTGTATAACCTGGTATAACGTACTCGTTTTAACTCATTTTATTATACATGTATTCCTCTAAAAATAAATGTATGTACTCAGTCGTAGGTAATGATAAAAAAAACAAATGTATTTGTATTTTTTTTTTTTTTTTGGGATGGATGGTGTACTGTAGAGTAGTTAGTCATTCTAGTTTTAAGCCATATATTATTCATGCTAATGTAATTGCAGTCAGTCGTAATAAATCTGTACTCGTGAAAACATCTTTCTATTAACCCCGTCCTTACACCCTACGTGATCGAATCAGAAATGAGAAGATACGTAGGAGAACTAAAGTTACCGACATAGCTCTCATAATCGCTAGACTTAAGTGGCAGCGGGCAGGGCACAGCTCGTCGAACAGATGGCCGTTGGGGCAGTAAGGTTCTCGAGTGGCGGCCGCGCACCGGAAGACGCAGTGTGGGCAGGCATCCGGCTCGGTGGATCGACGACCTGCACGGGTAGCATGAGGCGTAGACAAAGCTGTTTGTCGCGCCAAACGCGAGAAAACAGCTCAGCTGTCTCTTTCATTAGCTTAGCGTTAGAACGGAACAAATGCTTTTAAGGCTGCGGCCTGGACGCAAGCGACTGCGACAGCGACAGCGACGGCGACAGCGACAGCGACAACTGTTCACGACGCAAGCGACAACGTCGCTCGGTTTGCGGCGACGTAGTGACGTGACTCTGTCGATGTCTGTCTGTCGCGATGTCGATATTTCGATATTTTCATAATTATTCTTACTAATATAATAACACTTAACACTGACTCAGAGGTTTGCGCTCCTGACTATTGATCCGAGAGTCGTGGGTTCGATCCCCACCCAGGGCAAATATTTCTGTTTCTTTAATATTACTACTAATTTGCTAAAAAGGACATAGATTTATACAACAAACAAAAAGGCGATGAGCGGGATGCGGGGAGTGAGGTGCGGGTGGAGGGAAGCGCGGGGTGCGGGTGGGGGAGGAGCGGGGTGCGGGGGAGGAGCGGGGTGCGGGGGAGGGTGAGTCACGGGGTGCGTGAGGAGGAGCGGGGTGCGGGGGGTGAGGCGTGGGTTGCGGAGGGTGAAGCGCGGGTTGCGGGGTTGAGGCGCGGTTTGCGGGGGAGTCGCGCGTTGCGGGGGGAGGGGCGTGGTGAGGGGGGGGGGGTTGCGGGGGGGCGGGGGAAGGGGGGCGGGGGGCGGGGGGGAGGGAGGGTCGGGGTGCGGGGGGTGGGATCCGGGGGAAGCAGTGTGCGGGGGAGAGGAGCGGGGTGCGGGGTTGAGGCGCAGGTTGCAGGGGGAGCGGGGGGAGGAGCAGGGGCGGGGTTGAGGCGCGGGTTGCGGGGGAGAGGAGCGGGGTGCGGGGGACGGTGAAGAGTGGGGTGTGGAGGGTTGCGGGGTGCGGGGGGAGGCGCGGGGTGCGGGGGGAGGAGTGTGGTGCGGAGGTGAGTCGCGGGGTGCGGGAGGGGGAGGTGCGGGGTGCGGGGAAGAGTGAGTCGGGGGTGAGGTGAGGGGTGAGGGGGTGAGACGCAGGGTGCGGGGGGATATCAACTCCCTGAGCGAAGCCGGGCACTCCAGCTAGTATCAAACTTTATCATTTTATTATCTGAAACTATATTTTCTACTCAAACTATCGATAGTTTAAACTGGTTTATCGATTAAAGAAGAACGTCCCTAAACGCGCGACGTCCTTGAAATGTCGCTCGTCGCTCGTGTGTCGCCGCGCGTGTCGCTGTCGTCCAAAACAGCTCCATACAAATGTATGGAAATGATCAAGTCGCTCGTGTCGCTGTCGCCGTCGCTGTCGCTGTCGCTGTCGCAGTCGCTTGCGTCCAGGCCGCAGCCTTAAACTCGCGTCGCGCGCGAGATACGTCGCCATGCTACCGGTGCTGGTGAAGGTTGCGGGAAGCCGCTGGATGCGAGCCGCATAGGACCGGTCGGGAAAGCCTTTGTCCAGCAGTGGATGTCTTTCGGCTGATAGATAGACAGACCGATAGATAGTAAACCACCATTATTCGTATGAGAAATAGTCACATTTTTCGGATTTTCTTATATTATGTTTTTTTAAGGAAAATATTTTTGTTCTACGTGACAAATATTTTGTGCGTGCGAGAAATATTTAAGAAAGAAAGAAAGAAAGAAATAAAGATTTTTCAGCAACAAAACATAAATCAAAAGAACTAAAAAATAAGAATATTATGTACCTATTTATATTATGTTACTTAACAATCATTTTTGGGCGCTAGATAATTCATTTTATTTACTTACGAACAACAGATACTAAAATCGCGCATTTTATGCTACTCTGCCGAGCATCAAATTATATTTTTTTCACTAAGTATTTATTATGCTATTCTAATGAAATTTATATTTTTATAATCCTAGGAAATGCGACTTTCAGAATATAATTTTTTCAAGCTAATATCTTAGACCATTAAAAGTTAATCGATGCATATGTGGAAAAAACTACCCACACTTCATTATCTACTTGTTGAGTCGCTCTGTTTTGGGGCTTATATCTCCATAACTATAGGTATAAGGGCAAGTCCGATATCATTTTCAGATATTTAAAGGATGAAAAATTCATTACTGCAACAAAAGAACATACTTTTCGTAGAAAAAAAGAAAGAAATATAACTTCTGAAAGTTAGAACCGCACGGACCGCGCGTTTTATGCTACACTGCCACGCATTGAATTATATTTTTTTCACTAAGTATTTATTATGCTATTCTAATAAAATTTATATTTTTATAATTCCAGAAAGTGTGGCTTTCAGAATATATTTTTTTCATGCTAATATCTTAGACCATTAAAAAATAATCGACACATATGCGGAGAAAAGGTAGTCATGTTTTATACGTTTTATCAAATATTTCTTTTTTTATGTACAGAAAGTCATTTTTATTGTTACAGAAATGAATTCTTCAACCTTTAATCATACGAAAATGATATGTCACTTGCTCTAGTACCAATAGTTTTGGAGATATAAGCCCACAAATGGAGCGCGGCAGAAGAAAACTTTTCCCCCCTCCCCCTGCCAAACGGCGGATGGCTCCCGATGGCTCCCGGGCTTTATCCACTCAGGACGGCCTAGGGAACAACTATATCAAGTTTGAGCGCCGGATCCAAAATAAAACGGTTCCTTGCACTAAATCCCCGACTAATATGTTAGCAGAGTGCTTCATCTATCTACCTAGTAAATTTCATCCAAATCCGTTCAGTAGGTTCGGTGTGAAAGCGGAACAAACAAATAAACACACTGACAAACAGACAAACATCCATACTTTCGCATTTATAATATTAGTTTAGTGAGATGAGATATACTAGCTTTCCGCCCGCGGCTTCGCCCGCGTTGACATCGTTTATGGTTGTTTATATTTTTGTTACGCCCGGCCAAAGATTAATCCACGGGAAACGTGCATAAACAGAAGACTTATTTCGTTTGATTTTGATTTGACTGAACGCTAATTACCGTATTTCAAAAATATTTGCAAGTATATTTGAAGAAAAAAGGCAAGCTCCATACCATTTTAACTTTCTTATACCATATTTCAACTCCTTTTTAGGGTTCCGTAGCCAAATGGCAAAAAACGGAACCCTTATGGATTCGTCATGTCTGTCTGTCTGTCCGTCCGTATGCCACAGCCACTTTTTTCCAAAACTATAAGAACTATACTGTTGAAACTTGGTGAGTAGATGTATTCTGTGAACCGCATTAAGATTTTCACATAAAAATAGAAAAAAAAAACAATAAATTTTGGGGTTCCCCATACTTAGAACTGAAACTCAAAAAATTTTTTTTCATCAAACCTATACGTGTGTGGTATCTATGGATAGGTCTAATGATATCGAAAAAATGATAGCGAGGTTTCTGATGTCATTTTTATCTAAACCGAATAGTTTGCGCGAGAGGCACTTCCAAAGTGGTAAAATGTGTGTACCCCCCTGTAACCTCTAAAATAAGAGAATGATAAAACTACAAAAAATATATGATGTACATTACCATGCAAACTTCCACCGATAATTTGGTTTGGATGGAGAATTATGTGATAACCGCTACGATCTCTTTAGATTAGATAGGAATCTTAAGATGACATCAAAGAAGACCGGTGGCGGAGTTCTCGTCTGCGCCAAACGGTCGCTTTCAGCTAGTATAAATCTCTCGCTAACTCATGAGTTGCCTGAGATGCTTTGGATTACTATTCCGGCACGTTCTTTGAATTCCTCGGACAGTAGGAATTTACATTTAGGATCCGTGTATATTCCGGGTAAGTCTAACAGTAGACGCCAGTCTGATGATATTGTTAAGTTTTTACAAATTCTTAATACAGCAGTAGACTCCGCCACCTCCGATTATTTTATGATTGCTGGCGATTTTAATCTTCCATGTATCGAATGGTCAAGTGATGGGCCGTTACTTTGTAAAAACACTTATGCTGATGTTCATGAAGCTGCTGAGAGTCTTATCAACGATATAAATTTACAAGGTCTTACACAATATAATACTATTAAAAATTGCAGCAATAATATATTAGATCTTGTCCTAAGTAATTTTCATGTTGATATTGCCCATTGTGATGATCCTATAATTGATGAGGATAGATATCATCCTTCTCTATGCATAATGACAAGTGATATTAGCACCAAATCTCTGCGTATAACGCCGTCTAAAATTCTCAATTTCTTTAGGGCTGATTACTCAAATATTATTAGGGAACTTAACTCAGTTCAATGGGAAACACATCTTCTATCTGGGGATATTGATGATGCTACAAATTTTCTTTACGACAAGATCTACCAATGCATCGATAAATATGTACCATATCGAACAGTTTATCATGGTCGTTTCGAATATCCACGCTGGTATAGCCCTTGTCTTATAAATATTATAAAAGAAAAATTTAGAGCGCATAGGCGTTGGAAAGCTACTGGGAGTGAACTCGACAAACAAGAATTTCAGTTATTACGGAAAAGACAAAAGAAAATTGAAAAAGAGTGCTATTTTAGATACATTAATGCATGCGAGCGTGGTATTAAAAAGGATCCAAAAAAGTTTTGGTTACTGGCAAAATCTAAACGTGGAGTAAGTGGTTATCCTAATACTGTAATTTTTGAGAACAAATTGTATGATAATGGTCAAGATATTTCTAACGCTTTCAACTCTCTCTTTCATAGTGTTTTTTCTAATACATCCTCTGACCCTTCTTATTATGAGCTTCCACCTCCTAAACACGGCGTCACTCAGATCGCAAACACATTGCAAGTCGATCATGAAACGGTTTTTAAAGCATTACAATGCCTTAAAATATCTAAGGGTCCCGGTAGCGATAAACTGTCTCCTCTCTTTATTAAGAAGTGTGCACCGTCATTGGTAATTCCACTTAGCATCATATTTAATAGGTCTTTGGGGGAGGGTGAATTCCCTACGAAGTGGAAGCAAGCTCACATTGTGCCCGTACATAAGAAAGGCTCCCGTATAAATATTGAAAATTATAGGCCAATTTCCATTTTAAACGTTTTTGGTAAAATACTTGAAAAAATTGTCTACAACCACATATACACTAACATTGCTAACGGTGTCTCAACTGAACAACACGGTTTTCTACGAAATCGCTCCACTACTACAAACTTATTGCAATTTGTAGATTATGCCCTGAAAAACATGGATCGAGGTAGACAAGTTGATGTGATCTACACCGATTTTGAAAAAGCTTTTAATCGGGTAGATCACAGAATCTTGGTTTACAAGCTTGAGCATCTTGGTATCCATGGAGACCTGTTGCGCTGGATCAAGTCTTACCTTAGCAATCGTTCACAAGCCGTGGTTATAGGTGGTTTTAGATGTGACTACGTCAATATTCCATCTGGGGTACCCCAAGGGTCCCATTTGGGTCCCCTTTTCTATTGCGCATATCTTTATGATATATATAGCTGTTTTAAATATTCCAACCATTTATTATACGCAGATGACAAAAAGATTTTCCTTGATATTGGCAACATCAGTGACTGTAGCATGCTGCAGTCCGATCTCGATTCTCTTGCACATTATTATAGCAGAAACAACATAACTGTTAATGTTAAGTAATGCCAAACTATTTCATTCACTAGAAGCACTAAGCCGATTAGTTTCACTTACACTATGAATGGAGTCCCTATAGAGCGTGTTCATGGTGTCAGAGATTTAGGTGTATTCTTGGATACTAAGCTAACTTTCACCTCTCACTATAATAATATAGTACATAAAGCGTACAGAAACCTTGGTAAAATAAAACCTCAATAAAATAGAATCTATCCAAAAACGTTTCCTACGACATCTTCAGTTCCGCACTCACACATTTTTTAACACTTATTCCGAAAAATGCAATCACTTTAAGCTAATGTCTCTTGAAAATCGTAGAACTGTCACAGATATGATGCTTTTACATTCTATTATCAACGGTTATGCTAGTAACTCGTATTTCATTTCTCAAATAGGTCTTAGTGTCCCTGGTAAACGTACAAGACATACTAAAAATAGGCTTCTTCATTTTCCTCTACAAAAAACACGTTACGCTCAGAGTTCACCTTTTAATAGATTATGTAACACCTATAATAAATTATTCTCCGATCTTGACCCTTTCCTTGATAAAAGGAATACATTCATTAAAAAACTTATTCAAAAATTTGATTGTAATACAGTGCAGTAATTAAGATAAACATATACGCTTTCATTCACATTATTTACATGACACATGCAAATTCACACGCTTTCACTCTAACACACACTCTTTTACACATATACACACAAACATGCACACATTCACACACATACGTAGAAATCTACACACCATTTTTATAGCTAATAAGTTGCTAATCTTGCTGTGTCCCTTGCTAATTTTTAACATTTGAAAAACCTGTAATTGGCTTTCTTTATTGTATTTTATAGAATAAGCTCAACTTTGTATTATCTCATAAGCTGTTGGTTTTTTCTATCAATAAAAAAAAATGGTTTGAAGGAGATCTAGTAAGTAGTTTTTTTAATACGTCATAAATAGCAAACCGCAAATTACCTTTCATTCAATCAACTCAAATATAAAAATAAAAAAAATATTTAGAGAAAGAGCAAACTACGTAAGAATAGGCTGTATGGCCAGAGAAGCCTTTGCCTTTTCCTTGCAAAAGCAGGAAAGAACCAAACAAAAAAAAAACAAATATAAAAAATATAGAGTTCAAGACATGTGTGATTATGAATTTATACGGAACCCTCGGTGCTCGAGTGCGACTCGCACTTGGCCGGTTTTTTTCAAAAATCCTTTGTAAGTGATTGCCTACGTGATTAAAAGTATTTATAGGGTTTGTTAACGACTTATTCCCAATGCAGTGGCACGGATCTCTTCCCATATCTCGGGAAGTTTAGGCCATACTCCACACACAGGGGCCGAGTCCGGAATGATGGGGGTTGTAGGCTCAATTTCCAACGCAACGCATTTTCATAATTATTTATTGCAATCACAAGTACACAAATTCAAAAAAATAAATTCAAATATTCAGAAGTTTTCAAGATGCTTATAAGGCATTCCGATGTGCCTTAGTCAGTGATAGATAGATAGATAGATAGATAAGCCCACTGAGTTACGGCTTTACGTACCTTGAGAAGCACGATAACGGTCGAGATAAATACCACTAACAGTCAAACCCATTCGGGTTATGACCGTGTCTGTAGTCAGTTAACCTGCATGATCGACTTGACCACGCGAGCCCACTAAGCAGAGACCGTTTTTACAGTATTTATATCTCTAACTTGAGAAATGATTGATTCCCCATACAAACTTTCACCCCCTTCGAGTTTCATTTTCGCAACAAAAAGTAGCCAATGTCCTTCCCCAAGGTCCCCTCTATCTCTGTACCAAAATTCATCAAAATCGGTTCAGCGCTTTAGGCGTGAAAGCGTAACAGACAGACAGACAGACTCGCAGTTATTATATTAGTATGGATAACGGACTCTTTGTTAACTTACTACAGTACAGACACGGTTATATGGTTATCAAAGATGAGTTTGTTGACTGTTAGTGGCATTTATGTCGACCGTTTCCGTGCTTCGCAAGGCACGTTGGTGCCGGCTGTTATCACTAAATATCATTCCCCATTGTTTTTATGTTGCTGTATGTATAGTAGGAGTATCAGGACACGTAAATGTCCTTGTGCTCCTACCGGTAGGAGAATTTAGTAGGAGCACGAGGACGCCCTGATTGTGGCCGGAGGACCTTGGATTATATTAAGTACTAGGTATAAAAACGCTACAAGCATAACAGAACTTACTTCATTCTTTTGGAGCCGAGCCGTTTACCGCCGCCTGCGCCGTCGCCGAGCGGGCACTGGCAGTACTGGCACGCGGCCCCGCGCCGCCGCGCCGCCGCGCCGCCGGAAGGGCTCAGATAGCGCGTCGCCCACTCACACTTAAGTTACTACAACCCACCGACTACTACCACATACATGTGCACGTGTCGGCCATTTCGGATGGCTATAATTAGCATCAGCGGCCAACGATTTATAGTATTAAAGTAGCGAGTGCGCCCGAGCGCTCGACCCAGCGAGGCCGGGGGCGGCTGGCGTCCCGTGTCCCGTTGTCGTCGCCCGGGTGACAATTAACAAAAAAAACAAACAAAATTCTGTCTTTATATTTATTAACTTTATACGTAATTCACCAAAGTTACAATTCAAATTGTTCAGACAAAAATAATTATACATTAATTCATAATTTAAATTAAATAGTTGTTTATTAGTTTTAGCTATGCAAACAACGCCACTAGGACGTACAAAATTGCATACTCATTTTGGAATAAATTGTACCACAACAATATGTGGTATACATTTTGGCATGACTTCCCAGGACGTGGGGGGGGAGATATGGCGGTTGAATCTCCCTGAAATATTTGGGTTCCAAAGAGTCATTTTTAGGGTTCCGGGCCTAAAACTGAATCTAAAAACCTTATAGAATCACTTTGCTGTCCGTCCGTCTGTCTGTCTGTCTGTCTGTCTGTCTGTCAGTCAAAACCCTTTTTCTCAGGAACGCGTAGACATATCAAGTTGAAATTTATATCAAATACTCAGGCCTGCAATCCCTGTGAAAAAATCAATCTTCTATGCCAACGCAATCAAGAGATATGACAGTCGCAAGGGAATCAAAACCTATAGGGTACTTCCCGTATACATAGAATCATGAAATATAGCAGGAACCAATGTCTTATAGCACAAGTAAAGGGAAAAGTCCGAAAACCAAAAATTTTTGTAACAAAAATTTTTTTTGTGATGTAACTAAAAATTGTTAGTTTTCGGACTTTTCCTTTTACTTGTGCTATAAGACATTGCTTCCTGGCAAATTTCATGATTATAGGTATAGGGGAAGTACCCTATATGTTTTGATTCCCATGCGAGTGTCCAAATATGCGGCATAAACGGCCGTATCTCTTGATTGCGTTGGCATAGAAGTTTGATTTTTTTCACAGCTTCAAGGGATTGCAGGCCTGAGAATTTGACATAGATTTCAAGACATGTGTGATTATGAATTTATACGGAACCCTTGGTGCGCGAGTCCGACTCGCACTTGGCCGGTTTTTTAAGTTTTCATTAAAAAAATATGTAATTTCATTTTTACTTAAAAGGTTAAAATTCAATTAAGTTAAATCGACCCTTTAAAGTAAGCAGTAGTTATTTAGCCGAATACTGGATAAATGGCCGGCATGGCTGCTGTCGCTCGATATAGTGAGATACAACAGGCGTATTTCTTTCCGCTTCCAATGTACTGAATCATGTTTGAGGACTCGTAGTGAAGAAATCATTACTTATTTTACTATTCCAATATTTTATTTATTTTTAAGAAAAACAGCCAGTTAACACTGAAATGAAAACAAGCAGAGCAGTATTATCCTGTATTCGGCCGGACACTAACCGGCAATCCGCTTCAATCCCCCCGACGAAATCCTGGCTGCCTGGCAGATCAGCAGTTTGAAAAGGAACCCTTATATATTGATCTAATCACTCTTTTTTCACATGTATTGGTGCTGTAGGTAAATCATATTATAAATATTTCCCTAGCAGTATTTTATAACATCTTTTGCAGATTTTATGAATTTTGTTTCCTTAAAAATATATGACACCGTGACATACGGAGATGGCTGGATAGTGAGGAGATCTTATAAGGATTCTTGTTGATTTATTAGTTTTAAAATCAATATTTCAAGGACCTAAAACGGTCCTTCCTTATAAATCGTGTGAGCCAGTGGCGCGGCCGGAGCGGCGGGCGGTGCGCGGGGCGGCCCCCGGCGCGGCCCCCGGGCGGCCCCCGGGGCAGGCGCTCGCATATCACAGTGCGTATCAAATCTGTTCGCATAATGGGTTGTTCATTTTTGTTGTTCAGATTTAAAATGGTTTTTTTTCTGTCTGCATGCCTAATGGCCTTTGAAACTTAAATTATTATCTTGATGATTATTATTATTCGGGTTGGTTCGGCCGCCCGCGACTGCGCGCCGCGGGACGGGGGTCTGCATCATACAAAACGCACCCTATTCTCCAGCGACGCCACCGCTCTGGGATAAACTTACCGGTTAATTATTAACAAATTACGAGCGCACACGGCGCCTCACAACCGTCGTCACACACGCATCAATGTCTATGTACAGAGTCGTAAAAAATTATGCTTCTATCATCATCACACTACCGATCACTGCTTAACTGTGTTACAGGCACGCGGCCCGCTAACGGCGGCGGCCCACGGCGGCGGCTAGTGCGCGCGCTTGCGGCGGCGGCCCTTGCGGTACCCCTTGCCGTACCAGCCGGAGTCGTCGGCGGGGGGCGGCGTGCGGGGCGCGCGGGGGGCGCGGGGGTCGCGGGGGGCGCGGGGGGGGCAGCAGGCGCACAGGTAGCGCGCGTGGCGCACGCGGCGCGCGGCGCGGCGGTGCGGGGGCGTGAGCGCGGGCGCGCCGTACCACAGGCAGCGGCGCGCGGCGCAGTGGCGCGCGCACCACGCGCAGGCGCCGGGCTCGGCGGGGGCGGCGGCGGCGGCGGCGGCGGCGGCGGGCGCCAGCATGGAGTGCAGCCCCGGGTACAGCTGCGCGCGGCACACCAGCACGGCGCGCGCGATCAGCGCCGCCGCCCACGCGCACTCCACCTCCCCCGCCCCCGCCCCCGCGCCCTCGTCCGGGTCCGCCTCCGTTTTTATTCCCGCTGCGACCTCGGTTTTCGTCTCCGAAAGGATATCCGTTTCGGGCTTCGACTGGAACTCGTAGCCGATCCTCGCACCCGCTTGCAGTTTCCGTTTGATCTTCGCCTCGCAATCGACGTCCATCTTGCGCTCGACTTCGTCTCCGTCGCCGCCGCCGCCGCCGCCCGCGCCCGACGTCGCATATCCGTCGAGGTTCACCTTCGGTTTCCGGTCGCGACCGTCCTCGTCGCAGGCGGCCGGCGGAGCGGCGGGCGCCGCGCAGCGCAGCCGGCGTCGCCGGCACCACGCGCCGTTGGCGGCCAGCGGTGCGAGGCCATTGGCGGCGGGCAGTGTGAGGCCGTTGGCGGCAGGCAGTGCGAGGCCGTTCGCAGCGGGCAGTGTGAAGCCATTGGCGGCCGGCAGTGTGAGGCCATTCGCAGCGGGCAGTGTGAGCCCGTTGGCGGCGGGCGGCGGGCGCGCCATGCGGAAGCGCCGCAGCGAGCTCAGCGCGCGCGGGCAGGGGGGGCAGGGGGGGCAGGGGGGGCCGGGCGCCCGGGGGCAGGGGGGGCAGGTGCGGGGTGGGAGAGCGCCGTCCACCGAGGGCGCGTGCTCGGCTCGCAAAAGAATTGTGGCATCCCCAGACTTCATGTTCACCTGCGAACACACAGATGCTCAACTTAGCTGGAACTTCCGCGTGGTAGGGAAACAATTGTGTTTCGAGTTTACATGAGGTAAGCCACTAATAAAAATATGGAATGGAAAAATTAACTTCTTTATTTATATTTTTTTATACAGGTGTACCAGAATGGGTTTATGAAATTGCTATGGTAGATACCTTGTCTAACGTCCCACCAGATAGGCTAAAGCTAATTTCAAAAAACTAAGAAATTATAAGGATTATGCTGAACCAAATGCTACAACACTTTAGACAAATCAATTTAAATATTTTTTAGGGTTCTGTTAGCCGTCTTCGTTAGCCGTCTGTCTATCTATCTGTCACAACCCTTTTTCTCAGGAACGGCTAGACGTATCAAGTTGAAATTGATATTGAATACTCAGTCCTGCAATCCCTTTGAAGCTGTGAAAAAATCAAACTTCTATGCCAACGCAATCAAGAGATACGGCAGTTTATGCCGCATATTTGATATACATAGAGTTCAAGACATGTGTGAATATGAATTTATACGGAACCATCGGTGCGCGAGTCCGACTCGCACTTGGCCGGTTTTTTTGTTTTAGTAGATGTTGTACAAAGTTCAAAACTGCTGGACAAAGGCCTCCCCCAAGGATTTCCACACCGTCCGGTCCTGCGCTGCCCGCATCCAGTGGCTTCCCGCAACCTTCCCCAGGTCATCGGCCCATCAAGTGGGAGGCCTTCCTACGCTACTTCGCGCGGTCGCTGCGGCGCGCGCGCAGCCTATGACGGTGCGCGGGGGCACACGGAAACACATTTCGTCCCTCGCACGACTTAACACGTATCAAGTAGATGCTATTTTTACAGACTACAGCAAAGCTTTCGATCGAATAGATCACAAAATCCTGTTACAAAAGTTGTTAGCTGCCGGAATACATGGTAATTTGTTTAGATGGTTTACATCTTACATAGAAAACAGATCCCAAGCAATTGTGATTAATGGCTCTATTTCTCTGTTCCCTCTGGCGTTCCCCAGGGATCTCTGCTGGGACCGTTACTTTTTATAATTTTCATAAATGATATAGGCTCCAATTTCAATTTATTTATTGCATTCATATGCTCCTGTTTAAAACACTCAAAATTTATAGCCGACGATATGAAAGTTTTTAAACAAATTAATAGCATCGAGAACTGCTACTTTTTACAGGAAGATCTTGGTAGATTGGAGCAATACTGTGAAAGGAAATTGTTAAATCTAAACTAGGGTTTGCAATCTGGATATCCGTCAATTTTACTATCCGATTTAGGGTTTGCAATCTGGATATACGTTTTATCCGGATATCCGCAAATGTTATTATCCGGATACTTTGTAGTAAATTATCCGAATATCCGGATAAAAGTTGTTTAGAAGGCAACTACACATTTTAATCGATTTAATCGGTATTTTAATCGATGACTAATTTCTTTGAATGGAATGCTCGTTCGGAGATCGTAATAGAAAAAAAGTTGGATTTTTAAATAGATATTTTAACTATGTAGACACTTTGTTTTGGATGGATTGATAGACTAATCGATTTTGTGTATCGCAAGTGTTCACCACCCTGTCTCACTAATGTGCAGAGGAAATAATTTAAACGTATCAGTAATTTTCTTCTGAACATTTTCTTCTGACCTATTTCCAGTTTCGTAATTATTTTTATTTATATTTTCTGAATTATTTAAAAAAGTTAAAAAGTTCTTAGCACAAATATAAGCGCCAAGAAAAATTCCCGGGCGTCACCCTGTACGAGATTAGAATGGATTTTAAATAGGTTAAGAACAACAAGGCATACACGCATTAATTAACTGACGATATGGTAGTTATACCCTGCCTGCGTTGGGTAATCTTGGTAAGACCGTTTCCAACTTTCGGTATCATAATGATCATCAGTACTTACCATTAGGTGAAATTTATAATGCCAAGGGGCTTACCAATTGTGCATAAAAAATGCTCAATGGACTTAGCAGAGCCTCACAATAAGTAGGTCTTAATATGAACATGGACATGACGAAATTTATGTAAAATTTTCGAATGACATCTACTCCTCTGAAGGTCGAAGACTTTATTCTCGTAATTACTGAATAATATGTATTTATGGGACAAACAGTCCAGCTAGATAGGTCCAACTTCGAGACAGAGATCAATCGTATAAGAAGTTCTGCAATGTCTTCACGTCTAAAATACTGTAGTGTATCAAAACTAAGGTCTTGGACCAGTGTGTGTTGCCAGTGATATGGAACTAAGACATGCTCGCGTAGATGGCGAGGATGAAATGCTCGGAGTTACCCTACGTGATCGAATAAGGAATGAAAACATACTTAGCAGAACTCAATTAACGATAAAGCTCACAGAATAGCCAAACTGAAGCGGCAATGAGCGGAGCACAAAGCTCTTAGAATAGATAGCCGTTGGGGCAGAAAAGTTCTCGAGTGGCAACCGGCGCCGAAATAGACGTAGCATAGGCAGGGAGCTGTTGGGGTAGGAAAGTTCTCGAGTGGCAACTGGCACCGGAAGACGTAGGATAGGCAGCCGGGAGGCCTCAGTATCGGAGGACTTTGATCTGGTGAAGGTCACGGTAGGCCGCTGGATGAGGGCAGCGCAAGACCGGTCGTTGTGGAAATCAGATTTACCTCAGGTTTGCGTTCGCTCTAAGTCACAAATTGCGATATAAATAAATGAGCGTCAGTATTATTAAGAAGTTATTGAAATAAATCGTTATTTTATTCAGTTTGGGCGGTGTTAGAAATATAATATAATCTGGGTAGCAATGTGTTTGTTACATTTTATTCACATACACCCTATTTACAAATACATTGAACGAAGAAAACGATTAAACCTGAAAGTATTTCAAAGTTATACGAATTATCCGTTTTATCCGGATATTTGAAAATTTAATATCCATTTAATCCGGATAGTAAATCTGAACGGATAATGCAAACCCTATCTCCAACTCCCTAAATGGCCCCCCTACGATGCATACTCGCCTGTCGGCTCAGTTATTTTTGAGATTAATCCTTGATGAACAAATGGACTTTACTATTTCAATATTTTATAGATTATAAGAGAAAAGTGTAACTTCATTTTTAATCTACGCGGGCACAAGCTAGTCTATATATATGAAAGAGGAAACTGACTGACTGACTGATAGATCAACGCACAGCCCAAACCACTGGGTCTAGGAACTTGAAATTTTGCACAGAGTTACCTTAAAGGACGGAGGAGACCGGGTTTTTCAAAATTCACCCTCTAAGGGGGTGAAACGGGGGTCCAAAGTAGATAAATCAATGCACAGGCCAAACTCCTGGATCTAGAGATTCAAAATTTTGCAAGTAAGTTCCTTTTTTTTTGTATGGCAGAGGTGGCAAACGAGCAGACGGATCACCTGATGGTAAGCGATTACCGCCGCTATAGACACCCGCAACACCAGCGGAGTCACAAGTGCGTTGCCGACCTTTGATATGGGAATACGCTCTTTTCTTGAAGGTTTGAATGTCGTATCGGTCTAGAAATACCGCAGGCGACAATTCATTCCACAGTTTGGTTGTGCGAGGCAGAAAGTTTCTAGTGAAAGGCACATTTGTGGACTGCCAACCATCTATGTGATGGGGATGAATATATTGAAAAGAGGCGGCAGGGATCAATCCGAACATTCACCGGAGCACGATCAATCCGAACATTCACCGGAGCACTCCCCATATGAGGTCTAGAGCTGAGGGGGTGAAACGGGGCTCTAAAGTAGATAGATCAACGCACAGGCCAAACCCCTAGGTCTAGAGATTTCAAATTTGGCAATTAGGTTCCTTAAGAGGTTTAGGGATGCACTAAGAAAGGATTTTTCAAAATTCACCCTATAAGAGGTAGAAACGGGGGCCCAAATTAGATAGATCAACGCACAGGCTCAACCTGGGTCTAGAGCCTTGAAATTTTGCACAGAGTTTCCTTATAGAACGGAAGCAGCTACTAAGGAAGGATTTTTCAAAATTCACCCTCTCTAGGGGTTAAAATGGGGATGGCAGTTTGTATGGGAAAGTACAGGCCAAACCCCTGGGTCTAGAAACTTGAAATTTTACACAGTTTCCTTATAGAAGGAAGCCATCCACTAAGGAAGGGTTTTTCTAAATTCACCCCCTGAGAGGGTTAAAATGGGGCTGGCAGTTTGTATGGCAAAGTATAGGCAAAACTCCTGGGTCCAGAAACTTAAAGTTTCCTTATTTGTTGGAGGCATCCGCTTAGGAAGGGTTTTTGAAAATTCACCCCTTAAAGGGGTTAAAATGGGGGTTGAAGTTTGTATGGGAAAAGTCTAATTATATGCGCGTTTCAATTTAAAACTCTCTACTACTACTTTAAAAACAATTGATAAAACGTGTGTAAAATATATTTTTATGTTCGCCCCGAGAGGGGGGTGAAAGTGAGGGTTGAAATGGGTAATTTCAATGCACAGGCCCAACCTATGGGTCTAAAAAAGGTTCTTCATATAACGCAGGCATCCATTAAGAAAGGATTCTTCGAAATTCACCCCCTAAGGGAGTGACGCAGGGGGTTGAAATATGTAATATCAACGCACAGGCCAATCCCCTAGGTAAAGACACTTGAAATTTTGCATAGGCGTTCATTATATACAAGATTACAGGTTAAGTCGACCTAAATCCTTTAAGAGGTGGTAGTTTCCATCATTCCTGACTGATTTGAAAAAAATATTTTGATTTTATTTTTAAAAATATCTTACAAAGAATAAAAAACTTTTCACAAATTTATTTCTTTTTTTAACAATTAGTCGTCTAATACGACTCAGTTGGTACAGTTACTTGCAGTTTTTGTGTTTAAAATAATGGAGCAACTAATCTGCTACACAAAAAATACAAAAACAAAAACATTAGAGGTACAAAACACAAAAAAAAGGGGACAATAGACAAAAAATCTGGGTTTTTTATAAAAAAAACTTCAAAGTCCCATAACTTGAGAACGGTTAAGTTTGGGGTATGGGGTTCCATAGTCAAATCAGTCAGGAATGATGGAAACTACCACCTCTTAAAGGAGTTAGGTCGACTTAACCTATAACCCTGTATAACGGAGACATCCACTAAGTTAAGAGTTTTGCAAAAGTCACCCCCTAAAGGGGTTAAAATAGGTGTTGAAATTTATATGGGAAAATCATTTTTTTTGCGTGTATCAACTAGGCATAACTATTCTTAAAAACAAATGATAAAATTTAAGTTGAATATATTTTGTAATTCGCCCCATGAAGGGGTGAAATTGAGGGTTGAAAAAGGTAATATCAATGCAATCTAGAAACTTGAAACTTGAACCAGTGGTTTAATAAATAACAAAATGGTAAAACATCGAAATGTCAAAATTTCAAAATGTGTAAATGTGAAAAGGTCAATATGTCAGAAAGTCAAATCTTCTACATAACGTCTAAAATCTCCAGAAAACATCCCGGCTCTCTTTCTGTTGCCCATTAGTTTCTCAAATCGCTAACCCTTCGACAAAACCTTTCTGCTCTGAAACTGTTCTAATCTCCGCTCCGCGGACAGTCCCTTTCCTTTCCTTTTTGGCGTCTTCTCCAACTCCCCTTCGATGCATACTCGCCTCTCGGTTCAGTTATTTTTGAGATTAATCCCGGATGAATAAACAGACTTTACTATGTCAATATTTCATACATTATAATAGGATAGTGCAGCTGCTTTTTAGTCTACGCGAGCGAAGCCGCGCATGGGCGTAGCTAGGGGGGGGGCAAGGGGGGCCAGGCCCCCCCTACAAATCTCTTGCCCCCCCCTAGAAAAATCAGCAGTAGGCCTGACTAAGACAGAGGCCATTCTTTAAATTTTCGCGTTCGGTCCTCTCACTACTTTTTACAATATATAAGCAGAACCACTAGATTTTTTCCGACACAAAACAAGGTCGAAAACTGACCAAAAATTTGTTAAATTTCTGCTACAAATCAGAAGTCATTTAAAATATTCGGGCTCGCTTCGCTCGCGTTTAACATAAAGAACTATTCTACTGTCTGGCAAATAGCATTACAGTGGGATTATCCTTGCTTCGCTCGCGGAGAAAAGATCTCTTATCATGTATAGAACTTCTTAAGATAAATCTCAAATTTTTGCGCTCGCTTCGCTCGCGCTTTTTTACCAGACTTGCTAAGTACATCTAAAACTATTAAAAAATGCAATTTATTTGAAGAGCTTGGTCAAATAAATAGAAAAAAAATTATACATGTATCTATATGACCTAACTACACGATAAGCTAAAAACTGTGACGCTTCTCATCTCACTAATATTGTAAATGCGAAAGTATGGATGTTTATTTGTTCCATACAAACGCAATAAAGCTACTACATAATTTTTCGAAAATGCGCGTGGATCGCGTTTTATCGCTTTGCCGGGTCCAAATGACTGTGATAGTACTTCTTCTGTGCGGCCCCCCCTAGAAAAAATCCCTAGCTACGCCAATGAAGCCGCGGGCACAAGCTAGTCGTTACATAAACACGGAAATAAGTTTTTAGCATAGAAATATGCTATGTCGTTCACTTCGATCTAGGCTTAATTAATAAAATCTGTGAAAGTCCCTGCGGACGTCCCCTTAACATCATAAATTCATAACAAATTAAAATTATTTTTAAGTATTAGCGTGCGATTCATCCAGTACCTGGAAGGCATGCAGGAGGTCGGGCAGAGCCGCGGGCGCCGGCCGCGGGGGGGCGCGCGGGGGGGCTCGCGGGGCCGGCGGCGGGGGGGCGCGCGGGGCCGGCGGCGGGGGGGCCTCGGGCGGCTGCTGCAGCACCGGCGGGCTCGGGGAGGGGGCCTGCGGGGGCGAAGGCGGCGGTGCGGGCGGCGGCTCCGCGCGCAGCCGCTCCGCCAGCCGCCGCAGCGGCACCTCGTCGTCCGACTCGGAGCTGGAGCCGGAGCCGGAGGGGGAAGGCGAGGACGAGGACGAGGGGGTGGGAGTGGGCGAGGGCGAGGGCGTGGCACACAGCGGCAGCGGCAGCGCGGCGCGGCGCGTGGTGTGCGCCTCGGGCGGCAGCAGCGGCTCGGCGTGCGCCAGCAGCGGGTCGCGGCGCGGCCGGTAGCGCGGCACCCGCAGCCGCAGCCGCCGCGCCACCTGCGCCATCACGGCGTCGCAGCGCGCGTTGATCTTCAGCTTGGCCACCGCGTCCTTGGGCGTCCACTGCAGGTTCACGATGTACAGGTCGGGGCGCGCGCTCGGCGCGCTGTGCATGCGCCACAGCCGCGGGTACCGCCGCAGCACCTTCAGGCTGGAGCCCAGGCACAGCACCACGTCGGCGGCGGCGGCGTGCCGCAGCGCGCCCGCCCAGTTGAGCGGCCAGGCGGCGCGGCCGCGCTCGCCGAAGTGCACGATGGTGTCCTGCAGCTCGGCGCCGCACGCGTGGCACAGGCGGCGCGTGGCGTGCGCGTGGCGCGCCGTGCGCTCCGTGGTGTCGAAGGCGCGCAGGTACACGCGGCGGCACGCGGCGCAGCGCTCGGCGAACATGTCGCCGTGCAGCTCGGCGAGCGCGCGCCGCGGCAGGCCGGCGCGCACGTGCAGCCCGTCGCAGTTCTGCGACACCACGAACTTGAGCGTGCCGCGCGCCCACAGCGCCGTCAGCGCCATGTGCGTGAACGTGGGCCGCGCGCGCGCCACCTCCACGCGCCTGCAACACGCCGCGCTGTGAGTGCTGGCTGGCTGACCGGCACGCCCGCACCGCACCCCGCACCCCACACCCCACACTGCAGTACTCACCCCACCGCCTCGCCGCGCTGCAGCCGGGTCCACACGCCCTGCGGCCCGCGGTAGTCGGGGATGTCGGCCGCCGTGCTGATGCCCGCGCCCGTGTACACCTGCAGTGTGACGATACACAATAAGGCTGCGATCTGAGCTGCTACAAAATATTTATCAACTAATGAATCTATGTAAAGACGTATCTGCAGGGGATACTGGATACAGAGCTCTTCCTAAAATTGATGCGAGAAGAAACCTCTGCATTTGCAAGTTACTATGTTCTTGTATCTGGAGCCACGGCAGTAGCTCCGCCAAGTCGTGCGAAGCAAAATAAGGCGGACGGAGTCACCTGTTCCTTTTCTCGAAGCAACTCACTGCACTTTTAGGCCCCCTGTATCTTCGTTCTGGCTAAAGGTAGAAGTTAAAAAATCCGGTTTCCAAAAGTACTTACTGAAGCTATCTCTGGCCTTAAATTAAAAGTTTTTAGCTAATATAGTTTAAATAATATCTCAAGTCAAAGTTCCCTGATTTTGTCACTGACTCACTCACCGATCATCAAAAAGCTAAGGTACTTCTAGCAACGCTACAAGCTTGAAATTTGTTGTGCGGCTAGTATTTCATATACTGATAACGGAAAAATTAAAAAAAAGCGGCCAAGTGCGAGTCGGACTCGCCCATAAAGGGTTCCGTAGCAGCAAGTAACATAATATAAAAACTAGCTGGGTGACCGAGCTTCACACGTTCAATCGGAGCATTTGTAAAAAAAACTGAAAACGACATATCCAGATGAACCACGCCAAAAATGGCAGAAAAATACTCGAACATATCAGTGCATATTGTCATTCCTCTGTTCATTCCTTCAGAACTGCACGCCATCTGTTGTCGAGTAGCGCGGTCAATGTTAGCAACAAAGGGCTCCAAGGCCTCCCAAGTAATGTAATTCACTGGTAATTCACCTACTCGACAAAAGATGGCGCCATTAGTGAAATATATTTACAAAACAAAAAACCAACTATCAAAATAAATTCCTTATTTGTAAGGATAAGTTTAGGTTTAGACCCTCATAGATCCATTGTAGATCCGAAACAACTAACCATAGATCGATAGAATTATTTTTGTTAGAATCGTTTTCGACAAAAATAAAAACAAAATTTAATGCACAGTAAATTTGAAACATAAACATTGTAGCAGTCGTTGATGTCTTTTATATAAAACTTGATAAATCATCGCACGTCGATTTTTTTTAAAAATACTATCTTCGATAAAATAGGTAAAAAATGTACCTACGTCATTCACGCTGCAGCACCCGATTTGAAATGTTCCAAATCCATTTTTGGTGATTTTTAACCCCTAATCCTAAATTTTCTTCAAAAAGTTTCATGCCGTTTTCGAAATCCTCGGGACACCTAACTCGTTTAATAGTATAGGAATAATAATAATAACACAAATAAAAAGACAAAAAACAATAAAGTCTCGCGGGATTCGAATCCGAACCTACATAAAAAGAGCCCGCACCGAACCTTTAGGCCAGTTCGCGCTTGAAGGTGGTGTTAAAAATAAACATCATATGTGTAGTCATATTATGTAATTTCGCCCATTTCAAAGGTGGGCAACGCACCTCCGACGCTCCTCCGGTGTTGCGGGTGTCCATGAGCGGCGGTAATCGCTTACCATCAGGTGATCCGTCTGCTCGTTTGCCACCTATCACATAAAAAAAAAAAAAATATCTCTCTTAAATGAGTTTTTCGAAGATAATTCCATCATAGATCGATTTCTGGCGAGTTTTAACCCCTAATTCTAGATTTTCGTCACAAGGTTTCAAGCCGTTTTCAAAATCGTCGCGACACTTAACTATAGGATTCTTGTAGTTCGTTGTAGGTAAATTGCGGTTTACGATTTATGACGTATTAAAAAAAAAATGCTTACTAGATCTCGTTCAAACCAATTTTCGGTGGAAGTTTGCATGGTAATTTACATCATATATTTTTTTTAGTTTTATCATTCTCTTATTTTAGAAGTTACAGGGGGGGGGGCACACATTTTACCACTTTGGAAGTGTCTCTCGCGCAAACTATTCAGTTTAGAAAAAAATGATATTAGAAACCTCAATATCATTTTTGAAGACCTATCCATAGATACCCCACACGTATGGGTTTGATGAAAAATTTTTTTTTGAGTTTCAGTTCTAAGTATGGGGAACCCCCAAAATTTATTGTTTTTTTTCTATTTTTGTATGAAAATCTTAATGCGGTTCACAGACTACATCTGCTTACCAAGTTTCAACAGTATAGTTCTTATAGTTTCGGAAAAAAGTGGCTGTGACAAACAGCCGGACGGACGGACGGACGGACGGACAGACGGACAGACAGACAGACAGACATGACGAATCTAAAGGAAAACTCCTTCACGAAATGAGCTATTGAGGCAATTACACAGATGGTGAAATACATGTTAAGTTAATACGGGTTAACAAGTCAACAGTACATCTAATGGCTACTAGATGTCACTGTGCTCTGTATGGAAGATATCGACAAGTTATCAACGTTTCAGGTTCGGGTTATATGGAAAACAAGAAACCTGAAGATATTAACATAAACATAATAGTATTATTTTAGTATAGTAACGTAGACTTAAACAGGAAAAAAGCAACAGTAAAACAAAAATAAAAACCAAATCAATGACTTGATGATTTAGTAAGGGTTCTTGGAATGGGGAAGGCGGTGCAAAGCTCTACAAATATGACCTTTAGTATAACCACAAGTTTTATAATACTAACGTCATGTCATAGGTACAACGAAATGCGACTGCCGTAACTCGAGCTATTCTTCGGGCTATTTTTTTCACTCATTGAGAACTACCGCTACTAGCGACATCTAGGGCGCGGCCTATAAATGAAGACATTCTGGTTGCTTACCTGTAGCTTCATTTGCTTTTGTTGATTTTTTTTTGCACATAACCTACTAGTATTATATTATCTGTGATATTACTAAATAAAAATACATAATTTGAAATATGAAAAACAAAACGTAAACCACCCATTACGTTTTTCAATTGTATTGTATCAGCGCCATCTATCAATTCACGCTATAAACTGGTACTCAACTAGTACGTGTCATTCCTCAACTCTGACAAGTTAAGACGAAAGTAGTTTTGATATGCATCGCCGTGATCAGATAATTTGTAGTACTTAATTGATAATAAAGTGCATTATCGGCCTTTGTCATACTTTTTGGTTATTACAATAATCAAAACACTTATTTTTAGCAACTTTATGGGTTTTTTCTTCGTTTTGCATAAACTTCGATTACAAATCGATACTAGTCGTGCCATCTATTGACATTTTAATGAACTAAGGTTTTCGTTGTATGCAATGAGACCCCGTGGTATAACTAAATTCATTTAAAATAAACAGTATAAAAATATGCTATCTTCATTATTACTAACAATATAGGCCAAAATATAAAAATGAGGTTAAAATAAAGATACCCATGAAGATTTGATTCACGTGTTTCCTCAGTGTAGCTGAATTCAATACCAACCTGCCAGCTGGACATTATATAATAAGTCAAAACATATCTTCGGTATCATCGAAAAGACAACTTATTAGGAAGTATAATTTTTAGAAATCATTCCCAACGTGCAAAATCATCAAAAATGTCCCAGCAAAACTTCCTTATTTCCGAAACATAAAGGACATGACTGTACACTGAAATAAATCATAACGATTTCCACAATTCATCTGCATCAAAGTCAGTTCCATACTAAGTTAGAAAAGTACATATTTAACACTTACCCCAGTTCACAGCACTAGGTATATGAAACACTTTAATCTTTGTAAAATTAAGGAATATTGAATATTTCATTAGATTTGCTAATATTAAACACAGAGATTCGCTTCCGTGATCTGGAGCTTGGACGTCATTCGTTTCAAGATTATTTCAACTACCTTTGAAGGCATTCAAAAATAAGTTAATATACCTAAAACATGTGTTAAAAAAGCCAGAAAAAAAATGAGAAAACGTTTATTATTGACTGCATAGCGATAAGTGCTACGTGAGTGCTACAATGGCTTTAACCCGGAAACATTATCTACCTAATCAGTGACGTTGATAACTTAAGAAAATATCTTTCATACAGAGCACAGTGACATCTGGTAGCCAGTAGATGTACTGTGGACTTGTTGACCTAACCATTGTAACTAAGATAATAGTGATAATGTAATGTAAAGACTCGGAAGTGCTGCCGTGCCGTGCCCATAGTAGAAGAGACATCTAGTGTCGAGTAGCACGTACTAACCGTCTAAGTGATACGTTACTCGTCGCCAGGAGGCTAAAAGCCTATTTCATCATCGATAGATATTTGTAAGTAGCAGAGCAGAGACAGATAATGGCCATTAGATTAGCAAAGGTCGAATAATTTTAATCAAGCACCAAATGATCAGAATTTATTCAGTAGATACTATCTAATAGAAATAACCCGATACCAGATCGATATTTTCTCAATACACGAGAAAAATCTATTCATTTCTATCACTGTCACGCAGTCGGGTAAAAGAGAGCTGTTATTACCCAACTACGGCGAAGCTTAATTCTCTTATTATACCAGCGATATTAAAAATATTATTGCATAGAAAATAGGTTGTTTAGAGCTTTCAACATAAGCACAAATACACTGTGGGCAAATACGCGTGAAAAATATAAAGCTTTCTTTATCATTGTACCCGACTACGGCGAAGCAAAAAGGAGGGTTATGATTTTATTATGTTTGTGTGTATGTATTTATGTATGTTCATCTGTTCCCGCATAACTTCTAAACTATTTATCATAATCCAACAAATGAGGAATCATAAGAAGCGCCTTGATTTTCCGCTGGTTATAGGATATGTGATGTCACACTAAATTCAATATGGCGCCTCTAGAGGACATAAGGTCATGACCAATTTTTTTTTTCCTAAAAGGTACCGTGTGATGTTTCAAATGTAAGGGCTTAACGAGCACATTTCAATAATATATATATTATTACTAGTTGTTGCTCGCTGCTTTGATTGCATTCGCTCGAGAATGTGAGCCAAACTCCAAAATAATGAAAAAAAAAGTTTAAAACCCGACTACGGAAAATCTCTCTCGGAAAGTATGAAACAAGGAGATATTATTAGTGATATTCAGAGGATAGCCGCGGTCGTATGCCAACTTGTCCTAAAGGATCGGTTACTACCATTATACTGTTAGACTTTAAAATATATTGTTGTACAAATAACCCTTAGGATAAGATGGCATAGTTGGGTTTTAGTTTTTAAACTCATTAGGTCTTACGATCCAAAAATGAAACAAAAAGTGAACTTTAATCCGAGACTCGAACTTGCACCTATGCGATTGCGTTCGATGGTGCTATCCACTAATTAAAATTCCGTCCGTCGCGAACAGTATCCAATATGTATAGCGTGCGCTATAACTATACATAAAAGCCAAGGCCTAAGTTTAAAAAGCGCACTTATACAGGGTGTAAAAAGACTTTTAAATTATTAATCTGAGGTCCGGTAGTCTAAGATGGTTGTTTGCACCACAGCTTGACAGAGTTATATAATTTCGAATGTTTCTAAGGTAACATAGCAACCTTGCGCTTTGCTGACGTAGGCATTACGTAAAGGTTACTTTAACACACCCCCACAAACAAAAATCTTAGCGACACTCCAGACCGATAGCTTAGCCCAAAGTAAGCCCAGAGACACAGGCCTGAAACTTAGCTCGGGCCAACGGCTTAGTCAAGACGTCAGCAACGTTGTCTTCAGTGGTAACGTAATCAAGCTCTATGGCGTTGTTCGCTAGACAATCACGAACGAAGTGAAACCTTATGTCTATATGCTTCGTCCTTCGATGTGCGACGGGGTTACGAGCCAGCTTGATGGCGCTCTGATTATCCATAAGAAGGCTGACAGGGGAATCTTTTTCGAAAATTGAAGACACTAACCTTCTCAAGTAAATTCCCTCTTTACATGCCTCCGAGAGAGCTACGTACTCTGCCTCCGTCGAGGATAGGGATATGCAGCTTTGTTTCTTGCATTCCCACGACACCAAGTTGTTTCCTAGCTTGAAGCAGTAGCCGCTATAGGACTTGCGGTCTTTAATATCTCCGGCCCAGTCAGCATCTACATAACCAGAAATGGTAAATGCGCTGGAATGGGCTACAGGCTTCCTAAACAGTAGTCCTAGACTAGCTGTGCCTTTTAAGTAGCGTAGTACCCGCTTGGCCGCTGTCATATGTACTTGCTTAGGACAGCTATTGTACTGAGCTAAGAAACTCACCGCTGCCGAAATATCCGGCCGTGTATTACAGGAGAGGTAAATGAGACCCCCTATGAGCGACTGGTACCTTAAAGTATCTTGGCGAGATAGAAGATCATCACTCCCACCCCCCTCTGCCAAAAACTTGTGGGTATCCAACTCCAGTGGCGTTTTCACTGGCTTACAGTCACTCATACCAAAATCTGTTAAGAGAGTTTCGACGTACTTACTCTGATTCAGAGATGTCGAACCATCCTCTTTTCTTTCGAGTCGCATGCCTAGACATTGCCTAGCTTCACCTAAGTCTTTCAACTTAAAATATGTTTGTAAACCTTTTAACAATGAATCCTTATCGCCTACATATTTGTAAAACACTATAAAATCATCGACATACAAACAAATGTAAACACTATTGCCGTAGTATAGACAACTGTCAATTTCACTACGGGTAAACGACAGTGTCAAAAGGACTTCATTGACTTTTTCATACCAGGAACGGCTCGCCTGTTTGGGACCGTATATGGCTTTTGTAAAAGACAAACTTTTGATTCGGAACCTCTTTCGATGCAACCTTCGGGTTGTTGCATTAAAACCTGCTCATGCAACTCACCATTTAAAAATGCGGTATTCACGTCGAAGTGCTGAATTTTCAGGTCCATTTGGACGGCTGCGGACAGCAGCACTTTGTGTGTGGATCTGCGTACGACTGGCGAAAAAGTTTCAAAGTAATCGATGCCGTGTGACTGGGTAAAACCTTTAGCTACAAGGCGGGCCTTGTAGGTTCTATTCCCATCGGCGTCGAACTTGTATTTGAAGATCCACTTATTGCCAACAATTTTAGCATCTTGTGGCTTCTCCACTAACTTCCACACTTTATTCTCGTACATAGAGTCCAACTCACGCTGCATAGCCGCTCTCCAGTCGTCCTTGTCTGGTCTGCTTAACGCTTCACTGACCGACTGAGGCTCCTCTTCCAAGTTGAAGCTAAACAATCCTAGCGCCTCTCTTAGTCTATTCCGAAGAAGATATCTAGGCTCTTCGTTTACAGCAGGAGCCTGTAGGCTAGGTTCTACAGTAGGTACCACGGCAGAATCCACTTCAACAGCAACTGGATCAGCCACTACCTCATTAGAACTAGCTACAGCATCTTCAAAGGGTTCCTCCACTGGTGTTGGGTTAGGCTTAGAGCCTAGCTCCCACAGGACCGAATTTTCCTGTTCTATAGTTTGAGGGTGACGCACTGAATCAGGAACTGACTCCTCAGTAAATATCACGTCTCTTGCCGTGATTGTACACCGAGGGTTATTGAGATCAGCAAAGCGATAGCCTTTTGTATCCTCGCAGTAACCTACGAAAAGGTATTCCTTCGCTTTGGCGTCCCACTTCCTTCGATTCTGTTTTGGAACGTGTACATAGGCAGTACTACCGAATATACGTAGATGTTCAAGACTTTGGACCTTTCCCGTCCACAACTCCTCCGGAATGCTCCCAGAGTTGGCACTATGCGGTAATCTATTCTTGATATACACAGCAGTACAGCATGCTTCTGCCCAGAACTTTTTATTAAGTTCTTTATTAAGAAGCATAGAGCGAGCCATCTCTACTATAGTACGGTTTGTACGTTCCGCTACCCCATTCTGTTCCGGAGTGTAAGGGACAGTCAACTGACGTTTTATGCCCTTACTACGCCAGAAGTGATCAAACTGTGCATTAACAAACTCTTTTCCGTTGTCCGTCCGTAGACATTTTACGGTTAAACCGGTCTCATTTTCCACACGCGTTACAAAGTCTTTGAAATATACAAAGGCTTCTGATTTCTCCTTGAGAAAGAAAGCGAAAATCTTTCTCGTAAAATCGTCCACTATAACCAGCATGTAACGAGCACCACCATACGAACGCTCCGACATCGGGCCGCAAACATCTGCGTGTAGCAGAGCAAGCTTTTCTGCTGCTCTCTCAGCGACATTCACTGGGAAAGGCATACGATGCGCCTTACCTTTGATACAGGCTACACAAGGCTCCATCACACCTTTTCCTCCCAACTCGAGATTAGGTAGCTTGCGTAAATCATTTAGGTTTACGTGACCAAGCCTCCTATGCCATAACAACAACGAGTTCCTAGCTTCAACTTTAGCAAAAACCCTTTCTACAACAGGGCCACAATTGTCCAACTTGTAGATACCTGAGGTTTCGCTTGCAGTTATCACAAGCTTACCCGAAATATGGCCTACCGAACTATGGGTTAAACGGCAACCACCCGTAGTGAAAACAACTTCCCATCCCTTACTTACTAACTTAGATACGGAAAGTAGATTTACTCTTAAATCGGGCACATAGTAAACAATATTTATGGGCAAAAAAACTCCTTGCAGTTTAACCATAATGTTGCCTACACCTATGCTCGATATCTTGTCATTATTTGCGCACGTCACAAAATTCTTATCAGTAACCTTAATGTCTCTAAACCAATGTTTTTGAAAAGACATGTGATTACTAGCACGGCTATCCAGATAAAAATCCGTCGCACTAAAGGTTTCGTTGACGCTGAACGAAGTACACAGGGAAATGTTCTTCAACTTCGTTTGTGTACCGGAAACAGATGCTTTCTCAGAAACTTTCAGCAACGGGCAATCTGGCTTCTTGTGCCCTTTCTTGCCGCACTTAAAACATTTTATTTTTGATTGCGACCGTTGTGACTGCTTACTCTTCGCGGCTAAAGCAGAACTGGATGAGGAATCTTCAGATGCAGTTTGACAGGAGTCCTCTTGTAGCAACTTTTGTCGAACATTTTCAGAGGTAAGTTTCATTCCCGAGTGCTCTAAGGCCATACGTAGGGGTCTATATACATCAGGCAAACCTCTTAAAAGTACGACAGCAACCAGGTCATCGTCAAAGCCTTGATTTATTTCTTTTAACTTCTGAGCGTGACCCATGACAGCTGCCACATACTCTTGCATCGAACTATGTTTCTCAAATTTTTCATCCAATAGGGAATTCATAAGGCTAATCCTTCTGTTAATACCTTTATCCTCGAAGACTGCTGCAAGCGAATCCCATGCCTCCTTCGCGGACTTAGCTTCTTTGACGTATGGGTACAGATGAGGCTCTAAATGCAGGCAAATAATAGCTAAAGCCTCCTGATCCTTCTCCACTTCATTAGCTTTCTCACTTGTAGGAGTAAAAGTAGTGTACTTGAAGCACTTTTCGCGTATAAGGAGCATTTTTAACGCAAATTTCCATGACGAGTAATCATCTAACCCACTAAGCTTAGGAATACTGAATTTGTTCTGGGCCCATAACTTTTTAAATTATTAATCTGAGGTCCGGTAGTCTAAGATGGTTGTTTGCACCACAGCTTGACAGAGTTATATAATTTCGAATGTTTCTAAGGTAACATAGCAACCTTGCGCTTTGCTGACGTAGGCATTACGTAAAGGTTACTTTAACAAAGACCACTCCTGGAAACTTAAAGGGGGGGTTCTAGGCACGCTACTGAATACGTTTATGTAAAAAAAACAGCAAAATTTGATGTCATTTTTGAAAAAAAAGGAATTTTTTTATTATTTTTAATTACCTCTAAACAACATGAGAAACCGAATACAATTTAAAAATGAATAAAATAGCAAAAATCCGCAATGAAAACCAAAGAGAAACACGGTAAATTCGCCAGAAACACACACAAGCGGCAGTATCAAGCGAGCGGGACACGCGGTTCAACTACGCACACACAAGCGGGGTGCGCGCGGGTCAACGACACAACAAATATGGCTGCCGCTCGTTCGAAAACTTAAAAAAATCAAAACTTACCATCTTAGCTACGTCTTCTTTCTGATCTTATGAGGTACGGCTCAAACTGAGCGCCCCCCGTCTCAAGACAGAGGGAGCTGTACGCACCGTCTCCTCATGAAGGGGAGGCATCAGCGTTGGGTCTTCGGCGCAGTCCTCTCTCAGCCTGTCAAATACCTCTCGTATTCTCCTTTTAATTTCTTCTGCACTGTCGCAGGGCCTGTTAAATACTCTTTCCTTCACATAACCCCACAAAAAGAAGTCTAACGGGGTTAAGTCAGGAGACCGCGGAGGCCAAGGCGTTTCACCGAATCGTCCGATCCAAAGTCCATGGAACATCTCATCTAATCTCCGACGCACTGACAGTAAAACATGAGGAGGAGCACCGTCATGCTGGAATCCGATGGATGATGTCGCGTAGGGTATCTCTCTCGATAGAGTTCTAAAGCAGCATCAGCAGCATTTCCTTCTGTCATGCCATAACACAAAACCATTTCTGCGTACTCCTGAGTGATAATTAACAAACTCACGACGACGCGGGCGGTTAGCCATTTTACAAAAAATAAACACAAAAGTTATCAACAAAAATCAAAACCAAATAAGTCACAAAAAACTACACAACTAAACACACCAGAAACACTCAGCGATTTAAGCAAAAAAGTTATAATCATAACAAATACCTAATCATAATCAGAACGAAGTTATTTAGGTACAAAAAACTTTAAAGCCTACAGAAAAAACAAAGGAAACGTGCGCGACGGGAATTAGTTACTGAGAGCACAGGTCTAGCTCGGAGCAGAACGATCCACTAACTACCTAATTACTGTTACAAACAATCAAAAAGAGCGGCCCGCTTTTGTGTGCGCGAAAGAACAGGATAGAATGATATTCAAGCACGGTAGCAGAAAAGAGAAGACCAAACATCAAGCGCAAGCCGAGTTTTAACACACGCAACATGACTTGCCAGTCAGGGGTTGTCAACTTTTACGTCCGCTATTAATAAAATTTCGCTTTAAAATTAAATTAAGTACTGCGCTCGACCCGTACCACGTGACTGGAGACTGCCGCTGCCGAGATGTGAAGAATGGCACTGTAAATAAGTCGGGAACATAACACGGGTTCGTCGTCGGCTGGCAAAGTCCACGTTTTTGGGTGAGTAGAAACTAGAACCGCGTGCTTACACTCACAGCGTACCAGCAGGGAGCGGCTTTCACATCTGACATCACAATAAACCGGTCAGTATTGGAATAAGGTACTTCCCATACAAAACCACATTATTTTGTTATGTGAAGTCTACTCTACATCACCCCCACCCCTATCACTTGCTACTAATTGTCAATGTTTATTGTTGATTTATGTTGAGATAATTATGACAATCCTGTGTATTTCAGATGGTAAAAAGGGATTCGCGAGAAAGTGTGCTGTCTGTGGCTGTACAATTTATTTTAAATAACAATAACATATCGTATCTAAGTTAATAATTATTAAAAATAAAAACACAACTTTGGCCCTGCGGCCCGTGTACCGCCGCGATTGGGCACCCCTGCTACGGCCAAGCCAGTAGGCAACGTTGCCAGGTTTCCGCGCTCGGCAGCGGCGCCTCCGTCGCTCCACAGTCGCGGCTCGCGAGCCGTGCGGGTAATACGCAAGATGCTGTCGCGCAATCGCGCGTCCCCCTTTCAGTGATCGTGTTTTGTTTCGATAATTTCGTTTTTCGTAAATAGTTTTGTGTGTGTTTTATTAATTTTACTACGCCAAAAAATTCCGTGGCTTAGTGTTCTTGGTAATGAAAATTGTGAATAGTGTGCACGATGAGTGTTGGATTAGTGAGAGGTGGTGTTGTACTTGCAGATACATAGCACTACAGAGTCCACATCAGTCTTCCAGGTATTCCAGTCAGTCTACCAGGTACTCCAGGTAAGGTTTTACTAACAACTTTGTAGGCAAGACCCATAGTTGGTATGCAGTATTAAGCTTCTCTCTGACTGAGCCCTCCTGTGTGCACCCGAACCAAAATGCTTTTTTTGGGCTCAGGAAATTTTCGTCGATTGTTTTTTTGTTTCCAACCCCGCCTTTTTTACTGTTGCATCGTCTAGGGGCTACCAGGGAAAATAACTTTGGTCATGTGACCTTTTTATGTAGGATGCACCGTTTTTGAAAAACAAAAATGCAACCAAAATCCAAAAGTCCACTAAAAGTAGACTTAGGGGCACTTAGGGATTTAGCCATGATGACCCCCTGTTCTGATGATGGATATGCGATAGATGGCCAAGTCCCTGGCCCATAGGGTCCCTGGCCCATAGGGTCCCTAAGAGTACACTCCAAATGAGACTGATTGTATCGTATCTTATACCAACAAAGGTGTTGGGAGCTAGGTCTGGATTTTTCGATAAGTTAACATTGTGTTATTTACCAACTTGCGAAGTGCAACAGCTGATCACAAAAACAAACCGCGGGGCGGGCGGGGGTGGTGGCGAACGGACGCAACGACGACTACGAGATGCAAAAACGTTGCCTAGCTTAGTAGGTACGTACAACGACGGGCACACTCACACGATTGCGGCGGCATGCGGCAATGAATTTTTGCACGTACATTGCTTGCTTAAAAATGATCACATGTCTAAAAAAAGGTTTTTTTAAAAACGTACATGGTGATTAAACTTCATATAGGACGTACATAAACCCCGTGAAGTTTCCGGGAGAGGTCTTTTTACACCCTGTAGATATAGGTTCTTTGGTGTTTACGTGTGGTCAAGCGTACGTGGCATTATCAACGGTGACAAGTCTGGACGGATTACATTAAATCAATGTCGACTCCGGTAGCTTCAAAGCTCAGGGGCTGCTATTAATGAATATAATCGATTGATTACGAAAAACTAATAGAGACAGAGAGTGGGCTCTTAGAAAATCGATAGCCGACGTTCAAGAAATCATACCCGAAAAAAAAAGGTACTACAAAAAGAAGTAAGATCCCAGCAAAAACATTGGAATGTAAAATAAGCCAAGTCATGCACTGTACCCTCTACAGCCTCTACACTGTAAAAAAAGTTATCAGATCCCACTATTTACCGCCAAGTTTGTATTGTTTTATCATTGAATCGCCAATTCGATAATTTTATCATAAATTACGCACGTATTCTTAATAAAAACCAATATTTTATGATTCTATAATTTACATAATATCTGTTTTTATATTAAAAAAATATTGTGACTTGGCATCGCACAGCAAAAGTATGAAAAAACTATACTTACGGACGTAAACACCTAACGTTATGTCTGTTTATTGATAATATGTTTAGCAAACTGACAGTACCTATCTACACAGCAACATGTTTATGCTGTGCGATTGCCTGGTCACAATATGTTTTTAATACTGACTGACTCGGTGGCTAAGTGGTTAGCGATCCTGACCTCTTATCCGAGAGTCGTGGGTTCGATCCCCACACAGGGCAAACTTTTCTGTGATGAGCAGAATTGTTTGCTCTGAGTCTGGGTGTATTATATCTATACAGGGTGTAACAAAATTGGTGTAGGAGCCGAAAGGGGGTTATGAGGCAACATAAATGCATTCCAGGAAAAATACTAAAAAAATCTATCTCATACCGTTACCGAGTAATTGATCGTAAAAGTTCAAGCAAAAAATATCATACTGTATGAAATCATATGTTAAGGGTCAATGATCTAAAGACTGACTCGGTGGCTAAGTGGTTAGCGATCCTGACCTCTTATCCAAGAGTCGTGGGTTCGATCCCCACACAGGGCAAACTTTTCTGTGATGAGCAGAATTGTTTGCTCTGAGTCTGGGTGTATTATATCTATATGTATATGTATGTATTTAAAAATATATGTGTATGTATATCAGTCTCTGGTTCCCAAGATACAGGGAATCCTAGTTTGGGGCCAGATGACCGTGTGTGATTTGTCCCAGATATTAAAAAAATAAAAAATATAAAAAAATATAAAAACAGATATTATGTAAATTATAGAATCATAAAATATTGGTTTTTATTAAGAATACGTGCGTAATTTATGATAAAATTATCGAATTGGCGATTCAATGATAAAACAATACAAACTTGGCGGTAAATAGTGGGATCTGATAACTTTTTTTACAGTGTAGAGGCTGTAGAGGGTGCAGTGCACGACTTGGCTTATTTTACATTCCAATGTTTTTGCTGGGAT
Source organism: Coleophora deauratella (assembly GCA_958295455.1). Taxonomy (NCBI): domain Eukaryota; kingdom Metazoa; phylum Arthropoda; class Insecta; order Lepidoptera; family Coleophoridae; genus Coleophora; species Coleophora deauratella. The sequence goes on along the minus strand of OY282397.1, from coordinate 17,763,342 downwards.
GTTTATTATTCTTCTTCGATGTCGTAACCCCAGGGATTGCGGATCATGACCACCATAATTTGTTTTAGACATATTCATTGTTTTCACATTAGACAGTAGACATTTCTTTTACCCCCTGGCCACAGCCAACTGCGGCGCGAATTGCGACAGAATCGGCACTCGTCAGGCGCACAATAGCGTGCTACTATGCTGCGGTTTTTTCCTTTGACAGTGTCAAGTAAAAATTCACAGCTCCGCACACCGGAGCCTGATTCTGGCACAGTGTATTGCATTGCATACAGTATTTTGCATTTATAATAATATTATAGATGAGGGTGTGAGCGACCCCAGCAAGCACTTTTTCCTGGGGCTCCTAGGATAATCCTACCTATCTCAAATTTTAGAGCATAATTAGAGCAATCATCATGCCAAGGGAAAAAATTTGAGCAATCATACTTTTCGAGATACGAGCGCCTAAAGGTGTGCTTGCTGGATGGCAGTCCACCCAGTAAGCACAACTGGTGCACAAAAACTACGAAGACTTGGGAAAAAAATTTGATGCACAGATTTAGAGCATCATAAAGTGAGTCGGACTGCAAAGTTTCATGAATGTCATGTCAATAGTTATCTCGCTAGAACGCAAAACCTGCTTCACGTTCTTTTCACGAATCTTTCTAGCAGTCACATCAGATCTCAGCAATTACAGCATCTTGGTTCAAAATTTTTATGCCAGGATTTAGAGCAACACGAAAAACGTATGCTCAATTATTTTTGAATCCCAAAAATCAGTACTTTTTGTGCTACGAGCCAATGTTTTTTCCTTGCTGGGCGGACATAACAAAAGTGACAAAGCTGTATAGCTTTGCAACTAATATGAATACAAGACTGGTTCTTATGCTCAGATTTAGAGCAAAATTTGAGCATTCTGCTAAAAAAACTAGATTCCCAAACGTTATAGTTACAGCGGTAGACCCTAAAAACTGATTTTTCCCGCCAACTTTTTGAATAATTACGGCGTGATATCTGCTGTATCATCTTAAATGTAGTGTAACAAATTACAGACACTATGTGAGTTTTGGGCAAGGATTTTTTTTTAAGTGAGCGCTCATTTCTTAGCTTTTAAATAACTGACCACGCTGAATACGTTAAAAACAACCAACTTCAATCGCAACAACTCCAATTTTGCTGTTTTTGTTGATTTTCTCAAAAACCGCTGAATCGATTTCGATAAAATTTATATGGGACCACCTGTGAAGTATAAACAAAAAAAAGAATTTTCCAAATCGGTTCAGGCGTCTTTGAGTAATCGGTGAACATACATAAAAAAAGATTCCAATGAATTGAGAACCTCCTCCTTTTTTTGAAGTCGGTTAAAAAGTATTAATTTAATGTAAACAGTGTAATAGATTTTTCATAATTAATTGTTTTTGGTAACAAGGTAGAATTTCAAAAAAATCTAAAAACAGTAATATCTCAGTAACCATAAATTTTTGACCCCTGGTTAACTGGACTTAATTTATTGCAAACGACCTCTAGTATAACCCCTTTGAAGGATCATGTCGGATTACCAATCATCCTGTATACTTAAGTATTTACAGTAAAATCACATATGACTCAACCATAACAATATCAACATCTAATTCTTAAAGAATAAATAATTCTTATTCTTGTTCTTTATCTGCACATCACTTTTTTAATCTGTGACATCACAGAAATGTTTGCCCTGGGTGGGGATCGAACCCATGACTCTCGGATCAGTAGTCAGGAGCGCTAAAAAATTTAAGCGTATTTATTTATCTTTCTTTGTCTTTCGGCAACCGTATCGGATTTTTGCACCCATTCACTGCACAATAATTGCATCCTCTTTTTGGCATTTTGGAACGAAAAAGTTTTCACGGGAGGAGTTCCGTGCACTGTGCGTGCAAGCGCTAAGACGTGCGGAGGCTCTCTGACTCTTTTACATTCGACTGTACACGGAGCTGCAGGTACATAGCGCGCGACCTTGAGGAAATGACGGAGGCCTGCTACCACCTCCACCATACACACTTGGCACCCATGTGTGGATTTTGGCTTAACCTTGCCATATGCGCAGAGACCCATGCACCTACACTGGAGGAGACAATGTGTTTTCACCAATATAGGAAAGAATCTAAAGTCAACAATGAAAATATCATTTTAATCCAGTCCTATTCCCCTCTTACTAGTCAATGATATTAATTAAATGCCTTAGATCAGCCTTTCTAAACTCATAGCCTCATGTTACCCTACAAAAATTCCAAGACTATAGCAAACCCCTAAAAATATTTTGTGTATTGATATTTTTTTAAATGTACATCATGTCGCAACAATGTTTTAACTAGTGTGATGGAGCCTTGCTCTATCACAAGAATCTTTTCCTGTACTTCCTACAACCACCTATTTTATTTTATTTTATTGTTTATTGTACACTGATACATGATAAATACAAGGATTGTAAACGTAATTACAAATGGTATGCTTAACTCTGTAAGAGTTTTCTGCCAACAAACCAGTAAATATGAGAGAATGGGATGTAAACGGGTAAAAGCGTGTACAAATAAAGTAAGAGATCTGACAGAGCATTGAAAATATAAAATACCAATAATCATTCTAATAAACCAGTAAAAAGATAAATGTATAAGAAAAATATACAAAATAATAATAATAATAAATATCATAACACATAAATGATATACACATATATATTTATTGATATACTTACACTAAATAAACATATTTACATATATTAAATAATATAGAATAAATATAATATATACATATAAAGAATATATATAGGGTGACTTTAAATTAGTTCTTAATACGAAAGGGTATGTATGTGCTCATGATAACAAACAACTTTCCCTAAGGAACCCATGGTCAAATCGCAAAAAAAATTTTGGAGTCTCCATACAAATCGAGCTACTGACCGGCCAAATTAGTATGAAGAGTCCAAATTTTTTTTTGTTATTTGACTATGGGTTTCTGAGGGAAAGTTGTTTGTTATCATGAGCACATGCATAGCCTTTCGTATCAAGAACTAATTTAAAGTCATCCTATATATAATAAGTTGCAGTAAATAAAAGAAAGTCAGGACAAGTAATGTTCTTTAACTCTTCTCTTAAAGATGTGTATGCTCAGACTGTCAGAAAATTATTAACATTATAATGTAGCAGCATTGAACGTAATTTCCTCAATGACTAATACTAAAGGGTAACATATAAACTGGTATTCAGTTAGAAGGATCAGTTTTAGAACCTGATTCATGAAAGCATCTTCGTCTGTTTGTAAAGCAATAGGTGCAGGGCAGTGGGGCTCACCACGAGATGCTTGGCGTTCTGCAGCGCGCGCGCGAGCCGACGGCACTTGTCGCGCAGCTCGCGAGGGCTGTCCTCCACCTCGCGCGCGCGCTCAGCAGCCCGCGCGCGTCGCGCCGCCGCCGCCGCCGCCGCCGCTGCCGCGCGCTCGCGGGCCTGCTGCCCGCCGCCGCTGCCGGTCGTCGCAGCCGCCGCGCCGCCGCCGGTGGACAGCCGCGCGCTGGAGCGCACGGGGGCGCGCCGCCCTGCCATGCCGCTAGCTACTCCGCGCGCCTGCGAGAGCTCACAGGACGGCACGACGCGGACACGAAGCTCCGTGTCGCTTGTGATTTCTGGACCCGCCTCCCTCTCATAACTTCTAGTGGATGTCTATTTAATATCACCTCGTGACCGTATCCTCAAACAACAAGCACAAACACAGGTGACAACGAATGTTGATAAATTAATTTGACCACAGATACACCACAGATACGAGACAGCAGGCAGAGGACTTTGACATGACAGCGGATTATTTGGGATCCCGTTTCAGAATGAACATGATTTACCTGACAAGACACTGTCCCTTTCACACTTGCTTTCTAGGGTTTCGTTCCGGAAAACAACTCTGATTTGAGACTTTTTGGCGGGAACTCGCGACAAGAGTTGGCTTGTCATTTTTGTTTTATTATCAGAAAAAATAGAGATCGTGGTTTTTAATGCATAATATTGATAGTGTATTGTTCAATTAAGTGCCATTTAAGTGTCTAATATGTAGGATAATGAAATAAAAGTGTGTAGACTGAGTTTCGAGTGCTCTCAAGAAGTCCATGAAATCTTCATCAAAAGTGCTATCATTTTGCTGAAGAATAGGGTAGTTAACTAACAAAGAGTAAGAATTTGAAAATAAAATGAAGAAAACAATACTGAAGACGTAAACTTTGAAACTCAAAAGAAAAAACATAACTAATGACGAGGCGGTATGGCCATGGAGCCTTAGCCTGCCCAACAAGGGCGAAAAAAAAATAGTCTAGGACTAGGCTGAACGTAGTCCATCCGTAGGTAGTACGTTCAGCCTAGTCTTTATAAATTAATATTTCCCCGGGACAAATCCCTCATAAATAGATCGATTTTGGGCTTAATAATTTGTACCGAGTTCTACGCAACGCCGAATGTAGGTACTTTCAGAAGAACAAATAACACAGACCTGCGAAATTAAATTAAAATACTGCGCTTTTTTCTACCACGTCAAGTTTTTTTAATGGTGACATGCATATTTTATTATTTTTTATCAATTTCCATGAAAAACAAAGAAAAATTAATGTAATATTTTTTTTTCATAAAAAACCAACAGTGTTGATTAAAGACAATGTAAAAGAGATAAAAGAGACTAAGTAAATCAAAAATACTTATTTTTTTACTTCCTTCAAAACTTCTGTTCAGTCTTTTTTCATGCTTCCTATATGGCTCAAAATAGCTGGAAATCCCTGGACAAGAATTGCCAAAAATAGAGAAGAATGGAGAGTCTTGGAGGAGGCTTTTACCGCCCTGGGCGGTCCTTATACAGAAGAGCAAATAGAAGATTAAGATTAAAACTATAGAAAATAATTATACATATATTTAAACTAACAACCTCACTAACATATAAATATAATATACATACATAAGAAATGATCTACATATACATATAAATATTAATATTTAAACACTAACATTATTTGAGAATACTTAGGTAAGAAGGGCATGTCAATATTAAAAGTGTGAACCGTAACTTGTATAAGGAAATAAAAGCTTATTTATTTATTTATATGGCTCAAATTCGATAACTGAGCCGTAGTCACACCAAGTTACCACATCATCGGCGTGACTTTGTTTTTAGGCTTTCCTCCAGGAACCCTCGAGTTTTCAAGTATTCTATGCGTTAGCCGTATGCTTTATCTATCAAATTTCATCCAAATCCGTTTAGCAGTTTCGGCGTGAAAAAGGAACAAACAAACAAACATCCATACTTTTGCATTTATAATAATATTATAGATGAGGGTGTGAGCGACCCCAGCAAGCACTTTTTCCTGGGGCTCCTAGGATAATCGTACCTATCTCAAATTTTAGAGCATAATTAGAGCAATCATCATGCCAAGGGAAAAAATTTGAGCAATCATACTTTTCGAGATACGAGCGCCTAAAGGTGTGCTTGCTGGATGGCAGTCCACCCAGTAAGCACAACTGGTGCACAAAAACTACGAAGACTTGGGAAAAAAATTTGATGCACAGATTTAGAGCATCATAAAGTGAGTCGGACTGCAAAGTTTCATGAATGTCATGTCAATAGTTATCTCGCTAGAACGCAAAACCTGCTTCACGTTCTTTTCACGAATCTTTCTAGCAGTCACATCAGATCTCAGCAATTACAGCATCTTGGTTCAAAATTTTTATGCCAGGATTTAGAGCAACACGAAAAACGTATGCTCAATTATTTTTGAATCCCAAAAATCAGTACTTTTTGTGCTACGAGCCAATGTTTTTTCCTTGCTGGGCGGACATAACAAAAGTGACAAAGCTGTATAGCTTTGCAACTAATATGAATACAAGACTGGTTCTTATGCTCAGATTTAGAGCAAAATTTGAGCATTCTGCTAAAAAAACTAGATTCCCAAACGTTATAGTTACAGCGGTAGACGCTAAAAACTGATTTTTCCCGCCAACTTTTTGAATAATTACGGTGACTCGCGGCAGATTGCGACGTTGCCGCTCTTATTTATTTCTAGTTCAAGCAATAACTGACTTTGTGCTGTGAGTATAAGGTACATTTGAGTTTCAAACTATCGATTGTCATTTACATTAGACAATTTACATTTACATTAGACATTATTTACATTAGATAGACAAGAAACAAGCGGGACAAATATAAATGGAAGTGTTGGTGATCTTAAACAATACGTAAGGGTTTAATATGACAGAAATTGGTATTAAAATTGATGTACTGCCGTTTTAGTTGACAGCTGATATTATATCTTTATATTTTATAGCTTAAAAGACATGTCACGAGGTCACTGAGTGTTAATAAAACAATAACTCTTGAAAAGCCTAAAAGTAAGAGGAAGGTTGATGTCGGCTATCGTTGTTTAGACTTCAGGGATCAGTGTCACAAATTAAACGCATTTAGGGCTTTTACATTTTGTTTAATAATCAGTCTTACGCAGCAAAATATATGTATAATCTTTTTATTTACCTAATAATTAAACTGTGTGTAAAAAGTACCATGCCAAATCAACTCTATAATCAGTAAATGTGTCATCAATTCTTAACCTTTATACTAGTAAAAATATAGATATTAAAAAATATATATTTTAGAAACAGACATCCATAATCAGTTTTTTGTAACTTTTATACACACAAGGGTTTTAGTCAAGCCGAGCTTCTCTTGTTTTATTTAGTTGCTTAGAATTTTTTTATATTTCATTATGTGTGTTACCAACGCAATAAACTAATGACAAATAAATTTTACCCTACATCCACACATTCGGCCAATGCAACGATGAAGACCGATAGTAATAAAAATCAGTCACCACAGCCGCAGTTCAGTGTGACTTGCACTCTTGCTTTTTCGCGTCGATGGCGTAAGTTAACTGAATAAAAGTTAGATAATTATCTGGATAAGTTTTTCTGTTAGTGACATTTAACTCGACGGTTTTCGCGTTTTCCAAGACACTCTGACACATTCGTGCCAATTAATATATTTAGATGGTAGTCGTAAAGTTATTTCAGGTGTCTGACAGTGGGGTTCACCACTAGCCCTATAATCACCATACAAATAAAAATATTTTTATTTGGGTACAGTTGGGGACTTTTATGTAGGTACAGTGGTCTTGAACGCGGCACTAGGTATACCTTGTTTCAATCCAATTAAAAAAAAGGTAAACAATCTTACTAGGGAACTGACACATGAAAACGTCAATTTCGTACCTGCTTCATATTTTCATTGATTACTTTGATGTAGTTTTACCTACGGAATATGAATATGACTAATGTGTTGGTCGAATGTGTGGATGTAGGGCGTTTTGCGTTTTGTTTTTGTACTGCTATATACAAATATTGGAGCATGGCTGAAATCGGAACGATGCCGCCGCCGCCACCACCAGCAAGACGCAACGATGAACCACAAGCGTTCCGTATTATAGGTATTCCGCTATCGTATGATTTACATGTATTTATTTATTAGTTTATTTCAGGCACAAGGCCCATAGAAATATATAAAATCGTCGTTGTTTCTAGTCTATATCAATGTAAGTGACAATCGATAGTTTGAAACTGAAATGTACCTTATACTCACAGCACAAAGTCAGTTACTGTTTGAAGTAAAAAAATTAAGAGCGGCAACGTCGCAATCTGCCGCGAGTCGCCGTAATTATTCAAAAAATTGGCGGGAAAAATCAGTTTTTAGCGTCTACCGCTGTAACTATAACGTTTGGGATTCTAGTTTTTTTTTTTAGCAGAATGCTCAAATTTTGCTCTAAATCTGAGCATAAGAACCAGTCTTGTATTCATATTAGTTGTAAAGCTATACAGCTTTGTCACTTTTGTTATGTCCACCCAGCAAGGAAAAAACATTGGCTAGCACAAAAAGTACTGATTTTTGGGATTCAAAAATAATTGAGCATAGGTTTTTCGTGTTGCTCTAAATCCTGGCATAAAAATTTTGAACCAAGATGCTGTAATTGCTGAGATCTGATGTGACTGCTAGAAAGAACACTGCCGACAAGTGAACATCTAGCCCCGTATTTTTGTCTTTTAAAAATGTTATACTGTAATATTCTATCTAAAAACAGTTGCAAAATAATTATAAGGTGAAAGTTTCAATGTCAAAATGTTTTCAAATGCAAACAATCAGTAATAAGTGTTAAAAATTTAAGCTAAAAGTCTGAGACCAAAAACGAATTATTTGTTGTCAAACTTGTTTATATACGAAAGTGACAAGTGCCAAAGCAGTGTGATAAAAACTAAGTAAAGAAAACAAAATGTGATCAAGGATATTTTACCTCAGTAGTGATTGTTTTAACATTAATTGAATAAACAGCAGTCGTAATTCCTCGTACAATAATAAATTTTTAGACTTACCTTCATCAAAAATATTGACTGTGTTCGGGCTTAATCGATAGTGTACCAGTATTTCAACCTAAACCTTCAGCGGTCAATAGACTTGTGGTAACAGCGTTGACCTGGTGGCACGGTGGCACGTGTTCAAACCCTGCATCGTCGGTCGGTCGTGGACTTAAATTCTTTTCTGTGACTTTTATGCAATTGCGAAAGTTTTTGTTATCGTTTTCTTTTAATAAAAAATTATCCCGATAAAGAATGGCCAGTGGTTATGAAAACGTAACAATTCGCAAACTTAATCAAACAAATCTCCACTCTTCATTGCTTGAGTCCGATGATGAAAACTTACAAGGAATGGAACTGCACAGCAGTTGCCCGTTACTGCCTTTTAATGATCAGGAGGAGATGGAAAAGTTAAAAGAATTGATAAGTTCTCTACAGAAAAAATTAGAAAGTGCCGATATTGAAATAGAAAATCTCTCTTTAGAAAATTATTCCCTCAAAGAAGATTTAAAACTAATTGATTTAAGAAACAAAAAATTAGCTAACATTTGCTCCACGGAAAAGAAAAAGAAACAGGAGAAAAAGAATCAAACATTAAAAAAGGTTCAATTGGAGTTTACGAAATCGCCGCAAATACAGAATTCCTGCGACAAGCAGCCTATTCAGCATAATTCACCAGGTCAATATCGGGACATTACTCCCATAAGAATTGATATTGAAAACAATTTAAGGAATCTTTTGCACATAGAAAAAGAAAAATGTGAAGAACTATTGAAAATCATAGAAGAAAAGGACTGTTTGATAAAAACATATGAAGAGAAAATAGAGAATTATATTTTACAACAAAATCCTAGGAGTAAAACCCATAACAACAAAAAGCTAATGAAGCAATTGAAAATAAAAAATAAAAAAGTAAAAAATCTAGAGAAACAATGTAGCCAAATGAAAAGACAGAACATGACTCTTAATCAACAACTGAAAAAAATACATATAGAACGAAAAAATGCTAGTACTGAACGAAGTATTCCAAAACAAAATGAAAATCTGAATGTTCTAATAACAAATAAAACTGACCAATGTAAGAAAAAGAAAATTGTTGTTGTCTCTGATGAAATGGGCATAAACATGGGGCAAAAAATGAATGAAGCTAGTGATATTACTGTTACAAATTATTGTAAACCGAATGCTAGTTTTAATGAAATCCTAAAAGATGTGCATACATACATACAATCATTAGAGGAGACAGATACATTATTAGTACTAATAGCTAAATATCAAAAACCTCATCACTGGTATGGCTCATACTATAATAAACTACTACAAAATATCGTACTGTCCGATAAACGACGCTGCAGTATTATCCTTTCTGGTTTAATGTATGACGGTTATAATGATCAGCATATCGACTGACTCGGTGGCTAAGTGGTTAGCGATTCTGACCTCTGATCCGAGAGTCGTGGGTTCGATCCCCACACAGGGTAAACTTTTCTGTGACGAGCAGAATTGTTTGCTCTGAGTCTGGGTGTATTATATCTATATATGTATGTATTTAAATGTATATGTGTATGTATATCAGTCTCTGGTTCCCAAGATACAGGGAATCCTAGTTTGGGGCCAGATGACCGTGTGTGATTTGTCCCAGATATTATTATTATTATTATATCTATGAAATAAACCAGAATATTCTACATACTGCCAAAACTAATGAGAATGTAAGATTTATCGACCTCAATAATAACATATTTACAGACAAACTAACAATGAAGAAACGGCAGCATGAGATAGCAAACTCAATAGTAAACCAAATCGAAAATTTCTCTGGATCATCCTGTCTTCACTTTGTAAAGTGCAACCGAGAGAAGGCTACAATAGAAGAAACAAATTTTCGAAAGGGGACAGCGCTAATGCCGCTAATACAAAGCGGCTAAACATAGTGCACTCAAATATATGAAGCATTAGTAATAAATATTTAGAGTTAGATTTTTTGACAAGCAAAACAAATTGTGATGTACTGTGTTTGACGTGGGCTACAGATGCTCAAGTCAGTACAATGAACCTTGAAAATTTTAGTTTAGCAGCTTATTATAATAGAATTATGTTTATTCACGGTGGTGTTGCAATCTATGTTAGAGAAGGAATTGAATGCAGGGAAAGAAAAGACATTACTAAACTGAGCTTTGAAATGAATTTTGAAGTAGCTGCAGTAGAGCTTAAGACATCTAAATTAGTAATAGTATGTCTATACCGACCTGACTATGATTTTGATATTTTCAATGATGTGTTAAATATAATACTAAATAAATTAAGTAAGGAAGGGAAACGGTTAATAATTGCAGGTGATTTTAATCTAGATGTGTTGAAACTGGAACAAAATAACAAAGTCAAAAGATTTAATAGAACGCTTTTAAATTATAATTGTAGTTAATTGATAAATGAACCAACTCGCACGGAAAAGACAAGTGCTACTTGTTTAGATAATTTTGTAATAAATTTTGAAAAAGATTACTGTGATACTGCAGTGTTAGAGTGTAAATTATCAGACCATAATTTCATACAATTAAAATGCAATGTAAATGTTAATATTCAAAACAAAAATGTACCAAAATTAATGAGAAATATGTCAAAGGATAACTTTAATTACTTTCACTTTTTATTTAACTCAGATGAATCTCTACAACGTGATATATTTGAGGCAAATAATGCAGAGGAAAAAAATGAGTATATTTTTGGGCGCACTCTTACATTACTATGAAATAGCGTTTCCATTAAGAAAACAACAGAATAAAATTAAAAATAGAAAATGGTACACTAAAGGTATTGAGACATCAAAATTAAACTTAGAAAAAATGCAGTGCCTACAAGAAATTTGTCCATGTGAGCTAAGAAAAAAAAGGATAGTTAAATATAAAAAAGTTCTAAAGAAAGTAATGTATAAGGCAAAAAAAAAAATCAGTACTCACAACGAATCCACAAAGCAGACAATAAGATAAAAGAAACATGGAAAAGGGACTTTTTGGCGGGAACTCGCGGCAAGAGTTTGTCATTTTTGTTTTATTATCCGAAAAAATAGATATCGTGGTTTTTAATGTATAATATTGATAGCGTATTGTTCAATAAAGTGCCATTTAAGTGTCTAATATATAGGATAATGAAATAAAAGTGTGTAGACCGTGTTTCGAGTGCTCTCAAGAAGTCCATGAAATCTTCATCAAAAGTGCTATCATTTTGTTGAAGACTAGAGAAACAGTTAAAGACGACAGAAATTGATAAATGAGAACTCAAATGATACAGAAAAATATTTAGAGAAGAGCAAACTACGTAAGAATAGGCTGTATGGCCAGAGAAGCCTTTGCCTTTTCCTTGCAAAAGCAGGAAAGAACCAAACAAAAAAAAAAAAAAAAGAAACATGGAAAATCATTAGGGAACAAACAAATACGAAAACTCAAACAAAACCAGTAATATATAAAATCAAAAATGGTGACGGTAAAATTTTAACAGATAAAAAAGATATCGCTGAATATTTAAATAGTTTTTTCGCCACAATAGCAAGACAGATATCAGGTCATTTAAATGTTAAAGTGGAGACATGTGATATATATCTAACATTAGTTGACAAACCAAAAACTAAATTTCAACTCTCTTTTTTATAAGCTATAATTTGACATTTTTATATGTAATTAATTTATGTTAAAATAAAATTTCTGAAAGTTAATGTATATATAAATAAATAATGTAATAATAAAAAAAAACTCACACAAATGAATTTAAATCATCTAAGAGCTATTGTTTCTAAATTAAAAAGCAAACCTACAAAAGATGTTTATAACCTTGATACCAAAACAATAAAAACGATGATTAAAGATAATGACTATTTTGCTAAAATGTTGCTAGATATACTAAATCAATGTATTTCAGAGGGGATTTTTCCGGCGGTTCTCAAGTATGGTAGTATGGTTATTCCACTTTACAAAAAGGGAGAAAAAGATGACCCTAATAACTATAGACCAGTATGTGTACTTCCAGCCATTTCAAAAATCTTAGAATATTTTATAAAAGATAAACTAGTTGAATATTTCGAATCTAACGGTCTTTTCACTGAGAAACAGTTTGGATTCAGAAAAAATAAGTCCACTACACTGGCGATAAAGAACGTTATTAGCTTTGTTTTGGAGGCTATGGACGAGTCTTCTAAATGTTCAAGCCTCTTTTGAGATCTTTCCAAAGCTTTTGATTGCTTGCGACACGATATCTTGCTACATAAACTAAATTATTATGGAATATCGGGTCATGAACTAAATTTTATGCAATCATATTTGAGTAATAGAAATCAGATATTACAAGTTAATGATACATATTCCACTAAAGTAACGACAGACATTGGTGTACCTCAAGGCTCTATTTTAGGTCCGGTATTATTCCTTATCTACATAAATGACTTGCCAAATTGCTTACCTTCCTGGGCCTCAGTTACCTTATTCGCAGATGATATACACGTAGGTATCAAAGAAAAAGATAAAACATCTATGGAAATTAATGTAAAAAATATCACAACCATCTTAAAAAATGGTTTGAGGCGAATGGAATAGTTTTAAATGTAGACAAAACCACTTTAATGACTTATGAAACAAAAAAGACAACTTCAGTAAAAAATGCACAAGAAACAAAATTTTTAGGATACTACATAGACTATACTCTAACTCATAATGTACATATTAGTAAATTATGTAACAAGATTTCTAGTGCTAATTACGCATTGCTTAAACTAAAATCTCTTGTTAACAAACAGACATAAATAAATATTTACTATGCATACGTGCAATCACTGCTAAATTACGCAATCATAGTTTGGGGTAATGGGTCAGAAATTCAAAAATTACTAAGGCTACAAAAACGTTCACTGCGAATAATAAACAGAAAACATAGGTGAACATCGGCGCGAAATATATTTGTTGATAATAGGATAATGACACTGGTTTCTTTGTATATTTACCGTTCGTTAATAGAAGTTCATACCGAAAAATCTACTTTTTTTAAATTTAAAGATGTACATAAGTATAACACTAGAAATAAAAATAAATTAATTGCACCAAGGACTAGAATTGTTAAAACATCCAAGCAAGGCGTAGCAATTAGAATTAAAATGTACAACGCACTGCCCCATAACGTAACTGAACTGGAATTACCCGCCTTTAGAAAAACTGTAAAGAACTTCTTGGAAGGCAATGCATTTTATAGTTTAGATGAGTATTTTGAAGCGCCTAAGGACATGCTCAGCCTCAAATATGGAAAATATTTTTAATTTTAATGCTAATTATTATTATTTACTGTTTTTTTGTATTGGACGAGTAATGTTACATTGTTACTTGGCAAATAAAGAATTGAAATTGAAAGATTCGTGAAAAGAACGTGAAGCAGGTTTTGCGTTCTAGCGAGATAACTATTGACATGACATTCATGAAACTTTGCAGTCCGACTCACTATGATGCTCTAAATCTGTGCATCAAATTTTTTTCCCAAGTCTTCGTAGTTTTTGTGCACCAGTTGTGCTTGCTGGGTGGACTGCCATCCAGCAAGTACACCTTTAGGCGCTCGTATCTCGAAAAGTATGATTGCTCAATTTTTTTCCCTTGGCATAATGATTGCTCTAATTGTGCTCTAAAATTTGAGATAGGTAGGATTCTCGTAGGAGCCCCAGGAAAAAAGTGCTTGCTGGGGTCACTGACACTAGATGAGGACAGGTATTTTGTACAACAAGGCTGAGGTCCCTAGCCCCTATCCCTGTCTTAGTCTAGGAGTTTAGGGTACATAATGATTAGGGCGTTAGACTAGATAGACTCTAGCCGCCTCCAGTCATTTAAGGGTAAAAAATATTGGATAAGTTTAAAAAAAAAACAAAGCAATTTTTATTATTTTTTATTAATCGCTAGCTCACATCACTTAACCTCCTTAACTTGTAGACCTGCAACAAGAGAACACACTTTAAAGCTGATGCTGATGAATGGCTACAGCAGCGTCACGGGCGTCATTCCACAGCAGCAGAAAGTTGATAGAATTGGTATTTTGTTTTTAAATGCGCGATAATAACTTTTGGATACAGGCGCGGATCTAGGATTTCGTTCAGGGGGGGGCAAATTTTCAGTTCACCTTTATTTATGAAGCGGTCGATGGTATTAGACCGTGAATTTTTTGAATAGTTAAGAAATGCCTCTATTTATTTGCATTTTTGCAAAAGTTTTAGAACTTCGGTCAGGCTTCACGGGGGGGGGGGGGGGGCAATTGCACCCATTGCCTCCCCCCCCTGTATCCGCGCCTGTTTTGATAAATTAATGATACCAGAGTGCGTAATGTACCTGAACATCTGCTGCTAAAAAACGGTTTACATCACATCATCCATAATTCATAACTGATATTTTATATATTCTTTAATATTATGTAAATTTATATCTTTGAGAATACAGAGACAGTGATCAGATGGATGTATGTAAATGTGTTAAGGCATTTGAAATGTTAAGGGGTTTCTCAGAATCAAGTAGGTATAGAATGAAATTATTGTTTTTGTTTTTATTTTATTAGTTTCTTTAAAATAGGGAGTTTTCCACGGCTTTCTCTAAATTCAACTAGATGGCGCTGATCAACATTGGAAATAAGAAAATCTCAAAAAATCGACAAAACTGATTGATATTACAGACTAATCCTATCCTATATATACACTCGGCTTCAAAAAAATCGCACGTCCGTAAAAATAGGCTTCAAGCACTGTTAATCCTTAAGACAAGCAGTTATTCGTAGCAATATTGGTATCATTTGAGAGCCCTATAAAAACTCTTTAAAAAAATATCCATTTCATTTGATTAAAGAAAAAGCTTGACACTTTAAGTCACTGTGAATGACAATGGAACTGATTCTCCTCTTCAAATTTTGTTTGTATTGTTTTATTTTTTGGGTATAAAAGGGTCGATACAGCTTATCGGGGGATAAATTTGCTACCAACAGTCGAAGAAGACACAGAAGAATATCTTTCATCAGAAAAACGTCCTTGAAGATGGACACTACTGCTGCTGAAGCCGCCCAAGTTATCGCACTACTGCAATCAGGACTACGTCAGTGTGATGTTGCTCGGCAATTGCACTTGAGTCACTTTTCTGTTCGAAGAGTGTACCAGCGGTTCCTGCAGACCGGTGGCTTTGTCCGAAGGCGTGGGTCTGGTAGAAATCGCTGCACTTCTGCGAGAGATGACCGATTCGTCGTATCGAAGTCTTTGAGAAATCGGTTCTCTAATGCTGTTGAGTTGCAACAGCAGCTTCAAGCAGTTCGTAGAAAGGCCGTGAGTGTCTCTGCTGTTAGAAGAAGACTAAAGGAGAGAAATATTGTGGCTAGAAGACCTGCCACTGGTCCAAAATTAACCGCAGCGCATCGGCGAGCACGCCTGCAATTTGCTCGCGCCCACGTCAATTGGACCCTGGACCAATGGAGAGCTGTTCTCTTCTCAGACGAAACGAGAGTGTGCCTTTTCTGCAACGATAGACGCAAAAGAGTATACAGAAGACAATGGGAACGTTTTGCCCAAGCCTGCATCCAAGAGACGGTAGAATACGGGGGCGGTTCCTGCATGTTCTGGGGCGGCATATCTGCCGACGGCAAAACTGAACTTTCTTGCGTCTCTCGGACCGGCGGTGCTCGCGGGCAAGGGTCGATGACTGCTCACCGGTACATCACAGAGATCCTGGAAGAACATGTGGTCCCCTATGCTGGATTTATTGGCGACGGGTTCACATTAATGCACGATAACGCTCGCGCGCACACTGCTGGAATTGTGCAGGGCTACCTTCAAGAGGTTGGGATCCCTGTCATGCAGTGGCCAGCGAGAAGTCCAGATCTGAACCCGATAGAGCACCTCTGGGACCAGCTAAAACGCAAGGTTAGATCCCGTGATCCCGCTCCCGCGACTCTTCAGGAGCTCCAAGTCGCCGTTATTGAGGAATGGGACAGAATCCCTCAAGAAGAGGTCCTAAAGTTGGTGCGATCCATGAGGGAGCGCATGGAAGACGTCATTAGGGCTAGGGGGGGTAACACTAGGTTTTAGGTTAGTTTTAAGCAACTTTGTTTTGAAAAATTAATCAGATTTCATTTGTGTTTTTTAAGGATTTTTATTGTTTTGTAAATTTTTCTCAGTTCCAATAAAAAACATTGAATGAATTATTGTTTTTGCATTCTCTGTTTCCTTACCTTTCAAATGATACCGAACATTACCAATATTTCATAATACAAATACGATTGAAAGATGTTTAAAATAGATTTCTTAAAAGGTGCGATTTTTTTGAAGCCGAGTGTATTATTATACTATTAAACGAGTTAGGTGTCCCGACGATTTCGAAAACGGCTTGAAATCTTTCGACGAAAATCTAGGATTAGGGGTTAAAAATCACCAGAAATCGATATATGAAGGATTTATCTTCGAAAACATTCATTTTAGGGAGATTTGAACGAAATATACATAAAGTATAAACGCATATGATGCTTATTTTTAACAACATGTTTAGGTGCGTAGTAGCCTAGTGGCTAAGGAACGAGCCACTCATTTTTAAGGTCCGGATTCGTATCTCACGAGACTTCATTGTTTTTTTATCTTTTTTATTTTGTGTGAACTTATGTAAATAAAAAAATATTTTGTGCCGCCCTGCCCCATGTAATTGGCATTAGGGAATTTTCCACGGCTTTCTCTCAACTCAACTAGATGGTGCAAATCTAAAAAGTCGCCAAAACTGATTGATATTACTGACTAATATAATGATGATAACTTTCTAATATTACGTATCGTGAATATTTTTATCCAAAAATACTTTTCATAATTTTTGATGCACAACGCTTGTCAGTATTGTTTTTGTATTTCCTAAAATAATTCTAACATGATACCAAGTTATTAATTGCATTTTAATAATAATTTATTTTTGGTTTGGAAGAAGAAATTACATTTATAACAGAAAAACCAGAACGCACCAATCTCATCCATAGTTGATCAGGTTGAAAATGGTTTCTGTTCATTCAATTAATAAGAATCTAAGTGACTGTGGCTTTTTATGGTGTGACATGCGTCATCTGAAAATTCTCTATTATAGGTTTTTTATTTATTTCACTATTAGGGCCTGCAATCGAATATTCGAATATTCGAATAATTCGAATATTCGCCTCATTTTAATATTCGAATAATGTTTACGAATATTCGAATATTCGATTATTTTTAAAGACATTTGAACTGACTAGTAAACGGATTTTATACAATATTTGATCCATAGTGGTAACGAGTTTATTTATTTCATCACATTAAATATTAAAAGACAGTATTACAAATATTTTTAAAAAAATCTAAAAAAATGTTTTTAACATATTTCATCAAACGCATCTTGCGTGAACACACCCAAAAGAAGGATCGTGCGATTCCTGCGTGAGCGCTCGCCGTTATTCGGGAAGAAGAATGGCAAACTGCCATATATTAATTTACCTGGATTAAATTTGTTAAAGTATTTTCATTTGTTATATTTTCCAATAAGGACTATTTTTATGCATGTGATCTCAGAGAGTGATTGTTTCTATTTAGGTTACTGCCAAGTTAACAGAAATTGTTTAATTTTGTTTTCATTACTTTATTTTAGATAATCAATGATAATTGATGATCTCATTTATGATAGGTTTATTATCTATCTATCAGCCGAAAGACGTCCACTGCTGGACAAAGGCCTTCCCCAAGGATTTCTACACTGACCGGTCCTGTGCGGCTCGCATCCAGCGGCTTTCCACAACCTTCACCAGGTCGTCGGTCCATCAAGTCGGAGGCCTGCCCACACTGCGTCTTCCGGTGCGCGGTTGCCACTCGAGAACTTTACTGCCCCGACGGCCATCTGTTCTACGAGCTATGTGCCCTGCCCACTGCCACTTAAGTCTAGCGATTCTGAGAGCTATGTCGGTAACTTTATTTCTCCTACGTATCTCCTCATTTCTGATTCGATCACGTAGAGAAACACCAAGCATAGCGCGCTCCATCACCCTTTGGGTGACTTTGAGCCTTCTTATGAGGCCCATAGTAAGCGACCATGTCTCGGATTCATATGTAATCACTGGCAACACACACTGGTCAAAGACTTTAGTCTTGAGACACTGCGGTATTTTGGACGTGACGATATTGCGAAGCTTCCCGAACGCTGCCCAGCCGAGTTGGATTCGGCGATTGATCTCTTTCTCGAAGTTGGACCTACCTAACTGGACTGTTTGTCCCAGGTATACATACTCGTCAACAACTTCAAGTGTAGAGTCTCCAACCTTCAGAGGAGTGGGAGTAACACGGACGTTTAACATGATTTTCGTCTTATCCATTTTCATTTTAAGACCCACTTGTTGGGAGGCTTTACTGAGTCCTTCGAGCGTCGCGCCTAGGTCCTCCAAGGTCTCAGCCATGATCACGATATTGTCAGCAAATCGCCATTGATGTTAATGCCGAGTCCTCTCCAGTCCAGAAGCTTGAAAACATCTTCCAGTGCAGCGGTGAACAGTTTCGGAGATATAACATCTCCCTGTCTCACCCCACGCTGCAGCCGGATAGGTTTTGAATTCTGATCCTGGAGGTGGACCGACATGGTGGCGTTTTCATACAAACACTTCAATACTTCGATGTATCGATAATCGACTTGGCACCGTTGGAGAGACTGCAACACAGCCCAGGTCTCGATCGAATCAAAGGCTTTCTCATAGTCCACAAACGCCAAGCATAGTGGCCGATTATACTCTTCGGTCTTCTGTATAATTATATCTGTATAATAAGTACCGGTTCTCCACCTGCTTTCAGAAGCTCAGCTGTAACTCCATCATCACCCGGTGCCTTGTTGTTCTTAAGTTGTTTGAGAGCCATTCTTATCTCGCACAGGCTGACATCTGGGATATCTTCGGTATAGTGTCGGGTCAATCTGGCTCTCGGGTCTACAGCTTGATTACTGACAGGTAAGCGTGTAGTCGTGTATAATTGTCCGTAGGACTTCTCAACCTCTTCAAACAGCTCGGGCTTGGACGACACGACTCTTCCATCCTCGGTCTTCAGCTTTGTCAGTTGGCTTTGACCAGCAGACAGATCCCTTGCGAATACTTTTGACCCTTTATTACGCTCGATAGCCTCTTTCATACGATTTGTATTAAATTGACGTATATCGCGGGTCAAGAACTTGGGGATCTTTCTGTTTAGTCGCCGATACTGACAAGCATCTTCAGAGGATTTTAGAATCAGGCTTCGTCTTTCCTCCATGAGCTTGCTGGTGGGGTTTGAGATACGAGATGTTCTTTTTGAACGTCTAGTTTTAAAAGCTTTATTCCCAGCCGTTTGGACAATTTCCACGAACTTGTCGTTGTAATTGTCCACATTTTCGCATTCTCCTAGGCATTCGAAGCGGTTGTGCAACTCGAGCTGAAAGCTTTCGGGGTTTTGGAGTTGGATAGGCGCTGGTCGGAGCGTGGACTTCATCAGTCGACATCTTTACAGCTTTGTTTTTAGGTTTAATGTGCCTCTTACCATTCGGTGATCGCTTCCTGTCTTCAGCGAGTTGATCACAGAGACATCATTGAATATTTGCCTTTTTGTCTACAAGATGAAGTCAATCTCATTTTTTACTACACCATTGGGATGCAGCCATGTCCACTTGGCCTGTTTTGGCTTTTCAAAGAAAGAGTTCATCATAAAGAGGCCCTCCTTCTCCATAAAGCTGGCCAGCAGCTGACCCCGCGCATTCCTTTCTCCGTATCCAAATTTCCCCACTCTCAGCTCGTTGTCACTTCGTTTGCCTAGTTTCGCGTTGAAGTCCCCCGTCACAACGGTGTAATGGGTCCTGGAGCTATGTATGACTCTGGAGATTTCCTCATACATAGCCTCCACCTCGTCGTCGGGGTGTTCCGCGGTCGGTGCATATACCTGTATGACCTTCAGCGAATACCGTTTGGTGATTCTGAGTATAAGGTACGCTACCCTCGTCGAAACACTCTCGACCTGGACCACGTTGTTAACGAGGCACTTGTGGACAATAAACCCGACACCACCCTGGGACAGATGGTCGCCCTCCCGGAAATAGAGCAGGTTTCCGGACTTAAGGATCATGGTGTCCTCTCTCTCTCTTCGGACTTCACATAATCCTACAATGTCCCACCGTAGCCTGCTCAATTCCTCCTCCAGTTCAGCGAGTTTCTCGTCTGTTCGCAGTGTGTGCGTGTTGTATGTTGCCAGGGCCAAAGGTCTTCGTTTTTGGTAGCCTGGCCTCTGCCGGAGATTCTTTGCACCCCATGCCCCGCCGTTACCGTGACCGCTACCGGAGTCAGGAATAGCGGGGCTGCCGGGGACTAGGGGCCGTTTTTTAGGGTTTATATCCATGGGGGGGGCAGTTGCCGTAATCGCCACGCTTGGCATGCGGGTTGGCGATCGCAGTGTGGCGTGAGCCGAGATGGTATGCGGAAAAGACGCTGCTGCCCATCTTTCGGTTTATGGATCCCTTAGTCGCATTTTACAACACCCACGGGAAGAGATGGGGTTTATTAAGTTAAAACTAATTACCTTGTTTCTTTTATTTGAAGTAGGTAGATGTTTGATTTTATAATTTTTCAACATGTTGTCGCAAATAAATATGATTGATTTTAGAAATTTTAATGAGTATATTTTATTTAATTGCAAAATAGTGTCCTACTACGTAAAACCCTATTTTATTTGACTTTATAACTTTTCGAATAATATTCGAATATTCGAATATCTCAGGCAAAAATATTCGAATATTCGAATACCAAAATTTTCGAATATTTGCATGCCCTATTCACTATACTTACTTAACTACGTATTTTTTTAAGTGTTTTTTATAAAAGGGTAATTTGCACGTATTGTTTCAATAGAATCAAATTATATAAAAAAAAATATAGATATTTTCAGAACAAATACTGTTTGTCCTTTCGTCCCATAGAAGGCCACTATCGACTTTAGTCGATAAGTGTTAGTGTTTTAACACACCCTGCAAAATGTTTCATAGAAAGTAAATCCTATAGGTAGGCACTAACTACTACTAAACAAGGTATCTTACGTAGTTTATAAACGCTCCGATTGAACGAGCGACGCTCGGGCTGCCAGCTAGTATCATAATAAATTCGTGATTATTTCGAAGATTACTTTTACTTTTTAAATTTTAGATTACTTTTTAAATACACACATCAACATAATCTAGGGATACGATATTGCGAAATTAATCATGGCTCTATAGTATAAAATCTTTTTGGTTTTCATAAAAAGTTTATAGTATACGGAATGAAACCTCTTTTATTCTATTGTCAAATTTTAAAAATACAAATGAAGGAAACCCGATATCACAGCGATGCATCAAGTGCAAAGGCTCCAGGAGGACCACCAGATGTTGGTAAGCGACCAAACCGTGAGAAGGAGATTGCATGAAGTTGGTCTTCGCGCTCGAAGACCGCTACAAGTTCGCTGCGACGTGGCAATCGCGGTCGGCGACTTTCATGGGCTCGGGATCATTTGGCGTGGCGTGACCAACAATGGTCATTGGTGCTATTTACAGATGATTCCCGGTTTGGATTTCATCCAGATTCACGACGAATACGCGTTTGCAGAACTCCAGGCAGAATCAGCCGTCTCCGGCACCCTCAGGAGATCCACCCATACCAAAGCGGGACAATCATGGTGTTGACAGGAATTCGACTAGGCGGACGAACCCACCTCCTTTGAATACACGGCAGCACGACTGCTCAAAAATACAACGAGGAGGTAGTAGAACCCATTATTGTTCCGCACCGAATCCAAATTGCTCAGGAATTTCAACTGACGCACCTTCCCATACGGCGCGTCTGGTGTCAGTCGCCCTCTGAGACCACGATTTTGGATTGGCCTGCACAGTCGCCTGACTTAAATGCTAACATGCCTGGGGAATGTTATAGCGAAGGGCTTTGATGGATTTCCCACTCAATTTGACAACAGAACAGCAACTTTTCCAACATTTGGAAAGAACATGGGACCGCATACCCTAGCAAGATCTTGACAACCTAGTTTTAAGTATGGGTAATCGTTGCCGATGCGTGATTAATGTCAGAGGAGGCAATACTGATTATTAAAAATTGGATTTAATAAGGTTTTTTAAATTTGATTTCTTAATTGTATAAGAAAATATTTTTTTTGTTTACTTAAGTAATTTTATACGGGTTCATTAATTAAACAATTTTGTAAAAAAAAATCTAATTCTCATAATGTTTTTATTTTTTATTACAGGTCACGATTACGAATTATCTTTTATTATTCCATTGATTACCTTAGCAAATTTTGCATAGTTTTTTGATAATCGATGAAATTGTAAATATCCCTAGATTGTGTTGATGTGTGTATATTTTGCTACCGTAAATTCTACGCCGCTTTTAAAAATACATTACCAAAGCTTAGAAACGCCATCTATTGAGAATCTTATGAACGGTGTGACATACGTCATCTGAAAACTCCCTATTGTTGTCTCGTTTTGTGTGTATTGTCACAGATTTTATAATACTAACGTACAGATACCTCATGTCATACAACGAAATGCGACTGCCGTAACTCGGGCTATTCTTCGGGCAAGTTTTTTCACTCATTGATAACTACCGCTACTAGCGACATCTAGGGCGCGGGCTATAAATGAAGACATTCTGGTTGCTTACCTGTACCTTCATTTGCTTGTTGATTTTTTTTGCACATAACCTGCTAGTATTATATTATCTGTGATATTACTAAATAAAATACATAATTTGAAATATGAAAAACAAAACTTAATACCACCTATTACATTTTTTTTATCGTGTGGTATCAGCGCCATCTATCAATTCGCGCTATAAACTGTTACTCAACTCAGTATGTGGTCATTTACTCAACAGTTTTGATTTTGTCACCATACATCGCCGTCATCAGATAATTTGTAGAAATGAGTGTACAAGTCCCGCGTGGTAGGGACTTTGTGCTAGGTAGAAAAAAAAATATTGACGATTTAAAAGCATGTGTAAAGCATCTACTTAAATAAAAAACATTTTGAGTTTGAGTTTGAGTTTTGAATCCTTTCTTTCTTTATTCTTCTTACTTTATTCTTATTTTTGCATATTTTATTTACAGACATGACATTGTATAATTCATTTATTGATCTAGCATTAAGATGTAATAGAATATAAGACTTAAAAAAAAAATGTGTTGGAGGGAGTTTCTTTAGGGCCCGCCGTTTCTTCTCACTCCGCAAACACTTCCCGAAACGGTGGGTATACGAGTTCCGAGTGGTAGGAACCTCGTGTTAGGTAGATAAAAGAATAACGTTCGAAAAGTGTACACTGCTACCTACTTCGAATAAAATATTTTCATTTCATTTCATTTCATTTCAATGGATAATAAAGTGCATTATCGGCCTTTGTCATACTTTTAGGTTATTTCATAATCAAAACACTTATTTTTAGCAACTTAATGGGTTTTTTTCTTCGTTTTGCATGAACTTCGATTACAAATCGATACTAGTCGTGCCATCTATTGACATTTTAATGAACTAAGGTTTTCGTTGTATGAAATGAGACCCCGTGGTATTGTGTAGCTGCAAATAAATGTTGCATCTATCTAATACAAGAACAATATTGAAAAAATCCCAATCTAAGTTTTTTTTTTTTTCAGTTTTCTACACAAATTCTTGATTTACTATTCAGATGGGAACCGGGCGGGCGCCACGCCGCGCGGTTTTGGTGTGAAGAGTTTCATAGTAATCTGAACATCACAAAAAATACCGCTCCCGAAATGCTTCCACAGCATCCCGCGGCCGCCTATGTGTGTGTTGCACGTAAAACAAATTGTGCCTGACCGGTAGAAACAATATTTTTAAAACTTTACATTATAATAACATCCACCTGTGCCTTGTGGACAGATGGATAATTGTGCCACGAAGAAGAACAGTATTATAATGGACTTGAATGTATATGTTTGGCAATATTTGAATAAAATGACTAATTTAATGAGTTTCAAAACTTAAAATACAATAAACTCTGACAAGTAAGCAGACATCAGAATTTTAGTTATGCATACAGGGTTATTTTTGGACCCCCCACCAAAACTTCACAGTGGCAATCACATGATGAAATTAGTATGAAAGGTCCAAAAATTTTTCGCGAATTGACCATTGGTTACTTGGGGAAAATTGCTTAGTTTCACGAGTACAAGCCACTGTGAAGTTTTGGTGGAGGGCCCAAAAATAACTCTGTATAGATGAGAAATTGTAGTTAATCTACTTAACTGACTGTCAACAGCTTGGTCTACTTGCTGCTTGATAGAGATAAATACTTTTACTTGAATTGCAGTATTAAGTATCTTACCATATTTTAATTTGTTTATTATCAAAAAAGTCAAGTATTGAGTTAACTTGTTTAAAAATAAACTAGCTGGGAGACCGAGCGTCGCTCGTTCAATCGGAGTTTTTATAAACTAAGATAACTTGTTTACTACTTAGTACATATAAGATATATTTTCTATGAAACATTTTGCAGGGTGTTGTTTTAGTCGGTAGTGGCCTCCTAAGGAACGAAAGGACAAGGGACAAGCAATATTTGTTTTAAAAACATCTATAATATATTTTTATAATTTGATTCTATTGAAAAAAATACATGCTTATTATTATTATTTTATAAAAAAAACAGAAAAACATTCAATGAAACGTAATATTAGAAAGTTGTTCATCAATTATTATGATTATGATATTAGTCAGTAATATCAATTTTGGCGACTTTTTAGGGATTTTCTTATTGCAAATGTTATCAGCGCCATCTAGTCGAGTTTAGAGAAAGCCGTGGAAAATTCCCTATTATCAAACACAAGGCAGGGCGGCACAATCATCAGGTATGTAATTCACTTATATGGCGAAAGATGGCGCTATTTGTCTCTAAAATACAAAGAGGTCAAAATATTTTTTTTATCACTTAAGTCTTTTTATTTATTTTCATAATATTTACATAAGTTCACCCAAAATGCCCCCGAATGGGCCAGCTCGACCGGAGTGATACCACGGCCTCACAGGAAACCGGCGTGAAGCAACGCTTGCGTTGTGTTTCGCCGAGTGAGTGAGGGTATCGGAGACCCAACCCCCTTCACCCCCCCCCCCCAATGAAAGCGCAGTTCCCAAATACGCTACCCCAGGAGGGTACCAGCTGCGCGAACGCTGGAGAATCCCTCTCTGGACGTCCAGGCTCAGTACACAACGTGCTTGAGCCTGGAAGTCCAGGCAGCCCCTCGTCGTACTCTGGGGGGGGGGGGGGGGCAAAACCGCGCTTTCAACTGCACGAGGCAAGGGCAAACATACCATGGCACCCCCTGCCACGCTGGTTGTGGACTTCTGCAACATCAGGGGCTTACATTCAAATCTAAATGCTGTACACCACCAGCTTGAAACAGCAAAGCCGGCCTTGCTCTTTTTGACCGAGACACAGATATCGTCTCCAGCGGACACGTCGTACCTCTTCTACCCTGGGTACGGTCTGGAACACTCCTTTGTGCCTAGAGCTGGAGTGTGCGTGTACGTCAGAGACGATATCAGTTCTCGTCGCCTCCGCAACCTTGAAGGTAGGGACCTCTCCACCATATGGCTACGTGTAGACGGCGATGACCATCCCCGCATCTATTCGTGCCTAGGTCCCATACCGGCGATGGCGAAACTGACCGACTCATTGAGCACGTCCAAATGACTGCAGATACTGTGCAGCAGCAGATCCCATCCGCTGAGATCGTGGTACTCGGCGATTTTAACGCCCACCACGCCGAATGGCTCGGTTCTAGCAAGACCGATCATGCGGGGAGATCTGTTCACGACTTCGCCCTGGCATATGGTTTGACACAACTGGTTACTACGCCCACGCGAATCCCAGATGTGGAAAACCATGAACCTTCACTGTTGGACCTTCTGCTGACTTCTCATCCGGACGGCTACCAAGTATCCGTTGACGCCTCACTCGGCTCTTCGGATCACTGCCTTATCCGGAGTACGGTGCCACTCGCGTGCCCGCCGCGACCGCGAGTCACCTGTCGCCGTCGTGTGTGGCATTACAAGTCAGCAGATTGGGATGGGATGCGGTCCTTCTTTGCATCCTACCCTTGGGGGCAGGTTTGCTTCACGCCGGATGATCCCAACTTCGCTGCCGATTCTGTCGCTGATGTGGTGCTGCAGGGTATGTAGCTTTTTATCCCATCCTCGGTGGTCCCCATTAGCGGCAAATCCCAGCCTTGGTTTAGTCGGTCCTGCAAAAAGGCTTCTCGCCGAAAGCAGGAGTGTTACCAAGCCTGGCCAAATGCGGCGAAGGTACGGGATGAAAAGACCAGCGAATTAAAAAAGGAGTTTAACTTTGCCTCCAGGTCCTTCAAAAGAGACATTGCCAGGGCAAAGTCAGCGCACATAGGCAGAATTGGCGAGAGACTAGAGCGTCTTCCTTCGGGAACTCGTGCGTTCTGGTCTCTGGCCAAAGCTTTCCAGGGGAATTTCTGCACGCCATCATTTCCACCACTGCACATGGGAAATTATTCATTGGCCCACGACGCAAAGGAGAAAGCCGATCTTCTAGGCAAACTCTTTGCGTCCAACTCAACGTTGGATGACGGGGGAAACGAGCCGCAGACCATACTGCGGTGCACGAGCTGTATGCCGGATATCCGGTTCCACCAACGCTCAGTGCGTAAAGCACTTTTTTCCCTCGACATTCATAAGTCGAGTGGGCCCGACGGAATCCCTCCTATCGTGCTGAAGGTATGTGCTCCAGAGTTGGCTCCAGTTTTAATGCGCCTTTTTCGGCTCTCATACTCGACTGGCGTAGTCCCGAAGTCATGGAAGACAGCTTTGGTGCACCCGATCCCTAAAAAAGGTGACCGCTCGAATCCGTCCAACTACCGGCCGATAGCCATAACCTCCTTATTCTCAAAGATAATAGAGTCCATTATCAACAGCCAGCTTCTTCGGTATCTAGAGGACCGCCAGCTGCTTAGTGACCGACAGTACGGTTTCCGTAAGGGCCGGTCCGCTGATCATCTTCTTGTCTACCTGACACATCGTTGGGCACAGGCGATCGAGACTAAGGGGGAAGCTTTGGCAGTTAGTTTGGACATAGCGAAG
This sequence comes from Coleophora deauratella, assembly GCA_958295455.1. Classification (NCBI taxonomy): domain Eukaryota; kingdom Metazoa; phylum Arthropoda; class Insecta; order Lepidoptera; family Coleophoridae; genus Coleophora; species Coleophora deauratella. Next base: position 17,735,795 of record OY282397.1, on the reverse strand, counting down.
GCCTTCGATCGGGTCTGGCACAAAGCGCTTCTTGCGAAGCTTCCTTCTTATGGGCTTCCCGAGGAATTACGCAATTGGGTCACTAGTTTTCTTGCAGACAGAAGCATAAAGGTCGTAGTCGACGGTGCATGCTCAGATTCTCCCCTAAATGCCTCAGCTAGTATCGATAGATAGATAGATAGATAGATAAAATCTTTATTGCAACTTACAGGGCATCACTGATATTATAAAAGCAAAAGTTCAAACATAAAACTTAAAGGTAACAATACAGAACAAAAAATAATACAAAAACACGAATACAAGCATAAAACTTAAAGGTAATAATACAGAACAAAAAATAATACATGGAACATATCAGTGCCACCAAGAAATTGCAAATGGTCCAGGTCCAGGTCCAGGTATCGGAATTCTTGATGTCGACATATCGAGTGAAGTCCAGTTCCGTGGTCATCTAGAGGGTAAGGCTAAATTAGCCTCGAAGAAGCTTGGTGTGCTCAATAGATCGAGACGGTATTTCACTGCGGCGCATCGCCTGCAACTTTATAAGGCGCAGGTTCGGTCTCATATGGAATACTGTTCTCATCTCTGGGCAGGGGCACCCCAGTACCAGCTTCTCCCTCTGGACCGCATTCAACGGAGAGCAACTCGAATCGTCGACTGCCAGGATATTTCAGATCGGCTTGACTCCCTGGCGCTGCGTAGAGATGTAGCCTCGCTCTGCATTCTCTATCGCATGTACAATGAGGAGTGCTCCGAGGAATTGTTTGGATTGATCCCTGCCGCCTCTTTCCGCCATCGTTCTACGCGACAACATATTCATCACCATCACATAGATGGTTGGCAGTCCACAACTGTGCGTTTCACTAGAAACTTTCTGCCTCGCACAACCAAACTGTGGAATGAATTGTCGCCCGCGGTATTTCCGGACCGATACGACATTCAAACCTTCAAGAAAAGAGTGTACTCCCAAATCAAAGGCCGGCAACGCACTTGTGACTCCTCTGGTGTTGCGGGTGTCTATGGGGGGCGGTAATCGCTTGCCATCAGGTGATCCGTCTGCTCGTTTGCCACCTCTGCCATAAAAAAAAAAAAAGACAAAAAAACTATAAAGTCGATTCAAATCCAGACCTAAAAGCAGCAAAACGTAAGTAGCTCGCACCAAAACTAGTGTCCACCAAAGTACTTATAAGCTATAGTTAAAAATAAGTATCATATTCGTTCTCTTTTTATGTAATTTCGCTTATATCTCCCTTAAATGATTTTTTTCCAAGATAATTCCCTCACAGATCGATTTCTGGTGATTTTTAACCCCTAATCCTAGATTTTCGTCAAAAGCATTCAAGCCGTTTTCGAAATTAACTTGTTTAATAGTATAGGATTGTCACAGTCACCTGTATTTATATTTTTTTGAACTCCTATTTGGTTATTTATATGCGCAGGCGTTGTTGAGTAGTCCATTGTCAGAGTCAAGCAAAAAAAATGGTTTTATAGCACAAATCAAGCATTTCTTTATTGATAGTCGGGGCTCTAAGTGCACTTAAAAGGACTGTGCCATTCCTCACTTTTGCAGAGGACAGGGCATTACTGATATTTTGAATACACGAAAACCCCATTTACTGATTAAAGAACAGTAACACAGCCACCTTAATTTCAGAAGACTTCTTTCCATTGCACGTTGGTGAGATCCAAAAAGTGAAAAGTGAAGAAATTAGAAAGAAAACGAAGCTGAAAGATGCCCTAGAACATGCTCTGAAACTAAAGTGGAGAAGGGCAGGATACATCTCAAGGTGCTCAGATAAAAGGTGGACTTTTATTACCACCAAATGCAAAGGATCAAGGGGAAAGAGAATGGTGGGGAGACCAAAAGAGATGGTCAGATGACATCATAACTATAGCTGGGAGAGACTGGATGGCCACTGGCCGCGATAGAGAGGCTTGGATGACGCTGGAGGAGGCTTTTACACAGAAGGGGTCCATACTCGATAGTTTACTAACCAATACTAATAATTAGAACTTAATACTAACAAAACTTATTCATTTGAAATGTAATAGTAATTTTTTTAAGTATGGAAATAAAAAAGCTTTATTGTTATTATTATAACACAGCCAAAGAGGCTACAATGGCAGCCATTCGTCTCAAACTATTTGGCCTGTGGAACAAGCAAGAGGGTCCTCACCAGACTCTGCTACGTAAAGCGGTTGAGTTTCAGCCACTTATAGTAGCGCCCTGTGATAGGATCCCTACGAAACATGTGTTCGACAAGCACTATCGAATACAACTTTACGAGGAAAACATGGACCACTCGGGTATTGATGAGGTCCGTATATACACCGACGGTTCCAAAATGGAGTCTGGTACAGGTGCAGGCGTCTTCTCACTAGATCTCAACATCCACATATCACTGGCACTGGGTGAGCACAGCTCCATATTTCAATGCGAATGTGTTGCCATCACCTATGCTGCAACCGCAGTCATGAAGAGAGGTATCACGGAGTTTTAGTATCAGGATACTCTCAGACAGCATGGCCGTACTACTTGCTCTGGAGAATAACACCATAAACTCCAGTTTGATCAATGAATGTCACTTAGCACTGGAGCGAATAGCCTCTGTAAACAGGGTCACCCTGCAGTGGATTAAGGGACATAGCTATTCATTAGGAAACGATGCAGCTGATGAGCTGGCTAAAAGGGGTTCCGAAACTACAGTAGCTGGCCCCGTGCCACTCCTGCCGATCCCTTTTAGACAAATGCGCTCATGGGTAAGGCTGCAAACCGATCACCAACATAACGCCAGATGGACCGATCTAACTAGCTGCAGGCAGTCAAAGATGGTGTTGACACAGGTTGTGCCAAAATTGACTCGAAAACTGCACAGCCTAGACAGCCGCGATCTCCGAATAGTTGTAGGTACTATTACTGGGCACTTACCCCTTAATAAACAGCTATTTATAATGAACGTTACAGACAGCCCGCTGTGCAGAGGCTGTCTCGAAACAGAGGAAACAGTCAGCCACGTGATCCTGGAATGCACTGGTCTGGCCGAACAACGGACAAAAATCCTTCGATGCGATGTAAGATCGCTCCGAGAAGCCTGTGAATGTCCCAGGAGACTTCTGTGCTTCTGGAAGGAGCTGGGTTGGCTGGACTAGCCGACCTTGCCTACACGTATAAAGGACCAAATTGAGTCTAAATACGGAAATAGGAGTCCAGTAAAATACAAAATATAACACAGCCACCACACAACAGTATCGACATTCTCATGGGACTCCTGTGAAACTCACCTGGGGGCAGGCTCTGCTTGAGTTTCTCTGCCTTCTCCTTGTCAGTGATGACCAGCGTGTAGAGGAACCGTGAGCAGCGCACCTTGAACTTGACATTCTCTGGGTTCTTCTTTATTTTAACAGCTGTAAACCAACCAACAACATTCACTTTATAATTTATACTTAGGTAAAGAAAATGAGTAAATGCTCTTTGGAAATAATTAGTCATTGGGTTTATACTTTCATCTTGAAGCAAACACTCACATTTGGCGTCTTTCCTGCGCGCCTTCAGTAAGAAGTCTTTGATATCTTTGATCTCACGCGGCTGAAACACAACATATAGGGCATCAAAAAACTGCTGTGCTGTACGATAACCAGGGGCCAAAGATACCCTGTGACCACGGGCAGCTTCTAAGCGCGCCGGCTGGCTCTAGGGAGAACTTACCATGGTGTAGTGTTGATGGCCGAATTTCCACTCTAAAAGAGCTGTAATAAACAAACTTATGATCAAAATCTCACTCACAAATAATACTGGCACTATTAAAGTTTTACAATTCAACAGATTTATACATAATACATAGAAATTAGCTACGATTATTTAGGATTTTCTTTCTTTACATGAATCCGTACCTGCAAATCAGCACAAAAAGGATATAACAAGAAACCTGTCACATATGACAATGACAAATGACAGCTTACCTACCAAGGTTGCGTTCAAGTCGTTCCATAACCAAGTTAAGATTCACCTGACAAGAGTTTGTCCCTTTCACACTTCAAAAAAATATAATATGCTATCCTGCTGTCAGAGTGAAAATTACTCTAACGAAACTAATTTGGAACGCTTTCCCAATACCAAAGATTTCACTCGGGATGATGCGAATTTTACCCTAAATCGTTCCAAAACAGAGCCGAGTGAAACCGAGGGTAACCGAATGATCGCCTGACAGTTCTCCGTCGGAATTTTGGAACGCCTTCGTGAATGCGATTTTCACTCTGACAAGTGCGATTTTTAACGCTGTTTGATTATTACCGTTAAAATTCGCCTGACAGTTTATTCGGCGGGAAGTTCATAGTCAATGTCAAACAGACTAAGACATACAAACATTTTATCTTCGGAATTGTTTTGAAATACGATTGCTTGTATCTGCGAAGGTGTTAAAGCCATAAATAAGACAGAATACTACCCAAAAAAGCTAGAAACCTTTCTGAATTATTTTCGATGACGTTTGTTACCCTGTCACTCTGGAATCACTCGCAAGCGTTCCAAAATCATATTTTTTTCTCTTTCTCAAAATAGCTACGTCTCTTTCATTTCTCCGAGTTAAATTCTACCTCACCCTACCTTGGATTTGGAACGACTTCCAAATTGAGAAACCGTTCCAAAACATAATCCAATACCACCCCAATACATATCCAGAGAGAAATTTTATCCTGACAGCAGGATAGCTAATTGTAATTTTATTAAGTATGAAAGGGACAACACGACGACCGCAAAAACAAAGGCTTCGGTTCAAACGAACGACACAATCGGATCTTAAGAATATTTTGTCGTCAATCATACTAAGATCAATCAATATAAATTTTTTGCTCCGTCGACAGTTTACTCAATCTTGCATTCAAAATTCAAAAATTCAAAATGTCGGTCGATAGTTGACTTTCAATGGCGCAGTACGTGAGTCAGTGCACTATCGACAAAACAATTAAATCGATTGTTATAGTGAGGAAGCCGGCATCCACATTATATTTGTTTTTGGGTATACTTACTTATACTTTACTTTTGTATATATCATCTTTTATTTATTACAATAAAGTATAATGAATTGAATATACACATGACGCGCTGAGAGCAAGAATGGTAACCCCATTTTCGCTTAAATGCTTTTTTTACTTTATTTATTTATTTTACTTTGAAATCATTTATTTCATTAATCATTATTTTTTAAGAAAATCTTTTCGTTTATCCATGTTAGTCACAATGTCAAAATGCATTATAATAGGGCAGTTTCATTATGATTTAGATAGATATCATCTAAAGTGTTAAAAAGTGGACCAGAGTAGGATGTTCAAAAAATGACTCGATTGAACCAAACTGTGGAATGAATTGTCGCCTGTGGTATTTCCGGACCAATACGACATTCAAACCATGAAGAAAAGAGCGTACTCCCATATCAAAGGCCGGCAACGCACTGGTGACTCCTCTGGTGTTGCGGGTGTCTATGGGTGGCGGTAATCACTTACCATCAGGTGATCCTTCTGCTCGTTTGCCACCTATGCCCGCGGCTCAATTCCCCAACCCTTGCACTTCACCCGCTCCCCCGTACCCGCTCCTCACCCTCCTCTTCCTGCACCCCACCCCCCGCGCCCCGCTCCCCTCCGCATCCCAATTCTCGGGTCCCACCCCACTCCCCACGATTCACAAGCTCCGCGCTCCCCATGCTGTAGCGGCCCTACCAGGGCGGTGCGAGTGGTGCGACCGCACCGGGCGCCAAATTCAGCCGAAAACACAACCGCCAACGATCGATCCTGTGATTTGTGCGTGCGCGGAAATCATGATATGAGCGGCGTAGGCGATGGGGGCGGGTGGTTTTTGCTTACTATATGTATACTTTGATATTACATTATATTATTATACATACAAGAACATAACAAATATTCTTAACCGTTATCCTCAGGGTACATATTAATCTCTGTGGGTGCACCCTACGAAATCTTTGGGATTAAACTGTTATTTTTCGGTGTACTGGAGAGGCACTTATTTAGATTTTTATTTCATGCTCTCGCTCCTCTCGCGTTTTTTTACATCTTCTTGAATAATGTTACCAGTAGTAGAATCATATTCCCCCACTGAATGAATAAATGATAGATCGATATTTTTGTAACTATAATGTAACACCGAGTGGATAATATTAAGTTACAGTAATTTTACAATTTAAACAGTTATCGATTAACACACGTAGTACGTCCTCATCATTCATTCATTCATTTTCCCGCAAATCAGGGTATTTCATATTTTTATTTTTAAGCAACACTGAACGATGGAAAATGGCGACAATAGGGGTCGTCCATCAATCACGTGACGCTCAAAAGGGGGGAGGGTGTTCAAAAAAAAACACGAAATATCACAAGGGGGAGGGGGGTGTACTGAGATATCACGTGTATGTATTTTTTCGTTGACGCGCGATTTCTAATATAATTTCCAAACGTCGGACTGTTGTTTTTAACTCTTCCCAAGGTTTGAAACGGCTTCAGGCAGTCGGAAACAACTTGGAACCTTAATGTCTGTCTGAAACTTTTTATCACGGTGTTTTATTTTCCAGAATTAAATTATATTATAACTGTATTTAAAGATAATATTTTGTACCAAAAATACACGTGATTTTGGGTAGGGGGTGGGGGGGTAGTCTAAAACCTAAAGTTTGATTTACAATGGCATTTGGTTAGCGAAAAAACGCTGCGAAATCACGCGCGAACTGCGAATTTTGCTGATGGACCAATCAGAAGCCGCGTACTGACGAAACGCGCGAAGCGTGAAAAAGGCTTGGACGACCCAAGCTTTTTCTTCGCAGTTCGCTGCAAATTAGCTAAAACGCGCGTCATCATCTGTCAAATAGGTGCTTGAAGTTTAATTTACGAGCAGAGAGAAGTATGGTGGCCGTGGCCGACTATTTACGAGAAGGCACGTGGGAGAATGTTTTTTTTATTGTTTTAAATTCCTTAATCAAGTGGATTCTTACGTTTAAAATGCTAGCATACTTGAATTTGTTATCTTTGGGAGTGTGTTATCATACATTACGAATACAGCTACTAGCTAAACTAGCAACATAAACCAAAAAGCCAAAGGTTAGTAATAAAATATTTATCTCTCTTACATTGACTAGATATTTTTAAAAGTGTTCCTAAACTTATGGTTTTAATGTCTTATTTTGTTTTTGTATCTTTGTATTGTTTAGTTATGGAAGAGCGAATTCTTTTGTCACAAATATTTTTATACTAATTATTTTATTATTTTTTATTTTATATTTTTATACTAATATTTTTAATACTAATTGATTATTTAATTTCAGGTACTTAATTTTCTCCACAGACCTTATAAATAAGTCCAACTAATGAGTTTCTTAGATTACTATCAATCTGAAAAAGTTAAAATACGTGTAGATTTTAGCCTTTGTAAATCTAATAGAAGGGTATATTAAAATGCACACAACGCTGCTTAACTTTTTAATTTATAAATAAACAGTAAGTATAGTTTTTTTATTAGATTTTCCTTGTTAAAAATCTTATTAGACATTTTACTGTATAGTTGAGTTCAAGAAGATATTAATAGGAACCTAAAATGTGTCTTGAGAAATTATTTTCTCTTTCTTACCATAGTAAATATTATTAAATGAATTAATACGTAAACAGTTTTCTTTTTATGCTCTGATACCAAAAGTTTCCCCGTCAGCCTCGTAGATTTCTTGTTACTGTTACTAACCTAAAATGTTTAGCAGAAACCTATCCACAGTTCACGTTTCTCAACTATCACAATAAAATTCTCGAACGAAAGGACATTATTACTTAATTATTATTTATAATTTCATGATAAAAGCTTGATGAAAGACACTAGAACAAAACAAAAATAGCATATGTCTGTCTGTAAAAACGCGGCCATTGTGCACTCGCGTAAAATCTCTTCGCGCGTACTGCGTGATTCGCAGCGAATTTAACGCCAAACCATTTCCTATTATGAATGCAGCTTTACCACGTTTCACCAGGAAGGAGGGGGGTCTAAAAAGTTACTAAAAATCATCATGTGATTAATGGACGGCCCCATATGTATTCAATTTTTATAAACTCATTTTTATTCAAATCTTAACAAAATACTTATTGACCTGTGAAACGTGATACCGCACCGGCGCGGCGTCTTGTTATCTCTGGCGGAATGAGATTTACATGATTTTACTACGCAATTCGGTATTCGGCAAAAGTGTAACAAGGAGTGAGTACGGAGGACGTGTTGTCGTGAGTCGTGACCATAGCACGATACAGACTAACTCAGATGACCTATGGCCATATCTGCCGTGGGGGCGACATAGAATAGTGATCTGGAGATATAACATTTCACTGATATACATTTTCTAAAAAAACATAATTCCAACCTAACACCTAGTTGGACGACACATTGTAGTTAGTCTGAACGGAGCCTTTCTCAGCTGTCATTCACAAATGTCAAATGACCGAATTGTAGGTATTTTGTTTGATTATACATAGGTGTGTTTTCCCTCTGTTTTGTGATCGAGTTGTTTTTAAAACAGTTTTCGATTGAAATATGTTGAATTTCGTATAGTTTATTGTTTCATGTTATCTAAGTGCCCTGTGAAACTAGAGTGTAAAGTGAGCGGCGGCAAAGCGACGCTATGGGGTCGCGGGACCGGGACAGCAAGTCCTTCCAGGACAAGCTGAAGGAGCTATTCAAAGGCAAAGGTGAGGTGCCGGCGACGGCAGTCTGCGTGGTTGCGTGAATGAACGCGCAGTGGGTCCCGCGGGGCTCAGCAATGCGCTTTTTTATCTACAGTCCTGAGCCCTGATCATTTGCTAGTGGGTAGACTTAAGCTGAATAACATAGTAAGGTTAGAGAGCTGCTAAATGAAAAGTCTTAATATTTGACTAATAAAAGACTGTGCAAAGCTACCCTACTAATCATTAAAGGTTATATGGCCCAAAACTTGATTTCCCTGCATTACTGAAACCAGACCTACGGCTACTCTCTGACCAGAGATTCATAGACATAGTTATATGCCTAGCTGGGCTGAACACCAACAAAAGTAATGTGTAAACATTACCCTTTTTTACAACTTTGCCCTTTTTCCTTCTGAGGTATGGAATACTAAAAAGGAACCCATATAGGAGCACCTCGTTGTTTGCCTGTTTGCTAAGACCCTCTTCTTAGGAAGGGTTGAAGACCTTAGACATTTTGTTTTAATTACTCTCAAGAGCCGCCTCCATGTCCAGTAGCCAATCTTCTTGTTTTACATCAGGAGGCCACTGATTCGATTCTTGGTGGAGTCCAACTTTGTAGGACTCAGTTTGTTTAGTGGAAGGGCATTTTGGAGCCCGCCTGGCTAGCTACCAGCATCTTATCTAAGTCTTGGGGCCAAACATCAATATTAATAGCATTGATGTGTTCTGACATGGAGATAATATAGCCAGTGCATTTGGGAATCTTGGGAAACCTGATTTCATCTTTGTCACTTAACACCAGGTGAGATGATGCCAAGGGCTTACCAGTTGTGAAAAAAATATTTGTAACAGTAATTGTTGTGTGTTATATACTAATACATAAGTGATATTTATGTCTTAAGACATATATGATTGTGTCTGAATAAATTAGTAATACAAAAATATGGCCATGGTACAAGTACAGTAGAACCCCGATTATCGGACTAATTGGGACCAGGGGTAGTCAATATAATTGAGAATCTGGATCTTAGAGTAAAATAAAAGTGTCATCATTATCAGTCCAAAGACGTTCCCTCAGCCGTTCAGCAATTGTTACATATTTTTTTAGGTTATATAAAAAAATTGAATAAAACACAGAATTTTGGACAACTGGGTTTATTTATACTACTATAAATAATGGAAAGAACACTTTTAACACTTAATTCGATTTTTCAAAAACAATCATTTTTATGCAACCCATTCTTAATTTAATGAAACTGATTTTTACAACACTTTTTTAGGGTTCCGTAGCCAAATGGCAAAAAACGGAACCCTTATGGATTCGTCATGTCTGTCTGTCTGTCCGTATGTCACAGCTACTTTTTTCTGAAACTATAAGAACTATACTGTTGAAACTTGGTAAGTAGATGTATTCTGTGAACCGCATTAAGATTTTAACACAAAAATAGAAAAAAAACAATAAATTTTAGGGGCTCCCCATACTTAGAACTGAAACGCAAAAATTTTTTTTTCATTAAACCCATACGTGTGGGGTATCTATGGATAGGTCTTCAAAAATGATATTGAGGTTTCTAATATCATTTTCTTCTAAACTGAATAGTTTGCGCGAGAGACACTTCCAAAGTGGTAAAATGTGTGTCCCCCCCCCCCCCGTAACTTCTAAAATAAGAGAATGATAAAACTAAAAAAAATATATGTTGTACATTACCATGCAAACTTCCACCGAAAATTGGTTTGAACGATATCTAGTAAGTAGTTTATTTTTAATACGTCATAAATCGTAAACCGCAATTTACCTTTCATTCAAGTTACAACGAACTACAAGAACTTTTATATTGTTACTTGCTGCTACGGAACCCTTCATGGGCGAGTCCGACTCGCACTTGGCCGCTTTTTATATTTAAAAATTAATGCCAGCTAGACTCAGTAAAGAGCATTTAAAAAATGTACTAGGTCACGATAGGAATGCACTTGTTTCTATAAAAAAAGTAATTTTAAAGTTTATATTAATTAACTTTAATCTCGTTACTACAGTCAGTCTTTTACTGTAACCTCTACCTTACTCTGGAACACCTTACCTTCTCATATTCGTCACGCTGAGTCACCAGCAGCTTTTAAGCTGCGCCTAAGGAAATTACTCCTTTCTCAATCGTTTGTGCGTTATTTATTTATTAGTATATATATATGTATATATTTGTATTTATCAGGTATATAAATGCATTATTTATTTATTTATTTAACTCATATCTATAAATGCATATATGTTTTGGTTATCTTAGGTATATTTTTAGCTATTACGTTATAATTTTTTGGTTCTATTCCCATGAATGCACTATCGTTGATATTGTCCTGTATTAGTAGTGTGTTTTGGACAGTTCTGGCTCACCTTATTTTGCCGTTGCTCGAAGTAGATTCCCCATACACAATGTATGACAGAATGGAATTACCAAGTGCAAAATAGCTTTATAACTTTGTTTCCTATTGTTATGCATTTTTTGTGAACAATGTAAGGGATATTGTGTTGCGAGCAATTCTTATAGATTTATTGTTACGGGAGCAGGTACTCAATTTCACAGGGTGGTCGCTTAGTTTCTTACGGATGAGTAAAGGTCACGTCATTGTCATTGTTCTGTGTGCTATTGACAAGCATTGTTTTAGATTTACAACTGTGGGGACAGTAATTCGATTTCGCGGATGATCGCAGTAGTGTACAAAATGTATGAAAAGTTGGTTTTAGATTTGTTATTACCAGAGCAGATACTCCATTTTACAGGATGCTTGCTACCCAAAAAATACATAGAATGGATGACTAATTACTGCGGTATTTTCAAGCATTTGTACTCTTTGTTCGAGTCTAGCCCTCTCGGATAGGTAAACGGGTTCGGCGGCGCGTCACTCGCTATATTGTGCTTTGCGCGAGTTATGTCTTAGCTACAGCTACAAAGGTCTTCTCTACATCGCTTTCGTATAGGAGTAAACGGAAAAAGTACTGATACTGATAAGATATTCCTCAAGTAGTACATATCTCGATGTTATCCATTCTTTTTCGACGCGGTTCTGTGTCAGTCCCTATATTGTGCCATGCGCGAGTTACTAAGGGTATGTTTTAGCTACCCTACTTACGTGTCCTCTACATTATTTTTGGGTAGGAGTAAACAGAAGGCGTACGGCACACTTTGTACACGTATGTGAAGCGCTATGATAAGCAGTCGTGGCTCAATTCGGTTTGTTTGCTTATTAGAAGTGGTGTGGAGAATTTTCTGCCCTTCACAACAGAGGGCCGACTGTTACATAAATGTTGTATCTCATGTTTGTCCATTCATAAATTATATTCAAAAATTTACATATTTAATTAACATAGTTGTATAAATAATAATACTGCTTACAAATAATTATAAGGATATATTAAAATATTTGATGCTTGTCAAAAATTATAAAAATTAATAATATTAAAAAAAATATTAACTGATACTAAATGTCGCATCAGAATATAAATAAGAAAATATACAAAATACAAGCAAAATTCAATAACTCAACAAATCTAAATTAAAGGAATATAAATAATTTATGTATATATTAACTGACAGTTTTAAATGTAATAAACTCATACATATTTTAAAAACAATTTGAAGACCGGAAATTTTGCAGTGTTTTGTAAACAATGTAAATCTTTCAGAGCATCGAGCAACACAAAAAATAATAGACATTCCATAACTATTCTGATTAAAAGTCGATTTGTGTATCTGGTTGAAAAAATACAGACATCTTAATGTAATACTGTAATGATGTACTGTACTTTTTGTAATAAATAAATTAAACTCGTACAACAACCCATAACTCCATAACATAACATGTATAAATAGAGAATACTGTATCAACACTAACAATATAATAATTAAATAAGATTCTCGAAAATAAAGCTTACAAACTTTATTTGCTAACAGTACTATACATTAAAATAAATTAAACATTACATTAATTGGCAAAAAGCAAGTAACTAAAACATATTGCGATCCCGTTGCCGAGAATCACTTCGAGATAGATTTAAGGAAATAAATATTCTAACAGTTGCTGGTCAGTTTATTTACGAAAATATCATGTACGTTCGTAAAAATCTAAAATTGTTTTTCAAAAATAGTGACAGACATAACCGTAACTTGAGAAGTAAAAATAATCTTGAAATAGCTCTCTCGAGGCTTAGTAAGGTGAAAAAATCATTTGTGGGGCAGTGTGTGAACTACCAGAATGTATGATAAATTTAATAAACATATAAAACGCTGTATTTTTTTCAAGAAGATACTATAAGACTGTAGATTATTTTAATGATAATGACATTTAGAATATTCCTCTAGAAAAATTATATGACGTTTATAAGAGTGCTTAATGTACCTACGTAAAGAAATAAATGATTTTGAATTTCGAATTTTATTTTATCAGTAAATATTTGGGTGATTTGTAAAATGTTATCAAGAAACATCTTTAAAAAATATCCAGAAAAATAGCCGCGTTATGCATGCAATGCATTGAATCAAAAGTAAAAAAATGTATATTCTTTGATGTATATATATAATAATTGTAACGTATTACACCTGTCTTTTTGTTTTCGAGGGTTAAATACTGTTTCGAAATCAACAATCCCTTCTAAGCTGATGTCAATAGATACATAGTATCATAATGTTAAATTTACTCATGAGAGAAGACTTCTGGCCGAAAGGCGTAGTGTTCTGGCGGTTTCGAGGGCGTCTTCGGGACTCCAACACTGCGAGCATCGGCAACACAACAGCACAAACAAAAGTGCCAACTTAGATTTATTTTAAACATAACTGTATATATTTATAGTATTTTGTGATTTTGAATTTTATAAGTTTTTATTTATCTGTGGGCCTGTACATTAGTTACTAAGTTACCTGATAATAAATGAATAATCATAATTTTAATCAGTTAATTACGTAGGTCAAATTGAAAGTTCTTAGAAAATAAAGAATAGACAAAAGTAGGGAAATGGTAGGTAATACTTTTATAGTTTTTAGAAGCAATTTTTATTTCTTTCTGCGTATCGTTGCATCCGATGAAATAACTGAGAGAAACACCGGGACACTCTTCCTTAGGGGTCTCTTTCACAGTCTTTTGTAACGCAGTCACCGCAACTTCAGGCACGTAAAATAATTTCCTCGAAGCTTTTTTTCCTTGACTTCTTCATTTCTTCACTTTCGTTGGCAATTCTTCGAAACGAAACACCCCGAGCGGATCATTATTGTTTCGAGCTAATAACTTTATATCCAGCTTTTGTTATCTATGAAGATATCAAGTACAGCATTTGAGTTACTCTAATTTCACTTTTGTGACATTTTATGGCCCTAAATCATTCGACGACGTCTTGGTGTTTGATCCAATTGGGGGGTATCCATCTCGTACAAAAGATCCTGTCGATTCATACATATGAAGAATCCTTTCTGCTTAACTCATATCAATCACTAAGCTTGCCCAAATCTGTTGATAGGTTGTTATTTTATTAACTTCTTTCATCATAGTCCGCACACCACACCACTGATATTATCTTCAGTTGCCATCGTTGTAGGACATCCATCACTCACGCGGATCATCATTGAGAATTCTACGACTGCATTTAAATGTAATAAACCTGTTGTAAAAAGTAGCAAGAGACGGAGCGTCATCAACCAATGCCATTCGAAACATATAACTTTGTTGTTCATTAGGACCACAACGAAACTCATAATAAATCAAAGAGCAAAAATGCTCCTGTGTTAAATTCACACTGAAGCGCTTTTCAAATTTTCTGACACCCTTTTCAAATTGCCGTCGATTTCTAAAAACAAATTACAAATATACATTACCAATAAATCCTAGAATACCTATACATATGTTTAATTTTTTATTATTTTCCTGACTTCAACCAACTCGTTCTAGAAACTTTCAGTTTTGCCCTTTTATCTATAACTAGCTTCCGCCCGCGACTTCGTCCGCGTGAAGTTCAGAATTGAAAGAAAATGTTAAGATAGCGCCATCTAGTGACGAAGTGGAAATTTTGAGTTTTTAAGGATTCCTATGGGAACCCTTAAGTTTTTATCAGGATAAAAATAAATAAATAAATAGTATCCTATGTGTTAGCCGAGTGCTTCATCTATCTACCTACCAAATTTCATCCGAATCCGTTCAGTAGTTTCGGCGTGAAAGCGGAACAAACAAACAAACAAACTGACAAACAAACAAACATCCATACTTTCGCATTTATAATATATCTATAATCTATAATATTAAAGTATTGTCCAGGAAACTACAACGTTTCTGGGCTTTTTTTGGAGTAAATGGTAGCTAATAATGTGAACAAAATATTCATTGCTAATGCAAAAACTAAAAAGTTTAGTTCTGTAGACAAAATTAAAAGGATTTAAACAACATTTTATACAGGGACTGATCACTAAGAAGACGCTGTGATATGATGACGAGACGATAACTCCGAAGAGTGTAGATGGACATAGAAATTACGTATGCAGGACTTCTTTGATTGTTATATGCGTTTTTATTAGAATTTTATAATTAAACTACATAAACAAGACATCGTGGCCCAGAAATAATTAGCCTTTATGTAAAATAAGTCAATTTTACTGCGTTTTCTTTATAGTTATTGAAATAATTTATTTTTCTTCTTTTTAAAGTTTGTTATTTACGTGTTTTCATTTCTAAGTGTAACTTAACTTAATTAACATATTATAGTGGTTTGGTGTAATACTGTAATGCTATTGTATAATATAGTGTACTTTTGTAATAATAATAAAAAACTAGTTTACTAACATCATACACCAAACCCTAACTGACATACACAAATATAAACAACGAATAGTGTATCAAATCAACAGTAACGTTATTTTGAATTTATCAAATCAGAAAACTATTATAAAAATAAACTTTACAATCTTTATTTGGATAAAACAATATTGATTGACTGACAGGGTTATGCATTGCAACAGATAAAAATTACAATTTTAGGTAAAAGAAAAATAAAATAAATTTACAGAATTTACAAAAAAAATATATAAAATTTTTATAAAAACATTATAATATTAAAATAAACATTCTCTAAGAATTAATTAATATTTAGCCAAAAGTAATGATAATATATTTAAAAATATAATTATACAAAATCTTGAAATTTTTTTATGAACATTTAGCAAAAATATGTATTATGTATATTTTGTTTAAAAAATATATAAAATATTGAAAAAAAAATGTACATTTTCTAATAATGTTTAAAAAAATATTTATTTTAAAAAGGTCATGACAGGCCCATTTCAAAGGTCGGCAACGCACTTGTGACTCCTCCGGTGTTGCGGGTGTCCATGGGCGGCGGTAATCGCTTACCATCAGGTGATCCGTCTGCTCGTTTGCCACCTATCACATAAAAAAAAAAAAATAAAAAATAAAAAAAATAAAAAAAAAAAATATTACTATAGTTTAAAAAATGAAATAATTTTAAAACATTTTCTGATAATACATTGTATTATTTGGAAAAAAATAATGACATTTAAAAAAATTCAAAATTCTTCAAAATAAAGTTTTACATTTTACAAACAACTAATAAATATTTTAAAAAATGTACAATATCTTTAATTATTTATAAACATTAAGCAAAAAAATATTTAAAAAATGCAAATTCATAAATAAACGTTTTTGACAAAAACATAAATATTTTAAAAAATATACAAAAAAATGTTGAATTTATTCAAAATATTTAGCAATAAATAATGATTTGTTTTAAAAGTATGAAAAAATCTTTAAATATATTTTTACATTTCCTAAAAAAAGGATTTTAAATATAGAAAAAAAAACATAATTTGGCAAATAAATATTCATTTTTTTTTCATATCATTTCATTAGAATATTTTTTTAAACATTGAGCAAAAATAATCACGTTTTACAGCTTATTTTCAACTAGAATGTCATTTTGTTATAGAAATCAACGGTTTAAAAAATTAATCTTCACGAGAGATGCAAGTTGCTTAATTTTTTTTAATGCGCAAACCAAATCACAAAATAGATATTTGAAGATGACGATCTTGCAAATTCAGTGAAAATATAACAAACAAATAAACAACAAATATTGGTCAGATAAATATTATAATTCTGATTGTTTTCTTTAAATGTTGAAATGTATAGAATGTGTTGAAAATTGCTTGTTATAGAAATCAACGGTTTAAAAAATTAATCTTCACGAGAGATGCAAGTTGCTTAATTTTTTTTAATGCGCAAACCAAATCACAAAATAGATATTTGAAGATGACGATCTTGCAAATTCAGTGAAAATATAACAAACAAATAAACAACAAATATTGGTCAGATAAATATTATAATTCTGATTGTTTTCTTTAAATGTTGAAATGTATAGAATGTGCTGAAAATTGCATATATTTTGTTTAAAAAATATATTAAATATTGAAAAAAAAAATTACATTTTCTCATAATGTTTAAAAAAATATTTATTTTAAATAAAGTTAAAATATTACAATAGTTAAAAAAATGAAATAATTTTAAATAATTTAAAAACATTTAATAATTTAAAAACTACCTTCTACGTAGGTTATGCATGAAATAAAAGTTTTTTCATATGGAAATGTCATTATTTTTTTCCAAATAATACAATGTATTATCAGAAAATGTTTTAAAATTATTTCATTTTTTTAACTATAGTAATATTTTAAATTTATTTAAAATAAATATTTTTTAAACATTATTAGAAAATGTACATTTTTTTTTTCAATATTTTATATATTTTTTAAACAAAATATACATAATACATATTTTTGCTAAATGTTCATAAAAAAATTTCAAGATTTTGTATAATTATATTTTTAAATATATTATCATTACTTTTGGCTAAATATTAATTAATTCTTAGAGAATGTTTATTTTAATATTATAATGTTTTTATAAAAATTTTATATATTTTTTTTGTAAATTCTGTAAATTTATTTTATTTTTCTTTTACCTAAAATTGTAATTTTTATCTGTTGCAATGCATAACCCTGTCAGTCAATCAATATTGTTTTATCCAAATAAAGATTGTAAAGTTTATTTTTATAATAGTTTTCTGATTTGATAAATTCAAAATAACGTTACTGTTGATTTGATACACTATTCGTTGTTTATATTTGTGTATGTCAGTTAGGGTTTGGTGTATGATGTTAGTAAACTAGTTTTTTATTATTATTACAAAAGTACACTATATTATACAATAGCATTACAGTATTACACCAAACCACTATAATATGTTAATTAAGTTAAGTTACACTTAGAAATGAAAACACGTAAATAACAAACTTTAAAAAGAAGAAAAATAAATTATTTCAATAACTATAAAGAAAACGCAGTAAAATTGACTTATTTTACATAAAGGCTAATTATTTCTGGGCCACGATGTCTTGTTTATGTAGTTTAATTATAAAATTCTAATAAAAACGCATATAACAATCAAAGAAGTCCTGCATACGTAATTTCTATGTCCATCTACACTCTTCGGAGTTATCGTCTCGTCATCATATCACAGCGTCTTCTTAGTGATCAGTCCCTGTATAAAATGTTGTTTAAATCCTTTTAATTTTGTCTACAGAACTAAACTTTTTAGTTTTTGCATTAGCAATGAATATTTTGTTCACATTATTAGCTACCATTTACTCCAAAAAAAGCCCAGAAACGTTGTAGTTTCCTGGACAATACTTTAATATTATAGATTATAGATATATATATATTATAAATGCGAAAGTATGGATGTTTGTTTGTTTGTCAGTTTGTTTGTTTGTTTGTTCCGCTTTCACGCCGAAACTAGTGAACGGATTCGGATGAAATTTGGTAGGTAGATAGATGAAGCACTCGGCTAACACATAGGATACTATTTATTTATTTATTTTTATCCTGATAAAAACTTAAGGGTTCCCATAGGAATCCTTAAAAACTCAAAATTTCCACTTCGTCACTAGATGGCGCTATCTTAACATTTTCTTTCAATTCTGAACTTCACGCGGACGAAGTCGCGGGCGGAAGCTAGTTATAGATAAAAGGGCAAAACTGAAAGTTTCTAGAACGAGTTGGTTGAAGTCAGGAAAATAATAAAAAATTAAACATATGTATAGGTATTCTAGGATTTATTGGTAATGTATATTTGTAATTTGTTTTTAGAAATCGACGGCAATTTGAAAAGGGTGTCAGAAAATTTGAAAAGCGCTTCAGTGTGAATTTAACACAGGAGTATTTTTGCTCTTTGATTTATTATGAGTTTCGTTGTGGTCCTAATGAACAACAAAGTTATATGTTTCGAATGGCATTGGTTGATGACGCTCCGTCTCTTGCTACTTTTTACAACAGGTTTATTACATTTAAATGCAGTCGTAGAATTCTCAATGATGATCCGCGTGAGTGATGGATGTCCTACAACGATGGCAACTGAAGATAATATCAGTGGTGTGGTGTGCGGACTATGATGAAAGAAGTTAATAAAATAACAACCTATCAACAGATTTGGGCAAGCTTAGTGATTGATATGAGTTAAGCAGAAAGGATTCTTCATATGTATGAATCGACAGGATCTTTTGTACGAGATGGATACCCCCCAATTGGATCAAACACCAAGACGTCGTCGAATGATTTAGGGCCATAAAATGTCACAAAAGTGAAATTAGAGTAACTCAAATGCTGTACTTGATATCTTCATAGATAACAAAAGCTGGATATAAAGTTATTAGCTCGAAACAATAATGATCCGCTCGGGGTGTTTCGTTTCGAAGAATTGCCAACGAAAGTGAAGAAATGAAGAAGTCAAGGAAAAAAAGCTTCGAGGAAATTATTTTACGTGCCTGAAGTTGCGGTGACTGCGTTACAAAAGACTGTGAAAGAGACCCCTAAGGAAGAGTGTCCCGGTGTTTCTCTCAGTTATTTCATCGGATGCAACGATACGCAGAAAGAAATAAAAATTGCTTCTAAAAACTATAAAAGTATTACCTACCATTTCCCTACTTTTGTCTATTCTTTATTTTCTAAGAACTTTCAATTTGACCTACGTAATTAACTGATTAAAATTATGATTATTCATTTATTATCAGGTAACTTAGTAACTAATGTACAGGCCCACAGATAAATAAAAACTTATAAAATTCAAAATCACAAAATACTATAAATATATACAGTTATGTTTAAAATAAATCTAAGTTGGCACTTTTGTTTGTGCTGTTGTGTTGCCGATGCTCGCAGTGTTGGAGTCCCGAAGACGCCCTCGAAACCGCCAGAACACTACGCCTTTCGGCCAGAAGTCTTCTCTCATGAGTAAATTTAACATTATGATACTATGTATCTATTGACATCAGCTTAGAAGGGATTGTTGATTTCGAAACAGTATTTAACCCTCGAAAACAAAAAGACAGGTGTAATACGTTACAATTATTATATATATACATCAAAGAATATACATTTTTTTACTTTTGATTCAATGCATTGCATGCATAACGCGGCTATTTTTCTGGATATTTTTTAAAGATGTTTCTTGATAACATTTTACAAATCACCCAAATATTTACTGATAAAATAAAATTCGAAATTCAAAATCATTTATTTCTTTACGTAGGTACATTAAGCACTCTTATAAACGTCATATAATTTTTCTAGAGGAATATTCTAAATGTCATTATCATTAAAATAATCTACAGTCTTATAGTATCTTCTTGAAAAAAATACAGCGTTTTATATGTTTATTAAATTTATCATACATTCTGGTAGTTCACACACTGCCCCACAAATGATTTTTTCACCTTACTAAGCCTCGAGAGAGCTATTTCAAGATTATTTTTACTTCTCAAGTTACGGTTATGTCTGTCACTATTTTTGAAAAACAATTTTAGATTTTTACGAACGTACATGATATTTTCGTAAATAAACTGACCAGCAACTGTTAGAATATTTATTTCCTTAAATCTATCTCGAAGTGATTCTCGGCAACGGGATCGCAATATGTTTTAGTTACTTGCTTTTTGCCAATTAATGTAATGTTTAATTTATTTTAATGTATAGTACTGTTAGCAAATAAAGTTTGTAAGCTTTATTTTCGAGAATCTTATTTAATTATTATATTGTTAGTGTTGATACAGTATTCTCTATTTATACATGTTATGTTATGGAGTTATGGGTTGTTGTACGAGTTTAATTTATTTATTACAAAAAGTACAGTACATCATTACAGTATTACATTAAGATGTCTGTATTTTTTCAACCAGATACACAAATCGACTTTTAATCAGAATAGTTATGGAATGTCTATTATTTTTTGTGTTGCTCGATGCTCTGAAAGATTTACATTGTTTACAAAACACTGCAAAATTTCCGGTCTTCAAATTGTTTTTAAAATATGTATGAGTTTATTACATTTAAAACTGTCAGTTAATATATACATAAATTATTTATATTCCTTTAATTTAGATTTGTTGAGTTATTGAATTTTGCTTGTATTTTGTATATTTTCTTATTTATATTCTGATGCGACATTTAGTATCAGTTAATATTTTTTTTAATATTATTAATTTTTATAATTTTTGACAAGCATCAAATATTTTAATATATCCTTATAATTATTTGTAAGCAGTATTATTATTTATACAACTATGTTAATTAAATATGTAAATTTTTGAATATAATTTATGAATGGACAAACATGAGATACAACATTTATGTAACAGTCGGCCCTCTGTTGTGAAGGGCAGAAAATTCTCCACACCACTTCTAATAAGCAAACAAACCGAATTGAGCCACGACTGCTTATCATAGCGCTTCACATACGTGTACAAAGTGTGCCGTACGCCTTCTGTTTACTCCTACCCAAAAATAATGTAGAGGACACGTAAGTAGGGTAGCTAAAACATACCCTTAGTAACTCGCGCATGGCACAATATAGGGACTGACACAGAACCGCGTCGAAAAAGAATGGATAACATCGAGATATGTACTACTTGAGGAATATCTTATCAGTATCAGTACTTTTTCCGTTTACTCCTATACGAAAGCGATGTAGAGAAGACCTTTGTAGCTGTAGCTAAGACATAACTCGCGCAAAGCACAATATAGCGAGTGACGCGCCGCCGACCCCGTTTACCTATCCGAGAGGGCTAGACTCGAACAAAGAGTACAAATGCTTGAAAATACCGCAGTAATTAGTCATCCATTCTATGTATTTTTTGGGTAGCAAGCATCCTGTAAAATGGAGTATCTGCTCTGGTAATAACAAATCTAAAACCAACTTTTCATACATTTTGTACACTACTGCGATCATCCGCGAAATCGAATTACTGTCCCCACAGTTGTAAATCTAAAACAATGCTTGTCAATAGCACACAGAACAATGACAATGACGTGACCTTTACTCATCCGTAAGAAACTAAGCGACCACCCTGTGAAATTGAGTACCTGCTCCCGTAACAATAAATCTATAAGAATTGCTCGCAACACAATATCCCTTACATTGTTCACAAAAAATGCATAACAATAGGAAACAAAGTTATAAAGCTATTTTGCACTTGGTAATTCCATTCTGTCATACATTGTGTATGGGGAATCTACTTCGAGCAACGGCAAAATAAGGTGAGCCAGAACTGTCCAAAACACACTACTTGTATTTTCATTTCTTTACCCAGGGTTGTCTGGAAGAGATCGCTCTTAGCGATAAGACCGCCTTTGTACACATAGTCTTAGTCATTTTTATTTTGTAATGTTCTCCTTGTGTGCAATAAAGTGTTCATACATACATACATACATACATACATAATGAAATTTTTATGGTAGGTATAGGGCGCCCCCAGCGTCTCGAAAATACACTGGACCGATGATAATAAAAAAGAAAGATCCTACTTGTGAAAAAAGGCGGTCCGTAGAAAGTGTCCCGATGAAGTCGAAGAATGGCAAAACACAGTCGATGATTTTCATATATTAACGTCCGGATCTTAGCCTGTACCGAGGAGTCTTTAACCCATATAAAGGCCTCCCTCCACAAAATACCCAATACTTTAGCTGAAAATAACTTGGAATTGACTTCTTCTGATGTAGACAGTTGGATCAACAAATCTTATCTACGTCCCAGGATGCTTAGGCTTATAAAATATGAGTCCGGATAACCAGACATTTGATAACCAGAGTTCGGCTAATCAGGGTTCTACTGTACAGGAAAATTTTTGAAGATCGTAAATTGTAGTTGTATCACTTAAAAGAGTGCAATTGGAGAAGTGATATGATGTTGACTTCATCTTTGTTACTTTGATCGAATAGCTTGTACGTTTCCTATAAAAATTCTGTCAAACTATACCTCTGATATTTGTATGTGCACTGTGTTTTGTCTTGGAATAAATGTGTCTATCTATCCAATATAGTGCAATCAAACCATAACTTTTTTGCAAATAAATTTCTATATTTAAGTAAAAGTGTGTTTAATTAAATGCATCCCATAAACAATTGAATTGCAAATCGTATGTGTGGGCACAGCGACGGTGCCGGCGCGGATGGAGCTGGCGATATCGCAGGAGCTGGAGCGCGAGCTGGCGCCGAGCGCGCCGCCGCACCGCCGCCTGCGCGCCCTGCGCGACCTTTCCGAGCGCGCCCTGCACGCGCGCATCACGCACGTGAGTGCCCGCACACCACGCAACACACACCACACGCCACACACGAGCTGGCGCCGAGCGCGCCGCCCCACCGCCGCCTGCGCGCGCTGCGCGACCTCTGCGAGCGCGCCCTGTACGCGCGCATCACGCACGTGAGTGCCCGCACACCACGCACCACACGCCACACGCCACACACGAGCTGGCGCCGAGCGCGCCGCCGCACGTGAGTGCCCGCACTCCACGCACCACACACCACACGC
This sequence comes from Coleophora deauratella, assembly GCA_958295455.1. NCBI lineage: Eukaryota > Metazoa > Arthropoda > Insecta > Lepidoptera > Coleophoridae > Coleophora > Coleophora deauratella. Next base: position 17,712,193 of record OY282397.1, on the reverse strand, counting down.
CACACACGAGCTGGCGCCGAGCGCGCCGCCCCACCGCCGCCTGCGCGCGCTGCGCGACCTCTGCGAGCGCGCCCTGTACGCGCGCATCACGCACGTGAGTGCCCGCACACCACGCACCACACGCCACACGCCACACACGAGCTGGCGCCGAGCGCGCCGCCGCACCGCGCACGTGAGTGCCCGCACTCCACGCACCACACACCACACGCCACACACGAGCTGGCGCCGAGCGCGCCGCCCCACCGCCGCCTGCGCGCGCTGCGCGACCTCTGCGAGCGCGCCCTGCACGCGCGCATCACGCACGTGAGTGCCCGCACACTACGCACCACACGCCACACGCCACATACCACACAGGAGCTGGCCAGAGACCAGCACGGGTAGGCTCACTCGCACCTAGTGCGGGTAGCCCGCCTGGCGTCCGGCAGGCGCGACAAGACTTGTCTTCGAGGGAAATTGTTTACAGTAACAATTTTAAGGCCTGTAGAACTTAATAAGATGATAAAAATTGAATATAATAGAATAAACGTTTATTTGGCATACACACAAATTACAAAATTACAAAAAAAAAAATACACAGTAAAAAGTAATACAAAAAAGGTGCAAGCTCAGCATATTCTGTGGGTTTAAAGCCACAGTGCTGGTATTCTGCTTGAAAGGGAAATAAATATGTTGACCTACTTTCAACTCAGTACCAAAGAGTAGGATAATATACACACAATACTGAGATTTGTAGTAAAGTGACAGTGCAGTGTTTGCTCACATGCGACAGCACAGCGACAAAAAAAAATCATTTCCAGCCGCACGGACAACGACGGCCGCACGGCATACAGGGTGTTCGAGTGTACAAGTCGAACCAATCCCTTATCCACAATTAGCCGAATTCAATTTTTTAAGAGTTAAAAGTCCAGAGTGCGTAGGTTAACGTATCAGGCGTCGCCGTAAATACATTTTCTTTCAATTTTGGGAGATCTTTACTGTTTTATATATTCTTCATTACATTATAAGCCTATTCGTATTTGTAAGTGCATAAACCGACAACTTGGACCGAGTCGGTGGGTCAGGAGAGAGGGCTGACGGCGGCGTGGCGTGGTGTGTGTGCAGGGCGGCGTGGAGAAGGTGTGGCGGCTGACGCGCGACCTGCTGGAGGAGGGCGGGCCGGCGGCGGCGGGCGGCGAGGCGCGCGCCGCGGCGCTGGGCTGGTGGCGCTGCGTGGCCGAGGGGCAGGCCGACCAGCTGCAGCTGATGCGCACCGTGCTGTTCCGCTACCTGTGCGACGCGCACGCCGCGCACGCCGCCGCCGGTGACGACGAGGACGCGCCGCTGCGCTTCCGCTTGCTGCACGCGCTCACCGACTCCGGCAAGAACATCCGCTGCTTCGAGAACGAGGTGCGCCTCCTTATTTTAATCCACGATTGGTAAGCCCTTAGCACAGTCTCACCTGGTGGTAAATAATGAAGATGGCGAAGACTCTCACCCGAACTCATCCCGAGTTTCTTTTAGACCCGACGTTTCTTCTCGCTCCACTAACACTTCCCGAAACGTTGAGTGTACAAGTTCCAGAGGTAGAAAAAAATGACGATTTAAAAGAATGCGTTTAGTTAAATTAAAAAGATTTTGACTTTGACAAATTTTGACATTTCAAAAATACCCTAAAGACTAAGGTACGGAAAGACGTCGTAAGTCTTTCGATTGAAAGAACTGTGGAGCTATCTTGTGTGGAGCTAGAGAACCACATCATTATCTGTGTATACAGGGTGTCCCAAAAAGTATGGTCAAGCGGAAGTCCAGAGATAGAACAACTCTAGGGCTACCCAAATCACCCCCATGTATGTTCAGCGATTTTTGGTAGTTTTCGAGTTATGATTTTCTTTAGGATTTTTAATTTTTTGGCCGGGTCGGATTTGGCTAATAATTTTGCTACTGAATTCGATTCCAATGTTAAAAATGTTACTAAGGTCAATACCTGCAGCATACCACTTTTGAACCCCATGACCTATGAATTAAGCGCTGACAGATCAATCTACATCCCTAAGGCAAACAACTATAAAACTTATAAAATAATTAATTCACTTAATGACAATAAGAGTCCAGGCCACGATGGAATACGTTCTTGTGACATAAAATACATGTCAGATAACATGGTTCCCCTAATCACACACTTAATTAACAGCTGTTTTAAAACATCCATTTATCCCGATATTCTTAAGGTAGGTGTCATCAGGCCAATTTATAAAAAAGGTAACCATTGTGACTACAATAACTACCGTCCAATAACCATCTTATCCTGTTTGGATAAAATAATTGAGCGTTTCATTGGAGACAATATTAATAACTATCTTATCAAAAATAACATAATAAACAAAAAGCAATATGGATTCCAAAAAAATAAAAGCACGACACATCTTCTGCGCAATTTTACTAACGAAATAAATGTTCATTTAAATAATAGATTACATATTCTGGTTATATTTATAGACTTCAGCAAAGCTTTTGATGTTTTAATTTATGACAAACTATTTAATAAGTTATCACAAAACGGTATACAGGGACCTATTCTCAAACTTCTGCAAAATTATCATAATAATCGATTTACAACTGTTAAAATATTAAATCAGTATAGCAGTCTGATTCCTACATTAACTGGCACGGCCCAGGTATCAATAATCGGTCCTACCGAGTACTTAATTTATGTAAATGACATGTGTAACCTAATAAAGTATGGTTCCGTTTACCAATTTGCGGACGATACTTGTTTATTGGTGGCTCATAAAGAATTAGGGCATGCCCAAGAGGCCATGCAGTCAAACTTCGATCTTATAAGCAAATGGGCTCACGATATGGGTCTGGTACTTAATGCTGACAAAACTAAGCTATTACATATACACTCATCACATAATAACGCACTTACTGAACCCATCATCGTGGCCCATTGCTATACATGCCTTCATAACCCTCATCCACGGTGCTCCTGCCGCCCCATCAAAAATGTAAATAAACACATGTATATTGGCCTAATCATTGATAACAGATTCAGCTGGGGACCGCACAAAGATCACGTCTGTGCTAAGATCAGATCTATTCTAAGCAGATTAACTATCCTAAAGTACAAACTGCCATACAGAACACTCAGGCTTCTATATCTTTCCCTAGCTGACTCTGTTATCAGCTACGGGCTGAGCAGTTACGGCAGAACGTATAAAACTTATTTACAGGATATCTATGTATTACAAAGAAAACTGCTAAAGACAATTGTACCTAAACATATAAAAAAGAAATGTAAAGATAACGACTTATTGCTCTTTCAACACTGCAATGTAATTAACATCTTTGACAAAATTAAGTTTGCACTGCTCACAGAGGAGAACGAACCTAGTTATCTATCTGCGGTCACAAGACCTGGCCACTTGAGGCAACTTGCTTCTGTAAATAAATATCGCTTGCCCAAAATAACTAATCTTTATGGATCTAGAATATTAAACTTTGTTGTGCCTAATTATGTAAATGAGCTACCAACTAATTTACAAGAAATGTATCTTGAATCATCAAAATATAAAAACCCTTTTAAAAAACATTTTTTACAAAATCCGCACCTTAATAACATTAATTAATTTTTGTATCTTTAAATAAAAGCAATTATCTATAACGACTCCGTTACACGGATAAACCTTATTATAGGCTTTTAGTGTAATGTTCTTTGTATGTTCTGTGTATTTTTACTTTGATATTGAATAAATAATTAATTAAATTAAAAAGATTTCATATTATTTTTTAAAGAATTTATTACAAATTTCCGGTATTTTTTTTAATGTCATATAATCATTATGAATTGTACTTTCAGGCATAAAATAATAAGCTTCGTAACATTAGTGTAAGTAACAAAAGTTATGATAGAAAGTCAAGAATTTTAGATTGAGCGACTCAGATTTAAACTTTCAGCATAAAATAAAAAATACAAAAAGGTGTTTTCAATGCTCTTCGGTAATTTTAAAAACTGCACGAGATTCTAAGCTTTCAGAATCATATTCAAAAAATAGTACTTAATGGGCTTTTTTTTCCTGAACTAAGCCGTCAAAGTTGTTAAGGTAGAAATATCCTAAGGAAGTTATTTAATTTTTGTCGTCTCTAGTTATCAAAACCAATTACAAATTTAATGAGTTTTATAGAAAAAAATACTTACTTCAATTTAATAAAGAACGTTTTGAGCAGAATGGTAGCGGAAATTATCACCTTTTTTTAAAAAAAAAACTGCGCATTTTTCTTTTAACTTGACTAATCAGTTATTATTAGATTGCCTCTGATTATTCGATGTGCCTCTGATTTTGGGATTCCCATACGGTTTTCTATGGTTCTCGTGCTAGTCGATGGGTCTCTCGCCACTTCTTCAAGCACTGATTCGACTACATCTGGATCTTGAATTTCTAATGGACGCGCAGACCTTGTATTAGGTTGGCGACCTTCAATGTAAGCATCATGGACTCGTAAAGTGATACAGTACCTCTACTGTATCACTTTACGAGTCCTCACTCGTGCAGACTTCTTGCGTCCTGCGGAATTATTAGCTGATGAGTCATAAAAATAAATGTGTGATAATTTCCGCTACCATTTTGCTCAAAACGTTCTTTTTTAAATTAAAATATTTTTTTCTATAAAACTCATTAAATTAGTAATTATTTTTGATAACTAGAGACGACAAAAATTAAATAACTTCCTTAGGAAATTTCTACCTTAACAACTTTGACGGCTTATTTCAGGAAAAAAAAGCCCATTAAGTACTGTTTTTTGAATATTATTCTGAAAGCTTAGAATCTCGTGCAGTTTTTAAAATTACCGAAGAGCATTGGAAACACCTTTTTGTGTTTTTTATTTTATGCTGAAAGTTTAAATCTGAGTCGCTCAATCTAAAATTCTTGACTTTCTATCATAACTTTTGTTACTTACACTAATGTTACGAAGTTTATTATTTTATGCCTGAAAGTACAATTCATAATGAATATGTGACATTAAAAAATACCGGAAATTTGTAATAAATTCTTTAAAAAATAAAATGAAATCCGATCCGGCCCAAAAAAATTAAAAATCCTAAAAAAAATCATAACTCAAAAACTACCAAAAATCGCTGAACATACATGGGGGTGATTTGGGTAGCCCTAGAGTTGTTCTATCTCTGGACTTCCGCTTGACCATACTTTTTGGGACATCCTGTATAGGCCCCCATGTGACGATGACTATGCTCGTTTCGAATCAGTAATGGAGGATGCTTTAAATTTAGTAAGTAAAAAATCTGTCATCGTATGCGGCGACTATAACGTTGATTTATTAGAAAAGAAGTCCCTAAAAACAAGAATTATTTGTCTTTTTAAGTCGTTTGATTTGGAATATTTATTCTTAGAACCAACTAGAAAAACAGAGACTTCTGCCACATGTATCGATAATATACTCGGTGCCGCAAGGAAGTATACTCGGTCCACTCCTCTTCTTATTTTATATTAATGACCTGCCTCGGAATGTCAATAATAAAATGATATTATTCGCAGATGATAGCACAGTAGTTATAAAATGTAACTCAGAAACTCAATACGAAATAGACATAAACAACACTTTAAACGAAATTGTGAACTGGCTTAATACAAATCAATTACATGTTAATCTATCCAAGACAAGTTTTATGCAATATCGTACCAAATTTAGAAATCCACCACAATTAAATATTACGAACAATAGCGCGAAAATTGATGAGGTTAGCAGTACTAAGTTTCTGGGTGTTATCATAGATAATAACTGTAATTGGAAAGAACACATAGCAGAAGTCTGTGCAAAATTGTCAAGGTTTGCGTATCCATTAAGACGACTTCTTCATAATTCTTCAGAAAAAGCTGCCTTGATGGCTTACTTTGCCTTCGTGCAGTCAAAGTTGACGTATGGTATTATTTTCTGGGGAAATTCAGTAGATTTTGACAAGGCTTTTAAGATGCAGAAACGATGTGTCAGAGCAATAAGTGGTGCATCGCAAAGGGACTCTTGTAAACCATTATTTCAAAAATATAAAATACTTCCTCTTCCATGTCTTTATATTAAAGAGATAGCTATGTTTGTACAGAAACACAAATCGTTGTATCAAGAGAAAAGAATACTGGGTAGAAATTTTAGAAATAATCACAAATTAGTAAATTTAGGAGGTCATAGTACCACATTATTTAATAGAAGTTTAATCCACCAGGCAGCAAAAATTTATAATGAAATTCCTGATAATTTTAAATCTCTTGACAATTTAAAATTTAAAAAAGTGTTGAATAGATGGTTAATAGATAAACAGTTTTATGACTTAGATACATTCATAAAAAAATAAAGGAACTTTGTAATATACATATAATCGAATTGAATTGACATGTAAATGTAAATTTTTTGACATTGTTTTTATATATATTTTTTAAATTATAATTCGGACATACTGTTATTATATCAATTTTATATTAATCAATAATTATAATGTCTATATTGGACACCATTGTTATGGTAAGCTATAGCTGTTCATGTTCAACTTTTTGTCACCTTTTTAACTATACCTATGGCATTGCAATAAAGAATTTTGAACTTTGAACTTTGAAAAATATATTCTGTAACTGTAGCCATGTAGAGAAAAAAGTAATTAACTGCTTGAGGTCTGATCATAGCGGACTAATGGCTAGCTTTCCTTTCAGGTCAATTATAAAACAAATTAAAATAAAGTCGAGGCCTGTCACTGTTAAAAGAATAGAAAAGTATAAAAAAGCGTTAAATAACAAGCTGCCCATACCAAATTTCGATAATGAACCAGAAGCCAACAATATGTACAATGATTTGTTTACAGTAATTGAGCGAGAATTTCAGGAAATTTTTAAAACTAAATCTATAAATATTGATAATAAATTCATATTATCAATATAGTCAGATCAAATAGATCAAATAAAGTCAAACCTTATTTGATCTTTATGAGAAAAAAAAGTTATATATTTGATGAAAATTTCAGAAATTATGTAAAACGTTATTCAAAAATATTCAGAAAGGTATGCTGCACAGCCAAATCTAATTACTTAGCCAGAAAGATAAAACTATCTGATAATAAAATTAAGACGGTTTGGAATATAATTAATAAACCGGTAAAGTCAAGAAACACGATAAAGATTTTGTTTTACAAACAGATAAAGGCAAAATAACATCTAACGCAGAAATAGCTACGGAATTCGAAACGTTTTTCACAAACATTCCACTTAAGCTAACTGAGGCCCTGGACTCCTCACCCACATATGCTAAAAAAATATTAGAAGAAAATGTCCTTTCTTGTGATGAAATATTCTATTTTAGAGAAATTGGACCTGAAACTGTTGTTAAAACTTTTAAGTCGCTTAAAGTGAAACAAACTGAAGACTTGTGGGGTTTATCATAATAATAATATAAAAAATATTATATTGATGCTGTGCGAAAACGGTCCTGGTTGACTGTACTACTGCTACGATGTCATTTCTTCTTTTATTTAATATTTTTGGATCATAACCTAGACTTCTATGTTTTTTAAGAATTAAATGTAAAATAAAAAGCTTCCTAACTGAGAGAACTTTGCTTATGTTATATAAGTTAAATTAATTAGTAATGTATAATTATCAGTTAAATTAATTAGTAATGTAATTGACAAATTAGCACCACATTCAGCATACCTTTTCAATATTAGTATAGAAAGTGGTGATTTTCCAGATCTCATGAAGTGTAGTAAAATTATACCTCTTTATAAATCAGTTTCCAAAACTGATGCAGGAAATTACAGACCTGTTTCTGTATTACCCGTCCTTAGTAAAGTCTTTGAAAAAATTATGCTCAACCAAATGCTACAACACTTCACTTTAAACAAACTTCTGCATAACCAACAATTTGGCTTCACGAAAGGTCGATCAACTACCGATGTTGGAGTAGCACTTATACGAAACATCTATGATGCTTTTGAGAAATCACAAGATGCAATAGGAGTGTTTTGTGATTTATCTAAAGCATTTGATTGTGTGGAACATTAAACTTTACTTCTTAAACTAAACCATTACGGTGTGGAGGATAGGGCTCTCAGTCTTCTCAATTCTTACCTTAACAATAGGTTACAAACAGTCAAAGTAAATGGCACAAATTCTCTCGGCTCTACAGTAAAAATAGGCGTTCCCCAGGGATCTATTTTAGGCCCCTTTCTCTTCCTTGTTTATATAAATGACTTACCATTTATGGTGCAACGTCTCTCAAATATTGTGTTGTTTGCAGATGACACATCTCTTATTTTTAAGGTAGACAGGAAAGACAGCAAAATTGACGAAGTAAACAACACACTTTCAGAGATACATAAATGGTTTACTTTTTTTTTTATGGCAGAGGTGGCAAACGAGCAGACGGATCACCTGATGGTAAGCGATTACCGCCGTCCATAGACACCCGCAACACCAGAGGAGTCACAAGTGCGTTGCCGGCCTTTGATTTGGGAGTACGCTCTTTTCTTGAAGGTTTGAATGTCGTATCGGTCCGGAAATACCGCAGGCGACAATTCATTCCACAGTTTGGTTGTGCGAGGCAGAAAGTTTCTAGTGAAACGCACAGTTGTGGACTGCCAACCATCTATGTGATGGGGATGAATATGTTGTCGCGTAGAACGATGGCGGAAAGAGGCGGCAGGGATCAATCCGAACAATTCCTCGGAGCACTCCCCATTGTACATGCGATAGAGAATGCAGAGCGAGGCTACATCTCTACGCAGCGCCAGGGAGTCAAGCCGATCTGAAATATCCTGGCAGTCGACGATTCGAGTTGCTCTTCGTTGAATGCGGTCCAGAGGGAGAAGCTGGTACTGGGGTGCCCCTGCCCAGAGATGAGAACAGTATTCCATATGAGGCCGAACCTGCGCCTTATAAAGTTGCAGGCGATGCGCCGCAGTGAAATACCGTCTCGATCTATTGAGCACACCAAGCTAATTTAACCTTACCCTCTAGATGGCCACGGAACTGGACTTCACTCGATATGTCGACACCAAGAATTCCGATACTAGCTGAGGCATTTAGGGGAGTGTCCTCAAAACGAGGTGATACGACAAATGGCATTTTCTGTTATGGCATTTTCTGAATGGCATTTACTGTTAATAACTTGCTATTAAATGCCACAAAGACAAAAGTAATAAAATTTAGATTACCAAATGTCAAGCAAACTCACGATAGTGTAATATTAGATAGTAATATTTTAGAGTTCGTAAATAGCACTGTTTTTCTTGGTATTACTTTAGATGCTTCCTTACAGTGGGGACCACATATAGAAACCTTAGCAGGAAAGCTTAGTTCAGCTGCCTACGCCGTCAAGAAAATAAGGCAACTAACAGATGTAGATACTGCAAGACTAGTGCATTTTAGGGATTTTCATAGTATAATGTCTTACGGCATCTTAATTTGGGGACATGCAGCTGACATAGAAACTATTTTCATACTGCAAAAAAGAGCCATTCGCGCTATCTATCAGATGCGATCTCGAGAGTCATTGAGGAACAATGAATTGAATTGAATTGAACAAGTTTAAAGAAATAAATATTTTAACTGTTGCCAGTCAATTCATATATGAAAACATCATGTATGTTCGTAAGAATTTAGATTTATTTCCAAAAAACAGTGACAGGCATAATTTTAATCTTAGAAATAAAAATAATATCGAAGTTGCTTATTCGAGACTGAGTAAGGTAAAGAAGTCGTTCATGGGGCAGTGTATAAAATTCTACAATAAAATACCTGAAAATGTAATAAGTTTATCAGAAAATAAGTTTAAGACTTATGTAAAGAAATGCCTGTGTTCAAGAGGATATCATAAAACCCAAGACTATGTTAATGACAATGATGTATGGACATGTATAGATCTTCCAGCTCATAGCTTTAGTAATGACATCAATTGTAATATATATTAAGTATTTATTTCAAAAAATGTGTTGGGGCGAGTTTCTTTTGGGCTCGACGTTTCTTCTCGCTCCGCTAACACTTCCCGAAACGTTGAGTGTACAAGTTCCGCGTGGTAGGGACTTTGTACTAGGTAGAAAAAAAGACGATTTAAAATTATGCGTACAGCATCTACTGAAATAAAAAATATTTTGACTTTGACTTTGACTTTGACTCGATTTTAAGTGGAACCGGGCTTACCGGTCATTCCTATCCACATCGATGCTATTAACATTGATCTTTGGCGGCAAGACTTAGATAAAATCGGGCTCGTGCGCAGATCGGGCCGTTCCTGGTGGAGTGGCTGGCGGCGCTGTCGGGCGCGGCGGGCCCGCGCGCGCCGGCCGCGCTCGCCGACATGCTGCAGCTGCTCACCAACGTCGTCAAGTTCAACGCCAGCGCGCTCGACGACGAGGTCGTGCACGGCATCATCAAGTCAGTCACCGCACTCGCCGCACTCGCCACACTTGCCACATTTCTTATCGCTCCAATTTAATGTATCCACAGTGTGAACTGGGTGGACTATCATAAGCATCAACGTCCAACACAGATATAATCATACCAGTTATTAGCTGTTCGTCTATTACTAAGTAATAATAATATCCTGTTGCACAATATCCTATAATAATATCCTTTTCCAAGGTATTTAGGTTTATTTTTTTTATTTTATTTTATTGTGACAGAAACAAAGTCTTTTTAATGTTATAACAAATAACTTTGTACAATATAGACCTATAGTTTCCTATATTTATTACGCTTAATATAAAAATATAAGTTTTTCGAGTTCAAATCTCGCCGAATGCTGGAGGAGGGTCCCCAACCCAACACACTAGCGACAAATGAACTACAAGAAACAAAGCTATCGAGGAACAGTATAAATATACAGCAGATTTAAAAAGCTTTACAACTAAACGGACGCGTGCAACGCGACCATCACACACGTCTAGAAATCATATGTGCAAGGTTTCCTCGCGAAGTTTCCTTCACCGTTAAAACAGTCGGTATGAAAATGCAGGTTAGTTTCGAAAAACTCATTGATACATTCTGCAGGATTCGAATCCGAGATCTCCGATAAGGAGGTCGGAGTCACTAGTCGCGGAGCCACCGATGCTTTTTGTCCAGAAATAATAAATAGCTATCGAGCTGGTGTTGCAGTGGAGTACAGTAGACCGTGTGTGCAGCCTGGCGAGCCACGCGTGCGTGGTGCGCAGCGAGCCGGCGGCCGTGGGCGGCGCGCTGGCGCTGCTGGAGGCCGTGGTGTGCTACTCGCTGGTGCCGCGCGCCGCGCTGCGCGTGTTCGCGTGCGCGCTGTGCCGCACCGTCAGCCTGGACCGCTACACCGCCGCCAGCTGGAAGGTGGGTGTTGCAGCTAGTGGTGGGTGTCGCAGTCAGGCAGTGTTGTAACGGCGCGCCCGCCGCACTTGCAGCTGATGCGGCTCATCCTGGGCGGCGACACGGGCCCGGCGGCGCTGCACGAGCTGTGCGCGGCGCTGCGGCGCGGCGGCGAGCGCGCGGGCGACGCGCCCGACGCGGGCCTGCTGCGCGGCGCCGTGTTCTACCTCAACATGGCGCTGTGGGGGCCGCAGCGCGTGGCCGCGCTCGACGTGTCCTTCCTGGCCGTGCTGCCGGCGATCCTGCGCGCGGTGGAGTGGCGGCTGCCGGTGGTGACGTACGAGGCGGTGCTGGCGGCGCACAGCCTGGTGGCGCGCGTGCCGCTGGCGCCGGCCGAGCTGCACGCGCCCGCCTGGGACGCGCTGCTGGACATCGTGGAGGCGGCGCTGCGGCACGACAGTGAGTGGCCACTAGGCACGCACACGCACACGCACACGCACACGCGCACGCACAGTGACAGTGGGAGCCCGGTGTAACGCGCGCGGTGCGCTGTGTGTCCGCAGTGGAGCTGCAGCCGCCGAGCGCGCCGCTGCGGGCGCGGCTGCAGGCGCTGGTGTCGGCGGCGGAGCAGCTGGCGGCGGCGGGCCAGTTCGCGGGCGACACGCAGCGCCTGCTCGACCTGGTGCACAGCTGCGCGCACCTGCGCCCGGTCAGTCCTGCCGCTGCACGGTACTGTCGCTCGGTGACAACTAGCTGTATTTATATTGTTGCTCACTGGTGTTTGTCCGTGGCAGGAGTCGTCCGCGATGTGGGTGGTGTCGACGCGCATGGCGGCGCTGTCGCCGGCCGGCCCCGACTGGGTGCGTACCTCTCGAGGGGATCGTTGCTTCTTAACATTTGACTGATACACTCGCTCGTATTGCTAAAAACATTATGCATACTTTATGCTTTACTTTATTCAGACTCGTATCTAATGAGCGATGTTTTTTCCATTAGCCGGCACCGGCACGACTATTAGGGGTTATAATAGTATTAAGCCCATCACTAACCGTGCCGGTGCTGGTGCCTCGCCGGCCAGTAGACAAACCGTCGATCGCCTTCTATAGAGCGTTTCTAAACTGGCTTTCAACGGCGAAGATCATCGCATTCCATCGCTTTATCAGTCAGCCGAAAAACGAATATATTTAAACAAAAACGTGAAAAAAAACGCTCACAGATTATAAAGGTCAAGTCCAATCATGAGGAGGCTCTCACAAGTTAAGTAACAGCGAGTGCGAGTGCAGGTGGGGCGCGCGCTGGCGCTGATGGACACGTACGTGCGCTGCGAGCCGCGGCTGCCGGTGCGCCTGCACGCGCTGGGGGCGCTGGCGGCGCTGTGCCGGGGGGGCGCGGGGGGAGTGGGGGCGGCCGCGCGCGACGAGCTGGCCGAGCGCGTGGCGCTGCCCGTGCTGCAGGCCTGCGCCGGCGACCCGGCCCCGGCCCTGCGCGCCGCCGCCGCCGCGCTCGCCGCCGACCTGGCCGCGCCCGACGCCGCGCCCGACGCCGCCGCCGCAGACTTCATCGACGTGCTCGAGAAGGTACCGTACGACTGTTTATACTGTCGCTACGCCCCACCAATTCGCAACTGTCGACCTAACCGGTTAACCCCTAATGCCACTTTAAACCAGTTATTTTGAAAACCAATACAACCAACCGTTACGAACTTCATTTATTTCAGACTACAGAGATCGATATTTGCTACTTGGAAAGTAATCAGCTGGACTAATCTTTAGTCCAGCCTTTTATTTTATTTTATTTTATTTTACAGAGAAACAAACAGTCTTATAAATGAATCACTTAAAAATACATATAACAATGTAGACCTATAGTTTCCTATGATATAATACATACAACATATATATATATATATATATACATATTTTAACAGCTAAAAGGGAAATTATAACAAATTATCGCCCCATCGCTGTGTTGCCAGCGTTGTCTAAGGTCTTGGAACGGGTCTTGAACAACAAGCTAATGGGTTATCTCGAAGCCAAAAATATCCATTCCGAAAATCAGTTTGGATTTAGACGACAAAAGTCAACTGAAGACGCTATCGCTTCTCTTGTAAATAACACAGTTGACAAACTAGATAAGAATGAAAAATGTTTAGCCATCTTTCTCGACCTTTCCAAGGCCTTCGACACGGTCTCCATCCCCCTCCTTATAACAAAATTGGAATCCTGCAGTGTCAGAGGTCTCACACTTGATATCTTCAAAGATTACCTGACAAATCGATCACAGTGTGTAAAAATAAACAGTTTAGTGAGCAATGAATAACAAATAACCTACGGTGTGCCCCAGGGTAGCATACTAGGTCCTACCTTATTTCTGCTTTATATCAACGACCTATGTTCATACAATATAAATCACTGTAAGATCCTTACTTATGCAGATGACACAGTAATCTTTGTCAGTGGTAAAACCTGGCAAGAGACACGCCTAAGGGCCGAAAATGCTTTGACTGTGGTAATGTCGTGGTTAGCTACAAATCTCCTCACCTTGAATTTGCAGAAAACGCACTACATCACATTTGCCCTGAAAAAATCCGCTCAATTTCTCGCTCTTGAGAGAGCACAAAGAGCTGCTCTCAAGGTCTTGACTATGAAGAACTTTCGCTACCCTACTGTGGAACTATATAAAGATTGCCAGGTTCTGACCGTGAGACAACTCTTTGTACTCCAGACCATAGTCAGGAAACATTCCAGTCTCCAATGCCTTCCCAGTATTTATACTGATAAACGCAGATATCACAAAGTGTGTCAAGCAGTTACGCACAAAACTAAATTGGCCAGCCAGCACTTTGCTGTATTGAGTAGCCTACTTTACAATAAGGCTAACAAGGAACTAGACATATGCATTAACCAGGTATGAGTGCAAAAACAAAGTAACAAAATGGCTCTCTACACTTACTACCAGCTGACGGAAGCATTTCTAATACCATAACACCCTCTTACACTTACATAACTTACCTGCATACACTTATTTTACTTACAAATACACACACGCACACACTACCACTCACTCTTTCATACATAGTATGAGGTGGATCCCATAATTAATTTAACACCTTAGCACCTTATTTAGCACCGTTGCTTCAACTTATGTTGGTGGCACTGCTCGTGAGGCGGGGTACGCGGCTGAACACGCTGCGCGTCAAAAACATGACAGATATTCGGTCCTAAAGAACACGCACCTTTTTATCCCCTTCGCGGTAGAGACATCAGGCACTTGGGGATCTGAAGCCAGGGCTTTTGTGTTTGACTTGGCCTCTCGATTAAGACAAAGGGGCCATGATCCCCGTTCCGGGTCGTACCTGACTCAGCGAATTTCCATCGCAATTCAGCGTGGTAACGCTGCTTCTGTGATGGGCACCTTTGTTCCGGGTACGATTCGGGGCGGTATTTTTGACTAATCAGTTTTCAATTGTGTTATATATTTTTTTGTGTGTTATGGTTTTTCATGTTTTTTTGTGTCATAATAAATGTTTTAATTAATTTATAAGTTACTTAGTTATATTCTACTTATCTTTTACATTGGTATCCATAAAATGTCTCCCAAATACACAGACTTGTTCTAGTTTGGGAAACATTGTTCTTTATATTTCTCAAAACTGTAATGAATGAAAAATGTATGTATATGCTTAGTGCGAAACGAGGCTGCTTCACAACTGCGATACAGGTTTGATCCTAGTGTGGGTGATACAGCTCGTCTCCCATATCTCGATGTCTACTTTCCTGGAAATGTCATACCTATATTTTTCTTTATTTTGTTTGTCTGAGAATGTACTGTAATAACTTTTGTGTGCAAATAAAATATTATTTATTTATTTAGCTAACGTTTACTACTTGATTAGATCAGATTAGACACAGTCCGGACACTTCATACAAATTTCGCGCCATTTTTACTACATAGAAATTTGACACTTCTTCATGTCTGTACACGTGTTTATGCATGTGTGAGTGTCTAGGGCTGCTTCACGGGCTGCCTATTGCCTGCATTAACGCTGCTTGGACATACAGCCTTGTCTTGAGGGATTTGTCTTTGGCAGGATTTTACTTTTTGGATCCGGCCGGGTATCTGATAATAAAATAGTTAGTGCCGGATAATTTAGTGGACAGAAATAATAACAAATACCATTGGAAGAAAATGTTTAAGCAAATTAAAGAAAGATTAACTGAATAATTAAAATTTAAAAAACGGTAAATTCTGATGGAAGAAAACCAGTTTTTCTGTACGATTGGCATCAAGGCAATTCTTTCAGAGTTCTGTATCACAAAAAAGTAAAAGGATTACTCGTGGGTCTGTCTGTCCGTCCGTCTCGGTCACAGCCAATTTGCTGTGAATCTATCGGATGGATTGAATAAATTGAAACTTAGTACACAATGTATAGATTAACCCAAACACGGATGTGTAACATAAATGAATTCCGAGGGCGGGCGGTTTATCTATTAAGATTATTAAGATTTATGGAAATGAAAGAATTTCATAAACCTTTTAATATTATTTTTTAAACTTATCCATGAACATGAACTAATCAGCTGATACATTTTGGAAAGTCATATTGCAAATGAATATGTCCTTGAGGAAATTATTCTCAGTTTCACCTGCTACTTACCACTATTTAGGTTTTTCGAAATGTAGGTACAAAATAATCTGTTAAAATCTCTTATAATCGTCTCGTATTTTATGTAAAATAAAAAAACCGTGTAAATATATTCCATATTGATAGCGTTGTCCCTATAATTTTTTTGTATATTGATATTGTAATTAATTTATTGAAAAAAAATGTGTGATAAAATATACATTACAAAAATGGCTAATACATTAAATATTAGCAAAATTTTAAAGTCATTGTTTATAAATAAAGGATTATTTGTTGTTTTAATCAAGTTATGTGATGATTATGAAGATATTTACAGATTGTTTTGAAATGCCATTTTATTTATCTAGTTGAAATCTAACAGGGAGTTTTCAGATGACTTATGTCACACCGTTCATAAGATTCTCAATAGATGGTGTTTCTAAGCTTTGGCAATGTATTTTTAAAAGCAGCGTAGAATTAACGGTATCAAAATAGATTTAATATGGTTGAAAATATATAAAAAGCCACATGAACATAGATTCTTATTAATTGAATTAACTGAAACGATAAATTTACAACTTTGTCAAGTATGGATGACCTAGATGCATTCCGGTTTCTCTGATATATGTAATTTCTTCTTCCGAACCAAAAATAAGTAGATTTCAATACATTTTTATGATTAAAATGCAATTTAGAACTCGGTATCATGTTAGACTTCTTTTAAGAAATACAAAAACAATACTGACAAGCACTGTGCATCAAACATTATGAAAAGTAGTTTTTGGATCAAAATACAAAAAAAAATTAAATGAAAAGTAATCTTCGAAAGCTATTCATCATTATAATAATATTAATCAGTAATATCAATCAGTTTTGACGATTTTTTTGAGATATTCTTATTGCAATGTTGATCAGCGCCATCTAGTTGAGTTTAGAAAAAGCCGTGGAAAATTCCCTATCATCTACTTAGTATGTAATATGTCTATGAGGAAATATTCTCAGTTTCACCTACTACTTACCACTATTTAGGTATTTCGAAATGTAGGTACAAAATAATCTGTAAAAATCTCCATAATCGTCACGTATTTTGTCAAAATAAAAGAAAACCGTGTAAATATATTCCATATTGATACCGTTGTACCTATGTTTTTTTTTGTATTTTCAATAAGCCATTGATAATGTAAGTAATTTATTGAAAACAAATGTGTGATAAAATATACATACCAAAATGGCTAATACATTAAATATTAGCAAAATCTTAAAGTAATTGTTTATAAATAAAGGATTGTTTGTTGTTTTTATCAAAATATGTGATGATTATGAAGATATTTACAGATTGTTTTGAAATGCCATTTTATCTATCTAGTTACGCCTTCACTGGTACTGCAGATGTGCTGTTCTTCGAATATTTCCAAAAGACTATAATTATATCGCAGTCTTTTTGACAGACGTGAATATAAAATGACAGACTTTTAGAATATACATTTTAAATGAAGACAAGGCTGTAAGTACATAGAAGCCTTTACGTCATTCCAAGGTTGCACTCTGACAGCAATCGTTTTGTACCTTCTCTTTCACACTTAAGCGATTTATATTATGCTATCCTGTTGTCAAAGTGAACGGTTGCGGTCAGACCGTTCTCTCGGAACCAGGGGCGCCGAGTACGTGGGTCCTCGGGGGCTTGGGCACCCACGAGACTTAAACAGTGGGTGCTGAGCACCCACGAGAATGGACATAAGATTGATCAGTGATATCTGAACAAAGCGAGGTCAAAAATTGACTAATCTGAGGTCATTTAAAAAAAAATTTGCGCTCGCTTCGCTCGCGTTTATCACAGCAATCGGTTCTACTTCTACTGTCTGGTAAATAACTGTACGAGCCGGTACACCTTTAGTGCTTGATAAATGATAGACAAGAAATTCCCAAAATTACACTATTTATTGATACAAAGTCTATGCTAAATGATGATGATTTTGCTGAATGATATGTGAGTACGCGTCCGCCGTGTTCGGATCGAAACGTGAACTGATTTGCTTTTTACATAAAAATAATAAATTTGCGGCAGCGGCGCGCCAATCTGCTGACATGCAAAATATGTACGAATGCACCGTACATGCTCCCGGCTAGAAAGATGAAGGATGCTGGATGATGATGAGGATGAGTCTAACCTATTTAACAAGGTGAAAGACAATATTTGATCTTATTGCTAGATTACAACTATTACAAATGACCTATTTCACTAAAATCTGTTTTTGTAAAAATAGGTGACGTGGTTTTGTTTACACGAGCACTAGGTTCATTTGTTACACTCGCACTCGGATTTACCGCGCACTGATGATCACTCACGCACACGCATTTATTCACTTTTTCACATACACTTGATTGCTCTCTTTTTTCACTTACACACTGTACACTTGCACTGATGTTATCCACGAGGCCGGCGGCGGCGGCGCGGGGCGAGGGCGCGGGCACCGGCCCCGCGCGCGCTACCGGCTGCTGCTGCGCCAGCCGCGCCGAGCGCCGCCTGGCGCGGCGCACGCGCCACCACGCGTACGCCGCTCCGAAAACAGCTATGGCTCCCACCAGCAAATAGATCATCGCGTAGTGATGGATATCGTGATACGAAATTTTATCTATATGTCCACTCTCCGCTTTTATATGTTTGATGTCCTCCTCGATTACCTTGAGCTGTGTTTGATGTTCTGAGAAATCCGTTTCCAACTTAGTTATAGGTATGGAAAGATTGATGACATTATTGATCGAAGGAATTTCAAATTGAATTATCTCAGGTTTTGTGTGCATCTCGTTTTGTTGATATTTGTGCGAGTATATTGAAAAAGTTTCTCCCTTGATAAGGCAGTCCCGACCTAGACTGATAATGCCGGCCTTGAGTACTCGCTCTGTAGTAACCTGATCGTTACACATAAGGCGCAGTGCACACTGATCACAGCAAAAATATAAGTAAGTATTTACACTGCTCAGCTGGTCCCATTGATTTTCACAGGTACCTTTAATATATTGACACAGCTTTGTTTTTGTATCTCTCTTGCATAAATTTTCATCAGATTTCATATGATAAATAGGGGTCTTCAGTTCACATAAACGAGAATCTGAATCGTATTGCATACAATTTTGAATTTCATTGATGGTCATTGGGATATAAATATCTTTTTGGATATTGATTGCTAAGTGGTCTGATACTGGGATGATGCTGATTATCTCATTTCCGTGCTGCTGGGGAATAGGGATCATTTTATATATCTCATATTTTTCTCTGTTGACAAGTGGAATTTTTATCTCAAAAATTAAATAATTTTGGGTTACTCTGGCTTTTATCTTTAGTAAATGATATATCTTGGCTAGATCTGTATAAAGGTTGTTGATTGGTAGTGATAAATCCTTTGATAATTGTCCGGAAATTATGCTAAGTTCGTCTCTCAACTGAGTAGGAGTTATCAAATGAATATCAAACTTCCCATGATATATATCGGTGATGGTATCTACTAGATATTCCTGAATAGTTTTTAAGTCCAATAAAAGGCTGTTTGTTATTATAGCAGACATACTGAACTCGTTCATATTCAATGCTCGTTGATAGTCTTCATTTAATACATTGATAGCTGACTCCAAACTATTTAGATGTTTGTTAAATATTTTGTGTTGTTTTTCCATCACCGTAGCTACTCTTTTCAGTAGATTATATTCAGCCTCTACTACTGATGTTTGATTTTTCCACAAGTTAGTGATATGTTTTTGATTTTCTCGAATAAGTTCAATATCTTTTTGATACTGTTCGGCGAAGTGCTCGTCTAAAACACCGAACAAACTGTTAGCCACATATCCGATGCCGTTTATGAGTCCTCGACGTATACGTGTGTGTACACCAAACCTTTGATTGAGGAGTATCTCATTGTAGTACCGCAACTCTTCATAGCTGTGATGTAATTGTAACATCACGACGTCACATTGCATTGCCTTATTTGCTCTTAGACATATATCTTCTAGATGCGTCATATATTTGCTAAACAATTCAGTGCTCTGCCAGTACGGTTCCATGTCGTAGAAAACGACCAGCTTCCAGTCATCTCGGACTAAATACATGCTTGATACGTCATCGAAGTAAATGCTTTGATTGTCTCTTAACTGTGAGATATTGTAGGCGCCATTAACTGTAGATACAATAAGATTCATCATCATAATTACCATTGTACAAAAATTTACTGTACGTTTCTTTGTCGGCCTCTTTGATTTTTCTTTATTTGTTTCAGATGATTCATCTTTTTGCTGCTCTGTGCTGCCTTTTTGATTGCTAACTGATTCACTTGTTACAGGTAACAGACATAGCTTGGTTATGGGTCGTTTGATATAACCATTTTTTGTTTTAACAGTCACAACTCGAACCAATCCGTCTGACCCTGGATGCAATTCGGTAACTCTGGCGAGAGCCCATTTTCCTGGTGGTAAATTGGCGTCGTTAACGGTAACAATGTCTCCTATTTTAATATTTGATTGTTGTTTTTGCCACTTGCTCCTGCTTGCTAACTGAGTCAAGTAATCTGATCTCCAGCGTTTCCAGATGTCTTGGAATATCTTTTGAGTCAACTGCCACCGAGTTCGCTCGTCCCTTTCTGTTTCAATGATGCTCAAGATTGGTCCACTGGCTGTAAAGTGGGCTGGTGTTAGGTAGTCGAGGTCTTCAGGATCTTCCGTCAATGAAGTCAATGGCCTGCTGTTAAGACATGCTTCCAACTGAGCTAAGAGGGTTGAGAACTCCTCAAACGTCAACTTTTGATCTCCTACCACACGCTTGAGATGATATTTGAGGCTCTTCACTGCTGCCTCCCATAGTCCTCCAGCACTCGGCCAAGATGGTGCATTGAAATGCCATTCGATATTCATCATGCTAATTTCTGAGAAGAATTCTTCATTGATGATGGATGTTAAATCAAAGAATTCCTTGTTCAAGATGTTGCTCGCTCCGACAAAGTTTGTTCCATTGTCGCTATACATGTGCCCTGGAGACCCTCGTCTTGCTGCCATGCGACGCAAGGCTGCTAAAAATGCAGATGAGGAGAGATCTGACACTAACTCCAAGTGAACTGCCTTAGTAGCCATGCAAACAAAGACAGCTACATAGCCCTTTGACGTCTTGATTCCACGTCCTTTGCTTGCTTTGACTTCTACATACCCAGTGAAGTCTACACCGGTATGATAGAACGGCCTTGTAGCATTTATCCTTGCTTGAGGAAGATCACCCATTAGTTGCTGTTGTTTCATAGGATTGACCTTCTTACATTTTACACAGGTGTTAAGTCGCTTTTTCACTGCTCTGTTCCCGCCAATAATCCAGTATTGTTGACGTAAACACGCTAGGGTTAGTCGTGCGCCTCCATGAAACGTAAGTCTATGTGCGTGATCGATTAGAAGGTCAGTCACGTGACTACTGCGTGGGATTATCAGTGGGTGAATCATATCTTGATTGATGTTAGCGTTTTTGATCCGACCGCCGACTCTTAACAGTCCAGTTTGATCTAAAAATGGAGTTAAACTCAGTAACTTGCTTTTTGAGTCGACAGTCCTTCCCTCCTTTAAATCTTTTATTTCTTTTGCGAACTCTGTTTGTTGTACATTGTTTATTATTCTTATCTTTGCTTCCCTTAATTCACTAATAGTAAGGTATGGCAACTTACTATTGTGACGTGTAATGACACGTAATACCCAGGCGAGTACTCGGGTTACGCGCGCCCAGCTGCTATGCGCGTTGATAATGTTGTTGATTACGTCACACTCGTGGCGCGTCACCGTCGTGACGTTAGATTGCTGTTTGTTTGTTTTGATTTCTTTATCAGTGACGTATGTTGGTTTTTTCTCTGGCTCTTTACATTGATCGAATGACGGCAGCCACGACGGCCCCGCCCACCACAGATCTTGATGACATAAGTCTTCGGCAGTCGTGCCGCGACTGGCACAGTCAGCTGGATTGTCGCAGGATTTTACATATCTCCAGCAATCTGGTGGCATAATGTCTGTCACTTGCTTAACTCGGTTTGCGACAAACGGCTTCCAACGGCTAGGATCTCCTTGTAGCCAGCCTAACACCGCAGTCGAGTCTGTCCAGCCAAACATTTTGATATTATTGCCAGTTAAAGTTTTTGAAACAACGTGCATTAGTTTTGATAATAATAACGCAGCGCTCAATTCTAACCTTGGTATAGTTAGAGACTTGTTTAGTGGTACAAGCTTTGCTTTTCCGGCTACTAGAACTACTGATGATTTATTGCTTTCTGCGCATTTTTTATCTATCTTACAGTAGATAACACATGCGTATGCTTTGTTTGAAGAATCGCAGAAACCATGCAATTCGATGACGTCATTCTCCGAACTTTGTAACCACCTTTCCACTTTGATGTTATTGATATGCTCAAGATCTTGTTTTATTTTATTCCATTCCGTACTTATTTCTAAGGGAAGCTCATCGTCCCACTGAAGATTTTGAAGCCACGCTTTTTGAAATAAAATTTTTAGTTTAGTAGTAACTGGAGTCAGCCAACCTACAGGGTCGAATAACTTTGATATCTCTGATAGTAAACATCTCTTTGTCAGTGGCTTTGATGACGGTGATAGGTCAATCTGAACTTTAAAATTGAACTTGTCTTCGATAGGCTGCCAGCCAAGCCCAAGAGTTTTTGTTGATTCTTGGTGCTTGAAATCGAAGGCCTCATGATTGATGTTTGATAGGTTACCGGCCTCTAATAACTCCGACCTATTCGACGACCATTTGCGAAGGTTGAAACCTCCTAGTTTGAGCAACTCAATCAAGTCTGACTTTAATTTGATAGCTGATGAGATATCATGGCAACCATGAAGTAAATCGTCCATGTACAACGAATTTTCTAAAACCTTGGCGGCCTCGGGAAATCTATGTTTCTCGTCAGATGCTAACTGCTTTAACGTCATCATGGCTAAAAATGGAGCGGCTTTAGTTCCATAAGTAACCGTTGTTAGTACATACTCTTTCAAAATTTGATTCGTGTCATTTCTCCAGATAATTTTTTGGTATTTTTGATCATCATCATGGACCATGATTTGCCTGAACATCTTTTCTATGTCGGCAGTAAAAACTATCTTATGCTGTCTCCATTTCAGAATTAATGATAATAAATCTGATTGTAAATTCGGCCCACTGTACATTAGGTCATTCAAACTTTGGCCCGATGACGTTTTAGCCGATGCGTTGAATACGACGCGGACGGGTGTCGTAAGCGAGTCCGTGCGCTGTACACAGTGGTGCGGCAAGTAGTTGCTAGGTGTCTCGTTGCATGTACTTTCGCGCATGTGACCCAGTTCTTGATATTCGTTTATAAAAGCCTTATAGTCGTTTGCTATCTTTTTATTTTTGTTAAATTTCTTCTCAACCTGATAAAACTGAGCTACTGCCTTGGAACGAGATTCTCCTAACATTTCGTCAACATTTTCTTTCAATGGTAATCTCACGACATAGCGGCCGTCTGCTTGGCGGGTTGTTTGATTTTGATACTGCTGAATGCAATGATAATTTTCTGCTGACATATCTAAATCGTTCTCAAAAATATCTTCTGCTACCCAAAATCTTTTGAGATCTTCGACATTGTCTATAACAACATTACACTGCAATGATTTATTAACATTCCCGCATAAAATCCAGCCTAGCCGAGTTTGCTGAGCGATCGGAAGTGATTCATTTTCTTTTATGATACCGCTCATGATGATAGAGGAATAAACATCAGCTCCTAGCAAGAGATCTACCGGGCGGCTGATGTTGAAATTAGGGTCGGCTAGTTGAATATTTTCTAAAAATTGCCATGATGGTTTTGGGAATGAATAATTCGGCAAGTTATTGATTAACTTTTTCATGATGTACACGTCCACAGAAAATGTATAATCAGTCACCGTTGATTGACATTCTATATTCAAAACACCTTTACAACTGTTTTCCTTTGTTCCTACACCGAAAATTGTTCCTTTACAGTGCTGTCTAGGTAGGCCTAATAGCTGTGCTCCATTCTCAGTGATAAGAGAAGTTTGCGAACCCTGATCGATAAGAGCGCGCAACATTTGATATGATCCATCTTTAGATTTTATTTTTATTTGAGCGGTTGATAAAAGGACTTCACCTAAATTTTCTGATTGATTTTGAGACACGTGACTTACTTTTCTCGTACTTGTTTCTGAATTTAATTGTTTAGTGCAGGCGTCATGCAACAGCGAGTTGTGCTTGCCTTGGCATTCGCGGCATCGTTTTTCAGAAAAGCATTCGTGGCCCTTGTGATCGTAGAGACAGTTTAGGCATAAATTGTACTTGTTTACAATATTGCGTTTTTCGCTCGGTTGAAGTTTTAAAAACTTTTCGCAATGGAATATGCCATGCATTTTATTGCAGAGTTGACATCCGGTTTTTGTTACCGATTGCGCCATTGAAGACTTAATAGAGTAATTTTTGTTAGCATTAAATGATTTGAAAAAAATAGGTTTTTTGATACTACTTGATGTTTCTTGTGAATGACTTGATTTTTGTATGTCTAGTTTACGTCGAGAGGCTTCTAATGACGTAAACTTATTCTCCAAGAAGGTGAGAAAATCTTGTAAATTAGGCAACTCCCTAGGATTTGATAGTGATTGGATGTACTCATTGTGAGTCTCAGCATCCAGTTTCTGAGCCATTATGTGTACAATTAATGGGTCCCATGTGGAAATGTCAACGTCAAGATTTTTGATAGCTAACAGACATTCGTTTGTCGTGTCGTGTATATTTTTGATGTGAGCTGCTGATTGGTGTTGCATGGTCTGTAGGTTTAAAAGGATATTAACATGAGAAGAAAATATCAATTTGATGTTATTGTACCTGTGGTTCAGGATCTCCCAACAGGTGTGATAGTTTTCTGATGTTATATGGAGGTGTTGAACGAGCTTTTCTGATTCACCTTTCAGTTTGCTTTTTAAAAATTGCATTTTTTGTGCATCCGAGAGAGATCTATTTTTATGAATGGATTCGGTGAACAAATCTTTAAAAGACAGCCACTGATGGTAGTTCCCACTGAATACGGGTATTTCCATCTGCGGTGTTGATTGATTACGGTGTGATTCTGACCACATTTTTTTGTTAAGATTTTTATTGATAGTGTTGTATTTTTCCTCATACATGACAAACATTTGTTCATATTCCGTATTATCCCCTATCATTTCGCTATCAATCTCCCAGTGTAAAGAATCTATAACAGACCACCTAGCTTTGATATTTTTTAAAACGTCTTCAAACTCCCATTTTTCGGTTATATTCTCAAAATTTATGTTAGATATTGTATGCTGAAATGCTTTAAAATTGCTCTTTTGTTTACGGAGCATTTCTTCTACTTTACTGATGTTACCTCCTTCTCTTTGATTGATGTTTGATGAAGTAGAGAGAGGAGAAGAAACGTTCTGCTGTGAACCCCCCACTACTGGAAACTGGAATTTTGCTCCAGTAAATGTCGCAGGTTTTAAAACGACTGGTGATTTTGGAGTTTCATGTTGCTGAATATATGCTTTTGTTGCGTTGTAATATTGAAATGTATTTTGATAATAATTTTCAGTGAAATAGTTATGACTTTGATCCGGGAAGGTAAGAAGTTTTTCGTGATTCCGTTGAAATTCTGACCAATAGTTATCTAAAGTGTCTAATCTCCTTTTGATATAGTCAGGAGTTTTGCGATCACTACCATCTTTCTTGAAATTAACAAGTTGGGTTTTTATTCCCTCTAGTATTTGAAACTGAGTTTCAATTAGACTTTCCATATTAAATGATAAAAGGAAGTAAAATAAGGAAAGATCTTACTCCAATATGCTGCTTATCTGCTCGGTTAGTCGGATTTGCTGGTAATCCAATTGCTCCTTTGACGTGGAATCCTGTCCACATCCACAGTGCTTGCGAAATCACTTACACGTGTCACTTCCGTTTGCTCACGAAATAGTCACCCGCGCAATGATCCCGCCTGTTCGGAGGCTCGAAGGACCAAAAAGATGTACGAGCCGGTACACCTTTAGTGCTTGATAAATGATAGACAAGAAATTCCCAAAATTACACTATTTATTGATACAAAGTCTATGCTAAATGATGATGATTTTGCTGAATGATATGTGAGTACGCGTCCGCCGTGTTCGGATCGAAACGTGAACTGATTTGCTTTTTACATAAAAATAATAAATTTGCGGCAGCGGCGCGCCAATCTGCTGACATGCAAAATATGTACGAATGCACCGTACAATAACATTACTACACGAATAAGGATGTAAAATTAACTTAAAACTTAAAAAAAAGTATATTACTCCGAGGTCTTCGTTTTTATAATAAATCATTTTCACGCTCCCTTCGCTCGCGCAATTTTGTATGTAGACAATATAATAAATCCTGCCGCCTCATGAATTATTCATTGGAGGGACATACATAAAGGTGCGTTAATTTTTATATGTTTTTCTTAACATAATTTGTAATGGTCTGATTATTTTTTCTCAACATTGGCTGTGATGGTTTTGGATGAAAATACTTTTTTTTTGCCGATATGTGGTAACTAATTTGGTGGTAAAGTTGAGTTGGCAGAGTTGTAGGGTAAATGGAGGAGGTTGCAGCTAGGTAATCATCTCGACGCCTGGTGGCGGAGCGGAGGATAGGATGTAGTGATTACTCCATGATTGCTGTTCAGGTACTGCTCGGATACTGCACATTTATTGGTATAAAGTAAGAGTATTTATACAGATTATAACTGACGTCACACATATAAGTATGCTACTTGCAAGCACGTTCGGAGATGTGATAATATGCAGATTTGTGGAATCTGCAAGGTCGCTACATTACACCCCCCTTGGGAAAAAATGAAGTTTTTTTACATAGTTACATAAAACGTATACATAGGTAGTAATTACATAATACAATTATTCATTATACACTTGACCTAGACACATCGTTGCAACAAAAAATGCAGAAAGTGCAAATTGTGATTTACGTTCCGTCGATTTCGATATCGGCAGTTTCTTTACGTGCCTTATTATGTATGATGCCTTGTCGGCTGTAAACAAAAGTCACGTTTAGTTTCTTCTTGGTAGCGAGCTTGCATACATTATCTTGTAGTATAGAGCAGAGCAGCAGTTTCAGTTTTTAATTCATGTCCTCTGAAGCGGTGCAGGCAGTAGATGGAGTGATGATATTTTAGCTAGAGTCACGATGTTTTTAATATATTCCTCCAATGTAGGGTTTCATCTTGAAGTCTACAGTTTGTACGTGAAGTTGACGATAACGACGTTATTCAGCTCAAGTCTTCAGTGAGTCGAGACGAGCGATTTGCGGCGCAGGCTTATATTCTTCATATTCATTGCAATTTGTGCTCTACGCTAGTTGCGGAGCGTTTGTGCTCTACGCTAGTTGCGGAGCGTTTGTGATCTACGCTTGTTTTTTTTTTTTTTTTTTCGATAGGACATGTTTGTTGTTGGCCGTTGGGCCTTTACAACTTCACCGGACAGGGAAGGCGAGTACGTAGGGTACTCAGCCTAAGCAAAAAGATGCAACTGCCTAAGGGCGCCCAGGTGGGCACGGACCTCGGCTTAGGACGTTGCTTGGACGGGGAGGATCGGAGAGAATCGGCCCGGTATGTGCCGATAGCGCTGGTAGGCGCGAGAAGCGGGGGGACGCCGCCCTCGCCGGCGAGGGCAGTATGTCGGTGTGGTGTTACTCTGTGGTTGGGGCGGGGGGGTCATGGCTGCTACGGCTAGCGTGATAGGATCATCGGGATCCTCGAGTACGTGCCGGGGGCGTCGGATCACGCGTATGGGATTCGCGGGGAGGTCGTAAACTGCGGAGCTTACGAATAGGGGGTTGGGGTGATGGGGGGCGGAGTCGAAGTAGCGTTTTGACGCTTGCTTCAGGTATTGAGCTATGGTGGGAAGCTCTAGATCGCAATGGAGATTTTCATTGCGCACGAACCATGGGGCGCCCGTGGCTCGGCGCATGAAGCGATTTTGGATGACCTGAAGTCGGTGGATGAGACTGGGCTTTGTATGGGCGAACGCTACGCCGGCGTAGGTGAGAATGGGACGGATGCAAGTTTTGTAAAGTGTCACCTTATTTCTAAGGGACATTTTACTTTTCTTGTTCGTGAGGGGGTAGAGACGGCCTAAAACAAAGGCTGCTTTGTTTCGGACTCGTTTGATGTGGTCTTTGAACGTCAGTCGGTCATCTAGGGTGACGCCTAGATATTTGACAGAGCGTTCCCACGGGATGGGGCGATCGAACAGTTTAATGCTGCGATCGATGGGATTGGTCTCGGTACTGAGCCGTTTGAATGAAAAGAGCATGGCTGCACTTTTCTCGGGGTTCACTTCGATCCTCCAGTTCCTAAACCATTTGCCCAGGGCACTGGCAGAGGATTGGAGGTTTCGAAGGATGAGGCCCGCTGAGCGGCTGGATAGATAGAGGGCTGTGTCATCTGCGAAAAGCGCAAGGTTGACATTTGGGAATCGCGGCATGTCGCTCATGTAGAGCGAGAAGAGTGTGGGGGCTAGAACGGAACCCTGGGGGACTCCGGCTCTGATGGGTCGGGGGGACGAGTAGACTCCTTCTATGCGATAGCGAAAGCTCCGATTCGTGAGGAAGTCTCGTAGTATGAGTACGAGCCGGTCTGGCAGTCCCAGCTGATATAGTTTGTATATCAACCCGTTGTGCCAGACTTTATCGAAAGCTTTCGCCACATCAAAGAAGAGAGCTCCTGTGAACTGTCTGCGGGCGAAGCCGCTTATAATGTGCTCCGTTATGCGGTGCACCTGTTGGACGCACGAGTGTCTGGCTCTGAAGCCAAACTGCTCGTCTGGTAGAAGGCCTTTGGACTGGACAATGTCCTTTAGGCGGGCGAGGATAATGCGTTCGTACAGTTTACCCAAGGCCTTGAGGAGGCTTATGGGTCTGTAGCTGGAGGGTTCAGAGCGGGGCTTATTGGATTTGTGGAAGCCTATGACGTCTGCACTTTTCCACGTGTCGGGAAAGGTGCAGTTGTCGATGGCTGCATTGAAGATGCACGCTAGAAGAGCAATGAGATTCGGGGAGAAGTACTTGAGTACTTTGTTGGTGATGCCGTCAGAGCCGGGGGCCTTCCGGGGTTTGAGCTGTTTAATGGCCTTCTCTACTTCACACGGGGTGACTGGGGCAAGAGACTCGGTCGGGGGGAGGGCTACTCGCCGTTCGACTTCCTCATCCACCTTCTGTAGCTGGATGGGCTCGATTGGGAGTGTACTGGGGGAGCATTGGGCCTCCAGGCTGTCGGCCAGGCACTCGGCCTTTTCGGAGTCGTCAAAGGCATCCGGAAGGTTGGGGCGTTTGAGAGGGGGCATTGGGGACTCGACATCCTTCTTGAGGGCTCTCGCCAAGCTCCAATACGCGACGTGAGATGGCGAGATTCCCCCAAGAAGTTCATCCCAACGGGTCTGCTGCAGCTCCTGCATGGTCTGCTTTACGTCCCTCTGTAAAACTCGCATGCGAGTGCGGTTTTCCTCGTTTGGGAAGCTGTCGTAGGCACGGATGGCTGCATTTTTTGCGGTCAGCAGCGACCTCGCGTCTTCCGGCAGTCTCCAGCGGTGCTGGGGCAGCACTGGAACCTGCCGGGAGCAGTCTTTTACGACTGATTGAGTGTGGCTGCTGAGGGCATCGATTGCGCATCGGACGTCATCTAAAGACTTAATGTCGTCGGGTATGTTGTCAAGGTCCGGTGAACTGGTAGCTTTGAGTTTGTCCTCAAGGCTGTCCCAGTCAACTATCGTCTTGGTGGGCGGGGCCGTGGGGGTTGGGGGACCTAATTGTAACAGGACCGGCCGGTGGTCGGAACACAGGGTTTGAAGCACTTCTATCGAGCACAACTGAAGGTTGATGTTCTTTAGAAGTGCTATGTCTAGAATGTCTGGGGTGTGATTGACATTGTACGGAAAGTGAGTGGGGGTCATTGGGGCAATGATGTCGAAGTTGAGTCGGTCAACGAGTCTGTCAAGGGCTCTACCTCTGGTATTGGTGGATACGCAATTCCACCGTTCGTGTTTGCTATTTAGGTCGCCAGCCAGAATGACTGCGCCTCCTAGATTGAAAAGGGCCTCGATGTCGCTTCCGAGTAGTGGTTTGTCGCCACTACAAGGGAGATAGACCGAAGCTAGGGTAATGGGTTGGTGGCCGGTCATGGCTAGCCGACAGACAGAGGCCTCAATGCTCGTGAGAGGGGGGGGTGTCGATGGGTATACAGTGCAAGGACCTTTTGTAATAGATGAGAGTGCCGCCCTTTGCGGAGTTCACTCTATCGTTACGCACTAAATCGTAGTTGGGGATTTTAGGTCCGCGAGTGCAAGGTTTAAGGTGTGTTTCTTGCACTAGTAAGACATCGATTTGGTGTTCGCGAAGGAAATCTATGATTTGCCAACGCTGGGGGAGGATACCGTCTGCATTATAGAATGCGACGGTAATAGATCGGGGCTTGAGTCTACCTTTGGAGGGGTTTAAATCCATTATGGAGAATTAACATTGAACTCCGAGATGGCTGCGCGGCTGCGATGAGTCGCGAATGCTTAAGCATTGCTATGCAACGCTGTTCAGTGTTATGCTGGGTTGCTCTGAGCTCCCTAGCCAGGTCGCGGACCTGCTCCATGTTAATGGCGCTGGCAAAGCGGATGACAAGGCTAAGATCGTCTTCCTCCACCGTGTCTGGGACAGGCGCTGGAGGGGAGACCTTTGGGGGAAGGGGCGCTTTGCTGATCTTAGCTGGTTTGGTGGGGGGCTTGGGGGTCGGCTTGAATGCCGTGGGCATGGAAACTGGAGTTTCCATGAGTGGAGGTGGTGAAGCCAAGACTGCTTGGCTTCTCCAGGCGGGTTGCAGCTCCTGAGAGGCTGCGATGTTGGGGGTGAAGGCGGGTGTTTTTGTCGGACGTAGAGGTGGGAAATCCTCAATACGTGGGACAGCGCGGCGTGCGGGCCGGGGTTCCGAGGCGGAGGGCGCGGGGCCTTTTTTGCCAGGCCTACGACTAGCGCGTGGTGCCTTGGGGCATCCGCGATAGTTCGCTGGATGTCCCAGGGCACCGCAGAGTACGCAACCAGGGGGTTCCGTACACTCGCTCTTGTCTTTGGGGCGGGGGCAGTCGGGGGTGCCGTGATTGCCTAGGCATTTGACGCACCTAGGCTTGGCGTAGCAGTTTCTGGCCGAGTGGCCATAGAGTTGGCATCTATGGCACTGGCCGGGGGGTCCCTTTTTGTGAGGCATCTCGATGCGTATGCCGGATAGTTGGCATACGGTGGTAAGCGTATTTATAATACGCTTTCCGGCGGGGGATAGGTCTAGTGTGACCAGCACTAGATCGAAGGGGGCTTTTGTTTTTCCGCTATGCATGCGGTGTACTTCGTGGGCGGGGTATCCTTGGGACTTAAGGTCCTCGAGGATATCATTGGAGTTAAGCTCCTTGGGGACACCTCTGATGACGACGCGCAAAATGCGCTCATCCTCGAGGGCGTAGGTGTGAAAGCCGATGCGTTCGGCTTTCAAGACGGTCGTGAGGCGACGATGGTCGTTGGGAGTGGGGACTTGGACCTTGATCCCTTGTTGGGTGGTCCGAGCAGAGGTGAACGCGATTTTGCGTTCGTTTAGGAGAAATGAAACATTGTTCCATTTCTCCTTGTCCTGAATGAAGAGGGGCGGGGGGCGTTCGATGCGGGGGGGTTGAGATGCGGGAGGGGCAGATTGGGAGGACTCCTGGTCAGAGTGCTCGGGTGGGGGGGTCGTCACTGAGGTCGCGGCGGTGGCGGCCTTTTTGGACGTTTTCGTGGGGACGGGGACTTTGCGCTTCCTCTTCTTTGAGTTTTTGGAGTCGACGGTCGTAAAGCCGTCGCTGTCCTCACTCTCCGAAGAGGAAGATACGCGGTCTTGGACTTGGTAGTCCATGGGGGTAGTCGCGGGGGCAGGGGTTAGTGGTCGTGAAGCAATCGTCGGAGGTTGGAATAGAGGTGAAGCCTCTTCGGTAGGCTGGGGCGAGAGGGGAGAATCGCGGCGATTTAGGGCGGGCAGCAGGGCGACCATGACCTCGGGTGGGATGCTCAGAAGGAGCTTATCGAGAAACCCGGGTTTCTCGTGTATGAGGCGGAGGGCCTCCAGGTGGGCGGGGGACAACTCTGAGTTGGAGGTCCCAGAGGTGTGTGCGGGTTGGTGGGTACCTAGGGTGTCCATCCTATGTGTGGTGTGTAGTGTGCCGCCAGTAAATCTTATTGTACTGACGGGTGAGTGCCTAAGTCCCTAGCAGCCTGAGACGCAGAGGGTAGTAGTGAACCGAAGCTCAAGCTACGCCCAAACAACGTTACAGGAATGGATGGTAGGGAAGGGCAAGGGTGGGAGGGAGATGACTGGCGTCGGCTAGGAGACCCCCCAAGGCCGGTGGTTCCAGTCCCATCCGCTGTTTACGTTTCCCAGAAGGGGAACCGCGAGCGCACGGGGCACGCTCTACCTAGCTTCGTTGGCACCGTTAAGTATCCACTAGGTAACCACTAAAGCGTGGATTTATAAAAGACAGGACGGATCCCGTTAGAAACAGGCCTGGCCGCGCAGTGAAAACTACACTCGGTTCGGCTGGGAGCGGTTCGATGACACGGTGCACGTAGGCAGCGGCGACGACAGCGGCAGGAGACACGATGCACGTCGGCAGGGGCGACGACAGCGAGCAGGAGCGGAGCGCGGCGCGAGACGTCCGACCGGGGCGGCGAACGAGAGCGGAGTCTACGCTTGTTGCGGAACGCCACATTTATTTGCTCAACGCTTGTCGCGGAGCGCGCGAAACCGTCTCGTGCGGTCTCGATGATATCTTCACAAGTTGCAGTCTGCCAAGCGCCGGTGCGTGTGCCGACCAGATAAATTCCGGCGTGGGCTGCAGTGATTTCTTGTGGATATGTTGTGCTATTGGTCTTCCAATAGCACGGCTCTTGCCTGGAGCGTTTTTTAACATTTTGATAAACCACTGTTTATTTTTAGCCAAAGATTGTCGCGTTTTCAGCCAACGAATCTTGGATGCTGTAGTGGTATAAATTTGTTGGTTTCGTCGTTTCTTCGATCGTCGTTAGCTCGTTGCCGTTGATGCAGAGGTTATTGATACGATTAGTACAACACTGTTGCGGTTACATTGTAGTTGACTTGAAGAGTTGTTTCGAAGTTGACCCGTTGATGATGCTTGCCAGTTACTTATTCCATGTCTTTAGAAATGCGTCTTCTTCGTCGGTGGTCACCAATTTGCCGATATGTGGTAACTAATTTGGTGGTAAAGTTGAGTTGGCAGAGTTGTAGGGTAAATGGAGGAGGTTGCAGCTAGGTAATCATCTCGACGCCTGGTGGCGGAGCGGAGGATAGGATGTAGTGATTACTCCATGATTGCTGTTCAGGTACTGCTCGGATACTGCACATTTATTGGTATAAAGTAAGAGTATTTATACAGATTATAACTGACGTCACACATATAAGTATGCTACTTGCAAGCACGTTCGGAGATGTGATAATATGCAGATTTGTGGAATCTGCAAGGTCGCTACAAAGCTGTTATTTTACTATTCAGTTGGTTAATCCGAAAATAATCTAATTAAGGTAACTCCCATACAAATCGATGTTCTTGGTTTATTGTCTTTAAAATAGTTTTAACGATTTTAATGAAACTTTTTATGTTACTATAAATTATATGCAGTACCTAGTACCTACTATACTAAGATATTAATTATTCGAAAAAAAATTAAACAAGCTACCTTCCATAGAAAACCAATACTATTTATCATAATCCAAATGCTGGATGAGTCTATAAGCATACTAACTAATCACTTAGGGCATTACGTCTTAGGGCACCATAAACAGCACCCAAAAAAACTCATATTCTGATGATCAGTTATTTTTTTATGGCATAGGTGGCAAACGAGCAGATGGATGACGGAAGATGCCTAAACTTCTCAAATCGAAAATTTTCGCGCTCGCTTCGCTCGCGCTTTTTTTGTATATGTACTGGAGTTGCAAAATACGCCTAAAACTGTTTAAAAATTTAATACATTTGAGGAGCTTCGTAAGATAAGTTGAAAAAACTTTCATATATATAAGTATATAACATACATACACGATTAGTCGAACACTCACACCTTAAAAAAAATATATATATATGCCCCGCTCCTTTGTTTTAAAATCTGGGTACCCAACTGAAATTCGGAGGCGCCACCATAAGATCTCGCACCACCTAAACATTTTGTAGGGGCGCAACTGTGGGCACCCACGAGATTTTCTAAAACCCGGCGCCCCTGCTCGGAACGCACACCACAAATAAATGTATTTAGTTTGCCAACCGTGTGCCAACCCTTGACTATTAGGTCACACATCGGTCACACAGGGGGGATGAGGTCGCCTTCAGAGAGCGGCAGGGAGTGTCCATACTGTATAAATATCCTTATACTGTGAGATTAGATTTATTTATTTCATATTATCAATGTCAAGTTTACAATAATATTACAAAAATGTCAGAGGATAATATGATCGTCAAGGCAATAATTAAATTAATAATAAGATAATTTAAAATGTCACACAGAAAAAATATAAATATATCTAAATATGTCAAATTTAAAAAAAAGTACATTTCAAAATGTATGTCAAACAAAAATATAAATATCAAATTAAAATACATGTCAATATTACAACTTGTAATAAAATAAATAAATTAGGTCATTTTAATAACAAACTCATTAACCGAATAGAATTTATCCAACAAAAAGTTTCTCAGTTGGAGACTAAACGTTTCGTCATTGTGTTCATCCTTGATCAACGCGGGTAGTCGCTCATATAACGTTGGACCGATAACGCGAGGGTTTTTGCTCGCAAGTGTTGTTCGTCGTGGCACTACTTGTAGCCTGCCGGTTTCGGTAGTAATCATCATCTATACTATTAAACGAGTTAAGTGTCCCGAGGATTTCGAAAACGGCTTGAAACCTTTTGACGAAAATCTAGGAATAGGGGTTAAAAATCACCAGAAATCGATCTATGAGGGAATTATCATCGAAAAAAATCATTTAAGGGAGATATGAGTGAAATTACATAAAAGGAGAACGCATATGATGCTTATTTTTAAGCGTCACCGTAAGTACATACTTTGATGGACTAGCGGTTTAGGTGCGAGCTGCTTACGTTTTGTTGCTTTTAGGTCCGGATTCGAATCCCACCCATGAGACTTTATAGATTTTTTGTATTTTAATTTTTTATTTTATGTGAACCTATGTTAATATTATGTAAATAAATAAAAATACTTAAGAGTGATAAAACATAATATTTTAACCTCTTTGTATTTTAGAGTCAAATAGCGCCATCTTTCGCTATATAAGTGAATTACATACCTGATGATTGTACCGCCCTGCCCCGGGTTTGACAATAGGGAATTTTCCACGGCTTTCTCTAAACACAACTAGATGGTGCTATAACATTTGAAATAAGAAAAAGTGATTGATATTACTGACTAATATCATAATAAATGATGAACAACTTACTAATATTACGTATCATTGAATATTTGTCTGTTTTCTTTATAATATAAAAAAAGGATAATTTGCATGTATTTTTTTAAATAGAATCATATTAAAAAAAAATTATAGATATTTTCAGAACAAATATTGCTTGTCCTTTCGTCCCTCAGAAGGCCATTACCGACTAAAACCACACCCTGCAAAATGTTTCATAGTAATATATCTTATATGTACTACTAAACAAGTTATCTTAGTTTATAAAAACTCCGATTGAACGAGCGACGCTAGGTTTCCCGGCTAGTATAAATAAATAAATAAAAATAAAAAATGTGTTCCTAAGAGTTTGTGATGAGACGGCCGATGCAAGTTTGTAGTGTTAAATAATAATTTAATTTGAGGAGCGCGTGTTGCGCAGATCCTGAACCGTCCGTTCGAGCTGGCGGTGCCGGCGGGCGCGGAGGCGGCGGGCGCGGCAGGGGGGGCAGGGGGGGACGCGGCGGAGGCGGCGGCGGAGGCGGGCGCGCTGGCGGCGGCGGCGGCGGGGCTGCGGCGCGTGGCGCGCGCTCGCCTGGCCCGCGCGCCGCCCGCGCACGCCGCGCGCGCGCTGCTCGTGCTCGTCGACCACCTCGACCACCACTACCGCCGCCCCGCGCTATTCCACCACCATCCCGACATCCGCCTCAAGGTACCGTCGCTGCCATTCCTCGTTACCTATATGAATACTTAATATTCACGGAAACGTTATCATTAGTGTGGAAAATGTAACGAACCAAAGTATGAATAGTTCAGTATCAATTCAGTTCAGTATGGGGATGGGAAGCCAGTTGACGGATCATTGCAATAATTTTTTTCATAAGGTATTTATCTGGTCTCGATAAGGCATGTTTTATTCTTGGTCGTTATGAGCGCGGGCAATTTCACCCAAATTATTATCTGTATTGTGATTGCCAATTTCTAATATAGTTCTATTTTTCCTTTACTGGTATTAATTGTCGTGAGTTTAAAAATCATGTACAATATCGATTTACCTATCGATACTACGATTGTGGTGTCGACCACCGACGTCTGTCGGTCGGCGACACGCCTGTCACTCTGGCCGGTGCGCCGTGCGCCGCAGATCTTCGAGCTGCTGTTCGGGCTGCGCGCGAACTCGTTCAACTGCGTGGGCCTGCTGGAGGAGGGCGCCGAGCTGCGCAGCAAGCCGCGCGTGCACTCGCCGTTCCTGCTGGCGGGGCCGGTGGCGGGGGCGGGGGCGGGGGCCGGGGCGGGGGTGCAGGCACACGCGGGGCACGCGTGCGTGCTGCCGGCGGGGCGGGTGGCGCGCACGCTGCCGACGGCGCTGGCGCGCGAGGCGGACTGGGCGGTGCTGCGGGCGCTGCTGCGCGCGCTGCCGGCGCTGCTGGGCGCGCGCGCGCTGCTGGCGGGGCGGCGCGCGCGCGAGCTGGACGCGCTGGCGGCGGCGCTGGCGGCGCTGGCGAGCGAGCGCGGCGCGGCGCTGCCGGAGGGCGCGCGCCCCTCGCTCTCCGACCTGCACGGCGCCGCGCTGCCCGCGCTGGCCGCGCTCGCGCCCTACCACGCGCTGCTGGAGCCGCCCACGCTGCGCCGCGTCGTGCGCTGCCTGCTCAAGTACGGCATGGGTGAGTGCGACACGCACCCCTCCCACCTCCCACCTCCCACCTCGCACCTCGCACCTCGCACGTTACTATAACAGTATGTAGCCTACTATACTGCATACTCTGTTCGTCTTCGACATTACGCCACAATCGGCGCACGAGCACCGTAACGGCAGTGTTATCCTAACCACAGTATATGGACATTATACAGTATGGACACTCCCTGCCGCTCTCTGAAGGCTACCTCACCCCCCCTGTGTGACCGATCTGTGACCATGTGTCAAGAGGCTGGCACACTTCCAAAACGGTTCCAAAGCACAGTATTATAACCAAAGACAATTTTATT
This sequence comes from Coleophora deauratella, assembly GCA_958295455.1. Classification (NCBI taxonomy): domain Eukaryota; kingdom Metazoa; phylum Arthropoda; class Insecta; order Lepidoptera; family Coleophoridae; genus Coleophora; species Coleophora deauratella. The sequence goes on along the minus strand of OY282397.1, from coordinate 17,674,752 downwards.
TTTTAAGGAAAGAGCTAAGTCTTCTTGGGCTATACAGCCTTGTCTGGTGTATACAGTCTTTATTTTATTTGTAAAAGTCTAGCTAATAATAAAGAACAATGAGGGCTAATTGAATCTCGATTTAACCCTAGTACATCACGCTCACATTTACATGTGTACAAACATGAATGTCTTTGTAGTAAACCATGGCGCTAAATTTGTATGAAGTGTCCGGGACGTGGTCCTAACCACCTCCACGAGCTGGAGGCGCACAACTCCAGCCTGATAAGTGCCGACTCGATCGCACCGTCGCGCGGTTCTCTGAGCGACTGAATTCCAGTCTGACTCCATTTAGTAGTATAACATTGGCTGACTTAGAGCAAACATTTTTGTGATAAGCAAACGACCGTATGTATTGTTTATGCAGTGCTGCGCGCGCCGCAGCCGTACATCAACGCGCTGACCATCTTCACGCTGGAGGCGCGCGACGCCATGGTGCGCCTGCTGCCGGAGGTGCTGCTGGACCTCTCCAAGATCTCCGACACGCAGGCCATCGCGCCGCCCATGCTCGAGTTCCTCTCCAGTGAGTGCCGCACCCCGCCCCGCACGCACCGCACCCCACACCCCACTCACACACCACACACCACACCCGCGCCCGGAAACCGCTGTCACATCGCACGCTTCCGGGGGTTCCACTCGTCATACTGAACTACTTTTGTTTAACGACTGGTTACGGATGATGAGTAGAATCACCAGTTAACGGACCCTACACCAATTTTATTACATCCCTGTAAAGATTATTTCCTTTAATATTAGTTTAGGTAAATATTGGATATAAATAAACATTATAGACAATAGTGAAGGCAACAAGCTCGCTGTAAGAAATTATTTGCACCATAACAAGTCCTACCACAGAGACAAAAAACTGCCTACTCTTTCTCTCATAAGAACAACATTTTTTATGTACCTATAAAAGTTCTGTGCGTGCGTGCGTGCATGTGCGATGCGTGCGTGCGTGTGCACAGTAACCGCGTGTAGTGACCGCGTGTTTGCGCGTTGCGCGTCGCAGCGCTGACGCGGCTGCCGCGCGTGTTCGCGTCGTTCGTGGAGGACCAGTACATGTCGGTGTTCGCCATCCTGCTGCCGTACACCAACCCCTCGCGCTACAACCACTACGTGGTGTCGCTGGCGCACCACGTGATCGCCGCCTGGTTCCTCAAGTGCCGCCTCTCCTACCGCCGCAACTTCGTGCGCTTCATCATCCACGTGAGTGTCCTCCTGGAGCCCCTTCACTTGACCCTGACATTTCTTGTGTTTTTATATCCGTTATTGAGCGTTTTTCCACTAGCCGACACGGCACCGGAACGGCTAATGAGAAAAACTGTTTTTCTATGAACATTTTCGATATTTTTCCCATATATTACAAATATATGCTATAGGGTTTTTTATCTCTCTTGTAAATATTTACCTTTGTTAGTTTTATTCATGTATTCCTTTTATTCCTTTATGTGCGTAGGTTCTTAAGTTAGCGTTTCTCATTATCTTTATCTCGAAATTCTTGTATTTGCTCAAATATTGTTCATTTTCGGTGCAACTTCAATTCAATGTTTTTATGTTTGACATCTTATAGTTTCTATATTTTATTCTTAAGGAGTTTGCATCAGTTGTATATTATTAAGGGAGTAATTAAGAACTACGGACTTTTGGTTTAACGCATATTTTTCCTGGCGAGTGGGAATAGCGAGGACTGATGACAAAGAATGTCAAATGGAAAAATGGACAAAGGACAGCACTCTGATATATGGTTGGATGAAGAGCTGATTTCTTGCCAACGCCGGACTCCGCGACGGAAAAAACGTTTCCTGGAACGGAAGGCCAGGACCTCACCCGCGTCACCTCTCCCAGCCGCTCTACCCGTCGCCGTTGGGGCGCGTCGTTCCTGCCGCCTGACGCACTAGCCGCCCTATGTAATGTTTTTCCTCTTTGTACTTTGTAGTAGTGTAGTGGACATTTATCCAAGGTTCGGAACCGGTTAATTTAGTTCGAATTTCGGTTAACGATTCCGTTCAGGTTAAACCCGGTTTCCAGCTTAACCGGTAAATTTGAATAAAATATCGGTTAATCAGGGAGCGGTTTTGTAACCGAAATAAGAACGAAATTAACCGGTTAAAATTTAAACCAAACTTAGTCAAGTTCAGGCGCGTCGCTCGGGTGCCACTGCCCGAGTTTTCTGCTCACTTTCTCGCACGCTTTCAACTGATCGCACGCGGCAAACATACGTACAACGTCGCATATTCTTCAAATTAACCGGTTAATTCCGTTCGAACGAAAAAATATCGGTTCTGGTTAAACCGGTTATATATACCGGTAACCAAAACCTGAAAACCTTAACCACAATTATTTCGATATCGGGGTCAATGACCGAAACCGGTTTTTTGAAAAAACCGGTTTCCGAACCCTGCATTTATCATGTCTTCTTTTAGAATAGGTTTTGTTTTTGTGTAATTAAATATTCTAATAAACCTCCTTAAGTATAATACAATTGTAAAAACTAAAATTAGTGATAGTTAAACAGTAAGTGTTAACAAACAAAAAATATAGTAGCAACTGTGTCTGCGTATAAGCAGCTAGTAAGAAATATGTACATGAAAAAAAATAAAAAGCGGCCAAGTGCGAGTCGGACTCGCCCATGAAGGGTTCCGTAGCAGCAAGTAACATAATATAAAAGTTTTTGTAGTTCGTTGTAACTTGAATGAAAGGTAAATTGCGGTTTACGATTTATAACGTATTAAAAAAAAACTACTTACTAGATATCGTTCAAACCAATTTTCGGTGGAAGTTTGCATGGTAATGTACACCATATATTTTTTTTAGTTTTATCATTCTCTTATTTTAGAAGTTACGGGACGGGGGGGGGGGGCACACATTTTACAACTTTGGAAGTGTCTCTCGCGCAAACTATTCAGTTTAGAAGAAAATGATATTAGAAACCTCAATATCATTTTTGAAGACCTATTCATAGATACCCCACACGTATGGGTTTGATGAAAACAATTTTTTTGAGTTTCAGTTCTAAGTATGGGGAGCCCCCAAAATTTATTGTTTTTTTTCTATTTTTGTGTGAAAATCTTAATGCGGTTCACAAAATACATCTACTTACCAAGTTTCAACAGTATAGTTCTTATAGTTTCGGAAAAAAGTGGCTGTGACATACGGACAGACAGACAGACAGACATGACGAATCCATAAGGGTTCCGTTTTTTGCCATTTGGCTACGGAACCCTAAAAAGACACCCGGTTGCAAAAATAGTTGATACATCAAAGTGAAGTGCAAAAAATATTTTATTCAAGGAAAGAGAAAAAAATAAAGCTTACGTAACACGACTGGTGTCAGACAGTGCAGACATGATCATCTTCTTAAGTTGAGGTTGAGTACTGTTGAAAATATCTACATTAATAAGTTGATTATTATACAGCTTACAAGCTCGTCTTATAAAACTGTTATCAGCATGACAAGTTCTACATGGCTGAACTGAAAACAATGCCTTGTGACGACCATTTCTCTCTTGTCGGCGAGGAACACGAAATAATATTTTTTCCAACAGCGAGGGAACATCCACGAAGCCACCGATTATTTTGTAAAGAATAATAGCGTCAACGCAGTCGCGACGATGCTCTAACAGGAGAATGTTATGTCTAGCAACGAATGATTCGAAGTCACTATGATGAAACCTGTTTTGTAATCTAATGACTTGACGAATTTGCGTTGAATCCTCTCAAGCCTACTTCTATGAATGTCATAGAAAGGATGCCATACGGCGCAGGCGAATTTCAGATGACTTCGAACGTAGCTGTTATATAGAAGCTTATTGGTAGAGGGATTTTTGAACGGTTTAGCTACCCGAAGTATAAAGTCAAGTCTTGTATGATTTCGCTAAAATTTTGTCAATGTGCGGAACGAATGTCAATTTGGAGTCCATAATGACACCCAGATCCCGAATCTGTGTAACTCGTGTTAGAGTGGTATTGCAGATATTGTAACAAGAATTTATAACGTTCCTTTTTCTAGAGTAAGTAATAGTAAAACATTTATCTGGATTTAATAATAAGTTGTTTGATCTACAAAACATATCAAATGAATTTAAGTCTTGCTGCAGAAGATCACAGTCTTCTGACTACGGATAACTTTGAAAATTTGAGTGTCATCTGCATATAGGAGGGCGCTTGAGTAGTTTATAACTGTAGTAATATCATTTGTGTACAAGGTGAACAATAAAGGACCTTGGTGATAGCCTTGAGGAACACCAGAGGTAATACTTTTGAATGGCGATGAAAATCCCCCCAGAACTACGGCCTGACATCTTTTTTCGACATAAGACTTGATCCAACGCAAAAGGTCACCGTGGATACCGAGTTGCCAAAGTTTCATAAGCAGTGTAATTATGGGAAATTTTATCAAATGCTTTGGCGAAATCGGTATACACGGCGTCAACTTAAAGATTTTCATCCATAGCTTCAATTATGACATCAGTGAAACTCCATAAATTAGTGTCGACGCTACGACCCCGTACAAATCCATGTTGATTAGGTACAATGTGCCGACGGACAACTTCAAAATCTGGTTTGTAACTATTTTTTGAAGAATTTTACTAAATTGGTATAACTTCATATCAATTAGCACTCCGAAATAGGATATTATCGAATCGGGTTATCTTATTTGATTTCTAAAAATATACATTTATATAGGGAGACACATCATGGAAACCTTCATATTTTTTGGATTTATTTTCCATTACCCCTCATTAGTCGTGTCCTCATTAGTGGAAACCGCTCATTGGCAAGCTGTCGGCATCGTCTCGCTCGCACACTGTGCCGGTGCAGCGATGTGTGGCGACGTGCGGCAGTACTGACCGATGACGGCGCTGCGCAGGGGCTGCACAACTACATCATCATGCCGTTTGAGGAGCAGCTGCAGAGCTCGAGCCACTTCCCGCCGCCGGGCGCGGCTCCGGGCGTGGCACCGGGCGCCGCCAACGAGGACTCCAGCCAGCGCCAGCGCAGCTCCAGTCTGGTGAGTGCCGCTGCCTCATACGATACCATCGCACGGTTCTCTGAGCGATTGGATCTCGGTCTGATTGTAACAGTAAAGTGTAACTCGCCTCGTGCCATTTGACACTATCTAATGTATTTCTATTGAAGGTCTATGGCGTTTCTCAAATCAACATCACAAATACAATAGTTTACGTCGTGATTATTTTTTTCTTTAGTTTGAATTTAGTTTATTTCTTAAGACCGTTACCCAATCTTTCCCATATGGGGGGGTGACGTAGTCTTTAGAGAGGGCCAGTGTACGACATTACTAATGGTATGTGCTGTGGCGTGCAGGGGTCGCGCGCGGTGTCGCGGGCGCCGCTGGCGGGGGGCGCGGGGGGCGCGGCGGGGGCGGGGGCGGGCGCGGGGGGCGCGCGCGGCGCCGCCTCGGCCGCCTTCCACGTGGAGCTCACGGAGACCTGCGTGGACCTGCTCTCGCGCTACGCCTTCACGCCCTGCAGCGTCAAGCCGCAGCGGTGAGCACTCCACGCTACTACTAGTTACTTGTCACCTCGTGTTGTATTTGTCACATCCTATCCAGTACTCTCAGTCATCTTGGTTACGATAAAATGTATTTGACGGCTCTTTCTTTTGTATAGATTTAAATATATAATATAAAATTATAAAATTGTATGCCAGTATATTTAATGAATAACGACAGTCTCACATCTGTGAGGTTGACACCACGATGGGTGACTGAGTGAATGAACACGGTGTGTGTTCGCAGGAGCGACACGGCGGAGTTCCTGTTCACGGGCGGGCAGTCGGCCACGTGGCTGGTGGGCCACAAGCTGGTCACCATCACCACCTCCGGCTGCAGCCAGAACTCGCTCAAGCAGGGCCTCTGCGACAGGTAACCATCACAACCGGTACAACGTCACCTCAATTTGCTATCATGACTGCTTCGTCGAGTACTTTATCAGGGTCTCGGCCGTAATCCATACGAGACTGTCGTAAGCAGACATCTAAATTCTACACACATCCGACACAGTTATCTTCACCCTGTTATCTATCTACGAGTGTACAACCGCTAACGGGTGAAGTAACCGCGTGCGCTTGCGTGTGCAGGTGCGCGGTGCTGTGCCGCCAGCACGCGGCCAGCGCGCCCGCGCCCGCGCCCGCGCCCGCGCCCGCGCCCGCGCCGTCACCCGCCGCCGCCGCCGCCGCCGCCGCCGCACAGGTAACGCTCACAGCGGACACTAGTTGTTTGTAATCTCCCAGTGTACACTTTTTAGGGTTCCGTAGCCAAATGGCAAAAAACGGAACCCTTATGGATTCGTCATGTCTGTCTGTCTGTCTGTCTGTCCGTATGTCACAGCCACTTTTTTTCCGAAACTATAAGAACTATACTGTTGAAACTTGGTAAGTAGATGTATTTTGTGAACCGCATTAAGATTTTCACACAAAAATAGAAAAAAAACAATAAATTTTGGGGGCTCCCCATACTTAGAACTGAAACTCAAAAAATTTTTTTTCATCAAACCCATACGTGTGGGGTATCTATGGATAGGTCTTCAAAAATGATATTGAGGTTTCTAATATGTATCATTTTCTTCTACACTGAATAGTTTGCGCGAGAGACACTTCCAAAGTTGTAAAATGTGTCCCCCCCCCCGTAACTTCTAAAATAAGAGAATGATAAAACTAAAAAAAATATATGATGTACATTACCATGCAAACTTCCACCGAAAATTGGTTTGAACGATATCTAGTAAGTAGTTTTTTTTTAATACGTCATAAATCGTAAACCGCAATTTACCTTTCATTCAAGTTACGACGAACTACAAAAACTTTTATATTATGTTACTTGCTGCTACGGAACCCTTCATGGGCGAGTCCGACTCGCACTTGGCCGCTTTTTTATAAATTAATTCTAGACTGATTCCAATATGAATTCATTGTCGAGGAATAATACGAAACTATTATTCATTTATTTTATTTTACAAAGAAACAAACAGTCATATAAATGTAATGACTTAAAAATACATATCATGTTAAAGGCAGGCCATTCGTGCCGCCTGGTGTCACAGATACCAGTCTGAAAAACTTCTAATACTGGGGTTGGTCACTAGCTCCACAACCTCCAATAATCCGGCCTCGGACCCGTGTGTGGAGTATGGCCTAACCTTCCCGATGTATGAGAAGAGACCGACGCCCCTGCAGTGGGGACGATACGGGTCGTTACTAATGCTCGAGTGTGGTGCGCAGGCGCCGGGCGCGGCCAGTGGCGCGGGCGGCGCGGGCGGCAGCGAGGGCGCCGGCGCCGGCGGCTCCTGCGACACCAGCGAGAGCCACTCGCGCAGTGGCGCCGCGCCGCCCGAGGTGAAGCGGTGAGTGCCCACTGCCCACTGCCCACTGCCCACTGCCCACTGCCCACTGCACACTGCACACTGCACACTGCCGGGTGCCGGGTGTGCCCTGCTCGGGGTGCCGCGTGGTTTGCTCTGGGACTGGCTCTGGGCGGGTGTGGTTTGTCGTGTGTGCGTGTGCGTGTGTATGCCCCACCGAGCCGATGGTTCCATATTTTTGCTATCCAGCCCCCAAGCTAACCGTCTTCCACCAAGTTTAACATTTCGGAGGAGTAAACAGTTACACGATGTATTGGAAACTATTATAAAAGTGTCTGTTGCGCTGGTTGCTGTGAGTCCCGCGGACGAGGTGCGAGTGTACCGTGTGTGTGCTGTGTGCTGGCAGGTACAGCAAGCACTCGCTGCAGCACTCGCGCTCGGCGGACACGTCGTGCTCGTCGCTGTCGGGCTCCGAGCTGCTGCCGCCCTCCGGCGCGCCCTCCAGGTGCCCCTCCCCCTCCCCCTACCCCCCTCCCCGCCTCACGCCCACTTTATCGCCTCCATCCACTCTCTGTTTCGTGTGTGTTAGCTGCGTGGTTTTGCTTTGCTTTCTCACGTATTCACATCTTAATTTCTTGTCCTGCATCGAGTTCGTCCCCTGCATGCATAAGGGCGCCCTGTCCGACAATCATCATCATCAGCCAAAAGACGTCCACTGCTGAATTAAGGCCTCCCCAAGGGATTACTGCGCTGGCCGGGCCTGCGCTGCCCGCATCCAGCAGCTTTCCGCAACCTTCACCAGGTCGTCCGTTCACAGAATGGAAGGCCTGCGTACGCTACGTCTTCCGGTACGCCTGAATACATTCACAGTGCGCGTGAATAAATATTACACGTTTTTTTATGAATTACAGGGCGTCCGTCCCTCTATTTTATAAATGCATGTTTTTGTGCCAATTTCTGTATGCTCATGTTGTGTCGTGTTACCGTGGTTGTGTTCTCTGCATGTCACCGCGGCCATCCTTAGGAAAATAATCGTAATCGCAGGTAATACCCTATGTAGCTACCACAGTATAAGGAAATTATACAGTATGGACACTCCCTGCCGCTCTCTGAAGGCTACCTCACCCCTCCCCCCCCCCCGTGTGACCGATCTGTGACCATTTGTCAAGAGGTTGGCACAGTTCCAAAGCACAGTATTATAACCAAAGTCAATTTTATTTTTTAAGGAAAGAACTAAGCTTTCTAAGGCTATACAGCCTTGTCTGGTGTATACAGCCTGTACTTTATTTGTGAAAGTCTAGGTAATAATAAAGAACAATGAGGGCTAATTGAATCTAGATTCAACCCTAGTACAACACGCACACATTTACATGTGTACAAACATGAATGTCTTTGTAGTAAACAATGGCGCGAAATTTGTATGAAGTGTCCGGGGTGTGGTAGCTACGATCCTTTTCCTTACTTTGCAATGTACTTAAACATATAAGGGAGCGCGTGCTATAGAGAGTCTGTAGAGGTCCTAATTTTTGAAGAAATCGTTAGTCCCTGTGTGTTTAGTTGTTGTAGTGTAGTAGTCCCCGGGGGACGGAAAGGACAGTCGGAATGACGCGGACTGGGCTGCGTGTTGCAGGCAGAACTCGGCGGAGGGCAAGCCCGGCGCGGGCGGCGCGGGCGGCGCGGGGGGCTCGGGGGGCGGCGAGCGCGACCCCGTGGCCGACGCGCTCACGCACTTCTCCGAGCGTTTCGAGAAGATCTCCAAGGAAATGGTCAGTAGCATTTGTTTGTGTTACATAACTAGTTTCTAGCGTTTTGTTAGTGCCTATATACAAGAGACCCTTATTAGATTGTTTTGACAAAGAGGAATTTGGAATTTCCATCCCTTTCTTCCACTATGGAGTTTACAAACTCTTGACAAAATACTTAATTACCCATAAGAGGGCTAAAATAAAAACTTTCAGTAACGATTGTTTCACGTATCCTGCGATGAACTCGCATCGTTATGAGTGTTTGAGTCGTGTGAGGAGGTGCCGTGACGGCGGTGCGGTGTGCGGTGTGCGCAGGAGGCGGAGGAGGCGTGGTGGTGGCGCGGCGGCGAGCTGGCGGCGGCGGGCGCGTGCCCGTGCTGGTGCGCGCACTGGGCCGAGGTGCACGTGCGCTCCCCCACCGGCGACGTGGCCTGGGCCATGCGCATGCAGAACCAGGTGCGCCCCCGCCCCCACACACACACGCACACACACACACACACACACACACACACACACACACACACACACACACACACACACACACACGCGCGCGCGCGTGCCCGTGCTGGTGCGCGCACTGGGCCGAGGTGCACGTGCGCTCCCCCACCGGCGACGTGGCCTGGGCCATGCGCATGCAGAACCAGGTGCGCCCCCGCCCCCACACACACACGCACACACACACACACACACACACACACACACACACACACACACACACACACACACACACGCGCGCGCGCGTGCCCGTGCTGGTGCGCGCACTGGGCCGAGGTGCACGTGCGCTCCCCCACCGGCGACGTGGCCTGGGCCATGCGCATGCAGAACCAGGTGCGCCCCCGCCCCCACACACACACGCACACACACACACACACACACACACACACACACACACACACACACGCGCGCGTGCCCGTGCTGGTGCGCGCACTGGGCCGAGGTGCACGTGCGCTCCCCCACCGGCGACGTGGCCTGGGCCATGCGCATGCAGAACCAGGTGCGCCCCCGCCCCCACACCCCCCCCCACACACACACACACACACACACACACACGCGCGCGCGCGTGCCCGTGCTGGTGCGCGCACTGGGCCGAGGTGCACGTGCGCTCCCCCACCGGCGACGTGGCCTGGGCCATGCGCATGCAGAACCAGGTGCGCCCCCGCCCCCACACACACACGCACACACACACACACACACACACACACGCGCGCGTGCCCGTGCTGGTGCGCGCACTGGGCCGAGGTGCACGTGCGCTCCCCCACCGGCGACGTGGCCTGGGCCATGCGCATGCAGAACCAGGTGCGCCCCCGCCCCCACACACACACGCACACACACACACACACACACACACACACACACACACACACACACACACACACACACACACACACACACACACCCACCCACACTACTTCTCCAGGCCCCTATGGGCTGCCGGCTTTCATACTCAAAGGGTGTTTAGATGAACTTTTTTATCCAATACTTTTCATATTTAATCTCATTCTTCGAAGTGGGTGTTCCCTCAATTTGGAACACCCTGTATGTATCACTCAGTAGTGTGTATTTGGCGGCGTCCCCGCAGATGAGCTGGGACCACATCCTGGAGTCGCCGCTGCAGGACGTGGCCGCGCTGCTGGCCGCGCCCTTCGTGCCGCGCGCGGCCCCCGCCCCCGCCGGCGCCCCCCCGGTCAGTGCCCACACCACACGTTACTATACATACCTATTCGCTCGCAGCTGGTTGAAGCCTTCAAAACGCACCGGTTTGGACGGCGGCGACACAGTATGCTGTCGTTGTTGAAGTGTCGCAGAGCTGTCAACTTCCGCATCCAGCGATTGTAATCATTGGAAATAGTTTTAGCTCCTAGCGACAAAATTCTATTGTTATTTAATTTATACTACCTGCTGGGCGGCGAGAACCGCTTCTCACCATCCTGTTCGTCAGCATGTTTGCCAACTTTTAATAAAAATAAAAGGCTGTCGCTAAGCCAGATAAAAGTGATACTCCGCGGTGTCCGCAGACGAACGACGACAGCAGCGACCGCGCGCGCAGCAGCTCCGCCTCCGCCGCCGCGCCGCCCCGCGCCGCGCCCCGCGCGCCCGCCGCCAGGTATGCACTGCACCCCGACCGAGCGATCCACACACGGGAAGGCAATTCGCCGAAGCCCCCATAACTAAAAGGAGTAGTCGCCGTAACTGAAGCCGGCACGGAACAGATGATCCTATTGTTCAGTGTCATGACTAGAACTCACTGATAGGTCCGCGATTTCAATTTCACCTGTATACGGTTTACATGACCGCCTGGTCGCGCGGCATATTTTTCATATGATTTACAGTGTTGTATATTTTAAATAAAACTCTTTACGAATTGATCGTCAGATTGAGCATTTTTGTATGAAGAACAAAAAAGTATATCGTTTGAAATGGTAGAACAAAAGTTGTCACATTTGACCCGAATAATATAATAGCTTGGATACGTTCCCATTCACCATTAAAATATCAACTTGTATAAAAAACAATATATGATGTTTGTGGGTCGAGCGTGGCGAGCGCCAGCGCGCTTCGCTCGCCCGCTCGCCTGCTCGCACCACAATAACCCGCGCTCTGCCCGCAGCGCGGACGCGACCGCGAGCGAGCGACGCGCGCCGCAGCCGCAGCCGCCCAGGTTAGCATTACCTTCTCTTTTGCTTCTCTTGCTTGTAATGTACTTCCTAGCGCATCTCTCGGCCCACTTAGGATTTCAAGTTTTAAAGCCCTATAGCTAAAGTCTAATTTAACTGTAGTGTAGGCTATAGACTATTCCTGAGTTTTAATTTGGGACAAATGGCATTAAAAAAATCCTCTTCCCCCCGGACCGCCGCAAGGTGTAAACGTCTATACTGTATTACGTTAATTTAATTTAAAAACAAAATCTAAATTTGAGAAACAAAAATCAATCTTAAAAAATAGGAGTGCATAAAATAAACGAAGCAATTCAAGACAAGACGATTGTATGACCTCTGCGGCCCTGGTAATCTGTGAGTTAAACTTGTTTGCTACCTACTCTACGCAAGATCCGTAGTCGCCATCTTGGGTCAGACGCCCTGACCGTGCCTTCTCTTTATGATTGGTGCTTTGTCACTTGCCTACCCTTGACGCCATTGTTCGACGCAACCAATCAGCGCACACGCATACGCCGCCATTATGTCGCATAATAAAGATGAGTTCACACGGCACAGAAATGTCGAAACTGATATGGAGCGGTCATTCTCCGAAACAGATATAAACGCCGTCGGTCAAAATCAATTATCTACTCCACCCTTTGCAACACAGCGTTTTAAGAGGAAGAGAGGGGGGGATGAAGTTACTGCTGAGCTAGCTGATTTTAAGGAAGAGATAAAGAAACTTATATCTTCAATGGCCGCTGCTCATAGTGCACAAGGAGAGGAGCTTAAAAAGATTGCCCCATCGCTATCAGAAATCCAACAATCAAATCGTAACATCGAAAACTCCATTGCCTTTCTGACAGCTCAGAATGAAGAATATAAAAAGAAATTTGAGAAACTGGAAAGTCAAGCACAAGAAGACCGAAAATATATAACTATTTTGGAAGATAAAATAGAAGAAATGCAAAAGGGATTGAGAAAGACTAACTTCGAAATGAAAAACGTGCCCAAAAAAGAAAATGAAACGAAGGAAGATCTAATCGACATGGTCTCGTGTTTATCCAAAAGTATTGGCTGTGAAATAAAAAAATCGGACATCAAAGATATATACAGGGTGCGCGTGAAAAAGGAAGGAGCACGAAACACACCCATCATCGTGGAAACATCTTCAACCTTACTTAAAAATGAAATACTTAAATTAAGTAAATCTTTTAATGTCAAACACAAGACAAAACTAAGTGCAAAGCATCTTGGTTTCCGTACAGCCGAAGACACGCCAATCTTTTTATCCGAAAACCTGACTCCAAAAGCGGCCCGCCTGCATTTCCTGGGAAGAGAACTGGCTCATTCGAAATCATATAAATTCTGCTGGACTGCATACGGAAAAGATTATTTAAGGAAGGACGAGAATAGCCCTATAATACTAATTAAGAACGAAAACCAAATTCAGGAACTGTCACAATCTTCCTGACTATTATTGGTAATAATTATAATAAGTAACCTAGCTAATGTATTATATTACACAAAAACACCAATTACACATAATCAACCACATATTACTAGAAGACCAATGTACACGCACCTTTATCATAAACACGCTCACACATTCCTCTCACAAACACCAATATGCATTCATCCTTATTATATGCACACTGACACTAACCTCTCCTTTGCAGAAGTACACAACTTACAAGCCTATGATGTCCTAGTACTATCTAATGACTCACATACAAACTATAGTGCTCACTGCATTCCTCATTTTGTGGTTTTGTTGTACCAGAGTAACTACACGTATTCTTATGATGTGGATAACAAACTCATACACTTTAAAACATTCTTTTATGGATAGCTCTCTTAGTACGTTGAATAAAATAGACGAGTCCGAAACAGCAAATTCCTTTAATTGTGATATTGAACATCGTCGCAATACAATACAAATAGATAAAAAAGATCTTACTATAATAACACAAAATATTAGAAGCATTTACAAAAACTTTGCAGATCTGCAAATTACACTCTCAAACTTAAACTTTGATGTAGATATCTTGGTACTAACAGAATGCAGGCTTGACTCAAGTAAGCCAATTCCACAACTTACGAATTATACGTCTCTATGTACAATTAATACATTAAATCAAAATGATGGTGTAACTGTTTATGTCAAAAATAATCTTAGACCAAAATTGAACGAAATTAAAATGGAACATACATCCTGCATACAAGTTGAATTATTTAATTATATTATTCTTGGTATCTACAGATCACCATCTAATGATAATGCTGATAAATTTATTGAATCCCTGCGTGAATATTTAGATACCATTAAACAAAATAAAGATATAGTTATTACCGGAGATATTAACATTAATCTAATTGCTAAAGAAAATGAACGAAGCACAGAACGTAATAATAGATATAATTATCTTAATATGTTATCGGTTTATGGGTTGTTACCTGGACATTTAATACCCACCAGAGAAAATAACTGTTTAGATCACTTTATGATAAAAATAAACAAGAAGAGGATTGCTGCTAATGTTGCTGTTCTAAATTCTACTATCACGGACCATCACATGGTATTTTTGAGTTTGGCGAAAATTAAACAACTTAAGAAATGTAAAAGGTCACACACTTTTATAGATTTTGATAAAGCTGTCGATGGCCTGGCAAACAAAAATATATCTGAGTTATTATTTTGTGAAGATCCTAATATTATTGTTGAACAAATTATAATGAAAATTACTGAATCTATACAAGAAAATACTAAAACTTCTACCGTACCTAAATCTAAGCGTATCATTAAACCCTGGATTACCCCTGGCATCTTGCGTTGTATTAAAAATCAACTTAAAAATAATCCATTCGACGAAATTCTAAAAATAACTTATAAAAGATATCGCAATTACTGCACTAAACTTATTAAAAAATTAAAGTATACATATGAAAGAACTCAATTGGCCAATTCTGTTAAAAATCAAAAACTACTTTGGAACAACATTAAAACAATTACACATATAAAACAAGACAAATCCACTAATACAGATCTACTAAATACATCACCAACTCCTGGCGAATCAATTAACAAAGTAAATAAATTTTTCGATAATATTGGACGCCTTCTGGCTGAAGATATCCGAAAAAATGAATCCGTACAAGATAACCGAACTAACCTTAACTATAATCACCAACTAAATTCATTTGTTCTCCTTGAAACTGATGCACATGAAATTAATCAAATAATTACGAATCTTAAATCGGAAAGCGCCCCCGGATGGGATAATATTCATACCAAATTCTTAAAACTGTCAAAACACCTTATAATACCTGTTATTTGTCACCTAGCTAATGTCTGTTTTCATAAGGGAATATTTCCCTCCTTACTTAAGCAATCCCTTATTACTCCTGTTACAAGAGTGGTGACAGGGACGATGTCAATAACTATAGACCGATTTCTGTACTCCCGGCTTTATCTAAAATCTTAGAAAAACTGATTAACACCAGACTACAAAATTACCTCAATAAATTTAAAATTCTAGCAAGCTCCCAGTATGGTTTCCGACGAGGAAAATCTACTGAAGATGCTATTCTTGATTTAACTTCCGTAATAGTTGACCAGTTAGATAAAGGCACTAAAAGTATTGCAGTTTTTCTTGATTTAAAAAAATCATTTGACACCGTCTCTGTCCCCCCGCTCTTGTGCACAAACTAGAAGGGATCGGTATAAGAGGTACCTACTCCTTTAAAATTGCTAAAAGATTATTTAACTAACCGAAAACAAAGAGTTAGGATTGGAGAGTATACAAGTGATGATCTGTGCGTAACTTATGGAGTACCACAAGGCAGTGTCTTAGGCCCCACCTTATTTCTAGTCTATATAAATGATTTGTGTAATTATAAAATAGATAATGGAAGAATATTTTCATACGCTGATGACACAGCCATAGTTTTTACTGGACCCTCTTGGAAGGAGGTTCAGAGATTTACGGAGCTAGGGTTAGCTAAAATTGCAAACTGGCTCGATCTCAATTTGTTAACCCTCAATACCACTAAGACGTACTATATATGTTTTACTATTACTAACCGTACTCAGCCTTCTAATAATTTTACTATCAGAATACACAAATGTGGTAGTCTGTCGAATGATTGCACATGTCCTAAAATAGCTAAGGTTACTAGCACTAAATATCTAGGTATTATAATAGATCAGCACCTATCTTGGCATCAACACCTTGAGGCAACTATCACTAGGACTAGAAAGCTTACATGGATTTTTAAAATATTACGACATGTCGCTTCCAAGGAACTGATTGGTCAAATATATGTTGCTCTTGTCCAGTCCATACTAAGTTACTGTATCCCGATCTGGGCTGGTGCATCTAAAATAAAATTTCTTGAACTTGAGAGGGCACAGCGGTCACTCCTTAAAGTAACGTACTTCAAGAAATACAGATTTCCTACAGAGCAACTTTATTTAACGTGTAATTCACTCTCAGTGAGAAAACTATACATGCTTCAACTGCTACTTAGGAAACATAAATCACTCCCTTATGATATTAATATTTTAGAGAAAAGAAGGAATGACATTGTCGATAAGTGTATGATTAAAACTGCATTTGCTAGTAATAACTATAAAAGTCGATCAGTTATATTGTACAATAAAATAAACAGGATCTTAGGTATATATCCGCTTCAAACTTATGAACTAAAAAAACGAGTCTCTGAATGGTTAAAAACTAAGAGCTACAGTGAGGTGGAGGACCTGATGAAAATAATTACATAAAACAGACACACACATTCACGCACACACACACACACGCACACATACACACGCACACGCACACAATTTCAACTTTTGTTAAGAATTTTACTGAAATTGTAATAACTAACCTTAGTTTGTTTACGCAATTTTTTAGTTTTAAAAATTTTATGTTTCATATAGTTTATAGTTTATTTTCATTTGTATACTTACGATATGGAAGAGCTGGGTATCCTGGCACAAGTATTATCTATACTTAAAAGGATGCCCAAAACACATGTTTTATAAGAAACTACCTTGTAACGAAATAAAGATTTTATTTATTTAAAAAAAAAAAAGATTGCCAATGTGCCGGCTTCAAAACTGCATAAAACCTTTTTGCTGAACCTAGCATTTATTTTATTTTTAGCTGTGTCAAAAAATCTTGAAATGCTAGGTGGGCCGATAGATGTGTATATGCGAGAGCGAGTGGTGACGGCGCCGCGCGTTGCAGGTTGGGCGGTGTCAGCGGCGTGGGCGGCGCGAGCGGGGCGGGCGGCGGCGGCGGCGGCGGCACGCAGCCCATCAACATCCCGGGCTCGCCGCAGCGGCAGAGCGCCGCCGCCGCCGCCGACGACGACGACATGCTGCTCGTCATGCCCGGCGCCGCGGTAACTCCCCCCCCCCACACACACACACCACACACATGCCACTTGTTGTGTTTACCCACTCACACGTTTTAAGTTTTAACATCTTTCTCATGAGTTGTCTGAACTATTTGAGAAGATGTCAGTAACGCACTTGTACCATTAGAGTGGAATTATGTTCTTTCCCTTTAACCTGAGTCTTACAATTTTATACTTTTGTTTTCTTTTTTGAAGCACAATGACGAATGAACTCTGACGAGTGTGTTGCGTAGATTACACTAAACAACCTTCACTGGCTCTTACCAGCAGGGGGTGAGGTCTGCCTTAGAGAAGGGCAGGGAGTGTCTCTACTGTATCCAGTACAAATGTATAAACTGTGTATTGTGTAAGGCATGCCCGTGAGGTGGGTACTGGGCGGGCAGTCGCCCCGGCTCGGCGACGCGCTCAGACGGCGGTGTGTGTGTGTGCGTGCGCAGGGCAAGTCGCGGCACCCGGTGCGGCGCTCCAACTCGTCGCCAGAGATGTCCTCCTCGTGGAAGCTGAGCGAGGAGCGCGCGCCCTCCCCCTCCCCCGGCGCCCCCGCCGCGCCCTGCCTGCGCGACATGATCCTGCTGCCCGCCGAGCAGCCGTGAGTCACCGATTAAAAACTTGTTGTCTTTCACGAGCTTGCAGTTCCAGTGCCGCTGTCTGCGGGCGTGACAGTGTTGTCTTGCTGTTACTGTTGCAGTTAGTGCACACTGCCCACTGATTTATGACAGACAATTTCGATTCATTACATTGATAAAAAAAAAAATATATTAAACATATTCGTTTCGAGCACCTCAATTCTATCGAGTGGAGGGCAACTCCCACTCGTAGCTGTACACCAATACAGCAGGAGCACTGACCCGGCCCGCTCCGGCACAGGACCGGCGGCAGCCAGCAGCAGCAGCAGCAGCAGATGATGATGGTGAAGAAGTGCAAGAAGAGCGACATGCGCGTGTCGTGCGAGGCCATCCCCGAGGAGATGAGCGGCACCTCGCCGCTGGCGCCCGAGCCCCGCGTGCCGCCGCAGCCCCCGTCACAGCAGCCGCACCCGCCGCCGCCGCTAATGACCTACAGCTCCGACCCCGGTATGATACACGCTGCACTCCACCCTCCTCTTGTTACCCTTTACTGCTTTAGCGTGCGGCACTATCAACCGTGACATCCCAGGCAGCAAGCGAGCCAGCCGCCTGGCACTAAGCTGAGCACCACATGCTGGTACTCTTAGTCAATTCTCAGGTAATCGCCGTCGGCCGTGTACTCCGATTTCGCTGAGACATTTGATTTAGTTTACCATAATATTGTTCTTCAAACTTTGGCGACTTAACCTTTACGGTTATCTGTTGCGCTTCATTGGTTTTTCTGTCGAGAATGGATCTAATAATAGCATTAGGGTGATAGATGTTCGTCAATATGTGTAAATTTATTCAGGAGTTCCACAAGGATGTCATCTAGGTCCGTCGCTGTAACCTTTTGTAACGTCACCTCTGTAATTTTTTATTAGTTGAATTGAATTGAATTCTTTATTTAATAACAATAGTTACAGGTCAATACAAAGAAAAAGGTAGCGTAGTACACAAATCGTACATAATATTATATAAAATAAAATAAAAACCGAATTACAAGGTATTTCGAAAAACTCTTCATAGCTGTAGAACAAATGATCTAACAGCCAGTCTTTCAATTTATTTTTAAAAATCACAGTGGAAGCTGCACTCTTAATATATTCGGGCAGTCGATTGTATATTTCCGGACCGATTACATATACCGATCTTTCAGATTTCGACAGCCTGTGTGGTTCTACTACGAGACGATCTTTATGTTTGTTACTGCGAAGATTGTACTCGCTAACGCCCTTACGTTTGAACAGGTCTAAATGTTCACGGGTGAAAATTGCTATCTGATAAATATACAGGCTCGGTAGCGGTAGTATTTTAAATTCCGAAAAATATGCGCGGGCTGAGACGTCGTCCGGCACGCCGGCCATCGCACGCACAGCTCGCTTCTGCATAACGGCGCGCCCACAGCTCGGTGCCGTAACACAGCTGCGAGTGCACGGTCGCGAAATAGCACTAGCACGACCGCACGGTGCTGGTGGCTGCGGTGCGCGCCAGGCGGCGCAGCGCGAAACAGGACTTTCCCAGTTTAGCGCACACCTCATCGATGTGGGTCTCCCACACTAAAGCGCTGTCGATTTGGAAACCTAACAGTTTTGTGACTGATACTTGCTCGATAAGGGTGTCGCCTGCGTACACGCTCATACGACGAGAGCTATGGCCGTTTAGGCTAAAATGCATAACGCAAGTTTTTTGCCTATTGAGTGCCAAACCATTTGACTGGAACCACTGATTCAGCCGCTGCACTGTCTCATTTAGGGTTTCCTCGAGTTGATTTAGGGTGGGGGCACTGGTAACCGCTGTCACGTCGTCAGCATACATATAGACCTCGACCCCATCCATAGCTTGCGGCAGGTCGTTTAGTAATATACTAAATAAAGAGTTCGAAAGGCAAGAACCTTGTGGGACTCCCATTAAGTTACAGAGCTGAGATGAGGTCGTGCGTCCCATATTGCCGACGACAACCTGGGCCCTGTTTGACATAAACGATCTTAGTAAAGAGAGCGCTGGACCACGGATGCCGTAGTGGTCAAGTTTATTGGCTAGAAGATCATGGTCTGCTGTATCGAAAGCGCGCGAGAGGTCGCAGTTTCAGGTTCAGGTGTGATTATATTTTTCTTTTTATTTTCTTTTTATTTATTTGCCAGAATACATCACACTTACATACGTCTTAAGAATAGTGGTGCCAGTAAGTTTATAAGGTATGCAAATGCTGACATAAATTGATTCTTTACATTATTCATTCTTCATTATTCATTCTTTTCTTTACATTATTGGGCCTCTGGTACCCTCACTGACTCGCCGAAACACAACGCAAGCGTTGCTTCGCGCCGGTTTTCTGTGAGGCCGTGGTATCACTCCGGTCGAGCCCCAGAGGACCAGTCCATAACTCAGACCTGACGAGACGATTTTGTAACAATATTATATTTAATTGTCAAAGGTTTTGTGTTCAAATTCAAATTATGTTTATTTACTTTAAACAGGTATTAAGTACAGATGTTAATTATAAATAAGGTTACACGCACGATGTTAAGAAACTCCGTCCATGTTAAGACTCACGAGTGTCGTGTGCGCAGGCACGGCGGCGGCGGCGGCGGCGGCGGCGGCGGAGGGCGGCGGCGACGCGCGCCACCAGCTGCAGAAGGCGAGTACTCACACACTACGCTACGTTACGCTAGAGGGGTTCCTACCCACGATGCCATGCTAACAGTTTATGTCCGGCCCGCAGACGGCGAGCGACAGCACGGTGCCGGGGGGCGCGGGGGGCGCGGGCGGCGCGGGGGAGGAGGAGCTGCCGCCGCTGGCGCGCTCGCGCCGCTCCAACACCATCTCCGTGATGAGCCCCACGCACAGCCACCGCGCCAACCGGTAACCACACACACAGCACTGCCCACTGACAAATTAAGAAAGAACTTCCTCTTCAACCGGTGTGACTATGTTACTATATCGCCGTGTCCCCGGCAGGGACTCGGGCGGCGGCGGCGGCGGCGGCGGCGGGGCGCGGGGCTCTGCGGCCGGCGGCGGCGGCGTCACGCCCAGCTTCGTGTTCCTGCAGCTGTACCACAACATGAGCACCTACCCCATTGCGCCGCCCGTGCCAGGTCAGACCCTCCCTCTCTCTCCCTCGCAGCCTCTCGCTCGTCCTCGCTGGGCTTTCACGCAGCCTCTCTCGATATACGCAGTTCATACTTTTCGTTGTAACGGCATAATATAAAAAGTATTTTTGTATATTAAATGGATGCCGATATGGTTACACTGCAAAACGGTACCGACTCACACAATCTAATTTAAAAAACACCCCCCGACTATTTGCTGAGTATTGAATCGTGTGCGCAGGCGAGGCGCCGGCGCCGCTGGGCCCGCTGGCGCAGCGGCCGCTGCGGCTGAGCGGCGCGCAGCACGAGCGCACCATCAAGAACCTGGACCTGGTGCCGCCCGTCGACACCTACAAGGTACCGCACACACCGCACACACCGCACACACACACACACCTTCCACGATATGTTACTGTTTCAGAGGTCGAAACTGGTCACTAAAATTCAGTAAAAGTCAGTTTTTTGTAAAGCGGTCAGTAAATTTTTATTTTTTATTTTTACAATTTGGGAAATCAAACAGCTATTAAATAACAGTATAGGTTAAAGAGTATGGTTAATTACTACAGCCTTTACAGATTTCCACGGGTAGTTATACAATTGATAGGTCGTAAACATAGCTTCGAACAACAAAACGTAACATTGAACCATTAAGCAAATATTTAGGTACTTTAAAGTGCTCTAAATAGAAAAAAAGAAAAAAAAAGTGGAGGAAAAGGAAAGGTTTAAACAGGAACATTTTATATGCTAGCATTAACTAATTATGGAATATGAGTTACCACGTAAACAGTGTGTGTAAGTGTGAGTGTGTAAGTGTGTGTGTGTGTGTGTGTGTGTAAAAGTCAGTTTTTTGGGAAAATGGTCAGTTTTGTCAGTGTCTTTGGGTTTGGCACTCATTTACTTTAGACCCCTATTTATACAGGGTTATTTTTGGATCCCCCCCCCCCCACTGATACTTCACAGTGGCTTCGACTCATGAAACTTAACAACTTTCCCGAACTAATTACATAACCAATGGTCAATTCGCAAAAAAATTTTTGGACCTTTTATACTAATTGATGGGCCTATTTAGTATGGAGATGCCCAAAATTGTTTTACGAATTGACCATTGGATATTTAGAGAAAGTTGCTCAGTTTCATGAGTAGAAGAAGTTAATATGAAGTTTTGGTGGGGGGTCCAATAATAACCCAGTATTTATTACCTACGCCTTCTATATTTTTCTACGTCTTTGCCAACAATGATTTAGAATACGGCTGCGTACACTGACTCAATTTTACTCACGTGTAAACACAAATAGTAAGTATATGCCTAATAATGAAGGTTTGAGGGCAACAATTGATGCTCTATTATGTTGTTATACGCAACATAATATTGAAGTATAGTTTTTCGAGAAAAAATAGATTTGCTATTTTAGTTTAATACATAACACCTACATTTTAACTCGTTTAATTTAGTCAGTAAAAGTCAGTATTTTAAGATTTTTTGTCAGTAAAATAATTATTTTTTAACACTAAACTTGTTTCGACCCCTGCTGTTTATGCCCTACTATTATAGTAGCCAACTCTATGTAGACAGTAATTATCAAGGTTCGGAACCGGTTAACAAATACCGGTTAATTTCGTTCGAATTTCGGTTAACGATTCCGTTCAGGTTAAAACCGGTTTCCAGCTTAACCGGTAAATTTGAATAAAATATCGGTTAATCAGGAAGCGGTTTTCTAACCGAAATAAGAACTAAATTAACCGGTTAACACCAAACTTAGTCAAGTACAGGCGCGTCGCGCGGGTGCCCCTGCCCGAGTCTTCTGCTCACTTTCTCGCACGCTTTCAATTGATTGCACGCGGCAAACATGCCTACAAAGTCGCATATTCTTCAAATTAACCGGTTAATTCCGTTCGAACGAAAAAATATCGGTTTTGGTTAAACCGGTTAAATATACCGGTAACCGAAACCTGAACGAAACCTTAACCGAAATTATTTCGATATAGGGGTCAATGACCGAAACCGGTATTTTCAAAAAACCGGTTTCCGAACCCTGGTAATTATTTTTCGGAAATAGTAATGTGTAACAACAGTTGTCATAATGCAGGTGGGCGTTCTGTACGTGGGGCCGGGCCAGCAGGACGACGAGGTGGCCATCCTGCGCAACGAGCACGGCAGCGTGCGGTCAGTGCACGCACCCCCACACCCCCCCGCACACCCCCCATCACCCTTCCCCAACCACATTATATTTGCTTCATAATCTGTTTCAGATTCGAAAATACTTCGTCATATGTCCTTGTTGACATTTGAAAATAATTGTAAAATCTCTTTTCATCTCTCAAATTCGTAAACATGGACACAAATAATCCGCACAATAATATCGATTCAAAGCGACAACAAAGTAGGCATATGGCCTACTTCGTTGTCGCTTTGTTAGATAAAATAAATAATAATCCATCGCGGTACACGATTGTGCCCGCACAAGACCAGAATAGATAGCACTAGCGGCTTTACATGAGGCGTGTACGCCCTGGGCGTGATCACGCAGCGCCTGGCTGACGCGTGGCGACGCGTGGTGACGCGTGGCGACGCGTGGTGACGCGTGTCGGTGCGGTGCGCAGGTACGCGGAGTTCCTGTCGGGGCTGGGCACGCTGGTGTCGCTGGCGCCGGGCGCGGCGCCGCCCGACCTGTTCCTCAACCTGGAGCAGGGCGGCAAGGACGGCCACTACACCTACGTGTGGACCGACGACATCATGCAGGTGCTGTTCCACGTGGCCACGGCCATGCCGTCCAGCGCGCGCGACCCCAGCTGCAACGAGAAGCGCAAGTACATCGGCAACGACTACGTCTCCATCGTGTACAACGACTCCGGCCACGACTTCAACATCCACACCATCAAGGTAGCGTATCGTAGCCTGCCCGGTAGTGACGTTCCGAATATGATTCATGTCGTTTAAACCTTTGGTGGCCTATGGCTAATGGTTCTCCCCCGTTTCTGACGCGTCCCTCCCCCGGGCGCGGGGCTGCCTGCAGGGTCAGTTCAACTTCTGCGTGGTGGTGGTGGAGCCGCTGGAGCGCGGCCTGTCGCGCCTGCACGTGCAGGTGAAGGACGAGCGCCTGCGCGCCAAGTTCCTGGCGCACCTCGAGAGCTACTCCCTCTCCGACGCCAGCGCGGCGCTGCTGGCCCGCCAGGCCGCGCTGCACTGCGCCGTGAGTGTCCCACAGCTGTCACATAGCGAGCTCCGGCGCACCTCGAGAGCTACTCCCTCTCCGACGCCAGCGCGGCGCTGCTGGCCCGCCAGGCCGCGCTGCACTGCGCCGTGAGTGTCCCACAGCTGTCACATAGCGAGCTCCGGCGCACCTCGAGAGCTACTCCCTCTCCGACGCCAGCGCGGCGCTGCTGGCCCGCCAGGCCGCGCTGCACTGCGCCGTGAGTGTCCCACAGCTGTCACATAGCGAGCTCCGGCGCACCTCGAGAGCTACTCCCTCTCCGACGCCAGCGCGGCGCTGCTGGCCCGCCAGGCCGCGCTGCACTGCGCCGTGAGTGTCCCACAGCTGTCACATAGCGAGCTCCGGCGCACCTCGAGAGCTACTCCCTCTCCGACGCCAGCGCGGCGCTGCTGGCCCGCCAGGCCGCGCTGCACTGCGCCGTGAGTGTCCCACAGCTGTCACATAGCGAGCTCCGGCGCACCTCGAGAGCTACTCCCTCTCCGACGCCAGCGCGGCGCTGCTGGCCCGCCAGGCCGCGCTGCACTGCGCCGTGAGTGTCCCACAGCTGTCACATAGCGAGCTCCGGCGCACCTCGAGAGCTACTCCCTCTCCGACGCCAGCGCGGCGCTGCTGGCCCGCCAGGCCGCGCTGCACTGCGCCGTGAGTGTCCCACAGCTGTCACATAGCGAGCTCCGGCGCACCTCGAGAGCTACTCCCTCTCCGACGCCAGCGCGGCGCTGCTGGCCCGCCAGGCCGCGCTGCACTGCGCCGTGAGTGTCCCACAGCTGTCACATAGCGAGCTCCGGCGCACCTCGAGAGCTACTCCCTCTCCGACGCCAGCGCGGCGCTGCTGGCCCGCCAGGCCGCGCTGCACTGCGCCGTGAGTGTCCCACAGCTGTCACATAGCGAGCTCCGGCGCACCTCGAGAGCTACTCCCTCTCCGACGCCAGCGCGGCGCTGCTGGCCCGCCAGGCCGCGCTGCACTGCGCCGTGAGTGTCCCACAGCTGTCACATAGCGAGCTCCGGCGCACCTCGAGAGCTACTCCCTCTCCGACGGCAGCGCGGCGCTGCTGGCCCGCCAGGCCGCGCTGCACTGCGCCGTGAGTGTCCCACAGCTGTCACATAGCGAGCTCCGGCGCACCTCGTGAGCTACTCCCTCTCCGACGGCAACGCGGAACTTAAGGGTTCCCGGAGGAATGCTTAAAAACTGAAAGTTTCCACTTCTTCACTAGATGGCGCCACCTTCACATTTCCTTTCTCTTTGGATCCAAGTCTAAAGTCCACGCAGACGAAGTCGCGGGCGGGAGCTAGTCTTCTTCTTCTTATCGTGTGGCACATTTTAACCGTTCGTTCTATCCACAAGGTATAGACGGCGGCGGTTGCCTAGTGTTGCACTTAGCATCATTCGCGGTCACGTGTAGAGCATTTAGAATTTAGATTTACACCTACGGACGTGTGCAACGCGACCATCATACACATCTAGAAATCAGATGTACAGGTTTCCTTACGACGTTTTCCTTTACCGTTAAAGCAGTCGATATGAAAATGCACGTAAGTTTCGAAAAACCCATTGGTGCACACTGGCCAGGATTCCTAAAAAATAAAAATGTCGAGCATCCAGACACAAGGCAAACATAGCTGCTCTTCGCTGGAATGCTTCCTCTAGAAAGAAATCGAACCCATGGCACGGCAAGTGCGCCAGCTCGGTGGAGCATGTGCTAACGCACCCGTGTGGCGCTGGTGGCGCTGGCGGCGCTGGTGCAGCTGGCGTCGCAGATCTGGCAGTCGCTGAAGGGCGGCGGCGGCGGCGCGTACGCCGGCAACGCGCTGGAGCGGCTGCGCACCATCAAGCGGCTGCGGCGGCGCGCGGAGGCGGAGCGCGCGCAGGCGCAGCGGCCGCAGCCCTACCACCTGCCGCCGCACGCGCACGCCGCGCTCGCCTCGCGCATCGCCATCGACGACTTCAACGACTACACCTAGACGGGTCGCGTCATTTGTGTGTTGTAGATACGTAAACTCAGTAGCGAGCCCGCAGTTTTTGTATATATTCTCACTCGCACTCGCTTTGCGGCCGCTTTGCCGCTTCGCCTACGTGAGGCCAGTCAAAAACGAACACCATTTATCTATTAGTCCGCGCTGTCGCATCATTAATTTCTTTATTATATTGTACTATTCTTTTGTCATTTACTCACATTTCGAGCAGCCTCGTAGACTGGACTGTTTTCATGTTCATTCCCGAGAATTCAGTGTGTACCTCCAATTTTTATGAGTTTAGCAAAGGTTTAAATGACTCGAACCGTTGTTGTTGAATTAAACTATAGGCAATGCATTTCTTGTTGATACAGTGTTATGTAACTATGTTATTGTGTACTGGCAATCTAAAAAATAAAATATGATGGCTATTTTATATTATTTGTTTTATTTCATATCAATCTTATCCTTAGAGGGCCAATAAAAATTATGACATTTCGGAAAAATGGCAGCCTGCCATCCGACTCTGGTCTGAAGCCAGCACCAGCAGCGGTATCTGTTCATTTCTTCATTCGCTAGTTATGATTACAGCAGCCACATGTTTATATACAGGTGTAACAAAATTGGTGTAGGAACCGTTAACTGGGTACTCATCGTACTGAACAACTTCTGTTCTATGACTTTGCTCAAATGGCAAAAAAAAATTTGGACTCCATACAAATATCGGCCCTTGTAATATCAAATGTAGTAAAAGCCATTCTGGCAAAAATGACGTTTTGACACCGTCGTACTCAGTTTCGCGAGATCTATCGATCTGTGTATTTAAAATTTCGATATTCGCAAAAAAATGTAATTACGACCTAAAAAATTATGCAGATTCTCTTTGAAAATCGTGTTGTAATTGACAGTAATCGACAATGCAATAGTCAGTTAAATGCTGTAATTACACATTTTTTGCCTGTTCAACTTATTACGACATTTCAAAAAAAAAAAAAACGGCCATTTGATAGGGTATTTTGTCGTAAAATACAGAATTCACTATCGAGTACCCTATACAGCAGTGTAAATTGAAGTAAATTTATCATGGAATTTTGTCGTAAAAGACATAATCCACTACCGAATGGTCTTTTCAACACTTTAAATAAATTCATTTAAAGTAAACTTATCAGGTCGTTTTGTCGTAAAATACACAGTTTCACACTGTGTGGCTTTTACAGCACTTTGAATTAATGTTTTGGTTGGGAGCTGCTCCAAAATATCGACCCTTGTAATATCAAATGTAGTAAAAGCCAAAGCACGACTTTACAGGAGAAGCAAAAAACAAAAATGGTCATCATATTAATGTCCATAACTTTTTTGATTTTAAAGTTATTTTAATAAATTTAATAAAAGAAACATGGAACTAAGAGTTCTATAACATGAATAACATGGAAATTGCGTACCATGCGTAGTTTAAGATTTAGCATTGCATTTACTACAAAAAAAAACATTTTCAAAATGGTTTTTATGACCCTAATTTTAACCTAAAAAACTTATAGCTGTCGTTAAACATTGTAGTGCAAACCATTGGCATTAGTTTCGTTGAATATTTTATGTATTAAAAGACTCGTTTTTAATGTATCAAATTGAATTTATATTGATAAATTTAGGTGAATAGTCACAAAAACAAAAAGATAGGAAGCAAAATTGTTTATCAAATGAAACAATACAATTGAAAACAACAAAAAGACAACCAAAGCATAGAGGTTTACAATTTAACAGAACCATTTCTAAAATTTTCACATTTTTTTAGTATTAAAATTGTTCATTAAATTAAGTAATAGAATTTAAAACATCAAAGAAAATATCTTATCTTAAAAATGTCCTGTAAATTATAGATTTAAATTTAACAGAAACATTAACAAAAATTGTGACACAAAATATTTTTTTACAAGAAGCAACTTTTTTTTTTCAAATTAAAAATATACAGTTATAATATAACTACAGTAAACTACAACAAGTAACAAAAACAATTATTACTTTAGTTATTGATAAACAATTAAACAACACAACATCAAACATTAACCGTAAAAAAATAACAAAATGAAATTTCGTATTTTTCCTGTAAGTCACCCTAGATCATCAGTAAATGTAGTCAAAAGTCATACGTCCTACATTACGAATTTCAGCAAAAAATAGATACTTTTAATCAGGTAACATAAACGTAACAAAGAAAACATAGCAAATTGAAAAATAATCTAAAGAAATAGTGATCTTAAATTCTATTCTTAAATTAGCCTCTTGATATTCCTACATCCTCCTCATGTAGATCAGATGAAAAAATACGGTGTATCATTTTGTTATGTCGTATTAGACTTCGTAAAAAAAATCGGTTGAACCTATTGCAATTAATTATAAAAATCGTTGAGTTCTTGTAACAAATAATATTTGTTACTGTTGTTAAAAAACGGCCTCTCTCTGAACTTAAATATAAAGATTTATAATTGACCACGCTGAATACGTTAAAAGCAACCGACTTCAATCGCAACAACTCCAATTTTGCTATGGTTTTGTTGATTTTCTCAAAAACCGCTGAATCGATTTCGATAAAATTTATATAGGACCACCTGTGAAGTATACCCTTTTAAACAAAAAAAGAATTTTCCAAATCGGTTCAGGCGTCTTCGAGTAATCGGTGAACATATATAAAGATTCCGACGAATTGAGAACCTCCTCCTTTTTTTGAAGTCGGTTAAAGAAAACTGTGTTTAGATGGAACCATCCCTAAAAGATTTCATAGGGAATACTTAGAAATGCCCTTCCAGGGCAATTACATTGATAACCTAATTGAAACTGATGAAGAAGATCTAGACAGTGAGGAAAATAATTATGTATAATACAAAATCTTAATCTCAAGAAACTGATTCAATTTACAAAAAAGTGGGCTCTTTATTATCAGTAAGCTACAACAAGTAGAAGATATCATTATAACATTAGTTTATTCACAGACAACACAACCAAATATCAAATATTAACCGTAACAAAATAACAAAATGCTACACCGTATTTTTTCATCTGATCTACATGAGGAGGATGTAGGAATATCAAGAGGCTAATTTAAGAATAGAATTTAAGATCACTATTTCTTTACATTATTTTTCAATTTGCTGTTTTCTTTGTTACGTTTATGTTACCTGATTAAAAGTATCTATTTTTTGCTGAAATTCGTAATGTAGGACGTATGACTTTTGACTACATTTATTGAAGATCTAGGGTGACTTACAGGAAAAATACGGAATTTCATTTTGTTATTTTTTTTTACGGTTAATGTTTGATGTTGTGTTGTTTAATTGTTTATCAATAACTAAAGTAATAATTGTTTTTGTTACTTGTTGTAGTTTACTGTAGTTATATTATAGCTGTATATTTGTAATTTGAAAAAAAAGTTGCTTCTTGTAAAAAATATTTTGTGTCACAATTTTTGTTAATATTTCTGTTAAATTTAAATAAATCTATAATTTACAGGACATTTTTAAGATAAGATATTTTATTTGATGTTTTAAATTCTATTACTTAATTTAATGAACAATTTTAATACCTAAAAAAATGTGAAAATTTTAGAAATGCTTCTGTTAAATTGTAAACCTCTATGCTTTGGTTGTCTTTTTGTTGTTTTCAATTGTATTGTTTCATTTGATAAACAATTTTGCTTCCTATCTTTTTGTTTTTGTGACTATTCACCTAAATTTATCAATATAAATTCCATTTGATACATTAAAAACGAGTCTTTTAATACATAAAATATTCAACGAAACTAATGCCAATGGTTTGCACTACAATGTTTAACGACAGCTATAAGTTTTTTAGGTTAAAATTAGGGTCATAAAAACCATTTTGAAAATGTTTTTTTGTAGTAAATGCAATGCTAAATCTTAAACTACGCATGGTACGCAATTTCCATGTTATTCATGTTATAGAACTCTTAGTTCCATGTTTCTTTTATTAAATTTATTAAAATAACTTTAAAATCAAAAAAGTTATGGACATTAATATGATGACCATTTTTGTTTTTTGCTTCTCCTGTAAAGTCGTGTTTTGGCTTTTACTACATTTGATATTACAAGGGTCGATATGAGTAGCATCCCCAGTAATGTGTCCTACACCAATTTTGTTAAATCCTGTATATGCATGAAATTTATAGGTGGCTTTTTTCAATATTGCAATTTTGTGGCTTTTTTCAATATTGCAATTTTCTTTTTGTTGTTAAATCTTGTAAGGATTTTTTTTTCTAATTTTACCCTTTTTCTGTGTATATTATAAAGCTCTCTGTGTAATAATACTAGGATTTTGTAGCTGTCTTCAATAGCACTGAATGAACCATCCGACCGATTTCGGTGATGGCAACCACTTCGACTCCTAGTCGGCTTGTTGGCGCTGGTGCACCCGAATATGGCTAATATAACCAATTTTCGCGGCAAACCCCCGTGCAAAATGGGGGCACGTGAGTTCAATAGCACTAATACAGCTACGAAATATTCTACTAGTATTTTTTTATTCACAAATCTGTGTCTGCAATAAGTTGAGGTTGGAGTGCACTTAAGAGGGCTATTTTCGAGAATGCTAAATCCTGTAAGGCAGTCCTCTTAAGTTCACCACAACCCAAGTTGACAGGTGGTCAATTCAAAGAAAGATAGTAGAAATTAAACATTAACTATATTGCACCTAAATTACAGTTTTTACAAATATTATACAATGAGCCTCAGTCGCACATCAACGGTGAGTCTGCCAGTAAGTGCAGCGTGTGCAGCTACTGGCAATGTCAGCTCTGACGGCGGCAGCAGAGCAGAGAGGAGCTAGGCGGAGTCTGCGGGCGGCTGCTGCTGCTTCTGGCGTTCGAGCAGGCGGCGCCACACCTTCTGCTTGCCGCGCAGCTCGCGCAGCCGCGCCATCTCCTCGCGGAAGTCCTGGTGCTCGTCGCGGAACAGCCCGTACTCGCGCAGCGTCAGCATTAGCTTGCTGGTCTCCATGTGGCGCGGGTAGTAGTGCACCACGCTCTCGTCGCTGTGCAGCGGCCGTGCCGCGAACATTTTTGCTACCTTCATCGATTTAGGGTTGGTGGGAATAGCCACCTCGCCGAAGATGCGGTTCGAAAGCCGCCGCATGCGCGACGCGTAGTTTGTCGACGCATTAATGAGTTGCGCGTATTTGCTGTACTTTGTAGCCATTCTCAGGAAACTAATCTTGATTGATTTATTCAATTCGCGCCCTTGCTCGCCAAATAAAAAAATAATAACATAACCTCCAATTTCTTTTTACTTTTGACAACAGCATAGATGAAGTAGAATATGTCCTAAAGGACAGATAGGAATCAGCCGAACAACCAATCAGATCATAGAGAAACGCCGGTTTGTGCCGTTCCTGACGTGGTGGCGCTGCTGTACAAGGTTAACTAGTGTTGCCCACAGGTCGATAAATAGATATCGACATTTTGTCGATAATAGAGCCGTCCCTACTTTTATTGAAGATATACAATAAAATATATTTTTCAGAAATTTTCAAAGCAAGACTATCAACAAGCTTACAGAGTGACTTGTTGTAGTCTTGTGAAATAAAACAAAAGTTGGAAATATAATTATTTTTATTTATAAAATAAGTTTCTATAATATTGAAATTGTACCAGTCATTTTGAACGATACACGAAGTAAACCTCAAAGAAACAAATTAAAGCAAAAGCATGTTTATTCGAAGTAGGTAGCATTGTATATTTTATCAAATGTCATTCCTTAGTTTACCTAATACATAGTTCCTACAACTTGGAACTAGTATACCTAACATTTCGGGAACTGTTTACGGAGGAAGAAACGTGAGGTCCCAAAGAAACTTCCTCAAACACATTTTTTTAAATATGTCTCACATTCTATCACAATTCTTGTAAACAACCCTGACTTAAAGTTCGAAAATATAGGTATTTTAATTTATTTAAACATACAGAAAATTAATGTATTTTTGCAAATATTTATGTAGTTTAATAAACTATTGCACTCCAGTCTATCTATATAAGATAAATATATCTTATACTATGCAAATGATATAAAAATAACCATATTTTTTCAGTTCAGAAAATTAATAAATTACCTACCTAAAACATAGTATTCTACTTTAAAATTATTAAATAGGTTTAATGTAATAGGTCAATGTTAAGAATATTTACAGTAATGTAATAAATATTCAAATAATGAATGAATTATTATGAAAAGCAAATAATGTATAGTTATGTACAGAAATAATATAACAACGACATGATTTTACAAGTACATGTATACCCCCCACGTTTCGGGAACTATTCGCGAAGGGAGATGAAACGTCAGGTCCTAAAGAAACTTCATCCAACACATTTTCTTAAATAAGTAGTTTACGCTATTACATAATTCCTGTAAACAATCCTGATTTATAGTTACTGCAAAAATTTATTTTATTTTTAACTTATTTACACCTATAGAAACCTAATGTAAATCTTAATATTTTACAGTTATGTACAGATTCATAAAGTATTGGACTTTTATCTATCTATATAAGATCTACACTATGCAAGCGATAAAAGAATAACATTTTCAGCTCACAAAATTACAATAATTAATTACCTACCTAATTTACAATTACTAGGTATTAATCAATGATAGGAATATTTACAGTAATTTAATATTTAAACAATTTATACAAGAAAATTATTTATAAATGTACAGAAACAATACAACAGTGACATTATTTTAAAAGAACATCATTTCCATCAAAGCACATTCATTTATATGAAATATTTACAATTAACACGTGACAGGAAGTGCCTATTCAATGAAGGATCATCAAAATCCATGTCAGTAGAATTCTCGGAAATAAATTAATATATATGAATAGAAAAATATACAACTCCTATTACATAAAGCTTAAATTACACATCATTTTTTAGTTCTAGTAGACTTATACTTTTTGAGGGCCAGACTTTGCATTCTTGTAATATTCGTGGTTATCTTTTCAGAAAACATACCCCTAAGTATCTTATTTAAGGTGTTACACCAGTTATGAATTTGAACTCTACAGACCAGTGTCATAAAATGGTTCAGTACTTCGTTGTGATGTTGACTACAGCCTAGCCAATCAACATCAGCGTCTTTTATGAAATCCGCTCGGATAGTTTTAGTAACGTCTCCTTTGTGTGCATAATTGTCCAAATATTGATTAATGAATTTTACGAGTTTTCGGAAAAGACAAATAAATGATTCGTTGGGGTATTTAAGGTTCCTACCTCTAAGGAGACGCCTTTCCCTTTGGCTGATCCAGTCGTGAATTTCGCCAATTTCATTAGTTAGCAAAGTCTTTTTACAATCTTTGCAAGGGTTGGCTCGTATAAGTCTCCTAGTTACATAGCCAGCCGTAAAAGCAGAAGCTTGCACGTTGATCTTCTCGCGGCGCGCCGCCGCCACCGTCGCCACTGCCGGGGCAGTCGGGGCAGCCGGCGCCGGGGTGGCCGGCGCAGCCATGTGGGAGACCGGCGCGGCGGCGGCGGCGGCAGCGGCAGCACCGGCGGCAGGGGGAGGCTCTGAAACCGAGTTAACACTCCCGGCAGAATCTAGTTCCTCAGTGTTAAGCAGTAATCCTGATTTTAGGACTACTTCTCCTACATCGTCCTCGCAATTAGAGCCGGGAGAATGAGGACCCAGTATATTGTTAAGGACGAGAGATTTAATGGTACACGTAAAGTGGTATGGGGTGGGATTATTATTACGGTAATTGAATGCCCTAATCCTGCCAAAAAAGTTTTCTAAAGGGTCTTGATTTAAATTACGGGAGTAAAAAAATTTGACACCCTTTTGTTTCAACTCACCCCATATACTAATAAAACTTTTCAATGTGACGACCCAATTTTTTAAACTAGGGACACTTTTTTTTATCAACCCCCCGACAGAAATGCTCTGATTCATAGAGTCTATATAATAAATGTTCTCTAAAACTTTAATGGCATCTTCCCAAAATGTCACGTGTTTAGAATTACGATTTACTTCCTTGACGGGACCTCTCATTTTTCCCGGAGTCGCGCCGCTTCGCGAGCCGTTCACGCTGTCGAAGAGCTTGTCGAAGAAAAGCACCGCATCGGACGTATTCTTCATAGTTTTGCTCACAGGCTTTCCGCTATCGTCTGCAGCTGAAAATATTAAAATAATATTAGGTACACATGTACTACAAAACTAGGAGACTTGACCATGATAAGAATCAATCTCACGACCAGCAGTTGCAGTCAGACTAGCAGTTTTTTAATTTAATTTCTTATTTATTTCGGATAACAATGGCCACATTACATTATAAATGTAAAACAAGTAGTTATAAGATGAAGGCCAATTACTGCTATCCATCCCACAGCAGTAGTAGTTACAGACTGCGCGAGTCAGTAGAGTACCAGATAAATCCGGGAACATGAATGTCGTCTATAAATACTACTTACAGAATTTTGAGCAAAAACATAACAACCCAGCCGTCTGTTCGCTCAGAGCCTGTGTGGCATTCTTCACTTTCATTTTTTTTATTTTCGAAGGTATGACGTGCTCGTCAGTCAATTTCCGAACCATTCTAATCTCCCCCAAATCGCAGTCTGTTTTGTACGCATCAATTATATCTTGCCATTTCGCAATTTTACCGCAGAATAGCATGTCTTTCGTAAGAAAATTGTTCCGTATGCCCTTTATGAGATGTGGAGGGTCATAAACAATGTTAAGCACTTGTCCACTGACTATAACTTGATTATCTGAAAGAATAATCAAATTATTATTATGTTGAAGCTGAAAAATGATCTCATTACTATAATTACATAATTCTTAGTTGAATCCAATATTGTTTATACATCAAGTGCGGAACCTAACCTGGAAGCAATGATTCGTTATTCAATAAATTGTGTCTTCTTGTATCAGCACGCAAACTGTTGATACATGCTTGGAAATTTGACCCCTGATCACAAACAAGGGCTTTTGGGTCTAATCCTGTGTTCACGACTGCTTCCACCACATCCTGTATTTGAGTAACAAAATAACAAGTTTCTAAATATGATTGACTCGGTGGCTAAGTGGTCAGCGCTCCTGACCACTGATCCGAGAGTCGTGGGTTCGATCCCCACACAGGGCAAACTTTTCTGTGATGAGCAGAATTGTTTGCTCTGAGTCTGGGTGTATTTATATCTATATATGTATGTATTTGAAATATATGTGTAAGTAATCAGTCTCTAGTTCCCATAGTATAGGGAATCCTAGTTTGGGGCCAGTGACCGTATGTGATTTGTCCCAGATATTATTAGAATTATTATTAGAATAAATTATGTACTTGAATTTTGACTGGGCTTTTACGACATATGCTGCAATATTTTGATTCGTATTACAGTGAAAACTTTCACAAACAAATCCATACCTTCAAAATAGTTTTGAGTTTGACAGAAGGCGTGGCACCCTCACATAAGTAGTATGCCAGTGGTTGTCTCCACGAGGAACAAATTCCTCGCACCATGAATACCAGAGCATGGTCGCACAAGTTCTGTTCACTATCGTTGCCATAATTCACGAATCCATCGATGCGATCCTCTGACTCTACGAATGTTAGTTGCGGGCTCAACGCAACTTCGTCAAAAACAACGGAACAAGTTTTTTTGATTGGATCCCAATTTTTTACGCTTTCCCTTAGTTGAGCAATAATATTTTTATTAACTCCAGGCTTAAAGCGGATGTTTTGTGTAAATTTGTTCAGAGTTCTCCTAGAAGGCAGGATGAACATTTTATACAGTAATTTATACCCCTTGGGACTTTGTTTCGCCAAGGACAGTGCCAGCAGTTTCTCCTCAGTTGTGAACCGTCTTCTTTTAATGTGTTTGTTGGCCAAGTTTATCTGCATGCGGATAAAAGTTTTCGCCTGAGGCGTCATCGTTTGCATCAAAGCATCAAACGAAGATTGTTCGCTCAATTCTCGGGCTTTT
The DNA here is from genome assembly GCA_958295455.1 of Coleophora deauratella. Classification (NCBI taxonomy): domain Eukaryota; kingdom Metazoa; phylum Arthropoda; class Insecta; order Lepidoptera; family Coleophoridae; genus Coleophora; species Coleophora deauratella. Next base: position 17,638,745 of record OY282397.1, on the reverse strand, counting down.
TCCAGTTTCTCGCTGTAGTTATACAAAAGGCGGCGTTTCGATTTAATAATCTGAACACATTTATTATAGATCCTTTTGCATTTAGGAGTAAGGTTGCTAATGCTCTTCACAATCCGATCCCTTGAAGATTTATTCGGCGCATCTGTAAATAAATGACGCAGATACTAACTTTAATCATATGAGTAACTGATAGTGTTCTTTCACGTGGCAATTAATTACTAAATTGAGCAGTCGTGGCTCAGTACGGCCTATGTTGTTTCGTCGTCGATCAACACGCACGTTACACTACTTTAAGTACAGATACAGACATAACCTGGAGGGATTTGACTTAAAATCATTTTTTTCTTTACGTAGGAGGCCATCTTACCCCAAGCTACTGCGCATCCATCTGCGCAGTACTAAATGGAAGTCCCACCCGCACGCGCCACACGAATTATTTACGTTTTTGATTATTTTGGTTTTTTTCTGAATGAAAGTGTTAAAACTAATGGCTTAGTTTTTTTCATATCGTCGAAACCAACATTTTTATACAATTTTAAATTTTTTTCTTTTGATATACTGGAAACTATTTTAGGTTTTAAATAGCGGTAGATCCATCTTTGGATTTTTTTTCTATCGAGCCGAAATTAATGAATCGTATTTCGGATGGCCTATGATCTTAGGAAATATAGTCAAAAATAACGATTATTTTTTTCAGACTTGAAACTTCTATAGTTTCACGTCAAAACTGTTCAAAAAAACGTAATTTTGGGGAAAGATGGCCTTAATATAATTTTGTCGAAGAAATAATCCAAGTGTCATTATCATTAAAAAATAGTGTCATCTATCTCGACCGTTTCCGTTACTTCGCAAGATATATTAAGCCGTTGGTGTCGACTACTACCACAAGATGGTTGTCGTAAAACCATACCGTATGCCTTGTTAGCAGTTTAAAAAGTACCGACACTTGTTCGGTTTTATTTCGTGATACTTACGTAATAGTAAAGATAAACTCAGCTAATATAAGTAGCAATACGCACTTGTAACTCCCGATGAAGATGGTTTTTGTTCAGTCACCAAATGCTTCCCGAAGTCATCAACATTAGAACCTGGAAAAGTGAATTGTTTTTTTAAGACTCAAAAAAGAACTCGAACCCATTTACAACTCCTACGTTATATGTGTAGTTTTTGTATTGTGTATCCATGTTTTTGCTTTTTTGTATGCTCGTATGCATAGATGTTCTCGAAGGTCCCGGTCTGTCCGGTCCCGTGAAGGGTTATTTTTTTAAATAAATCACAAAAAACTTCTATTGCATCTTGTGTAAGTGCTACTCCTGCATCGGTAGTTGATCGACCTTTTACGGAAGCCAAATTGTTGGTTATGCAGAAGTTGGTTTAAATTAAAGTGTTGCATTTTTTTTTAAAGACTTTACTAAGAAGGGGCAATACAGAAACTTTTCATTTCCCGCATCATTTTTCGAATCTGATTTATAGAGATTTAAGTATTTCAAATTCCTTACCTGTCCAATCTGAAGACCTTGCGGATGGTATGGGACGAGATTGTGTTATAGGATTCGCCGGAGTAGAGGTGCACTCTGAAACAAAGGTGAATCGTTTTAGTTTTTAAGTAGGTGAATACAAATTCTTTGTATTGTGTTTTCGATTTTCTTTTTTTTTTAGGTGGGTAAGAGTAAGTTTCAAGAAGTTTTTTATTGCATTACATACAGGGTTATTTTTGGACCCCCCACCAAAACTTCACAGTTTTTCACAAAAAAAATTTTGACCTTTCATACCAAGATCACGTGATCGGCCTATTTTGTATAGAGATACCCAGGGTACGTAATTATCAAAATATTTATTTTCTTTGATAATAATCATGACAATTGAACGTAGTTTAGCAGAAAGGACTCTATCCACAAACCTTAAAGTACTTAATCCACTAATAAAGGTTTGTGGATTGAGTCCTTTCTGCTAAACTACGTCCAATTATCAGATAATTCTCTGATATTTGAGTCTACTAGTTTCAAAAACAGCAATGTCCACAATGAAAAATATTTAGGAAATTATTTTTAATTATTTTTTTCTTATTTACATGTTCAGAGGATAGCTGCTGTTGTATGCTAAGTATGTAATTTAGGGTTTGTTTATCCCTGAGGATAAAGTAGCATATGACTACGGCTATCCTCTGACCATAACTATGTAAGAAAAAAATAAGTTCCTAAATATTCTTCATTGTGGACATTGCGGTTTTTGAAACTAGTAGACTCATTTATTCGATAATTATTCGTACTGATTCATAATATTATGACTAATTTTTGTTTTACAGATTATAGTTTCATCACATTATAATAGTAATAAAACTGAATACAAATAAGTATTGTGTGTGTTGAATACAATTTTTGTGCCCTTTTTTTAAAGAGCCCTCCGTTACTTCCATAGCCGAAGCCCCCCTTACCTCCGTGACGAGATTCTGATGGTATCATATGATAGTACACCTCAAACAGAATCAATGTCTCAACAGGACCATCCCTCTATTTCTTATAGGTTTTGAGCTATACGGTCAAGTAGGTCTAAAAATCATAGCATCTTTCTCGACTTTGGAAAGACTATCATCGGGTCTCTATAACATAGCATAACTTTTTTATGACTATTTGGCCTTTGCATAACATTATTGTGCATAAAATATTTTGGCATAAAAAAATTTGCGCATATTTATGTTTTCCTAAAATTTATGAGCATAATATTACTTGGAATAATTAGAAATGTCCCTAACTATAAAGTTGCATAATATTAAATTTCCTAATAATATTATAGCATATCAAACTTGAAATTGAAATTGAAAAAATGAGTTAGGTTGCCTTCCTTTCTTCCTTTCCATTGATTATAATTACCTTGTTTTATTTATTTTTAACTTCATTAACTACTTATAGCGTAGGTTGTAAGAATCAGTATAGTACAGGCACGGGGTCTCATTGCATACAACGAAAACCTTAGTTCATTAAAATGTCAATAGATGGCACGACAAGTATCGATTTGTAATCGAAGTTCATGCAAAACGAAGAAAAAACCCATTAAATTGCTAAAAATAAGTGTTTTGATTATTGTAATAAACAAAAAGTATGACAAAGGCTGATAATGCACTTTATTATCAATTACTACAAATTATCTGATGACGGCGATGCATATCAAAACTACTTTCGCCTTAACTTGTCAGAGTTGAGTAATGACACGTACTAGTTGAGAACCAGTTTATAGCGTGAATTGATAGATGGCGCTAATACAATACGATTGAAAAACGTAATAGGTGGTTTACGTTTTGTTTTTCATATTTTAAATTATGTATTTTTGTTTAGTAATATCACAGATAATATAATACTAGTAGGTTATGTGCAAAAAAAATCAATAAAAGCAAATGAAGGTGCAGATAAGCAACCAGAATGTCTTCATTTATAGCCCGCGCTCTAGATGTCGCCAGTAGCGGTAGTTCTCAATGAGTGAAAAAAATAGCCCGAAGAATAGCCCGAGTTACGGCAGTCGCATTTCGTTGTATGACATGAGGTATCTGTACGTTAGTATTATAAAATCTGTGGTACAGGGTAGTGGTGAGTAGCAACCTACCTAAGGTTGCTAGTGGTAAGTAGCAACTTACCTAAGATTGCTAGGAAGGGAAGCATTCAATCAAGCATGCAAGCACGCAAGCAAGGAAGCATGCAAGCAAGCAGGCAAACAAGCATGGAAGCATGCAAGCATGCAAGCAACCAAACATGCAAGCAAGCAGTCGATCTGTGGATGTTTTATCAATCAAACCTAACACTGTCTCCGAACCTGAATTATCCGTATCGGGGTGCTCCGAATTCCCGAGCTCGCTTCGTTCGCTCCCGCATTAATTTAGGACTCCCATATTCCGTGTAATTAGGGCTTTTAATATTTAGGCCTAATTAAAATTATGAACTTTTCAGTTATGTCAATTACTATTTAAGTCATTTATTATTTAGTCAAAAGTATATTTATGCAATTTTCAACTAGGACAATTATTGTTTAGTCATTTCTAATTTAGAAAATTATTGTTTATTACTTTCAAAGTTTAGGGGGAATAATAATTATGCAGAATTACGATTAGGCAGATTTATATTTCTGCGCAAGATTTTTATGCCTTGTTATGCCATAGGCAATTATGACATAAAATTTTATGCGATACAAAGGGTAAATTATTGGCGTAAATAATTAAAAATGTGTCAATTACCCATCATGGGTGATCCTTGACTTTTGATTCGTTTTTCTACCATGTTCCCCCATACGAATATTGATGAAAAATATAACATTTGAAAGCACATTAAATACCTAACAACACATTTTTACGGTGTCGCATGACATGAATAAGACACAATTTTATTGAGTTTTTATTTTTTACTTTTTGTGATCTAAAAAAGATGTTGATGGTGCGATTGTCGTGACTTGAAGCAAATATTTTTTTGTGCAGCTTTGGACTCTTAGTTAAGTTCCGCAGTCTCCATAATTGAACCTCTTTCCAAAGTTAAGAAAGATGCTATGGTTTTTTAGACATACTTGACCCTATTGCTCTAAATCTATAAAAAAATAGAGGGATGGTCCTGTTGAGAAATTGATTCTGCTTGAGGTGTACTATCATATGGTGTCATCAGAATCTTCACGGGAGGACTTCGCCTATGAAAGTACCGGAGGGCTCTTTGATATTTAACTCATTATAACATGCACGAAAGTGGAAAATCACATTTGGATACAAGTAAACTTAAGTAAAGCGACATAATAGCTTAACAATTTATTAAATTGTATTGTTTTTATGATTTTTATTATTATCAAGATAATTATCATCAGTGATAATTGTCACTTCGAACCCTGGGAACCCTTTTTTGCGAATTGACCATTGGTTATTTGGGGAAAGTTGCTCAGTTTCATGAGTGAAGTTTTGGTGGGGGGTACAAAATAACCCTGTATAGGTATTTGAAATCCCGCCGAGCCGGTTCGATTCCGAGTTATTGTCACTATGTCCACTGGCGCAGACTCCATAGGGCCTGGGGGTGCCCGAGCCCCCCCCCTCAATGTCATTATCACAGGGCTGAGCCCCCCCATTATTTTATATTACTGAAAAAATTCTTGTGGAAATTTATTCAGTTTCGTCTACTGAGCAAGCCCTTAAAGTTTTCGGAGACCTGTCTCTTACACCCTGTATATATTGATTGATGATTAAAAATTAAAACATCTGAGAAAACCATTTTTAGTTATCAACATTATTTACTCAGTTTGACTATAAAAGTATGTACGTACCTACGTCGCAAAGCAGGAGCCGAAAATGCTCGACACAAAAAGTTACTACGATGTGACTTCACGGTTTATGCTTTACACTATGAAAGTATGATGCTGACAGGTGGGAGGGTCATGATATAATGCAGTAGGGCAGTCAAATAGGGTACATTTTATTCTGAAATAATATTGAATTCCCTCGAGAATTACAAGGGAACCCCAAAAATAAAGGTATTTATTGCTATAATTACTCAAATGATTTCATTGGCAAAAAGCTTCGGCAGATGGCGGGGAACAACGTAGTATACTTTTACCCCAAAAAACTTTTAAGGCTGCACTGTGGTCCGTCAACGATAATCACAAAAACTATATCCACGTGGGGCGAAGCCGTGGACGAAACAGCTAGTTAGAAAGTATTAACAAAGTATTAAAGTACGACATTAATAACTAATACATGCATTAGTGAAACATATACAGGGTGTAAGGGACAGGTTTCCGAAAACTTTAAGGGCTTGCTCAGTAGACGAAACTGAATAAATTTCCACAATTTTTACTTTTTACTTTTATGTCTTGAATCCTTTCTTTCTTTATTGTTTTTACTTTATTCTTATTTTTGTATATTTTATTTACAGACATGACATTGTATAATTCATTTATATAGCATTAAGATGTAATAGAATGTAAGACTTTTTTTTTTAATGTGTTGGAGGGAGTTTTTTTAGGGCCCTCAGTGTCTTCTCACTCCGCAAACACTTCCCGAAACGGCGGGTATACGAGTTCCGAGTGGCAGGAACCTCGTATTAGGTAGATAAAAGAATGACGTTCGAAAAGTGTACACTGCTACCTACTTCGAATAAAATATTTTCATTTTCACAAGAATTTTTTTCAGGAAACGAAAAAAAATTGGCTTCTCCATACAAAATTATAAACTTGAATGGACAGGTTGTATGGAGAAGCCGATTTCTTTTTTCGTTTCCTGAAAAAAAAAATTGTGGAAAGTTGTTCAGTTTCGTCTACTGAGCAAGCCCTTAAAGTTTTCGGAAACCTGTCCCTTACACCCTGTATATACAGACAGTAAATAATGCTCACACCTGCTAGACTCTTTTATTTTAAACAAAGATGGTCAACCTCTATTTTTGACAAGCAGGTAAAAAAGTAAGCGCCATAACATAAATCACTCACTTATAGAGCCTGAAGATGACGGGTATCCAACAGCAGAAGACGGCATGGCACAGGTATGAGAAATGGCATCTGTAATCATGATTAATATCTACAATTCATATTTATATAGGTACATAATATAAGGTTTATATTTGTTTGTTAACAACCCATTATGTCCCCACTGCAGGGGCACGGGTCTCTTCCCATAACTCGGGAAGGTTTAGGCCATACTCCACACACGGGGGCCAAGTCCGGATTGGTGGAGGTTGTTGGGGCTAGTGGCCAACCCCAGTGTCAGAAGTTTTCAAGCCGCCTATAAGGCCTCTGACATGGCTTAACGACTGCTAGCGATAGCAGCCGGCACCAACGGCTTAACGTGCCTTGCGAAGCACGGAAACGGTCGAGATAAATGCCACTAACAGTCAAAACCATCCAGGTTATGACCGTGTCTGTTGTAAGTTAACCTGCTTGATCGATGCGACCACGCAAGCCGCACTGAGCCACGACCGCTTTTTATATTTAGGTTTATATTTAATTGGAATATTTTATGTTAAACTAACAACGCATTCTATCACAACTGATGAGGCACGGGTTTCATCTAGGTTTGATTAAGCCATACTCTATTCTATATACAATATACATTCAGTGGCTAATTGTTGAGGCCCAATTGGTTGAGGTTGTGGGGCTGTAGTCAACTCCAGTGTTTACGAAATATGAACCATCAGGATTGAGCGATCATTTATTGCGCGAACCGCATAAGGTAGATAAATGGTAACAATTTTAACATTTTGTATTTTTTTTAAATCGAAAATTCGGTATTAATACTCTAAGGGTGTAGTAGACAGATGAAAGCCTTCGATGATGGGTTGTGATTTCATGCCGATACCGATGCGCAGAATACTTGGATGTAAATACACTGAATACCAAAAAGTATCCCAATTAACAAACCTGTAGCGTCTGTAGTTGACGGCTTGTCAAATGTTCGCGGCGATGACGCAACAGGCTCCTTGATAAGAGGATCTGCAATATTTTTAAACAGAACATTAGATTACTACTGCAAGTGAATGCCCAGCTTAAAAACAAGATGGGAAGATTGTTAAGAATTTATTTATAACTGAATATCAATTAATTTAGATATATTCAAAATATAGTATATTATTTTATTTAACGTAGATGACGCATCGCAGGTAGGTACTAAAAAAAACAAGTTCAACTTGGGACTGAGCGACTAACTTAACTTTGTCATTTTTTTTAATGTAAGTTTATTTAAAGAAGATCCTCGGGTTTATTGTATTTCCAAGAAGTTTTAATAGTGCCCAAAAAAAAGTCAAATAGCAAAATTAGTATAAGTAACAAGTGGAGATTTTATTTTACCTCTTTGTCGGTGTGATTAATATGTACATCCTTGCCAAATTACAGCTCTGTAGTACTAATAGTCTCTGAGTTAGGCCGTGGACAGACAGACAGGTGAAACTATAAGGATTCCTTTCTGACTATGGAACCCTAAAAATTGGGTCTAGAAAATTTACTGTATAATGTAAATTTTAAACTTACCCAGACCTTCAGAAGACGAAATTCTATATGTGGCTCCACTAGTTGATGGAGTTGAATTTGCATCTGCGGTGGCGGGTGAAGTGTGAATAGTAGATCCTGAAAACATACAAATTATACTTAATATATTTTTTTAAAGAGGCCAATAACATATTCTACTAGCTACATAATTCATAATATACTGAGGTTTTTTAACTGGGAGATTTTGAGAAAATGTTAGTGATTTTTTTATTCATTACAAGAATAACTCACACTTGACCAGTGTTCGTTACAGCCTCAGGTTACAGCACAACAAAAAAACAAGTTAGTTAAAAACCATTTTCCTGTATATCTTACGATGTTGCTTTATTTAAACTTTGAATTGATTATTGGGCTTCCTCATTTAGACCAGTTAAAAAAGTTCTCTCACATATTGTAAACATTTCTCTACAACTTCATACAGAAATATACTACATAAAAAATGGATATTTCATTGATGATTTTCATACAAAATAATACCTACATGAAAAATTACATGGAAAATGAAATGTTGTCAATTGTGATTCTAAAAAGTTTAAAAGGTGTAGTCTAAATGTTTAAACAGCTACTCACTACAGTAAAACTACTAAGTAGCAGACTACAGAAAAATTTTAAAGCAAAAATTAAATATGGCTTTACCGCTTTCATCAGGTTTTATTACAATACTGTTTTTAGAATTCAGAGCATAGGTGTGATCATTGTTGATGTATTTGAGGCGCAACATGTCTTCAACTGAAATAATTATTTTATAATAACACTGTGTTCACTTAAGACAGTCATTAAGCGACATCCACATGGGTGGAGCCGCAGGCAAAAGCTAGTTTTTAATAAAACTTGCTCTTTTCAAAAATAAAATAGCTGTTACAGTTGAATTTTTTCAAAAATTTCTTTAAAAAAATCTTAACTCGAAAACTACGAAAAATCGCGAATATACATGTGGGTGATTAGGATACCCCTGTATACGAGGCACCTAAATTTTATCTTTGGACGTCACTCTCCCGGCCACCCTGTATAATGTAAGACATAGGTAACTTTCCTAATAAACAAACCTCCCAATGAGCCCATCAACATAATAATAAAATAACAATACCAATTTATCAGAAACACATCAAACTTGCAATAAAAAAATGTAACAAAATAACCAAAAAAGTAAATTATTATTTGTTTTAATTCAATACCTTTTAAGTATAGTTTTCATAATGACTTACTTTCATATTGGGAATGCTGATGTGATCCTGGTCCAGCAATACTCTTTGATAATCCTAGAGAGTAATTGTGGTCTTCTTCTATATTTTCGAATGCTGAAATTGAAAATTTAATGTATGCAAATATTATATTGATTGGTGAAAATTTTTACATATAGGTAAGTGTCCGTTTGAATAAAATTACAAATAAAGGTTTGACCAGTCATTATGATTACTACTATAAACTAGAAATCGACGTGTCCTAGCTAAGAATATTGGAAGTCTGTCTCTATATAAAATAGTACAAATATATTGTGACATACAAAATACAAACTAGTCTTATCCTCTCATTTACATTATCAACGATTTGATTTTGGCAAATAACATTGAGCTCTTTCTTTCTCTCTCCTTTATTAGTTAATTACTTATTTTTTGTCTTTTTATTTAAAATAAGTTTCTTATTTACAGTTTCATCCCCTGTTATTTCGGTCGATCTTCTCTTTTCTTCTTTTTATATTACTACAAAACCAGCATTCCTTTTTTTATAAAAGTAGTACGAGTAGATACAAACTATGCAATAACAAACAATAGTACTTACAAATTTGGATTGGAGTAGATGGCTGGCGTCTATGAATTTCTTCATCTGAAAATAGAGTGGGACAAGCAAGTCTTTTTCTTTTATCACCAGTTCCAGTTAGGTATTTTGGCTCAAAATGCAGCTTGCATACCTAAAATAACAGACAATTAAATTAAATAAAGATTATCTAACACAATATATTACAGTTAAAAGTGTCTGTCAAGTGTCTGATTCATGTACGGTTCTGTACAATCAAACCATATTTTAGACCAAAGGCTTCTTATAGGTTTTCCTAATCTGTGAGTAAAGAACTATTTTCTGGCTTAGTAGTTTCAGAGTAAACCATTTTATTTGATATATGGTACAACTTGCAAACGTTTTTCCTGATTTATTTAGGTAGGACTCAAATTCATTTATATCATATTTTTATTTAGGTAACATACATTTGAGTCACACATATCTTTATTCATACAAATTTAATCAGTCCAGTAGATTCAAATTGACAGACAAACAGACACAAGTGATCCTATAGAGCTCCTTTTTCATTTTGAGATACAGAACTGTAAAAATCTAATAATGAAAATAATAAATAAAATCTAAGTTTAGCAACCCTAAAAACTTACTTCATATGTAGTCTACAAAATAGCTACACTTATTTATTTGAAAGTTGCAAATATGACAACAGATAAAGATAGGTGTACAAAGTTATCATAGGGAAAATCAAAATACATAGGCAAGGGAGATTACAAAAGGTGGCACCTGCACACCGGAAGATGCAGTGTGGGCAGGCCTCCAACTCAGTGGACCGATGACCTGGTGAAGATTGCGGGAAGCCACTGGATGCGAGCAGCGACTGGTCCTATACCAGTCGGTGTGGAAATCCTTGGGGGAGCAGTGAACACCTTTTGGCTAATGATGATGATGATTTTAACCTGCCTGCTTCATCATCATTGATGATGAAGCGGGCAGGTTAATTTTAGTATTATTCCTCAGCACATAATACATCAGGATTGATCACAAGTGAGATTTCCCATTGGCTATGTATGACAGTAGGTGCTATGGACTAGTCTCAGAGTTATGCAGGTACGGTTGCAGTAAACTTACGAAGGCTACCTCAAGTCCTGGCTTGTTAGGCATGTAGGTAATTACCTTTTTTGAGACGAGCACGTCTCTCGACAAGTTCTGTAGCGATGGACTCCTTGGTATAAGAAATCGTAACCAAATTTCTCGAAGTCCATCGTTGGCGGGCAAATTAAAAAGCTTCACGGCCGGTTTTCTAGAACTGCATCCTTCCACGCAACAATGATGTATTGGCATTTTAATGAAATTTAATACCTAAAACTGAACAAGACGATTTAATTAATAAGCTAATAAACACAACGTTGCACTTTGCATAACCATACCCGTTTAGCGTAAATTGTTTACATACCTTGATTAGTTAACAGAAGCAGAACGAAAAATAATGTTTTAAATGATTATATTCGCTTTTTATTACAAAAATATCACAAAAATAATTTTCTCAAACGTTCACCAAAAGCGCGCGAAGAGAAAAAGAAAGAACGTTCTAGTGACAAGTCGACAGTGGGTTGACAAGAGTCTCTCCTTGTTCCTCAGTGGTCTGTCCCTTTTACACTTGAAAAAAAACCAAAGGAAAATTATTAACAAACCATGCGATATTATCTGTGGTAGCGCGGTCTACGGCTTTTGGACCAATGAGATTGATTCATAGGCCTGGACAACAGTGACAAAATAACAGGTTTTTATGTTCTCTACGCAGCATGTAAAATAGCAAAGGCTGTAGGCCATACAGCCTTGTCTGACAATAACCTCTTCCAAGAAACAGGCGAAGACTACTCTGGCCATACAGCCTAGTCTTTTATACACGTATTCGATGATAGGATGTATAGGAAAGATTTTACGGTAAAATCTAAATTTTTACCTGACAAGCAACAGTGAGTGCACTGCACTCATCCGATCCGACAGCCAAGCCACGGCCACACCCACCTGTCGGTTAGCGTACCTCTGCGATTTGAATATGTATACTTTTCTAGAATACCTGTACCTACAGTGTACCTTACTGTGTCTTTTACGATATTTTGTGTACCTCTTTATGTTCGCAAAAAATTTTAAAACAAATTACACCTCTTGTAAAAAAACATTTGAATCGCAGACCGCCATCCTGACGAATACCTAGTATATCTATACGCTACCTGCCTGGATGATTGTATACTAGCGAGCGGCTGACTGAACCGAACTGTGACATCCATCATCTTCTGTTGGATCGTGGTTGGATCGGATCGGAAATCGGATGAGTACATGCAACAGCGAACGATCCTTCTATCAAAAATAAAAAATTACCTACTTCATAAAGTGTTCTGGAACGAAACCTTGTAGAACTAGAACTGTCAGGACTTTTTGGCGGGAACTCGCGGCAAGAGTTTGTCATTTTTGTTTTATTATCCGAAAAAATAGATATCGTGGTTTTTAATGCATAATATTGATAGTGTATTGTTCAATAAAGTGCCATTTAAGTGTCTAATATGTAGGATAATGAAATAAAAATGTGTAGACTGTGTTTCGAGTGCTCTCAAGAAATCCTTGAAATCTTCATCAAAAGTGCTATCATTTTGTTGAAGAATAGAGAAAAAGTTAAAGACGACAGAAACTGATAAATGAAAACTCAAATGAAATAGAAAAATATTTAGAGAAGAGCAAACTACGCAATGACGTAGGAGATAATGGACGTGGCATACCTACAGAAAAAGCGTGCATACCTAAACTTGCTGAGAAACGAAAATGGCCGTTCGGCCTAGTGCATACCCATTATATGAGATATGATTTTATCGATATCACCGGCATGCAGAGAATGAGCGTCTATTTTTTTTTGTATTCTACTCGTACATAAATCGCAACTGATGGCGAACTTTCGATTATTTTATTATTATTTGACGGTTATGGTCAAAATTGACATATCCTCCTAAACTAGAGATGGGCAATAACAGATTAACGAAATGAAACAAGAAATTAATTATATTGGTTTTATCAGTTAATTAGTACGTAAATGGTCTGTAATCTCCAATATGATTACTATCTACTGTGTCTTTTACACTTAAACAATAAAAGGCAAGAATTAAGAGACAGAAGATGTCAAACGAGTGTAGATGGCTCGTGTCTTGCAGCGCTATAGTGTAGGTATTCAAAATAATGACAAATATTCGGAACTGTATTTTAATTTACAGCTTGGCCGTAAAGAGTTGAAAAAAAAATAATGATAGCGCTGTTGGATGCGAGCACCACAGGACCGGTCGGTGCGGAAATCCTTGGGGGAGGCCTTTGTCCAGCAGTTAACTTCTTTCGGCTGATGATGATAATGGCGCCACTATCGCTTACATTGCAACATTTAATACTACAATCTAAATGAATTTAATACTTGCAGGTTTTTAATATAAAATGAAATTACTTTTCATCATTGTGTTCAATAGTTTGTTTTCTGCATCCCTATAACAAATGGGAAAATAAACAAGCCTAGGACATTAAAAGAAAATTTATTTAGTTTTGTTCACATAAACATTCTTTGACCAGCAAAGTCTGCTGCTCAAAGCCAACTGACAAAGCTGAAGACCGAGGATGGCAGAGTCGTGTCGTCCAAGCCCGAGCTGTTGGAAGAGGTTGAGAAATTCTACGGACAATTATACATGACTACACGCTTACCTGTCAGCAATCTGGCTGAAGACCCGAGAGCCAGATTGTCCCGACACTATACCGAAGATATCCCAGACGTCAGCCTGTGCGAGATTAGAATGGCTCTCAAACAGCTTAAGAACAACAAGGCACCGGGTGATGATGGAATTACGGCTGAGCTTCTGAAAGCAGGTGGAGAACCGGTACTTATAGCTCTTCAGAAGCTATTTAATTCCGTCATGCTCGAGGGACGAACGCCTACAGCATGGCACAGGAGTGTGGTGGTGCTCTTCTTCAAGAAGGGTGATAAGTCTCTGCTGAAGAATTACAGACCCATCTCACTCCTGAGCCATGTCTACAAGCTGTTTTCGAGAGTCATTACGAATCGTCTCGCACGCAGGTTTGACGACTTCCAGCCTCCCGAACAAGCCGGTTTCCGAAAAGGCTTCAGTACCATAGACCACATACATACGCTGCGGCAGATTATACAGAAGACCGAAGAGTATAATCGGCCACTATGCTTGGCGTTTGTGGACTATGAGAAAGCCTTTGATTCGATCGAGACCTGGGCTGTGTTCACCTCCAGGATCAGAATTCGAAACCTATCCGGCTGCAGCGTGGGGTGAGACAGGGAGACGTTATATCTCCGAAACTGTTCACCGCTGCACTGGAAGACGTTTTCAAGCTTCTGGACTGGAGGGGACTCGGCATTAACATCAATGGCGAGTACATCACTCACCTTCGATTTGCTGACGATATCGTGATCATGGCTGAGACCTTGGAAGACCTAGGCGCAATGCTCGAAGGACTTAGTAGTCTCCCAACAAGTGGGTCTTAAAATGAACATGGATAAGACGAAAATCATGTCAAACGTCCGTGTTACACCCACTCCTCTGAAGGTTGGAGACTCTACACTCGAAGTTGTTGACGAATATGTATACCTGGGACAAACAGTCCAGTTAGGTAGGTCCAACTTCGAGAAAGAGATCAATCGTCGAATCCAACTCGGCTGGGCAGCGTTCGGGAAGCTTCGCAATATCTTTACGTCCAAAATACCGCAGTCCCTCAAGACTAAAGTCTTTGACCAGTGTGTGTTGCCAGTGATGACATATGGATCCGAGACATGGTCGCTTACTATGGGCCTTATAAGAAGGCTCAAAGTCACCCAAAGGGCGATGGAGCGTGCTATGCTTGGTGTTTCCCTACGTGATCGAATCAGAAATGAGGAGATACGTAGGAGAACTAAAGTTACCGACATAGCTCTCAGAATCGCTAGACTTAAGTGGCAGTGGGCAGGGCACATAGCTCGTAGAACAGATGGCCGTTGGGGCAGTAAAGTTCTCGAATGGCGACCGCGCACCGGAAGGCGCAGTGTGGGCAGGCCCCCGACTCGGTGGACCGACGACCTGGTAAAGGTTGCAGGAAGCCGCTGGATGCGAGCCGCACAGGACCGGTCGGTGTGGAAATCCTTGGGGGAGGCCTTTGTCCAGCAGTGGACGTCTTTCGGCTGATAGATAGAAACATTCTGGTCGAAATAAATAACTTGATGATTTACACCTGACATGGCATCAACATTGTCATCTTCAGAATCTGAGCTGCTGTCACTGCTTTCCTTGGTGCCACTGGGTACGAATCCTTTAGCTATTCCAGGACGTACAATAATACAATGTTTTCCTATTAAACATCATGCTTAATGCCTTTCAGATGTTTCTGTAATCAGAATTTAACATTATATTTAGGAAGAATGCCGTGCCTGACGAAATTGATCAACATTATGAATTCGCGCTATGTATATGTATCGCGCTTATCCACTTTTTTCCATATTATGTAAACAGAACAACGAAGAGCAACTCGAATCGTCGGCTGCCAGGATATTTCAGATCGGCTTGACTCCTTGGCGCTGCGTAGAGATGTAGCCTCATGTAGGGGTGTCTATGGGCGACGGTAATCGTTTACCATCAGGTGATCCGTCTGCTCGTTTGCCACCTCTGCCATAAAAAAAATGTAAACAGAAATTACTTAGGGATTATATAACTGACTGTAAATTTGTGAATAAAATTCACCACTGACAACACTCTTAATCATTAAGTGCCATAAAAAAAATGTAAACAGAAATTACTGAGGGATTATATGACTGACTGTAAATTTGTGAATAAAATTCACCACTGACAACTCTTAATCGTTAAGTACTAACGTGGGTATGGTTCATTCCAATCAAAAAAAAAAGCAAAACGTAAACAAACTTACTATGGAACTGACACATGTCAATGTCATCTGCATACTTCGTTTGTTTACCTTTTGTTTTTTTTTTGATTGGAATGAAGTATAGGTATACTTACCATTAAAAATCTTGATGGTACAGCTTCATCATGCAATGTTGTTTTGTCCAATGTGCGGTAAACATGATTCATGGAAATGAAGCGAACAGATGTTGATGGCTTTTGTTGATGTTTTCTATGCCAATTGCTGCCAGCACTTTTTCTTTTTATATTCACTTCGGGGAAGCCTAAAAAAATTATATGTAAGTAACTTTTTCTAAAATTCATCATCATCCTACATAAACATCGATGTCTAAAAGAGCCCCGAAGAACAACACTAGCCACGTTAGAGCCGAAAAATATTTTAATAAAATGAAGTTAAAAGACAGACTGAAATTATATTGAAAAGCTACTTTCAGTTATGTATATCGCTTATCTTCTTCATTAAAACAAATACGTAATTTAGTTTGTGAAAATAAGGTATATTTCAACAAGATAACAATACGTACCGGTGCAGTGTAATAGTCGGCCGATTTCGGCTCATTTTGATGCCACAGCCTGTAACACTACAATTAGGCATCTTAATTACTGTGTTGTTTCACTAAATTTATTATTTTCGGATGCTTTGTTTAACCATACTTAACAATTTTCAACTAAAACACTCGCGAGCGAAGGCATTTTGACAGCTTATGTACCAGCATGGAACTAGTACGTAATAGTTCCATGTGTACCAGTGACACCGAGAAATGAAAATGGCGAATCGGCCGCAAAGAGGTATTTTGCTGACGTCACGAAAATAAAGTTGCCATTTTGTAAAGGACAAAAATATTCTTGTCCTTTTTTTACTGAGAAGAATTACATAAGTTAGAAAGAAATAAAAGTATAATTAAGAATTCGCTATCGAAATGGCACATATTTGTATAACTGATTGTTCATATAGACAAATATTTCATGTCCTCTAGTTTCTTTGGTCTGAGAAACTACGTAAGAATAGGCTGTATGGCTAGAGAAGCCTTTGCCTTTTCCTTGCAAAAGCACCAAACAAAAAAAAAAAACTAGAACTGTCAACTTTATGAGGTCTGTTTTGGATTTAGAATTTTTGGAATACTTTTCTTCTTGGCGTTGTATTTCCAATTTTATTTTAATTTATATGTTATCTTTAAATAATGAAGTCAAAACAAGCTCAAATGGATAAAGCTGATGCTGCAAATACAAACAACATACATGAGGTAAGTTTCACATAGTAGTTTCAAGTATGTAATTACAGTTTTATTGAAACTATGAATATTCGACACGGCTAATTTGCTAAGCTAAGTGAGCGGCGCAGTTTATAAGCAGTGGCGTGTGCTTGCATTATTATATTATCAGACAGCGACGGCGGACGCAGGCATGGCCGCGGCGGGCGCGGGGCCGTGGTCGCGGCGCGCGCGCTGCCTCACTGCGCTGGCCGCGCTGCTGGGCTACCTGCTGCTGCTGGCCTACCTGGAGCTGCAGTACATGCAGGTGCGCCGCCTCAACCGGCTGCTCGACTTTGTAAGTCCAGTATCTACTGTAATAACCTATGAGTACTTACCTAAAAATACATTACTTGTCTGCTTCACAACATCAATTATTTGTTGAGATATGTATTTAGGTTCCATAACTATTAGTAAATATTAAACAAAGGCTTACTCTCTGACTAAAAAACCTTTGTATTTAATTTCATGCGTTTGTTTGAGGTGTAACTATATGACGTATGCCTAAGATTTTAATTTTTTAATGGTTAAGAATAATGGTTATAATATAAATACGTCACATCTTATCATATCCAGGCTTGCGGTGAACTATTATTAGGATGATTTTTTTTATTGTTTAGTATAACTAAATACTTATTATAAATGTTATCCTTACTAATATTATTAATGCAAAAATAAGTTTTTTTGTTTGTTTTTCCTTCTGTAACATCACAATGGAGCAACAGATTGACATTATTTTGCACAGAGATGGTTGAAGGGATAAGAAATAAAAAAGGGTACATTTTGCCTGTAAAAATATCCAATACAAAAAAATAATGCGACTTGAGATTCAAAATTTAAAATGTTTTTTATTTAAGTAGATGTTTTGCACATACTTTTAATAGATTGTAGCAATATTTATAATAATTACCCAACCAATTTCACAGAGAGCTTAGATAGAGAGCGGGGAAGAACACAGGTTACTTGTGTCCTGAAAAACTCAATTCTGAAAATAAAAAGACATAAAAAAAAATATTTCCAAGTTTTTAATTAAATAAATAAATAAATATCCGGGACAAATCACACACAGTCATCCTGCCCCAAACTAGGATTCCCTGTTCAATTGACAAACAATAATATTTGTATTTGACTAGATTTATTATTTAACTATCTATGTTCAAAAAAATGTTATTATCTGAATATTCTCAAACTCCTGAGCTGTTGCGGCTCGCGCGCTGTGCACCCTTAACGACGTCCACGCGGGCGGAGCCGCGGGCAAAACTAGTTATAACTTGTATAAAAATTAGCCTATATTGGCAGGAGAAAGGCAATTAAGCCTCATTTTTTGAAAATTTAAAAATGACTTTCTTATAAATATGTATACTCATTAAAAATTTACTTCTCAATCTCAACTCTCTCTGTGCAAAATATCACATCGATAAGTTGCTGTGTTGCAACATAAAGAGGTACAAACCCATATTCGCATCGCCCGTCTATATAGGTATCAATACGGGAACCACAGACTTGCACTCTGCTATTCTTTGACGGGAACGTCATGTAAGATGATGCCAAGGGCTTACTAATTGAAAAAAGACATACATTTCTCGGGGATAAAAAATAGCCTATAATAATATAATAGCCTATATTAATCTAGTGCTCGATTTAGCTACCTACCAAACATCCTTTGTTCAAACAAACAAAGCATTAAAACATTAAATTATTCCAAATATTTTTTATTGATACAATAAATATCTCATTTGACAGGAAAAAGATTCAGATGAGCTACTGAAGAACTTGGAGCTGTTGGACCACGAGATGGGCTCGCGGCTGGAGCGGCTGGAGCGGCTGGCGGCGCGGCACCGCCCGCCGTAGCGCGGCAGGCGGGGCCGGCGCGGCCTGGCCTGCGATATCTAGGATCACTGGTCTCGACAGCGAGTGTCACATTATTAAGAACTACGATATGACTTATGCATAATTCCTATTATTTGATAGGTGAGTGAGTACTTAATTTACAATTTAAGTATAGAAATATTGTGATTGTATAAGTGTAGTTATATTAATATTTAAAATGTCTCTTCTGTAAAGTATGAGTATTATGAAATAAATGTTTGTTACTTAACTACACCTAATTTGCATTAGAATAGAAAACGCTCGCTACCTATATTTTGTATTCTATACAAATGCAAATGACTCACTAACTTACTATAGAGAAACAAACTGAGACTTCAAGGTCGTTCATTCTAAAACTATTTTGTCTTATCAGATTACATTTTCATATTTTTTATCACAGTCGAACGAATCGTTAAATCATTTGAAATAATGGAAAACGATAAGAAATTCTGCGAATGATTCTAACGGTAAAAATTATAAACGGTACAGTGCAGGAGGAGATATTGGAAAACTGTAGGGATTATTCCTTTTACTACAGTAGGAGGAGGGAGCGGTAAAGGGTGGAAGCGCCAGCGCGGTGTCCTCACTGGGGACGGTAGAGGTGCAGGCCGTTGTCGAGCGGGCGGCAGGTGTCGTGGCCGGGGGTGGCGGGGGCGCCGGGGGCGGGGGGGGCGCGCTCCAGCACGGCGGCGGGCGCGCACCGCCAGGGGTCGCGCGTGCGGCGCTGCCAGCGCGCCAGGCGCGCGCGCAGCCGCGCCTCCACGCCCGCCAGCGCCGGCTTGCCTGCGCGCGGGCACTTCATTTAACGCTTCGCCTGGCAGCCTCGCTGCGGAACGTGGGCGACCCCGTCTCGGAGGGGAGCAGCCGCTACCCAAACTCAAGATCGTCTCCCGCGGGATGAAATTAGAGTACAGAGCGAGAGTCGATGGGTTAAAGCCATTGGAGAACGTTCACGGACCGAGGGCCCTTTTATTATCGTGCGGACTCGCTCCCGCGCGCAGGTCAGGCGCGGGCCTGACCTGCGCGCGGTTGCGGACGGCACGCATGCGGATGCGTGCCGTCCGCAACCTATCGTTTCATACATGTTTTTATTGTCATACGTGGCGTATGCACGCGGGATGTGAGGCGAAATATCTGCTCTCCGTGCGGTCCGCAGCACGTATGCGGGCCTGTCCCGCGAGCGGGAGCGAGTCCGCATGACAATAAAAGGGCTCCGAGCGAGGCGGGAACTGCGGCCTGACCGTGCAGGTTGGCGGTCTCGGCGGGGTCGCGGCGCAGGTCGTACAGCTCCCACTGCGGCCGGTAGTAGTACTGCCGCAGCGTCTTGTACCACGGCAGCGGCTGCTCGCTGCGCGTGCGGTTCAGGATGTCCTGCGGCAGCGAGTTGGGGCGCTCATAATAAACAATGTTCTATTATTATTTGTAGGATTCTAACATAAGGGCCGGTCGAACGAAAGTGGCCAGAAATATCGTGTGTCGTATCGCCCGGTTTGCCCGTTTTCCTATATAATAAGTTGGTGCTTGAATTTCTCAACGTGTTAAGTATTTTAGTTATTCTTGTAAGCTACGACGATCGATGTCGAAAACTGCTTTAACAATTTCGACGAAAATCTAGGGTAAAGGGTTTAGGTCCAAAAATCTGTCTGTGAGGGATTTTTCTTCGGAAACATTCATTTTAGGGACATTTGAGAGGATTTAAATGTGTACTGTTCAGAATCCTTTTTGATTGGTATTTTAATTTTTTTATATTATATACTTAATAATAATAACAACACTACTGTCTACTCCATAACAGATGGCGTCCAATTTTATTTTCGACGACGTCGAAAAAGGCTGTAACGATTCTAGGTTAGGGTTTTTTGGTCTACAGCCAATCTGTGAGGGACTTATCTTCAGAAATAATAATTTCGGGATATTTGAGAGGATTTTGTGTTTGGCAATCGCCGCCATCTTATGCCGAGTAGGTGAATTACTTGGAGCCCTTGACAAAATGACTTTTAGAGAAACTTCCTGAAATTAAACAGAGGAATACATAATAAAATAACACTACTCGATAACAGATGGCGTGTAACCTGCCGTGAGTAAAAATAACTCTGTGGCCGTGAGCCCGTGACAGGTGTGCGTCAGGATGGCGGGTGTACTTTAGCAAGTCGAAAGTTTTTTTTCTAGAATACACGTAAGTACATACAGACAGTGTACCTTATTTTTCTAACAGTTTTTAAGTCTTGTAATACTAACAAACGATATGGAATTTATTCTGAAATTGATTTGATTTGTATCTTTTACGAAATTTTGTGTACCTATTGATATTCGCAAAAAAAATTGAAAAATAGGTACACCCGCCATCCTGACGTCAGGGTGGCGGGTGCCTACCTATCTGTACTTGAAAACCAGTGGCTGATTTAATATTTGATTCTTACATATATTATGTACCTCCATTGTATCTATTGTACATCGTACGGTTGTTGATGCAAATATAGGTACACTAAAAGGTAAAGTAAGGTACACTGTAGGTACATGTATTCTAGAAGAAAAAAACCACTCGAGTCGCAGAGGTACACCCGCCATCCTGACTCACCACTCATGATAGCCCTCGAGCGAAGCTCGGTCTCCCAGATACTATTAACACAAAAGTGCAAGTGGTGTGGTACATTACCTGGAAGGTGGGTGACACGTAGAGGTCCTGGTCGATGGGGAAAGGCATGCCGAAGTTGAGGTTGTGTATGAGCTTGTAGCGGCGCGTGCGCACGGCGCGCATGGGGTAGTACATGGTGACCTCGTGGTGCGTCTGCGACGCGAACACCGCCTCGTCGCCCGCCGGCGGCTCTGTGCGGGGATTCATGCTACATTTGAAACTCTGGCTTCAAATTAGATTATCGAAGCATATTTATTTGCAATGTTTTATAAACCAGTGAGCGCCTGCCCGCCTGCGACTTCGTCCGCATAGACTTCCGAAAGAAGCAGGCCGTCGTATCGGACCCGTTGGAAATTAAATTTTGCATAATTTTATCCGCTTAAACCTTTGTTTGTACCCTCTCAGGCACGTTGCCACGTAGGTATGTTTCAGTTTAATTGTATCTGTCTTGAGTCAGCCGCGGTATTGTTTCGCAGTTAAGTACAAATCGTAAATAGTTAATTTTTGTGGACAAACCTTTTTCCAAAATTGGTAGCAGACTCCTCGGTATGTCGGGAGGCGAGATCTCGTTGGTTTCCTCCTGGCGCTGGTGGGCGATGCCGAACCAGTCCAGCACGGTGGGCATGATGTCGAGCTGGCTGACGAGCGCGCCCGAGGAGCGCGCGGCGTGCGCGAGCGCCGGCGCGGCCACCAGCAGCGGCGCGCGCATCCCCGCCTCGTACAGGTTGGTGCGCCCGCCCGGGAATGGGATCCCGTTGTCAGACGTGTAGATCACTAGCGTGTCGTCTTTGTGTCCGGACGATTCCAACTCCTTTAGTATCAACCCCACACCTAATAACGTTTCATGCACAGAATACATATATTCGGTAGATATCTGTATATTATGTGTAGCAATAGACACTGTGAGGTGCTTGTGTCCGCTTTATTCATAAACAAGTTTCGGACTTCCCATATGACTCTTGCCAGTCAACTGACCTATTACTCAAAAATTATTTCAACAGACCTCTACAAGTATCTATGTATAAGATAGGTAAAAAATGTACATAAAAAATGCATATCACACTTTCGATAAAAAAATCAAAAGTTATGATATGACGCAGTCCGTGACAGTGTGCGTGTGTCGAACAGTCCAAACGATAAAGCGTTAAAAGCGTCCAAGTGTTACCTTGATCCAGCCGAGACATGGTCGTGTACTGGGCCGCTATGTCTCTTCTGGCTGCCTCTGTATCCTGAAAAATAGTTAAATCGTTGTTGACATCGTCCAAGCGTTGCAGCGTCAGATGCGAATGATACCGTGTGTTACCTGCACGTGGTAGGGCAGCTGCACCTCGTCCCACTGGTAGTACCAGGGGCGCCAGTCGGGGATGATGCCGGCGCCAGGTTCGCCTGAGCCGAAGCGCTCGCAGAAGGCGCCCAGCTGCGGCGCCTCGTGCCCGCAGCGGTGCGGGTCGTGGAACCCCACGTACAGCAGGAACGGCCTGCACCAGTCACACGCTCTCGCCATCAGAGTTCAAACTCGTTTAACAAGACAATATGAGAAGGGATAGCTACTGCACAAGTCCTGCGTTTTGACTTAGTGAAGCACGCTGAAAACCTTGCAAGGCTAAATACAGGCACATAGCCAGCTAGCACGGAACTCTGGGGAATAGAAGAAGTCGATGGGAAACTTATTAAATAAGTACCTAGGTTTTTGTTGATACCAGTTATGCGTAATAGTTAAGGTTATAAATTGGCAATTAATAATTAAAATTCTGATACAGCTAAATCAATCAGTAGGTAAAGAACTATACTAGTAAGTAACGTATAGTAGTCGCAAGTGGAACTGACTTGCCCTGCTGGTGGGCCTGCGCGAGGAAACTGCGCGCCAGCAGCTTCATGTGCGTGATGTTGCGGCCCACTTGGTTGATGTGGTTGTTCTCCTCCGTCTGCTCGTAGTCGAACCGGTACACGCTCGCCGGGCCCACGTGCTTCTTGCCGATTATACCTGCATATTGTCGTTATGTAAAATCGCACTGGTCACTGGACGATGACAACGATGACTAGCTTTATGGATGGATAATCAGAGAAGCTCAAAGTAGTCAGGAAAGTCAAAGAAATCAAGCGAGTCACCTCATCTAGAAAGTCAGGGATACAAATAGATTTCTACTCATTACATTACAAATTGCTCTCGTAATTGACTTGTTATGATCTGAATGTTTTATGTGCCGAATAAGTTATTGCAAAAAACATCGTTAGCACCCATATCGTCCCCACTGCGAGGGCAAGAGTTTCATCCTATAGATCGGGAAGGTTAGGCCATACTCCACACACAGGGGGCAAGTCTGGATTGATGGAGCTTGTAGCCAATCCCAGTGTCAGAAATTTTCAAGACCCCTATACGAACTCTGTCTGAAATGGCTTAACGACTGCCATCTTGTGAAAGCAGCCAGCGTACCTTACGAAGCATGGAAACTGTTGAAATAAATGCTGCTAACAGCAAACCCATCCAAGTTATGACCGTATCTTTAATCAGTTAGCTTGTGTGATCGACGCGACCATGCTAGCCGCATTGTACCACGGCATAAAACATAATGTTATTTAATGATTCATTGTTTATATTAAGCAAGTAAGTACAAATTAGTTTTAGAAAATAAGCTTGCTTGGAAAATAGTCATGGTTTGTCAGGGTTTTGGCAAACAGGTCAGGGAATAGCGGAAAGGCGGGGCATAGGGCCGATTCTAGAAGGTGGCAGTACCGGTGTAGACGCCGTGGCGGCGCAGCAGCGCGGGTAGGCTGGTGACGTTGTCGAAGGAGCTGAAGTGGTGCACGCCGTGGTGCAGGCCGTACATGCCGCTGCGGTGGCTGGGCTCGCCCGTCAGCAGCGCCGCGCGGCTGCGCAACAACCCTCATTTAGTTTATCGTATCTTCTCTCTGAAGAGAGCCCCAAAATAGGCCTCGGCTTATTTCTAAAAGTCAAACTTTTTAATCATAGGAATATAAGAAGGGATAGCTACTGCACAAGTCTTGCATTTTGACTTACTCTTCTTCTAATAGTCTTTGCGGTCCTACTGTGTAATCAAACACACAAACAGAAATCACATACCTCCAGCCCTGTCACTCGCCCCCAAAATCTCCGATCTATTACTTTTACAATACTTGATACATGACATACGTGACATACATTTTTTATGACCTATCTTGAGCGAGCAGCAGCAACTAAACAGGAAGGGCCAACTTCCCGGACTAATCAATGATCTGATGATCTGATCCAGCATACATGGAAATTACCTAGGCGAGCAGCTGCTAACCGAGTTGAAGGCATTGTTGAAGAGTACGCTGCGTGCTGCGAGAGCGTCAATGTTCGGCGTCTGGCATATCTTGTTGCGGTAGGCTCCCAGCTCGAACCCGCCATCGTCGGCTGGAATGCGAAAGAGACGCAGACGCATTGAGAACGACAGTATTTCCGCGCAACATCTTATCTTTGTTCCATCATTATCGTTTTTCTATGGATTCCTTTGGTCCGAAATAAAGAGTCATTTCTTTTTAGTTATTATAAATATTTCAAGCTTTTAGCCGTGACTCCGTCCACTAAGATTAAATTGTTAAGCGTGCGGTGCCTCTTAATAAATTGCAGATGCTTCTAGCAATATCAAATATTTTAATTAAAAAGAAAGAGTGTGTACCTTAGATAAGAATTTCCTAAAGATAGTTAGCGTCAGAATGGCGAGTATTGCTTCCCTTTTGCTTCCTATTCCGCCCGAGATATTTGCTTCCTTCATATTTCAGAAAAAATAAAACATTTAAGAGTGTACATGCTGTTTGGACCTCTATTTTATTTTATGTTTCACGTATCACCCATTGTAGAACAGTAACTGAAGAATTGAGTAAAATAAAAATAAACCCTACTAAAAAATAAATAATATATTGTACAAAACCATCATTAAAAGTTCAAATTGGATTAGGAAATTCACCATACCGGAAATGGTTTGAGTTACTGGTTTTCTATGGTCACATTCATTGGGGTTTAGAGAAATCACATTTTAAGCTCTATTACTGTTTATTTCCGTCCAAAATTACGTAAAATGTCGCCAAGGGTGGTTTCGCGCGGATCCGCGCTTAGGTATTCCTTACCAACGCGCGGATCCGCGCTTCGGCAAACGAAAGGATATAAGGCAGTGAAATATATAAGGCCTCTGTCATGGCTGAACGACTGCCATCTAGCTATAGCAGCCGGCACCAGTAACAGTCAAACCCATCTAGGTTATAACTTTGTCTGTAGTCAGTTAACCTGCGTGATCGACGCGACCACGCAGGCCGCACTAACCCACGACCGCTTCTACTACAACACTTGTTTATAAACATTGAAAAATACATATGTACAAATTCTAATTCCTTACTCGAGAGCAAGCTACGTAGACCGTGAGGAAAGCAGGAGTGTTTGTTCCACAACATTCGAGTTTCGAGTGTTCCCTCGTGTGTGCACTTCCCCCCGCAGCCCCCAACAGAAAATTTTGCCACCCACTTCTACCCACTGAGACCAAACTCCCTTACTTGCGAATGCAGACCTAGGGTTATCTATCTACCACTACAACCATGACTGGGTGGCAGTGGGTGGTTGTAGAGAAAAAGCTGGACATACCCATAAACAATTTCTTTTTATATTGTAAAATACAGGTGGACCAAAAAGGTGTGGTAATCTGGTAATACTTCGAGATGGGCTTCTACTCATCAAACTAAACGATTTTTGTTTTTGAATTTTGCAGAAATCGCGAAAATGGACTGTACACACACACACACATACACACACACACACATACACACACACACACACACACACACACACACTTAAAAATATGTAGAGTAGGAACCTCTGGTAGATAGAACACACCTGGGTTGTTGCGTGCAGCTTTTTTACATCCGCGGATGCGGATTCGGATATTTAAACGCTCATATCCGCGGATGCGAATGCGCATGTGGATCTTAAGATTTCTTTAGGAAAATTTGTATGGGAGCGCATAAATTAAAAAAAATATATACTAATCCCTAAATTTTTTATTAAATATACAGGTGTTCTTTTGGTCGACAACGAGCTTTTCAGGGGTGATAGTATACATGATACTGATGCCAAAAAAAATATAAAAATGGCACCTTAAATTTTCATAAGTAAATCTTAGAAAATAATTAATTATGGTATCCTTGTTTCCGTGCGTAACGTATTTTAACAATGAATGGTTGCCTAGCAACGAGGCGAGGTGTGCGGGGGTGCGCGAGGGGTCCCGACTGCGGCAGCGCCGCGGGCGGCGCGGGCAGTCTGCTGCATGCCTCCGCGCCGAACCCGCGTTCCTTTTTCTCAGCGAGAGCAAGCGCCTCTGCGCGTGAACTTACGCTACGGCTATGATCAGGAACAAGTCTTTATTCAGTAGTCGTGAACTGAGCGATGTAGTTGTTAATACATCGCTCAGTTCACGACTATCGAAATGTTTTTCGTGTGGTGTAAATCAAGTCGAGTGTGTGAGATTTGGAGTTATTTGGAGTGACGTCGCGCCGCCGTAATGTGTTACGCAATAAAAACATTATTTACAAACTCCGCAAATCGTGTTCTACCGAAAAAACATCCCAAGCTCGAGATAGAGCCCAAAGTAGACAAGAGTTCAAGGAAGAAGCTATCTTGGAATACTTCTCCCGACAGGTTCATGTAAGTGTCATTGACCTTTTTGTAGAAAAATTCGTGAATGAGCCGGCCGTCATTGCGCCTGACTGCGCGAACATGCGTTTTGATAATTTTAGGAAAAGTAGGTCATTTTTTCAGTAGAATCAATTTATAAAAAAAATATATTATAGGTATTTTCAGAACAAGTATTTTTTATACTTTCATCCCTTAGAAGGCCGTTGTCGACCAAAACAACACCCTGTATAAATACTTAGTAATCAAAGTTAAAAACTGGAGCATTATATTTAATGAAAAGAAACTTTGGTGCCTTTTGGTCTAATGATGTACTTACTTGAAAATAATAGATTAAATGAAAAAAATCTTATTCATATACATTTTGTAATTAATTAATGTGCTAAATTAAATTGCTGAACCTAAATATTACAATTATTAGCTATACCGCCTTAGATCCGCACCCGCATAAAAATCCGCATTGAACGATGCGGATGCGGATGTTAAAATCGATGCGGAAGCTCCGCATTTGCGGATGCGGATATTCGCAACATCCCTGGAACACACACATACTAACAGAGGAGGAGATTTTTCAAACGTTGAAATATTTCCTCTGATTCTGAACGTACCCCTGTAAAATATTCATCAGCTTATTAAAAAAAACAAGTGAAAATGTACCTAAAATAACGGAAACGGAACGTATTTGTCAAAAGGCACCAAAAAAATATAGACTGATGATAATGTCTGATTCATTCGCTGTTTTTATCAAGATCGTGTCGCCAACGCTCAGTGTTTGGTGAGACGACACGGTGGCGGTGGTGAAGTCTTGAGGTGATGTGTCGCTGATCCACCTTTCTTTAGATAGGCAATTATAAGTTAGGACTCTGGTTTCACTTACCCAGCAAGATAAGAACATTTCGTGTTTTATTCGATAAAACAGTTTCTGTGACAAACAGACACAACAAAAGGCAGCAAACGGCGCCGGGCGCGCTCGCCATGCTCAATTATTTATTTTAATGATAAGATGAACTCTGCGTGGTCGTGTTGACGTGTCAAAGTGAAGTGTTGGCACGCTCTACTCTGTGGTCGCCACTAGTTCCTCGCCGGGTGACCCAGTTATCGACCGGCTCTACTTTGCCTCCAAAAATTCAAACGACTCCGATCTGAGGGCGCTCAATTTGGACCTCAGAATGGGACGTAAAAAGTTGTTGTTCCTGTTCGACGTGGACGGTACGTTGACGAAGCCGCGGCAAGTGATATCCGACGAACTGAAGACGTTCCTACTGGACAAAGTGAGGCCCGCAGTGACGATAGGGCTGGTGAGCGGCTCCGACTTCGACAAGGTGGCGGAGCAGATGGGCGGGCCGACGGTGGCGGCCGCCTTCCCGCACGTGTTCTGCGAGAACGGGCTCGTGCACTACCGCGCCGGCGCGCTGCTCAGTGCGCGCTCCGTGCTCGACCACCTGGGCGAGCCACTGCTGCAGAGAGTGATCAATTTTGCTCTTGGGTACATGTCTAGGCTGGAGCTTCCAGCCAAGAGAGGCAACTTTGTGGAGTTCCGCTCCAGCATGCTGAACCTGTGCCCGGTGGGGCGCTCGTGCAGCCAGGCCGTGCGTGACCAGTTTGTTGAGTATGACAAAGTTCATAAAATTAGGGAAAAATTTGTTGATGCTCTTCAAAAAGAATTCCACGATTGCAGTCTAACGTTTGCCCTGGGAGGGCAAATCAGTGTAGACGTGTTTCCCACGGGGTGGGACAAAACCTACTGCCTCAGACATGTTGCTTCTGAAAACTTTGATGAGATACATTTCTTTGGTGACAAAACAATGCCGGGTGGAAATGATTATGAGATTTACAGTGACGAGCGGACTATCGGCCACACCGTCACTTCCCCAGAAGATACCAAGCAGCAGTTGATGAAGTGTCTTAACATTTAATAAATGATGTTTTACTAAAACTACACATCTGTGAAGTAAGACAAAGAAAACTATTTTAGTGTAAAGTAAATTGAATAACTTAAAAACTACTGAATTATTTTCATCAACCATTGCTAAGAATCACCGCACGCAATAATCCAATCCATCCAACCGAAGGTCCAAAGTTGCGTTTCAAATGATAATAAATCTGATTTTCTTGGGAGCTACACAGAGATGCCACATTCGGGGATCAAATTCCCTTAACCAACATAGATAGAACATGGTAGCCTAGAATTGTTTCCTATAAATGTTCAATTAACATTATATTATTGTATTTATATTTAATATAGGCACCTTTTGTGTATGGAACATTAAAAATATTATCCAAGTAAATATTTAAAAAAAAACAAAAGGTTATGCATTTATTTGTCTGTAAAATAAATCTAGATAAGTATAAAACGTTTATAAATATGTAAAATAAAATGCATAAAAATATTGTATTTATTTACAAAAATAAAATATGATGTAAAAGTTCTTTATAGGTATTTCAATTCCAATATAAAAATATTTTTGTGGCAATTTCACCACATAACATCCAAATTCTTAATAACAATTTATACACTTAAGCTATATTATCAATGGCCCTTGTAGACGGGCTTCCTCTTCTCTATGAAGGAGACCATGCCCTCCTGCCGGTCCTTGGTGGGGATGTTGTGCTCATACCAGCGCTGCTCCACCTCATAGCCGTCCTTGATGCTGAGCTGCACGCCCTCATTGATGGCCTGCTTGGCGCAGCGCAGTGCTATGGGTGCGTTTGGCAGTATTTCCCGTGCTAGGGCCAGGGCTCTCTCAAATGCTGCATTTTTGTTGGTGTTTTGTGGCACCACATGATTCACTATGCCTGAAATATGTTATAAATAATCATTAATAATCAAGTGATAGTGAGTGGAACGAACAGTTCACATAGGTGAGATATTATAAATGCCACTAATAGTCAAACCCGTCCAGGACCATGTCTGTAGTTAGTTAACCTGCGTGATCTATGTGACCACGCAAGTGGCACTGAGTCAAGACCGCTTTACTGAAGTATGCAAATGCAAACCCGTGAAAAATACTCAGTGACATCATTCATTAGCAATGATAATTATACCAATTTTAAAATATTATTCATCATTGCATACAACAGGCCACAATAAATGTGTTTAGACAAATGGACCGATAACTGGGATAAACGGCAGCCAACAGATGTCATATACCTGGACTATGAGAAGGCTTTTGATCGAGTCCCTATTCACAGACTGACAGTCAAACTGGAACACTTTGGAATTCGTGGGCAGCTCCTGCAATGGATAGAAGATTTCTTAACCAACAGGAAGTTCAAAGTAAGGGTAGGAGAAACCCTGTCAGATCCTTTCAACGTTCACAGTGGCGTGCCACAAGGGTCTGTCCTTGGACCAATTCTGTTTGGAATTTTCATCACCGACCTTAAAAGCGCCATTCAGTCTGACTTATCAATTTTTGCAGATGATACAAAAATAATAGGTAATCCAGTCATCACCCACAATATCATTCAAAAAGACTTGGACCGTATCGTACAATGGACTAAAGACTGGCTGATCTCACTAAATGCTACAAAATGCACTGTATTGCACATAGGCAACACCAACCCTAAATTTAGATATTACGTGGACAATGTACCTCTTCAGGCTGTAAATACACAAAAGGACCTAGGAGTTACAATAACATACAATTTAAAATGGGATGTACACATAATAAATATAACTAAACGGGCAAATTCCATGCTGTATATGATAAGGAAGGCATTCCATACCATCACAAAAGAACTATTCATAAAAATGTACAGAACATACATCCGTCCATTGCTGGAATATGCGTTTCAAATCTGGTCGCCTTATTTTAAAAAAGATATTGAAATGCTGGAGAAGGTCCAAAGAAGAGCAACAAAAATGGTAGTATCCCTTAAAAACAAGTCCTACGAAGAACGGCTCATGGAACTCAACTTAACAACACTGGAGCAGAGACGTAACAGAGGAGACCTCATTGAGACCTACAAAATACTCAGTGACCACTACAACGTCAGAAACCTGAAAGAGTTATACATGATGAATCAGAACAAGCATCTAAGAGGCCATTCCCTGAAGTTAACCAAACCTCCATGTGCTAGCAACCCCAGAACACACTTCTTGCCATATCGCACGATGAACTTATGGAACTCTCTTCCGGAAACTGTTATAAGTGCTCCAACAGTTAACTGTTTTAAAAATAGACTTGACAAACATTTAAATAATAATTAAAGAACACAAGTGCAGTGATATACACGCATCAGCTCATAGAGCTGCTAGTGTATAATAATAATAATAATAATAATAATAATAATAATAATAGGTGGATACTTTAGTTGCTCAGGTTAAATATTTACACAAGGTTAATATTTTTGAATTTCAGTCTAGTATAGAAAGAACTTGATTCTCTAAATTACCAACCTAATTCTTTTGCTTCAATTCCACTAACTATTCTTGATGTGAAAATCAATTCCTTTGCAATGTTGCTGTGGATCACTCGGGGCAGTCTCTGAGTGCCACCAGCACCTGGTAGGATACCCCTGCTGGTCTCTACCAGTCCCAGCTTGGCCGAGTCAGCCGCCACACGGATGTCACACGCGAGCGCCAGCTCCAGCCCTCCCCCTAGTGCTGCACCTTCCACTGCGGCTATAGTGGGCATCGGCAGGTCCTCCACCTCAGTGAACGTCTCCCGCAGCATTCGAACAAACTTGGCAACTTCCTCATCTGACATGTTGAAACGTTCTTTTAAGTTGGCACCTGTAAATTTACACAATGAAAACTTTTAATCAATCTCCAATAGTACCTATAGATATCTGAGAGTAGAGTAAGGACCTGCACAGAATATCCCGGGCACCAAGCTGTGCAGGATGACAACGGAGACCTTGGTGTCTTCGCGCAGCAGGCGGTTGACCTCCCGCATGGCCTGCACCATGTCGTGGCCGAGCGCGTTGCGCGTGCCGGCGCTGCTGAGCCCGTACAGTGCGATGCCGCGGTCCTCGCCCGCCAGGTGCCGCAGCACCACCGGGCCCGCGCCGCCGTCCGCCGCCGCCGCCGCCGCCTGCGCTTGCGTCGCCAGCAGCCGTGTTAACCGCGCACACGCGCTGCCACCCACTCGCAAATTGTTCACCCTCGACACGAACATAGCGCTGTCTACGAGCGGACTTAAGTAAGATTCGAATATCACAATATGTAAGACTACATAACTATGTATTTGCCCATCTGTTATCTTATCAGTACAGTCCACACCGAGTCACAAAGTACAGTCCTCGTACCGTATATTCATAGGTACGGAAAATGGAGTCGTGTGTGCGTGAGATAACACTTATCAAATCTTAATCAAAACAAAAAACAAACAAAACCAAGTTGAAACCAAGACACCAAGAAAGCGTTCCAAATTAGTTTCGTTAGAGTAATTTTCACTCTGACAGCAGGATAGCATATTATATTTTTTTGAAGTGTGAAAGGGACAAACTCTTGTCAGGTGAATCTTAGAAAGCGTTCCAAATTAGTTTCGTTAGAGTATTTTTCACTCTGACAGCAGGATAGCATATTATATTTTTTTGAAGTGTGAAAGGGACAAACTCTTGTCAGGTGAATCTTAACTTGGTTATGGAACGACTTCTTAACTTGGTTATGGAACGACTTCCAAAAATGATTTATTATGACATTTCACAGATCTCACAAGAGTCTGTCTTTTTCACACTTAAGAGAATTACAATAACCTATCCTGTTGTCAGGCTAAAAATTACTCTCACTCTCACGCAGCTCTCACGAGCGTTCTGGAACGTATTTTTACTTTCGAGCGACTGAGCAGCGAGCGACGATGGAGTAAGGAAGTATTGTCATGGGCTGGAAAAAAAATCGAACTTGAGATTTTGATGGGGATCGATTCTCTTGCACTTCTAAAGCCCAAACAACAACATAAAAAGTTGTTTGTCCGTCCCGGGCTCTAGCGCCAAGACAAGACCACTGAAAGGATTTTGATGATAAAAAGAGCGCTGGCGGGCGTTCGGAGGTCACATCAAGTTTACTCTGACAACAGGATAGCATAATATAAATCGCGTAAGTGTGAAAGAGAGGGAACTAAACAGTTGCTGTCATAGTGCATCTTCGGAACGCCAGCCAGCGCTCTTTTTACGTGACGCGAACTATAATCCGAAAAATACCGCTCCCGGAACGCTTTCGCCGCTCCGCGGCCTCTTCTCTGTGTGTTGCGCAGTGCGCTTTATGCTTTAGGCCATGGATGGTCTTGAAAAATTCTAAATAACTTTTGGAACGCATTTCCGATTAGGCAACATTTCGATTCAAGCATTACCTTATTTAAACAATGCCATATTTTATCCTGTTGCTAGGGAATTTTTGTGAATTTTGTTTTTACTGTTTATACTTTTTTTTTTCAATAATTTGCAATGCCATCAGTTTAATAATAATAATAATCTATAAAGAAGTTCTAAACAATTTAATTTAAAAAGTGAAACTGCGTTGAAAGAGACGGAATTGTATGTTTATTCCCATGTGGTGGGTGTCACGCAAAAAAAATATAAACTGTTTCTTGTGTTGAAAAATGGACGATTCAGATATAGATGAGTGGGATGAACCGATTTGTTTTAATGAGCCAAGACACCTGGAGCCTATCAAGGGGGCTGAGCGCGTGGATCACTCGTGGCGAGTGAAGGAGAAGGTAAGGTGCGGCGTTGCTGCGAATGCAACTGCGTATGACCGTTCGGATGGCAGAAGACGACGAACGCACATGAAGCGCTACGAGAGCGGCGTAGCGCCCGCCACCAGCCGCGCGCTGCTCGTGGTGCGCCATCTGCGCTCATATGAATTTCAGCTGTGTTTATTTACATTGGCACTATCTGTTTAGCCGACCACACTCTTGATATTGTTAGACTAAACACAGAAAACATTCCCTGAAAGGATACCCTCTGACCCCCTGAGCTGTCTGATTTGTTTTGAAATAGCATTTACATTTTGCATTACTTGTAATGAAACTACTTAAAACTGATGTTTTTCTTCTTCTTATCGTGTGGCACATTTAACCATTCTATCCACAAGGTATAGGGGGCATTTAGATTTACATTTATGGACATGTGCAATGTGACCATAGTACACATCTAGAAATCAGATGTGCAGGTTTCCTCACAATGTTTTCCATCACCGTTAAAGCAGTCTGTATGAAAAATGCACGTAAGTTTCGAAAAACTCATTGGTGGACTGGCCAGGATTTGAACCCACAACCTCTGGTTAGGAGGACTGAGTCACTACCTGCTGCGCCACTGACACTTTTGATTTCTATTGATTTGCGGTAATTGCTTGAATTTATTTTATTAAAAGATTTGAACATTATTTGTTTTATTTTAATTTAAATCAATTAACATTATTAATTGATTTAAATTAATATTATTAAACACTGTTTATGTGTGGCAGTACAAGACGCACTGCGTGGCACTGGTGCTGTGCCTCAATGTGGGGGTGGACCCACCTGATGTGGTCAAGACGCAGCCTTGCGCACGCCTCGAGTGCTGGATTGGTGAGTCTGTCGCCTGCTACAATACTAATAGCAGCTGACATGCATCTGATGAGCCACATCCCATCCTTTTCGTTTTGAAGATGATACTTAGTTGGTTAAAAGGTTGTGTGATTAAATGGGGATTGCATAAATATTCAATCAGAGTACTTCTATTATATTGGACTGCATATTATAGAAGAGATAAAGAAAAATTTAAAGGAAAGGGGGAGTTTTGTGCCATCCCACTGCAGATGAAATATACATAAAAGATTGGATCATCACTTATCATCAGGCGAGATGATGCCAAGGGCTCACCAATTGAGGGTAAAAATAAATAGGATTAAACGGTATTTGTCATTGCCCTATCCTAAGCTCTCCAGTTGAAGGCCCATAAAGGTCATATGATTGGCGAAAAGGGATGGCACTATGTAATATAGTAGGAGGAACTTCGTATTATAGGTAGACTAAAAATGACCTCAAGAAAATGGATAATTATTAATATTATATTAGAGCTGTCAACACCTTGCGGGTCCAATATAATAACGGGCTAAGGATGCTGTTGGGGCTGCCGCGTTACGAGTACTGCAGTGCATCAGCGATGTTTGCAGAGGCACATATTGATGACTTTTTTGCAATTGTCAGAAAAAGAGTTGCCTCCCTGATGTGCCGTGTTCGCGGCGGAGCCAACAGTCCTATCTATTGTTGAAGACAGAAAGGACAGTCCAATCCTAAAACATTGGGTGACTGTCCATCTTGTCCTTAACCGGAAACCAAAAAATAATTTAATTTACTAACCCCATTTTCTTTCTTTTCTTTGTGTGTTTTACTAACCCATTTATATGAATTCTCTGTGATTCGACATAAAGTTTTTCAAATTAAATTTCAATTATGCTTCGAAATTTATTTGATTTGATTATAAACTGTTAAAGAACTTCGCTCCCCTGTCAGCATCAGTGGTCGTGTGATAACGGCAGTATTGTGGTTGTGCAGACCCGCACTCGCTGTCGCCGAGCAAGGCGCTGGAGAGCATCGGGCACGCGCTGCAGGCGCAGTACGAGCGCTGGCAGCCGCGCGCCCGCTACAAGCAGAGCCTCGACCCCACCAGCGACGAGGTACCCCCCCTCCCCCCCCACCCTGCAGTCACTTGCGTGGCGGCAGACCCGCACTGATTCTGTAGGAGAGGGACATACTTGTAGCATCAGTTTTGAACTAACCATTTTCTGTTTCTCTCTCAAGCATTTTTATTTTATTTTTTTATTTTCTTTATTTAGGGAAACAAACAGCTTTGATTTAATACAAATATGACAATACGTGTTAAGTAAAACATAAGCCAATAAAGTTTCCACAAATTGTTAGTACATAATCGTTGAAATATTATGACACATGTAGAATAATATATCAATTGTTTTAACACTTTTATTATTATTTAACATTTTATTATTTATTATTTGATACCGATAAGTTGCTTTATACTTAAATTAAGATTACTTGGCCACACTTACATTGGATAAGGTTACAGTGGGTTACGAAAAAATAATAATAATAACAAAGTATGCTAGCTAAGTAACCTTTTTAACGGCAGTTGCAAACTTTGAAGGTGTACATGAAAAAACATCAATGTGCTGATAAGTTGTATTGTATTTAGAACATGCTCTGACGATGATGCGATTTTTCGTGTAGTTTGTGCGACAGAAAGGTATAGCGAAAGTATGATTCGATGCATTGAGCCAATGCATTCATTGAACAAGTGAACCGGGGAATGAAAGAAGTTCCTGTAATTGATAGAAGTTGAATTGTTCACACCTACTTAAAACAGATTGTTACGAGAACTTAATTATGCATGCATACCGCATCATTATAATATTTTATGTATGTACCAGCTGATGCGCAGGTTAAGGTGACCGCTCTGTGCAGGTGAAGAAGCTGTGCTGCTCGCTGCGGCGCAACGCGAAGGACGAGCGCGTGCTGTTCCACTACAACGGCCACGGCGTGCCGCGCCCCACCGCGCAGGGCGAGATCTGGGTCTTCAACCGGGTCAGTCCCCTCCGCTCTCACTCCACACAGTTGTCACTTACTCTACTTGCTTACTTGCAAACACTTCAATCAATGGCCTCAGCGTTTATTACAGACGATTTAATGCAGTATCTTGGTGCAGTTACTTCTTCATTTATTAACCGCCTCTGTGGCGTAGTGGCTAGTCCACTCACTCGCTTCATATAAGGAGGTCGCGAGTTAGTTTCCCGGCGGAGTCTTACTATAATAGGATTAGGTTTGGTCGGTGGTGTATCATTTTCTGAGGCCGGAAATGAGATTTTGCGATAAAACTATTTTACATGGTTCCCCACCCTTCATTTAAGCTCCTTGCAAAATTTCAGTAAAATTGGTCGAGTAGGTCTATCAATAAATACGTTGTGTTGTGCGCAGGCGTACACGCAGTACATCCCGCTGTCCATGTTCGACCTGCAGACGTGGATGGGCGCGCCCTCGCTGTACGTGTACGACTGCTCCAACGCGGGCGTCATCCTCGACAACTTCCGCGTGTTCGCCGACCAGCACGAGCGCGACTACGAGGTAACCCCCCGCTGACCGACACCCCCCACCAGCCCTCGCTGTACGTGTACGACTGCTCCAACGCGGGCGTCATCCTCGACAACTTCCGCGTGTTCGCCGACCAGCACGAGCGCGACTACGAGGTAACCCCCCACTGACCGACACCCCCCACCAGCCCTCGCTGTACGTGTACGACTGCTCCAACGCGGGCGTCATCCTCGACAACTTCCGCGTGTTCGCCGACCAGCACGAGCGCGACTACGAGGTAACCCCCCGCTGACCGACAGTTCAGATGTGTTCAGAGCGACGTCGGGCTATCCGGAGACGTATTTTATAGGCCGAAGCATCCTGATCCTGAGTCGTAGATAAATCTCAGTTGCTAGCTACGAAAAATGATGCGAAGAGAAATACCTGGTGTACTATCTCATGCTGAAGCCTTCCAAAGTGGCTGAAAAAGTATGATGAATCGAACCATATACAGCTGTTACAACTTAAACGGATCCCAGATTGAGCTACTCGTCAAGAAGTCAATTTCAAGTTATTTTCAGGCAACATAATAAATATTTACCATACATCCTTGGAGGAGACCTTGGTCCAGCAGTGAACCTTTTTCAGCTGATGATGATGATGACACTTTTACTTTGTAAGATGAAATATCCGAATTTTCCATTATACGGACTATCCCTGGTCCCAACCGGCGAGGCGAGGCGACGAGTGGAGTAAAAGAGAATTGAAATCTCTAAGAAGAAGACTATTTCCACTGAATATGTGCGAGAAGAGAATTTATTTTTTTCCATACAATTTTAAATTCTTTTCCCTCCTCGCCTCGCCGGTGGAAAAGTAGCTTTAGACTTTATAGCACGCGTTAACCCGCCCATCGACTAACGGACACGGCACACTCCCTGTACCTCGGTACCGCGCGCAGAACGCGGTGCGCACGGGCGGCGCGGAGGCGGCGGGCGCGCCGGTGAGCTACCACAACTGCATCCAGCTGGCGGCGTGCGCGGCCGGCCAGAGCCTGCCCATGAGCCCCGAGCTGCCCGCCGACCTGTTCACGGCCTGCCTCACCACGCCCGTCAAGATGGCGCTCAAGTGGTTCGTGCTGCGCGCCCGCACCACGCTCTCGCCGCGGGACCTGCACGACCTCATCGACAAGTGAGTCACAGCAAAACTCAAAATGTTTAT
Organism: Coleophora deauratella; assembly: GCA_958295455.1. Lineage (NCBI taxonomy): Eukaryota > Metazoa > Arthropoda > Insecta > Lepidoptera > Coleophoridae > Coleophora > Coleophora deauratella. Next base: position 17,600,430 of record OY282397.1, on the reverse strand, counting down.
TTTTTAAATTTAAGTACATAGATGCTTTACACATGCTTTTAAATCGTAATTTTTTTTCTACCTACTACAAAGTTCCTACCATCATCGCGTACTGGTTCGTACTCGCCCACTGCATTGTCCCCACGTCTGAGGCATAAGAATTGTTCATGTATAGTGAAAAGTTTTCTATTTATCCACAATTGGTTTAGGTTAGTGTAGGTTAGTTAGGTAAGGTTATTAGATGGCATAAGTGACAGCGAACTTTTTGATGGCCGATATTTGGTTTGGAGACGTGACAGAAATTACTTGTCGACACGGCAAAAATATGGCGGTGGAGTTTTGTTAGCCGTGCGCTGCGAGCTGGCCGCCGTCGAGCGGCCCGCCTGGCGCTCCTCGGCGAAGGACATATGGATCTCAGTTACTTTAAAAAATAGTAGAAGCTGCGATTTCCGTAAAATACACTTTTGTTCCATATATCTTTGCGCGGAGAATTTAGGTAATTCATTTAATACGCAACTTACGAACTTTACAGATAAATTATCGACGTTAGTAAATATATACCCCAATGACATGTTTGTAATCTTGGGTGATTTTAATCTAAGCAATGTAGACTGGATTTTCGGTTATGGGGTTCCTCCACAACCAATTGGTATATCTGGTGATAGTCAAATTTACTTTTTTGATACCCTCGCTCAAACTAATCTTAGCCAGTTTAATCTATGCAGAAATATAAATAATGCAATATTGGACTATGTTTTGTGTAATGGGGACCTTAAAGTTTCACACTGTGATGACCCCTTGGTACCTGAGGACGATCACCATAAATCACTTAATATATTAATTCCCTTAAGCTGTACTGAGTACCTAGGATCTAATCCTAGAATTAAATATTTTTATGAGTCAGCAAATTTTGATAATATTAAACTTTCACTATCGAATATTGAGTGGGAAAATGAGCTGAATCAAAAAATTTTGATGCGGCTGTTGAGTATTTCTATAATATTTTATATGAGCTCCGAGATAGGTATGTTCCTCACAAACTTGTTACCCCTACTGACTTCCCCCCTTGGTACAACGCCTCACTTAAAAAGGTACTAAAGGAGAAGCTTAAATTTCTGCGTAAGTTTCATGTTTATGGTAATACTGCGGACTATGAGGCATTTTCTTTACTTAGGAGTAGGGCTAAAGAACTCGAACGTGAGTGCTATAATTTGTACATAAAACGTATAGAGGATGGAATCACTAAAAGTCCTAAGCTATTCTGGACGCACGTTAAAACATCTAGTAATGGATCCCGCTCCCTCCCATCTACCATGACATACGATGGTCAATCAGCTGACACCGGTGACGGAATTGCTAATTTGTTTGCTAACTATTTCCAATCAACGTTTTTGTCTAACTCCTCTAGTCATAATATTTCTGGCATTTGTGATCACTCGAATTTTATTAACTGCTTAGGTGACATCGAAATCAATCCTGATGTAGTTCATCGACTACTTAAGACGCTAGATCTAAATAAGGGTGCTGGGCCCGATAACATATCACCTATATTTGCCGTTAAATGCGCGGATAGTCTAGCAACACCTTTGACTATATTATTTATACGTTCTTTAAGAGAGGGGTCTGTTCCAGTCATCTGGAAATCCGCATTTATATCACCCATTCACAAAAATGGTAACAAAAATGATGTCACAAACTATAGGCCAATTTCAAAATTATGCCTATTTGCAAAAATCTTTGAGAAGCTAGTCTATTCGCAATTATTCTCTTCCCTTTCATCTAGCTTTATCCAAGAACAACATGGATTTTTAAAAAAGAGATCAACCACATCCAATCTTCTGTCATTTATAGACTTCACGTCATCATCTATAGATCTAGGTGGTCAAGTAGATGCTATTTTTACAGACTACAGCAAGGCTTTCGACCGGATAGATCATAAAATCCTGTTACAAAAGTTGTTAGCTGCCGGAATACATGGTAATTTGTTTAGATGGTTTACGTCTTACATAGAAAACCGATCCCAAGCCGTTGTGATTAATGGCTTTATTTCTTCATGGATGACTGTTCCCTCTGGCGTTCCCCAGGGATCTCTGCTGGGACCGTTACTTTTTATTATTTTCATAAACGATATAGGCTCCTGTTTTAAACACTCAAAATTTTTATTATACGCCGACGATATGAAAGTTTTTAAACAAATTAATAGCATCGAGGACTGCTACTTTTTACAGGAGGATCTTGGTAGATTTGAGCAATACTGTGAAAGGAACTTGTTAGATCTAAACGTATCCAAATGTTACTGTATAACATTTACTCGTAAGCCTAAATTTACTAAGTTTATTTATTCACTGAAAGGGACTTCTCTGGGTAAAGTTGACAGTATTCGCGACCTAGGCGTGATCCACGATAGGAAGCTAATATACGATAAGCACATAGATTATATTGCGAAAAAAGCAAATAAGGCTATGGGTTTTATTATGAGAATGAGCTCGCAGTTCACGAGCGTTAAGGTAATCAAAATTCTTTACTGCTCCTTCGTGCGCAGTGTACTTGAATACTCATCTGAAGTATGGAATCCTCAGTATGATAAATATATCAATCGCCTAGAGTCAATTCAGAAAAGATTTGTGAGGTTCTTGCAATTTAAATGTAAAAAGTATGATAGTTGTTACGAAACTAGGTGTAAGAGGCATCATTTATTACCCTTGCAACTACGACGCAAAATAGCTGATATCGTGTTTCTTAGTAAGATAGCCCAGAATCAGATTGATGCTCCACAACTTCTATCATTAATAAACTTAAAAATTCCATTTAGAAATTCTGTTCGGCATCCTGTTTACTTATCCGTTCCACATACTTTTACTAACTATAGGAAAAACACATTTTTTATTCGTGCACCAACTGAGTTTAATAAGCTTGTGGAATTCCCTGAGCTAGACCTATTCAGTTCGAAACCTATTACTCTGAAAACAACACTGTCTAAAGGCTGGTTTGATATGGTTCTCTAACTCTGTTTCTGTACTTTTTTGTTAAACTTTTTGTGTACTCTGCTTCTGTCACTTTTTATTGTCAGGCAAGTGTTTCTAGACTTTTATATGCGAAAACATATAAGTGGTTTATTGATATTATGTTTAGCCGTCTTATTAGTTAATAATAACCGTTTGTTTTCCGAATAAAATAAAATAAAATAAGTTTAGTGGAATATAACATTTGCAGACGCATCTCAGACAACAGAAGGCTTAGTAGCGATAGTAAGGGTTGCGGCAAATCTTAAGAAAAATAAGTTACGTTTTGACAGTTACCAGCACCAAAGACTTAAGAAGCGACACGCCGCTGGATTGAATGAAAACAAATAAATCGAGGCTTATAATTTATTTTTGTTGTCATAAAAGTTGGGTGTACAGTTCCAAGTGGTAGGAGCTCCGTTTTAGGTAAAAAAAAAAAACTTCGGAAACTGTACTTATTTGGTGGTGGTGCCTATTTAGAATAAACGTATTTTGATTTGATTAAGCTTGTGTAGAAAGTCTAGCTTTCTTCGTCTGCTTAGCGAGAAATAGTCGACCAAAATGACTACTCGACTTGAGTACTGTATGACGTAAGTCCTGCAGACCGACGTTACCAAGAGTGTGTGGTTCCGGCAGGATCCCGGGGCAGGTGACGGACCGGCGCACCATGCTGGGCGAGCTGAACTGGATCTTCACGGCGGTGACGGACACCATCGCCTGGAGCGCGCTGCCGCCCGAGCTGTTCCAGCAGCTGTTCCGCGCCGACCTGCTCACGGCCAGCCTGTGCCGCAACTTCCTGCTGGCCGACCGCATCATGAGGTACTGCCCCTGTGAGCTGGATATGCAGCGAGCTGTTCCAGCAGCTGTTCCGCGCCGACCTGCTCACGGCCAGCCTGTGCCGCAACTTCCTGCTGGCCGACCGCATCATGAGGTACTGCCCCTGTGAGCTGGATATGCAGCGAGCTGTTCCAGCAGCTGTTCCGCGCCGACCTGCTCACGGCCAGCCTGTGCCGCAACTTCCTGCTGGCCGACCGCATCATGAGGTACTGCCCCTGTGAGCTGGATATGCAGCGAGCTGTTCCAGCAGCTGTTCCGCGCCGACCTGCTCACGGCCAGCCTGTGCCGCAACTTCCTGCTGGCCGACCGCATCATGAGGTACTGCCCCTGTGAGCTGGATATGCAGCGAGCTGTTCCAGCAGCTGTTCCGCGCCGACCTGCTCACGGCCAGCCTGTGCCGCAACTTCCTGCTGGCCGACCGCATCATGAGGTACTGCCCCTGTGAGCTGGATATGCAGCGAGCTGTTCCAGCAGCTGTTCCGCGCCGACCTGCTCACGGCCAGCCTGTGCCGCAACTTCCTGCTGGCCGACCGCATCATGAGGTACTGCCCCTGTGAGCTGGATATGCAGCGAGCTGTTCCAGCAGCTGTTCCGCGCCGACCTGCTCACGGCCAGCCTGTGCCGCAACTTCCTGCTGGCCGACCGCATCATGAGGTACTGCCCCTGTGAGCTGGATATGCAGCGAGCTGTTCCAGCAGCTGTTCCGCGCCGACCTGCTCACGGCCAGCCTGTGCCGCAACTTCCTGCTGGCCGACCGCATCATGAGGTACTGCCCCTGTGAGCTGGATATGCAGCGAGCTGTTCCAGCAGCTGTTCCGCGCCGACCTGCTCACGGCCAGCCTGTGCCGCAACTTCCTGCTGGCCGACCGCATCATGAGGTACTGCCCCTGTGAGCTGGATATGCAGCGAGCTGTTCCAGCAGCTGTTCCGCGCCGACCTGCTCACGGCCAGCCTGTGCCGCAACTTCCTGCTGGCCGACCGCATCATGAGGTACTGCCCCTGTGAGCTGGATATGCAGCGAGCTGTTCCAGCAGCTGTTCCGCGCCGACCTGCTCACGGCCAGCCTGTGCCGCAACTTCCTGCTGGCCGACCGCATCATGAGGTACCGCCACTGGGAGCTGGATATGCACCGAGCTGCTCCAGCAGCTGTTCCGCTCCGACCTGCTTACGAATACTTGCTTACTTAATTTCCATATAAAATAATTCGCTGGCTTAGCGTCTCGAAGTGGATCTCGGCTTCCGACATCAGAGTGCGCCACTCTTTCGTAGTTTATGCCAAGTTTGACCAGTGGGGCATTTCCAGCTCTGTAAAGTTGTTAGAATAGAATAGAATAGAATAGAAAAACTTTATTTGTAGTTAGCTGCAGATCAAAGAGAATATAATCGCTACGTTTAGTACAGATGATACAAAATATGAAGAAAGTTGTTACCCGACTTATTATTTATTTGATAAACCGTTTCGATAAGCGCCAACTCAGCCGGGCTTGCGTGCTTGTGGTGCGCAGGTCGTACAACTGCACGCCGGTGTCGCAGCCGGCGCTGCCGTCGCTGGCCGCGCACCCGCTGTGGGCGGCGTGGGAGCACGCGCTGGACCTGGCGCTGGCGCAGCTGCCGGCGCTGCTGGCGCCCCCCGCGGCCCCCGCGGCCCCCGCGCCCCCCGGCGCCGCCCCCCTGCACCAGTACGCGCACTCGCCCTTCTTCCGCGACCAGCTCACCGCCTTCACCGTCTGGCTCGACCTGGGTGAGTCACTGCACTACCCGCACTAAACGCCAGGCTTACACACTAGCCCGCGCTGTTCCAAGTGGCACGAGCGTCGTATTAGGTAGACTAAAGTGTACAATGCTACTTGCTCTGAACACACATCCACAAGGTATAAACGGCGGTCGTCTGATGTTGCGCTTAGCATCGCTCGTGGTCACGTATAGAGGCATTTAGATTTAGACCTACTGCAGACGTATACAACGCGATCATCATACACATCTAGTAATCAGATGTGCAGGTTTCCTCACGATGTTTTCCTACATTGTTAAAGCAGTCGTTATGAAAATGCACATATGTTTTGAAAAACTCATTGATATATTGGCCAGGATTTGAACCCGAGATCTTTGGTTAGGTCAGAGTCATTACCCATGAGAGTGAGACCGCGGACGCTTTTTAGCGGACCAGACACTATCAGTAATAATGACAGTATTTTCAAGTAATGACAATATACTGACAGTGTAGTGGTTGGAATGATGGTCTGACGCATACTTAACGATGGAATGTCAATATACTGATGTAAAAATAGTGTCATTATTACTGATAGTGTCAGGTCCGCTTTTTCTTTTTAGAAAAGAAGTGAGTTCGTTTAATGCGAGTGTAATGAGTGGCGTATGTGCGAGGCTGGCGCAGGCAGAAATGACTTGTCGGCGCGAAAACAGCAGTGGTAATGCGTAGCGGGTGCGCGGGTGCGCGGGTGCGCGGGTGCGCGTGCGCAGGGTCGTGCCGGCGCGCGCCGCCGGAGCAGCTGCCGATGGTGCTGCAGGTGCTGCTGAGCACGCTGCACCGCGTGCGCGCGCTGCGCATCCTGTGCCGCTTCCTGGCGCTGGGCGCGTGGGCCGTGCGCGCCGTGCTGCGCGTCGGCATCTTCCCCTACATGCTCAAGCTGCTGCAGGCGAGTATACAGCACCCCCCACCCACTGACTACTTATACCTAGTGGCTTGCTGGAGTTTTCCTGCAACGTTGGCAAATAAACGTTGGCTTGACAGTTTCGATGCTTCACAGGGTACGTTAAGACGTTGTCACCTGCTGCTATCACTAGAGGGCAGTCGTTAAGCCATGTCAGAGGCTTTAATGGTGGCTTGAAAACTTCTGATTAGGGTTGGCTCCATAATAACCTCCACCTAATCGAACTAGTATGTGGAGTATAGTCTAAGCTCCCAACTTATTTTTCCAGCCTGTATAATGTGCCATATGAAACGAGTAAACAAAACAGTAATATTATTTGCAGGCGTCCGCGCCGGACCTGCGCGCCTCGATGGTCTACATCTGGGCCAAGATCATCGCGCACGACCCCGTGAGTAGCGCGCCGACCGAACTGTTCCTAGCTATTAAATGAACCGACAGGCCAACTATTCTTGACTATTAAATGAACCGACAGGCCAACTATTCTTGACTATTAAATGAACCGACCGACCAACTATTCCTAACTTTTAAATGAACCGACCGATCGACTGACTATTTCTAACTATTAAATGAACTGACCGACCAACTATTCTTAACTATCTATTAAATTAACCGACCGATCAACTATTCCTAACTGTTAAATGAACCGACAGATCAATATTTTCTAACAATTAAATTAACCGACCGATCAACTTTTTCTAACTATTAAATTAACTGATCGACCGTTTAAATGAACAGACCGATCGACTATTCCGTACTATGTAATGAACAGTCCGACGCTCACTATGGTAATTCCTGTGCTCACTTGCCGTTGCTTGCCTTTTGCAGAGTTGTCAAGTGGATTTAGTGAATGCGAAGGGACACAAATACTTCCTGTCGATACTCCAAGATCCTACAGTTGATGTAAGTTGTCTCATATTATTTAACCGTTGACCATGGCCGCTAATCTTGAATTAATTAAAAACATTTGCACAAACTGGCGGAGCCGGCAGTGTGATATTAAGTGATTCTCGAGTGATTGCATTTTCATTAAACGATCGTGGGCATTAGTGTGTGATTGAAGATGAGAGTTAATCTTATAGCTCCTGAGAAACGGGGTATTTGGAATCAAGCTCTTCAAAACATTAGATGTTAGCTCTATACCTGCCGCCAAGCAGCGTGCTGTGATCCAGCGGGTGGGGCGATATAGCTAGCGCATTACCGGCATAAGAGCCATTCCATCTTAGCCTTCTGGGGTTATAGATGCTCCCAGGCGGCGGATGCCACTTTCCATCAGGTGGGCCGTCAGCCTTTTGTCATCTACACCATCCTACTAATATTATAAATGTGAAAGGTTGGATGTTTGTTATTCAATCACGCAAAAACGGCTGAACGGATTTGGACAAACTTTAGCACACACGTAGTTTATTAGTAGTGACTTGGATTAACATATAGGATACTTTTTATCCCGGAAAAGTCGAGGGTTCCCGGAAGAAGGGCTAAAAACTGAAATTTTACTTTATCAATAGATGGCGCTGCTTTAACATTTTATTTCTCTCTGGATCCAATCTGAAGTCCACGCAGACAGAATTGCGGGTGGGAGCTAGTAATAGATAAATGAAAAAAAAAAACATTTGTTTAATTAGACAAAGGTTTAATCGTGTCGTTTGTTGTTGGCAGAGCGAGCACCGCACGATGGCGGCGTACGTACTGGCGGGCATCGTGGACCGCTACCCCGCGGGCCAAGAGGCCGCGCTACAGGTGCGTGTGACCCCTCGTTAGCCAGCCCACCGCGTTTAGCGGTCTTATTGCCGCTGTGGGGCGCCTACTGCCCACTAGCTTACCAACTTCGTTCTTGACACTCTAGAGTCTAGATCTTTTTAAATGGAATTTGTTTCGGACCGGAAGTCGTAGTGTTGGACGGCCCCCAGGTGGACTGATGATGTGCACAGGCTAGTGGAAGCCGCTGGATGCATGTGACCTTGCAAAATAAATGTCTATGTGAGAGGCAGCAGAGGAAGTCGAAGACGGCAAAAGCCATGCAATCCTGGAAGGCACCATTTGATAAAGAACCTTTCGTTTTAAGTGCAGTTATAGATATAATAATAATAATAATAAATCTTTATTCACAAAAAACACTGACATTTTACAGAAAAACTTTGATCCCACACTAGGCAGCGCCTGTATCGTGGAGATCGAATATTAATTGACATTTATTATATTTTTATTATTAAGATATGGACGCGTCCATACGTCCATGGACGCTTCTACCGTCCGGACGGTAGAAGCGAGCTGCGTGTTTATCTTTGGTTATGTGTGGTGCAGGGCTCGATGATCTCGATCTGCCTGGAGCAGCTGCAGGCGGGGGCGGGCGGGGGCGGGGGCGCGGGCGAGGGCGCGGGCGACGGGGGCGGGGGGGCGCTGCTGAAGCAGTGGGCGTGCGTGGCGCTGGGGCGCGTGTGGCGCGGCTACGACGCGGCGCGCTGGTCCGGCGTGCGCGACCTGGCGCACGAGAAGCTGTACCCGCTGCTGCAGCACCCCGCGCCCGAGGTGAGCCCCGCCAGGTGGCAGCTGCGGCTGCGGCTGCGGCTGCGGGTAGCCGCAGACAGCCGGCGATATACTAACGCTAGACGGCGCGTCAGTGTGACGTGGGCCATACATGCTCCCGTGTTCTTAACGGGGCACCTGTACAGGTAGACCTGGCGACGTAACACGTGTGGGACCAGTTCAGGTCGGTTGGTGATCCGTATGATACACAGATAAAACATATTTATACTACACCTACTTAGAAAGTATCTAAATGCTTTGTCGAATTTGAGGCAGAATGTACGTCATTATTATCGTACAACCACGTCAAACTTGCTTTCGTTCATAGACTGTACATCCTCGTCCATGGTTTTGGGTGGTCAAGTGGATGCCATATTTACAGACTATAGCAAGGCGTTTGATCGTATTGATCACAAAATACTCCTGCATAAGTTAATGTTCGCATGTATACATGGGAACTTATTCAGATGGTTCACGTCGTATATTGAGAATCGATCCCAAGCCGTTGTAATTAATGGTTTCACATCTTCCTGGCTACAAGTTCCTTCCGGTGTTCCTCAGGGATTACTGTTGGGACCATTACTTTTCATTATATTCATTAATGACATTAGTTCATGTTTCAAGCATTCAAAGTTTTTATTATATGCCGACGATATGAAAGTTTTCAAACAAATTAATAACATTAACGATTGCTACCTCCTTCAGGAAGACCTAGGCAGATTTGAACGGTACTGTAACATGAATCTCCTAGACCTTAACGTATCTAAATGTAACTCAATAACGTTTACGCGCAAACCGCAATGTGTAAAATTTGATTATATACTTAAAGGAGTTCTTATAAATAGGGTAGATAGTATTCGAGACCTAGGTGTTATTCATGATAGCAAATTATTATACGACAAACACATAGACTATATTGCTAAAAAAGCCAATAAGGCAATGGGGTTCATTATGAGAATTGGTTCTCAGTTCACGAGTGTTAAGGTGATAAAAATTCTTTATTGCTCTTTTGTACGTAGTATTCTTGAATACTGTTCTGAAGTATGGAACCCTCAATATGATAAATATATTAATAGACTAGAGTTAATACAGAAACGTTTCATGAGGTTCTTACAATATAAATCCAAAAAATATGATAATTGCTACGAAGCGAGATGTAAGAGGCACCACATTTTACCGTTGCAGTTAAGACGTAAAATAGTTGACATAGTATCTCTGGTTAAAATAGCTCAAAATAAAATTGATTCTCCGCAGCTTCTTTCACTTATAAACTTAAAAGTTCCATCAAGAACTTCCATTCGGCATCCTATTTATTTATCCGTTCCGCAAACCTTCACAAAGTATAGGCATAACACATTTTTTATTCGTGCTCCTACTGAATTTAACAGGCTCGTGGAATTCCCTGAACTAGACCTTTTCAACACGAACGTAATTACTTTTAAGACTGTAATTTCCAATAACTGGTTTGATATGGTTCCCTAATTTAATTTTTTCTTTGTTTCTTTACTGTGTCTCTGTAATTACCTATTGTTGTTAGATTTTGTTATTTCCCATAAGACAAGCAAGTCTTTAGCTTCCTATATGCGAAAACATATAAGTGGTTAATTTATACTATAATTAGCATTATGACATAGACATTTAAAACCGTTTGTTTTCCGAATAAATAAAATAAAATAAAATAAAATAAAAACAAATATGCGGGAAGAAAACGCAATGAGCGGGAGGGAAAAGTGTATGAAGATCCATTAGTAACGTGTTTTTTTTTTTAAATTTTGGGTAAGACTACGTGGGTAAACTGAATATAAAATGCCTAAAAGTTTTTATCTCCCAAGTTCGCAAAATGATACTGGCCACTAGCTGTTTCCAAACATTATTTTGAAAAAAGAACTTTTGTTTTTTATTTTTCTCTTTTTTTCTTTATTTTCCTCTGTTTTTAAGTGTGTAATATTAAAGTACTATGTATCACTCGGAAGAAAGTGCGATTCCCAACTCGAGTGTATTAAGGCGCTACATCTCTCGTTGGTAATCGGTCGCTTTCTCCCCTTGTTGAATAATGTACTATGTTTCGATTTTTTCCGGTCGCCTATACAAGTATAAATAAATAACTGTTCAGTTGTACTCCCATACACGCTCCAGTGCAGTAGCGTAGTAGCGTACCTGCGTTTATCACCGAGTCCCCGGCAGGTGCGCGCGGCGTGCGCGTTCGCGCTGGGCACGTTCATGGGCGCGGGCGCGGGCGCGGGCGCGGGCGCGCGCAGCGAGCACGCGCACGTGCTGCAGCAGCAGGTGGCCGCGCAGCTCGCCGCCGCCGCCGCGCGCGACGCCTCGCCGCTCGTGCGCGCCGAGATACTCGCAGGTGCCCACACACACCACACACACACCGCACACCACACACACCACACACACCGAGACCTCTGACGAGGAGACCCGAGCAGCTATCGTGGAATTACCAGTACTTTTACACATCCGCAACACATCACATCCGTCGCAAAGTATCACACGTAGCAAGTTATCACATCCGACACACACTATCATGCTCGGCTTACACCATCACAGCCACCATACATAACTCTCACCGCACACAATACCCGTCGCAAAGTGTCACACCCGCCACGCACCATCACAACCGCTGCACACAATCTTACCCACCGCACACCATCACACCAACCCGAGGGAATTCTGTTATATATTTTTACTGGATAAAGTGTATGTCTCCTTCCATCCTGCCAACTATACATATATAAAAAAAAAACATGTTACTCCATTACTTCGTTGTGCGACGTGAAAGAAGGAAAAAACTAACTTCGCATTATATAAATTTTATAATATTAAAATATAAAATATATTAAGTGAAGCTTCGATTTTGCATGTTTCGTTGGCTATTGGTCGGCTGCTCATTCGATTGATGCCAGCGCTGTATGTCCCGAACCCCGAACCTGTCATAGGGCCTGAAACCTTCACCTCTCGTCTTTGTGTCTACTATACTAATCCGTGTGGTCGCGCAGCGCTGCAGTGGCCGGTGCTGATCTTCGAGCAGCACTTCATGGCCGTCTACTTCCAGGAGCGCATGCGCCGCAGCGACAGGTACCTGCACCTACTCGCACTACTCACTGCTTTATTATTTTATTATTGATGTATAATCCTATAAAAATATAAATAATAAAAAGGTCTCTCGCGGGAACTGATACGTGTGTTTTCTACTCATTGTAGGGGAAGAAGCGGAGTGCAAGTCTGTGCTGAATAACTTTCCTCATTCTGTTTTCTTAATAAAAATGGATGCGGGCAGCGCAGGACCGGTCGGTGTGGAAATGTTTGGGGAGGCCTTTGTCCAGCAGTGGACGTCTTTCGGTAGATGATGATGATGATGATGACAAAAACACATTTGACATTTTAAAGTTTGCCCATTAGCTGACAGATTGGTATGAATTAAATGCATTATGGCGGGCTAGATTCCCGGAGGGATTCAGCTTTGAAGGACTCTGTTTGGTCGGTAGTAGGGTGTTTTCTGAGCCCGCCTGGCCTAGCCACCACCATTTAGCTAAGTCTTACCGTCAAACATTGATGTTAATGTCATATTGATGTGTTCTGGCATGGAGATAAGATATAAATTCCTCATTGCGTTAGGGAATCTTAGTAAGCCCGCTTCCATTTTTCGGCAACATCATCTATATCATCACTAATATCAAACATACAGTCAACTAAATTGTTTTCGCACGGGTCTCGTCGCGCCGATTCGCGCAAATGCACGATGGAACGTAATGCACAGTTTCCATTGCGCGGCGCGCTGAGACACGGCGGGCCGCAGGAGGCCGAGCGTATGTGAAGTGAAGTGACCCGGTGTAACTTGGTGTCGTGTTGTGTACGCAGGGCGACGCGCGGCGGCTCGCGCGAGGTGGACGTGGGCCAGGAGGCGCTGGCGCCGCGCTCGCCGCTCGCCGCGCGCTCCCCCGCGCCCGCCGCGCTCGTGCTGCCCGCCATCGGTCAGTGCCGCACACCCCGCACTACACCACACTACACCACACCGCACTACACACGCAGGCTGGCGCCGCGCTCGCCGCTCGCCGCGCGCTCCCCCGCGCCCGCCGCGCTCGTGCTGCCCGCCATCGGTCAGTGCCGCACACCCCGCACTACACCACACTACACCACACCGCACTACACACGCAGGCTGGCGCCGCGCTCGCCGCTCGCCGCGCGCTCCCCCGCGCCCGCCGCGCTCGTGCTGCCCGCCATCGGTCAGTGCCGCACACCCCGCACTACACCACACTACACCACACCGCACTACACACGCAGGCTGGCGCCGCGCTCGCCGCTCGCCGCGCGCTCCCCCGCGCCCGCCGCGCTCGTGCTGCCCGCCATCGGTCAGTGCCGCACACCCCGCACTACACCACACTACACCACACCGCATCACACCACAACACTACACACTACACACAGCAGGCTGTAAGATCTACTAGTACTTTCTGGTTAAATCAAGATGGCGTTCGACAGAAGTAGGTGACGCATTCACCTATCAAGTGCACGTTAGTTCAACTGTGTGGGCATTTTATATTCTATGCGTCTATTACAGACGGCTCTTGTGATTTAATTTTTTTTGTGTCTATGTTAAGCTGTGTGTGTGTGTGCGTGCGCGCAGGGTTCGGGTCGGTGCACGCGCGGCTGTGGGCGGCGCTGGCGGCGCTGGCGCGCGAGCCGCACCCGCACGTGGCGCAGATGGCCGCCGACATCATCGCCTACATCGCCAACCTGGTGCGTGCTGTGCATTCCCCACTACACCACACCCCACCCGACACATCCCACAACCCACCCGTCATCCCACTCGACACACCCTCACACCCCACCCGACACCCCACACCCCACACCGCCACACCCCCACACCCCCACACCCCACCCAACACACAGATATCTCGTGTAAACAAACATCCACCATTTACCGATTATCTGTTTAGCTCTTGAACCGTTTGGATATTCCATTTGCCATGTTTAATTTAGCATAAATTGAGTCTATTAGTTTCAAAAACCGCAATGTCCACAATGAAATATATTTAGGGAATTATTTTTAACTATTTTTTTCTCTCTTACATGTTCAGAGGATAGCCGTGGTCGTATGCTAAGTATGTAATTCAGAGTTTGTTTATCCCTAAGGATAAGGGGGCATACGACCACGGCTATCCTCTGAAGATAATTATGTAAGAAAACATATTTTCTTAAATATTTTTCATTGTGGACATTGCGGTTTTTGAAACTAATAGACTCAATTACATATGTCACTCGGCCAACAGCGATTAACTACGTGTGTGACGTGTGACGTGTGACGTGTGACGTGTGCGTGCGTGTGTGCAGGTGGACAACGCGGCGGCGGAGGCGCGCGGCTGCAGCTCGTGCCCCGACGCGGCCGGCGGCTGCCACACGCTGCCCGGTCAGTGCCGCCTTTATTCATTTGTAAATATATATATCCGGGACAAATCACACACACAATCATCTGGCCCCAAACTTGATTATTATCATCATCATCTGTGAAAGACGTGCCCTGCTCAACAAAGGCATCCCCTAAGGCCGTCCACTGCGATCGGTCTTGTGCTGCCCGCATCCACCGGCTTCCCGCGACGTTCACTATGTCATTGGTCCACCGAGTTGGAGGCCTGCCAATATTTTATTGTAAAAGGTAGCATAGAGGCTGACGTCTCACTAGATGGAAAGTGGTTACCGCCGCCTATGGGTATTTGCAACACCAGGGTGGGCTATCAATGCTCTGTCGAACGTTCAGAAACAGTTTCAATCCCTTCTTGAAGAGTTGTACTGTAGCCCTCAGAGAACAACTTACTGCCACACTAAATTACGTCCGTAAGTATATTTTTACACGACTGCCCCAAAAAGGGAGTGTAATGTTTTTAGGCTTCACGTGGGTGAGTTTATTTATTCCACCATAACTTAAATGGCTTAATCGATTTAAATGTTTATTAGAATCCTTGTGATAGTAGGTTTGTTTTTAAATTTTATTTTTATCACGATAGTCGTGTTTGGATATTTTTTAATTTTTTTTGGTTATACTGTATATGTATAAATTATCTCCTGCCATAATTCAAATGAGCGGTTGATAATGACACTGTGGTGTGCAGCGCGGCGCAAGGCGGGCGGGCTGGCGCACACGGCGTCCGAGGAGCTGCTGCCGCAGGCGGCCGCGGCCGGCGCCCCCGCCCCCGCCCCGGGCGCCCCCGCCCCCGCCCCCGCCCCGGGCGCCCCCGCCGCGCCCCGCGAGCGCGTGCGCGCCGACTCGGAGCGCGACTCCGCCTCCTCCAGCTCTAGTGAGTGATCTCCTTCTTATCGTGTGCCACATTTAACCGTTCTATCCACAAGGTATGGACGGCGGTTGCCTGGTGTTGCACTTTGCATCACCCGCGGTCACGTGTAGTAGGGTATTTAGATTTAGCGAGTGCTTATACGACAGTTCACTTATTTGTAAACGTATGCGCAGATACAAAGTAACTTTGTTTATAAATCACCTTGCCGCTTCACTGCTGAAGGCTACAGTCTCGTGTACAGTCTGTCAATAAAGTCTTGAAAATAAATGAGTGCGCTGTTCGTTTCAGCATGGCAACATTCGAGTACATTCAACAAATGAGATACAGAATTTTAGGGTTGCCATCAGAAATAAATGTAGTTCCAATAAAATCCGCTTTCAAGACTTTTTTGATCGACTATAGTATACCGGAAATGAAACAACGTGTTTGTGTCCGCAGGTCAGCCACCAAAGAAAGCGATAGTGCGCACGGAGTTCGTGGAGTGGGCGTGGGCGCAGTTCGGCGCGCGCGCGGGGGGCGCGGGGGGCGCGGGGGGTGCGGGGGGCGCCGGGGGCGGGGGCGCGGGCCCCGACGTGCACAGCCGCGCGCACCACGAGCGCGTGTGGCGCCGCGCGCGCAACCGCAGCCTGCGCCGCCACGCGCTCGGTGAGTGTAACACTACGACACACACATTACATTGTTATATTTTACTTTATTCAGAAAACAGGCCAGTACAAAAACAAACACTTTCATTAATGATAAGTATGACCACTTTAGTGTTTTATTTATATTTTAGGAAACTTACAGCTAACTTACACCGCGATGGTAATACACACAGGACATGCACCCCACTCCCCCCTCTATAGACTAGCAATACAGGGCATCGGCCGCTCGCCGCGAGGTGGGCAGATGGCCAAGTAAGATAAGATAAGATAATTTATTTCATGTCACCAAATTCATATTTACATTACAATAAATATAATAATAAAATGTCAAAGTGTGACACGATTGTCAGAAAGTAAATTAGATTCAAATAATAAAAATGTTACATATCAGAATTCATAATATAAATTGTCAAAGTAAAATATTAAATTAATAATATAATGTAAAATGTCAAAGTAAAATTAAATTAATAATATAATATAGATTTCAAAGTAAAATATTAAAATTAAGTTAATAATAAAAATTACAAATATTGTCAACAAAAAATTACAAATAAATGGAGTCATCATAATGATGAAATAAAAATTCAATATACAGAATTAGAATTTCTTTTGTAGGAATTCGTCAACACTGTAAAATTCATTTTAATTAAGTTAAATTGAAATGTCATTTTTGTTCAATTTTCGTCTTTCAGTCTCTTTCTGTCAATGGTCGAGGTAACATCGGACAAAATGTGTGTAAATTTATCGTAAAAATGCCAAGTTGCTTCATTGTCTGATACGGAAACCGCACTGGACATCTCAGTAAATCAAATGTGCGGGGTTTCATACCAGAAGTAAGCCATATATTGATTATTTTTTATTTAAATAACTTCGTTGCAAAACATATGGTAGTGATGTAACACTTGATCGACTTTTCGATAGATATAGCAAAAAGTTTAGCAACAAAAAATATCAGACTGCATATTTACATAGTTTTATCCAAAGCAGACATGAAATGTATTTGACTTATTTTTTCTTCTAATTATTTTCAGTTTCCAAAGGAACCCAAATAAAAATTAAACGACTATGAGCAGACACGACAGCTGCAAATTTTTCTCCTAACATTTCCGCCCAGCTTGGCTATAGATATGTTTTGGAAACTATGATTCGGTTTGATTTTTATTTTTAAAATATATATTTTTTGTTTTAATATGTATTTTTACTTTATTATTTGTGAATTTGTATTAGTATTGTTTATGTATTAAGATTTAACAAGGAACAATATGCTTAATTTATTTTGTTATCCTCATTTTAAAAATTATCGTAAGAATTTTCGATATTTGTGATCCTTTCTATTACCTCCATCACTAGATATTTCAGTCGTATTTTGAGTTTTGTCATTTTCAAATACTCTATTGCTATTCGACGATTTAAATCCTTAGACAGTAGACATCTTGCGGTGATTGGTCGTAATTCAAACATATGACATTCTTAGATTAAAAAATTCGAACAGTTATGAAGCTTCCCCCTCCCGCACCTCAGATTTTCCCCTCAACTTGGTCCACGCAGTTTCATATTGAAACTGAAGTATTAGCGTTCTATAGAGGAGCGGAGCGACGATATAAAACTTCTTTGGTAATACATTATAGACAATAAATAGATTTTACCAATGAATTCCTACAAAAAACCTGCTTGGTTTTTTTTGTTATTAAAATAACAATAGAGTGAGATCATGTCCCGTGCGCAGGTCTGCGCGAGGCGCGCATCCCGCGGCTGGACACGCAGGCGTTCCACTCGCGGTGCGCGCTGCCGCCCTGCGTGGTGCTGTTCCACCCCTACGAGCAGCACATCGCCGTCGCCAACAAGGACAACTTCGGGTGAGCCCCCCCCCCCCCCACACACACACACACACACACACACGTGCCACCACAGATCACCCCCTCCCACTATAGATTCCGCATACAGGACAGCCGACGGTCACCGAGCTAGGGTCAGCCGGCCCCTTAGACACTACACACAACTTCAGTATCGATCCGTAAGACTCGGACCTACGCAATTGCTTGCCTTGCTAATTGTTCGGATTATAATAGCAACACAGAGGTCAAATTGTAATGGTTGTAATTGATAAAATTTGACAGTTACTGCGTGTCCTTCGATTAACCAATTACAGCGCCGCATTTTCGCTCCCCGCCCTCCGAGCATGCCGCTAGGTGACTTTCAACAAAATGTTTAATATGCGGTATCTATAGGGTGTGATCTGTGGCTACCACACATAGAGCACACACTACACCCCACACGCACAGACACATACCGCACACAACACACGTTTCACTCGAATATTGGTATCTGTGAAGTGTGGGAAATGTTATTTTTAAACAACTACATTAACTTCTCATAGGAAAAAATTACTGCATCGCCCAAGTACTTTTGGACATTTGTTAAATCTAAATCTAGCGTTAACAATATACCTGCACATATGACATATGAAAACCACTCCTCAACGGATAGTGAGACCATATGCAATATGTTTAATGATTATTTTAATTCTGTGTTCGTTCCCACCCTTAACAGCAATAGCAACTTGACCTGCGCTACAGATGAGCCCTCTGCCTCTGCGTCTACACTAGTTGACATCTCCACTCTTGATATATCCCAAGAGCAAGTTCAAAAGATGTTAGAGCGAGTTGACGTGAACAAAGGCTCAGGTTTTGACGAAGTTCACCCGCTCTTAGTGTCGAAATTATTTAAAGAATTATCGACGCCTCTTACATTAATATTTAGAAAATCGTTGAGTGAAGGATGTTATCCTGAAATTTGGAAAAAAGCTCTAATAACGCCTATACCTAAGGGTGGGGATCCTCACAATGTAAAACAATATCGACCAATATCTAAGCTTTGTCTTTTTGGTAAGATCTTCGAAAAGATAGTTACTTCATTTTTGAGTGGACAACTACGCAATCACATAGCCGTTGAACAGCATGGTTTCACTAGTGGGCGCAGTGTTAACACAAACCTTGTTACTTACACTGATTTTATATTAAATGCCATGGACGCAGGATGCCAAATTGATGCCGTGTATACAGATTTCTCGAAGGCTTTCGATAAAATAAATCACTACATGCTTATAAGGAAACTTTCCAGAGTCGGTATACACGGAGATCTCTTACGATGGCTCACGTCTTACATTAGTAATCGCAGTCAGGATGTTGCAATTAAGGGTTTTCGATCCAGATTCCTAAAGATACCCTCAGGAGTCCACCAGGGGTCTCATTTAGGTCCATTCCTTTTTACATTGTATATCAATGATATAAGCTCATAAGCTCGTTTTACCTCCTTCATGCCATTTGCTTTATGCTGATGATACAAAAAAATTTAAAGTCATTCAGTCCCGAGAAGATTGTGAAGATTTGCAGAGCGATCTAAAAATGTTTGAACAGTTTTGCTTGAGTAATCAACTTTTTCTAAACACTGAGAAATGTCACATTATTACTTTTAGCCGTAAAAATAACCCAATTATATGTGATTACATTCTATCTAACAAGGTAATTAATCGAGTAAATTCAATCAGAGATCTTGGTATTATCCTGGACTCCAAATTACATTTCAATACACACATTGATAAAATAGTAGCTAAAGCCTTTAAACAACTTGGATTTATCCTAAGAATAGGAAACCCTTTAGAAAAACATACACCTTAAAGACATTGTTCAACTCTTATGTTCGCAGTATTCTAGAATTTGGCAGTGTGGTCTGGAACCCTCAATATAAAGTGCATATAGATCGAATAGAAAAAGTACAAAACAAGTTTCTTAAATCTTTAGACTATAAATCAGGTTTCGTTTTCTTTGACTACGTTACCAGTACTAAAACACATGAAATCCAGCCTTTGCAAACCCGACGCACCTATCTTGACTCTATGTTTCTGTATAAACTGATTCACAACCATATTGACTCTAGTTCACTCCTGGAACAAATTATCTTCAAAATTCCCCGTTCTTCTTCCTCACGCTCGAAAGATACTTTCCATGTTTCATTTTGCCATACAAATTACGCTAAAAACACGTTCCTCAGACGTTCTTGTGATTGCTACAATAAACGTTTAAACATAGTAGATATTTTCTCGTGCAAACCTTTTTCATATAAAAGTAAATTGATTGAAGTGTTGTTTAAATGAAACGAAGCAGTGTTATTTTCTTGTCATTCGTGTAATTCCATATTTTGTAAGAAATTGTCTTAAGTCGTATAATCTAATGTATTTGTAACCGTTTGTTTACAACTCTTATATAAGTTCAGTTTATTTAAATTAATGGGCCTATAGGTCTATTTATTAAGTAAATTTGTAACCATGTTTATTTAAGACTGTTTGTTCCTTAATAAAAAAAATAAAAAAAAAATTATTGGATAGATAGATAGATATAACATTTATTCACTTACACGACACTTTTTACAAAACAGGTTTAAACATTTTACAAACAGAAAAGAAAACAGTAACAAGAACATAATACATAAAAACAGTAGACACAATAGGAAATAACATTTAAACATTTATATGTGGCGGGTGCCGTGTTAGCGAAACGGTTCCGAGCTCAGCATATGCTGCAGTTTCCTGCAGCGCTGATTTTCAGTCGGCTCCGGACGTGAAACAAACCAGTTCGGGCCCCATAGGAGGGCGGCAACAAAGTGGCAAAAGTACCAGCAAAAATGGCAAAACTGCAACGCTTATGTGTCAAGGATAACACATATATAACTGACTTGGCGGCTCAGTGGTCAGCGCTCACGACAACCAGTACGGAGGTTGTGAGTTCGATACCCGCCCAGGGCAAACATATTCTGTGATGAGCAGAATTAGTGGTTGCCTCTGGGGTAGTGCTTATAATGGAGTGTTATGTCTTTTGTCGTAAAGCGTGGTAATTTCCATAAAAAAAATACAAGTTCAGGACCTTCAACATTTTTCAGTTTTAGAGCGTTTTCCTTATGGGGTCTATCATAAAACTAAATTATGTTTTTAGATGATAAAATACACACACACGGAAATGTTCGTTTAATACTCCAAAATCTTTGTTCGACTTTCGGATCGAGCGAGTTTTATGTCGGGGCACGGCGATTCGAGGAACTGTCATCGATTGCGCTACGTGCATTCAGTCGTTGGCAGTTCATTTTTCTCCTGGAAGTCGCTATACATGCTCCTCAGCGTCCAAATCCAATCCAGGAAGGGGCTGACCGCCGTGAACACGGGGCGCCCGCGCCACGCGCCCGCCGCCACGCCCACGACGCGGCCGGCCAGCAGCAGCGGCGACCCGGGCGCCGGCGGGGCGGGGGGCGCCGCGCGCGCGCACGGGGGCGCCACGCACAGCACGGGGTGCGCGCGCTCGCGGCGGCCGGGCGAGGCCCGCGCGCAGGGCGCCACGGCCGCGCGCCCCCCGCCCCCGCCCCCGCCCCCGCCCCCGCCCCCGCCCCCCAGCCGCACCGGCAGCCCCGTCAGACTCCGGAAGTCCGTCGCCGACAGGCGCCCGAACTCATCGAGCGCCACACTCTGCACTAGGACGAGTCCTATATCGTTTGTCAGATGTCCCTCGCTCCTGAAGTAGTTTGGGTGCGGGAACGTTTTCAGTACTTTGGCGGAGAGCGATGTGTTGGGGTTAAGGGTGGCGTTCTCGTAGCGCAGCGCGAGCGGTGGTGGGAGCAGGCAGCGCGCGGCCGTGAGCGCCCAGCGCGCGCCGAGCAGGCTGGCCTCGCAGCGCCCCGGCGGCGGCGGCGGCGGCGGCGGCGGGTACTCTAGAGCCACCACATACGCGTGCTGGCCGCTTCCCTCCCCGCTGCTGCCTGCCTGTTCGCGCAAGTACCGGCTCGTAGCCATGGCGCCCGTATTGGCGCTGTCTGATGTTCGCGGCGCAATTGTTTCTGCTTCAGAGCTCGCTGCAATAGTTTCATTAAAATATGCTCCCGCTCTTGTGGTTTCGTCGTAAGCAGTCGTATTAAAATACACTTCAGATCTTGTAGTCTCGTGATAACTAGTCGTATTCAAATACACTCCAGCCGTTACGGCGTCGTGAGAACTCGTATTCAGTGAGGCTTCAGCTCTCGCGGCATCGGTCAAATTCTGAGCAACATTTTCGATCAAGGTCTCTTCGGGTACTGGCCACTCGATCTCATCCTGGTGTGTGATTACTGCGATCAGTTGCATCGTCGACCTGCTCGTTGTAGACGGAATAAAGGGTGCTATTTCGTAGTCATAATCGTAGAAATCGTCAAAAAATTGGCATTTAGTCTTTGTTGTAACGAAAGTCAGAAGGGCGACGGCGGCGTAAACACAAAACATAGTCTGGATAAACTACGACCAACACGTCGTCGTTACGCAGTCGTTCGATATCAAATTGAATTTATAGTTAAGTTGATCGATTCTTGCATTAGTATCGAATATAAATGGAAAATAAAAGCGGCCATCGATAAACACGTGTAGGTATTTTTATTCAAACTTGTAGAATTATTATGAGTTCTAGTTCATTTGTTAAAATGTTGTAAAAATGGGATAAACAAAGCACACGCCATCAACTAGGGCTAAACTGGCACGCCGCGCGTTAAAAGATTAAGCAATAACTACGCCATGAAATCTCGTCCAGCGCTAGTGGACAACCAACCGTAAATCAACAGTAAACAATCGTGATAAAGGTACAGTAGCGTAGCAAGGCGTGGGCGAAGTGGGCCCTCGCCCACGGCCTCGCGCTCAAGGGGGCCTCGCGCGAGGCCCCCTACCTAAAATGCTAACGTAAGGGGGTCACATTATTTCATAAAATCTTGTAATTAAAGAGGCCGCGCGCGAGGCCCCCTTCAGTGCTTTATGTGGGTATGGCTAAAAATAAAAATGGCAAAACTGTATACAATCAAGTAATAACCATAAAAACATTTGAAATCCAATTGTTCCATTTTATTTATAAAGGAATAATATTTTTACATTACAAATAGAGTCGCGCGAGGCCCCTGTGACTATTAAGTATAGCTAAAAAGTAACTGTGATAACCTATACTCTATGAATAAAACCGCGATGGCTATCATAGTGGGGTCTCGCTCGAGGCCCACTACTAGGGTGCTGACTGCTGACTTACCTTAAAGTTAAATGTCAGTGCTCTGTTAGATGACGTTAATTTGACTATAACTTTAATTGTGTGTATTTGTGTAGTTTTTAGCCAGTTTTTGTATGAAATAGGGTGATAGACGTTTAACCTTAAGTTGTAATATTTTTATATTAAATAAGATCACGCGCAAGGCCCCCTTGAGTGTAAATATAGTTAAATAAGCATAGCTAAAAAAATACTGTAACAACATGAAATATATTCAACCAAAACTACCGATAAACCGTGGAAATCCAGTTGTTTCTTAGACTGCGAGCTAATAAGTGGGAATGTTTTTAAAGTTAAATTGGCTCCGCGCGAGGCCCCTCTTAGTGCTGACCTGAGTATTAAAAAACATTAAAAACTATTTGAGGAATAGCATCTCTTTGCTTTAGCAAAAAAACCATAAAATAACAATTAAAACTAAATACTGAACTTAAGAAACTCCTAATATATACTTATTACTACATACATAAATACATACATACATTATATATAACATGTACTATACTAACATATACATAATCTACAATGTGATACTTAATAACCAAATATGTACAACCAAAGACAATAAGTGACAGCGTAAATAACTTAGAGAGTTAAAAAGTGCTCTTTCACTTGCAACTTGAAGATATTGAGAGAAGGAGAACGGCGAATAAATTCAGGAAGAGAGTTCCACAGTCGGATAGAACGAATAGTGAAAGAATTAGAATAGAAATTTGTGGAATGAGCAATTATTTTTGTAAAATGATTAATATTTTCCAATGCATTCCCACAGATTCCTTCCCGAGCTGCTGTTTATTCTCAGTTAATTTGTTTTGCGTTTTTTATTCAGTTTGTTTTGTGTAATACTCAGTATCGGGCTTGATGAATTAGGTACGAAGTGAAAAAATATTTTTTTGCGTAATAAATTAGAGAAGTAATTAAATGGTTTGCCGTTATTTAATTTGGTTAGCAACAAAAATCTGCTAATTAATCATTGAGACAGCAAACAAATATTTTGTCTGCAACAAATAAAAATCTTGCTGCAAAAAATCTTAATATTGTCAGCAATTTAACTAGTATGCAGACAGCTTGTAATATTATGTGTCTGCTCAATAAACATTCGCGATATTAAATAATTACTCGGTTAGCAAGATTTTATAATTGGTCAGTAGATAAAACATGTACATGAAATAAAAATATATCGTATATAGGCAGTTTATCTGATAGTCTGATCTTATATGAATAATTAGTTTGCGTTTGTATTGAAAAAAAAAAGCAGGATTTTTCGTTAAAGTGGGCGGAGCAAAATGCTGACGCGTGACACGAGCGGTACGTACGTACTGAAAAAAAAATTATAGTGGCGCCCATTTTGTGCTTGACGAGTAAAGTTTATTTATTTAATGAATTTCTGCTAACAGTCTGAGTGCTTACCATTTGATTAAATGTGGTTCACCCAATGCAGCCAAAATATGTAATTGGTTGTCCAAAAAAATTTCGAGTAGTCCAGTATGACATTAACTGCTGATCGAATCTGAAATGTTTGCTGGTCATAAGTTGCTGACCAACTAGTTATTTTGTCTGACCGAATATATTTTTTTGCTTACAAAATT
Source organism: Coleophora deauratella (assembly GCA_958295455.1). Lineage (NCBI taxonomy): Eukaryota > Metazoa > Arthropoda > Insecta > Lepidoptera > Coleophoridae > Coleophora > Coleophora deauratella. The sequence goes on along the minus strand of OY282397.1, from coordinate 17,575,794 downwards.
ACGAATATTTTGCTAACCGTTTAAATGATACCCATAAAATTATTCGACACACATTTTAGTTTTTTAGCACTGGAAATAAAACCGTGAAATGACTGACCATCTTATCATACCTATGTAAAAAATTCTGAAAGATAGGGAGCCTCGCTGTGCGATTTCGCCCACGCCTAGATTACACCTTGCTACGCCACTGTAAAGGTACCGGCAAATTTTTTTGCGGTGATCTTGATTGTGCGATACATTTATAGCTAGTGCCGGGAGCCAACTCCGGTAACTCTTTTAAACTGATTTTACTCGTAGAGCCGATTTTATTGAAAGCAATATTGAACCAAAATTGAACCGTGTAATATCGGCTTTATTTGCGTGTGCGCAGGATCTGGGACTGGGGCACGGCGGCCAAGCTGTGCGTGGGCGGCTGGCGGCGCGCGTGGGGCCGCATCTCCGCGCTCGCCTACCTCAACGCACACGAGCGCGCGCTGCTCGCCGCCGCCTCGCACAGCGGCCACGTCGCCATCTACCGGTGAGTGACGGCGGCCACCGCGCCATCTGCCGGGGAGTGACAGCGGCCACGTTGCCATCTACCGGTGAGTGACGGCGGCCACCGCGCCATCTGCCGGGGAGTGACAGCGGCCACGTCGCCATCTACCGGTGAGTGACGGCGGCCACCGCGCCATCTGCCGGGGAGTGACAGCGGCCACGTCGCCATCTACCGGTGAGTGACGGCGGCCACCGCGCCATCTGCCGGGGAGTGACAGCGGCCACGTCGCCATCTACCGGTGAGTGACGGCGGCCACCGCGCCATCTGCCGGGGAGTGACAGCGGCCACCGAGCCATCTACCGGTGAGTGACGGCGGCCACCGCGCCATCTGCCGGGGAGTGACAGCGGCCACCGAGCCATCTACCGGTGAGTGACGGCGGCCACCGCGCCATCTGCCGGGGAGTGACAGCGGCCACCGAGCCATCTACCGGTGAGTGCCAGACAGCTGCGACCGCGCCATCTGCCGGGGAGTGACAGCGGCCACCGAGCCATCTACCGGTGAGTGACGGCGGCCACCGCGCCATCTGCCGGGGAGTGACAGCGGCCACCGAGCCATCTACCGGTGAGTGCCAGACAGCTGCCACCGCGCCATCTGCCGGGGAGTGACAGCGGCCACCGAGCCATCTACCGGTGAGTGACGGCGGCCACCGCGCCATCTGCCGGGGAGTGACAGCGGCCACCGAGCCATCTACCGGTGAGTGCCAGACAGCTGCCACCGCGCCATCTGCCGGGGAGTGACAGCGGCCACCGAGCCATCTACCGGTGAGTGACGGCGGCCACCGCGCCATCTGCCGGGGAGTGACAGCGGCCACCGAGCCATCTACCGGTGAGTGACGGCGGCCACCGCGCCATCTGCCGGGGAGTGACAGCGGCCACGTCGCCATCTACCGGTGAGTGCCAGACAGCTGCCACCGCGCCATCTGCCGAGGAGTGACAGCGGCCACGTCGCCATCTACCGGTGAGTGACGGCGGCCACCGCGCCATCTGCCGGGGAGTGACAGCGGCCACCGAGCCATCTACCGGTGAGTGACGGCGGCCACCGCGCCATCTGCCGGGGAGTGACAGCGGCCACCGAGCCATCTACCGGTGAGTGACGGCGGCCACCGCGCCATCTGCCGGGGAGTGACAGCGGCCACCGAGCCATCTACCGGTGAGTGACGGCGGCCACCGCGCCATCTGCCGGGGAGTGACAGCGGCCACCGAGCCATCTACCGGTGAGTGACGGCGGCCACCGCGCCATCTGCCGGGGAGTGACAGCGGCCACCGAGCCATCTACCGGTGAGTGACGGCGGCCACCGCGCCATCTGCCGGGGAGTGACAGCGGCCACCGAGCCATCTACCGGTGAGTGACGGCGGCCACCGCGCCATCTGCCGGGGAGTGACAGCGGCCACCGAGCCATCTACCGGTGAGTGACGGCGGCCACCGCGCCATCTGCCGGGGAGTGACAGCGGCCACCGAGCCATCTACCGGTGAGTGCCAGACAGCTGCGACCGCGCCATCTGCCGGGGAGTGACAGCGGCCACCGAGCCATCTACCGGTGAGTGACGGCGGCCACCGCGCCATCTGCCGGGGAGTGACAGCGGCCACCGAGCCATCTACCGGTGAGTGCCAGACAGCTGCCACCGCGCCATCTGCCGGGGAGTGACAGCGGCCACCGAGCCATCTACCGGTGAGTGACGGCGGCCACCGCGCCATCTGCCGGGGAGTGACAGCGGCCACCGAGCCATCTACCGGTGAGTGACGGCGGCCACCGCGCCATCTGCCGGGGAGTGACAGCGGCCACGTCGCCATCTACCGGTGAGTGCCAGACAGCTGCCACCGCGCCATCTGCCGAGGAGTGACAGCGGCCACCGCGCCATCTGTCGGGGAGTGACATCGGCCACCGAGCCTGCCGATGCCTGCCGATGAGTGACACTGGCGCTTGCGTATAACTGGTTATTTTGTAGCCGCCGAACCGATCTTTACGATACATGGTGTAACTGTAACATTTGCAAGCAGTCGTTTTAAAGTATGTCTCGTGCGCAGGCCCGCGGGCAGCAGCACGGAGCCGGCGCTGGTGGCGGCGTGGCGCGCGCTCGAGGTGCGCCAGCCCGCCGAGTACCGCCCGCCGCCCGCGCAGCCCATCTACAGTGAGCCCCCCTCTCCCCACACACACACACACACACGCACCCACACCTACACCTGCCGCTCGCACTACACACGACTCCACACGAATATCATCATCATCATCATCATTTATTCACAATATATTTGTAACAATATGTTCACAAAACGTGTTATAAAATAGATGTTATAGATTAGTTACAAATAACCTTTTCCAGGTATACGTGAAAATAGAATAAAACAAAACACATGAATCTAGGTACTTAACAAAAGGTATTTCAATGTCACATTAGTAGAATTAAATTAAATCTTATTAAAATTAAATATAACAATATTGCACGAGTTTGATTAAAATATTTAAATGTCAGCGAAATAAAATAAATAATTACAAAATTAAACGTTACATAATTAATAATGGTAAAGTTTATATTAAATGTCAAACATTAGTCAACTTTTCGTTAAAATATTCCTTCATTGAATAAAAATTTTTAGCTCTTAACATTTTTTTCAATTCATTTTCAAATTTGTTACCTTGGAGTGCTTTAATTGTGTCCGGTAAGTGATTGAACGTTTTAATAGCCATGTAGAAAGGACTGTTTTGGCATAGTGCGAGTCGCGTTGCTGGTAATACTAGATCGTTGGCGCGGCGGGTGGGGTGACGTCGCGGCAAGTCGCCGACTCTTTTAAAATAGTGCGCGTTGTTAACGACGAACCGACACAGTTCAAAAATATAAACGCAAGTAACCGTTAAAATCTTATATTTTGCAAAAAGCGTCCTACAAGTCTCTCTTCGTGGTGTATGCGTAATTATCCTTAGGCAGCGTTTTTGTAGCACAAAAACACTTTGCAACTCGGTCGAGTTGCCCCACAGTACAATGCCGTATCTGATCCAAGCCGCGGCGTGGCTGTGATATGCAGTGAGTGCACAGTTTTCATCTGTATTTTTCCTGAGTTCTCGCAATGCATAGGAAAACCGGCTAAGTCTGCTCACTACTTGTTCAATATGGTGTTTCCACGACAAGGTTGAGTCTATAACGATGCCTAGAAAAGAAAAGTTATCAACTTCCTCGAGTATTTTCCCTTTATAATTTATGCATAAGGACAATAGTGTTCTTTGGTGTGGTCGGAACTGCATCAATTTAGTTTTTTCAAAATTTAGAATGAGACCTATGTCTTCTAAGTAATTTTCAACTTTACATAAAGAGCCTGTTATTAAATTGTGTAATTCATTTACGTTTTTGCTATCACAGAGAAAGAGCATAGTAGCATCATCTGCAAATAGCACAATTTTATGTGGAACAACAGAAGGGAGATCATTAATGTACGTTAAAAATAAAAGACATCCCATTACACTACCCTGTGGGATAGAACCAGATACTGTTTCGATCTCAGAGTTAAAATGTTGAAGTTCTGTGCTTGTTTCATTGTAGTGTGTTATCTGTACAAACTGTTTTCTCTCAGATAGATAAGAAATTAGCCAGTTTTTTGCTTTTCCTCGTATTCCCAAAAAATCTAGTTTTCTAAGTAGAACACTGTGACAGACCCGGTCGTATGCTTTGGACATGTCCATATAGACAGCGATTGCACATTTGTTTTCATTAAGACCATTATATATATCAAAGCAACAATCGAAAACGGCAGTTGTAGTTGAATGGTTTTTTCGAAAGCCATGCTGATGTGAAGTTATTACATTAAACTTTTCCAAAAAAGCAAACATTCTTTGGCATATTATTTTCTCAAATACTTTAGAGAAGACTGGCAAGAGAGCAATTGGACGGTAATTAGATTTTTCACTCTTATCTCCCTTTTTTAAAATAGGTTTCACTATAGCTAGTTTTAAGAGTTCTGGGAATTCACCTCTTTCGTAGGATTGATTTATTAAAAATGTCAGCGGTGTCACAAATTCATCTACACAGTCGATGAGGAGAGACGCTGGGATCTCGTCGTGGCCGCAAGAGTTAGTACGTTTGAGCTTTAAAATACATTTTCTTACTTCGGTCTCAGTTACACTACCTAGAAATATTGAATTAGGTAAAGTTTTCATGTTATAGTTACCAAGGTTATTTTTAGGGGAATTTGAACTTATGCTCAAATAATATTTATTAAATATATTAGCTATTTCAATAGGGGATGTGATTTGGTTTTGCTGCTCGCTTAAGATTATGTTATCTTGTGGTTTATTTTTATCAGACTTTATTTTTTCATTAATTATTGCCCACATTGTTCTATATTTGTTCGGAGAACTGTTCATTCTACAAATGTATGATTTCTGTTTCTCAGACAAAATTATTTTCTTCAATATTTTACTGTATGTTTTAGCATAAGTTTCCAATAATGTACTATTAAATTTTGTTAATAGGTACCGGAGGATACGTTTATGATAGCAACATTTTCTTATTCCCCGCGTTACCCATTTCGTTTTTCTTGTATTGTTTAAAATTATAGTTTTCTGCTCTACATTTGCATCTAATAGTTTTCTGATCTCAAAATTAAAATTGTTATAGTTTTCATTTACACTACTTTGGGGAGATAATATGCTAAACCACTTAATATTTCCTAATTTATTTTTGAAATTTCTTACATTTTCTTTTTTAAATATGCGTTTTTTTGTTTTATATGACATATTTTTTCTAAGGTTACTGTCTAAGGAAATATGTCCAATGAGAGTATTATGGTCAGAGAGCTGACAGTTTTCTACCTTGGTGGTCATATCCATATTTTCGCTAATTATAAACTGGTCTATACAAGATGAATTAGTCTGCGTTACTCTGGTTGCGGTGTTTATTACACAACGTAGCCCAAAAGATTTAAGTAGGTTAGTGAACTTACGTGAATTTCTTGTACTTTGAGTAACATCTAGATTTATGTCACCCCCTATGACAAGTCTTTTATATCTAGAATTTTTTGCAATGTGACTTAGAAGTGCCTCCATCTGCGAGAAGAAGATTTCTATATCTATCCACTACATGCTTCTTTTTCTAACGAGCAGGAGTAAACGGGATAAACGATTGCCGACTGTATGGCAATGCCATTGAGCGTACTACTTCGTCGCAGGCGACAATAATATAATATAATATATCTGGGACAAATCATACACGGTCATCTGGCCCCAAACTAGGATTCCCTGTATCTTGGGAACCAGAGACTGATATACATACACAACACATATATTTTTAAATACATACATATATAGATATAATACACCCAGACTCAGAGCAAACAATTTGCTCATCACAGAAAAGTTTGCCCTGTGTGGGGATCGAACCCACGACTCTCGGATCAGAGGTCAGGATTGCTAACCACTTAGCCACCGAGTCAGTCAAACAATACGATATATTGTCGCGGAGCTTCTTTGCTTAGTAATTTAGATTCAGTCAGTGTTAGGTTGTAGTAACCCTTTGGACAATGCGAAAGATTCATGGGTACTTTAGCCGACCCGGGAACTGAATCCAAGACGCTGATTAGGACGGCTGGGTCGCTACCGTGAACCTACCGACAATTTTTACAGCACATGCACACTATATGTACATACTCACTATAAATTAAACTCAATTAGTATTAATGTTCAGACAGTTCAAAATGTAAACTGTGCGTGTGTCGTATTCAACCATCACCCCTTTCTACTTGTTACGAATCATTTCATTGCGACGACCAGTTGTTTCCATGTTCATCATCCATCACGGTTATCGGATACGCACTCATATCCGGCAATATTATGTGTTCATTTCTTCTGGTGCTTCACAGTGGTCTGTGCTCTGTGTGTGATAACTTTCCCTTACATTACCTGCCTCGTGTGTATCTGTCATCGCAGGAATGGCATTCATAAAGTGATACTTCATTAATTTCGCTCGCGTTAACTGCTCTATTCGCTCAAGCTGAACCCCAAAAAACGTATACAAATTGACCACGTTAATTAACCAACTGTTTTTTAAAATATTTATGTCTCGATTCTATGTGTTCTTTGAGAAATTTCATTTAGTTTTATGAGTAGAAGACACAGTGAACGGGACCGAAACGACAAAATTGACTGGAGAATCACGTAATGAATGTTACATTACGCAATTTTATGAAATTCATGTAAAATGTTTCAATGGGCAAACAATGCAATTGGGTCGGCTGCTAAACACGATTTGCGAAGCGCGTAGCATAACTCTACTGAATTTACTCCCGGATAAAACTCGGAGATTGTTCTGGCATCACTCATGCTGAACTTACTCGTGCATTTACGAGGAGATTGTGTTGTTTTGTGATCACACAAACACTCGGATTGCTATTTTGACAACAACCACGAACGGTTTTCGGGTACCTTAAATCTGATATCAGTCATGCCGACCCCATTGTTGCGAGGCTGTGTGTCCGCCCCGTGTGGCGTGTCGTCACGCGGGGATGCGGGCCCCGGGGCGCGGGGCGCGGGGCGCCGGGCGCGGGGCGCGGGGCTGACGCGGGTGCGTGTGCAGGCCTGGCGCAGCTGGTGTCGGAGCAGTTCGCGCCGGCCGCGCCCGCCGACGCGCCGCCCGCGCGCCCGCAGACCGACCCCCGTGAGTGTCTCCTCATCCATGAAGCCAATATTACACGGTTCAATATTGCTTACAATTTATAACATTGATACATCTAAACATAATTTCAATGCGACATATTTCATACTTCAAGACGTTCAATGTTCAGTGCTCAGTAAAATTCTTTCAATTTTGTTGATTAGTGTAAGATTGGCTTTACCGCTACCGACTCGTGGTCCCACACTGCATGTGCACTGCTCTCTCTCTTATCATGTGGCACATGCATTGCTTGCTTCATACTTAAAAGCCCTACCAAGCTTTGTGCTACAACATTCAGTTAATTCATTGCTTGCTTCATACTTCAATGACCACCTAAACTTTGTGCTATAACATTCAGTGCATTCATCGTTACTTGTTTACGCACGCCCGACTGATACACGCGTGCGTGCAATAGGTCGAGGTGTCTCTAATCGTGAGGCATGTTGAACGCCGCTGGTTGCAATACTTTGAGATTGTTTTATTCTCTTTAACGATCAGCTCACTATTGACATATTACATTAATGATTTGACACGTATACTATGGAATAAATGAATTTGAATCATGACCTTCGTATCGCAGTTTTCAGTTTTATATTGGTTTACAGTTTCATTCATAACCTGGCAGTACGGTTCATCCATTTGTTTGCTTTGCTAAATTATTTGTGGCCTAACGATGTGGTAGCTTTAGTCATTAGGAGCTACGCACGGGTTTTGCTAAACAAACGCGTTTTCAACTAATGTATACGACATAACCTGCAACTTGCGTGTTGTTACGATGAATAAAATTCAAAGTAAGCAAGCGCAAGCTGTAAGACGACTATGACCTACGTCTCGTTTGAGCGGTAGTCTTTAATAAGTGTGTTGCGGTGTCGCAGTGAGCGGCGCCGCCACGGCGGGGGGCGCGGGGGGCGCGGGCGGCGCGGGCGCGGGCGCGTACTCGCCGCCGCCGCCGGCCACGCTGCTGCGCTGGGCGGCGCGCCGGCACTCGCTGGCGGTGGCGGGCCACGCGCCGCACGTGCGCCTGTGGGACGCGCGCTCCGAGCTGCTCGTGCGCGACATCCCCACCGGTGAGGCCCTACGTGCACTGTACTGTACGGTGTACACTTGACGGTTTGACATTGATCATTAACTTATTGAGGAAACGAACACTCGTAAATTAAAATTAATAAATTAGAAAAAGTTACAATCACACCTACAAACAAAAATTAGAATGATAAAGAGTTTCAATCAACAAACCCGAGACAAAAAATTTAACAGTGTAGCATATTAAATTGATAGCGTTTTTCCAATAGGTACACCTACCTCAGTAACCATTTTTTGTAAATATTTAATAACAAGAGAAGATGCCAATGTTATTTGAATCCTGTAGTGTTTTGCATAATTAGTACAACAAAAAAAAATAGGAATATGTTCTGTGACCGAGAGGGATGGCTGTAGTGCTTGAAAGTAATTTTATTTTTAAAAGTGAAATGGATTCATGTTGAAAAGGTTGCAGTAGCAACAGCCGGTAGTCGTTTACTGAACGTTCTTTTGTCGCGATATGGTCGCAGAGAGCGAGGCGGCGGTGACGGCGCTGTGGCGCGGCGGCGAGGCGGAGTGCGGTGGCGGCGGCGGCGACGAGGGCTCGGCCGACAGCGCGCTGGTGGCGGGGTTCGCGGACGGCGTGGTGCGCGCGTGGGACGAGCGCGCCGGCGGCGGGCCCGCGCTCACGCTGCACGCGCACGCCGCGCCCGTGCTGTGCGCCGCGCGCCGCCCCGACCTGCACGCGCTCGTCACCGGCTGGTCAGTCGCGCACCCCGCACACACCACTCCGCACTCACCCACCACTACACAGCTACACAGTGCTCACTGTACAACCTCAATCATCGAGTAGTCAACGACATTACAGGGAGAAGTCATATTGTTCACTAAATAACTCATGTTGGAATCGTGGAAAAGTATTTGTTATGTCCGGTAAAAATTATTTATATAAATAAGAAATAGTAATGGGCCGAGCTCACTACCTTGCGGTACCCCATATGCAATTAGTCTTAAATTCAGATCTTTATCTTATGAACGGTTTATAGTTTTCTATGTATGACAACTGTTATTTCTACTCTTTCCGAGAGATATCTTCGTAACCATCAAAGTGCAGGTCTCGAATTGCATTATTTTCGAAATTTTGCAATAATTGTGCATGTAATACAAAATCGAAAGCTTTCGACTCTTCGAAGAAAATTGCAGTTATGAGTAATTTCGAATTTGTACTCTTTTGTATAAAGACTACAATGGAAGCTTTTAGCTTACTTGGGAATGTTTCTGTTTCCATAGATATATTAATGACAGAAAACGAATTTATCTGCTCTTTACACAACTTAAGAACTAACGACTTTGGTGCCGATCCTTCAGAGGTTGTTAGATTTATGGACATAAATTGAGTGTTATCTTGTTATGTACTGTTATCCTCTGTTAACGAGTGCGATGTGGTGTTGTCAGCATGGACGGCGTGGTGCACACGTGGGACACGCGGCGGCTGGGCGCGGCCGCGGCGCCGGCGATGTCGCTGCGCGCGCCGCCGCCGCTCGCCGCCGTGGCCTGCCACCCGCTCGCCAACCTGCTCGCCTGGTCCGTGCTGCACGCTGCACACTGCACACACGCACACACTGCACACTACACACTGCACACTACACACTGCACTGCACACTTCACACTGCATTGTAATTTGCAGTTACACTACGTTATACTGTACACTGCACACTATACAAACAAGGTACACTTCAGACTATGTATACACTGGACACAATACCTTGTTCCGATCAAGAAAAAGCAAAAGGTAAACAAACTTACTATGGAACTGACACATGTCAACGTCAGTCGCCTACTGAGTTTGTTTACCTTTTGCTTTTTTTATTGTAACGAACTATATGTATACAAATAAAATAATATACTGAAATATTCTTGTTCTACCACTATGTTTAAATAATGAAAATAAATTGAACTCTTCATACAAATTAATCCCCTTTTTGATCAGTTATTACCTCAAATAAATAAAATACAAATGTTAAAGCTCCACTTAACGGCTCGTACACCTATTTTATCACATCCTGTATCTTAATTAACAATATTTTGCTTCTAATTTTCTTTTCTTAATATCCGATCACGAACTCTTGGACAGTCGGTAACTGAGTAAAGTGAGCGCTTACTGCGTCCGTATGTCATGATGTAATGCGGAGTGGCGCGTGGTTGCAGCGGGTCGGTGAACCAGTGCATCAGCATCTACGAGCTGCAGGGCGGCGCGCTCAACACCATCCGCTTCCACGAGGGCTTCATGGGCGCGCGCATCGGGCCCGTCTCCACGCTCACCTTCCACCCGCTCAGGTACCGCCGCCGCCAGCCTGCCCGACCTGGTGATCCTTCGTAGACTTTATCTTAAGAAATATGCATGCTTCCTTTTACGCTGATCCCTCTTGGTCTTCATCTTAAGAACTAGGCTCTTTATAAGTGAAGCGAATCAACACGGTTTTACAATTGATCCTTGAAGGGCTTACGTAAAAAATCATCGTTACTTTAATTAGCATTAAATCAATTAAATGAGAGTAAACTTGTGTTATTGTAGACTTTTAAAAACATTTCGTTTCGTTTAGCGCGTACTTGTGTGAACCGTCCGCAGTACGTGGTCACCGCTGCTACTAAGCCATGTTGCTGTGGCTCTCACGGATAGTTTTAAACTGTTCCAGTTGAGCTATCCACATTAACTGTAGGACAAAGTTGGTGCTTCTGCAGCTAAATTTTCAGTACGAAGTGTTAACGGTCCAAGATTGGTCGCGGATTTTGATGTGTGATGTTATATATGTATTTGTTGAGTAACATGCGGGTGTCTGCGCAGATGCGCGCTGGGAGTGGGCTCGAAGGACTCCTCGGTGAGCGTGTACGTGGCGGAGCGCCGGTGACCGCCCGCCCCCGCGCGCCCCCCGCGCCCCGCGCGCCCCGCGCCGCCCCCGCCCGGCTCGCTCAAAACTAGCAAGACCATAAGGTATGCTATGACTAACATCAGACTATTGCATCTAAAGTTAATACTCTTAAACCATGGCATATTCATGGAACTAACATTCGACTGACTCGGTGGCTAAGTGGTTAGCGATCCTGACCTCTGATCCGAGAGTCGTGGGTTCGATACCCACACAGGGCAAACTTTTCTGTGTGATTCTCATCAGAGCAGAATTGTTTGTTCTGAGTCTGGGTGTATTATATCTATATATGTATGTATTTAAATGTATATGTGTATGTATATCAGTCTCTGGTTCCCAAGATACAGGGAATCCTAGTTTGGGGCCAGATGACCGTGTGCGATTTGTCCCGGATATTATTTAAAGGACTGAAAATATTGGCTTACCTACTGTCCGCCATTTTTTTGCGGCCACCCATGAAAGTTACATGAATCGATAGCTGACAGCAATAGAAACAAAAATTTAACAGACAGAAACTGTTAAAGTGTCACGTTTCCGAGATATAAGCTAATCTGCCCACTGATGGCTCCGCCAGCTCGAACTTTGATAGCCTATATCTCGGAAACGTGGCACTGTAGGCAGTTTCTGTCTATACAATTTTTATTTGCATTACTGCCAGCTATCGATTCATGCAAGTTTGATGGGTGGCCGCTAGTTTGCAAAAAAAAAATCGCAGGCAGAAGTTAAGCCACCAACCTTCATACTAAATACTTTCAGCAATGATGCGTCTTGCTTGCTGTAGCTAGTTATACTATTGTTTACATCGTCATCAGAAAAAAAAACTGTTGAACCAATTTTAACAAAAGACGTTTCGTTCGAGTCGACTATACAGGGTGTAACAGAAGTGTGTGACAATACTTCAAGGTTGGCTTTTACCCATCAAACTGAACAACTTTTGTTCTACAACTTTGTTGAAATCGCAAATTTTGTTTTGGACTTTTCATACAAATCGATCAGCTGGCGAACCAAGTTTGTATGAAAAGTCCAAAAAATTTTTTGCGTTTTCAACAAAGTTGTTCAGTTTGATGGGTAAAAGCCAACCTTGAAGTATTGTCACACACTTCTGTTACATCCTGTATAATATGTCAAGGATGTGCTTAAAACAACAGTCTGCTTCGTAGTGGTTAGCGGTCCTGACTTCTGCGCCGAGATTCAAGTGGGTTCGATTCCCACTCAGAGCAAAGATTTGTGTAATGAACAGATTTGTTTGATGTGTCTGGATATTTTATTATATGTGTTTCTTAGAGTTTGGTTCCATAGTACAGGGCTCCCTAGCTTGGAATGTGTATGTCCGTGTGATGTGATTTGTCCTGTACACATAAACATATTAACAGTGTAACATTCTACATCGGCAGGTAGTTAAAGACACGCGGCTTCACGCGGGGGGCGAGAACGCGGTCACAGATCAAAACTAGAGCAATCGCGCCGTCACTACATCGTCACATTCCACGTTTGACACGTCTGCACACCGCAAGCGAATTCGACATTTCATCGAGACATCATCGGCGTGATGGCGGGAAACGGCAGCCATAGTTTATTGTAAGTAGACGTAAGTACGCGGTGCCGGTGTGTGATGGCCACCGGCTGTTGAGAGATCGGCGCTACTGCGACTCTGTCACGTGGCCGCGGTTCCGGGTCTCGGCACCACATTCACTGGCTAAGAACGGCGCATATGAGACCAATCATAGATACTTTTGCTGTGGCTCCGTTTCTTTTACACGCGCTCTTAAATTGACGAACAAGGTTTTGCCTCGTGTCCTGACCGGTGACTAGGCGCCTAGGACTGGTCTAGTCTGAGGATAGTATACTAAACGATACTTGATGTTGTGCAATCAATCATGCATTTTCCTAGTTTATGACTAACGTGATGCCTCGAAGTCCACAGACAGAACTCTGCAGTGGCTTAATCTTAAATATTATTTAAGCTTTCAACAAGTGTTCAGATAAACCTGTGAATTAATTATATTAAGAGATTCCATTATTAAATGTTAATGTGTTAGGTGCGTTTACAAGTACTCATAAGTAAATATACACATACAATAAAGTCCGATAAACAGTTAAATGTACAATAATTTAATCCACCATGAACGCAATAAGCTAGCCAAATATAATATTTACCTGAACACTTTATGGTTGTATGTATGTAAATACTAAATATGTGATTCTGTGAAAATAGCTAAATGATTAATTATTAATGCAACATTTTATTTATCAATAATATTAATGATAGCGATTAATTTATCGATGGAATATTGTCACATGCCACTTTGCGGTGTGGGAAAGTTTGGAAATTATTTAATGTGCCTATATTGACTGTTCTAACATTATATAATTATACAATTTTGATGTGTTCGTTTACCATGTGGTAGTTCGGGTCAGACGCGTTGGGTGCGCGGTGCGCGAGGGGACTCGGAGCAGCGCACTGGCGCGCACCGATAACACTTGAACGTCGCAGTCGACTAAACCTAATGCGCTTATACATAAAAATTCACCATTGTGTTCAGAGGGGCTGCGATGCCTAGACTATAATAGATGTAACTAGCTCGTAGTTCGCTGAGCCGTGAGTGAGCCTGTATCATATTACATACTGCATACAAAACAGTAATGATCACAAGTTATTTCATGTTATTTGTCTACAGATATTTTTCTTACTGTTAAATAAGTAATTAATTAATTTATTTTGATTCAAATGAAATGTGATTTACAGAAAGTTCCTAGGCTTTAATTTGTAAATTAAAAGTTGCCATTTTTTGTATGATTATTTTAAATATTATGTTTATTACCAAACAACACTGAAATTAGTTGTCATTTTTTATTTATGATAACGTAACAATTATGTACATGAGCAATTAATATTACACATTTGCAGTAATGCTATTCATGGGCTCTACTGTATAAATGCAATGTGTGTGTCGTGTGACGAAAATGCAGTACTAAAGCCGTTTACTGACAAACTGACTGATACTCCATGCAGTTGTTGAGAGCATTTAATAAATGTGAGTGTACGAGTATATTATTAAATTTTATTACCTTTAATTTAAATGGGCATCGTAAATCATAACATTTTATTAAGACTGGGGAATTATTTATAATATTTAATAGGACCTATGGTCACAGATGACCGAGCTACATTGTTGTGGGTTTTGTTTGTCTTACTGGACATGATGAAGAACAAATCAGTTAAGATTTCCTTAGATTTTCAATAATATTAAGGTTAACTTATGAATTTTGTTAATTCATGGCTTTTACGTATTGTAATTTAAATGTACATTTTACATAATAAAGATTGTTGTTGTTAAAATAAAAAAAAATGGTTATAAATGTTAGTTTCATTTTAATAAACCTTATAAATTATTATTTACTAAAATATAACTATAGAGTACTATAAAATTTAGTGTGTTACAAAGTTTTTGGTGACTATTCTGCTCACAATAGCATCTAGCAAGTCGGCATCATTCTTCAAGTTATTTAATTTGTATGCTGCCTTCACGTCCTTTAAGTCTGTGAGCGCTCCGAGCTCACTGATATGGCACAGCTTGCCTTCAATTTGTGGAATAATCTTATCTGAGTCATCGGTTTCATCCGAAACCAGGAAACAGAGTAGAACTTCCCGGTCCTTATCCAGGCCGAATTTGACGAGGCTCTGTGATATGTTTTTGGATAGCGATAAGTTGTAGAGTATCTCCCCGTAGACTGTTTTGGTGACCATAGCGTTCTGGAGGCGCGCGACCACCGCCATGTTGGCCGCGACCACCGCCTGCAGCGGCGCCAGCAGCAGCCGCGGCTTCAGCGCCGCGCAGCGCCATTCGCCCTTCACGATGTTACTCCTCACAGCCTCGACATTCTGCACGTTCTTAAATAGGTACAATTTTAACGTAGTCTTCGTGTCTGGGTCGAGTGGAACGATGTAAGGTTCTGGAACCATTATTCAATTATATCAATATTCAGAAAGTTTTTGAATTCGCATCGTTTGAAATAAACACGAATGTAAATAAAAAATATAACCTCAAACTTAAATGTCAATGTCATCTGTCGGATGCGTTCTAAAACAATGTACGGTCCGAAAACTCACTGCGACCCGTACCTGTGCTTGTCCGTTTGCATTGTTGAATCCGCACTATTCCGCACGCAACCGTACCACAACTCCGCAATCTGAAAGTTCTGCGACACGCGCGAGACTGAGAATCGACAAGGCTGAACAGTGAAGCGAATGCGGGTGCTGCTGAAAATGCCTCACCTGCGCTTGCGCTCTGGAAGTCTCTTCCGTATGCACGCCATTATAATATAGGTGACGTTAAATTAGTTCTTGATACGAAAGGCTTTGCATGTGTTCGTGATAAGAAAACAACTTTCCGTAAGGAAACCATAGTCAAATCTCAAAAAAATTTTGGACCCTCCATACAAATCGGTCAACGGACGGACCGGCAAAATTAGTATGAAGAGTCCAAATTTTTTGCGATTTGACTACTGGTTTCTTAGGGAAAGTTGTTTGTTCATGAGCACATGCATATCCTTTGGTATCAAGAACTAATTTAAAGTCATCCTATGTATCCGGGACAAATCACACACGGTCATCTGGCCCCAAACTAGCAGAGACTGATATACATACACATATACATTTAAACATATACATAATATAGATATAATACACCCAAACACAGAGCAAACAAATCTGCTCATCACAGAAACGTTTGCTCTGGGTGGAGATCGAACCCACGACTCTCGGATCAATAGTCAGGAGCGCTAACCACTGAGCCACCGAGTCAGTTAAGTCATTCACCGGCATGGAGCAACTTCTTAAAAGTCCCATTCTAAAAGCAGATAAGATTTACCTGACAAGTCTGTTCCATTTATAGGGTATGCTATTCATAGTACTGTTGTGGGTAAAAGTGGCCAATAGACACTTTTTAAACGCGCGAAGTAATATGACGTGACGACGACGCCCAAATAAGAGAGGGAGGGACCATATGCACAGAACAGCATAATAATAATACCACCGGAATTCAAAGTAAAAAAATATAAAAATTGGGCCAATATTTATTTAGTAAGAATATGAGGAAAATAGGTGATACAAGCAATACAAAAAAATAATAAGCACCATATATCTAACTAAATACATGTGGGCTAATGTTATAAAAATATTTAAAAATTAATGCTTTTTATATTATACTATGAAACATGCCTAAATATATTTTTTACAAGTCATTTTAAATAGCTATGTATATATTTAAGTTATAGATTATAGAATTAAATATCTGTGATATTGCTAGGGGAGGCCTTTGTTCAGCAGTGGACGCCTTTGGGTTGACGATGATGATGATAACCATATTGCTAAGTATTTTAAACTTAATTAGTAAGGTAAGTATTGAGCTGGAGCTGGAGTGGCGCAGGTCACATCTTGATGGCGCTGCAGATGGCGCAGGCGGCGGCACTCACGCCTTCGGGCAGGCACTCCACGTGGAACGAGTGCCGGCAGTTGAACACCACCAGGTCGCAGGCGCTCGCCAGGTCGCGGATGATGATGCGCCCCTGGCACACGCAGCAGCAGAAATCGTCCGTCACCGAGATGCCCCGCTGCTGGCCGATTATAAGTTTCTTGTGCAGCTCAAAGTAGTTCTTCAGAGTGATAGCTTTGCAAGCCTCCTGGACTGACATCTGGAGATGGTAATCGCACATCATTTTGCCTAAGGAGTCCTTCAAATCCTTTATTTCACAGCCTGACTGTATATTCTGTATCAACATTCTGGGATCAACATAGTTGCCTATTCTTTTAAGCAGCAAAGTCACATATTCTGGTTTATCAACTGTCCGCTTGATGAGATCTGTCCAGAGTTCCCGGTCATTGTGCTCCTGGCAGAAGTTGATGGCCTGGTTGATGTCGTTCAGCTGCTCGATGATGATCTGCAGCGCCTCCCGCGTGTTGCCGATCCTGCCCAGCAGGAACACCATTTCTGGGTAGAACTCATTGCTCTCGCACACGTCTAAGGCCTCTTGTATCGGATAATTGTCACTGCACTTCAAGAATGGTAATAGTTTCTCTCTGGCATATTTGGCATACAATCTAACAAGCTTTCCGTGGTACCTTCCATTCGGTTCAAGTTTGCTGTATGCATCCAGATACCTGAACAGCAAAGCGTCATTGTTCTCCAGCTGTTTCTCCACAACTTCCACTGGAACCTTCTTGTCCAGAAGCACAGCAATGGCTTTATCACAGTCGAGGGTCATGAGCTCCAGGATCTTGTCATGTATCACATTGTACATCTTGTGTTGGGTGATCAATTTGAACACATCTTTATGTTGTAGTTTAAGATAAGCATTCAAGGCTTTATCATACTTTTTCTGATAGCAGTAGAGTAGAGCCAAAGCTTCCAAATATATATTTTTGTCTACTTCTGTGGTCAGCAAGTGCTCTAGGACCTCTTTAACTATGACCCCTGTTTTGTAAAGAGCGGGATTCCACTCTTGAACCAATTTAAGGAAACCCTGAGGATCAACTTTCAGATATTCATAAAATATTAACTCATACACATGAGAACTAAGTGCCTGCTCTGGAGTTTTTGGTACATATGGACTGATGGCTCGCAACTGATTTACTTCTGCAAACTTCAGTATCTGATTCTCCCACAGAACTTTGTCATTCTTACATATCCTAGCGCACAGTATGGCTGCTTCCCCATACGCCCGCTCTGACATCAAGTGGTCCAGGTACTGCACCCCCACTGTCACCACGGAGTGCTTGCTGGTTTTGCCCCCCACCTCCTCTAATACTGTCATTGCCTTCTCAAACCTGCCGTGCTCTGTGAGCCAGTTCACTCTGTCATCGATGCCGTAAGGGCTCGCAATCACAATGTCTTTTGGAGATACAATAAAAAACCTATTTTCCTCTATAAGCATATCTAAGTAATAGTCATTACAAGAATATTCTTCATAGCCCCTAATATTAAGTGTATCTGTTGAGACTTCACAAAATTCACAGTCTTTGTAGTCCGACACAGTAAGTACAGGCCTCTGCGCCTTGCCGGTCTCCGCGTCGCACTCCTTGGGCACTCCCAGCAGCACGAGCTGGTTGTCCAGGGGCCCGAGCCCACTGATGTAGTAGTCTGTTTGAAAAGTATACACAGGATCTACAAGATATTCGGTCACATCTCGAGTCTGCAATTCGATTTGGCTTCGTTTTCTTATCACACATATTCTTATAGTATCCACCCAACCTATCATCAGAGTTTTTGGTGCCGACCATAAGAGGTTGCACCTGTAGTCTTCTATGGATCTGTTTGGGCTTTTCTCCCACTGTATGAGGCCGAGCGAGCAGCGCGCGTGCAGGTCGTAGACCCGGACGCCCACCTCGCTGGCCCACGCCACGAAGCGCTCGTGCCACGCCATTGCCTGCACGTAGCCTTCGCACTCGCACAGCACTGTGCTGCGCAGACGGTTCAGGAACGTCTTCTCGTACAGTGTCAATTTGTTGTCACCTGTAAAATTATAACAATCAGGTTTCAATATTTTGAATAATTGAAATATAGGGTGCTACTTTATTAGTGCCCGATATTTTAGTCAGTGCTTCTACTCCTGATTCTGATCAACTTTCCCCAAGGAACCCATAGTCAAATCGCAAAAATTTTTTTGGACTCTTTACACTAATTTGGCCGCTCGGCTGATCGATTTGTATGAAGAGTCCAAAAAATTTTTTACGATTTGACTATGGGTTCCTTGGGGAAAGTTGATCAGAATCAGGAGTAGAAGCACTGACTAAAATATCGGGCACTAATAAAGTAGCACCTATACAGGGTGTAAAAAGACCTCTCCCGGAAACTTCACGGAGTTTATGTACGTCCTATATGAAGTTTAATTACCATTTTCTTTTTTTAAAAAAACCTTTTTTTAGACATGTGATCATTTTTAAGCACGCAATGTACGTGCAGCAATTCATTGACGCAAGCGTGTGTGTGACCGCTTGTCGTAGGTACCTACTAAGTTAGGCAAGCAACGTTGCGTCCTTTCGCCCCCACCGCGCCCCGTCCCGCGCATTTTCATGCGATTTGTTTTTGTGATCAGCTGTTGCACTTCGTAAGTTGGTAAATTAGGCAATGTGAGCTTATCCAAAAATCCAGACCCAGCTCCCGACACCATTGCTACAAGATAGGAACAATCATTTTTATTTGGAGTGTACCCTTAGAGACCCTAAGGGTACACTCCGGGGCCAGGGACTCCGCCCCTCTATCGCATATCCATCTTTAGAATAGGGTCATCATGACTAAATCCCTAGGTGCCCCTAAGTCTACTCTTAGTGGAGTTTTGGATTTTGGTTGCAGTTTTTCAAAAACGGTACATCTTACATAAAAATGTCACATGAGCAAAATTGTCTCCCTTGGTAGCCCTTACATGATACAACAGTAAAAAGGCGGAGTTGCGAACAAAAAAAAACTCGAAAATTTTCTAAGTCCCGAGCCCAAAAAAATAAATCAAAAAGTATCGTTTATTTTTGCATTACAAGGCATAGCACCCCTAAGGTTATACTCCAACATCAGCCTCACCGCTCGCCCCTAAGAATAACCTCTGACCTCATTGCCACTGCTCAAAGTTGTCGCTTTGGGCAGGAATTTTACTTATGCTTTTTAAGTCCTACCATAAACACTTTCAAGAAAGTAAATAAAACCTAGCGGGCCATTCACACAGATCTTCAACCGTACATTAGCATCGCCTGAGAGAGATAAAAGCTTTTGTAACAATCTATGGGGGTCTTGCCTACAAAGTTGTTAGTAAAACCTTACCTGGTAGACTGTTGTGGACTCTGTAGTGTTATGCATCCGCAAGTACAACACCACCTCACACTAATCCAACATCCACCATGCACACAATTCACAATTTCCATTACCACGAACACTTAACCGACGACGTAATTATTTGGCATAGTAAAAATAAAACACAAACTATTTACGAAAAACTAAATTATCGAAACAAAATACCTACTACGATCACCGAAAAGGATACGCGCGTCCGCGCGGTCGCGTGGTAGCCCACAGAATACATACTATCTGCATGACTCGCGAGCCGCGACTGTGCAGCGACGGTGGCGCCGCCGCCGAGCGCGGAGTGGCAACGTTGCCCGCGCCAGAGTTTCCCAACCGCGGGCCGCAGGCCTAAAGTTGTGCCGCAGATTTTATTTTTTAATAATTAATGACTTTGTAGATACGATATGTTATTGTTATTTAAAATGTGTGTACACTTTCTCGCGAATACCTTTTTACCATCTGGCATGCACATAATTATCTCAACATAAATTAACAATAAACATTCATAATGATGATGGAGGATACTAGGAAAACATTCAAATCCAAACTTAAATGGTGTCAGCGCCATCAGGAACAAATATTGATGGATAGGATTGCAGCACAACATGATAAAAACGATTTCAAAGGATTTTGGAAAAGTACCAAGAAACTTAACAGTAAGCCTGGTCTTCCGGTGAGCGTTGACAATGTCACTGATCCTAAAATGATTGCAAATATGTTCAGGGAGCATTTTGTTGTTAAATCAAGCCTGTCATGTATAAACCTGGAACGTGATGCTGGGCCATCATCCCCGGGGGATACCGAAGTTAGGTTCTCGGCGAAACAAATCTCTAAAATTATAAATGGTATGAAGAGGGGGAAGTCCCCCGGGTATGATGGCCTCAGCATTGAGCATTTGCAAAATGCTGGCCCTCATCTGCCCAGGGTGCTGGCCATGCTGTTCGGTTTCTGTGTGTCTCATTCATACTTACCGGAAGGCATGCTCAGAACCATAGTTGTACCTATTATCAAAAACAAGACTGGGGATATCTCGTCCAGAGCGAACTATAGACCAATATCTTTAGCAACGGTGATAGCGAAGGTGCTCGATGGTCTGCTTAATGCTGAGCTTGATAAGTATCTTAAACTACACGACGCTCAGTTCGGGTTTCGGCCCGGACTTTCTACAGAAAGCGCAATTCTCAGCCTTAAGCAGACTGTTGAGTATTACACGCAAAAGAAAACGCCTATTTATGCGTGTTTTTTGGATTTATCCAAGGCATTTGATCTGGTTAATTATGATGTGCTTTGGGCTAAGCTGGAAAGTACAGAAATGCCGCGGGAGCTAATACGAATATTTAAATATTGGTACTCTGGTCAGATAAACTCGGTCAAATGGGGGGAATCATTGTCAGACCAATATGTGCTTAGTTGTGGGGTTAGACAGGGAGGGTTAAGCTCTCCAAAACTGTTTAACTTATATGTAAATGCACTGCTCGAGGAGCTCGGCAGCATGCATGTCGGATGTCACATAGACGATGTTTGCGTAAATAACATTAGTTATGCAGACGACATGGTGCTGCTGAGCCCTTCGATCGGTGGTTTATTAAAACTGTTAAATGTTTGTGAAATGTATGCTGCTAAACATGGGCTAAAATACAATGAAACCAAGAGTGAGCTACTTGTTTTCAAGGCAGGCACCAAATGTCCTTCTCATGTTCCCCCTGTACTTCTAAATGGAACACCTCTTAAAAGAGTGTACACTTTTAAATATCTGGGGCATTTGGTTAATGAAAGTTTGCGTGATGAAGCTGACATTGAGAGGGAGCGCAGGGCTCTGTCGACTAGAGCGAATATGATAGCTCACAGGTTCCGTAGATGTACAGCATCGGCTAAAGTAACATTGTTTAGAGCCTACTGTACATCACTGTACACTTGTAGCCTGTGGGCTGCATATTCGCGAAAGTCGATCAGTGCCCTGCGTGTCCAATATAATAATGCGTTCAGGGTGCTGTTGGGGCTGCCGCGCTGGTGCAGTGCGTCGGGTATGTTTGCGGACGCGCACGTAGACGGCTTTCAAGCCGTAATCCGCAAAAGGTGCGCCGCGGCGCTCGGCAGACTGCGCGGCAGTACTAACGGCATCCTGGCCGTATTCGCCGCCAGACTGGACGGGGGCATTGTGAGGCACTGGATGGGGATGCACTCAGCGGTTGCCACGTACACCCACTGAGTCTGCATTCCTGTCTGGTGACTTAGTTATATTTTTATCTATTGTATCTATTTTTATTTATCATAATTTAATTTAATTTTCTATTTAATATAATATAATTTAGTTATTTTTGAAATTGATAGTATTAACAATTAGATGTAAGTTTTTAATTTTACTAACAAATTATATGGATCCCTGGGTCTGAAATAAAAAGATTTTATTTTTTTTTATTTATTTATTAGTAGCAAGTGATAGGGTAGGGTCGTAGACTTCACATAACAAATAATGTAGTTTTGTATGGAAAGTACCTTATTCCAATACTCACAGTTTTATTGTAATGTCAGATGTGAAAGCCGCTCCTTGCTGGCACGACTGTGAGTGTAAGCACGCGGTTCTACTAGCCCAAACGTGGACTTTGCCAGCCGACAAACTCGTGTTATGTTCCCTACTCATTTACAGTGCCAATAGTGCCATTCTTCACGTTGTTGTCTCCAGTCACTCGGTACGTGGCGAGCGCAGTAATTTAATTTAAAAGCGAAATTTTATTAATAGCGGGCCTAATGTTGACAAGTCCTGACTGAAAAATCATGTAGTGTGTGTTAAAACTCGGCTCGGGCTTGATGTTCGGTCTTCTCTTTTCTGCTACAGTGATTGAATATGCGTAACGAACACATTCTATCCTTTTCTTTCACGCACACAAAGGCGGGATCCGCTCTTTTTGATGTTTTTGTAAAAAAGTTTTTTTTTCAATAGTAATTAGGTAGTTCGTGGATAGTTCTACTCCGAGCTAGACCTGTGCTTTCGGTGACTAATTCGCCTAGCGCACGTTTCATAGTTTTTTTTTTCTGTAGGCTTTAAGTTTTTTTGTGTAAATAACTTTCTTTGCTCTGAATAAGATTAGGTATTTGTTATGATTATAACTTTTTTACTTAGATCGTTAAGTGTTTCTTGCTTTTTTAACGTTTTTAGTTGGTAGGTTTTTGTTGATAACTTTTGTGTTTATTTTTTGTAAAATGGCTAACCGCCCGTGTCGTGATCCTGTTAATTATCACTACAGCGCTCAAGAGTACGCAGAAATGGTTTTGTGTTATGGCATGACAGAAGGAAATGCCGATGCTGCTTTAGAACTCTATCGAGAGAGATACCCTACGCGACATCATCCGTCGGATTCCCGACTCATTTACAGTGCCTATCAACTTATTTTAGAAAATAGGCCAATAGTTCCGCAGTCGCAAGGTGGTGGGCAGCAGATCAGCGTGCGGAATGAAGAGCTGATCCTAGAAGTCGTGCATCGAAATCCACGTTTGGGGACACGCACTGCTACGCAGCTCTTACGCCGCCCGCCGTAACTTTAGGGTCTCGCACTCTACTGTCCACAAAGTATGGAAGAGGAATAGGCTGCAACCTTACAAAATACGGTGCTCCTCCTCATGTTTTACTGTCAGTGCGTCAGAGATTGGATGAAATGTTCAATGGACATTGGATTGGGTCATTATCTTTGTTTCTTTGTAAATTTTTTCAGTAGGGGTTAAAAAGTTAAAATTAAATAAGGTTTTGATAATTTTATTTTGCATTCTTTGTAAAGCTTGTAAGTTTGTTTTAGCCGCAGTGCTCCAGATCTCAATTAAATATTCAAGGTGGGATTTTATCAATGAATTGTAAATAACATATTTGACGTGTTTTGGGAGACAGCGAGTGATGCCACGTAGTGAGCCTAAAAGAGATGATAACTTGGAATGTAATTTTTCTAGGTGGGGTTTCCATGTTAATTGACTGTCTAGGATAAGCCCGAGATACTTTTCTGAGTTAACTCGATTAATCGCCTCATTATTAATAGTCAGAGGGTCAAAGGTGCCAATTTTTATATTTTTTGCGCTAAATATAATGAAGTTTGTTTTAGAGACATTAATTGTTAGAAGGTTGCTTTGAAACCACGTGTTCAATATATTTAAATCTCTTTGAGCTTGTTCGATTATATGTGTTATTTCTCTACCGAAGTAAAACAGACTTGTGTCGTCAGCATACAACGTGATATCTCCATGCAGCCCCAACTTGTTCAACGTGTTCCTCGTACTAACTATGGAAAAAAGAATATACTCTGTGAAGGAGCTCAGTTATACAACAAACTTCCAAACGACATAAAAGAAATTCAGTCTTCTAACTTGTACAGAAGGACTTTGAAACACCACATCTTGAAAGATTTTTCTAGATTTTAATACTGTAATTCTCTCATATACTTAATATATATAATATTTAATGTGTTTATATTTCTAAAATTTGCATAAGCTTGCTTAAATGTATTATTGTATCTAACTTTTGGTTATACCCAACCATAGTAATATGGTTCCTATCAATTGCTTTCATAAAACAAGTCATGTAATGGAGCAGATGTATATTCCAATGTACCGACAGATTATTTGTTTATGATGTACATAATACTTTTCTCTACCGTCCTTCCGACGCTCACGACAAATAGTTTTAAGCACTTGTATTCAACAGGCCCTGCGACAGTGCAGAAGAGATGAAGAGGAGAATACGTGAGGTATTTGATAGGCTGCGGGAGGAGTGCGCTGAAGACCCAACACTGATGCCTCGCCTTCATGAGGAGACGGTGCGTAGAGCTCGCCTCTGTCTTGAGATGGGGGGCGCTCAGTTTGAGCCGTACCTCATAAGATCAGAAAGAAGACGGAGCTAAGATGGTAAGTTTTGATTTTTTTAAGTTTTTGAACGAGTGGCAGCCGTGTCGTTGACCCGTGCGCGCCCCGCTTGTGTGTGTGTCGTTGAACCGCGTGTCCCGCTCGATTGATGCTGCCGCTTGTGTGCGTTTCTGGCAAGTTTACCGTGTTTCACTTTAGTTTTCATTGCGGATTTTTGCTATTTTATTCATTTTTAATTTTTAATTAAAAAAATAAATTGTATTCGGTTTCTCATGTTGTTTAGAGGTAATTAAAAATAATAAAAAAATACTTTTTTTTTTCAAAAATGACATCAAATTTTGCTGTTTTTTTTACATAAACGTATTCAGTAGCGTGCCTAGAACCCCCCCTTTAAGTTTCCGGGAGTGGTCTTTTTACACCCTGTATAATAATTGAATTATTCACTATTTATATTCAGGGCAAATCACACACGCTAATCTGGCCCCAAGCCCCAAGTATTATGGGAACCAGAGACATACATACATAGATACATTTAGATACATAAACATATAGACATACCCAGACACAGAGCGAATAAATCTGCTCATCACAGAAATGTTGGCCCTGGGTGGGAATGGGAATCGATCCCACAACCCTTGGACCAGCAGTCGGGTGCACTAATCATTGAGCCATCGAGTCAGTCATTATTAATTAGAATTATCAGCAGCTGTGAGCAACATAATGAGTCATAAAAAATATATTAACTAACAAAAGTAACTAATTGTTACAAAAGTTATTAGCTCCCAAAGTATTATAAAATATCCACATCTCATTAATAACTTTTCATATCATTACACATAGTTAAAAGTGTTTGTGTAAATTTTTTTTAATATGAATAGTAAGGTATTTATAATCTGCATTGTAAATGAGTTGTTATCTAAATACATACATACCTATACTTTGTCTTGTGACAGTTTTTCAATGAATAACTCAATTTAGTGTATCCTCAAAGTGAACTTGAATGGACTGTCATATAACACCAACACAGATATAGGCATAGCACATATTAGCTGCTCGCCCGTTAATAAATAATAATAATAATGTTTCTTCCAACATCTTCTAAATTAGTGATGTGCATAATCTTCAATTTTTAATTGAATACTTAATTGGTAACTAATGATTACTATTTACGTAATCAATTTGTAGGATACTCTCCAGTTCCAAGCCTCATTATTAAAATACTATCAGTAAATATTCAATATTAGTAATGGTAAGGTAACTAACTTTGTATGGGAAAACATTTTTCAAAAAATTGTCTATAGGTTTAAGTAAAAGCTGCTTAAAGCTTAAAGCATGATGAAACAAAGCCTCTGTTTTATTTATAGGGTGATAAAAAATAACCTGTGGTGTGTGCTGTGCCCTCAAACAGATGTGCTGTTTGAGGGCACAGCACACACCACAGGTTATTTTTTCCAGTCAGCATCACAAGAAAAATTAAGAAACAAAAAAATTTTTATAGCAATAGTAAAAAGCGCCAAAGCGCCAAAAACGAAATATAAAGTAGTATTTTCAATATAATGCAAACTATATAAAAACTGTAAAGAAATTAAATTCTATACCTGTGAGAAACCTCCTGCCGGAACCAGATTTGTAGTAGTAGGGGTCTAGGGCCACCGACTTGACGACGCGGCCGAGTGACAGGCTGTGCGCGTTGTCGCTGCAGTAGAGCCCGTACACCAGCACCTTGCCGTCGTCGGAGCAGCTGGCGATGTGCTCGCCGCTCAGGTCCACCGAGATCCTGTTGACGGCGATGGCGTGCGCCTGCAACTCGTGCGGCCTACTCTGGCCGGTCACGGCGTCCTGCGCCAGCGGCACCGTGTTGCCCTCGTGGTCCAGCAGATGGATCACGCCCCACTGCGTGCCGAGGCAGATGAACTTTGTGTGTACACAGATGCAGCTCACTGCGTCCTTCAGCAGAATGTTTTGGACGTCGTTGCCCATTCTATCGTACTTTAGTTTTGGCTCCTCATCGGGAGGTAGGCTGTCACAACTTTCTAAGTTGAGAGCCATGGCTGAGTCTTTATTAAAATATCACATATTTGTTTCACGACTGATAAAGAGGAAATAAATAAAAAATTGAGAATTCATTCCATTCGAGCGATTGTTTGTTTTGACATTGACAATGTCAATTTGACATATTGGCATGACATTGGAAAAAAGTGTTGCTAACATGGGTTTAAAAGTTTCACTGATGTGAGCGCTAGCTGTCGTCGTAGTCGTACTCGTCTACGGAGGCTTCAGTAACTTTGCTAGTGTACTTATTCCCTTACAACCATAGACAACACCAGTAACCGGAAGAGCGGTAATTTTGAATTTAAAAAAGTTTTGTGAAACTTTTCGCAAGCTTTTATGTTACAATACATACGATTTTGTTGGGATTTATTTACTCAGTTTATTAAATAGAGTTACTTTTTTGTAATGAGGAGAAATAACTTTACGCCTTTTAATCCACGAAGTTATGAAGAGCATTTATCACCATTTGGACGGAAAGTCTTGAACACATTAATAAAAAAATGGAACAGAGGTAATAAAAAAAGTGATTAAAATACTGCATTACTAATGTTGATAACTTTGTTATTTCTTGCTTTTAAATTTTAATTATACCTATGAGACTAAACTGTATAATTCGCAGGGCTAAGCACACAAGAAAGACCTACAGGGGCGCGCCTGTACTTTACAGGTTTACTTACGTATTGTATTTTCCATCAACCTAAGCGTACTCAATATTTTTCAGATTGTGAACGTAAATGTAACGATAATGTGACGCCCCGACAAGTTGAATATAATCGCCCTTGTCATAAAGTTTTGACGTGAGTTAAGTATATTATGATTTTTCTTTAAATTTGCGGATTAATTATGGTATTACATTATCTAGGTATATGATTATCTTGAAAGATAGATAGATAAACACATAAATAGATTTTGCACGCATACCTGCAGCCTAAAACGTCAGCGATCTCATTATAATGTTGGAGCTGCCGAAGACTGCTGTAGAAATGCATGTCGTTTACAATGTATATGGGTCTTACCATCCTTGCTATAAAACCTTAATTTTGTTTACCAGTTTCAATGAGAATGAAGTACCGCTCTCGTTCCGCGCCGACACGGCGGCGGCGCCTGCGCGTCCAGTCCACACGTTTCTGCTACAAACGCCACCAGCGCCGAGCGACGCGTCAGCACAGCCGATACTTCAAACATGTTCCTTGGCAAATGCAAGGAGCGCTTCTCTCAGGAATACCATTGACGACACACCCTCGGAGTTCCCGCGAGACGATGACTGCCGCCGCGGCTCTACATTGGCACCCACGTCTGCTGAACTTGTTAAAACCATTCGCTGCCAACTACAGGAACTACCAAATGTTTGTAATGACAACTTAGTACAGACTGTTCAGGCTACAGACAATGAGAGACATTCTTTTATCGAAGATACTCGCAGAGTAACGGATGATAACCAAAAGGATTTGTTTGTATTTCGTCCCAATTCTGCAACGGAGAACTTTGATGATGGTATCAATGAAGTTAACTTGGGAATGAGAGAAGAAAGTCAAAGTTTGTCGAAAACTGGAAATGTAGGGTGGGATGACATGTTTGACACTGAACTTCTCTCGAAAATAGACTGCGCAGAAACAACGCAAAATATTCACCTAGAAACTGTAGCAAAAGACCCATTTGATATAACTTTTCCCAAAAACAAACCAAAGAAAATGTGCAAACGAAAGGCTGTAGAATCAAACAGCGATAGGAACAAAAATGGCACTATGGTAACAAAAAACGTGAAACGCAAAAATCTGTCCAAAGTTACAGATTCTCTTCCCAAAAAGATGAAAAAGCCAGCAATTGAATTTTCCAAACAACTCAAGGAAAGGAAATTCAAGAAACAAAAATATACAGAAGCTGTAAATGATTGGCTTAACGAAGTTGATCCCCTGCACGCGGTAGAAGAAGACAATATACATTCTGTAAACAAGATGGAAAACGATGATAAACATTTAAAGAAAAAAATAGTTATTAACAAACATGAGGCATCTGAGACATCTAAAGACGACAATAATATCTCTAAAGAAAAGTCTGCGAAAAAAGTTGTGCAAGCACAGTTAACAAACAAAGATGGTGTTATGAAATTTGCAAAGCCCCAAAAAGTGAAAAGTAAAACTGACGAATCTCTTACTGAAACAAGAGATAAAAATGCAAGTATGAAAGACAAAAACAAATCAAAATTCGTTGCACCTATAAAGTCTCAGATACCCGTCAAAGATATATCATATGAAATCATAACTATACTCGAGGAGAATGTTGATAAACATTTAAAACATATAGTTAACAGTGAAAACGTGGATATTATTATGATCGTGGTCTATAGGTAAGACATTCTACTTTCTGGCCGCTTCGCACGCGCATACGATTGGGCACCGCTGAAAATCAGCGCTGTGGCACTAGTCACAGCATATCTATAGTCGGGGTCCATTTTTCTGGCACCACAGCACTCCAACGATTATTTATGTTTAAGTTTAGTTTTTCTTTTTTGTAATTTTTTGTTTTATTTTTTGGTTTCTTATTGTTTTATTTTTAGAAAAGACTTGTAACTTTTATTTTTAATGTGGTGTCGAAAATAAATGTTCTCTATATCTTGCTACGTCACCTCACCGTTACTTCAGAATTAGCTTGGATTTATTTTGTAAACGCTTATTTCCGTTGTTATCTGTCTTTTCCAGCAATGGGTTCTGTCAGCTAAACCAACAGCACACCGAAGACGCATGCGCAGCGGAGGGTATATTGAGCTGCGTCGGCGACCGCTTTCATTACTTCAAATTCAACGCCATCAAGTAATATAACAACTACTTTTACTACCACTTTGATAAATTGTAAAAAAGTTGCACATTCTCTTTCATTAACTTCAGGGACTTCATGCCTCATTTACTAAATAACAACACCATCGTTTGCTTCGACGGGAAAACGCTGCTAAATGTTTTGCTTTCGCAAAACATTGATGTTAGTTCGGTAGAATTTGTTGATGCTAAGGTTAGTTTTTCAAAGTTTTTTCTGTTTAAGATCTAGCCAATAAGTGTACAATTGTACTGAAATTAAAGTATCATGAATTCTTCGGTGTATGGCGTTTCAGATAGGAGGCGCGTTGCTGTCGCCGGACAATGTTCCTGAGAACTTTGCAGATCTGCAGAAGCTGCTGAAATTCACGCCACAGTTTACAATCGCCACGGAGTGCGCGCTGCAGAAGGCAGCTTGGTACACTGCTCTCTTACGAGACTGTGTCTGCAGTATCAGAGCTTTGCTTCTGGAGGATTCTCTGTGGGAAGTCTTCACCAACATCGAAATGAAGCTGCTGCCGATCATCGCAGGTATGTACCGTATACTAGAAATTGACGCAAAATTTTGTCTGCAATGGTTTTTTCTTCTAGTAGACTTCACTTTTCGAACATCCAAGCAGATATGGAGCGACGCGGCGTGCTCGTCGACATGGAGCAGCTCAAGTCTATGGAGGTCATCATCACGGCGCGGATGAAGGAGGTGGAGGCTGCGTGCCACGAGGCGGCCGGCCGCGCCTTCCAGATCACGTCAGCCTCGCAAGTGCGCGCGCTACTGTACGACGAGCTCCAGCTGGACTCCAAGCGCAACATCAAGATCAGGGAGACCGTCACCAAAGGGGCCAAGTCCACTTCAGAAGCTATGGTTTGAAACATGTTGACAAATTCATACATAATCATAAATCCGTACAGGAGTACACTTCAACGACGGTTTTTCTTTTTAACTTGTTCAAGAGACAGTAATTTCGCATGAAATTGTTTTACTGCTCCTAGAAATCTATCTGAGGATTGACTAATTTTGAGCATAATCGTATGTAGAGTCAGTTTATTTCGCAGAAATTTCACTTAATGTATCTCTATACATAACCTATTCGGAAATGATTAAAAATGCTTATTGCAGTTGAAGTCCTTGATGTCGGCACATCCTCTGCCGAGGCTGATACTGGAATATCGACACCTGCACAAGGCGCATGCGACCTTCCTGACAGGGATCGCGCAACATGTGAAAGACGGTGTAGTGAAGCCCAGTTGGTGAGAAGAACAGAACATTAGATAAATCAACACGTTACCCTGACATGAAGTATCAAATTAATTGTAAATTGGGACTTCATTCAGGGACCAAACCGCGGCTGCGACAGGGCGCATAGCGTCCAACAATCCAAACCTGCAGGCCATCCCGAAAGCGCCTTTTAATTTGATCCTGTTCCCAGGACCTGACGATAAAGGTACATAATAATTATACTATACTTATTGGTGTAAATCAAATATACTTATTACCCATGTACGGGCGCCACATGGCTTGCAGAAATTATAAGCGATGGAGAAGAAAGGTCCTTGAGTGGCGGCTGGGAGCTGGAAGACATTCCTAGTGTACTATATCTTGTAGGAAGCTGGTGCTCTTACACAGGCTAGAAGCGTCTTGAATGGTTCTAAGCGAAAGTTTCCAGGGGGACGGGGACAGCAACAATAAGGGGGTCAACAATGGACGTCTGATACTTCAGTGCAACAGCAAATGCCGTCGATCTCTTGCGATAGCACGGTTAAATGTGCCACACGATTAGAAGAAGAAGAAGTAGACGTATTCCGGTTGACATGAGGATTCATGTAGTGCAATATGGGCGGCAGGGGAGCAGCGGCAGCTGCGTTTCCGCTCGGTGTACGTGGCACGCGAAGGGCACGTGCTGCTGGCGGCGGACTTCCAGCACGTGGAGTGCCGCGTGTTCGCGCACGCCGCCGCCGACGCCGCGCTGCTGGCCGCGCTGCGCTCGCACAGTGACTTGTTCCGCGTGCTCGCCGCGCAGTGGTCAGTCACACCGTCACACCGCCACCGATTTACGAGTGTACGAAATGATCAGGCTATCAGGCATTCCATCTTAGCCCTCAAGGGTCAGGCACTTATAATTCATATCAATTTGGGGCAGACCTGGGGTTACAGATACTAACACAATAAATAAATAAATAATTAAAACAGCAGCAAGATTTCGTGCAGCAGGCAGTACGCAAGATGCTAAAATTACCGCTTTACCCTGTAGAAATGGATCACTCACTAGACCTTACGTTTGTTATTCGTCTACGTTATACATACATTGGAATGGAGAGTGTAATCTATCCTGGCCTGGAACGCAGGCTGGGCAAGCCGGAGGCGGAGGTGTCACCGGCGGACCGCGAGCGCACCAAGCGCATCGTGTACGCGAGCCTGTACGGCGCCGGCGCGAGGAAGCTCATGGACATCCTCGGCGTGCCCTACGACCAGGCGCTGGCCGTCGCCGCCAGCTTCAACAGTGAGTCTGAGTCCAGTGGTTGTGCTGAAAATGTTGGCAACGGGACTGGGCACGGCACGGCACACCCGCTAATTGGATGCTTCTCGTTTGGGTCTATAGTATAATTTGGTTTAATAACACAGCGTTGAATTGTCTTCTCACCGGTAGACTTATAATAGATAAATGCCGGGAGTCGCTGAACTTAATGTGTCCAGCAATAAACGATGCTCACTTTTGGACTGGATGCAGCGGCTCCAAATAAATATTACTAGATTTTCGAAAGTTCGCTGAAATGTAAATTTTTTGGAAAGTCCGTAAATCTTTGCAAGTCGTTCAACGAAAAACCCTAAGGATACACTCTGACCAAAACATGTTTTCCTCTTTCGAAATGGGAATCAAGGAGAACTGCTTGCATCAACACGAGGTATCGCTTGCAGAGACGTTTCCGTCGCTAAAGGGTTTCGGGCGCGCCGTGGTGGAGCGGTGCGCGCGGGCCGGCGGGCGGCTGGCCACGCTGGGCGGCCGCGCGCGCCGCTTCCCCGACATCACCAGCGCCGACCCCGCGCTCAGGGCCCACGCGGAGCGGCAGGCCGTCAACTTCATAGTGCAAGGTGAGAATGATCGTAACTAATATGGTATTAGCATTTGGCGATGCCTGGCTAAGACTGAGGTAAGTATACTAACTTTGGTGGTGCCATTAATCAACGGATTGGTGCTTCATTATTATCAGCCAAAAGACGTCCACTCCTTAGAGAACAAGGATTTCCACGCCGGCATCCAACGGCTTCCCGCGACATTCACTAGGTCATCGGTCCATCGAGGCCTGCTTACGCTACGTCTTCCGGTGCGCGGTCGCCACTCGAGAACTTTAATGCCCCAAAGGCGATCTGTTCTATGAGTTATGTGTTTCGTTATCTCTGAATATACGTAGTTCTACTCGGTGTAACTACCGACTATGTATTATAATTTATGGTTGCACGACATTTTTGGGACACGTAGACTATCGCTAAAATTAAAGTATTTATGTTCCGTTCGAAGTGTTCTCGGGCGTAAAGTCTTCTGTACCTCTGGATAAGATACAGCACAGATTGCTCCACCATCGATTCTCTTGAATTACGATCGGCTGCAGTGTAGCTAATATCTTCCCGCACCAGGATCGGCGGCGGACCTGTGCAAGCTGGCGATGGCGGCGACGGCGGCGGCGCTGCGGGCGGCCGGCGCGCGTGCGCGGCTGCTGCTGCAGATACACGACGAGCTGGTGTGGGAGGTGCGCGCCGCGCGACTGCCCGCCGCCGCCGGTGAGTGTGTGTGTACTGTGTGTGTACCTGTGCCAGCGGGCGATGTGCTGCTGCAGATACACGACGAGCTGGTGTGGGAGGTGCGCGCCGCGCGACTGCCCGCCGCCGCCGGTGAGTGTGTGTGTACTGTGTGTGTACCTGTGCCAGCGGGCGATGTGCTGCTGCAGATACACGACGAGCTGGTGTGGGAGGTGCGCGCCGCGCGACTGCCCGCCGCCGCCGGTGAGTGTGTGTGTGTCTATACTGTGCCCCCCCCCCCGCGCGCTTGTGTTGCTGCCGAAGCAACATGTGTAGTGTATTCTGACTGTGGCCAGGGCAGCAGTTGTGTTCTCCCTGATAACGAAGGCTGCCCCCCGGCAGGCGCGGTGCGCGCGGCCATGGAGGCGTGCGGCGCGCGCTGCGGGCTGGCGCGGCCGCTGCCGGTGGCGCTGTCCGCCGGCCGCAGCTGGGGCGACATGCAACACTACACTGCGCCCTAACTATTGGTCATATGCAAACGTTTTCCCTATAAATTGTTACTTGATTAATATTCGCTGATTTGTAAGAGGAAGGAGAAATAAAAGTAACTATACCTATAAAAATCTGTCTCTTTTGCACCTTGCTTCAATTTGACTTCGAGCTTCGTTACTCCAGAGTTTCGACATATTCGGAATTGATATACGTGTTTTTTTTTTTAATTTAGAGTCTAAAATTTTATATAGCGTTTTTGTAAATTCTATAAACATAAAAACCGATTTCATCAGAACTAATTCTGGAGTTCCGGATTTGACTACTCATGTATTTAACAAGGTATTCTATACCTTAATGGTTGTTAATAAAAATTAAAAGGTTAGATACGTATTAGTGTGTATTTTATTTTGATTAAAATTTACATAGTAACAAAATACCTATGGCGGTCTGATCAAGTACTATCAAACAAACAAACAGCGCACTGCGGTAGGAGAGACGAGGTCATCGAAAACATTACATATTGCATTTAAAAGTTCATGAAACACGACATTAGATATGCCACGTTAATAAAAAATAGAAAAAAGGATTATAAATGACAAATTAAAATTCATGATGTTTAATTAATTTTATCCTCAAACATGCCCGTTTCATATTACAGTATTTATACTATACATAATATACAAGTAAATTGTTAAGACTATTGGTTTTAATTTAATAATCATTGTATTAAATACCAAATCTACGCCGTCGATAACAGCACGCAACCACAACTTAATAATAGAACTAGTTTAACAGAACAACGACCCCGATTTGGGACCAAAACAATACTATGATAATGATAAGTACTCGGCTGACGTCGTCACACGACTTGCGTGCCCCAAGCTTGGGTTCTCAATCACATGACCCAAAATATATAATAATATCTAAATTGTGTAAATAAAAAACTTTATTTAAAAATTAATAAATTATCAATAGCTTAGTTAATATGATGTTATAAATTAATAAAGAACGTTTTATTAATATTAAATACGCATTAAAAATTATATCGTTTTTCAAATATAAGGTCAATGCTAGTTATCTCGTATCTTATGAATTTTCTATTCTATAAGTTCTATTAGTTAATAAAATAAAGTTACTGGTAGCAACTACCGACTATCAGTTCCAAATACAGTTTGCTATTTTCGTTTAACAATGAC
The DNA here is from genome assembly GCA_958295455.1 of Coleophora deauratella. NCBI lineage: Eukaryota > Metazoa > Arthropoda > Insecta > Lepidoptera > Coleophoridae > Coleophora > Coleophora deauratella. Next base: position 17,540,714 of record OY282397.1, on the reverse strand, counting down.
TACCAACCCATCATTATTCGGACTGACTGCACCCATTAAGTATCATGTTAGCAATTCACAGCTTTTACAGTCTATAATTTTGATTACAATACTTATCATTATATTAAAGATTAAAGACGTACTACGATTATAATTATACAGGGTGTTAAAAAAAGAGTGTTTGAAATTTTAAGTGATTACCTACTTAGAATCAAGTACAGAATCCAGGAAAATATTGAAAAAATCCACTCTTCAAATTTCTTTTTCAGTTTTTCATACAAATACTTGATTCACTATTCAGATTTAGTATGAGATTCTGAGTAACCCCTTAAAATTTCAAACGCACTTTTTTAACAACCGTATAGGTTAATTAATCGCACCATAATGTGATCAGAATGTATTCATTTCCAATATCGAAAACAAAACCATTTTTATATTACTTAATTACTAAGAAACTCCGAATTGCGCCGTGGAATGTACCTCTTGTACAGCGAATTATAATAATATATCCAGGACAAATCAATAACACACAGTCATCTAGCCCCAAACTAGGTTTCCCTGTATTATTTGAACCACAGACTGCTATACATACACAGCTAGGATCATAACTTGACGCCGATGAGCGTGAACAGGCGATGCGGGCGCACGGAGTAGCTAGCGGCGCGCGCAGAGGCGAACCCGTCACGTTCACTGGTCCCGGCCGCGCCGCGCCGCCGCGCCTGGTTCTCGGCCAACAGGCGAACGCGCAGCGCGTTGGGCGGCGCCGGCGCGTGCGACAGCATCGTGTAGCGCGACATTTCGCGCGGGAACCTGCCGACATACGAGAGACGTGGTCACAACTAAACTTAATTGGCCTATTTATTTAGATATTTACAAAAGTAAACTCACCTAGATATACTAAATCCATGTTCTGCAAGGCGCCAATAAAAATCATCATCTTCACCACCCCAGCCTTCGAATCTATTTGAAAACCCGTCTACATCCACATAGTCTTGTGCCCGGATGGCCAGCACACCACCCACCAGCCAGTCATATGTGAGCACAAAGCGGAATTTGTCAATACTGGCGCTGAGATGACGGGGCCGGCGCAGGCAGGCGTACAGGTTGGCTTCATCTAGCGGCAGCAGGTCCACATCATGCAGTATGAGGCACGGGAACTTCTCCAGCATCACTTGCCGCACTCCTATGTTGTAGAGCAAGCCTTTGTTCCATGGCTCGTCATCTTGTTGCTCGATGACAAATATTCTGAAAGTTACAGATGATGATAAAAGAGATAATTATGTCAATTTGATATCAATTTATCGTTCAATGGTTTTGTGACAACATATGGTACTAGTTCATTGACAATGCAACAGGTACTATTATTATTATTATACACTAGCAGCTCTATGAGCTGATGCGTGTATATCACTGCACTTGTGTTCTTTAATTATTATTTAAATATTACTTACTTATAGTGGATATTTTGTTTTCTCAAGAAATTGTGCATGTATGGTAGGAAAATATCTAACTGACTCTGCCTCTTCCTGTAGGGCACCAGGATGGCCACACTGAACAGCGGGTTGCAGTCCTCTGGCACGTAGCTGCCATTCGCCAGCGCCTTCACCGACAAGTCATCATACGTCTTTGGAATTTCCCAACTATTTATAGTTTTTGTGCTTTCTAGTATGGGCCCATACTTGCAGTCCGGCTTGCTGGGTTTCGACACTAGCTTTGGGCTTACTGCTTTATACAATTCACTCTCCAAGACATCCCGAGGTATGCTGGTGTAGTTGTAAGTGCCGTACGAGACAAAAACCTGTATAATGGAGATGAGACCTAATATGTATGCAACAAATACGCTAATCCGTATTTGCAGAATTCTGCTCAGAAATGTGCTTTTAGCCATTGACATGTTTTACTGAAAAATCTGTCAATCAGAGGTCATTCCTGATGAGTCTCTCCCACCCCTCTTTATTGTAGTTCCTCTTCATAAGATGCTTCAATACCCTTACTCACTGTTAACATTATTTTGTATGTACTCAATATCATCAATAAAATTACTGGTTGCTATTGGGTCAGGCTACACATCTTAGGTTAACTAATTTTTTTTTTTGCAAATGATGACTTATGACACAGGTGATAAATTTATTCAGTTCCTTGATGTGTACATAAGAAGGCTCCGTAGTAAAAAAATATTCCTTTATTTACTTTATCGCCAGCAGTCTCCAGTATTCTGACTTCCACAACCTGCGAATGCAGTGATGTCGGAAAGCACTGTGCTTTTAACGTGCTATTAATATGGACTTGTGTGTAGCAGGTGCCTCACACATTTTATCACTGTAAAATCATAATAAACACCAATATCGTTATCAAAAAAGAAAAAATCTACGATGTTCACAAAAAATCCAAAATATAAACAGACAAGAAATGTCAATGTCAATTTCATTTTTTTTGTTTTATTTTACCCTGAGATGGGGAAGGCAAAGGATCAGAGCCATACAGCCTAGTCCGTTGTAAATCTTTCGTATTTAAAGGCCAAAAGCCATTTCTTCCGTATTCCTTCGTCTTTATAGAAAAATTCAATTAAGGCCAAAGTCATTTCTTTCGTATTTAAATTTCCTATTCTTCAGCAAAATGATAGCACTTTTGATGAAGATTTCATGGACTTCTTGAGAACACTCGAAACACAGTCTTCACACTTTTATTTCATTATCCTACATATAAAACACTTAAATAGCACTTTATTAAACAATACACTATCAATATTATGCATTAAAAACCACGATATCAATTTTTTCGGATAATAAAACAAAAATGACAAATTCTTGCCGCGAGTTCCCGCCAAAAAGTCTTCAATTTCATTGCCATGTTGCCATGTCATGCACAATGTGTTAGGCCATTTTTACACTGGAATAGTTAGTTAACCAAAAACTGATAGTTGTTACTTGTTATTGTTACAAGAGGTGCAAGAGGTGTGTAAGAGAAAACGAAGGAACCCTGGGATGTTTTATTTTAGGGGGACTGATGTTTTGTTATGACGTTATGTATGGTTCATTCCAATCAAAAAAAAGCAAAAGGTAAACAAACATAGTATGCAGATGACATTGACATGTGTCAGTTCCATAGTAAGTTTGTTTACGTTTTGCTTTTTTTTGATTGGAATGAAGTATATGACTTTACTAAAAAAAATTTTTGCAGATTCTATTCAAAAGCGATCACGATTTTTTTTGCAGATTCTGTCGATGACGACATGCATGGCTGACATATGCAAGAAATAAAATACTATTTTAAGAGCACGGGCACAAAGCGTTTTGTTCACCATACTATCTACTCTAACGCTATATCTATTTCTGCAATTCTCGAAAACTTTAGAAGATCACTCACCACCAGATGAGATGATGCCATGGGCTTACCAATGCCATAGTAGATAAAAAAATATAAGAACTGATAATGAGTTTCTTGAAGAAAGTCGTTTCAGTATGATGATTAGGTGATAAGGTGAAGCTCCACCAAAAAACCCAGTCAACTATTTTGTTACATCCTGTTTAATATAGTAAATTATTTATCGTCGAAAAAGCGTCGGTGGCTAAGTGGTATTGACCCCATCCACCTTCACCAGAGGTCATGGGTTCAAATCTAGGCCAGTGCACCAATGAGTTTTTCGAAACTTACGTGCATTTTCATACAGACTGCTTTAACGGTGAAGGAAAACATTGTAAGGAAACCTGCACATCTGATTTCTAGATGTGTATGATGTGCGCGTTGCACACGTCCGTGGATGTAAATCTAAATTCCCTACGCGTGACCGCGGGTGATTCTAAGTGCAACACTAGGCAACCGTACCATACCTTGTGGATAGAACAGTTAAATGTGCCACACGATTAGAAGAATTATTTATCAAAAACATAAGACACATTTTCGTTATCCGTACCACCATCAGAAATATAGGTGCTTATTATAACTTTGTTAAATGTAAAAAAAGGACTGACTGAAAAAATATACGTTTCACATATAGTGTTTCGGTACAGCTAATATCTACAATAGAAGTTGTAAACCAAACCTTGTACCACTCATCTATTACCTACATTATATTTGTTTTTAATATATTATCACTCAAAGTGGTCATGTTCTAAATTATTAATTATCTATTAAGGCAAAATAGGACCAGATAGGACTGACCAAACATCATAGGATAACAGAACCAGGACAGAGTTCTGCGGTTAGTCGTATTGTAGTAACTGTGTGTGTGGCGGAAACTAGGATACTAGAAGTCGACGAGATAGTAACTCCTCTGCTTCACTTTATTAACCAGTTGTGCGCGAACGCGCAACTCTGCATTCTGTTTTGTTTTATCATAGAGTTAAATAAACGTTAGACACGGAAATTACTGTAGCTATCCTCTTTGCCGGAATCATAGTACAAACTCTTCAACTCAAAGGAATTGAATGGAATTCCTCGACGACAACATTTTACATATAAATATGTGTAAAAATTTGCTAATGTATATTTATTGCTCGTAGTTAATATTAAAGTTCGCAAAGTATATTACTAATATTTTGTAGTTCATAGAATTACATAAGATGAATTCAAGTTCTCATAGTTATACCGATAATGAACTAGTCTGTAGACCGTTGGAAAATTTGTGGGAATTAGAAAATTTTGTAGAAAACCCTCCGGCGTGGAGGACTCTTTGCAAAGAGCTTCGGCCTCACAGTAAAGAGAAACTAAAGAACATTGAAGTGAACGCCCAGGATGGGGAATTGCACTTGGAGAATCCACGCGCGTTCTGCCACTTCAACCCTAGCAACCAGCCCGTGTGGCGCTACCACGAGGATAGCCTGCCGCGAACACTTGTGTGTCACGACCTGGCCAATGGATATAAAGACGACAGGTACCTAGCTGAAAAAAAAAGATTTACGGTGATAAACATACCACTCCTCTTTCCTCTATTTTAACTTTGTAAATGTAATACAATGTCGAATGAATGGCGCTTTAAAAAATTAATAATAAAAAGTTTATTCAGTAGTAGTTTAACATTATTTTTGTGAAAAAATTAAAACGTGATCAACAAAAAATCCTAACTCTTTAATATCGAGAGCTGGAATCGTCGAAATAACAGCATTTCTACTAGAGAATGAGTGGAAATTTTTAGATGCCTACTATATTTACTTATAGGTAATTTGAGGTCCTGTTCTACAAGGTCCTGCATTTTATATATTCCTTGATGGTTGTGATGGCAGTGACAGTTACTCTGCTTGCCTAGTTAAAGGAAAATCTTGATTGATATTGTTAGTTAGTTACAATGGTTTTGTATATTTTTTATAGCTATCTTGACGGCAGCAGCAAATGGGATGCATATACGTTCTACAACTGGGCGGGGATCGACATCTTCTGCTACTTCAGTCACCACTTCGTGACGGTGCCGCCGCTCGGCTGGATCAATGTGGCGCACGCGCACGGCGTCAAAGTTATTGGTTAGTCAAATATCAAAAGTGAAAAAATGGAGCCAAGGAACTATTAGTTGCTTGGGATGGATGAATATCTAGAATAATCTTTATTTAATGCATCCTACTTATATTATAAATGCGAAATTATGGATGTTTCATCCAAATCCGTTCAGTAGTTTCGGCGTCAAAGCGGAACAAACGAACAAACAAACAAATGAACTCACAAACAAATAAACAAACAAACATCCATACTTTCGCATTTATAATATTAGTGAGATGAGAAGTGAGATGAGATGAGATTTTAGTTTCACTAAAAAGTTAATAATATTTACGAAATTATATTATCTATCAATATTATATTGCCAACAGGTACACTAGTGACGGAATGGGGAGAGGGTGTTCACTTTTGGAAAGTAGTTCTAGATTCCGAAGTATTGATCGAAAATTTAGTCAGCTACTTAGTGGCGATTGCGAAAACCCTCAAATTCGACGGCTGGCTACTCAACATAGAAAATAAGGTAAATAATAACTGTAGAACAAATAACAGCAAATAACTTGAAAGTGAACATGTGACTTACTTGATTACCTCTGGACAAAGCGAGTTCTAGAATACAGACCACGTTTAGGCAAGCTTTAGCATTGTGTACACTCCCTCGACTACTTGCAACAGTTGATTGATGCGCACGACAGTATTTGCCTTAGGGGAAGCCCATTCCCAACACTGAACTAATGAGTGCTGATGAAGAAAACGAAGGTGTTTACCTACGTATTTTACAAAACAACTGCGCCTTTCATCAGTCTAGTTTATTTTAATCCGGCAGATCGTCAAAGTGGAGCAGCTGTTGAGGTTCATCTCGTCGCTGCACCGCGCGCTGCACGCCGAGCTGCCACACGCGGTGCTCATCTGGTACGACAGCGTCACCGTCACTGGCTCCCTCAACTGGCAGAACGCGCTCAACGAGAAGAACAAGTTCGACACACTTGTATTCATTGTACTTAATTAGATATATATACCTACCTATCTTGTACACTGCTTGTACACACAAAATGTACAATTTTCATTAGTCTCTGACTCAATGACATCAGACTCCGATGAATTCTAGTCCTTTAGGAGGGCTGGATATCACATATCGTTCCTCACACGACTGTACTCCTATCTCATTTTTATTAAGTTCTTAAAAACAACCGTATCTCAATCAGAAAAAGACCAAACTCAAATCATCAAAAATCTGATATAGGAGAGTTAGTCGTGCGAGGGACGATATGATAGGTATAGTTTACTTTTTATCGTCAACTGGTTAGCTTTTAGTATCATCTCTTCTGAAAATTGTCACATAAGTTTGAAAATTGTATACGCCATCGTGCGTGTATGATTCCTTTGTATATATATTTATTTGAAGGGCCATTTTAAAAGAGCATTTCTATAACAAATTATTAAAAAACAACATAATAATATATTTCGCTGATATAACACTGCGGCTATGCAATGAGAGTGATTGCAGTTGTCATCAGCAAAATCGTCATCCTTGTCATATAAGCAGAGGTAGAAACGAAATATCTACACATTTTTGTTTCAGATGTTTCTTCGATATTTGCGATGGAATCTTCACAAATTATTCATGGTCCGAAGAGGATGTCGAGCTAAGTGCGAAAAATGCTGGAGACAGGATACGGGACGTGTACATAGGCATTGACGTGTGGGGTAGAAACTTTTACGGTGGAGGACAGTTTAACCTGCAAGAGGTAACATTTATTACATTAATTTAATTAACAGTATACATGATTTAGATCATTCATTCATTTGACTCCGTAATGTTTTGGTTAGAACTCCTGGTTTCCACGTTGAGAGTCGTGGGTTCTTTATCCAGATGACGATCTTACATTATTTAAGCAAAAATATTATAATTAACGGCACTGCAGTATTTAAGATTTCGTTTTTTCAGGTTTTGTTAGATGGTATCCACCTAGAGATGTAAAAAATGTTTTTTTTTTCTGAGATGAAAAAAAATACGTTGAAAAAAACATGAAAAGAAACTGTTTTTTTCTGACGCAGGTTTTTTTCAAGTGTATGAAAATAAAAATATCCTTAGCTGATTATCGTTGGATATGTATTAGTTGATATATCAATGTTTCGTTTATTAATTTTGAACATTTGGAACTAACGTTTTTGTTTTTTTAGTAATCAAATAGCTCAAAATATTCGGCACTCATTATTATTTAACGTTTACTGAGGGACAGGATTTCTCCAATCCGTGTTAGGTTTATGTTTTGGTTTAGTAAAACTAAAAGAAAACCACCATTTTTGATGTTTTTATTCCGTATTCTGCGTTCTCTGAAAAAAAGAAACAAATTTAGAAAAAAACCTGGGTGCTATGTTTTTTCAAAATTGTAAAAAATACGACGTTATTTTCGACGCGACGTGACGCTGCGCGGCCAAGTATTCTTTCTTTCTATGAAATCGTACGAGCTAATCCCGCACTGCACGGCAGTGGAACTGCGCCACGCGACACTTCAGTTTCAGACAGAATAACTAGCCGCGTCGCGTCGCGTAGTGCTGTTGCAGCGTAGTGCGTTCGTATTTTTCTACTTACTATAGGTACGTTTCTTTTCAGGCTATAAAATTAGCATATCAACACGGCCTTTCTTTAGCAATATTTGCCCCAGCGTGGACGTATGAGGGCATAGATCATGAATTTACTAGACAAAAGAAAGACCGCGATGAAATTGAGATGGGCTCTACTCTCACATTTTTAGGAAAGTATTTGTTGAGAGATCGAGCGCTTTGGGACAGTGTGTGGCCGTACTTATACACGAGGGTGCCATGTGAACTGCCTTTTCAATCTTCTTTTTGCCGAGGACAGGGGTTAAAGAGGCGGCATTATGGAGAGGTGAGTTTGATGCGCATAATAGTAGCTCTCTATCTCTCTCCACATTTACATCCATACAAAATCATGAATCTAAATTCTTATTTTATGTAATACGATAGAATGTGATCCATTTACTTACAGTAGCATATGAAAATTCCTTTCGGCAGACAGTGAGCCCAGGTGGCTGGTACAACTTGCGGCACATGCAATACCAACCGAATGCGTTGCATGGTCCCCACGGCTACCTGCTCTCCACTAAGCAGAACCTGAAGACCATTACTAGTGCTGCTAGTAAACAGGAGAATAAAGACAGTCCTCACTTACGCGAATCCTTGTACACTATGCAAAACATCAAGCCTTCGACTACCACCAGCACTGACGACAAAGCAACAAAACATAAAGAATCTGATGAAGCTCAACAACCCTTAGCGCAAAAGGAGCAAAATCCTACGAATCCAACAGTGTTAGAACGCAAGAGTAAATTTGACTTTGTCAAGCATTTGTTCAAAAAAAGGCAAACCTCGCAGGAGATTAGACCTTTGGCGCTCAGTTCATCATCATCACCGAGCGATACTGCTACCAAATCGTCCGGTCGCTCCATGACCACTATGTCAATCAGTTTGAGATTGGGTCATTCTTTCAAGGTCACACGATTAGGCCTCGCTTACGTTGCTGATGAGCTAGATTGTCTTGAAATATTTTTTGATGATAGCTTTTTGGGTGGTGCGTGTTTTAAGATTAATCCACGCGATGTAGAGTCGCCAAATGAAAGGTGGATAAGGCTATTTTATACAGATTTTCATTGTCCCGAAACTTTGATCGCATGTGTCGTGACAAAGAATGTACATGGATACGATAATCAATCGTTGAACGTTGTGATGCGAGGTGGAAGAGCAGGGCAACAAGACCAGGTTGTGGTGAATTTGCTGGGGCGGGATTTGCCGCAGACGCCTTACAACGCGAATACCCTCAATGTGGCGTTCTCGCCAGTCAACCCCGACACACCACAGTTCAACAGCTTACAGCGTTATATGGTCATGTATGAGCCTGGTTTCTACGTGCCCATTGAAAACATCTATGGATGGAAAGTCAGGTGTGCCCTTTATTTAATATTTAGGTGTAGATACAGCATTTCGTTGAGGTGGCGTGGATTTCGTTCAATATAATACTGCCGTGAATGTTTTCACATTTCTAGAAACAATTGAAAAATGGTTTTCGCAAACCCACAATATTTTTGAAAGATCTATCCAACGACACCCCACACCATGGAATAGTCGAGAAAAATAATTTCATCTTCACGAGTAGGGGAGGTAACCTTTCTTTTTTCAAAATTTTATTTTACTGCGTTTTCGGCATAATTAATATGTATATCTGTGCCAAATAACAGCTCTCCAGTACTAATATTGTCTGAGCTAAGCCTCGGACAGACATACAGACAGAACTTCATCTGCTTCGTTCGTGAGACAGTCGGGCAGAGAGCTACTGTGGGCGCCGTCTCCCTGTACATTTTTTATAAATCGTATGGGATAGGTATCATCATTATCAATACTTTATTCCCACAAAGTTATCACTATCTTCATTTTATATTGATTTTGTTACTGTGAACTTTCAGATATTACGAAGTGAATATGCCGGACATGAACATCCGTTCGGTGAACCTACACGTGGGTAATAATGAAGGAGGGCCCATACTCCTGGGCTACTTCGGTATTTGTGCCTGGGACAAACAGCGTACGCCGTATCCTGTTAGTATTACTTAATAAATATTAGGTAGATAGATAATACACTATTCATCATCATCTACGTGACCTCTTCTTCAATTCATCTCTCCTTACTTTCACCCCTACCTACTCCTTTTAAACTCATTCAATCCATCTAGCCATACCTTCTTTGGTTTTTCTCTTGCCACTAATGCCATCTTGTATGATTTTAATAGTTTATTCCATCCCTTTGTAGTTGAAATGAAGAATGTTAATGGGTCCGTTAAATCACTTGAAACTTTATGACCTTGTAGCCTAAGTGTCAAGAAATACACTTGTTTTTGTTTCATTTAAATCAAGCGAGTAGTTTTGAAGTTACGATAATTTTAGTTTCCGCCCTTTTCAAATACTTCGCTCGGGCGCGCCAAGCGCGCGTGACGTCATACCGCAACTCGCCGCTCTCACCGTACTGTGTTCTTCATACATTGCTATCGGATGGTCCCTACGTTCGCCCACAATAACATTTCTAACTGTAGTTTTTTTTTATGTGAATCGGTGTTACAGTAGTGTTACAAGTATAATCGATGACAGTTTTAAAAATTGATTGAAAAATCGAATGATTCCTTAAATAGACGAGTTAAGCTACTATTTCTCAAATAACTCCGATTTCTTTACCGCGGCCGCCGAGACAATGATTAAAAATGCAAAAGTACTTACAACTTATTTTTTTTCTTTCTTATCACAAATCTGTTGATCCTTATAAGATACCTATACATATATACCTACATACCTATTTTTCATTACTAGTATTGAAAAATTTAGGTAATAATGATATTTATGAACTTGATATTTCGGAAATAAGGAGTGAGGGGCAAGGTAAAAGTGATGGTGTCAAAATCACTTATGTCATCAACTGTAATATAATGACACAATAACGACACTGAAGCGGTCATGGCTCAGCGCTGCTTACGTGGTCGCGACGATCACGCAGGTTAACAGGAAAATAGATCTTCGCTTATAAATTACTTGAAAATCTCTAAGAAGTTATCTATAAATCTTAAAATAAGTTGATAAAATTTAAAATATTGTTTGTTTGTAGGTGTGGACAAAGCCCTCTGCGCGAGAGTCAGACTCGCACTTGTCCGGTTTTTATTTTTTATGTGTATCGGTTAACTCATATTTATTTTATTTTAGATTGGCTAGAAATAGCTACGGCGACGACGTTACTGTTTATGCAAAAGTTATCAGATAAGGAGAAGGTGATAGACACAACTTTTGGCTTTGGGTCATACTTTTCATGTATTTCTTTTGACTTTAAGGTTCAAAAATATAACAGTAAAAAATAACTTTTCGGGTATATTGGTAGTTGTATTTAAGCACTTTGACACGAGCACGATTTTCTAGTTTTTGGATTCGTCATTTTTAAAATTTTCAACGCAAACTTCATACATAGCGGTAGGGAGCGGTGCGCGCACTGAGCGACCGTTGCAGAGTGACGTCACAGCAGCGTGCGGCGACCCCGCGTCACTTGCCTACCTAAATAATTCAGTATCTCGGAAACTATCAAACGTATCAAAAAAAATTTTTCACCATATTTTTTTATTTTTAATAGAGTATATTTTAAGATAAAAAACAAAAATTGGTGGTATTCTTCATTCCTGTTGGTATGAAGCGTCTGAATTTCCCGATTGTCGCAATCTGGGGATCTTCAAGACGCATTATTTGAGCTTGCATACTATTTTAGACTAGGTATATACATCATCAATTCATCATTTTCCATCATCGAAGTTTAAATGCACCCAAAATATTTGCCACAAAAAATTGTCGTGTATTTTTCAGTGAGAGAAAGTTTGCTAGTTAGATAATTTAGAAATGTTATTAATTGATACGTATTTATAATATAATTAAGTACACAGGTGATTTTTCCATATTTTTTCAGACATAATCAGCCTAAACTCAAGCCGATATAATAATTTCAACCACATTTATGTATAAATATGGCCCGTTGTTGGTGTATAATCACAGTAGTATGAATGTATAATCCTTTTATTTATAACTACTACTGAATTTTATTAAAATAAAAAATGTAATTTGTAATGTATATGTAATGTAATATAAATAAATCGTATATACAAGCGTCCATTCGTTAAATTATTCTTTATATCACCACAATATATTTCCAATGCTGGTACACGGGTCTCTTCCCAAACCTAGGGAAGGTTCGGCTTTCCTTTACACATGGGTACCAATGGCTTGGTGAAGGTTGTGGAGCCAACACCAGTCAGAAGTTTTCAAGCCGCCTAAAGATCTCTTACATGGTTTAGCGACTGCCATCTAGTGACAGCAACCGGCACCAAAGGCTTCATGTGCCTTGTGAACCATGGAAACGGTCGAAATGCCACTAACGGTCAAAGCTAGTAACAGCAAGTCTGTAGTCAATTAACCAGCGTGATCGATGCGACTACGCAAGCTGCGCTGAGTGAGCCACAACCACGACCGCTTCTTGAGCTACAGCTACAACACTATTATCTAACCTGTGTCACAACAACTGCCGATAAAATCTTCATCTATTGTACACATATTAATTTATAATTCAGAATTATTTGTAAAAACTTTGGTAACTTTGGTGTAAGTTACACGTGCTGTATAGAGTTTTTTGGGCCCACCGCAATGCTTCGGGAACAGCACGGGTTTAAGACTGAGGTCTGCAAACACTTCCCGAAACGCGGCGGCTATCCAAGTAAGAAACTCGTATTAATTAGACAAAAAAACTGCGAAAAGTGTACACTGTTAAAAAAAAACTTACAAACAAGTAATATAGAGCGTTTCAACAAATAGTTCCTATGTCGTTATGTTGGTTCCCCTGTCTATCAACGACATCAACACGCGAAGATGCTTCTACCGATTTGATTAGTGTGTATCTGCGTTCTACGTAGTGTGTATCTGCGTTCTACGCATTGTGTGTCTGCGTTCTATGTAGTGTGTGTGAAAAACATTGCTGCCAACATAACGGCATAGGAACTATTTGTTGAAACGCTCTTTAATAAATATATTACGAGTTATAAACGCCAACGATCTTGATTAACCATTTTGTCAAAATTCTAGGGTTTTAGTTGTATTTTCATCACAGAAATCGATTTGTGAGAGATTTATCTTCGAAAACATCAACATAGGAAAACATAAGAGACGATTTTAATGTGTACCGTTTAGAATCCTAAAACGTAGGGCAAGGGCGCCATTTTACGTTTGGTGCTTACTGCTTAGCGATATCACCTTCAAAGAAAGTTCAGACACAGAAGATCTGTACTCAGTGAAATTATGTTTGAACTGTACTTTCGGGCTTTGAATGTTCCATTAGACACCTAATAGACTGTCTCTCTTTATTCCGTTCCGACTAATCATACTTGATTTGGAACCAATTTGGAACGGAACCTTATTTTGGTTTGGGTCAGCTGATTTTGACAACTTGTCAAAGTACGAGATTGTTGTATTCTATTTGTTGTTGTTTCGGTGTAGAGAAATCGCAGTAAATTCTTGAAAGTTTGCTATGCATACATTCATAATGTTGAAATATTAAAAATAAATCTATAATACAGTATCGTAACAGCAAAATATGCAAGTCAAATATCGCCACGCCGATTTAACATGTCGGCCGTTGACCACCCTAGAGGATGTCAATGGTTTCATGGAGAATCCTCCGGCCTGGCGGGCCCTGTGCAAGGAGCTGCAACCCCACAGTAGGCAGCTGATAAGGAACATAGATATAAACGCGAGGGAAGGGGAGCTGCAGCTGGAGAGACCGCGCGCGTACTGTCATTTTGATCCCGAAGCTAGGGAGGCTCCACGACACAACGAGGAAGATCTGCCACGGACCTTGCTCTGTCACGACATGGCTAATGGGTACCACGATGACAGGTGAGGTAAACTGTAGTTCGAGTTTCTATTACAAGGTATTTTTTACCTATGAATATAGGTTATGTATACGATGTAGTGTCCAAGAGATACATAATGATGAAGAGGAAGACCTACAACAAGATGGAGGGATGAATAAGGATACCCTCTGACCGAAATACATTGATGCATATGCCAGTATCACTTGGCCCAGTGTGCAAAATATAACGATGGAAAGAAGAGGTCAGAAGGTATCCTTAGGGGAAGGTGGAGGCTTTCGCCCAGCAGTGGGATGAAGTAAAATAATTATGAAAATTTAAGAACGGCATTCAATAAAATAAAATAAAGTGTAAAGTTATATACCTTGACTTGAATTAAAACTGGTCATTGCTAGAGACAACTTTTGATTTGAAAATTTAGTGAGGAAAGTGCTCAGAGAAACAATAATACTTAACACTATTGGTATTGGTAATAAAGACATTGTAACCTAAATCTATTTTAAGAGTTCATTCAGACATAATATGCTATAAAAAGGCTATTCTAAACAATGTTTATATCTGTGTCTGTTTTTCATTTGGCAAAGGCTTCCTCTGACTTTTTTCAATAATTCTGGTTCTGTGGTTGTCCAAGTTTTCACGGTTATCTTTATTATATCATCGTTCCATTTATTGTAAATTCAATGGTAGTATAATGTGGTTATTATTCCTGCAAGAGGCAAAATGTAATAAAAATCATATTTATTACAAACCTGTGATTATTATCTAAACATGAAGTCATATTTATAAAATTATTTTATAAAAAAAATAATTATAAAGCGTCTGAGAGTTAGATAAATGGACTGTTGACCCTATTTTTATTTTGCATACTGTTGTTGTGACAGGAAACTTTTAATAGGTCACTTTTTGTGTAGCTCTAGGTTGATGAGCGAAATTTTCACAGTAACATACACTTCTTAAACATCCTTTCACTACTTTCTCCATGTGATCCTTAACTTTAGATGGAAGAAATAATAAATTTTAAAATTGAATACATCTATAGTTGGTCACTAATTAAGTTCCGTTCAGCTGGTACATATCCGTCTCTATAACACTATTGGGGAATGGGCTTAGTAAACATAATGCACAGTGTAGTTCACCCGACAGTAGAGCGACGCGATATTCTCAGGCCCCAGGTCCTGTGGGTGTACTTTAAAGTTTCAACTTGACAGGTTCGTGGATGGCACAACGGTGCACGATGCATACACGTTCTACAACTGGGCGGGAATCGACATCTTCTGCTACTTCAGCCACCACTTCGTGACGGTGCCGCCGCTCGGCTGGATCAACGTGGCGCACGCGCACGGCGTCAAAGTCATAGGTCAGTTCCGGCATAGGACGTTCATAGTGCATTGAAACCTTCTTTTGGAATGCTGGAGATGGCAACTTACAGGATTGCGCCTTGCGAAAACACTCAAGAAAATTATTGGCACTGGTGACTGGGTACACTAGATGACTGACCGCGGCAAATAGTCCACACAACCTACCTATCTATAGCCAAAGATTATCTATTTTCCTTCTCTTTTTACCTGTGCTGTAGATTACTTTGTGAACTTATGATGATGTTAATGCGTCATGGTATGATCAAAGTCAAAATATTTTTTATTTGAGTGTGCTGTACGTATTCTTTTAAATCGTCAATCGAAAATCAAAGCTGGAATGTGTAATAATTTTGTTGCTAGTCAAAAAAAACTAGGACTCGCAAAAGAAAGTAGCTCGGGAAGATCTATTGGCGAATCAAAACGTATTGGAATAAGAGCATTAGATCTGACTATCTTCCGATGCCGCCTCCGATTCCGATCCGATTTTCAGTTCCAACAATACCATTAACGTTCTTACTGCTTTGATATACTGATAGGCCGTAATAATATTTAATATCGTCGCTCCTCGGAAAATGTTGGTAGTCTTCACCCTGCCACAGAAGCATCTGCCACCAGGATTTATCAAACTTGACCAGCTCTAAAAATGAATGTCATTATCTACAGGTACAGTAATAACTGAAAGCGAGGAGATATGGAAGGATCTCCTCCCGTCGGATGAGGAGGTCGAGAAGTTCATCGCCAGCCTGGTGGACATAGCCAAGACCCTCAAGTTCGACGGTTGGCTTTTAAATATCGAAAACAAGGTGAGTACATTGGGTTTAATCTTCAATCGGTGTGATGCTGTGACGTGTATTGTTTGAGTATGAAGTATTAGTCTTGTGGAACTCTGGAACTCTGAAGTGTTAAGCTTGTCTCCTAGAATTTAAGAATGGCTGTTCTTTCTTACATCTTTAGGAAGCAACAAGCGAGCGCGTAGTTTTATTTATTTATTTACAAATTTATTGCACACTTAAAAAAAGATATACACACATGATTATAGTTTTCCCGTTATATTGAAGGCTTCTTCCAGCTGTGGGACGCTATGGGTCTTTAATGTTGCGCACATAACGCAGTTTAACTCGGAAGCGTGGAGAGATAATTCTGTACTGTACAGCCTGTTTTAAGAGAAGTAGCCTATCCCTCCCTATCTAAGATAAGAATCAAACTTCATTCCTATGTAGCTAGGAGTACACTTCTCTTAACAATGTTTAACTAGGGGGCGAATAAACGAACGAAGGTAGAACGATGTTTGACCCGGGATTGTCCGCGCAATCGAAGGCTCCCCTCGATCGCAGGTCCACATGCCGGAGCGGCTGGTGCGGTTCGTCTCCGCGCTGCACGGCGCGCTGCACGCCGCGCTGCCGCACGCGCTGCTGCTGTGGTACGACAGCGTCACCATCGAGGGCCGCCTGCAGTGGCAGGACGCGCTCAACGACAAGAACAAGTAAAGCCATCTGGAACGACATTACACACGGAAAACTTAGCAGCCAAGCATGTTTGGCCACAGAATTATAGTGACTGTTAGATTAACCTCACTGTTTACAACCCATATCATTTCCATTCGAGGCATTTGGTCTTAGCCCTCACTGCGCTGCCTATTGGTCCAGTAATTACTTTTCATTAGGTGGACCGTAATCTTTTCACGATGTATTCGAATACTACGATCGTGAAACCTTCCCAAGGGACAGAACCGGTTGCCGTCTGGCGTTCCAGGACCATGATCAAGGATTTGAGAGATAGATGAAAGAGACTGAGTTCTGAGAATGATTTTGCGTGATCAGGGCATTCTTCGACGCGTGTGACGGAATCTACACCAACTATTCTTGGACGGAGGAGCAGATCGCGAGCAGCGTGGCGGTGGCTGGAGACCGCGTGCGGGACCTCTACATAGGCATCGATGTCTGGGGGAGAAACTTCCTGGGCGGCGGGAAATTTAATCTGCAGCAGGTTGGATATTAGTAAATACCTTATCATTTATAAAATATATTGATGGTATGGCAGGATTACATGATCAAATGGTGATAGCTAGTTTACCAGGATTAGAAATTGCCCGACAAAAACTCTGAAGGTGGAAACTGTGGAAATCACGTAGAAGGTCATGGTGGTCTTTAAAGATTCTTTAGGATTCCTATTTAGTTTTGATCGTTTAAGATGATTTGGGTACGGTTATCGGTGACAGTTCGGTACACATATACGTATGAATCGCGACTTGGAACAGATCTATAACCGACACGGTGGTTTAAGGCACACGGAAAAAAAGGTTAGGTATTTTGGTTCAAGAATATTGGTTGGAATATTTTTCGACAATTTATTTTGGAACAAGATAATGTCCCCTGGTAAAGGTAAATGATAAAGGTAAAGGTAAATGATAAAGGTAAGGGTAAAGGTAAATGATAAAGGTAAAGGTTGCGGGAAGCCGTTGGATGCGGGCAGCGCAGGACCGGTCGGTGTGGAAATCCTTGGGGGAGGCCTTTGTCTAGCAGTGGACGTCCTTCGGCTGACGATGATGATCAATGCCCCCTGGTCAAGAGAAATATGATCTTCCATATGGCGGAGATAACCAATATTCTCGAATCAAAATAACCAATTTTTTCGCGCAGGCTGTTGATGATGATTCCAAACGCGCATTCCAGGCGGTATCAATAGCGCACCGGCGCGGCTGCTCGCTGGCGGTGTTCGCGCCGGCGTGGACGCACGAGGCGCTGGACCGCAAGGGCGGCGGCGAGGCCGACAAGATAGAGCGCGGCGCCGCTCTGGATTACTATCACAGATTCCTCCTGCGGGAGCGCGCGTTATGGGGCAGCCTGTGGCCGCTGCTGCACACGCGGCTGCCGGCCGCGCTGCCCTTCCAGACCTCCTTCTGTCGGGGCCAGGGCAGGAAGCGACGCCTGTATGGGGAGGTGGGTTCTGATGCATGTTGGCTCGTTGTTTCTATCAGCAGAACTATTTTTATACATTTACAGTATTCTATACAAAGTTGGAGTGAAAATTAATGTTATACTGGTGGAAGATATCTTTACGTAACGTTTGAGTTCACCCGAGTGACGAGTGAAGTAATGCAGGTTGGAAGAGGTAGCCAGTGTGGTTATTGGCATACGAGATGTTTACAAGGTATTCCATCTTAGCCTTCAAGGATCAGCAAAGCATTTATATTCTTGTGTAATAGTTACAGTTAATTATTACAACGTATGGCAACAATTTACCATTTTCTATAAAATAAAAAAGAAATATCGTTCGTCTTCTACAATCCTAAAACTAAGCACACATCAGGTGCTGAGCCCCGGGCCGTGGTACAACCTGCGGCACATGCAGTACCAGCCCAACGCGGCGCACGGGCCGCACGGCTACCTGCTGTCTACCAAGGAGAACATAAAGAACGTCTCCCACTCCTCGGCACACTCCACACCTGACAAGCCAGCCTTACCACATTTGCGAGCCGTCTTGCACGGTCTACTGGCCCGCCGCAGCTCCCACTCCCGCCACGACGCTAAGCTACGTCTGGCCTACGTAGAAGACGAGCTCGAGTGCCTGGAGCCGTTCTTCGAGGACAGCTTCGTGGGCGGTAGCTGCCTCAAGGTCAACCCGAGCGACGGGGAGTCTCCCGAGCATAGGTGGATTAGGTTGTTCCACGCGGATTTTGTCTGCGAGGAGGCGCTGGTGGCCTGCGTGGTGACGAAGGCGCTGCGTGGTCATGAGGTGCAGGCGCTGGACGTGGTGCTTCGGGGGGTGCGTTTGGGGGCGCCCGCTCAGGCTACGCTGCTGGGGGGCGCCCGCGCGGGGGGCGCCGGGGACCCGCCCGCCGACAGCGTGGCGCTGCTGCCGCTGCGACCCGAGTCGCCACATTTCAAGAGCCTGCAGCGCCATCTGATGCTGCAACACCCCGAGTTCTACGTGCCCGTTGAGAACCACTACGGCTGGGTTGTCAGGTGAGGCGCCACTGACTTTAGTACTTTAATGGACGTTACTATTATGTGAATGGTCATCAACACTTACCACCAGGTGAGATAATGTCAAGGGCTTACCAATTTTGACAAAAAAAATCATTATCGTCAATGAAAATGTCCATCGTTAAACACAGCAGGTCTCCTAGATTCTGAGCAGCCAACTAGCAGGAATCTCAGAACCGTGCAGGGAGCAGAAAGAAGCCACTATACTCAGAATCAAGAAGACATATACTATGTGTGAAAATCTATACGAGAGACATATGTTCATAAAATGACGATTTACTGACAGTAGCATAGATTTTCCAGTAGCATAGATTGTCCAGTAGCATAGATTGTCCAGTAGCATAGATTGTCCAGTAGCATAGATAAAAATACCATAGATTATGAGCTATTGTTGGCAATATGTAAGAAGCTGTTTGCCAACAGGTACTACGAGGTGGTAATGCCGGGCATGTCGATACACTCGGTGAACCTGCGCACCCGCCAGCCGTGCGGCCCCACGCTGCTGGGCCACGTGGGGCTGTGTCCCTGGCGCGGCCACGACGTGGACCACTCTGGGAACACCTCGCGCACCGAGCTGTGCGTGGACCGGGCTACGACCACGTGATGAGGGGGGCGCTCTGACGGACACTGCTCGTTTTTTGGTTTTCGCCCTTTCTAGGGCAGGCTAAGGCTCCATGGCCATACCGCCTCGTCTTTAGTTGTGACTGCGCGTTATATGGCTATAGTGCGTTCCGAGGGTACGCTCTGACAGCAACCGTTCACTCTGACAACAGGATAGCAATAAAAATAGCAATAGCAATAGCAATATAAATCGCGTAAGTGTAAAAGAGAAGGTACGAAACGATTGCTGTCAGAGTGCACCCTTGGACCGCGACCCCACAGTTCAACGTGATATGGTTGCAACGTGACGGTCTCTTAGGTTGAGCTACGTTTTCCTGACATTTTACTGAAATATTATACTTTTGTATGGACTTAAATAATTTGTACATTTAAATCATTGAGAAATAATAAATGAATTGATATATTTTTGTTAAAAACGCTTTCATTTCTAGCGTAGTACTCTGACCAACGAGACGAATGCTGCTTCTGCGCCTTCGTCCAGCAGCTCAGCTACACCACATTATAAGCTTTATCTTCTATCATAGTCTAGGTTGTCCTACAGATGGTTTTGATTAAACAATTTGGGCAATGAGGGCCCTACCCACGCAAACAGGAGGTGGTGAACGTTTAATGCGTTTACTGTTCACGCGTTCAAAATGCTTCTCGTTTTTAACCGACTTCAAAAAAAGGAGGAGGTTCTCAATTCGTCGGAATCTTTTTTTTTTAATGTATGTTCACCGATTACTCGAAGACGCCTGAACCGATTTGGAACATTCTTTTTTTATTTAAACGGGTATACTTCACAGGTGGTCCCATAAAAATTTTATCGAACTCGATTCAGCGGTTTTTGAGAAAATCAACAAAAACATAGCAAAATTGGAGTTGTTGCGATTGAAGTCGGTTGTTTTTAACGTATTCAGCGTGGTCAATTATGTATTTATGGTTACATGGTAGGTAGACAACAAGCACTGTACCAACTATTATCTTATCTGTGACTGTACTCGTATTAACAATTAAGATTATTTTATCCCAGCAAAATTAATAGTTACTGAGATATTGTAAAAACGTATTGATACATTTGACTGACTCGGTGGCTAAGTGCGGTTAGCGTTCCTGACCTCTGATCCGAGAGTCGTGGTTTCGATTCAAACTTTTCTGTGATGAGCAGAATTGTTTGATCTGAGTCTGGGTGTATTATATCTATATATGTATGTATTTAAAAGTATATGTGTATGTATATCAGTCTCTGGTTCCCAAGATACAGGGAATCCTAGTTTGGGGCCAGATGACTGTGTGTGATTTGTCCCAGATATTATTATTGATACATTTAATGCCGAAACTACTTAACCGATGTTACTGTAATTCAGCGTATAGAACATAGTAGAACAGAGCTAAAGGGGATTTTAGTGAACGTCTTCTTGTGCTCTAAAAGACAGTCATTATTATTATTATCGTATGGCCTTTCTTAGTTCCTGCTTCAATGAAAATAATGTCATAAAAACAATATATCCACGCGGGCGGAGCCGCAGGCAAAAGCTAGTAATTCAATACATTATACTAGAATATCTGCTTTACTTTTCAACCGATTTCAAAAAAAGGAGGAGGTTCTCAATTCGTCGGAATCTTTTTTTTTTGTATGTTCACCGATTACTCGAAGACGCCTGAACCGATTTCGAAAATTCTTTTTTTGTTTAGAAGGGTATACTTCAAAGGTGGTCCCATATAAATTTTATCGAAATCGATTCAGCGGATTTTGAGAAAATCAACAAAAACATAGCAAAATTGGAGTTGTTGCGATTGAAGTCGGTTGTTTTTAACGTATTCAGCGTGGTCAATTATCCTGTCCTGAGGTTCATGGAACGAATGAGAGGCAATACAACTCCATTTTATGAGAGCTTATCGCTCAAAACTTCAATAGGTATTGTTGGATTCCGTCCACTTACCTACCGTTTGCAAGTTACACTTACAAACTCATCAAAGCGTATCGTTCATTGACCCAGGATGACGACTCATCGGTTTTCATGGTGTCCTTAAAAGGTTCTCCTCAAATACAATATTAACCGCCTTCCCTTGACCTTGTCGTTAGGAAAGGTTCCAAATACTGAAGAAAAAACCATTTTCATTAACTGTCGATAACTTATAAGTCAATTTGCGAATTTGTAAGTTAAGCGATTTTTTTTTGTGATTTGGGTCCTATCTCTTTTTAAATGTATAAATAAACTTTAAAAAAAATTTTGGAGTGAGTTTTTTGGGCCCCGCTCACGGGTCTTCTCTTCTCTCTCCGCAAACGCGAAGATGTGTTGAAGCGAGTTTCTTTGGGCTCGGCTCGACCTTTTTCTCTCGGTTCGCAAACACTTCCCGAAACGTTGAGTGTACAAAATCCGCGCGGTAGGAACTTCGTACTAGGTAGAAAAGAATGTCGTCATATGCAAAGCATCTACTTAAATAAATAAATGATTTTGAAAACAAGTTCCAAGTAGAAGAAACTTCGTATAAGAGGAGGAACACAAATACAAATACAAATCTTTGTTTGCGAGAATGCATGTGTGTTTACAGATGGTCATTATAAAAACAAAATATGATCAAATACGTTCAACCACATTTGGCATGTAAAAAATACAAATTAATTTAAATATAAAATTTCGTAAAAAAATTAGGAAATTAATTAAATCTGATTAGTCAAGTCATACAAAAATCAAAACATAAATTAACAAACTCCGTCAAAATATTAATAACTTAATGTCCAATAGAAAATAAAATAAAAATAAAATAAAATATGTCAAATTAAAATGAATGTCAAATATAATCATAAATTCAATAAAATAATATCATTATAATAATCATTAGGAAAATGTATATTTTTTAAATTCATCGACACTATAAAAGCAATTTTCTGATAGTAATTTGTACAGTCTTTTCCTAAATAGTTTTTCTGGCAGCTCTTTCAGTGCATCAGGCAGCAAGTTATAAAGTTCAATGGACATATTGTAACTATTTCTTTGAAAACAGGTTGTACTACATTGAATGCTTGCTAGGCGATTAGGTACCTTGTTGAGAAATTGCAGGTTTCAATTTTTTTCTACTAGCTACCTATACTTGGGGAACAAAAATATTTCCCTATTGACAGACATCTTCTATAGGGGGTAAAGAACACGTTAAGTCTTAACCACTTCCGGTCTAGTCGCTACTGGCTTCACATCAGGTGGTTGCGGGTTCGATTCCGGCGGGACTCATATAAATCAGTTTAGTTGGTGGCCTTTTTTAAGTCCGCTGGCTAGCTACGCTTACTACTACCATCTTATCTAATTCTTGCCACCAAACATCAATGTTAATAACATTGATGTGTTCCGGCCTGGAAACGAGATAGTCAGTTTCCCATTGCGTTGCGAGAATGGAAGCAATACCAATATTCCCCATATTGGTATTGCTTCCATTCTCGGTATCACCATCACTTACCACCAGGTGATATTATAATGTCAAGAGCCTAAGGCTAAAAGATAACTGACCCTAATTAATGTTAGATATATTTAATAGGTATTGTAGGTAAGTATTTAGGATAATTTTCGAAGAGGCACGTAAGGCGCCGTGGCGGCACGCGCTGAGTGTGCAGTTTGTTAGGTATAATACATATGTGCCTATGCAATGTCGTTCTTATCGATATCTGCCTTCGCTTTTATAATGACCATGCTGAATACGTTAAAAACAACCGACTTCAATCGCAACAACTCCAATTTTGATATGTTTTTGTTGATTTTCTCGAAAACCGCTGAATCGATTTCGATAAAATTTATATGGGACCACCTGTGAAGTATATACCCTTTTAAACAAAAAAGAATTTTCCAAATCGGTTCAGGCGTCTTCGACTAATCGGTGAACATACATAAAAAAAAAGATTCCGACGAATTGAGAACCTCCTCCTTTTTTTTGAAGTCGGTTAAAAATAACTCATAGTTATAATAATGCAATAAAAAAGGCCATAAACGTGTTGAATTTATTTGTTACCCCAGGGCTCAACTGCGAGGCTCAACTTACAGTGTAGGGTTCCGTAGTTTAAACTTTAGTGGCTACGAATCCCTATTATACTGAAGCAATTTTGTGACTCTGACTGTTATAATTAAATACTAGCTAGTGCGCCCCGGCTTCGCTTAGGGAGTTGGTATGAGATCGTGTGGTAGTTGGAATAAAAGGAGAAAGCTTATAATCTAAGAGGTATTTTTTTATTGAAAATATATTCAAACTATTTACAATGTGTTAACAACCCATATGGTCCCCACTGCAGGGGCACGGGTCTCTTCTCATACCTCGGAAATGTTAGGCCATACTCCACACACTAAGCACGCAAATCCAGGTTATGACCGTGTCTGTAGTCAGTTAACCTGCGTGATCGACGCGACCACGCAAGTTGTACTGAGCGACGACCGTTTCTGCTACAGTATTTTTTTATAAAAACATTTTTCATTTTGTTATCCGGGTACATATTTTTCGACTTCCCCACTCGAGAGCAAGCTACGTACAGCTGACCGTGAGAAAAGCAGGAGTCTTCATTCCAGAACATTCCACAACATTAGTTACCACCTCCCCCCTTAGCCCTACCCCTCAGCCCCCTCCACCCGCACCTCAGCTCCCCCCCCCCCCGCAGCTCTCGAACAGAACTTTTTGCCACCCACACCCTCCCACTTTCATCCACCGAGACCAAACTCTTTTACTTTCGAATGTACACCAAGGGCTATCTATCACTACAATCACGAGTGGTTGGCAGTGAATGGTTTTAGAGAAAAAGCTGGACATACTCACACACACTAGATTTTTATAATAATTATATGTATATTGATTAGATAAGTCAAGATTGCAAGCTAGCCACAACAGCATCCTGAGAGTAATAGTGAAGAGATATGAATCTCCACGGTTTTCGTATTGCATGCGTGTACTGGTCAGGCAGGCTCCTGCAACTAGTGCACACATGGAAGGCGAAATCTTTCCATTATTGTGTTTTTATTTTTTATTTATTAGAAATCTGGTTTTACTAACATTTGTTTATAAGAATCTTACCAACATTACTTGGACCCTGTAGTCTGAATAAATAATTATAAATAAAATAAAAATATTTTTTTGATTTCGCACGTAATTCAATTACGTTCATGCTTATTCTTTTAAATTGCATATTAGGTACAGTATTACACATTTAATAAGGCTTACCGATGTACCTGTGCAGTAGACAAATTTTATTTACGCGGGAAATTGATGAATCAATCAAGTAGCTTCATTGTCACCCGCCATTACACTTTGCTAAAATCTCTGCCGCTATTGGCTGATTGATTTCGCGCCTTATTCAATGAAAACGTCAGCTGTCAGAGAACTGTCACCGCGCGTTGATTGTTTCGGGTGTTTCCGTCGATAGTTTGTTCTTGTCTGCGCGAACGAAGATTACCGACGCGCTTTATTTTTTGTGTACTACTGTACGCATGGAAATGCTGTCAGTGATGCATGTATTTCAATTAATAAACATATTTTCCTTGATTTTGTTAACAAACCCTATTGTCCCCACTGCTGGGTCACGGGTCTCTTCCTATACAACCAAGGCTTCCACTAATGTCAGTTACAACAAATTCCCTCAAAAAAAAATCGTTCGATGTACTAACTGATCTAAGTACATACTTCTATTTTCTTAACGTTTTTTTAATTGTTCAGCTGGTACGCCAACTGTGTACTGTGTAAATAGTCACAATTCAAATTGTTAATTGTCACAATACAAAGTCGGTTAATAATAACATATTTATGACACTGCAATGTGTGAATTTTTTGAATGCCTCGCGTAACTCCGATTAGCTTGTTAATAAATAAAAAAATGGGAACCAAAGAACTATTATTATCTCTTCTAACACAATTATTTTTTATTCCTGGGATGATCTATTTCTGGAGATCTTGATAAGAGGTCCTGGTAAGGAGGGAGGAGGTATGGAGGGAAACTTCCTGTGCGTCGGCAGCTGCGTAACCTCATTTAGTAATTCACGTAGTAGCTATTCATAAACAACATTTTAATAAATTCTAAAGTATGGGAAACTGAAAAAAAAAAACAATTGTAGATCGGATTTTATCTATATTTTTCCTGTATTCTATACCTACTTGATTCTGAGTAACCCCTTTCAATTTAAAACGCACTTTCTTTAACACCCTGTATACAAGATGTAAAAAAAGACCACTTCCGAAAACTTTAACAAGGCGAACGAATAAAACTGAGCAACGTTTTCACCGTTCGCACAAAAATATTGGAATTTGGTTTGATCGACCAATCGGGTAATTTAATATGGACCGTTATTTTCTTATTTTTATAATTCAGGTTTCCTTGGGAAAGTTGTTTAGTTTCATGAGTAGAACCCACCGTTTCTGGGAGTGATCTTTATACACCCTGTATAAGTTCAGAGTTCCTTTAATTTATTTAAAAGTTCCTTGATGTGCCTTTAGTTAAAAGCCTCCTATAATTCCACTCTAAAAGAGCCAAGTCGACGAATGTAGATAAGACAAGATAAGATAATATTTATGTAGTTGCATCATAGTATAGTTCTGATACAGATTAGATAATATACGTAGTATTGCTCCGAATACTCCAATAAGAGGCTCGTTAGGCTAGGTTTCTGTTACAGCGGAAAGTCACGTCTTTGCGCGGGCGCAGGCACAGCGGCGTCGGATCGGCGCGCGCGCAGCGGAGGCAGTAGATGCGGAAGAGCGGGAAGTGGCACGATCACCGATAAGTAGCGACACTTACATCTATGATACAGATATTAACTATCGAAGATATATTAAATGATGACCTTGCCCGCGCGCAGGCTATTTTAGACTCAATTATCATTGTTTTAAGGCTTTTCCGGCGCCAAGTATCTGTGCAGCGGATTCCTTGTTTTTATCTGCATCGTGTATGCTACGCGTATACATAAGTAGAGTGCACTTTCAGACAGCGCCACTCACCGCGCGGCCATTGTTGACATATTGTGGTTTAATTTAAAACTTGAAATTAAACAGAATTTAAACTGAAAAAATACAAAGTTGTGAATAAATTAAGTTAAAGATTTTTATTTAGAAGTAGGTCTAAATTCAATAATTTATTGCCTCTGAAATAATTTTGTTGTGTATTGGAAATAAAAAAAATATTTTTTGTACAAGGTAAGTTTATTTCATTTACTGTTCGTCCCTCGCACGACTAACTCTCCTATCTCATAACCTTGATTATTTGAGTTTGGACTTTATCTAATTGAAATTGGGTTGATTTTAAAAACTTACGAAAAATGAGATAGGAGAGTTAGCAAGAACTATTATTATCTCTTCTAACACAATTAGTTTTTATTTCTGGGTGATCTATTTCTGGAGATCTTGATAAGAGGTCCTGGTAAGGAGGGAGGAGGTATGGAGGGAAACTTCCTATGCGTCGGCAGCTGCGTAACCTAATTTAGTAATTCACGTAGTAGCTATTCAACAACAACAACAACATTTTAATAAATTCTACAGTATGGGAAACTAAAAAAAAAAAAAAACAATTGTAGATCGGATTTTTTTCTATATTTTTCCTGTATTCGATACCTACTTGATTCTGAGTAACCCCTTTAAATTTAAAACGCACTTTCTTTAACACCCTGTATACAAGATGTAAAAAAGACCACTTCCGAAAACTTTAACAAGGCGAACGAATAAAACTGAGCAACTTTTGGAATTTGGTTTGATCGACCAATCGGGTAATTTAATATGGACCGTTATTTTCTTATTTTTATAATTCAGGTTTCCTTGGGAAAGTTGTTTAGTTTCATGAGTAGAACCCACCGTTTCTGGGAGTGATCTTTATACACCCTGTATAAGTTCAGAGTTCCTTTAATTTATTTAAAAGTTCCTTGATGTGCCTTTAGTTAAAAGCCTCCTATAATTCCACTCTAAAAGAGCCAAGTCGACGAATGTAGATAAGACAAGATAAGATAATATTTATGTAGTTGCATCATAGTATAGTTCTGATACAGATTAGATAATATACGTAGTATTGCTCCGAATACTCCAATAAGAGGCTCGTTAGGCTAGGTTTCTGTTACAGCGGAAAGTCACGTCTTTGCGCGGGCGCAGGCACAGCGGCGTCGGATCGGCGCGCGCGCAGCGGAGGCAGTAGATGCGGAAGAGCGGGAAGTGGCACGATCACCGATAAGTAGCGACACTTACATCTATGATACAGATATTAACTATCGAAGATATATTAAATGATGACCTTGCCCGCGCGCAGGCTATTTTAGACTCAATTATCATTGTTTTAAGGCTTTTCCGGCGCCAAGTATCTGTGCAGCGGATTCCTTGTTTTTATCTGCATCGTGTATGCTACGCGTATACATAAGTAGAGTGCACTTTCAGACAGCGCCACTCACCGCGCGGCCATTGTTGACATATTGTGGTTTAATTTAAAACTTGAAATTAAACAGAATTTAAACTGAAAAAATACAAAGTTGTGAATAAATTAAGTTAAAGATTTTTATTTAGAAGTAGGTCTAAATTCAATAATTTATTGCCTCTGAAATAATTTTGTTGTGTATTGGAAATAAAAAAAATATTTTTTGTACAAGGTAAGTTTATTTCATTTACTGTTCGTCCCTCGCACGACTAACTCTCCTATCTCATAACCTTGATTATTTGAGTTTGGACTTTATCTAATTGAAATTGGGTTGATTTTAAAAACTTACGAAAAATGAGATAGGAGAGTTAGCATGGCGAGGGACGTTGCCCTGGAGTTAATGTTTTCAGAGTGTGTGTATATCTATTTCACTGTAACCTCCTGTAGCCATTGAGGTATCGCTAGATTCGGCTCAGTTCCCTGATTCACAAACGATACCTACATTTAGTGTAGTCCTATTGTTTTTGATCAATTTGTTAGGGTTTAGGTTTAGTTCTACCGTCCGTCGGCGTCCCACGCACGGTAGTAAGTTCCATGGTCATATCATAGAGTCAAAATCATAACCCTTCTCTGGGGTAGTCGGTTATGTCTATATGAACACTTTTAATGATCATCATATTATCCCCATAGTACGTTTTCCACTCAGCATGTAAAGGCACCGAGAGCGACGGGGCATGCTCGTAGTAAAAATATTAGCTCCGTCTAAAAAGAGCAAATAAGTGCAAGTGTAAAACAGTTCAAGTGAATATTTGATTAAAGCCTGTAAACACTTGATTAAGGTTTGTGAGTACTTGATTAAATTCTAGTGTATTTAATTTAAGGCAGGTTTTCAACAGCATGGATCTGAGTTTGGGGGCATGTGCGGGCGGCGGGTCGTTGGGCGCAGCGAGCGGCGCGCTGGCTGCGGCGCTGCAGTTCTTCATGGCTTCCCAGTGCGTGCTGCGCGACCAGTGGCCCGCGCAGACAGTCGCCAGTGAGTTCATAACACAGTTGCTACCTGTGGAGATATATTATAGCTCTGTGACACTGCGCCTGGGGCTTCACAAAGGAAGGAAGTGGGTGTCATTCCCGCCAGGGATCAACTTATTGCTTCGTCGATTTTCAATTTATGGCCTATTGGCCATATGAAATCCGTAACTTTCAAACAACAAACTAACCTATCTGTTTACAAAACACCCTGTTTAACAAACTGCCAACTGTGATGCTAAGTGCAACACCAGGCACCGCCCTGTGTATCCCTTGTGATAGCCCGGCTATATTATGTTCGATAAGAAGAAGAACTACCAAGCACAATATCTCCTAAGGCAACGGGACACGGTACACTGGAGAGTTGCAAACGGGTACTGCACTGTTATGCAGTTTGTATCGCGAACACTACATCGACATTACAGTAGACTTGAAACTAGTGCACAGGCTGATTGTGCACGTAATGTGTTGCAGATGCCTCTTGCTTCAGTTTCATCATCGTGGGCGGGGGGACAGCTGGCGCCACGCTGGCGCTGCGGTTGTCCGAGGTGCGCTCTTTCCGGGTCCTACTGCTGGAGGCTGGGGGAGACCCGCCCTTGGAGAGCGTTGTGAGTATATGTGGGTGACAGAACGACCTCGGTTCCCACTGTACTGAAATAATAGTCTTCATTCATTCATTTGTGTGTCGCCGAGGGGCATTTCAGCGGAGGCACTCATAATGCCAGACTGGTCTCTACAGTATAGTAGAGTACTGTAGAGACCAGTCTGGCATTATGAGTATAGTAAATACAGTATAGTAAATCTAGTAAACGATCTAGTAAATCTTGCCAGATACATATTGCTCATTATTACTCTGATTTTATCTGTCTTTATCTGATTTTGGAAAATAATATAAATAATGATCGAAAACAAATACGAATTCTCTTTTATAGTTGTTCTGCAGTTAATCCTTCTGAAAATATCTATGAACTGTCACGGGTATTGACACGTCTTCTCTAATTCCAGATCCCAGCCTTTCGAGATACGCTTAAGAACACCTCGTATGACTGGAACTTCGAGTCGGAGAACGACCACGTGTCGGGGCAGGCGCTGCGCGGCGGGCGGCAGCGGCTGCCGCGCGGGCGCGTGCTCGGGGGCAGCGGCTCCATCAACGACATGGTGTACGCGCGAGGCTTCCCCGCCGACTACGCAGCGTGGGCGAGCGTCGCCGGCGCCGACTGGGCCTGGGACAGCGTGCTTCAATTCTTTAAGAAAACTGAGCACATGACCGACACCAACATCGTCAACGACCCCGAACTGATGAAGTACCACGACCAAGGAGGAGACATAGAGGTCAGCGGATTTAAGGAGTCGACGTTCGCAACAGAGAAGTTCTTGGAAGCTTTCTCGGAAATGGGATACAAAATTGTTAAGGATATGACGTCACCACATGGTTTGGGGGTGGGACGGTTCTCGCATACCATTAAGGATGGTAAGAGAGATAGCTCGTATTCGGCGTTACTGGAGCAAGCGTCTGATAGAACCAACTTGTACGTCCTAAAAAATGCTGTTGTTACCAAAGTGTTGATATCAAACGACTCAGCTGTCGGCGTGCGAGTTAAAACTTCTGAAGGAGAATACGTATTCTTTGCGAACAGAGAAGTTATTTTATCAGCAGGCGCCTTCAACACGCCAAAACTGCTGCAGTTGTCTGGTGTGGGGCCTGAAGATGATTTGACTAAACTTGGTATAGATGTGGTCAAAGACTTGCCAGTCGGTAAAAATCTGCAAGATCATGTTATGCTCCTCACCTTCATACAAGCTGACAACGGAACCTGTTACAATGATGCAAGAAGAAATCACTTCGATCTGATGAAGTACTTATACGACCATTCGGGTACATTCGGGCAGGTGGACACCATGGGCGCCTACCTCTCGGTAGACCCCAGCCAGCCCAACGTGCCTGACTTTGCCTTCTATCCGACCTGTGTTCCTCTAAACAGCAACTTTTTTGTTGGCTGCTACAACATCCTGGGCTTCGAAGAGAGCATCTGTCGACAACTGGACGACATCAACAAAAACCACGAACTTATCACAGTAGCCGTCGTCATGCTGAAGCCAAAATCGACGGGAATCGTAAAGTTGAAAAGCAAAGATCCTTCGGACGCGCCGCTGATATACACGGGAACGTTCAGCGACAGCAGAGACTTGCAGGACTATCCTAGGATGGTCGACGTCGTGAGAGCGATGGCTGAAACGAAGTACTTCAAGAGTAAAAACGCAAAGTTTATCGAGCTGGACATCGAGAAGTGTAAGAATGTGGAGGAGGCGGAGAAGGCGCGGTGCCGCGCGCGGGCGCTGGCGACGACGGCGTGGCACTCGGCGGGCACGGCGGCCATGGGCGCGCGGGCCGTGCTGGACTCGCACCTGCGCGTGCGTGGCGTGCGCAAGCTGCGCGTGGTGGACGCCAGCGTGATGCCGGAGGTGGTGCGCGGCAACACTAACGCTCCCGTCATCATGATCGCTGAGAAAGCCGCCGCGTTCATCAAAAAGCAGTATTGCAAAGCGTGAACTTTCCTAATGAGGGCACGGAATCAGACCGGTGTCTTTGGGACATGAGATTTAATCATTCTGCTAGCGCGCTAGATATTTATAAATTTTGACATTAATTAGTAACCTGTTTAGTGATGTTCACTACCTCATTATAATTCATTTAGTTATAAGTTATTTTTTACACATTTAAGTTTAGAAAATATTTTTTATATTTTTTACCTGTTGTGTGAATTAGTCGACAGTCGACACAGCCATGGATCTCAATCGAAAATAAAATGTTATTTATAAGTCGGCGTATTTTCTTCTGAAATGCCTACCTCTGCATCTGTAAGATAACCACTACAATCCTTCACTACTGGACTAGCATTGCTTTTTACTTTATTTTTTGTTTTTAAACTGTTCATTTCATAAATGATAAGTCTTTTTAACTACGGTAGCAACCCTGAAAAAAAAAGGCTTGCGGGAACTAAGATAGAGATTTTGAGCTTTTGTCCAGATTATATAGGTAGATCTCTACCGATTTCTTCAACAGTCAAGGAAAGCCAGCACATTTGATCACTAGATGTGAATAATAGTCGCATCGCACACGTGTAAATAAAAAATGTGATGCTAAGTGCAATACCAGGGAACCGCCGTCTACACCTTGTGATGGCGCGGTTTACTTGTGCCACACGATATGGAGAAGACTGTGGAGGTCACTTAAAATGTATTACTTAAATAATAAGAAAAAAGATATAAAATAAATTATACCCTAGCCCAAATTTCATCCAAATCAGTCCAGTGGTCTTGGCGCTAGAGCACCGGCCATATATACCGGACTTGGACCCCGTGTGTGGAGTATGGCCTAACCTTCCCGAGTTATGGGACGAGACCTGTGCCCCTGGAGTGGGACGATACGGGTTGTTAACGAATAGAGCAAACTAATCGAGCCCCCATTAAAATCACAAGGTATTTTTTTATTGCTATGACATTACTTTCTTATTATCCTTGCTTCTTCGTCACTCGAAAGTAAAAATCTAAAATTAAAAATAGCCTGCGTGGTGCGAGATTATTTA
Organism: Coleophora deauratella; assembly: GCA_958295455.1. Taxonomy (NCBI): domain Eukaryota; kingdom Metazoa; phylum Arthropoda; class Insecta; order Lepidoptera; family Coleophoridae; genus Coleophora; species Coleophora deauratella. The sequence continues at coordinate 17,507,936 of OY282397.1, read as the reverse complement.
ACATTTGACGAAAGTAACGTAAGGACGGGACACTAAAATAAAATTGTGACGGCTGGCCGCGTAGGCGCATGTAGCGCGTAGCACGTAGCACGCCACAAAATCTTTGCCGTTTTTTTTTGTATTTATATTCATTAATATGAAATTTAACTACCAGCAACATGTAATTTATTATAGGTCCCTAACTGAGGTACATAACAATTGTGATATGAAATACACATACAAGTAAATCAGAGACAAGTAAATACACAAAATTTTCTATTGATTGCATACACTTTATGTCAGGCGTTTATAAACTTAGCAAGATTTTGATTATTGAAAGTATTGCAACTGCACAACTTTTGTTCTACGAAATTAAAATAAAAAATTGATATTTTCGTACAAAATTTACAAATCAGCTGATCTATTTTTATGAGATATCATTTTACAGGTTTAATCTATAAAAGAATAACACGTATAAACATCCGAAAACATTGACCTTCTTCTGGGGCCGTTTGGGTGAAAATAGGACACTTATATGACGTAAAAAAATATGAAACTTTCTCCTTCTTACCGTGTGACACAATTAATAGAGCTGTCCCCAAAGGACAGACGACGCCGGTAACACTATTACGTCACTATTATAAATGGCTGTCTACACAACATGCTCCTCGAAATGGACAATCCATTTCACTCCATGAAAGGATCCTATTATCACATGGCTGGGATGTAACAGTACGTAACGGCGGACGGCGCAAGCGCACGTGACGTGTGTGTCCCGTTACGTGCCCTCTTGTGGTTGTTAATTAATTATACTTTATTGAAGTAATTAAAACCCGAACGACACGAGCTTCCTGCGAGTCTTAACAATAAACGGCAGGTTTTAAAACAGCTTGATCCAAAATCAGACCAAATCCAGATTGTCTTATTTCATAAGTATTAACAGTATTACTTTTACACGCTTATACCGGATATTTTAACAAAACTGAACAACATTTCCTGTACTTAACGTATATTGAATTCGCAAAATATTTTTAGACTTTCCATAGAATAAGATATTTCATAGAAATTATACTGAGAGGAACAAAAAAACTTTAACGGGCTAAAATACTTTAAATGAATCAACTCATCAACTGAACTTTCGTTTTATCAAATTGCTAAAATCGTTCGAAATCGGATTTGCAAAGTTAGCCAGGTTGTATGAAATGTTTTTTTGCGATTTTAGACAAGCTGTAGAACAAAGGTGGCTCAGTACAATAAAGTACATTGTTAGATTGCTACAGTTTTTATTACATTCTGCACCGAAAAAAATAAACTCTTAAACGAAGACTTCTATGTTTTCGATATTAAAAAAGTCGAAAATATCTTCGCCTAAGAAATAAGATATTTTGTATTATAGTTCTTAGCCCAAGTACTAAATGTCTTGTAACAATTTTGGAAAGGTGTTCTTATTGCGAGAAGTCAGTCTATCTTCATCCAAGATATGCGTTTTCAACTGAGTCATAAAATTCTTGTCACAAAATATGAAATCTTGATTTTTTAGAATTTAACATTTTTGCAACGATAGTGCGATTGTCTTCCAGCAATACCTTTATATTTGAAATTAAGAAATATCAGTTGAAACATTTTGGTTATTTCTTAGGCGAAGATATTTTCGACTTTCCTTATATCGAAACCCTAGAAGTCTTGGTTTAAGAGATTTTTTTTCTGTGTGTGTATATAGCCAACGCGTCCTTGCGACAGGTGCACCAGCACCAGTCAATAATTCTCGATCTGAGTGTTAATAACCTTTTGAGAAGCACACCTCAGTTTCGTATTTCACACAGTTTCCGGTTCCGGTGTCGCTTATCTATGGATGTCACATGCCACGATAAGTACTAAAACAAAAAGTCGTGTTAATATCTTTAATGCCAATAAAACATGAAATAAATTAAATAGGTACTAATTTGTCGGTCCAATATTGTACACCGTGGTAAAACGCTTTTCAATTAGATTCGTTTAGATTCTATAAACCAATAGGTAATTGGACGCGGTAACTGAAAGCTCTACACTTACAAACTAATCAATTTTTTTTTATTTTTAGTGCCTACTCGTTTAAATACGGTGATACGCTTTTAATAACACATTTTTAATTAATATACTGTATGTTTTTTTTACAAATATTCAGAATAGCTTATCATTTTGCTGCCTTGCATTGTTGATCAGCTAGTGATCTTTCCACCTGTCGGCAGCCACACAAGGAAATCGCATCAAGCATAACTGGACAACTAATTCAACACCTCCATCATTATACTGCACTGCACTCATGTTATACAACTGTCCTAACCGCAGGACAGGACACATAGACCACCGGCATTCCGCTACTTTCACCGGCGCGCGCGCCGCCGCCGCCGACGCGAGCGCGCCGAGCGAGCAGTCGTGCCCGAGACGCGCACGCGACAGCCGCGACCCCCGCGCGTGATGAGCCGCGATGACCGACGAGCGCTTCTCCACGGAGAACGTCACCATCCTGGCGGACTACGCCAAGCCCGCCACCGTCTCCAGCCTCAAGTCAGAGGATTCCACGGAGCAGCTGATATGTAAAACGCCGCAAGTGAAAAAAGTGAAGAAAAACAAAAATGAACAAAGTGTCACGTCAAAAAGTGTGGAGGCCCCCGCCTCGCATGCCAGTGGCGGTGGGAGGAGGGTTGTGGTGTTTCTGGGGTTAGGGCAGGTGGTTCTGGGCGCGCTGCTGGTTGGGGCGGGTGCCTTCGCCGTGGTGAAGGGCGCCGCCCTGTCGAGGGTGGGCGCTGGGCTGTGGGCAGGCTGCGTGGCGGTCGTAGCCGGCGTCGTCGGCGTGCTCGCCGGCATTAACGACTGCTACGGATTGAATGGTGGTGCTAGTAGGTAAGTTCCGAAGTGGTATCCTACACGAGTTGTGTAAAGTAGGTAGGTATTCTTTGGTAAACAAGTAGGAATCAATATAAATAAGTTAAAAGCCACAATGAAGGAAAGTCAAGTAATCAGTGAGCGCTGGTCGAGACAAAATTTGCGCTTAATAACTCTTAGTACGTTCGGTATTCTCGTAATTTCTAGATTTTGTTTGGAATTGATAAGTTCTGACAGAGGGGTTGACTACTAGACTTAAAGCTTCCCGAATCCGAGTTTGACCCTCATGTGAAGTTATGGCCTAATCTTCCCGAGCTATGGGAAGATACCTGTGCTCCAGAGTGAAGATGATATGAGTTGTTACCGTATGTTTGAAATTTAGAATGTTAGGTACATACGCTAAAGCTATGTTTACTATAGTATCGTTTATGTATATCCGATTTTTTTAAAGTAACGTACTAAGTAGAAGAAGATTTTTTTAAGGTAATAGCGTGGGAACCAAACCTTTACTTTTTATTTCAAGACGAACTATTGCGAATCGCTCAAATCGGTACGAATGCAGCGCCTCTGAAATCTCTGATCAGTAGTCAGTCCTGGTTATCTGTAAATTCAATCAACAAATTAACACACTATCTAATCATCTCCAAAGCAATCAATCATAGAAAGCAGTAAAGCAATTTGTACCGAGTTGATTACGCGGGGAAAGCAGCTCTGGCCGCGGAGTTGTTTATGAACTCGCCACGCGCATGTGTGGCTAGAGGCAGTACGTCGCTGTCAGGCGCAGGTTTAACTCAACAAGTAGTGTGTGTTGTCTCCCCATTGGTTGGTGTTGATCAGCTGGACAGTGAGGAGATCTAGGTGTCGAAGTAATCGGAAAAGTTCTGGACTTTCTCTACTAACACAGCTACTAATCAAATCAAAATATGTTTATTGGAAGTAGGTAGCAATGTACAGTTTACGAAGGTAATTTTATAATCTACCTAATAATTGGAACTTGTACATCCAACGTATCTTTTTTCTTACTCGTAAACCTACAGCTTTATTTATTAAAGAGCAAAACAAAATACTTAGTTTTGTAGCAAGAAAACAATTTGTGTCGTTAAGTAATAATCTTTCATACTTTCAGGATAAGAGTAAAACTCACAATTAAGTTACAATATACCTTACAATAAGTCCTTTCATGCCTTTTTGTTTAAGGGCCCCGTCATCTAGAACTAGGTTTGGTGTCCATTAAATATACATATAGCAAACGTTTATGTCTCTCAATAGGCAGATATAAGCTAGCTATAAAGATAAATTATCGCGTATCTAAGAGAGAAAAAAAGCGTTTTTTTTGTAAAATAATTAAAAACAACCAAATAGGTATTTCGCGTCAAATTATTTTGACTTACTTCCTAACTGAACACATAGCGTTTATATTATTTTTACATTTATCTTGTCAATAAATTGGTATTCATTTTATGTGGAAACGTTTATATTATTTTTTGGGAGCACTGAAAACAGTATGCAGTCCCAACCCCAAGAAGCCTGATTTCAATTCTAGTTATAATTTCCAAGGTTACTCACCTGGTTAAATAGAACATACCTATAAGTCGAAAGTCTACACAAGACATGTTATTCTCTTTGCCACGTTTATACCTTGTGGACAGGACGATATGTGCCACACGATAATGGAGAGAGATTCTCTTCCACAAAGTTTCGCTGCGAGCACCGCTGTGGGAAATGTCACTTTCCCAGGCAAACATACCTATAAAACCAAGGTGGCAGGCATAGGGCGCTACCGCAGACACCTCAGCTGCACCGTTACACGAGGGTTAAAGGTTGCACAACTATCTCAGCTAAGCTATGAGCCGTTCCAGAGGAAACAACACAATAAACTATTGTAACTTCATTAGATAGTGGAACAGTATTATCTAATTTCCTGCAGTCGAGTCGTGGCTGCGTTGCGCCAGAGTCGAAACGGCGGATAAAAGCGATCGAATCTGCAGCACACGGCGCGGCATGCAAATTGAACTATACCCTATTTAGGGAAACGAGTATTTCCCTAAATAGGGTACTTATTATACTTTTCTGTCATTGGCTGGAGTAACGACGCTAGGGCTGTATTCACAGTACGCAACTTTTTAGTCTGTTCGTGCGACTCGTGCTGTTCAGACGTCTCCACCTCTCCAATTGACGAAATGGTAAAGGTAAAAAAAAACTGTACTGATTGAAGGAAATGTTAAAAAAAATTTCAACCTAAAATGAATGAAATGGATCGGAATATAGATGTCATGACAAAAAAATTTGATGATACTCGTAAATGTAGGAAGCTACAGTAGCAGCAGTGACACGTCGTGGGATAGCGAATTATGATTTTTTTAATTTTAATAATTTGTTATTTTATTTTCTGGGCAAAATTTAATAATTGTAACTAAATAAAAATTAATATTTATTCAAAATATCTTCTTTATTTTTTCCTTTAAATGTATAATTATAACTAAGAATATCAAATAGGTATTGATATTTGAAGTAATAAAAAACGAAAACATTTCTATTAAAATTTCAAAAAAAAGATTCAGTCAGAATTTTAATAAAGCGCTTGGTATGTGAACGCGTATTTAGTTTCTTAGCAAAAGTTGACGCCTCCTTTCACGTGTGATGCACTCTTCCATCCTTGTCTTTTGTAAGTGATTGTGTGATAGAGAAAGCGCTCCACTAGCTCGTTTCCTTGAATAGACTATAGGTACTTATTGGCTAAAGTTCATAAAAAAGAAAGACAAGTGAAATTCGTATACCTTGTTCCAATCAAGAAACATCACACACGTGTCAACGTCAGTTGTCTACTTAGTTTGTTTACCTTTTGCTTTTTTTTGATTGGAAAGCTAAGAGGGTGATACGATACTCTACCTATTGATTAATAGAAAGTTTATTGAAAACTCAAAGAAATAACCTATCCAATATTACTCAAAATTAATAAACAGTATTACATAAGAATGTGTCCTACGTCCCAGGTCTCTGCCTACCCTACGGCAATCTGGAGATCCAAACTGATCTAACGAAAGCTCACACTTCATTTTGATGTAATCAATTTGATGTAACATGTGTTATCATCCTTTTTGGTTCTTTTGAGCTATGGGAGATTACTTATGATAGCTATGTATTTTATATTGAAAATTGAGAGTGTATTTAAATTTAAGATAAAACGTTGGTAAAAACCGAAATTTCTATTAATTATCCTCGAAATGAAATGATTTAAAAAAATATATAATTTAGCTTTGATTCGTTTTGAGGAGAGTGATAATTTTAAGATAGTAAGATAGGCATAGTATTATGCCTATATGTAGTATAGGATGCAGCAATGAAAAATACATACACACACCACTAGAAAAAACATCACCTTCACCTTGTGTAGTCGGGTAAAAAAGGCACATTTGAGCTTTGATTCGTTTTGAGGAGAGTGATAAAATAAAATTATGGTTATGATGAAATAAACAAAAAACTTTTCATTTAAGAATAATTAATTGACGAGGTGTTAAAATACTGTTTAAAGAAATTAAAATGGTTGACACTATCAAATTTGAATATAAAAGATCTATTTATTTATTTTGTAGATAAAAGACCTGTGATGTAGTTTCCCTTTGATCAAAAGAACCAAACAGGTTGTAAACACATGAAAGTAACTACAATTATCTCTATCTCGATGTAGTTAGTATGACACTTAAACATTCGGAGATCACTGAAGCGGCTCAAAGATCTTAAAATATGGATGTAGCGGTCAGCCCTGACCTTGACAGCGCCTTATCTGTATGTCCGTCACATCGCGTCGCGACCCACAAACGCGACCAGTGAAAAACGACCAATAAAAACACCTTTTCTCCAATTTTACGCAAATTTAAAACGTCTATTGTGTAGCCTGTCTCCTGAGAATGTCGCTACAACCTGTGACAAGTTTACGACATTTTTGTCAAACAAAAACTGGCTTTACGCCTGGTTTTACTTTCATTCCGCGATGAGTCGCGTCCCAGATACCGGCGGTGCCGGTGGCTGTAAGTTAAGCCGCCGGCGGCTGTCAGGTTAACGTATTAACATAGTGACATTAGAAATCTTAGGTTATGGGCCCAGAGATATTGATGTGCGGGTCAATCGACGCACTGAACTCACAAGACTTTATTGTTTCTGTGGAATTTTTTGGCCTCTACATAAATTAGGATCGCACTCTTTGAAGAAATTTGTGTTATGACAAGAATTTATAGCTCAGATTTATAGGTGTTGTCACTATCATAATAGAAAAAGACACTAGCATAGAGCTAGTTTCAAAGACTTACTTGCAACTAACTACCTGTCAATAAATCGGATCTATCAACTGCATTCATTAAAAGTTGCATTTGTGAATGAGCCACTCAAATAATACCTTTTTATTTATATAAAAGACATACTTCATATTATAATATGGTTTGGCTATTTGTTATATAGGCTGTATGTATATGTAGTCGTGCGTCAAATTTTAATCAGTGCTTCTACTCCTGATTCTGATCAACTTACCCCAAGGAAACCATAGTCGAATCGCAAAAAAAATTTTTGACTCTTCATACAAATTTTGCCGCTCGGTTGATTGATTTGTATGAAGACATCACATATACATCCTGTATATTCTCATTTTAATAATAACCCCTGAAAAATCACTGTTCACTGTAAAATCCGTCTTGAACTTAGAAACAAGAGGCAAATAAGGGATTTTAGTTTGTTTCTGATCAACTGACTGGTGAGTGATTTTCGGCTCGAGGCTAGTGTGGGGTCACTTCTAAAATACATACAAGTAGCCTATCTTCAGATCCTAGTAGATCTCCCATGTCCCATTTAGGTACACTACTATGATAAAAGGACATTGTGCTCAGACTGCACAAGTAATAAAATCCAATTCTGTGAAATTAAATACTACACCATCGAGCCAATTCAATCTGACAGATCGTGTTTAATTAGAGCTCTTCACATACGGACCTAACCTAATTTAAAATTTCGTTTTCGCCATTCCATGAGACACGACATCGACAGCCAGATCTTGTTTCTGTGTTACTCGTCTCCGTATCTTACACGTCACTAACGGTTTGACAACTCAATAGACAAGACAAGTCAACAAAGGACCTGCGTTTCCGCGTACCCCACAGCGCACGCGCACCTGTCATTGCGCTTGCACATGCGCAGTGCACCCGCGCGCACTGCACCGGAACCGAGCGCCGCATCGGTTCGCTTCAGCGCGCACCAGCTACAAAGACCAAGACAGCCATACTTGTATATACAAATGTGCATAAATCAAGATTATTATTCTTAATATGAGAATATAGTAAAAAAATAAGAAGATGATGGAAGAAATCGCTCTAAGCGATAAGACCGCTCACATTGTACCAACGCATCTTTTTAATATTATATAAATAAATAAATAAATAATAAATATCCGGGACAAATCACACACGGTCATCTGGCCCCAAACTAGGACTATATAGGTAGTTATTGTTGTTGTTATTTATTGTGTATGTACCGTAAAGAGTATGTCTATCAATATTTCTATAAAAACTATGCCTGAATACGTGGAATGCGGTAGATTTGTTTAATGGTGCATTTTAATCATTTTCGTTAAAAGTTGTACCTCAGGGCCTCTTTAATCCGAACCCCCGAAGTCCCCATTTTGCTCTTTTACAATCGCTGTACCACGCGCGCATTTAAATTTGACCGCCCCGCGTTACGCGTTTACATAAATTACGGGATAAAGCGTTTTCAATGTCGCTAAATACTTGTAACGAACCCCCCCAAACCAACCTGACTTAGAGAGACCTAATAAAACCCTAAACCCGATATGAAAATAACCAAAAAAAATAAATCAATAAACTCCGATGAAACGTTTGGCCAGATCATCTAGTGGGAACCCTACGCTGAAATTAAAGTAACCCTGAATCTTTTAGAGTGTTGATGGTGACTGAATTTTGAAAGGTCTTAGAAACTATTTAATTAGGCAATTATTAAATATGAAAGAGGCCCTACCTTTAGTTTTAACTAATCGAATGAACAGTAATTAATAAATTTAATGACAAATAAATTATAAGAAAATATACAAAGACAGGACATAATTTAGGGCATATTGGAACTCTCATGAAGCTATAAGTCTATAAATTCAGTTTTAAAATTATAAAGTTAAGCGAGCAATGTATAGGCCAACTACACATCACTATGAAAGCCGCAACCCCATAAGGGTTGCGGGAGGATCCACCATAACCTCCCCTCGTCCTCGACCAGTCTAATACCAACCATTCCGAACAAGTTTAAAATATAAGCTTCATGAAAGTTGACGTGGATACGCCCAAAATGAAGCTAGCAATACGGATTGCAACGCGGTTAGTGATATATAAATATTATGATTGAGGAGCCCCAGATATATGGTGAACTCAGATGATTTGTGTAAGATAATTTGGTATATTATACCAGTAAATATAAAGTAGGTATTACTACTTGAGTCGATTCTCTACGACTAATGTAGGTACTGTACAGTTTCTGTAATTATAACAGATATAAGACCAAGGGTCAGATGAAATTAAAATCATAAAAGGAACAATGTCTATGTTCAGTTTGGTGTTGATTAAATATCTGCACTTTGGCAGTAGAAATGAATTAGGTCTTCTTTGAGACATAAATAAAGGAACAATGTCCATATTCTGCTTGGTATTAATTAAATATTTGCACTTTGGCAGTAGAAATGAATTAGGTCTTCTTTGAGACATAAATAAAGGAACAATGTCCATATTCTGCTTGGTATTGATTAAATATCTGCACTTTGGCAATAGAAATGAATTAGGTCTTCTTTGAGACATAAATAAAGGAACAATGTCCATATTCTGCTTGGTATTGATTAAATATCTGCACTTTGGCAGTAGAAATGAATTAGTTCTTCTTTGAGACATAAATAAAGGAACAATGTCCATATTCTGCTTGGTATTGATTAAATATCTGCACTTTGGCAGTAGAAATGAATTAGGTCTTCTTTGAGACATAAATAAAGGAACAATGTCCATATTCTGCTTGGTATTGATTAAATATCTGCACTTTGGCAGTAGAAATGAATTAGTTCTTCTTTGAGACATAAATAAAGGAACAATGTCCATATTCTGCTTGGTATTGATTAAATATCTGCACTTTGGCAGTAGAAATGAATTAGGTCTTCTTTGAGACATAAATAAAGGAACAATGTCCATATTCTGCTTGGTATTGATTAAATATCTGCACTTTGGCAGTAGAAATGAATTAGTTCTTCTTTGAGACATAAATAAAGGAACAATGTCCATATTCTGCTTGGTATTGATTAAATATCTGCACTTTGGCAGTAGAAATGAATTAGGTCTTCTTTGAGACATAAATAAAGGAACAATGTCCATATTCTGCTTGGTATTAATTAAATATTTGCTCTTTGGCAATGAAATGATCAAGTCTTCTTTGAGACATAAATAGTAGCCTGCACTATGACAGATATTTCAGATAGTAAATAATCCACCCAGATTGCAGCTCACAGCAGCACAACAGCGTACGTTTTCCGCAGTACTGTAAGTGAACAACAGCAATCGACTCGCTATGAGCCAGGTGAAGTCAGAAGAAATCGTAGAATGAATGAAGATTGAATAACTGTATAGTTAAGGCTACTTCTTTGAGTAGTATGGAATTTTTGTGGTAAGATTTCTTTGAATCCAAGCAAAACATTGACTCTGCAATGATATGTTCAGTTTTACTGAAATAAATAAATTGTGGGTAAAAATTATGGTTTTCATATGAAAAATAAAGAAGATAAAAATTATGGTCGAATATTTTGTTAGAGGTTTCTATAATAAATAATTTTAGTTAAATTTTATAAATATTTTAAGAACACAGTTTAGAATTTTATGGTTTAATTTATTTTAAAAGTATTAACGGCCTAGTATTTATTTAATTTAACCGGATTTACAATAACCAAGGCGAGCTTAGAAAAGCATTATTTAATTCTCCGCCAAACATCGCTATTAACGCATACGAAAGTAAATTTCTAATTAATAATAACAAACACACAATAAAAACCCAGATATATTATCTACCTGAATTCCTATTTAAAATTATACGATTTAAATTATAGAAACACAACACACAATTCAAAAATACAAAAATAAATTACACATAATATAAAATCATAATAAAGCAAGAGTTGAGCGAGACCATTAAGTATATTATTATTTTCGACTAAATATTCACCACAATCTTTCCAGTTTAATTCCGCATAAATCATAATAAATTATAAAATAATAATAAATTTATGTAATGTATAAATGAATTCTCATCATCGATTGGAACATAGGCCTACCTATACTCCACTTAGCTCGGTATCTAGACCTGTCTCGTTGATATCTATTGTACGGCTACCGCCTTTTCATACAAAAGACATCAACGGATAATGCACACGTTTTTGTCTACCATCTTCTCCGCTGAGCCTGAACAGTTATCGGTCTACCTGATAAACTTAAACCTGGGTAAATGAGGTATCTTTAATAGGTTTGTTTCTTAGGTCACATTTTCTGATGACTGAAACAATTCCTATAAATACCCTTTATTATATGCTAGTTAGCAAATTGTTCATACTTCACACTAAAGATCTTTTGTTTCTTTCGCCCTTCTAGGACTGAAGCAAATGATCAATTACTCGTACTTCTTGTACATAAATAATTTACTGCAAATTAATAACTGATTTAACAGAACATGTAATGTGACCACCAGACTACCCGTTTCTTTCGTCTTTAAGACTGAAACAGTACAATCTCACGGTTGGCCATCACCTTATTAAACTGAGCCCATATAGGCAATACTTAACACATACAATTTTAATCATCAACCCATCTGATCATATGTTCTTTTCGTCCTTAGACTAGAACAAATAATCTTCAACACTTATTTTGTGAAATATCTATGAAGCACTTTGGCCTCAGACACGATAGAACCATCAGGCTAACTGTTCCTTTCGTCTTCTAGACTGAAACAGTATAGCCACATAAAATGGTAGCATCAAATCCATATCCAATCAGTAATAAAATCACCTGTTTCTTTCGTCTTATAAGACTGAAACAGTATGACAATAATTATTGCCGATAAATTAAGATCGGATTCCTGAAGCTGAAATAAAAGATTAATTAACACATAGTAATTTAAACTGGAAATAGATTTTGGATAATTTAAGATCTGTATTAAATCTTATGGTCCCACTCAAGTAAAATAAAAGCACATACCCACAGCAACACCTATGCTTCGCTTATGGTTTTGTTTTCACTTACAAACTTATCACTTTCTCTGATACCAACACTAAAGATTTTTAGAACTCGACACCATCCGCGATTATCATTTATCACGACTAAAACTTAAACTAGGCACTTAATCGCGACTTATATCGTGGCTTGTCCGGGCAGCCTTCCCTCTTTGAGGTCCGAATCTTGACTGACGTTTTGCGGCTGCGTTTCTCCTTATATAGTATCTGCGTGCGTCATTCGTCGTATGCCTTTGGCACCGGCGCCATTTTTGCTCCGGCGACAAAATGGTCCCGGTGCCTTTTTGGCACTGGCGCTATTTTTGCTCCGGCGTCATTTTTGGCCTGGTGCCTTTTTGGCACTGGTGCCTTCGGTCTCATAACAGAGTCCTAGAAACAGTTTTAACAAGTTAATTTGATAAAGAAAATGCCAATTCATAGGTCTGCCGTTACAATTCAACCCCCTGAAAATTGTCAGATACCAAAACTGATAATTTTCATAAATTTAATTTTCCTTGTTGGCATATTCACCCAATTTAGCATTCTCCACCATCAAATTATGTAATGCTTGTCAATTATTAAAAAAATAAAAATCTTAAACTGTAATAAACTTTAAATTAAAATTAAGTGGAGTTTACTAGAATCCCTATGTGAGTGTGTGTTTAAACCTGGCATTTCTTTTGCTGTGCCTCGTTGGCAATGCACAATATGGACTAAGACAGAATGTAAAAGCACCATCCTCTGCCAGCATCAAGAATCCAGTGAAAGGGGCCCTGGTTGTGAGTCAAAGCTACATACTGGATACAGCAGTAATAGTTAAAATGTCCAAACCCTGTCGCGCCAGGTAGGTCTTCTGACACAGCGAAGTAGTGCGGCCATTATGTTAACTATCCCTTCTGGAAACCCTCAGCTGTTCTACATAGTAGGCAAGACGGATATTACTCCGGCATATATCCCAGAACTTTACCGACACTCCCCCCAAGTCACAACAATAATCATACCAGGAGCATGTAGAGTGTAATCAGTTCAGATCTTAGCTTCTTGTGGAGTATTAGCCTTAACACAACAAACTTTAATAAATAAATTCAAATCAACGTTGCTGTTAGGCTATTTGTCTAATTACGATTGGGAGCGTATGCCAAAAAGCTGACCAGTTAACAACATTTGCCAATCCTTCTTCACTTCATACAGGAACCCCAAAAAAAAACCCCCAGGACCTAGTCTCACTCCATCATCTCACATCACATTACACATTCACAAATCTTTTTTTTTTTCTTCACAAAGCTTTCCATACCTGAATAATCAACAAATTTATAACCGGCCAGTTAAAATTTAATCCCTATACAAATCATTAGCTTGACACATTACATAAAACAATAGCGATACATCTTTGCGATCACGTTCCGAAACCCTGTTTGTTAGCTACTTACGGCTCTTTAAATAAAATTACTGACCTTTACCTATAAAACATTACCTTCAAAACAAATTACCGTTTACCTTATTACCAACCAGCTACCAAAGGTTGAGGGAAAAATAAAACTACAATAATAAATTTTATTTCGCTTTTTTTTTTCTCTACTAAGTACTGTAACTTGTCAACTTCGATATTACCCCCTGGAAGCTTCATGATCAAAGAAAATTGTCACTATTATTTATTAATTTAATTGTTAACTTCTTTACCGAAATCCTCTCAAATATAGTCAAATTTACAATCTAATTTCATTTTTTTTTAAATATTTAATTCTGTAGCAGAAAAGGGAAAACTATTTTATTTTGTGAAAAATAAACCGAACCCAATCGATGCACAGTTTCAAATACTTATCTAAAACGTCAAGCCTTAATTTATCGCATAATGCCAACTCAAAATTGTACGCTTAATACCAAAATTTCACTAAGTGAAATATTTACGCCAAATGAAATTTTCGCAAAATCCTACGCAGAATGCCAGTTACGTAGAATGACAAAATCAAAGCCTATATTACTACGCCAAATGCAAAAAAAAAGAATCCATAACTAAATAAAATATACGCAAAAGAAGTAGACACTGAATCACAGCCACAGTCGCATTGTTGATAAAATTTTGAAGTTGTAAAAATATACTGAAACTAAAACACCTTCCTTCCTATATCAATGTACCTATTTATATATATTTTTTCTAAATGGAATATGGAGCTTAAATGTATAAAATAGTTACGTTATAACCTGAGTGTCCTTCGAAATAACCTCTTTCTGTACGAAAAATAATGTCCAATACATACTCATCCCGGAAGATTTATCTCACCAACTCATGAAATATCTAATAAAATAGGAATTTTACTTAGGTTGCTAATTAAACAGGCTTTTATTTAATAGCATTATTCGCCTCTATAAATCTACATCGTCCTCTAAATTACTAAGTCAGCCACCATCAATGGGCATCTGAAAATACATCTCAGCCACTATTAATCTTCGATATAAGCGTCGGTTAATTCAACTCAGCAACCAAGTTATTATTCAACATGAAAATTTGTAACACATATCCAAGTAATCAGCTTCTAAAATATTCTGATATGAGAACAAAAAAAAATGAACTTGACTTCAAATTTTATAACTCAGTACGATTAAAATTGAAATGTAGTGAAACTCAAATAATCAAAATGTACCTAAAATTAGTAAATTATGGCCACTAAATATATTAGGAACTACTAAAGGGAGACGAAACATAAGATTTTATTTAAAAAATATTTTGTTTTAAAGCATACCGTTATACCATTTAAGAAAACCTACAAAATTATCATACTTGTATGAAGTTTTCTAGTTAAAGCTTGAAAAATATTTTTTTGAGGAACACATGTTGAAGCTGTAACACGTAAAATGTTGGTGAGTTGTAAAATCCGTGGAAGGTGGTGATGCATAAATCAGATGGAAAAGTTAAAATATTTCTTGTTCTTTGCTTGACACTATCTTTGGAATATTGCGTTGTAAAGAAGACGAATAAGTCTATTAGAAGCTTCCTCATTATCCCGTTGCTTGGATATAAAATTAGAGGTTAGGTTCCGTGGCCAAATAAAATCGATTTATTATTCCCCTTTTATTTATGCCGCCGAAATAAAAGTTAAATTTAATTCAATAAATAGGTAAAATAGGTACTGATAAGTTACGTATCTATGTATCTCTCAATATTTTAATATGAAGACTTATATTTCTGGTTTATTTTAACTACTTAGCTGGTAATCGTTACTTTTCTTTGTAATATAGTTAGTGATAAACTAATCAAGTCACGAAAAGTAAACAACCGTAAAAACTATTAATTTTCCTTTTCGGGACTAAGTATGTAATATATCTGAATCGTAAAGTCTACAGAAACACCAAAATTACCTTCCAAAATGTAACCCTACCATGATAATGAGTACCTACATGGTGTTAAAATTTACCAAATATGATAACTCAAAAATATGAACGACTGCGTTTATGTTTAGATGAAATAAAACCTAACACCTACATAAAATTAAATTATAATCAAACTCCGAACTACACGGTAGTATACCTATATACTAACTTCTGCACAACTGTTGTACGAAAACAAGATAACTATAAGATAAGTAAACTGTAAATTCATTTTAACTGATCTGCACGATTCACTGAGTAACGTCCGATACTTATTGTATTCAAATCGTTAACAGAGTACTATTTACTCATATACGACGCTAGACTTCATAAAGGCTAAACAGATTTAAATAAAACTCCTCATTACACTAACCAATCCAGAAGTCATAACATGAACCCTGCTATCCCAGAAGGTCATGAGTATCTAATTTAACTCCCACAAACGAACTCAGTATGATTGCCTAATAAAATTAAATAACTAATAATGCGATGTAAACAAAGACTATATTTCTTAGGTGTCAATCTTAGTGATTTTAACGACCCAAGACTTCAAATAACTTAAACAAAACTGTCAGTCGTACTACCAACCTCCTACTAAATGGATAAAATAACTTAACAGCTTCTAATAAACAGGTTTATAAATTCGAAAATATAATAATATGTATAAAATAATGTCCTTCTTACGGTAGAAATATTTAATATCTATATAGATATCCGCCAATTAAATCTATCAAACATTTCACTATTAGTTGTATCATAATCCGTTCTATTAATATTTTTTGATATTTAATATTTTAGAGTACCTAATCTTTAGGCTAACCAACTTTTCCATAT
This sequence comes from Coleophora deauratella, assembly GCA_958295455.1. Taxonomy (NCBI): domain Eukaryota; kingdom Metazoa; phylum Arthropoda; class Insecta; order Lepidoptera; family Coleophoridae; genus Coleophora; species Coleophora deauratella. Next base: position 17,491,609 of record OY282397.1, on the reverse strand, counting down.
TTTACCTTAAGTAACCTACTTACTTCCGTCTAAATAGATACTTAATTAGGTTCCGTGTACAATATCTCAGAAAGAAAAAATCTATTGGATTATACTACATCGCTTATTTGAATGAATCGGGCTCAAATAAAACTGAATGCAAACTTTTAAAAATGAACTATTAAATAATAGTTTAAACTAATAGAAACCGGTGAAAAAACTACAATACAACCCACAAGAATTCTGCTATGATTTTTCAAACTTATTGTACAAATAGATAAATCTATTACTCGTATTTTCTTACACAGTGGGGCACACTAATACTTCTGATAATCTCAGTACTTACATGGCCATAACACGATATCTTTCTCCAAAATATACAGATAACCAAAATCTACGCTAGTAAAACCTATTTCATTTCAGCTTCTGTACTGAATCGCAAAATACTCACGAGTCAATAAACAGAGACAGCCTATTAACCGAGGCAGTATGATACCCTCAAATCAGTATAAATACAATAACATATTTATTTAGCCTTTATACTACTATCAACCCCCCGTTAACTAGACTTTGTACTCGTTTCTATTCTCTGTTAAAATACCACAAGGCATAACCAGACAACTACCTAATAACCATCTTATAAGCTATGAATAGTATGTTTTTGTTTACAACCCCCTATCTATAAAATTGGAAACAGCTACCTAGCTTCGTAAACTGTAAATAAGTATTCAAGATTGATACATTTTCAGGTTTTTTTTTTTTCAATTGTTCATTGAAAAAAAAGTCGGTCATCAAAATATTATCATTGATGCTATAAGGATTTGAACTTCAGACGAATAATGTTCTCATCTACAAATAGTATAATTATTATATTTTGAACCTTTTCCTAGACAAACGGCTGCGTTTTATTTTTGCAGTGCGCGTAAGGCGCCGCGCCGGTCCCTCCTGACAGAGTTCCGTTCCAGAACACTATCGAAAGAGCAACAACTATCCTGTTCTATTTCCACAAATGTGTACGAGATAGCAGATATCTGTCACTTTCACTAAATCGGAACGGCCCTAGGAATTTTTCCGTGTAGTAATACCGGAATGTCTAATGTCAAAATTGTCAAATTCGGAAATCATTTGTTTCACTTTTGCTTTGGAGGTATTTACCTACTCTAAAAATATTGTTGGAAAAACAAACATTTAGAAGGTAAGTTCACAGTTGTTATATACTTAAATCTCACTTCAAGAACCCCAGCTAGGTATCCCATGTGCACTTAGAAAAATTAAACTGGAATTATACGAATTACATTCTGGTTTTGTGTGTCGCTGGTTATTAATACGTTCTATATTTTTATTCTTTTATTAAACTAGTCTTATACAACTGAACAACTTTTCCATAACGTCATATAATTTTTATACCTATATGACGTACATAATGTGGTTCTCAATCTCACTTCTCATCATACCTACTACGTCCACCTAAATAGCCATCACCTATTCACTGAATTTCGAATATTCTCTGGAAGGCATTAGAAAAGCTATCTATCAATTTGCTTATACCATAATCCGACCATTAGTTTATTCTAATCACTCCTTTTTTCCACAGACACTTCCACAAAGTGACTGCCACTACCTCAACTACATGGCTCGCCAGAATATTCGTATAATAATGAAATCTGAGGTCAAAAGGTATCTTTTGATACAGAGTATCTTCAAAATGAAGGAAAGAAAAGGAATCAGATTATTCACTCACACTAATCTACCAAACTACTGACGTCTATTACGTGTGACAAAAAGGACAAACAATGCCACACGTTAAAAGAAGATCTTACTGTATTAATTTGTTTGAACAACTCCCACCTACTGTGCTGTGTTGGTTAAATGTACTACTGTAATAAAACTGGCACAATTCTGACCCACTCATCAGTTTTCCAGGATGAAAGGATTCAGACAGAATGTGAATATCTAGTGCCTAGTGTCTAAATAGTGATAAATTATTTCATTTATTAATACTCAAGGTAATTAAAGAAATATAATTGAATTATTATTTTTATTCTATCTCCCAAGTTGAAATACCCTAATAGTTTCTAATAAAATGTGACCCCATTGTAATTACGTAATAAACTAAAAAAAATAATTGTAAAAACTTGTAGCTAATTGGAATTTGGGAAAAATAAAATGTCTTTACTATTACTTACTTTCTATCTATCAACTTCGTAGTAATGTTATTAAGTAATTTCTATAATGGTACCCTGAAGATAATTTTCTTAAAAATAACCCTATTGAAACCTTCAACCCCCCGTTAAGTAAACCATAGTTCCACTAAAACCTTCCAACAAGTCACCATCAAACAATCTTTCCATTTCACGGACACCAAATTGTGGCTAAAATAGCCACCGCGATATTACTATGCTATCCTGGTCATTATGGCACCATATTGTAACGAACCCCCCCAAACCAACCTGACTTAGAGAGACCTAATAAAACCCTAAACCCGATATGAAAATAACCAATAAAAATAAATCAATAAACTCCGATGAAACGTTTGGCCAGATCATCTAGTGGGAACCCTACGCTGAAATTAAAGTAACCCTGAATCTTTTAGAGTGTTGATGGTGACTGAATTTTGAAAGGTCTTAGAAACTATTTAATTAGGCAATTATTAAATATGAAAGAGGCCCTACCTTTAGTTTTAACTAATCGAATGAACAGTAATTAATAAATTTAATGACAAATAAATTATAAGAAAATATACAAAGACAGGACATAATTTAGGGCATATTGGAACTCTCATGAAGCTATAAGTCTATAAATTCAGTTTTAAAATTATAAAGTTAAGCGAGCAATGTATAGGCCAACTACACATCACTATGAAAGCCGCAACCCCATAAGGGTTGCGGGAGGATCCACCATAACCTCCCCTCGTCCTCGACCAGTCTAATACCAACCATTCCGAACAAGTTTAAAATATAAGCTTCATGAAAGTTGACGTGGATACGCCCAAAATGAAGCTAGCAATACGGATTGCAACGCGGTTAGTGATATATAAATATTATGATTGAGGAGCCCCAGATATATGGTGAACTCAGATGATTTGTGTAAGATAATTTGGTATATTATACCAGTAAATATAAAGTAGGTATTACTACTTGAGTCGATTCTCTACGACTAATGTAGGTACTGTACAGTTTCTGTAATTATAACAGATATAAGACCAAGGGTCAGATGAAATTAAAATCATAAAAGGAACAATGTCTATGTTCAGTTTGGTGTTGATTAAATATCTGCACTTTGGCAGTAGAAATGAATTAGGTCTTCTTTGAGACATAAATAAAGGAACAATGTCCATATTCTGCTTGGTATTAATTAAATATTTGCACTTTGGCAGTAGAAATGAATTAGGTCTTCTTTGAGACATAAATAAAGGAACAATGTCCATATTCTGCTTGGTATTGATTAAATATCTGCACTTTGGCAATAGAAATGAATTAGGTCTTCTTTGAGACATAAATAAAGGAACAATGTCCATATTCTGCTTGGTATTGATTAAATATCTGCACTTTGGCAGTAGAAATGAATTAGTTCTTCTTTGAGACATAAATAAAGGAACAATGTCCATATTCTGCTTGGTATTGATTAAATATCTGCACTTTGGCAGTAGAAATGAATTAGGTCTTCTTTGAGACATAAATAAAGGAACAATGTCCATATTCTGCTTGGTATTGATTAAATATCTGCACTTTGGCAGTAGAAATGAATTAGTTCTTCTTTGAGACATAAATAAAGGAACAATGTCCATATTCTGCTTGGTATTGATTAAATATCTGCACTTTGGCAGTAGAAATGAATTAGGTCTTCTTTGAGACATAAATAAAGGAACAATGTCCATATTCTGCTTGGTATTGATTAAATATCTGCACTTTGGCAGTAGAAATGAATTAGTTCTTCTTTGAGACATAAATAAAGGAACAATGTCCATATTCTGCTTGGTATTGATTAAATATCTGCACTTTGGCAGTAGAAATGAATTAGGTCTTCTTTGAGACATAAATAAAGGAACAATGTCCATATTCTGCTTGGTATTAATTAAATATTTGCTCTTTGGCAATGAAATGATCAAGTCTTCTTTGAGACATAAATAGTAGCCTGCACTATGACAGATATTTCAGATAGTAAATAATCCACCCAGATTGCAGCTCACAGCAGCACAACAGCGTACGTTTTCCGCAGTACTGTAAGTGAACAACAGCAATCGACTCGCTATGAGCCAGGTGAAGTCAGAAGAAATCGTAGAATGAATGAAGATTGAATAACTGTATAGTTAAGGCTACTTCTTTGAGTAGTATGGAATTTTTGTGGTAAGATTTCTTTGAATCCAAGCAAAACATTGACTCTGCAATGATATGTTCAGTTTTACTGAAATAAATAAATTGTGGGTAAAAATTATGGTTTTCATATGAAAAATAAAGAAGATAAAAATTATGGTCGAATATTTTGTTAGAGGTTTCTATAATAAATAATTTTAGTTAAATTTTATAAATATTTTAAGAACACAGTTTAGAATTTTATGGTTTAATTTATTTTAAAAGTATTAACGGCCTAGTATTTATTTAATTTAACCGGATTTACAATAACCAAGGCGAGCTTAGAAAAGCATTATTTAATTCTCCGCCAAACATCGCTATTAACGCATACGAAAGTAAATTTCTAATTAATAATAACAAACACACAATAAAAACCCAGATATATTATCTACCTGAATTCCTATTTAAAATTATACGATTTAAATTATAGAAACACAACACACAATTCAAAAATACAAAAATAAATTACACATAATATAAAATCATAATAAAGCAAGAGTTGAGCGAGACCATTAAGTATATTATTATTTTCGACTAAATATTCACCACAATCTTTCCAGTTTAATTCCGCATAAATCATAATAAATTATAAAATAATAATAAATTTATGTAATGTATAAATGAATTCTCATCATCGATTGGAACATAGGCCTACCTATACTCCACTTAGCTCGGTATCTAGACCTGTCTCGTTGATATCTATTGTACGGCTACCGCCTTTTCATACAAAAGACATCAACGGATAATGCACACGTTTTTGTCTACCATCTTCTCCGCTGAGCCTGAACAGTTATCGGTCTACCTGATAAACTTAAACCTGGGTAAATGAGGTATCTTTAATAGGTTTGTTTCTTAGGTCACATTTTCTGATGACTGAAACAATTCCTATAAATACCCTTTATTATATGCTAGTTAGCAAATTGTTCATACTTCACACTAAAGATCTTTTGTTTCTTTCGCCCTTCTAGGACTGAAGCAAATGATCAATTACTCGTACTTCTTGTACATAAATAATTTACTGCAAATTAATAACTGATTTAACAGAACATGTAATGTGACCACCAGACTACCCGTTTCTTTCGTCTTTAAGACTGAAACAGTACAATCTCACGGTTGGCCATCACCTTATTAAACTGAGCCCATATAGGCAATACTTAACACATACAATTTTAATCATCAACCCATCTGATCATATGTTCTTTTCGTCCTTAGACTAGAACAAATAATCTTCAACACTTATTTTGTGAAATATCTATGAAGCACTTTGGCCTCAGACACGATAGAACCATCAGGCTAACTGTTCCTTTCGTCTTCTAGACTGAAACAGTATAGCCACATAAAATGGTAGCATCAAATCCATATCCAATCAGTAATAAAATCACCTGTTTCTTTCGTCTTATAAGACTGAAACAGTATGACAATAATTATTGCCGATAAATTAAGATCGGATTCCTGAAGCTGAAATAAAAGATTAATTAACACATAGTAATTTAAACTGGAAATAGATTTTGGATAATTTAAGATCTGTATTAAATCTTATGGTCCCACTCAAGTAAAATAAAAGCACATACCCACAGCAACACCTATGCTTCGCTTATGGTTTTGTTTTCACTTACAAACTTATCACTTTCTCTGATACCAACACTAAAGATTTTTAGAACTCGACACCATCCGCGATTATCATTTATCACGACTAAAACTTAAACTAGGCACTTAATCGCGACTTATATCGTGGCTTGTCCGGGCAGCCTTCCCTCTTTGAGGTCCGAATCTTGACTGACGTTTTGCGGCTGCGTTTCTCCTTATATAGTATCTGCGTGCGTCATTCGTCGTATGCCTTTGGCACCGGCGCCATTTTTGCTCCGGCGACAAAATGGTCCCGGTGCCTTTTTGGCACTGGCGCTATTTTTGCTCCGGCGTCATTTTTGGCCTGGTGCCTTTTTGGCACTGGTGCCTTCGGTCTCATAACAGAGTCCTAGAAACAGTTTTAACAAGTTAATTTGATAAAGAAAATGCCAATTCATAGGTCTGCCGTTACATACTGTACTGGATTCTTTAACAAAATATAAATACTCAAAACTGTCTCGTATAAGGAGTATAGTAATTGTGATAGAAATGTATTTACCGGTAAGTGTTTAACCATTTAATTATCAGGCAAACAGACAGAAGTTAAGTCATGGATATATCTTGCCTCTGGTCATGGATAGTTTACTTTGTTTGTGGTGGCCTATAGAGAATATTCTGTTAGCATAGAAATATGATCTCTTCCAGTGCAGTGCACCTTATAACTGTATACCACAACCCAATACACTACAGTTTTTGGCCTGTAATCTATAGACAGATGAATTCTTTATTGCATACGTTACGATAACAAAATACATATATACTTTTAGCACAACAAAATATGTACTGCAAAAATGGGTTTGTCTTTATCAATTACAATATTACAGATATATCGACTAAGCTACCTCATGTAGGTTGTCGTGTCTTTTATAAGAATTCTACAATACCATCGAATTTTACCGATGATGTATGACAGTCATTTTATTGTCTTATTTTGTGTATATATAAATAAATAAATTAGGTGGGCAGTAGGACTGTCTCGGCACTCAGCGCTTGTGAAACGACGCGCCTGCCTAGAATGAAGATGAATCGTGGATTTGCGCGCGAGGCGGAATTTTAGTTTTTACTCATGGTGCAAGATGTTATTCAACTTAATCATAATTATCAAGATTTATGGAAGGTTGCTATTTCCGCAAAATGTGAGTGCGATATTTATATAATCCGAAATTACTCACAATACAATGTATTTTTTCTACTGTGTAAGCAATTGTGCACTGTTCGAATGTTTTTGTTATTATTAGTCATAGAGTTTGTCTCGCGACTTAAAATCATCGTTTTCCATAATCACTTATATAATTACAGTGTTTGCTTTTTTATTTACGTGTTTTTATCCATATCCTCTTATTTTTTTTGTCTCTGGTATTATTATATCTTTTGTTGCGATTTCAAGCCAATTCTGTAAATACTAAAGGGGGCACTGTCATCTGCTGTAACAGCCCATTAATCGCTATACATGTTCTCTATCAACAATCTATCTATCACGAACATCAGCACATACTTTTACGTCATACCAGATCAATTATCGTGAATATAAGGATTTGTTTTAATCTCTTATTAGTATGGTATATTTAAAGAGAAACGAAGATGAGTTTTTATTGATATTTATACGTAGGTATCTTGAAAAATTTTCACTTACAACAATTACTCGCTAGCACGAAACTTGTTTGGTAGTTTTGGTAGAGACAACATGGAAAGACAGAATGCCTAAAATGTATTCCTATTGGTGCACAAAAACTACCAAGACTTGGGAAAAAATGATGCAGAGATTTAGAGCATCATAAAGTGAGTCGGAGTGCAAAGTTTCATGTATGTTATGTCAATTATGATCTCGCTAGTACAAAAAACCTGCTCCACGTTTGTTTCACGAATCTTTCTAGCAGTCACATCAAATCTCCGCAATTACAGCATCTTGGTTCAAAATTTTAATGCCAGGATTTAGAGCAACTATAGGCGCTTATGCTCAATTTATTGGCTTTTAATGTAAGGATTTGATTAGTCAATACTCTTGGTTATAAAGATTGTAAATATAAGGGTTTGCCAGGGCTTCTAACCACCCTAGATACAAAACAAACAGTTTGCTACCCTGATGAAATTGCAAAAAATATTGGAATCTTACAAACTGACCACCTGATCGGTCAGTTACGTGTGGAGAGTCCAATAGTTTTTCAGCACGATGTGTTGAAGCTGCAATCAGTGGCCTATACAGGGTGTCCCAGAATGGGTGAATCAAATTGCTATGGTAGATACCTTGTCTAACTTCCCATCAGATAGGCTAAAGCTTATTTAAAAAAACTACGTACCTACTTGGTTTTAAATAAATTATGTTTTTCCGAAGATAGGGAAAAATACCGTTTTTCCTTAAACTTTCGGCTCTAAGTGTCACGTTTAGAGTTAATTTTTATTTACTTTGCCAAAATTATAATAAGTGATTGCTTCACCTAACTGTATTTTTTAAATAATGACTTAATGATAAGTGAACCTATTTCATTACTCTGTGTACAAGCAGTCTCATATACTCAATACCCACCACATAGTTTCAAATTTGCATCTTTTAGAAGTTAGCAAAAATATGAAATACCATAAATTCGCTGTCGCTAGTGCGAGCGCTCAATCAAAGCAGTTAATAGGTTCCGATGTTGATCTGTGAGCTGGCGAATGAGAAATAATTACATACTTTCCCACGGAACGGTCGGTCTTCGATACTTATACAGTACACAATACATAATATTATACATACTTTTTAAGCTAGGTTAACTTAAAAGCTACCGAAATATTTATTACTTTCTACCTCTTCAATTTTGTAAGAGCTATGCGGGTCCCTTGCATGGTTCAATCAAATTCATACGAATAAATAAATTAAGAGTTAAAAAAACAAGTATTGTAGTCAGTGATGCAACGAATACGAATACGAATATTCGTATTCGCCGAATAGTAGACATTTATCGAATATTCGTATTCGGCGAATACTAATACGAATATTTAAAAACTAATATTTTACGTACAAACGCAACTCTAATTACTGGCAGACTTGGAAAACACGCGTGTAAAAATACGCACGTGTGCAGAGGGCCTTAACCGCAACGACGAACGACCCACGGTTCAAAACAAGGATTTTCAGCTCAACAGTGGTCGCTGAAACCGCTCGATCAGTTCTTAACGCTGCTGTTGATGTCAGAGAGGCCGTAAGACCGACAAGACCTCCAGATGAACCTCAACCGTCGACAAGTAGAGGAATTTGGCAAGTATGCCAAGAAATAATTGAAGAGGCCGAAATAGAAGAGCCGATTTTAATATTATTTTCTGGTGAGTATGAAAAAAGTTTGAAAAGTTATTAATAGGTAATAGGTACCTACTCTTTGTCATCTACTAAAAGTTAAATTTAATTTCAAAATGTCTTTTTACAGGGGATTCGCAAACTAAAAACGAAATAGATGCTTATCTAAAGCTCCCAAAATCGCCGACTGCTGCTGATCCACTGGCCTTTTGGCGAGAAGATGTCCATTTTCCAAGTCTGAAAAAACTCGCCCAAAAATATTTTTCACTGAAGCCATGTACAGTCGCCTCAGAAAGACTTTTTTCAACGGCTGGGAACATTCAGTCTGAAAAAAGAAATCGCCTAAAACCAGAAAATCTACAAATTTTATGTTTTTTAAATAAAAAATTGTCTATTGTAAATTTTAATTATTAGATGAATAGAAATTTATCAAATAAATTAGTCTTTTATTACCATGGCAAAATATTAAGTAACAAAAGTAAGAAACAAAAAGTAGGTATTCCCAGTGGCTATTCGGTGGCGGATTTTGCAGTGTAATGCTACTTATGTCTGGAAGGTACAATACAATACACTTCTTTAAAATACGATTTCTAAGTTTAACACCTACACACACTCACGCCTCTTTTCATCTTGTCATACACACTTTTACAATAACTCACACACTGCTAATTACGTACAGTTGCACACTTTCTTCCTTTTTTTTTTTAATTATTGTTATTAATGTTAGTTTACTCGTTTTTTATATTTTTTCATTATTGTCACAGTCCTCGGGTTGTGGCAGAATACCAGTGTATTGCTCGAAAGAGCAAATCACACACTGAGTCACGGCCCTTTTGTACTACTGCAACACACACATATTTTTAAGTATTGTTTTATTTTTATTTTATTGTGTGTACTGATGTAATACTTAATATGTGTGTTTGTAGTAACAAATAAATGAGTTATCTATCTATCTATTCGTATTCGTATTCGTATGCGCCGAATAACAGGTTTGATATTCGTATTCGTATTCGTAAAAGTACTATTCATTGCATCACTAATTGTAGTGAGGTATTTTTTTGTGTTTGTATGATCTCACCTGATGTAAAAAGACTATGCTGTCGAGGACGATAAACGCAGACTCAAATAATGGCTATTCATTCTCATTAAAGACGCCTAAAGTAACAGGACTCAAAAAGAAACTTACGCCAGCAAGGATTTCTATATTTTTTTAATGATGGGATAATAAACACATGCCTTTAATTGCTTTAGTCTATATTTTAAAAACGGTCGAATCCCTTCGGAATTAGCATGAACTGACGAAAACAACAGTCCGTATAAACGTATAGAGATGCGCAAGAATCGCCTGCAGAGAAAGCAGATGGATGCGTGTGCGCTACTTCGAGACGTCTTCATTACGAGCAGCCGTCGCTAGGCAACCGCGTCGTATTGTCGGTGTCAGATCTATCAATAGGCGATAATAGCGCGGCGTCTATTGACTATTGTTCGTTTAGTACAGTCATCCAGATGGTATCTTTTGATATAACATGAGCTACGCTCTAAAGGAAACATACCTCTAAGTGAGATCAACTTATATCTGTTGGGGCTAACGTCGCCGACGTGGTAGAGTGTACAAAACCTATAGAGGCATTAGTTACTGTTAACTAATAGATGATGCTTATCATCTTTCACCACTCGACTGAGCGTCATGTTCGGTCGCACACAGATTTTTCTATTGATTTTCTCGCACGGTTTAAATATGGATTCATAGTTCTTTTACTTGTTAGTTACCTAATTGCTAAAAAAAGTTGTTGTCGTGAAATAAGTACGTTAAAAGAGTTAGATAAACAATCTAATTTGCATCAACTTCTACATTTTGTTAAATCTTTTTATTTTACCCAAATACGGAAGCGTGGTATCTGTGTCCAATTACGTATTTCGTAATCTCGGCGCGCGCGCAATGCGCATGGAGCAAACTAGAATATAGTAATCGGCAAAATAACCATTTGATGGCATATCTAAACTGCAGCTGGCGATGTCCAATCTGCGTTTGATTTACAGCAACACCCTAGGATCAGGCTGCTGTTTCGATCGGTAAGACTACCTACAGTTGTCCATATTTGGGTTCTATTCACACTTCAAATGGAGTTGAGTAATACAGTATTTTGCGGCTAAGTAAATTAAAAAATAATGTGATGCGTTATTTTTTCCTAAGATATTTAATTGGTAGATTTCTGCTCTAGGCTTCGCTCTCATAATTTCCTTTTGTATACCTGTTCTACGGGAAACTATGTATTTATTTCATCAATAAATTTGAGCCTAGCATAGAGTCAATGTGGAAACTGTATTAACTATCAATTAGTTATACTGTGACTGTATCTACTGTGCCTTTAATCAATTACTGACTAACAAATGAAGCCAATATCATTTTTTTTGTATTTTATCTAATTAGGTGGATTATAAAATATTAAAATCTTATTTCTAACAACATATATTTATTTTAAATGATAGAACTGTCTTTAATCAATTAAAAATATAATATGTTACAAAACCGATATCGTTCCCACGGCCCCTTCCCATACTTCAAAAAGTTTAAGCCTGGTACCAATATGCTACACACACGGAGCCAAGTCCGGATTGGTCAAGGTTGTGGAGTTAATAGCCAACCCCAGCATCAGAAGTTTTCAACACATATGTGTTCACATACACATGTGTTTAACGAATTCAGAGAATTCACTGGTATACGTATTTTCTCCAACAGCAGCAGCCCGCTACTGACGGCGTTCTTGGCATTGTCACTGCTGTGTCTGGCATGCGGCAACAGCGCCGCCGTGCTGGCTGCCACTGGCCTGCAGCGCGACGTCGCCCGCTCGCGTCCCCCGCTCTCCAGCTTTGAGGTAAGCCTTGTATTTCCACTAAGATTATTACAGCTTTTAGATTTGAAATCATTGTGGTGTTTTCTATTGGTATGATCTTTGTATAGCTAGTTAATGTTAATTTTGTGCATTAGAAAGAGTAGTGGGCCTAGAGTACTCCCTTGTGGGACACTACTTACACTGTAAATGATGAGTGTTATTTATGTATGTAAAATCCTAATATATATAATATGTAATTGAAGTGTCCAAATAGTTTTTAAATTCACAGTGGGCCACTGACGAGTCACTGGAATTATTATTATCAGTACCGTGGCATGAAAGATAAATAGTTAAATAATAGCTATGAACCTAAGAATGCTCGCTTTTGACACTCGCTGACTTTTTACCGTCAAGTTATCTAGTGAGATGTAGTCTATGTCATCTGAATAAAACGTTACAGCACGAACAATCTACAACATAAATATTTTATCAAAAATGCGAACAAATTTTTTGTCATGCAAAAATGAATGATTTGCCTGTTATTTGCCAACGAATTACCGACCGACACTACCGCTACTTTATACATTGCCTGTCTGTGATCCTCGACGACCTTTTCCTATAAAAACTTATCTCATTTTAAAAGCATAACCATTTCCTCTATACAAACACGGTATAAAAAGCCATCGATCAGGCTGTGTCAATAGCAGTCCCGATAAATCAAAGTATCAATTGCAGGAACTGTTGCACCACCCGCGAGCTCGATGCAGTGCACTCATTATGCAGCGGTAACGAGCTGCATTGTGCAAGTGTCGCGCGATACACTTGATTGCATAAATAACCATAATGTTACTAAATAAAGGAGATTTGTCTTTTAATCTGCTCCATATACAGGATGTTACAAAATTGGCGTAGGATCCATTAAATGAAGATTCTACTCATCTGGAACAACTTTGGTTCTACGACTTTGCTCAAATCGCAAAATTTTGGACCTTTAATACAAATTGATCATCTGTTTGCCCGTTTTTGTATAGAGACTTACAAAATGTTACCAGTTAAGGGGTCCTCCTATATCAATTTTGTTACATTCTGTACAGATCAGTCAGATTGATTACTGAACTTTTAGGCAGAGGTCTATGTTTGTATGTATGTTCGTTTCATCATTACCGCCTGCCAGTTTTGGAGTTAGAGCTATCGCTAGATTCGATGTGATACCAGATTGATTTGGGATACATTTAGTGCGGTCTGGTGCTATGTGTTTTTCTTTGTTATGTTATTAAGATAACATTTTACCAATTTCGATCAAAATAGCAATTCACGCTAGTGCCTATTTATTATTCTGTGGCGTTGCTACACAGTATAAGTACTAAGATACGAGTACTTGAAAACTAAAACAAACAGTAATTACTCTGGCAGTAAATTAATTACTCTTAATACTTATGTCTCTCTGATACCATTATTGAGAGTATCTAATCTAAAAGCAATGTTGCGACTTCTTCATAAACTCTTGAAGCGAGGACACCGCAGCCTGCTACTCATAAAATAACAATTTTATGTAAGGTCGACCGACCTGTCGAAATAATGTTTCTGTTAAATGCCGCGTTTAAATAAAACACAGCTAAACTGAGCAAGCAATACTTATATTATTTTTGTAATTACATTATTTATCTTAATAGCGTACCTCCTAAGAGCAAAAGGTCACGGACTCACAGCGGCTCATCCAAGACTCATCAGAAACGTCTAATAACTAATAAGCAGGTTTTAATATCTTAGTCGTGCACATCACGATACGACCGGACGTCATTACACGTTCCCAGGTTCGAGTCCCGGTCAAGGCTCGCACCGAGATGTAATGATAGGCCGTAGGGTTCGTCTAGTCACGCCATGGTGTGATAACATGGCGCTAGGTAGTTGCTAGGCTAACCTAACCTAACGTGTGAAGTGTGAATATTAAGTATGCATCTTTATTTCTAAAACCAGATTGCATAGTTAATTTAATGAATGAATAGACTTGGTAACTGCTTTTAAATGTGCTGTTCTTAAGGCGCTAAGTATAGCCAAATCGCAATATTCAATTCAAATTCTTGAAATAATGGTTAACGTTATCAACATGGAAAAAATATATAACATACTTCAAACAATAAGAAACAAATTGTATTGAACAGAATCATAAAAATCACAAAAACTTTGATGAAAAAAATATATCCTGTAGACCCTGTATTTTGCATTAATTGCAAATTCTCTCGGAAACACAATATTTGTTTATGTTGAAACCAACACACAAAAATCGGCCATTTTAATACCTTCAATTTATATTGAACGGATTTTTTTTTAACTTATTTGAAAGCCAAGAAAAGTAATAAAAACATCGAAATCTCGAGAATTTTGCGTTCGGCCTTGCGTAACCGCCGCGATGGTATCCACACTGATCTGAACTTAAAATGAGTAGGGCGTTACGGTCGATATTATATTGTCATGCATCAACCTGCTCAGATTGAGTGTACTTCGCGCCTTAAACAGAAATAAAAGAAAATATGAAGCTTTATGTGTCCAATATTTTGTGCACCTAGCTTTTGTTTGTGTTATGCTCACATTTTAAAATTTATTTATGATGTTATAATTGTTTATTGTAATATCACAAAGTATGTTCTTATGTAAGTGAATTGTAAAATTCTTAATAAGAATAAATGTTCTTTAAACCTAAACCTAGCTTATACATATCTACTATCCAGTCAGAAAAAAGCGGCCAAGTGCGAGTCGGACTCGCCCATGAAGGGTTCCGTAGCAGCAAGTAACATAATATAAAAGTTCTTGTAGTTCGTTGTAGGTAAATTGAGGTTTTCGATTTATGACGTATTAAAAAAAACTACTTACTAGATCTCGTTCAAACCAATTTTCGGTGGAAGTTTGCATAGTAATGTACATAATATTTTTTCAGTTTTATCATTCTCTTATTTTAGAAGTTACAGGGGGGGACACACATATTACCACTTTGGAAGTGTCTCTCGCGCAAACTATTCAGTTTAGAAAAAAATGATATTAGAAACCTCAATATCATTTTTGAAGACCTATCCATATCATACCCCACACGTATGGGTTTGATGAAAAAAAAAAATTGAGTTTCAGTTCTAAGTATGGGGAACCCCCAAAATTGATTGTTTTTTTTTCTATTTTTGTGTGAAAATCTTAATGCGGTTCACAGAATACATCTACTTACCAAGTTTCAACAGGATAGTTCTTATAGTTTCGGAAAAAAGTGGCTGTGACATACGGACAGACAGACAGACATGACGAATCCAAAAGGGTTCCGTTTTTTGCCATTTGGCTACGGAACCCTAAAAATAAGATTAACGTTTATGTTTCTAATACGTGCCGCAATAGTAATATAAGCCTTAGGAATCTTGGTATAAAGACCTGAAGAGGAAGGAGAAAAAGAAAACTCGGTGATAAAAGAGGGCTAGCAGGACAGACTGCTGCAAATGTTAAAATCGGTTATCAGCTTATTCTCTACAAAGGAACTACCATCACTAATTCGTTTTAGCTTTGACGTAGTACTTAGTTGGGAAAAATTACTGTAGATCCAATTATTCCATTTTTCTCTATCTCTCTCTCTCTTTCTTTCTCTATATCTACTCGAAGTGAACTCTATGGACTCTAACACAAAATGGCATCTTCTTGACGACTCTACTTACAGTCGCAGTCCCACTACAACATTAAAAGCTTAACCCTGCTTCATCCTACACTCCTATGAGCTCGCAGTGCTATCTCATTCATTGTAATTCCGTTCCCAGGGTTAGGGTAGATACTCGTATCTAGGAATTGCAGAGATTGCTACTTACTCGGTGTTCCTCGAAACAGCGAAAGGTTATTTACGTGATTTTCACGTGTGGTTGTTGTTTGTCTAACACAGAGATCACCAATAAGGAGAAAGATTTTTAAATCAGGTTTCATTACGATTTCTTACCTTAGCTACGTTTGATGAAAACACGCAAAAATTTTGGACAAGGGACACTTTGCCCAACATTTTTGCGATAATTCTTAAATCCCTAGGCTATTTAAAAAATACTGTTAAGTATGTACTTATTTTTTGTTGGTAGTCGTTGACTCTTTGACCAAGTCGAAGTAATTTGCGCGGTTGATTATACTAACGAGCCTGCTAACCGCCGCGCCGGCCGCTTTGACATTTGCCTAACTGTCCGGTGCGCAGGCGCCGCTCGCACGTACGAAGTGCCGCTGCTGGGTCGTTCACGAAAAGTCTCAATTAGAACATTACCACGACCGTGATGCAGTGCAATGACCCGAGTCAAATTTTGTAATAATTATTGCTCCAGTTAAACAAATTGAGTATTTAAATCTTAGATTAGATTATTCCAAGACTATGGCGAATCTTCTCTCTTGATCGTCTTTACTGCAGAATTAACCGTTCTACTTTAACGGTCTAGTAGTCTCATATATGTATTTATCTATTTATCAGCAATATTGTTTCAATAGGTTGTATTTTCATACAAATACAGGTACGAGTATACTATAGGATATACATAAAATTAGCGTTGTGCGATGTAGAGATGTAGAGATGTAGTGTGGATGTTCTATGTTCGAATCGTACTCTTGAATTCACATTTTACTGAATGTGTCTGACTGAACCATATTGCCACTCTAGTTCAATAGAACATACCCAGGCATAAGTTTCATGAGAGCAAATCCAAATCAAGTCTGCTTTCCACAGGACGAGATGCAAGCGTGGACACCCGTGCTCACCAACATCGCTCTGCTCATCATCTCGTCCGTGCACTGCCTCGTGTGCGTGGTCAGCATCTATCACGTGTCGAAGCGCGTGTGCGCATGTTTCCGGCCGAAGCGCGCCTTCGACCATAACCAGTTCGAGCCGGGGCTCAAGCCGTATGTGGTGCACGTGGACGAGACGAGCGGGAAGGAGCTGTGCAAGGAGCTCGAGGGGAAGCTGCAGGGAGAGAGCTTGAAGAAGAAGAAGGTTGGTTATTTTTATTATATTTAGTATTGAATTCTTAGGCGATTATCACACGGGAGGCGGTGGCGGTAGCCGCCGCGGTTGGAAAATGTACTAGAAATGTATGAACCGCGCTAGCCCGTGTGCAAGCCTGGCGCGGTTGGCGGGCAACCGCGTACCAGGCGGTAGCCGCCGCGGCTAGATACATTCTAGTACATTACAAACCGCCTCAGTGTGCGATTCGCCTTATCTGTAAAACTGTATATTCTTAATAAACAATAAATAAATGATTTATTTTATGATTAAGCTTGATTTGATAAGATTTAGTGATAAAAATAAAGAGCGTAAAGTCGCGAAATAGGTTCATTCTCTTCCCGTATCGTAGGAAGGTTTCGGTCGTATTCGACACGTAGACTTCGGAAAATATGTCGACTTGTTGTAGGACCATGGTCATTTTCTATTTTGTGAAATGGTAACTAGTTACTATTTTTTTTGCTTATTTTTCAATTAATGGTATCTGCAATCCATAATTGATCTTAGTCAATGCCAAAAACTAACTTATTTTTTCGGCTTTAAGCGCTACGATAACGAATGAAGATGATAGTCCTTACGAAAATAATGATTCCTAATATACTTCATATTATTGCTTTTAAATCTTTCCGCCTTTTATAAATTTGATATCTGCACTTCCTCAATTCATGTGTGACATACAGAATATCTCTTCTGATTTAAATAATGTATTAAGTTGCTTGAACTAACCAACATATCGTCCCTCAGGAGGAGCCAGCGGTGGTGGAGTTCGGCAGCGCGAACAGCAAAGAGAAGCTGGTGACGCGCTGGCTGCACCACGCGCCCGCGCAGACCGCGCAGGCGCACGCGGGCCGGCGCGCGGGCAAGGCGGGCCGCGTGCGCAAGGGCCGCCAGCCGCCCGTCGTGCTGCTGCAGCCGCATCCCGCCAGCACGGTGAGTGGCTTATTTTATCAGTTGAAGATGGTTTTACCTATTGCTAAGTCCAGCAGCTATAGGTGGCTATATCGCATTGTATTTTTGGGAATTAAGTAGTTTCAAATCAATATTCATGGAATTGTATTGTGATAACGGCCTTACCAAAATGAGCCTGATTTAAAGATAACCAGAAGTCGCCACTGACTCAATCTTTCAGACGGTTTATAATACAAAATCCTCAACAAATAGCGAACACCAACGTAAACCACAGGCAGAAGTGTCGTGTTGTGTATAGGAGGATTTTGGCCGGTGTGCGGTCAGACTAACGTGAAAATCTCAAGATAGCGCCTGTTATAGTGTGGACTCTTCTTACTCGTATTATAGAGTTTTCTAAATCATCGAAGAGCATAGATTCTCACTACCGCATTCCAATGCTTTATATTTACTAATATAACTTATTCAATATATTTATGACTGGATACGCTTACTGGCATAACATTTTAATAAGACCTGTAATTATGATATAAGTATTCTTGCAAATAAACTATTCTGATTCTGATTCTGATTCTGATTCAAGGGTAGGTTTCTGGAGTATCGACTGTCAAAGAACTATAAGAAGATCGATTTGTGTTATACTGTGTTAAGTAGCACAGTAAGATTTACATACGTTAAAGCCATTTTTGATTGCTTACCGATAATTAAAATCACATTTAATTTATGTGCATTAAGACTTTCCTATTCTTACCTATTGACTGAGCACGTATGCTTTAACTTACCGATCATTGACGAAACCCCTTAACTAATTCCTCTTTACAAAAAGCTGCACGTCAATGACAATCTCATTAGAAGGAAACTACGCAACGCATTTAAACACTCGTTTCCACTTGTTAAGCTTTTGTATTATACTTACAACAACAAAAACACAGCTTCATTTGCAATTGAGTTGGCATCTGTAAAGGCGGTTGTTGCCCAACGACCGGCGCGGGCGACCCCTGCCCTTTGCCAAATGCCGAGATTCCGCCTCTTGGTCAGCCAGTGCGTTGTTGTAGCTTGAGATGTGAGAACACTAAAATTTACACCTCTCGTGTCACGACACATGAGTTGCAGTAGCAACACATTCCAGGTACATTGCAATGGCAAGACTTTCAAATAGTCTTCTTAATGTAATGATGTTTTTTTACGTAAGTTCGTTGTATTCCTCGTTCTTTAAATGCCGCCAATCAGCGTTGTGTTGCGACGTAGGGTAAGCTAGCCAACGTTATTATCTTAGCTCTCAAGGATTGACAAAATACTGAGAACCCTTCTGCGGTTACAATTGCCCATGGACATCGGTAGCCACTTTATAATGACGAAGGGTAAATTTTTTGCCACCTTTACAAATAACATAACACTTTGATCGACATCGAAATGGTTTTTGAAACTGTCCATTCGTAGGTGTTTCTTTTTAGTTTAGTTCTGATTGTTATGTCGACAACGCGACACGATGTAATAGGGTTTTTCACCATTTTTTGAAAAGTATCTAAAATTGATCATTAGGTGGGAAAAAGTAAAAAATATTTTTTTAATTTTTTTTGAAACCTATAAGTACCCCAAAAATACATTTTAAATTACCATTGCCAATTAGCGCGCGAAAACGATAGCCGCCATGATGCTTTGGTCGTGACGTCATTTCAGGAGTAAATAAAACAGCTCTGTACTAAAATTTAGACACATATCGCGAACAAAATGTCATTGATTACCACTATTGTGAAGTCACCTGACAACCAGCATGGCGGCTGTCGTTTCAGACATTTGAATAACAGATTAAAAAACTTGATTTTTGTAAATCAAAAATAAAATATTTTTTCCCATTTTATTGTATAGAAATCATATTAAATCGATTATGTATTACAAATACAACAGTAAATAAGCAGTTTTAGATTTTTTCTTGTATAGAGTAAAATACCCTATTTTAAAACTAAATATTCTAAAAAGTCCAATTTAACAAAAAATTCAAAATTAGGAATAACTTACTAATATTTTACAAAGCAAGTATATTAAAATTTGTATAAAACATAACTATTATGACCGAAATGTATTGTATTATCTGACGAAACAAACATAAATGTTAAACTTCGAATGTACATTTCGTCATTATATCATTATTTGTAGTTTTGTTGATTAGCGCAGTTGTTTCTTCATTTATTGCCTACAATCTGAGGTTTAATAGTTAATTTACCTACATAAAAAATCACATTACCTTGTCTATGCATGACGAAAACAAATCGATAATAATAATAATGTAACAACGTTTAATAGGTAGGGTAATGTTATGACACTTTATGCGTCTCTCGTGCCGCGTCGTGCAGTATCGTGCTGAGTCGTGCGTTGCACAAGCGGTCCGCACCGGGTGACCCGGGGTCGCGTTGTAAGCGTTAATTGAAAAACTACGTGACTTTACAAAGGTAGGGTGCTTGCACAGCTGTTATTGTAGTGAACTACTGTGAGTCCATTGATTCTTTGTAACAGTTGCTTCCTGTCTAGGTTAGTTAGTACACTCTGTGCATGACGTTGATGTCAACGAAGGCCTTTGGATGTCTATTAGGGTATCATATATTTTTATCATGAGTTTGAATTCATTTGCTTTTGAAATGCATTATTTTCAATTCATACAAATTAATAGCTATTCAGTTCTGTATGGAGAGTCTAATTTTGCTTGCAATTTCATTACTGTTTTTTGTCCGATGAGTAGAAACCCTAGTTAACGGATCGTACGCCTATTTTGCTACAACCTGTGAAGCATTAACTTAGTCAACAGCCTCTGTCTATTCCTTTCGGGACGGGGCAGTGCACGCCCGCCCTAAGTAATACCAGAGACACTTAATGTATTACATTAAGTTGGTTTCGTGCCGGCGATGCGGGTTATTGATTAAAGAGTTCACGCCGAGATGAGAGACGAACGGACAGGCGGCGCGGGCGCAGCGTGAGCTTCGAGATCCGTTACCTATAATTATGATATTTGGAGGTACGCTGGAGTTTCACTGTTAGTAGTAACACTTAGAGACTTAAGTTGGTCTTGATTTTTGTTGAATTTTCGTTACAGAGTAGTTCTACTTAAGCTGGTGACGTTAGTTTTTGTGGTGGGCCGCTCCTAGTTTTTTTTTTTGTTTTGCTTTTGAAATAATAATGCTGAGTCGAAGGAATGAAGGAAAATAATTCATATATTTTTTGAAGTACGACTAATGACTATCCAGTAAACGTCCAGTGTCCGCTGCACAGCGGACACTGCTGATCTATCAATCATCGTCATATCAGCCGGAATACGTCCACTGCTGAACACGGCCTCCCCCATAGCCTCCTATTAGCCCGGTTCTGGGCCACGTGCAGTCATAAGCGATTGCAAGCTTCACCAAATCATCAGTCCATTTGCTGGGGAGCAGGCCAACAGGTTTCCGGCCCACATTCTGCGGCCTACCTACCGTCTTTTAGCCAATCAACACAGTTCAAAAAACCTTGAATAATATCTGCGATCTATTTCAAAACACACTTCGTTCGGAATTGAATTAGTCCAATAGATAAGAGGAAACAAAACGACTCATAAAGAATCAACAGCCTGCGTAATAGAACGTAACTAACCATTTGTCAGTTGATTCCGTTTCTCTCAGCTATTGTGATTTGGGAGTAACTCCTAGTCGTGGGCTTTGTGGAGTCAGAACGACAATGCGAGGCTGTAATAGTGAAGACATTGCGTAAGATTGATGTGATTGTTAAAAATTATAAATCATTGACGCCTACCTCAAGACCAGGCCTTCCCAAATACTTAGTTGAATTAAGTTGCCGCACTCACATTCAAAATCCAATCTTAAGATGAAAACCCGTTAATAAATTTATTTAAAAATTAATATTTACTTGATAAGAGTCTATGCATTTCACATCTGAAAAAAAATTTGTGAATAAGTGACGATTTGATTTTTGATGAAACTAACAAAATTATTTTCTTCCCATCGCACGTTGTATAGGTTTGCTAGGTCTCATCCTTATCATAATATTTAACTGATATGATAAGGTACTGTTATTGTGGACGTTACGGCCTAATAGGTACTAAATAATAGACTGATAGTCAGCTAACAGACAATTCTAGCTTCAGCAAAGCCTCACTTTCAGTGCCGACGATGACCCTGTCTTTACCAAGTTATAAAGTAAGGTCTTTGTATATGATTATCTGAATTGTACCAAAATAAGTGCAGATTTATAAGTACATCTTGCAGTTACGTATAGGTCAAAGACCGTACGAGCTCTGTTTTCGTACAAAAAGTTTAAACATAACTGGTATGTAATATTGGTTGGTCGTCGCAACAATTTGTAATTTCGATATACAACAATTTCTGTGAAGTTCAAGTCAAATGATAGTAATTGCTATTGTGTAAGTAAAACCATAACCATACATTTGTTTGTCACGTTCCGAAAGATTACATTTTCACTTATAATTATGTAATTACATTAAAAATCAAATACTTACCTAGTTACGTTAATTCTATTTAAATGTGTTTTATTTCAGTATACGCTGTATACGATCATTTAAATCGATTTTTTTCTACCTATGTAGTACAAAGGTCCTAGGTACTTCAAGTAACATTATAATCTGTTCAACTATGTAATAGAAGTTTTAAATTAGTTACCCATTTTGGCAAAAATAATAAAACCCGACTGCACAACATGTGTCCTACTCTATGTTAAAATGATGCGGTTCAAAATGTATTTTCAAACCTTCAAGAAAAAAGCGTACTCCCATATCAAAGGCCGGCAACTCACTTGTGACTCCTCTGGTGTTGCGGGTGTCTATGGGCGGCGGTAATCGCTTACCATCAGGTGATCCATCTGCTCGTTTGCCACCTCTGCCATAAAAAAAAAATCATTTTGACTACAGAACACGCGAAAACCATAAAACGACCACGCATAAATATCCCTCGGAACCATATTACCCTCCATTGGGCACCAGGGTAAAACGCTAATTATTTTTTTTCTTCATAATTCAATTCATTGAAAATATTTACTCGTTTCAATATATTGCCTTATACCCGTATTCGTTAACAACCTATATCGCCCCACTCTGCTGGAGCACAGGTCTCTTCCCATAGCTCGTACTTTAAATGGAAGTCAAAATGGTTAGCTTAAGATTTTAACAACTGCACACAAATACCTATAATAATTTTGTGTTTCACTCAAACTTGTCTGCGGTCATTTCGGGCTGTAGAAAGTTTAACATACATGGATGTTATACGTTATACGGTAATAAGTCATAAATATTTATTGAATCCTTACTAAGAACAACTCGCGTTGATGTCTTTTTGTACGGGAGTCGCGATAGTTATCATAAAATTGACTTCGTTTCGTATACAGTATTATGAAATATAATTTTATTGACTAACTACCTATTTCATAGTTTTGCAAATAGGAAGTCGTAAATAAGCTATATAGCTCTAGATATAATCAATAATATGTGAGATGTAGAAATTTATAGTGTATCGCTCGTTGATGTCTTTTGTTCATACAAAAGACATAAGTTGCATATGCAGTTTAAAATTGAGTGCAAAAGTTATGAAACAAAATATTACTATTTTATATTTACATACGTTTCCACAAAGGAGACGTTTCACGTGTACTAAACATCATAAATAAGTCATTAGAAACATAGTCTTTTCTAATTGTACATTTCCTTCGATTTACCTTCGTTGCGAGGTTCATCTAGTTTCTCAGATTTAACAATCGCAACACATAAATCAACCAACATGGCGAAGCGAGCGCAATTTTGAGCATTTTACGTCCAGAAACTAGATTTTGTACATACCATTGAAAATAATAATTTAGTTGTCCGATAAGTAACTCGAAAACCAGCTGTTATGCCTGTAAAAGAGGCAAGGCATATCCGCAGATTTTAAAAATCGTACATCAATGTCAGAAGTCAGAACAGAACGGTGTTCAGTCAATTAGAGTCAGAGAAAGCATCTGAGGAATGTATGTATGTATGAACACTTCATTGCACACAAGGAGAACATATGAATATGTGTGAGGAATATGTGGATGAAGCCGTAATTTCTGAACGTGACCTACTATTGCAAGCTTCAGTGTTACCATTTATATTGTAAAAAGTGCTGACAAAACATTATGCTTGAACCACGCAACCCTGCTTCTAATATTTTTTTCATTATTTTTCTTAGACAGCCTATATTTTTCGTACTACGTACAGTCGCGTGCAACTAAAAGTATACAGCCTTATAGTGCAAGTACTACTAGATGGCACGGCTACCCTGTATACTTTTAGGTGCACGGGACTGTACATGTCCAGGCACAAAATGAAACGTGTCCTTTAATTTAAAGTAAGTTTTAGATTAACTTAAAGTATAGTTTTCAATCTAAATTGATCCATGATTTGTGAAATGTGAAAATGTACAGTGAAGCGCTCATTGATGTGATGTTTTTGTATCTGCCTGCCTACGCGATGGCGGACTCTCGCGTTATACTCGTGATCGGGTGCTGTCCGTGTGGACTGACCTGCTCTTGTCATTGGTTTTTGGAATTGTTAGTCATTAGCTACAAATCATTTTTACTTTTATCTCTTTTGAGTCCTTTCTTTATTCTTATTTTTGTATATTTTATTTACAGACATGACATTGTATAATTCATTTATTGGTCTAGCATTAAGATGTAATAGAATATAAGACTTTAAAAAAAATGTGTTGGAGGGAGTTTCTTTAGGGCCCGCCGTTTCGGGAAGTGTTTGCGGAGTGAGAAGAAACGGGCGGCGGCCGCCGTTTCTTCTCACTCCGCAAACACTTCCCGAAACGGTGGGTATACGAGTTCTGAGTGGTAGGAACCTCGTATTAGGCAGATAAAAGAATAACGTTCGAAAAGTATACACTGCTACCTACTACGAATAAAATATTTTTATTTTCATTTTCATTTCACATAAGTTTTTGATAGTAGTGTGAAAATATGTTTAGTTTTATATCTCAGTATAAATAGTGTTTATCAAGTTTTAATCATTAAAAACATTGGTTAATAATAGTAATTATAAAATTATATACTAATAAGGAGAATCATAAAAAATATCAAATCAATATTAATTAAAAACCTATCTCCAATCATGCAAACTAATAAGTATCGGCATGTCACGCCGGCGCCGGCGCACAGGTCACATTGTGATCTATTCCGCATTGCATGCTCCTTGTGTCTTGGTGTGTTCTAAAAAAACTAGTATTGTAGTAAAGTTGTTCTCCGTAGACTTGTTTTGCAGGAAGTCCTGTGTTGTGGCTGCATACGAAATTTTTGGGTTGGGCCATACATTAATTGCTAATATTAAGCTTGGTGTGATGCATAGTTTTTGTTAGTATTATACAGGGTGATATCCTATGGACCATTTTATAATAAATAGCAAAAAAAATTAAGACTTTTTATACAAATTGATCAACCAACCAATCAATTTAGCAATTTTTTTGAGAATTCTATCTGAGTGTTCCCTGGGAAAAAATATTCATTTTATGAGTGGAACCGACCACTTTTAAAGTTTTCGGGAGTAGTGGTCTACGAGTAATATTACAGCCTGTATAGAGTCTTTTTTTATACAAATAAAAATACCACTAAGTAACAAGTTCACTTACTGAACAATCTCGATTTCGATCATGGTTGTAAATGTATAACTACATTTTATTTTATATTATATTTTATTTTAACATACGTTACACTATAAAAGTGCATGTAAGTTTAGATTGTGGCACGAAATTCATCTCTGAACCTGTTTGGCTCGTGACGTGAGATATGTTTCTTAAATACTTGATGTAAGCATGTCTCAATTGTTCGCAATTTTCGAAGAAATGCATGGTTCTCGCGCGGCACCTGCACACACCTTCTTATGACAAGCCCTTGCCCCTTGCAAACCGCGGTTGCCACTTAAGTATTTTATTGTATATTGTGCATTACCCACATCAAAAGAAACTTCTCGAAAAATACGCTAATAATTGAAAGTGAAAAATTATCTCAAACAATTAACATTCTCAAAACATAAAGCATGTTAATGGATCTTTATTTACATTTTTAAATCGAAAGTGAGCGGCCGATGCGCGCTTGTTTGGGCACGGCCATGCGCGGGCGCAAGTGCGACGTCCCCGCTTCACCGAGAACTCTCTAACGTAACTGAAATAACACTACAGTACTCTGGGCTGCTAAATATTATAAAACCACACACCGGCGAAAGTTGTAAGCTTTTTGAATGTGATGGATGTGATACAATAGGTCAAAAATGACCATTGGTTCAAATTTTTTTTGAAATAGCAAATTATGGACGTCTGTACAGTCTTTCCTATACTCGTTATGATTTTTTTATGTAACGAAACTCATAACTAGTAAGTTTATCTAATGTTTCAATAAATGAACTGTTTATTGAAATATATTTCATGATTAATGCAGTCAAAAACCTACCCTATTAAAATCAAACCTCACAACTGTTGTTAGTTCATTGCTTTGTTCTACTAGTAATTGTTTAGTTTTGTCTGATCTTAACGCAGCGTTAGTTTCACTGCTTTGAGTGAAGTTGCCAAGACAATCGTATTGTCAAGTGCACTGAGCACCGGTATTATTATAGCGGTGCGCGATGAGCACTGTTAATTACTAGTAAAGGCGACGCACCGGCGGCGCGGCGGCGCGGGCGCAGGCGTCCGTTGAGCCGTTTCCGCGCCATCGGCCGCTGCAGGGCTGTCGAAAATTAGATTTTGTGCTCGATTTACGCTGTCCTTGCTAGTAAAATCGTCCTTTTCTATATCCACTCTAACTATGCTAAGCCAGCCAGCGTTGTCAGCTGTTTATAGATTGTTAATATTGCCTGCGCTGCAATGTACTCAGTGTATTTATACTACTTCGTGGTTATTTATGCAACACTGCAGCAACCCTGCGTTGTGTGCATGCGATGTTTTTGCGCGTTCCGCTCTCATAGTGCCGGAACGCGCGGATCAAGAGATCTATGGCTGTTTGTGTGTGAGAGTTTCTATAATATTTGCAGTGTTAGATATTGTTATTAATTATCCAATAATTTCGATAGTATAGTCAAAACAAATACCCTTTTTTACGATGTATTGTACCCTTGTTAGGTATCTATTTAATGTGTGCTTAGCTACTTTTATCGTTTAGACAAGTGTTACACTATAAGTATTATAAATTCGACACTAAATGTATGCATTTAATTTTGTTTGTTTGTTGTTTTATCAAATGCTAGCATATGGAGATAGCTGTATAAGTAAACCGTGTGTTTGTCCCGATGCACCTGGACAATAGGAAATTAAGAACAGTTACATACGGACATATACATAATACATATGATAATAAAGGTAAATGAGATAGAGCGCCACTTTTCGATGAGCGCAACAACGAACATAGCTATTAGGTTATCTACCAGTAATTCTAATATTATTCTTCTTAATATGATTCGAATTTTGATTTCATTTTTTCAAATAATTTTGAACCTTATTTTACTTGCATTATTGAATTAAACTTAGGTTATTCTGTCTATTGTTTAGTTTTTGTAGCTAATTAAATGGTTTAACCTGTTTAACGATTGAAAATAATCTGAATCTTAGATTATAATTAATAAAAGATTAATTATTTATAACTAGTATTTATTATTAGATTATTCTCTTATTTTATTTGAGCATAAACTATACCCGCTGCGCCGCGGACGCACATCCTTGGCCCGGATTCCGCGCGGTCGGTCGGTGCGCGCGCGCGCAGCCCGGGCCACAGGTGCGCCCGCGACCGGCCGGCCGCGCTCGCCAGAAAAGGTTAACCATTATTGTTTCACCAAGAGACCTAAAAATTACTGTGATATTTAGTATTTTGAGCTCACTGGTATCGTTGGTGGGGTGACAGGTAGAGAATAAGAGAAGACCAAAGTTGTCACTAGCGCTCTTAGGCTATAACAGTCCTTGTATAACCTACGAGGGGACATGCAAAATATTCGCGGAATAAGAGAGTGGGGTAGGAATAATGACTAATTACCTGACTAATTAGGGATTCATCATAAGTAAAACTAAGTTAAGTATACCTCGTACTACCTACTGACAGTTTCATCGTGAAGTTTTGGAGCGACTCGTTGGAAGATCAGGCCTACGAGAGACTTTAATGCTTCCACCATGTTTTTAGATTTTTGAGAAATATTATTATAGGGTTTTACAGATTATTTAAAATGTGTCTTGCAAATAATCAAAACAACAAGTAAAAATAAAAAATGAAACCTAACGACGATGTCCAATTCCCAAGTCTATTGTGACGCAAAGAAACAAAGACTAAAACAATTAAATACACCTGAAAAACATAACCCTTCCTCTGGACATTTTTAGTAAAAACTAGTCGCTTTTTGTTTGTTAATCACTTGCGGGACACGTTGTTGGGATGTAGGGATCCATTTAGATCTAGATACGTTTTACTATGTATATTCCTACATTTCTGTTTGTGTACCTTCTTATGAATCAAAGAAGTTTTATATCGTCGCTCCGCTCCGGGGTGCATGTCTGTGTTATGAATAAATAAAATAAAATAAAAATAGTACCTACAAATAGTACAGTTCATAATGCAAGCATGAAACCAGCTTGTTACTGTCCAGAGAACTTGATTCATGTTGTTGGCGGAGAGGTCAGTAGTCAGTCAGTCAGTCCGATCAGATCTGTTTGACAAGTCAGTGGAGCCGCAAACGGCGCGACGACAAGGTCGCGGATACCCGATTTGGTATTATTAGTTTTACCTCCTGATTAAAAAATTAGAATAGATTGCTTCAGAAAAAAAAGTGAAATGGAATTTATAAACTCAGATTTTGACTCCATTAGTTTTCCACATAAAATACTAGATAATGTAAATGACATAAACTTGTTTATGGACAGGTTTATCCATCAGCGTAGATGATATAAATTGTAATAAAAAACTGCACAGCTTTGTTGACTTTCGTTGTGTCTTTGTAGGCCAGAATAAAGAAATAAAGAATTTAAAAAAACGTATTACTTTTGTTTTCTACTTGTATTAGGTACTAACCATCATGGATCATTAAGTTGTCCGAAATAAATATGTTGAATTTGAATTTTACTTTTTTCATCAGGTGATTAGACAGTTAGATAAAAGTACTACGTACTACTGCCGCAGTTGTTGGAAGAGAAGCGATTAGCGATATATATCTAGAACAACTAATTCCATAAGTCATCCATTTACCCAGATATTGTACATATAACATTTGATGACTCTGGAACTAAATCGTTTTTGCTTGCAGCACAGCCCAACAAGTTCTCTAGTGTAAACCACACAGAGCGTGACACAAGATCACGTCACGCTTGATCAACGCACGATTGCATCTCACGCATCACGCAATGCGCATATACTGCAGTGCAGCGCGCACATGCAATGTGCATAATACTTTATTTTGAGTGGTTGCAATCGCGAAGATGCGCGGATTGTGGCGAAACTCTTAAACTTGTTCCACCGTTTAACCTATCAAAATGTTGAGTAATTTGTCAATTTAAGTTACTATGTAGGCCTTTCAATTTAAAAAAAGTTTAAGATTAATTAACTAGTCTAAGGTCGATAGCAATGTTTATGGTTTTAATTACTTTGCGCGCGTTTAGGCGGCTCGTTACTGTCGTAACTGCTAATATGGATCTGACGTTAAAGACAACATTAAAAAATAAAGTTCAATTATTTTGCGGTAATGCGGTCGAATGCGAGACATTGCGCTAAAGTGGACCAGCAGTATTTTATTTGAATTAAAAATATTTATTTTAAACACTCATCTGTATAGTGCAGTCATTTATTTATACGATTAATTAAAAATTTAAATTATTTATTTTAAATTAAATAGTAGACTTGTATTGTAGAGTTTAGAAACGCGGTTGACGATGGAAATGCGTGACCCACTTGTTGCGGTGATATTTCTCTTCGCATGGGCTGCGCAGAAGCCTACGCTGGCACACATTGCGTCTCGCGCATGCGTAAGATTGTACTATATATCTTTAAAATTAAGAAAAAATACATACCTAGGTATGCGATCCGCGCACAGACATAAGACACAAAAAGAATAATGATTTTGAAAGAAGATAAAAATGACACGCTATTTACCTTGCTATGTATTACAGTACAGGGTGTTAAAAAAGTGTGTTTGTTTTAAAGGGTTACTCAGAATCAAATATAGTAGTATAGTATAGAATACAGGAAAAAGATTTAAAAAATCCGATCTGCATTTTTTTTTAGTTTCTCATACAAATTCTTGATTCACTGTAGTATGGAAACGGAAAAAATGTAGATCGGATTTTTCCAATATTTTTCCTGTATTTTATACTTAATTCTGAGTAATCCATTAAAATTTCAAACGCACTTTTTCAAAATTCTGTATATTCACTAAGGTATTTCAAATATTCTCTACGATTTAAGGCGTTCTATGATTATGTTTGTTAGTGATACATTTAGACATTCTGCAGGAATCACAAATACATACATACATAGGTACTTTAACACCTTTTTTATGCCCTACAAAATGCTAATTACCGTACTAAACGCAACTCACTTTTTTAATTTAACCAAATTTAATAAAACAACAATCAGAGTTGAAAATAGAAAATTAAAAAGGCAGTTGTTTGGAGAGAAGCGCACGCGCCGCGCCGCCCCGTTGCCATGGTAACTGGAGCGAGATGACGTATGCCGGAGATGCCTCAGATAAGCCCAGTTATGAGCGAGCGTGAAATTAATAAGAGCATTGTAAATTACTGCAAGCAAAGTTAATAAGAACGTACGCGTATCACTTTGGTAAAATGATGACTTACATCAATCAAAAGCATTGTCGAATAATTATAAATCAAATCAAATCAAAATGTTTTTTTTATTTAAGTAGATGTTTTGCACATACTTTTAAATCGTCTTTTTTTCTACCTAGTACAAAGTTCCTACCACGCGGAACTTGTACACTCAACGTTTCGGGAAGTGTTAGCGGAGCGAGAAGAAACGTCGAGCCCAATATAAACTCGCTTCAACACATTTTTTTAAAATAATACTTAATTACTAATACAATGTATGTTATCAACAATACAGTTATCAGGAAGAGCAATACATTTCCAAATGTCTTTGTCATTCGCATAATCTATTATCTTATAATAACCTTTTGAGCACAGACATTTTTTTACATGCGTTTTGAATTTGTTTTCAAGCAGATTTGTTACATTTTCTGGTATTTTATTATAGAATTGTACACATTGCCCCACAAACGACTTTTTAACTTTGCTCAGTCTCGAATTGGCAATATCAATGTTATTTATTTTCCTTAGGTTTAAAGCATGCCTGTCACTGTTTTTACGAAACAAATGCAGATTCTTGCGGACGTACATAATGTACTCATGTATGAATTGACTAGCAACCGTTAAAATATTATAGGAAGTCTGAACCAACCCTTTTCGTTATCAGTGTCTAGTCACGCAATAAGTTATCACAAACTACATTTCGTCCTAGTTTTTTATTTAAGTAGATGCTTTACCGACAAGAGCATAGCTCTTAAGATGAAGTAGAAGGTAATTTATACATACTTTTACAATAAATCGTTTTTTTCTACCACTAGGTAAATAGGGTACCACTAGGTAGGTAGGTCGAGATTTTTTAAAGCTAATTATGGGATTTGTATACTAAGACAAAGTCCCATAATTAGTTTTTAAAAAACTTAATTCTGTTCGGAAATGTTACTGGCATGTGACGTCATTGTCTTTGACGCGCTAAATTGTTGATTTGAACATATACAGTGGCAAATGCTACTCATGAAACTGTACAACTTTATCTAAGTAACCTTTATTTTCGGAGGAAAAAAATCTTAATCCATCGAGGTGTCTAAAGTATTAAATAGCCAAGTTATTCGATTCATTATTCAAAACTCTCATTAAAATTTAAGGATTGAGAATAACCCCATCTAGGCATTTTGCCTGTATCGTTGGTATACGACTTCCCGATTACTGAGTATAACAATTAAAAGCACACACGGACACGGGTACATACATATTATATAAAACTCAATAATCATTTAAAAAAGTTAAAGTAACTTTTTTTTAAATACATAATTGAAAAGGTGACCTTTGATGATATTTATGATAATATAAGAGCAACTTATTTTATCTTTAATGCACACAGATAAACTTTGATAATACTTAAAAACTTGACACCGATATAACACGTTTTATGATCGATGAAAATATAATATGGGTACATCAAAGATAATGAAAAGGTGAGAAACAACAAAAGATATAAACGATAAAGATAAATTCATGTCATTGACACGACCTAAGACCGATAAGTTCGAATGTGAATGCAGTTTTTGAATGTAGTTTGATGGTCTCTGATAAAGATGATAACGTCTTGTTTGCACGTGATCCATTAGTATATCACGTACCAGATTATTTCAGTGTTATCACACCCCGGACACTTCATACAATTTTCGCGCCATTGTTTACTACAAAGAGATTCATGTTTGTACACATGTAAATGTGTGCGTGATGTACTAGGGTTGAATCGAGATTCAATTAGCCCTGATTGTTCTTTATTATTAGCTAGACTTTTACAAATAAAGTAACAGCTGTATACACCAGACAAGGTTGTATATCCTTAGAAGGCTTAGCTCTTTCCTTAAAAAATAAAATTGTATAATACTGTGCTTTGGAACCGTTTTGGAACGGAACTGTGCCAACCTCTTGACAAATGGTCACAGATGGGTCACACAGGGGAGGTGAGGTAGCCTACAGAGAGCGGCAGGGAGTGTCCATACTGTATAATGTCCTTATACTTTGAGTGTTATAATACTTTCATCACTTGTGTATTAAATAATGAAAGGCTATTTATCACTTACAAAAAAAAACTAACTTTTTAAATAGGAAACAATGATATACTGAATTCATATTTTATAGTATAAATGTTTTAGCTTCGAATAAAGAATTACAAATTACAGTCCGGCAATAAGAATAGTTTAAAACAATTTTTTTTTATTATCAATAAAAATTAATTCAGATGAGTAGTACTCAAAAACAGTTTTGGTAAGTTTTATAATCTTACGAAGAGTTTTTTTTTTTTTTATTACTTGTTGGTGTGGGCTGTCTAAACAGCGACACTTCGACCCAAAGGGATCTTTTGTGTTAACCCCTAAGACGCT
This sequence comes from Coleophora deauratella, assembly GCA_958295455.1. Taxonomy (NCBI): domain Eukaryota; kingdom Metazoa; phylum Arthropoda; class Insecta; order Lepidoptera; family Coleophoridae; genus Coleophora; species Coleophora deauratella. The sequence continues at coordinate 17,458,458 of OY282397.1, read as the reverse complement.
TTAATACGTTTGTTAACGTACTCTTGTGAAGCCCGATCCCAGGTTCTGGTCCATGCATCAGGGTTATTTTACTTCCCTCTCTCATACAGTGGCATGGCACCGTTTTAGCATTCAGTCAGTGGGCGCATTGTAAAAATGCTTATTAGGGCTCTTCCCTGGTGATACGTAGTGAGGTTTTAGACTACCTCCCCCACCCCCTACCCAAAATCACGTGTATTTTTTGGTACAAAATATTATCTTTAAATACAGGTATCATGTAATTTAATTCTGGAAAATTAAGCACCGTGATAAAAATTTCCAGACAGACATTAAGGTTGCAGTTTGTTTCTGACTGCCTGAAGCCGTTTCGAACCTTTGGAAGAGTTAAAAACAATATAACACCAACAGTCCGACGTTTGGAAATTACTCTAGAAATCGCGCGTTCAACGAAAACTCGTGATATCTCAGTACACTTCCCCCCTCGCCCTTGTGATATTTCGTGATTTCTTCTGAACCCCCTCCCCTCCTTTTGAGCCTAACGTGATTATTGGACGACCCCTTAACTGTGCTATGTTGTATGCTAAACAACCGTTGTAAGATGCTGCACTTAGCATCATTCGCAGATATACTATTAACATGCAACATTATGATTACATAGTTACGAGTCTCTGACGTCGTCGGCGCAGTCAGTACTCGATTAGAACATGCGCTAACATCTTTGATCCGCGCCACGCACTTATAGTTTGCAATAAAATCATAATAGCTATGCTATCGTCATAAAAAATCTAAATTTCTCTCCTAGTCGGCATTACCAGGGTATGCGCCTGAGTCGCTCCGTTTGAAGGGCCGCGCCGCCGCTGATTGCGAGCTTTCCTGCCGGAAGCAGCGCCATCATGCTATTACAGCTGGAATCTGGCGAGCGAGAGCGGCGCTTGCTAACTAGCTTAGTTTAGATTGTCTCTAGTTTAGATGCAAAATGTTGATCTAGCAGAATGTGGAAACACAAAACCTACATTTGAGAATGTTCTCACTTTTTTGGTAAAGTTTTTATAAATTAGATTCGGAGGCATAATCTTTAAAAAAGCCGAAGCTTTATAGTTGTTGGAGGTCAGGTAAAACTTTATTTCTTGACAATTTCTTCTGTATAAGACACGAAGATAAATTGAAATAAAATCAAACACACATCGTGATGTTACAAGAGGAAGTCAATTTTTTTTTATTACGTTATGTGATGTATGCCTTGTTTCTGTGTCGGCGTGAGTGTCGGCCTAAATTGTCATTTTTTGTACATTCGAGTAAAACTATTTCAATACTGTCAAAAACGCCATACTCATTTGAAAAAGTTCATATACGTACTATTGTATACGACAGTTTACAGGTGAAACTTAACATTTTGCGCATACGACAAAGTGCGCCCGAGCATTTGCCATTCAATGGGCCCCATCAAATCGACAAAGAAAAGCCTTGTCGCACTCATCCTTAGCGTAGGCAGGCTAAATAAGGACTATGCGCCCGCGCCGCCATGCGTGGAATGAAAACTCCATCTGACTGTCATCAGAGATTACCTTTTTGCGTGAAGTATTTTATATAGTTGCTGTTATCTTTTTTTGCTCAATGATTTGTCGCAACTGACGATTTTTTTTTTAATTTTGTGTTACGGTCTCCTTGAATAGATAGATGGCTTTTTCGCGTATCAGAAAATTATTCAAATCAATTGACCAAAAAGATAAAACGACGAGCTGTTGTAGCTCTCCTTGCGTTTCTGATACCATAAAAGACCAAGTTATGTTTATTTCAATAATACCTAAAAAAATATCATATATGCCTTTAAAATTGTTATGCTAAAACATTTTGAATGTCAAAAGTAAAAGGTCTCGCAGCTTCATAATTAGGTGGTCACTTTCCTCTCTATCAGCTACGTGATCGATCATCTCCGATACCGATCGATAGGCTGCGATCACGCGGCCAACTCTTGCGCACCTCGACTACGTGGCTTGCGCAAAATTACGCGCAGATTTTCCCATGGATTAATCTTTGCTTTAAATTGAATTTCGATGAAATCATATTTGTAACCTGGTGTTTGGCATTGCATAGGTAAGATTTAGAGTCTTAGTCCATATACTTGTAAAACTTGATATGAAATGATAAAATAAACAAAAATAAATTACGGAACCAGGTTTTTAAACGTTATATTAATCTAGGAAGTCAGCATCGCTTCCCAAATAAGAATTTACAAGTTTTATTTATGTATAAAGTTAATTGTAACTTTATTCTACTTTAGATTAGGGGCTCGTTCATAAACAAATCAATAGTATAGGTATTTAGATGACAAGAATCGGCCCCTTTAACATTTAAGAGATTTACGTTAGGCTATCCTATTGTTAAAGTATAATTACTCCCTTGGATGTTTTTTTGAGACAAAAGACAAATAAGTACCAAGTCCAAATGTAAATGGCAAAAGTGACCACACTTTCGTTCAAAAAAGTGCGCTTAAACTTAATTAAACCTACGAAAAGCAGGATGCACTTATGACAACTGCAGGTATGTCAAACCGAGTTACTTGGTTGCCCGTCGGTTCGGTTAGATAAATATTAAGTACATACTGAGATCTCGACGGCTTTTTGTCTGTAATAGCCTCAGCCTCATAATGCATTGGCCTGCATTCTCTGCTAACAAATGTTAAAATTTCCATATTTATTCTGTATTCTGAAAGATTTGAGATACATTTTAAATGTTGGACAGCCCTAGGGCCGCCTTTCTCCGGCAATTAAAATTTCTAATCATTGTAAATAATGTTTTACAAACGGAACCGTGTACAAATTGTTACTAAAGTAACAGTTTAAATACTAACACGACTATTTCATTTAGCGTTCTGGTGCTAATAATAGAGTGAATGTTGCAACATGTAATTTTAAAATGTTACTTAAAGTAGATAATTAGTGAATGTTTATAGGTATGTAAATAGTTATCATCCTGAAATCATCATCCTCATTTTGTCATCCTGAAATAGCGGAAGAACTCCGTTAGCAGGTGTGGAGACATTTTTTTTATCACCCTCAATTGGTAAGCCCTTGGCATCATCTCACCTGATGGTAAGTGATGATGATGCCGAAGATGGAAGCGGGCTTACCAAACGAAGTCACATCTTACCAAAGCTTTAAGCGTTTAATCGGATATCGGATCACACAAAACAAAACACAAATGAGAAAACGTAGAGATCAAAGTGGCATTTATTCCCAAGAGCGCCATTGCAAGGCGAGAACAAGCGCTAAACAGTTCAAGAAGATTCAGAACTTGAGTCATAAATAGTAGGCGAGTATAAAAATAGTCTTTTAAAAAACTGAAGTAAAAAAAATATAAACTGAAATGGGTTTATCCGTTTCAAGTTTATGATGCCACATAGGTTTTTAACTTATAAATTATAATACCTGGTCATTGGCCTCCGGGATTTAAATGTGTTGAAGTGAGTTTCCTCTCGGTTTGACGACCTATTTTCCGTGTTTCCTCATTTCTTATTATTTGGTTTACCTTTTCCAAAACGTTGAGTGTACAACTAGTTCTATGTTTAGGAATTCTGCATTGGTTGTTAAATCAAAAACTGCTATTGAATTTGACTTTTATATCGAAAGACAAGATTCGCTTTGGATTGTTGAACCAATGATGTAAAAAAAATTAAAGGTTACAATCGTATAAGTTTAGTTACCATAGCGATCTCAATAATTGTATTATTTAAATTTCTATGTTAGTTACCATTCGTTAACAACCCATTACGTCCCCACTGCAGGGAACCATGTTACCATGCGTACTCGTAAATTGGGAATGCGGATGACATTGTGGGGCAATGAACAGCCGAGTATTACATAAACTGGACACCGCTCAAATCATTCGTAGCAATAACAAACTGCTGAGACAGGTGAGGTGAAAGTAAGAACATGTTTACCAATTACAGAGATAATGGCCGATCGAGACCAATGCGGCGGCTGCTGTTGCGTAACATAAACAAAAACTACGTCCTCCCACTCGGAGGTAGGCACAAAAACTAGCCATAGATTAGTGTATAAACTAGCCCCGGGCGAGCGTCGACTGCCCAGACAAGGGAAGTGTAGGAAAGCGGGCGCATCTAGGTAGGGGGAGTGGTATGTGGGGGCGATAGCTGACAGATTTTCATAAAAAATCAGATAAGACGTTTTCATTTTTCTTTATTTTCCCGGCTGCTCAAGTGAAGAGTAATGTATTTCTGTACGTATGTCCGTTTTAATATTAGATACTGCCTACCGGCTTCATGTATAAAATAATCTGCCAATTAAATTCTTAACGATAAGCATTTTTGTCGAACCGGTTTTATATAGGGGAAAAAGTAATGGAAACTTCAGGTGTGTCTTTAATAGGCAAAAAATTATATGAGTTTGACTGTTTGATGAGGTTCTTTGGTTGTCATGATGCCACTTTTTTTATTTCTTTTGGCTTAAACTTTTACACTTGATTTTGCCTGATTACAAATGTGAAGTCCTAGTTACTAACTGTTCTTAGCACTGGTAGCGACGCTATAATAGCCCCGCCCCCACCCCTAACTGCGGCCCTGCACTCGCAAGAAACAGCGGTAATGGCAGGCTGCACTTTCGCCGCACTTTATGGGCATAGCATAGTCGCGTAGAAACCTGCGCATACGCATACGGCTATCAGACCAGTAATTATAAGCGATGATTACTACTTCTCTCTGTTTTTACTGCGACCGTGTTGAGGAAAAACTGCGGACATTATGGATGAGTAATGCGTTTGTTGCAAGCAGTATATAAACACTTTGTTCCTTATTTATATTAACTCGTGCACTATTTAAAAAAAACGAACAGTGAAACATACAAAACAATAGTTGTTTTTTATAGCTTATTATGGATTATGTTTGTTGTAGATAGAATATTTGTTTGACAAAGTCAATAATGTAAATATGTATTTAAACAAAAATGTATTATTTGTAATTTGACTAATTACCTACTTATCTGTAATGTATACAGGGTGTTAAAAAAAGTGCATTTGAGATTCAAAGGAGTTACTTAGAATCAAGTAGGTATAGAATACAGGAAAAATATTGAAAAAATCCGCTCTTCAAATTTTTTTTCTGATTTCCATACTAAATCTGAATAGTGAATCAAGAATTTGTATGGAAAATTGAAAAAAAGTTCAGATCGGATTTTTTCAATATTTTTCCTGTATTTTATATTCGACTCTGAATAACCCCTTAAAATCTCATACGCACTTTTTTTAACACCGTGTATAAATAATGACTATAATAAAAATGTTAGACATCTAAAAAATACAGATTTACACAAGACACAGACTAGTACTGGTCATGTTTATGTTTAATGCGAAATAAACATTTTATATTTGTAGTGAACATTGCCCGGACTCAGCATATGTGACAACCCAGGTGTAAACGTACCTTATGTATACGTGGTGGTATCTAATGGATGGTTTTAGTTTCGGAATTTTCGAGTGTGAAAATGAAAATGAAATGAAAATGAAAATATTTTATTCGAAGTAGGTAGCAGTGTACACTTTTCGAACGTCATTTTTTTATTTACCTAATACGAAGTTCCTACCACTCGGAACTCGTATACCCGCCGTTTCGGGAAGTGTTTGACGGTTTGTGTTACTTCCATATCCATATTTGAAAAAAAAAACAAAGCACTCCACGACCACACGACCACTATAGCATATGGCTTGTATTTGAGTACGTTGACTACTCTAAATTAAGAACAGGAGTTAGCGTAATCAAACATGAGCAAGAAAAAGGCTTCAATTCCAACTCAGTCATCTCAGAAGCCAACCTGGCACCTACTGTAAACAACTTTCATACCATTAACTTTTTATCGCTGCCTCTCGGTTTTTCCTTCATGTTCATACACAACCATAAACCGGAATTCTGCTGTATGACTCCAAAGCACAAAATAGACACAGAAGGTCCGCTAAATACAAACCACCAAAATCGTAAGCATATACATGCTTATAAAAATATACGGTCGTTCGAGGCAAGGTCACGCGGAAAAGTATCACAACACTATCGTGACCTTGCCTACAACGACCGTATACGTCTATAAGCATGTATATGCTTAGGATTTTAGTGAGCGTATTGAGCGGACCTTCTGTATCTGTGTATTTTGTGTCCAAAGTATGAATGCATATGTATACGTACCTACACTACAATAGACACTCTACCGTGGTAATTGACTATAGTTTCTACTTACTAAAGTTCTTTATATTAGGAGCTTCTTAAAAAATGACCTCTGAAAAGTGTTCAGTGCTACCTACTTCGAATACTTAAATATTTTTAATTTGATTAGAGGAAAATTGATGTTAAGATGTTGAAAATCATTTAAGTTGCTATAAAAAGAAAAATCCAGCCTATATCACTTCATATTACTCGTATAATACATATAAACTCACGATAAAAATATCATTAGGGGTCGTCCATTAATCACGTGAGGCTCAAATGGGGGGGGCAGGGGGGTCGGAAAAATACACGAAATATCACAAGGGGGAGGGGAAGGGGGTGTAGTGAGATATCACGTGTATTTATTTTTTCGTTGAATGCGCGATGTCTAGAGTAAGTTCCTTCGGATCGGACTGTTGTTGTTACGTTGTTTTGATTTAACTTATTACCTCTGTACTCTGTACCCCCTTCTCGCTAAGCAAATTATGCCTCAACAACATGGTTTTGTTAAAGATCGATCTACCACTACAAACTTGTTACAATTTACGGCATTTATATTTGAGACCTTTGATAACAATAGTCAGGTGGATTGTGTATATACAGACTTCAAGAAGGCCTTCGACAAAGTTGACCATTTAATCCTTCTAGAAAAATTAAGCTTCAATGGAATTAAAGGTTCGTTACTACGCTGGATTGCATCATATATTCACAATCGTACACAAAAAATTGTAATTAACGGGTATGAATCTGACTCATTTACAGTAACCTCAGGTGTGCCGCAGGGCTCAATTCTGGGGCCGTTTTTATTTATTTTATATATAAATGATATAAAGAAATATATAAAGTATTCTAATTTTATTGCATATGCGGATGACTTAAAGATTTTCAAACAGATTAAAAATATACAAGATTGTTTAGAACTTCAAGCAGATTTACAGTCCTTTCAAACATTCTGTGACCATAATAAAATTTATTTAAGTCTCCCAAAATGTCAGTTTATTTCTTTTACGAGAAAAACTAAACCAATAATTTTTTCATACAGTATTGGCACCCACAGGCTAGAAAAGGTCAACACTATTAGGGATCTAGGGGTTTTACTTGACACTAAATTGACCTTGAAAGACCATGTTTCCAATATAGTTTCTAAGGCTTTCAAAATATTTGGTTTCGTATCTAGAATAGCCAAGGATTTTAAGAATTCGACTACTTATCTATATCTCTACTGTAGTCTTATTAGACCAATACTCGAGTATGCCGTTATCATTTGGGATCCTTACTACCAAATTTACATCGACGCAGTAGAAAGGGTGCAAAAGAAATTTCTTAAATTAGTTAATTATCGATGTCACATTCAAAAATACGGTGGTTACCAGATGTTATTAGACACTTTCAAATTTGTTACCCTTCAGCAGCGTCGAGTACAATTGGAGCAAATGTTCTTGTATAAATTAATAAACAATCACTTAAACTGCCCCGATTTGCTTAATAGAATCGAATACCGTGTGCCTGCTTCTAACCTCAGATCGAAGCGTCTATTTTCTTTAAATTGTTGTCGAACCAACTCAGGTTTGCGTTCTCCAGTCCGCAGAATGCTTAATAGATACAACGAACAATTTACTGACTTAAACATATTTGCCTTGCCACTAAACAAATATAAACAGAAAGTTATTTCAAAATTATAATGTCTCAAACTCGTAGCTTTACCTACTTCAACACGGAGTTACTAACTCGTTTTGATTTTATCATTATTTATTTTTAAACAAACTATGAAATTATTACTTCTTTGGATATGTATGTATATTGTCAACATGTTTTTGAGCTTCTACCTTCCTCTCTTTTCTTTCTCTTAACCAACTGTATTTATTGTTATGAAAAGCACTTTTTCTATCCTTATTACCAAGTATGTACAATGTTTATTCTAGCATTTCTTTTGATATACACTTATATTTTTCTCTTTTGCGTCTCGTGTGGTAACTGACAAAAAAGACCTCTTTTTTTTCTATTCACATGTGGAACATGTTGTTGGGTTGTACTCATCTTATCTTAGTTATAGTACATTTCTGAATGTTTTTGTACATCACCGTTTATGTTCTCCCAATGTTTAATAAAATAAAATAAAAAATAAAATAAAAACTTATCCCAAGGTTCGAAACGGCTTCAGGCAGTCAGAAACAACCTGCAACTTTAATGACTGTCTGGACATTTTTATCGCGGTACTTCCAGAATTAAATTACATTTTATAACTGTATTTAAAGATAATATTTTGTACCAAAAAATACACGTGATTTTGGGTAGGGGGTGGGGGGGTAGTCTAAAACCTCACCTCACAAAAAGTTGCTAAAAACATCACGTGATTAATGGACAATCCCTTATTAAATGGCAGAGATACGATATTAGACTGTTAATTACTGCAAGCAGATTCCTGAGGCTCCCTGTCAGCTCCCTCCACACCACAGCACGTACTTGATGTCAACCATGTAAACAATACAAATCGCAGTGTAAACAAATCGGCGCTGGCGCAGATAATAAGAATAAATAAACAAACAATGGGGGTCAGTGACCGGACGGCGCTCCGCGCGGGAAAGCCGCCCGCTAGGGTGTCCATGGCGCAGAGTTTTCCTCTGGCATCGAATAATTCATGAGCGTAATTTTTTTGTGTGATACAGTAGCAGAATTTAAGTTTGCTGTATTTATATCGTCTTTTAATATTCCGATAAAAAATCAATGTGAAATATGTAATATAAATTAAAAGCGATATACTTAGTAGTATAATAGAAGTCGCTTTGATCGATAAGATAAGCCAGTTTATACATTGCATCTTATCATTGTGCAGTTATTATGTTTTTGGTATATATAAAAATAGAGAAGATCTATATTCATAAATATCAATTTTTTGACAAAATAAGCGAATCATTTATTGTAACGAAGGTGACATAAATGTGCAATGGATATGAACAAAATCCAGTTCATTTCACCCATGAATCTAGCGCACAGATTAAAACTTCATTAAACCTTAAATACCTAACATTTATTTATTTCCCATCGCACGGCTACCCCAGCCACGGCTGGCTAGGCTGAAACTTTTTGCGGTCCATTCAGTTCTGAGCACAACAAAAACCGACGAACAAAGCAGCGTCGTCGGGTGGATGGAACCTCGAATGCGCTGTAGAAGCCTTTATCCTAGGCCTTTGTCTCGCCGCTGCCGTCGTCGGCGATGGATGCGACCGGGATAATTGACCGATTGTTGTGCAGCCCACGGAAAACTAAACAATCAACTGATGCTAAAATGTTTGTGTTAATTAGTAAATGTTATTTGCGAAAGTAAGTACTTAGTTGCAGTTGTATAGTAGATGATTAGTAGTGACAGATGTTAATATTGATTGCTTACTGAATTTCCTGATTGTTGCGTTCTTCACATGGAAAAATGGAAGAGTTAGTTTAAAGGAAATGTGGAAAATTCCATTCGCTTTCATGTAAAAGACAATATTTGCCTTGAAAATAATAATAAAAAATGTTATAGAGTAAGACAATTTCCTTTTTGTCTCCCTTTTGGCAAAAATAATATATTTTTTAACTAAAACGATATTTTTCGAGCAATTTTGTTAAAACATCCACGAATCCGCACTTGATCGCAAAATAATAGAGCATGCTCTAACTTAACCGTTCCGAACTATTATAGAGGTCATTTTATGTTCCGGAGTGTCCGAGGTATGATCAGGGTTGGTCGTTGTTGGTCGATGACTGGACTACGATATAAAGTGGGGATGCTGTGGATTATTAACGCATGTTGCGCACTAACTGTGTTGTCGATATTTTTTATTGAAACTTTGAAAAACAAGTTACACCACTATACTAACTTAATGGTGTCGTCTAATCACACGTTTTGCTGAGTAAGCAGATAGAGCATGTCGCCAAATATAAGCGTTGCGCAAGAGTTCCAGAACGGCTGATTATTTGCCTCACTTGTAGCGTGTAACGTAACGTCTTCGCACGCGGAAGGCCGCGGCGCCGTCACGCTGTCGTGGCCTCTAATTCTGAAGATTCATGCTGATTTGATGTGGGTTGTTACAGTTAAGGCGTTTTCGTAAAACATTATCTAATTTGTTTTAGTTCGCGAGTGTTACGGTAATGGTCTGTTCCGAAAGAATACGTCAAATTCTTGCATAAAGTGATATTTATCGTAAGAGCTGGCTCTTGTTAGTGGAGCAACCGCCATTCTCTCCAATAAATACTGTATTAATACCTCAGATACTCAAACAGGAGCTTTTACTCATTTTACTGAACAAACTCCAAAATCCCATACACAATTTTCCAAATTTTCTAAACATATGTACAAATTAATCAGCTAATTGTTCAATTTCTTGAGAATTCATTAAGGGGTTCATTCATTAAGACAAAGCAAACTGTATGATGTATCTCTCGCTCGTAGAGATCTTTTTACACCCTGTATAGAGTATATTCGACCTCATTGTTACTTCTTAGGTACGTACTGATGAAATATTACTTGTTGGTTCTATAATTTTAGAATTTGTCTGCTTCATCTGACTCTTTGTATGGGTACCGACAACTTTTTGTCAATTAGAAAAAACCTTGGAAGTTATTTATAGAATATTGAAAAATATCTCCCAAAAAATGCAAAGCCATATTTGTGTGTCATGTAACAGGTCTGCCATCAATAGATGGCTTATGCCCATCAAGCGGCAACATCCACATCCGTGACGTTTCGACTTTCTACACGCCGCGCCGCGCTCCGCTGACCGCAGCCAGCCGCAGGGCAGTCCCGAGAGGCTGCGCGGACGCAGATATACTTTCATTCGTTTCATTCACCATCTACGACAATTGTACCTCCTTGTAGGGCAATTGGGAGAAGTAACAGAGCGGAGAACAAGTGATGGATGGGAGAAATTCAAGCTTATTGATAGATTGCGGTTTTGTATCGGAGAAAAGGCGACCGCAAAAACATTGTTCCCGCGCAAACACGACACTCGCTTACAGACTTTTTTTGTAAAGTACCAGCTTGTGATATTATTACGGTGGTTGGACCTTGACCTGCGTTGATTTGATGATGCTGTTATAGTAAAAGAGCTACTCACTACTTTTTTTAAGGTTTCCAAAAGTCGGTCAAGTGTAAATCTACTGACGAAGAAAAGGTGAAGAAAGTATATTTTTTATTGTAGGATGATGCACAAAATTAAAGTTCTTTGAGGACGATGTGATAAGTGAAAAAATTTACATACAAAGACGAAGAAACATTTTTATATCTATCCGAAACGACGCGACGGGTATAAGAAGTTCCATACCGTTCCAAGAGATAGGAGCTTCGTATTATTGTCTCTGGTATTATAAATAGACTGAAACGGTTACATTCGATGTGTTTCTATGAAAGAAAGAAAACACGTTTATTATCATTTTGTTCACGACTTGCCTGGTGTTCTGAAATATCGCTTTCATTGCTCTTGGTGATGTATCGTTTCGTTCATGTTAATTTCCTTTACACCCTTATCTACCCATATGCGTCTGTCACTTCCTGTACATATCGGCTCACGCATGCGCAGTGGCACGATGTCCCGCGCACATCGGCTGCCATCAGGTCTCATCCACTTGCCTGACCGCTTTCGGTTTCTACAGCCGTGCCCACTAGCAGTTGACCTGCGCGAGAGTCGCTGAGCGCGTAAATTATGCGCGCACGCACGCGGAAGGGTCGGAAGATGCGTCACGCGCACGACGAGAAATCTGTGTGAATCGAAACCTGTTTTCAGATGAAGAATTTTCGTGTTTTCTTATTTATTCTTGCGCAAGGGAGAAATTAAGTTGTATTTTTGTAATTTATGATTTGTTTTCTAATTATATTTTTTCTTGTTTCAGGTAAGTTTATGAGCGATCGTTTTTAAGGGAAAACTGAGCTATCGTCAACCACCTTAAGCAGGTATCTTTACACAGATACATTACACAATACTCGTGCACATAGTGTTTATTCGTTGTTACGTAATACATAGGTAAATCCTTATTTAAGGTGTTTTTAATTGCGCATGTAAACATCGAGTTCATCGAGTCAAATAAGTCAACTTTTATTATTCCATTGTTTAAATAAACGTCAAACAACCTTGTAAGTAGCATATCTTTGAAGTAAACAGTAAAACGTTACTTGAGCTCACTTAACACAAACTGCAGTGCCAACCAGGCCAAATGGTTGCAATAAGTACTAGTATTTCGTCAAATGCATGTACTGCCTGCATTTACACTGCACTGCAACTGCAACCGCTAAACACCGACCGCAGGCTGCACCGCGAGGTCGGCTGCAAGGGCGGGTTGCAATTATAATCTTATACAAGTATAACCTGAAAATAATTTTCTTAAAATTTAAACTTTTAGGTAAATGAAACTAAAGGTAAATTGCGCCCGTTCCAAAACCAGTTAATTTTTACTTGACAACTACAATATCGGGGTAAATAAATTACTCTCTCGTCAACGTAACCTATACAGACTATAGTCGTACGTCTAAGTATTTATGCCTTTTTTTAAATTATTATGCAGCCGTTTTTAATATCAATATGCTGACTGCGTCAGCCTTTGATACCTTAATATTGACGTTTTGAGCAGTTTATACTTGACAACATAAAGATACCAACATATACTGGTTGTTCCTCCCCAAGAACTCATCCAGCGGGTGGAATATACAGGGTGTTAAAAAAGTGCGTTTGAAATTTTAAGGAGTTACTCAGACACAAATATAGATACCAGGAAAAATATTGAAAAAATCCGCTCTTCAAATTTTTTTTACAGTTCTTCATACAAACTCTTGATTCACTATCAGATTTAGTATGAGAATCTGAAAAAAATTTGAAGAACGGATTTTTTCAATATTTTTCTTGGATTCTATACTTGATTCTGAGTAACCCCTTAAAATTTCAAACGCACTTTTTTAACACCCTGTATATAAATCAATAATGAAACTTTTATCTAACTATAAATCTCCTATTTAAAACTTGTCACATACATATCACATATAATACCCGCTTGTTCACTAGAGAGAACCGCCTCGAACGATGCCGGAAACCCTCTTACTATGCTGTCAGTTATCCTCTGACATTGACAGGTGAAGGGTGACAACACAACACTCCTGCGACATGCGCATACGATCCGAGGGTGTCACGGCGCATGTAAGAGGCGTAACCTAACGTTTGGGACATCACACGTTATCTGTCGAATCAGTGGAGTGTAGTAGGTGTAAATCTAAATGTTCTGCGCATGGTCGCGGGTGATGCTAAGTGTATCCTTGTGATCAGTTAAACTGTGACACTCGATAAGAAGAAGAAATGGAGTGTACGCGACTTTGGATTTGTAAACAGTCCTCAGAACTTGTTGGAAATTCAATTTTACCATACTTTAGCATCCTATTCCACTAATTTAGAGATCGATATTTGAAAAATACTTTCTTACTGCACCTCTACATAAATATATCCCCTAAAGTTTTTTTTTTTTACTATTTATAATTTACTCAGACTACAGGGTCCAGTGGTGTTAGTGAAATTCCTAAAAACTAATGTAAGTTATTTAAGTCTTAATTTGTTAGGCTGTACGTTGTTAGTCGGTTACGGTACTGTTTTATCTAGTGATTTTTTATGCAATTTGAAAAGAAATGTCTACCTAATATTTTTTGCTCGTCACACCACAGAGACAAGAATTTGTAGATACTCATGCTGATTATACTAAATTATCTACATTATATGAAAAAAGATAGCATTAAAAGATTTTGGGTTGAGTAATCGATAAAAAAGAAGAAGCAGAAAATATACATTTAGGTTGATGGCCTCAAACACACGACGGCGTATGAAACCAATATGTTTAAAATGATGACATACTGACTGAGAATATAACATAAACAAAATCACATGAAATCCATCAATTGCATTGTATTTCACTGTATTATTTGCATAATCACTGATTACCGTGTCGAAGCCTGTAATCTGACACCGCACGCCACTTGCGTCATCCATTGCGTGCCGGATTCGCAGCGCACGCGCCGGCTCGGAAGCGAAGGTGCAGTGTGACAGCCTGTGATAACTTGTCGCTTTGTTTATATCCCATAAAAGTACTTTTCTAAAGTCAATACCTTAAAGTTTTTTATTGGTGATGACAGCCCTATCATGGAGAGTAATGCCAAGACCTATACTCGTCAAGGGCTTACAAAAGACACAATGAAGTTCGGAGAGAGCCACTTGGTGGGTGTACCACAGAAACACGCTGAGCGGATGTTTTGACGGAGGCCGGACACTTGGATTTACGGCTGAACTGAAATTAATTATGACAGATAATGTCTCTTCGTTTAGGATTCGACCACGTAAAGAAAACCCAAACGTAGCTGGAGAGCCGCAGTCGTTGAGTAACACTGAGCTTGTGGATGAGTTCTATTGGCCTCTAACTATTCTTAGTGACCACATCTCGGTACCACGGCACAGGTCGTCACTTGTTACACAGTTTGTTTATAGACTTTTGTCTTTAGATACTGAAAGATTTTAGACGGGACAATGTCCCGTATTTTCTCGACCGCTGCCGCCCTCCAGAGTTGGTTTCTTCGGTTCTCCTTTTTCTCGTGAGTTGGATCTGCCTATTTGGATAATTTATCAAATATGACTCATACTGGAAGGAATTTAATGATGTAATAGAGTTACCTCTTTGAAATTAGCCCTTACCCTTGTTATTTTTCTAACATTCGCTTACAATGGTAATCGGGTACTGTTCGTATTTATTATGGCTTGTTCACAAGAAATAGGTATAAAATAAATTCGGGCAACACACACACACACACACAAATTACAAAAGTTTGTTTCAGATAGTAAACGAACAGCGTCTTTTGTAATAGTTTAAAAATATGCCCTTCACCCGTTGTATTTAATTTTACCGCTAGTACCTACAAATGATTGATGGTTGTAAATCCATCATAAAATATACTTTTGTATCCACAGCTATTCAATCATGATAGAAATGAGATCATTTGTCTTTGAACAATAGTTAAGTAATTTAGTTTGTATTGAAATGTTATATCTGAGTTCAACAGTCTCATAAGTCACTTTAACGGCACATTATCATTATTAAGACTTAGTCTCATAATTGGAACGGTATTGTCCTCTACTCAAAATATTACCCGAATAAACTGTCAATTTTGAAAGATACTTTCTACTGGGTTTAAATCTACTCGTGTGTCAAATTTTAATCAGTGCTTCTACTCCTAATTCTGATCAACTTTCCCCAAGGAACCCATAGTCAAATCGCAAAAAAAAAAATGTTTAGCTCTTCATACTAATTTAGCCGTTCGGCTGATCGATTTGTATGAAGAGTCCAAAACATTTTTTGCAAATTGACTATGGGTTCCTTGGGAAAAGTTGATCAGAATTAGGAGTAGAAGCACTGATTAAAATTTGACGCACGACTGGATTTACAGCCTGTAATGTATAAACCTACCGTTGCGCGGGGTCAGACTTCGTAACTTACTCCACGCAAGTACGCACGCATCACTGTTAGGTGACTGGTGCAAATGGCTAACGGTGCCAAATCGTGGCTCTACTATGGGGTCTAATGAAGCGCTTGAAGATTGGGCATCTTCCAATGATCGCCCGCTGCGGGAACCAGCCGAGTCATCTCTGTACCGTTCCAAGCTAATCTAATCTGTGACCGTGCGTGAGGGTGCTGGCTAATGCTTGGGTACACGAATTTTCTTCATACATCAAATACACATTTTTTAAATTAATTATTTCTTTATTGAACAATCAACAAGACAATGTTACAGATTTATGAGTTATTTTATTTAAAAAAATGTGTTGGAGGGAGTTTCTTTAGGGCCCGACGTTTCTTCTCTCTCCGCAAACACTTCCCGAAACGTTGGGTATACGAGTTCCGAGTGGTAGGGAACTTCGTATTAGGTAGAAAAAATATGACGTTCGAAAAGTGTACAGAGATACCTACTTCGAATAAATATTATTTCATTCAGTCGTACCAAAAGATTAAAGTTGTGTTTAGATTCAGATTTCTTTATTAGTGTTTTTTTTTTTCAATTGCAAAAAAACGTGGTGTCTCCAAGGATTTCGGAATTTGAAAAACCTTTATAGTGTCATAGAAATGAGGCCCTGGATGACTGCTTAATACCTGTCCTCAGTGCAAATCAGGATTGTCAGTTATATCCAATTTAGTTGCTGCTGCTTTACTGTTAATATCTAACGGTCAGGAGTTTCTCATAATACATATAACAGTATTATTAAATAAGCTATGTAAATTATTACACTATAATCTCTTTAACACAAGGATCTTCGTAGGTTTTTGTGCTGCTCTAACAGATGATCTCGCGTCGTCGTCGCAGCCGCTGCACTGCGCGCGCGTCGATCATAGAACGGCATTAGGTGCCGTAATAGCTTCTTATCTTGTTTGTAACTGTCGTATTAAGTAACTGACGACAATTTGTGTCATTATCTCTGTGTTTTAAGTTAGTCTTTATAAAATAAAGAGGTAATTCAAGGAGGTAGACTTAGCTATAACGTGTTCGAGCTGGACATTCATTTGTGCAATATGTATTCATATCTAAGAATTGTAAGACTAAGATTTTATACGGCGATAACTACGGCGGTAAATAATTACACTCTCCGACATTATTAATTACATTATAAAGCCTTACTCACTTACTTATAATAAAATCTTACTCTTTCCCTTTTAAAATCTTTAATTATTTGTACAATTTGAATGCCACGCCATTCACACAAACAACACACACACACACACGTAATTTATTTAAGCATAACATAAACCTTCAAAGCAATCTTGTCGATAATCAAGGTAGACATTCAACATTGCACATACCCGTCAAAAATCGCGTTGGTCTGCCCATTAGCGGCTAGCGGTGAACTTTGCACCGCCTTGCGCAACCTGCGCAAGATAGCGCAAAGATAGCCTGCGCCTGCGCCCGCGCTGCGCTTGCACCTGACACCAATGCGCAAATTGCCTGATGTCGTGCAGTTTGGCACCTTGCGCAATCGCATGGAATGTGTGTACAATTGAGTTTTATTGTTTTGTTATTTTGCCTTTTGTTGACGGCAAATAACACTTCTGTTACCTGATGCGAAATGAAAATTGAGGTGCACACTTTATTTTGTCATTATATTTATTATTTTACCTTATGTAGAGAAGCGTCGTAATTTTTACCTCGCGAAATATCTTAATACTGCCAATTGTAAATACTTAGGTCATAAATTTTAAACGTATTAATCTCTCGATATAAATACGGTTTTTATTTAGGATTAAAACACACAATTTTTATCGTAAAAAGTATTGCCGTTGAAAACGATTGTTATTACTTATATTATGGTAACCAAAAGCCTTTTCCCACCCTTCAATACAAACGAGATTTTCACATTTCCAGCAATATCTCTATAATTCCAACCCATACCAGTGACTCGTTATTTCCTCGCATTCCGAAGGTGCCAGCCATGAGAAAGCCATTGCAAGTTGCAGGCACGCATGCGCTGCTCCGAGCTGATTGTGATTGCTCCAATTAGCGCCGTGTTTTGTCTGACTGCGCGGGCGCCTGTCAGCGTTTGTGAAATATTTGTGAGAAAATGGAAACCGCCGCTTGAACTGCGAGTCACGACGTGGCGGTGGCTGCAGGTACAGACAGGAGCCGGAAGAATTAAGATGAATAGGTTCCAAATTAATTCTAAACTGTATTCTCAGTGTGTTCTTGGATGGACTATTATGAAACACCAATAGCGATATACGAATATCAACTATAAGCTACTCGCCCATTACTAAATAATCATACATTATCTTATAATTTTGTAAATAGTTGGGATTATATAATATGGAATGAAAAGATGTTTGAGAAGGCGAATACAAGTCTCGTGGGTGACCATTGAAAACTATCGTCTTTATGCTAAGTGGAAAACTTTTTAGTGTTGTGCTGTGCTGTTTTAGTCTTTATTGTGTTTTTGTTTATGTTTGGTACTTTTGTTCATTGTTTGGTACAAAATAGTTTTACAATGGCTCTGCTAGTCACATCTCTGTGACTGAAGAGAAAATGTACCTTGAAAATTGACTGTGCCAAGAAAGAAAGGGAGGTTGAGGGAGACCGGGAGTTATTTACTTACATCGATCAAGTGATGCTCGAAGAAAGCATCGTATCGTAGTAAGACGTTAAGGAGTCGATGAAGAGTAGGAGGGACTTTCCCTCCGCCGGTCGCTTCACTGACAAAAAAAGAAAATATCTGATAAATCCGTAAACAATCAAATACTCTTTATTGTTATACCAAAAAAAAGAACAAATAAATGACCAAAAGTAAAAGAAATAACAAGGTATTTAGGTAGTACATTCTAGGCGGTCTCATTACTAATAACGATTTCTTCCAGAGAACCCAGAGGTAATACTCAAGGTAAAGTACAGGATTGAGGTTTTTCAAGTATTCTTTCTTATCAATTTTCTGCTCGCCTGTCTATTCGCAGAGTTGAGCCTGTTGGGCGTCCCTTTCACCTGCGGTTGCGCTAAAACCTGCTAAAACCCAGGTATTACCTTCTAGTAATGGGTTCAGTGCTCGCTACTGACTATAGCTGTTGCAAGAAACACCGTTTTTTGGGCAATACACGTGCCTGAGTTCAAATAAAGTGTCGCTTGTAAAAATCGCAGTGCGTCCTTTCTTTTTACTTTTTACTTTTTTTATAATGTTAAAAAAGCAGAGGTTTTTTGATCCTCTTCTCGCAATAGAGCAATGGATCGTTTTTTACACAGGATCGGTTGACGGGCGGGAAATGGTAAAGGCAATTTCCTAGGGAATCACATCAGGAAAACAATAAATTTTAATAGTTTAAAAGTGTGTACAAATGGCTTCTATGTATGTCATTCTATAAAGTTTCTGATATTAAGAAGTAATAAACAAATTCTTATATTTTTGTAACCCTCTATTGCTCACCAAACTAGTGGTGTGGCGTGCAGTTGCCACATCAGACGGGAAGTCTTGGCAAACCCAATCCGGCTAATAGAGTTGGTACCTTACACTAATGATTTAGGTATGTCGGTCTACATACTGCGCATGTGCAAGAAATATAGCATGCAATAAGAACTTCGGGAATTTTATGGAGCTTTCGAAATCTCCTAAGTACTCACAAAAAGTTATAAAAGTTCGAGTTATTTTTAATTTGGCCACAGTCTGCGCCTACGTCGAACACAAATTAATATTTTTTTATCTGTATGTATGTTGTATGTTTTTCCCCTTAAAGTAGCGCCATAAACATAGCCGATATCTCATCTTCTTGTTGGCACAATTTAAGTGCTATCAATATAGACGGCAGATGCCTGGTGTTGCACTTAGCATCGCCCGCGGTCACGTGTAGGGCATTAGATTTACACTTAAGGACATGTACTATCGCGACCATCATACACATCTAGAAATCAGATGCACAGGTTTCCTCACGATGTTTTTCTTCGCCGCTAAAGCAATCGGCATGAACGTCAAACCACCTGTTCGAGATATCGGATATGTTTAGGGCTCTACCACTGACAGATAGAGAAGGAGGCTATATTTGTTTGCAAAACTTCCCGGTCTCGCTCCGCTCACTGCTGCACCGACAGCTAAACGAGACAGCTGGAGCTGGAGCTGGATCGACAGGTAATGTTGGGCATGCGTCGTTTCATGTGTGAGCCCATTTCCTACAAATCCGGGAAAACTCTTTATTGCACAAGTTAAAAAAAGGAAAATATACTCATTATTCATGAAAAAAGTTATACAGGTAGGCGGTTTTATCACTAAAAAGCGAGCGATCTATTTTAGACAACCTTTGAGTGGAGAAAAACTAAAAGACAAATTTCAGCTTGAACTCTAAATAAAAGAGACTGTATTGGTACTTAATCGCTAGTCTTTGTACGCTACGAATTCAGATGCGTAAGTAAATAATTGGTTAAAATAGATTTCATGTGAAGTTTAGTCCCTTTGTTAAGTGGAGTGCATTGTAGCCAGTATTCGCATTATGGTGAAATGTAGCCGGTAGTACACAAACTGCGCTAAACACTGCCCGGATCAGCCAGCGCACGAGATAGCGCGCGCACCCCGCGGACCATTCAATTATTTCTCACGCGAATACTGCCAGCAAATCAATCTTAATCTAATTATAAATTGTTAACAACCCATTACGTCCCCACTAACTGTAGAGGCACGGAAGTATGGAGTATAGACTAACCTTCCCATACATCTGAAAAGTTAGGCTTTATTTCACACACGGGGGCTAAGTCCGGATTATAAATGACTAGCTTCCGCCCGCGACTTCGTCCGCGTGGACTTCAGAATTGTGTCCAGAAAGAAAGAAAATGTTAAGATAGTGACGAAGTGGAAATTTTTAGTTTTTAAGTATTCCTACGGGAACCCTTAAGTTTTCCGGGATAAAAAGTATCATATGTGTTAGCCGAGTGCTTTATCTATCTATCTACCAAATTTTATCCAAATCCGTTCGGTAGTTTCGGCGTGAAAGCGGAACAAACAAACAAACTGACAAACAAACAAACATCCATACTTTCGCATTTATAATATTAGTGAGATATTAGTGAGATGAGATGAGATTTCTTCGAATTCTTATGTTGTGGCACAATTTAACCATACAAAGGATAAACGGTAGTTGCCTGCTGTTGCACTGAGCATCACCCGCAGTCACGTGCAGGGTATTTAAGTTTACCTTACGTACGTGTGCCCATCATACAAATCTAATAATCAGATGTGCAGGTTTGCTCACGATATATTTTTTCACCGTTTTAAAGCTATCGGTACGAAAATGCACGTAAGTTTCGATAAACTCATTCTTACATGAGTTTGCGAGGATTTGAACTTGTTTTAAACTTCTCTGGAATCTTACTGAAAACCTCACGTCATTGACTATCCTGGTTCCTGCAGAAAACCATATGAGAAGAGTCACCAAATCATAAAATATTAGCGATTTCTTTTATAAACTAACAATGTTTTCTGTTGGATGTGCTAACGCTACCACCACATTGCTTTGTGTTTATTTGCGAGCGGCGGGTACAGACAGCAGCAAAGGTCACGCCCGTAGAACAAATCTCGCTATATCGCCACAATGCGCGCGCGCTGTAACGGCTCTCCGATTTACTATAACTATTAAAGCGAGCGTCAATAAAGTGTGCTTTCAGTTCCCGTTTAATGGGCGGGCTGTGCTATCCCATTGTTTAACCTTCGTTCGCTAGGAATGTCCGTGCTTTGCGGGCTCTAGAGGCTGTTGGAACCTGTGTTTAGTTGTATAACTAGCAACACTATTAAAGACCGAATTGTGTGCCTTTATGAGTGCAACTTTATGAGCAGGATACAACTTTATCCACTAGTATTGCTCGGGTCCTGGTTTTATGGCACTTCGATCTTAAGAAGCTAAGGTGAATCCTTGCTTCATTAGAATATTGCTATGAAATGGATTGAATGGATGTATAAAAATCTGCCATTGTTTGCCATATGGTGGTACTAAAAATATAATAGATAAATTATACTCGATCAAAATCTTCTGTTCATATTTTACAGATGTCAGTCATTATGAGACAGTCGAGTTTTATCTAATAAAATCCTCAGTGATCTATCTATACTCCTGTATGTGCAGCTATTCCATACGAAGTCACGTCAACCTCCCTCTCAATTTGTTCTATGTATTGTATAAGTATATAATATCATGTATGTACGTAAAAATTTGCACTTGTTTCATAAAAACAGTGACAGACACAATTTTAATCTAAGAAATATTAATAACATAGATGTTGCCTATTCGAGACTGAGTAAAGTTAAGAAGTCATTTATGGGGCAGTGTGTAAAATTTTATAACAAAATACCCGAAAATGTGACTAGTTTGCCAGAAAACAAATTCAAATTGCATGTGAAAAATTGTTTATGCTCTAGAGGGTATTACAAAATACTAGATTATGTAAATGATAATGATATATGGACATGTATAGATCCTCCAGCTCACAATTTTATTGTTGACATGAATTGTAATAGAATTTAAGATTTTATTTAAAAAATGTGTTGAAGCGAGTTTCTTTTGGGCTCGACGTTTCTTCTCGCTTCGCAAACACTTCCCGAAACGTTGAGTGTACAAGTCCCGCGTGGTAGGGACTTTGTACTAGGTAGAAAAAAAATATTGACGATTTAAAAGCATGTGTAAAGCATCTACTTAAATAAAAAACATTTTGAGTTTGAGTTTGAGTTTGAGTTTATACATTTATCTTATCCTTATGCTGTGCACTTTTTTCTCTATTCGATCAAAAGTCAAAATCTTTTTTTAAGTAAATGCTTACTGAAAAACACAATACACAAACACACACATTTAAATCGTCTTTTTATCTACTATACACTCTTACCTTTAATTGCTCTTCTTCAGTCTCTCTCCTGTCGTGTTTCTTGTGAAAATTATGATGTAATGCGCCCGCGCATATGTCATCATGACAACCCGGTAATTGACTGATAGATGTCTCATTACTTTTTGTGTACAAAAAAAAATTAATTATAAACGATGACGTCAGTGTTTTCAATATATTGTACATAGTAGTTTGTATACTAATTACGCAATTTTACTAAATTAAAAATGCTTAATAAATGAAATTAAAATAACAAGACTTCATAATATGTTTTTGATGCAGTCAACTTCCGGATTTTGTTATATCTTTTCTCGCCCAAGGGTATCTACATGCAAATAAATTTTCAATAGCAGTTTAATCAATATGGTATTTAGCGCACTATAGGTATACCGCCTTTTAATCCTCCAGTGGACCTCGGTTGTGATTACTTATATCCAAATCATAATTTACTTAATATGATCAATTATCAAGTTGTATTTATTGTAGTGATGGCTTTGTGAACGACAACAGCGGCGGCTGCGCAGGCGGCGGTATGTGTCACAAGTCAACATTTCTCAGTCTTTCTTTCAATGTTTATTATGTTTTATTCTTGTTTTGTTCTCCGCTGACCGCATCGCTTTCTATCGACGAGATGTCGCCGTATCTATTGGAGAAAGTGTCGGTTTTTACTTTGTTATGTACATTGTTACTGTCTCTATATTTTTTTTTAATATCTGGGACAAATCACACACCGTCATCTGGCCCCAAACTAGGATTCCCTGTATCTTGGGAACCAGAGACTGATATACATACACATATATTTTTTTAAATACATATGTACATATATAGATATAATGCACCCAGACTCAGAGCAAACAATTCTGCTCATCACAGAAAAGTTTGCCCTGTGTGGGGATCGAACCCACGACTCTCGGATAAGAGGTCAGGAGCGCTAACCACTTAATTGTTAGGTTATAATATAAATTAAGTTTCGTGGTTAGGTACAGACTTTTCAATAAAAATATCTAGGCCGCATTAGCTTAACATGTACGGAAATGGTGCTAGAAGCTGCACGTGACTTGCAACCGTGCTTAGAGAAAATCTATGCGGATTGTCAGGCTGATATGATTTATATGTACATCCACTGTCTTCCTGCAATGCCTTTAAAGTATAATTAGATGATCAAACGAACTTACCTCAAGTGAAGTTCGATCTTAATTATCCTTCCTTGTCGGAGAGATTTAATTGGTTAACATGTAGTAGTCCTCGTCTACGTTTGACCCACTCGCACGTAGTTTAGCGCCATAAGAGAAAAAGAGACAGCTAGGTACTCTCCCACCTCGGCGCCATTGCACGGTCCAAGCCTCATTCATTTTAGAGAATAAAAAAGGCAACCTACATACTACAACATTGGTATTAGGGGTTTTAATACTAGCATCCTAGTATTGTCTACTCTAGGGCAGGGAGGGACCTTAAATCTCTCCGACAAGGAAGGATAATTAAGATCGAACTTCACTTGAGGTAAGTTCGTTTGATCATCTAATTATCCTTCCTTGTCTTCTAGATTTAATTGGTTAACATGTAGATGTTTAGAGAGAGTAACAATGTTGTAGGTAATAGGTATGAGGATTATTGCAATAAAATATAATCTGAGAGATTTTATAACTGTAATTCAATTAACAGAAATTTATTTCTGGAAGAAATTTCTTTTAGAAACAAGTTGCACCCCTTGCGTATATTTGATGGTAAGCTTTTATATTATGCCCATTTTGTGTACACAATAAATTATTAAAAAATAACACTTCCTAGAAGGTTATCAAATAAACAATATGAAAATAAAATTAAATCTTGTTCAATTTTATAAATATGATTGTTAGTTGAACTTGACGTTAGGTTCTGAGTGATGAGGTTACACTTAGCATAAGTGCAGCGATAGACGATAGTGTTTTATGAAAGGTATATGCAGCGTCGTTGGGAACCGACGTCGATGCATAGGGAACCTGTTTGACATTTCCATCCTTTTAGCTATTTGGAACATCTGTTCTAAGTCCAAAGAACTGCTAAGATGGTAATCTAATACGATATTTTGGTACCTTAATTACACTATGTACCTATCGTATTTTAACAAATATGGTTTTAACCTGTACATCTTTCATGTACTGCTTGAATAATTCACGTTGAACATCTGAAATTCATTTTTAGGTAATTTGACAAAAAATGTATCACAAAATAAACCCGAATAACTATAGGTATACCCGCAATGGGGATGAGCCGTGAACAAACCAACGAATCTATACTCCTGATCGATAATATTCCCCCACTGTTTAAAGCTAGACGTGAAGTGAAACTTGGTATTATCGACCAGTGATAGGAATTTTATATCCAGCACTGACGATATGCATTTGTTCGTTCCTTATACGAATGAATAAGTAAATATTGGAGACAATATTTGAAAATATAAGTTTCAGGTTCACTTATAAGAAATAAAATATAGATAAATTCTGATTTCATAACTGACCCTACGTCAGGTATGAAAACGGTAGTAGCTTGAGCAGCATTTTTTTTAAGACTTATTACATAATAAGTCATAATTTCGAAATAATAATATGAAGTTCATAATAATTGGAAAAAGTGGGAACCGTTGAAGATAGTTACACAAATAAACGGAAAACATTACAAAGATGTAAAAATGTACTTATTACATTTTGTATTTATTCTTTAAGTTAAAATTCTTATTTTAGGCTGGATAAGCTTATTTAATAAGTTTTGGAATGCAGTAGAAAACATGTTTAGTATATTTATCTAAACTGTATCGATAACGGTAATTTCAGCAAGTTTTATATGTATTCTATTGTCAATACCAGCAATAGTATTCTATTGTCACAACTTTTTAACATTTTAATTTCTCGTTCTTTTGTTGTGTGTTTACTTAAAAAAAACTACCTGTTTGGTTTATAGAGAAAAAAATTGCTGTAATTTTATATAGCCACGAAAGTATATCGCGGTTAATAAACTTTCAATTGTAAATAATTTAGTTCAAAATATACCAGAAGTTTCACGTAAGCTACGACTTATAATAATTTTGTTTTTGCAAAATTCGCTGATGTTCACATTTCTCATTTTTAATTCATTCAACATATATAAATCTTTTTAATGTATATTTTGATTATAGGCGATCTTAAACAATGCCAATAAATAATTTTCACCATCCTCACAAGGACATCTCCAGTGTGCTGTGGAGGCATCAACAAAAATTTTGATTATGCAAAGTCAAAATTTTGATTATCCACCATCTAAGAATTCACAGATTTCACCCATCAGACATTATTGTTTATTCTTATCTGGTGATTGCGGCAGCTTTATTAAGACTTAACCTGCATTAAACTTAAAAACAGGCACACCTATGAATCATTGTCATCTAGACTGAAGACATGGCTTCATAAGAAAAAATAACGTAGGTATATGTATTTATTATAATTAATACTTCCCGAAACGCTGTCATTGCAAGTTTCGTGTAAGTAGCAGAAGCTAGGTACAAAAAAGACAATTTTAAGTATAAGGTACAGAAAACATTATTTTATAAAATACTTTTATTTTTCTTATTATAATTATTAACGATTACTTGTCAGTTATGGTAACTGTAAATTGAAAGGGTTTTGAATCGTATACCGAACTGGTTTCTATCAATTAATTATTTAAAGAATTAATGTGTACAATATTGCACATACAATTTAATTCGTTGATTTAAAATATATTTGGTGTTAAGTTTAACACCTCTCAATAAGATAATAATATAATGGTGATAACATCCTCAGATGGTTCCAAGTTTTGTGTTGGCGTGGAGTTTAAGTGTGGCGTAGTTCCCCAACCAATGGAGTATTTGACGTCGTGCCCTGCATGCCCAGATAACTGCAGGCAGGCAGATCTAATGAGTGCCACGGACAGTGCAATTCGCGTGGCTGAATTTTGGGCCGAGACTATTTAGGTTTGTTATCGACCGAAAAGAAGAATAACATAGAATAATATAGTAAAAACAGATTGAAAAAACTCCTGAATCTGTTCATTAAGTTAATGAACACTATAGTGTTCATAGGACTATAGTCCTATAAAAGTTGAGCACAGGCTGAAAGGTAAAACACAAGTACTAATATAGAAAAAAGTGTTTTAAGTAAGATAAAATCGTGCATGAGCACGAGGATATCGGCCTATTTTATTTATTGCTTTTACCATGTAACTGCCCTGGGCAACTATGTAGGTACGATAAAATAGATTTCAAATTATCAATATTCAAAATTTGATTAACATTTTAAATCCAGTATAAATGAAACTTGTCTTCACTTTTGTGGATTATAAAAATAATACTCGAAGCAAAGAGTTTTTATAGGGTTGCTGCGTTAACTTTTACAATTTTGATCAAAAATATACCATATTTTGGCCACGACTTGTCCAGGGCCAAAAAATTCATCTGGGGTAATGAGAGTCTTTATCTCAATATTTTGTGTAAAATGGTCTAGTTATACCAAACAATACCTTTTTAATGCATCCATAAAATATTTCAATCTACCCGCTACCTTAAAATGCGGCTGAGCTGCGGAGGGCGCGCTTCGCAGCGATCGGTCAGCGCGCCAGCGCGGGGGCGGCAGCGCGTCGTCGGCGCGGCGGCGACGCGACGGGTTGCGTTTGGGCTGGCTGAGCGGCAGTGGCACATACATACATACGTATCTCCCTGCTCGCTATCCGATGCAACTCAATTCTTTTAACTTTTTGTATATGCCCTTTGACATCTTCACAAAACCACCGAACACAACACCGAATAAATGTCTCCCTTTCGATTCCAGTGTATAAGTATCACAGAACACTATTACTCGCAGATAAGTATTTTATAATATGATGAAGAAATAAATAAAAGGCTGGTATATTACTTAATTAAACTGCACTGTGCACGGGGGTTTGCCGCGAAGATTGGCTATATTAGCTATTTTCGGGCGCCCCACAGTCAACAAGTCTACTAGGAGTCGAAGTGGTCGCCATGACTCATGACCGAAATCGGTCGGGTGTTTATATAAACTGAAATGACAGAATGTCTGTTGTTTCAATAAATCAGGTTAGCGGTAGGTATTGGACATAACCGTAAGGTTATGGTTAAGAAAAATAGCTATACTATCCCTATTTTTGGCTCCATCTTAGATTAATAGTTCAGCATCGCCTCAATTTCTGGAGTTATTGTCGGATGACAAACTCGAGTTTTTTTTTTTTTTTTTAAATAGACCGTCCTTCTCGAGGTTGGTTTTGAAA
Source organism: Coleophora deauratella (assembly GCA_958295455.1). NCBI lineage: Eukaryota > Metazoa > Arthropoda > Insecta > Lepidoptera > Coleophoridae > Coleophora > Coleophora deauratella. Next base: position 17,430,622 of record OY282397.1, on the reverse strand, counting down.
TAATAACACACGCGTTTGGAAACACTAGAAGGAATCTCAACTGCGGATAGTAGGCATCAGTATAAACGCACGATGGCGGTGGATATGTGCCGGAAGATTAAATAGACGTGATGGTGCTTATGGTACATATCACCTGTAGGCGGCGGCAGTTTTGGTGGCGGCGCCGGCAGCGGTTTTGGCGGACGGCGGTTACAGCAGCGCCGTTGGGGAGGTTTCGGGAGGCAATCCGTCCATCGTCGTTGTCGATTTTTCAGCATCGTTGTCAGCTGCATAAGCGGCGGTAGCTGTGGTGGCAGTGCAGTGATATGAGCCACGATGCTGCCAACGCTTCACCTGTGGCGGCGAGCGAGGGTTGATGGAGCAGCCGCATAAGCATTAGAAAACTGGTGATTCCAGTTCATACGAAACAGGAATATTATAGTGTGGTTAATGTCTCGCATTAACTCTAATAAAAGTAGCTATTGGTCAATGTCTCGCATTGACTCGAAGCAAAACTGGCTATTGGTCAATGTCTCGCATTGACTCGAAGCAAAACTGGCTATTGGTCAATGTCCCGCATTGACTCGAAGCAAAAATAGCTATTGGTCAACGTCTCGCGTTGACTCGAAGCAAAATAAAATTATTTGATATTCTCCCATCATTTTAAATAAAAATAACTTTCACTGCACTTGTTTTTTTTTTAAAAAATGATTTTCGTATTTCCTTTCCACATAATCTCCTTATCTAAAAGTAACGTAAGGATTTATTTTCTTCTAAGCACATTTTTGCACACTTGTTAAATTCAAATAATTAACGAACTTTTTAAGAAATATTTTTTACTACGTGCGGTAGCCGTGCGCGCACGAAAACGAATGAGGCTTGGACCGTGCAATGGCGCCGAGGTGGGAGAGTACCTAGCTGTCTCTTTTTCTCTTATGGCGCTAAACTACGTGCGAGTGGGTCAAACGTAGACGAGGACTACTACATGTTAACCAATTAAATCTAGAAGACAAGGAAGGATAATCTAAATAAAGTCTTTGTACACCTTGGACAGCTTGCCTCCAACCTGAGGCATAATGAGAGGAGAAGCTTTTCGCTTAGCTAGCGTGTATTTTACATAATCGATAACGCTGAATACGTTAAAAAACCGACTTCAATCGTAACAGCTACAATTTAGCTATTCTTTTGATTTTGTAGATTTTTCAAAAACCGCTGAATCAATTTAGATAAAATTTATATGGGAACACCTCTGAAGTATTATCTATCAAACAAAAAAAGAATCATCAAAATCGATTCATAACTAGCGTAGCGGAGTAATCGCGTAACAAACATACAAAAAAAACATACAGTCGAATTGAGAACCTCCTCCTTTTTTGAAGTCGGGTAAAAAGGACTGCTATTACCGTCCTCACAGTAACCAGACAAATAGTTAACCATTGTCTCTTTACGTTTAGCAATACTATAGAACTATTCGTAGCCTATACAAGCTGAGCCAGCCACTATTACAAGCAAAATATCGAGTACCGCCCGAGGCGTGGTTCGGAGGTCTTTCGGTATCAAACAAAGAAATGTTCAGCTTCCCAACAATGCAGCACCAACCAAATATTTGTACAGAGATAAGCATCTTGTTTATCTGCTGAAATCGTGTTTTGCAATAGATTATGGTAAAAATGGAGTGTAAATGTCGCTCGCGTTATTTGCAACAGATATCGTTTAAAAAATAAATGTCAAGGTATCTTTGTATGAACGAAAATAATTGGTTCATTTTGTTTTTTAATTTTAGTAGAAGTGGTCCCGTCGATCACTCAAGTTAACTGACTACAGACACGATCATAACTCAGATGGGTTTGACTGTTAGTGGCATTTATCTCGACCGATTCCGTGCTTCGCAAAGCATGTTAAACCGTTGGTGCCGGCTGCTATCACTAGATGGCAGTTGTTCAAGCATGTGGAAAGCTTTAAGGCGGCTTGAAAACTTCAGACACTAAAGCTGGCCACTAGCACCACAACCTCCAGACCACACCCCGGACACTTCATACAAATTTCGCGCCATTGTTTACTACATAGACATTCATGTTAGTACACATGTAAATGATGTAATAGGGGTTGAATCGAGATTCAGTTAGCCCTCATTGTTCTTTATTATTAGCTAGACTTTTACAAATAAAGTAAAGGCTGTATGCACCAGACAAGGCTGTATAGCCTTAGAAGGCTTAGCTCTTTCCTGAAAAAATAAATTTATCTTTGTTTATAATACTGTGCTTTGGAGCCGTTTTGGAACTGTGTCAACCTCTTGACAAACGGTCACACATCGGTCACACAGGGGGAGGTGAGGTATCCTTCAGAGAGCGGCAGGGAGTGTCCATACTGTATAATGTCCTTATACTGTGCTCCAGACTTAGCCCCAGTGTGAGTATGGCCCAACCTTCCCAAGGTATAGGAAGAGACCCGTATCCCTTACCAGCAGTGATGACGATGTTGGTTATTAAACTTATTAATGTTGTTTAATATAGTTACCTAGTTAAATGTTAGGACTATAAAACGCGGGTGAATTTAAATCACTGTGACAATTCCGTCACGGAATGTATGTATGTATCATGTACCGGTGATCACTTCTCGATCCGTATGCTCACCTCTATATACGTATCTATACCCTAGATATTATTATTTAATCATCATAGCATATTAACCGCAAATCCCTTTGTTGAGTTTATTTAGGTTTTTTCGTTCCAAGAATATTTGGTAACGTTTTAATGTTAGCTCGGACAAACTTTTATGATAACTTAGGCAATCATCTAAATTTGAGATAAAACTAGAATTAATATTCTGCTTATTCACTACTTCCACTCGCAGGATACGTTCAACAAATATTTGCGTACAGAGAGCGCACTGAGACATCAACAAACACACAAGGTGCGTTTGCGCAACGCAAAGCGGTTCACATGCAATTACTCTGATACAGTCGTAGATCATCAAACTCGCCTCATCATTTCATCAATCAGGCGCATCGCTGATCCACTTGTGTTGCGCAAGCGACCTTAGACTCTGCGAACATATAGTCTAACCTGACACGCATGACTTTGAAGTTAGAACTAATCTGGACTTGGCTCCGCGTGTTGAGCGTGGCCTATTCTTGCAAGAATTTATTTTTAGACAGATATCTAATGGTTATTATTAACTCTTACTCCTTAGATGGTTAAACTTAATAACAATAAATCGAATGTCTGATTTATATGACGTTTATTCGAATTAGGTAGCACTGTACACTTTTCGCGGATCAGTTTTTAATCTACCTAATACGAAGTTGCTACCACTTTCAGTGTCAGTTATACTATCTTCGCATATAAAAAATCTTAAAATTTACATGCTAATACAAAGTAAAAGATAAGAAACATCCATGACCTAGCTGTGGGGACGCTGTGAGTTTGGGCCCGACGTTTCTTTTCTCTTCGTAATCACTTGCCGAAACAGCGGGTATGTATATGAGTTCCAAGCGGTATGAACCTCGCATTGTGTGGACCAAAAAAAACTTCGAATAAAATTTTTCCACTTTCAATGTTTAATTGGGTCGAAATCAAAACTAATAAAAATATGTATATCATTTGCTCAAATTGTATGTTTTTACTGCACTGAGCTAATAATATTGAATTAATATATCAATTTTCATATATTTATCACAATGTTGGAAAATATCTGTAAATTAACATTCAAAAGACGTGTATTCGTGTGTCTAATTAAAACCCATTGAAAAAAAAACAAGTTGCAGCTCTCGTTGATGTCTTTCGTATGGAGATTTTTGTCGCCATACAAAAGAGTTAAACGAGACACACTTTGGAATAATTATTGTTTTATATTTTAAAATTTCGCTTCAAAATAACATTAACAAAATAATAAAGCATTAAAAATCAAAAATATTTATTTGAAGTAGGTGGTACTGTACACTTTTACAACAAAATTAAAAAAAACCTTTTTTTACTGATTTCTCATATTACTCTTTCAGGTTGTAATCATTATAATATTGTTGGTTAGTCATTAAATAAATAAAAATAAATAAATTATATTAAATCCTTAAGATAACATGTTGCCCAATTAGTATTTTAGCAAAACTATTGAACACCATATCCTTGCAGTTCAGTTTAACGGATATTAATTAAAACATGTTAAAGTTTATTATTGCATTAATTTCTGGCCACTACTGCTCGTAAAGATTCACTCAGACATTCACACTTCAAATCCACCCCTGCCCTATCTGATATCTCGTAGCTCGCTGAACAGCGCTGATATCTCTTGCGCAGTCAACACCGCTGTTGATTGAATGTCTGTGGGATAGAGTTATGGCGGAACGGGACCGCGACCTCTTACTTGGCTGTCCTAGAATCAATTTACGAGCGGTTAAAACATTTATGATCTATTTGGCATGTATTATAATATTGGCATTATTATGCCATACTGATTGATTACCAAGGATATTTTTAATCTATAATTGTTAAGCCCTTGGCATTATTTCACCTGGTGGTAAGTGATGATGATTTCGAAGCTGGTAGCGGGCTTACCAAGATTCCCCAACGCAGTGAGGAACTGGCTATCTTATTTTCATGCCGGAACGCATCAATGCTACGATATTACAGACTTAGAAAGATTAAAAAAAAATGGCAACTGAAAACAGGGTCCTTCCCTTTGACTGTCCTTGCGATCTTCGTAAGTGCGGACTTGTCGAAAAACCTTCTTAGGATTTGTAGTTTGGAAGCTATGATTTTAAGACGACTGTAATTACATGATTTATCACATTTTACAATGGCTTTTTTTTTATTGATAGGTATGCCACTTTTAATACACTACACAAGGATGCACCGACCGCAGCCAGCTAAAATACTCGTAAATAGCGGAAAAATTATAATTTTGAATGCGCCGCGATCGATGTGAGAATTCGCGCCTGGATTCAATGCTATGTATCATTTAGATTCTAACTTATACTAATAAAAATTGTAATGTTACTCTTTTTCATTCTTTATTAAATAATAAGATTATTTATTCAGTTGTTTGTTTTTTTAAGATTGCGGCCCGCCTTTAGCTCATAATCTATTCGAGTGGCCCCTGGTCCCATTTTGTGCATCCTCACTACAGCAACATAATAGAAATAAACAGCTTTTTGTGAAGTATGATAACTATGTATGATGTGCAAATATGAGATAATATATTATGTAATGTATATTACAAACAGGTATAACAAATTCGCTTCGTGCTTTTGAAATTGTTATTGCATATGCGCAGTCATGAAAGTGGAAAGCGATGTCAAATGAAAATCAAATGAAACGCAGTAAATTTAATATACTCTCGGTGTATTATCATAATATAATTTTATTGCAGCAGCAGCGCACACGTCGATTACTCGTATTCGTGGGAAGTGGCTGTCAAACCACTGCATTACACACACTCTTTAGAAACTTCTGCGTTTATACAAAAGTACTGATATTCGTCCGCAAAGAAAACTATGATGCAAGGCCCGTTAAAAACAAGGATTTTACGTGTATTATTCCAGACACAGAACATAGTACATTTATACAAGCTAACAAACAATAACTAATAAAAATAGGATAGAACAAAACACACATAATTTAATAACGAGAAAATTAACTCTTTTTTAGAAGCTCTTTAAATCTTTAACCGTAAATGATAGGAACAATAAAACAGGATTTTTTCTTAGCCTCCTTTTTACCGACTGCTCAAGTGGATGGTTATGTTTTTCCAGTGTATGTATGTATATGTCAGTTTCAATGTTACCACCTGTAGTCAAAATCTGAGTAAGGTAAACTCCACCAGCTTATTTTGCGTAGTCCCGTGTTTACTTCGAACTTGATAGGAATAAATTATTTAATAAAGCGATGAAACAAAGGTGTTCACTGCACTGTGTGAGTGTTGTAAAAAAAACTGATGTTATTGTTTAAACTATAGCAAGTTTCATACAATTTTGTAAGTGTTGTCCGGATCAGGCGTTCATTTTTCGTAAAATTGATAAGATTGTCTTTTACATTTTTTGCTCATAAAAGCAGTGGGCGACAAGTTTCTGTGTGGCCACCACCGCCGCCGCTACCGGCAGTAATGGACCACCAGCGTTTGATGGAGTACCGTGCGGTAGGCGGCAGTTATTGAATGCTTCCGTAGGCAATCTTGGACGTCTCTATAAATGTGAATTAACCAGGCATAAGGCTTTAGTTGATGACATTCTGCATTATGCTGAATATGAGACAAGTTGTTCTCAAGTCATGTTCATAAAGAAGTAATATTTTCGTGAGAAAGTATTATGCAGTGAGTACTTACAGATGATATCGTATAGTTTGCAAATCAATTTTTATCACACCAGTAATATGACGTTTGACTTAACTAGTTACAAACTGTTATATTCTTGAGCCAATGTCCGATTTCTTCCGATTTTGAAACGAAAATAAGGCTTTATTAGTATTATGTTATTATTTATTTAATCATGAAACAGGATATTTGTTTCATATCTCTTATGATTCAAAGTTATATCTTCGTTAATGCCCAATAAACTATTTCGCACTAATGATTTGTTAGCTTGACTGAGACAAAGCTTAATGAGAATGAAGAATTGCGAACACGCTTTTTCCTGGTTCTTCTTAAATTCGACAAACACAATTAACAGCACTTTCACACACTAAAACAATGCACTCACTCTCACCAATTCACTTTTCCTGAGACCATAACTTTGAACTTGAACACGGAAGATAAACAAACTTTTGACTTTAAAACAAACAGAATTTAAACCAGGTTATTCTGGTAATATTTCTTGTTGTGAGTAGAATGAAAGTTGAAGTGTTTAGAACGTTTTATTTGGCTTTTCGAAACAGTTAATAGAACCAAAGCCATGCAGGAAGACGAATGTTTCTAAACTCCTAAGAGATGTCATGTCTGGACATCTATATCGAATATTTTTACGTAGAAACACAAATCACCGAATCTTTATACAGGTTGTAACATAATAGGTATAGGATGCATAAATAGGAAATTTTACTCATCATTTTGAAAAACTTTTATTTCAAAAGATTATAGAAATCGTAAAAAAACTGGCAAATCATCAGATCGATTAAAGTTTTTCAGTACGATTAGAAAATAAATAGGCTCAGTTTCAGTTAACGGGTACTTTATGTTTTTTAATGCTTTTCACTATTTTTAATACATCTGTATTCTGTACCTATGTAGGCGGTCGAACAAGTGAAGACATTTCATAATAATTCGACTTAAAATTATTAGTTTCACTTATATCTTCTTCTTGTATAAACCATCTCCGTGACAGGTCCTGTAAACAATACTAAGACAACTAGTCACGAACAAAACTATCAGGTTTAATTTAATTCCACCTGTCAGCCAACCGGATTTGGCAACTATACCCAGTTCATTGCGTGTTTCTAACTGACTATTTATTTGAAGCACGAGCTTAAAGAGCAATGGACAGTGAAATATTGAATCAAAGCAGATTGTATGGGATTATTGTGCACTTGTTGTAAATTTATTGTCCACTGTCGAGCGTTTAGCGGCGCGGGCGCACCTTGCATCAAGGCTGTGCGATAGTTAGAACAGAGATTCGGTTTGGAATGGAATGCAATTAGGTAATGCTTGTTTAGAACTATAAATTATGATACCTACGTACATTGCACCTATAATACTAGACTAGATAATAAGTAGAAATAATATGGCACCGACCTGGAAATTAACGATTACTTGTTTAATAGGAGGAAAGATGCAGCAATTATTGTATTTTGTGTATATTTAATAATAATAAATAATAATAAATTTCTTTATTTCAGACAAAGTAGTCCAGTAGTAAGTTAGTAACAGTAGGTACTTAAAACTATGTTAGTATTTATGTAATTGTTTCGTATAACGTATAATGAAATGATCATTACTAATAAATAATAATGATTTGCTTTAAAGGGGAAGCTTTAATTAATGAAACTTAAAGACGTTTAGAGACGAAGTATTCTATGACAGGTCTATTTTTACCCGACTACGGCGAAGCAAAAAAGAGGGTTAAGATTTTAACCCGTATGTATGTATGTTTTCTTTATACGTCTACAAAGTTATATAAAAACAAATATTCCGTTTTGTGTGTGGAACCCTTAATGAACTGCTAAACCTTTTCAACCGACTTCAAAAAAAGGAGGAGGTTCTCAATTCGTCGGAATCTTTTTTTTTTTTTATGTATGTTCACCGATTACTCGAAGACGCCTGAACCGATTTCGAAAATTCTTTTTTTATTTGAAAGGGTATACTTCACAGGTGGTCCCATATAAATTTTATGGAAATCGATTCAGCGGTTTTTGAGAAAATCAACAAAACATAGCAAAATTGGAGTTGTTGCGATTGAAGTCGGTTGTTTTTAACGTATTCAGCGTGGTCAATTATTGACTGCTAAACTGAATATGTATAACATGTTTAGGCGACACTTTGTTCAGAATTGGAGAGTAATTTTGTTCAGAATTTTGAACAATGCCTTTAGACGCACTCTCTCTACCATATTTGAATATCTGTTATTTTCAATAATATTTTAATGCCTAAGCTTACGTTATAAAGCTTCAGCTCGTCCGGGCACTAACATGACATACCAATAAAATTTCACTTCCTACAATTAAAAATTGCATAAGAAAAAGCTTTTAATACAACTTTTTATCCATTACAAGATTACATACACATTACATAAAAATCTTGATTACTTACAGTGGCGTTAAATATACGACTTCCTTTCGTTGGAAACCGCAGACGGGTTTGATACTCGGTAAGTGTATCAAGGTGGTTCGGTCGTGGCTGTCTGCGCATAGGCATTCGAGAAATATCTGCGTATCGCCAGATCGGTCGACATTACAGGTTGTGAACAACTTAATCAGATTGACAAATGTTAGCTGATGATTACAAGATTTTGAGCTGCTTTAGTTAAATGCCTTTAGATTCTCAAGCTGGTTAGATCGGTTGCTAATCGCAAGCTAGCAAAGCTAGATTTTGCCTGTAAAAATATAAGAATCACATATAGATAAATTTTTTTTGTAAATATAATACAGCATTTAAAGTAAGAAATACCTACTTTAAGAAAGTTGGTAATGCAAATCAGATAACATAATGGACAAAAGGTGTAAAGACTAAGCAAATGTAAAATTAACTGAAGCCTATTCAGGGGCCGCATAGAAAATAAAAGCTTTCGCTTGTTTGAAAATAATATCTAAGTTATTAATTACACGTATTATTAAAATGGCTGCAGATAGAGATAAGAATTTGTAGGCACATTTTCAATTTAACTGAAATACAGTTATGAAACATAACAATATTACCGGGCAACAAATAAAATCACGATACGCTACGAATCGCAATCTTCAGTTATAAAATAAACATTGAATAACTCACAATACATTAGCATTGAAGACGGCTATGGACTGAAATGTCAAGGAGTCAAGCTGGAACGCTCTCACGTACGCGGAGTATGATGCATTACCTCAGAAGCACTCAGAATTACATTAGGTAGTGCATCCTTAGGTACTTCATGGTGCGTAGCGTAGCTGCGCTGACGTACGTCCATCTTCCTTGCTTAGATATGCATAATTCAAATGGTTTATTTAATAGGGCCACCGGGATAGACCTCCTTGGAAAAGCACGGCTGTAGGGAATAGGGAAAAAGGAGAATAGGGATTGTTATTTCGATTGCATGGGTTTAATGAAATATATTTATACTAAGTATAGGTAGCACCGTACAATTTCCTAAAGTCATTTCTTAAAGTCTCCCAAATATGAAGTTGCCAACCACTTCGAGCTCGGTAACCGGCGTTTCGAGAAGTCTTTGCGAAGAGGGAAGAAACGTGGGGTAGAAAAGTGAAGCAGAGTTGGAAACATTAATAAATTATTCAATGTGGACTTTTATTTTTATTACAGGTATGTCTGTAAAGTCAGCTATAAAAGTATCTTAGCCTAGTGCATTATTGATGATGATCTTATTCACTTCTCTCTTATTAAAGCTTGCAAAAAGAAAGTATTCGACTCGAGTATACTGCCATGCATAACCTATGGGTGCCAAACGTGGGCTCTTACCAAGCAAAATGAGGAAAAAATTGCCATATGCCAAAGAGATATGGAAAGGAGCATGCTTGGCATCAAGAGAAAGGATAAAGTGAAAATCAAAGATATACGAGAACAAACAAAACTAACAGACATAACAAATAGAATAAGGAAATTAAAATGGAAATGGGCTGGACATATACAAAGAAGTGAAAACAGATGAACTAAAAAAGCTACAGAGTGGTACCCCAGAGACGGGAAAAGAAGCAGGGGGAGACAAAAAATAAGATGAGAGGATGACTTGAAAAAAATGTTAGGAGTTACATGGACTAGGACGGCAAGAAGGAGAGAGGAATGGAAGAGGCTGGAGGAGGCCTTCGCCAAAAGGGCGGACTGAATTTATGTTAGGAACTATATTAATTTGAGATGCATGTATTTTTCAGTAATAAAAGTATATTTTATTTTATTTTATTTTATTTATTTATTTTTCGTACAGATAAGTCTGTAAAGTCAGCTATAAAATTAGCCTAGTGCATTATTGATGATGATCTTATTCACTTCTCTCTTATTAAATCTTATTAACTTTAATATTCCGCTAGTGTTGATTTCAAGTGCATGTTTGCAGTCACAGAATACCTTCATTGTAGGTAAACGCGGGGTATACTTATGTTAGCCTTTACTACGCTACCTAAAGGTCAGCTTTTACCTTACAAGGCTCCTCTGCTCCACATATCTTAGAAGAGGATTTCCCTGAGCTGAACCAAACAAGTAGGACTACTATTAGTATTCAGCAACCGGTCCGAACTCAGGCAGTGGGCCAAATGTCGCCACAGCCCCACAGGCCCACATTCTATTGTTCTAGTAGAATAACATTATTCTTATGTTTTGTAGTCTGTGGCAAAGGCGTGATCAGAAACGCGTGTGACATACCACTACCACACCTATACAGGATGTACGATAAAAGACCCGGAATCCTATCGGTGGGTTCTAGTTATGAAACTGAAAATGTTTTCCAATAAAGGCACCCATATTAGATTCTCAAAAAAAAAACGGATAGATTCTCCATACAAAATTGTCTGATTGGTCGATCAGTTTGTATGAATAGAGCATTTTTTAAAGTACTAAGTATAGATTCTATCTACCGGTGTCCTTGAGGACATCTTTCGGCTGATAATAATGATGGGTTCCATAAGAAATGTTTTTTATTATAGTTTCATGACTAGAACACCCTATTAAATTGTGCGGGAGTGGTATTATATTTTCACACCCTGTATGTAGATTTTGTTAGTCTCCGCTTTTAAGAGACTTCAAGAGTTTTAGGAGTAAAGTCTCAAGTGAGATTTGCGTTCCTTAGTATGCTGTTCAGACGGAATTTGGCATTAACATACTTAGCGCACGAGAAGGGGACTTACATAAATAAATTCGGCTGTATGTGAACTGAATATGTACCGAAATGTTTCTAAAATAAATGAAATGAATCATCATCAAATATCAGCCAAGAGTGTTTTGAAACAGCTGATAAATGGCCTTCTGATCCTACCAATAAAATATGTCATTCTCTTTATTTCTTGTTTTACGAAGCAATTTAGTATTTCTAGAGGACTCTGGACTAACGGCCTTATTAATGTATCAGTATTTGTTATTACAATATTATTATTATTTGTGTATAGGACTATAATTGGCCATGGTGGGCCACTGCTACATAATGTGACCTATCTAGAAATCTATTGTGACCATTGCAACCGTTTTGATGAAATACAGGATACATTTTGTTTTGCCTCCAAGTGATTGTTAGTTCACTCGGATATGGTGTTTTTTACTCTCATTTTCTACTGGATTCTGTGTCTCACATCTCATTCAGACACTTCAAGAAACTGTCACTACTGACTATCTAGTTAATTATCTACCAACAATAAGAATATGACGTTTGTATCTACACTCGTAAATGTGTGTTGCGTGACTTATTATTATTATTATTATTATTGCTGGATGGGACGCCTGCGGGGCACAGGCGGGTGTTCAAGTCGCCAGGTGGACTCATTACACCCTATTCCCGGTGGTACGCGAGCGTTACTGTGTCCCCGTTGACGTCCCCCCCATAAACCTTGCGCTCCTCCTGCAATACTCCGCTATGCGAAAAGTGTCCAGGTCACATAGTTCTTCTTCGTCGATGCTGTCGGTGCCAAACATCTCCCACCTGAGCCTGCTGTATAATGCGCACTCCGCCAAGAAGTGTTGGCTAGTCTCCAGCGCTCCGCAGTTAGGGCAGGAGGGGTCGGTGGTACCGTCTATTAGGGACATATGTCGATTAAGTCTACAATGCCCAGTGATGATGCCTAAGACCGTTCCTAGACTTGTCCTACTTAATGACAGTAATGTCCTAGTTCTTCGGCGATTCATTCCTTTCAGAAACATCTTCGATTGTCTGCAGCCGGTGCACCCAGCCCAGGCTTTCTGTGTTTCACGTTTCATGAGTTCATCGATGACCCTTTTGGTGACTGTTGCAGAAATAGGAAGTGCTGGCTCTGGTCCGACGAACCTAGTGCTGGCTCCTTCCCTTGCTAGCGCGTCTGCTCTTTCATTGCCTAATGTTCCCATGTGTCCCGGTACCCATGCTACTGTAACCGCCATTTTATTAGCCAGTTTGTTGAGTGCTTCCTTGCACTCCCTGACTAGTTCCGAAACAGTTTCTGCTTTGGCGAGTGCTTTTATGGCTGCCTGGCTATCTGAGTAGATTATAGTACCGTCCACTTCCCCTTCGGTACTGTTCAGCACTTCTTCTACGCATTCCTTGATAGCAAAGACTTCCGCCTGGAATACGCTTGCGTATGTCCCCAAGGAAAGAGTCTTGTCTGCGCTAGGGTCACTGGGTATATGAATCCCGGCACCTGCTTGTCCCGTTCCTTTCATTCTAGATCCGTCTGTATAACAGATGAGCTGGGCATCAGTTGTCCCTAGTTCCCAGTCTGATCTGTCACCTATATGTATTCTATACTTCTTATTGAATATTCTTTGTTTCTTGATTAGGTCGTTATTTGTCAACAGTAACGACATATCCCTTCCTAGTGCTTCCTCTATGGTGGCGTGACCTGCATCTGCGTTCTTCGCCTTCCATTCCTTGCATGCCTTCATTCTATACCATTGCTCTGCTGCTCTTCTTTTGACTTCTATTTGGATAGGGTTCAATCCCAAGGCCATGTCTAGCGCCATTGTTGGCGTGGAGGTCATGGCTCCTGTGGTCATAAGAGTTGCAGCCCTTTGTATTTTCCTTAGCTCCTTTAGATTCTGCCCGACGTTGGCTCTGTGCCACCATATTATCGAGCCATAGAGAATCCTTGGGAGTATTATGGCTTTGTATATCCACTGGCAGACCTTCGGTTTCAGCCCCCAGATCCTACCAACGGCTCTTCTACATTGCATCAGAGCCATTATTGCTTTTTTGCTTTGGTTTTTTATGTGACTATTAAAGTTCAGGGTCTTGTCCAGTGTCACCCCCAGATACTTTATCTCTTCTGTGATTTCTAGAATGGTTCCTCTTAACGCGATTGGCGCCAGGCTTATGTTTTTCCTTTTTCTGGTGAAGAGAACTATCTTTGTTTTGTCCGGATTTAGTCCGAGGCCCTTGTCCTGACACCAGTTCTCGACCAGCTTCAATCCTTTCATAGTGATAGCCCTCACAGTACTTAGCACCTTCCCTGTGACGAGGAGAGCTCCATCGTCCGAATAGGCTTGCATATATATATGCTGTCTATTGACGGCGCTCACTAGGCCGTCTATGAGAAGGCACCACAGGAGTGGAGAGAGACACCCCCCCTGAGGGAATCCTCTCTTGGCTATAACTGTACGTGTCTCCGCACCTAGAGTCGTAGTAATAATACGATTCTTTAACATGGTTATGGCCCATCTCGCCAGTGCTGATGGGATATCTTCTCTGTTTAGGGCGTTCTCAACCGCACTGAAGTGTGCTTTGTCAAAAGCTCCTTCCACGTCGAAGAAGCAACCGACTGCGTAGGCCTTGTCCCTGTCTATGGCCCGTTCAATCCTAAGGGTAAGATTGTGTAAGGCTGTCTCGGTTGATTTCCCCTCTATGTAGGCATGCTGATTGCTATGCAGGGGTTGGTTGCCTGCCGTTATCCTAGAGCGTATGCTACCATCTATTATCTTTTCTAGTATCTTCAGTACAAACGACTAGAGACTAATGCACCGAAAAGACTTTACTTCCCGGTAGCACTTTCTCCCTGGCTTTGGGATGAAGACGGCCTTGACTTTTCGCCACCTAGAAGGAATATATCCCAAAGCCACGCTGCTTATGAACAGGCTGCACAGTAGTTCCTTTATGTGTTCCCATGACTTCTGCAGGAGCATTGGGAATATTCCGTCAGGCCCCGCTGCCTTCAAGGGATTAAAGGCTCTTATCGCCCATTCCACCGTTTCTAATGTAACAGTCTCCTGGGCCATGTCCCAGTGTCCTGTTTCGGTGTCTAGACGGTTCTCCTCTTCTATATACTCCTCACATCCTGGGAAGTGTGTCTTCAACATAGCATCCATCACCTCCTCAGGGTCAGACACATCTTTGCCGTCGACTTTGATGCTACCCAGCTGGCAGGTGCTGTCTTTGGATAGAGTCTTCATCATCCTTGCTGCATCCGCATAGCTGTTTATACCTTCACAGAATCCTTTCCAGCTGTTCCTCTCCTCTTTCTGGCGCAGTTGGTTGAATTCTCTCCTCAATTCCCTGTATGCTTCCCAGCTTAGATCGTCGTCTCTTGAGACGGCGATCCTTAAGCTTTTCCTGCATTTCTTCCTTAGCTTGGATAGTTCCTTGTTCCACCATGGTTGTCCCTTACCGTCGCGGATCTCTTTTAACGGGCATGCCTTGTGAAATGCCGCCATAAGCGTGCACTCCAGTTCTTCAGCTCCCTTATCTAGGGCTTCCACAGTTGTGAAATTCAGAGTTGTGGGTTTCCAGTCACTCAACTCCGAGTCGAACTTTCCCCAGTCAGTTTTCCTCTTGTTTCTAACCATGACTTTCTCCCAACTTGCTTCAACGCAGAAAGTGATCATTCTGTGATCCGAAAACGTATCATCCATGTTCACTTTCCACTTCTTGACGTAACTGCAGAGGTCCCTGGTTGCATATGTAATGTCCAGCACTTCTCTCCTAGCTCTCGTGATGAACATTGGGTCACTCCCGATGTTCATGATTTCGAGGTCGTACTTTAGTAAGAAATCTAGGTAATACTCTCCCTTCTGATTCGTATCAGTGCTACCCCACACCTCGTGGTGTGAGTTCGCGTCGCTACCAATAATGAAAGAAGTTCGCTTACCAGTGTATCTTCTGACGAGTTCTTCCAGCTCAGCGGAGGGCGGCCTGTAGTCAGTCTCGCTTGGTGTGTAGCTGGAGACAATGGCCACCTTCTTACTGTTGCCGTCTTCTAGCGTGATAGTAAGCTCGACCCCAACTAGGTCTCTGGAACATACCACACTTATGCTACCGAGTGCTTTTATATTATTACTAACGTATATACACGCTCGAGGGGGAGCCTCACCTGTACGCTGGTAAATCAGCTCTCCTCCTAGGCATCCCAAGCCAACGACTCGGTTGCCAAGCGTGTACGGCTCTTGCAAAAGTGCTATGTCAATTTTCCTCTCCGCTATTGTTTTGCAGAGATTAACCATTGCGTCTTTGCAATGGTGTAGGTTTAATTGACAGATACTTAATGATTTTTGTTTAAGTGTTTTTGTTGTAGGTGTGTGATGTGCTTGTGTGCGTGTGGTCATGTGTTTCTGTAGTAGTGTGTTCTCAGATACGGAGACTAGGTCGGACCCCCGTGAACAATCTCCGTCCCGGAGATTCCAAGGTCCATAAGACTGTCCTCGGCGGCCCGATCCGCTCCCCGCATCTGCTCGTTGTTGGTGTTTTCTGTGGGGGCAGTGTATTCTGCCGTCTGTCCCCCCTGCGCCCGAGCCGGCTGAGCCCCCTTCGAGGCTCCTCCCGCGCAACCGCAGTTAGGACAAACGCCAGCACCCGACTGCCCCTGTGTGTCCGCGCCTTCTTTATTGGCTTGTGCCTTAGGGGCTCCGCCTAATAATCTAGCAGTAACCTTTGTTAGTTGGAAGTGCAACATTTGGGTTGCACCCCAGACTTCCCCTGCCTCCGAGGGAACTCCCATCACAAGGCGCACTCCCGTAGGAAGCGCTTCCTTGGTAATGAGAGTCCACTCGTTTGGTCTAAGTTCTACGCGGCCCTTGTTCTGGCATTGAAGCCATCTAATTATGTCCTTCGGCATCTTATCCAGCTGTCCCGGGAGCCACAGCATAACCCGTGCCCTGTCCAGTCTCCTTGCCACGATGGGGACGCCTTCAAACTCGCCAAGGTCGCATGAGAGTAGCCAGTCCCTTGCCTCCTCTGTCTCTGGTGTCACCAGGAAGAATCCCTCGGACACCAGCCCAGAGGTTGCAAAGGCTAGCCTCTTGTCGTCCTCGTCTCGTTCGATAGCTCTCTCCATGTTGGCCAGGATCCTGTCCCTGATGACTGAGCCCAGAGCCGCATCCACCAAGGCCCCGTCCCCACGACCGAAGGCTACGGCAAGCTCACAGCTCCGCTTCGCAGAGCTGCGCGCTCCGTCGTCGCCTCGCCCGCGGTTCTGACGCTTTGCCGGAGGCCGCTCCGAGGCTTCTTCGGGGTCCGTCTCCTGGCGTTTAAGCTTCCCAGGTGCTCTCGCCTCAGAATCCTCCGGGTTACTTTTAGCCGCGCTTTCCCGTACTTGGGCCTTCGCAAGCTTTCTTCTTTCCCGCCTCGCCTTTTTGCGCTCAGCATTGTTCTTGTACTTGAAAGAGTTTCCCGCCCCCGAACTAAGCTGTTCGGTGGTGGGAGACTTTAGCAAGTCTTCTTCCTCTCTTACCGTGAGGTTCTTCATTTCTTCTGTAGGAGGTATTCCTTCAGTGTTTTTAGGCACCTCGGGATGTCCGTCCTTGTTTTGTTTGGTTTTATTAGGGCGCAATTTATCTGTTGCAGAAGGGTTTTCCATTTTTATATTTTGAAAGGGGGGTACCGAGAAATAGCACCCCCGGCGTACCCGACCGAGGGTAGCAGCGGTTATTGAGGGGCGAAGTACCGCTACTCCTTCGCCCCCAGTCGTTCGCGACAGCATTTGAGACCGGGCCGGGGCCCGCCCCCCAGAGCGAGTGAGCCTGCATGGCGTGCTGTGCATTCCCCGTCACGCGTCCTGGTGTCAACTCCGCCACCTAGGAGGCAGGGCTTCTCCCAAGTCCACATGACCAGGAGCACACAGCCACCATACAGGGCCATCCCCCCCCGACGAGCGCCCCCCGTCCCGATCCTCCCCCTGCTGCCTCGAGGAGCCGACCCCCAGGCCCGCGTGAATGCGCAGGCCCGAGTGCCGGCCCCTCGCGGGGCCCTAAGCACGTCCTCCCACCGTAGCCCCAGGGGTGTCGGCCGTTCGCCAATAGCTAGTGATGACTTATAAAGGACTTCACTAGCCATTGTTGCCCGGATGCACCAGGCGAGCGGTCTGTGCCTGGGAGAGACCTAAATTCCCCCTAAAGGCAATTAAACTCTCTCCCAATCACAGCCCGCTCGCACACGCGGAGGCCGCCGACCTAGCATCCTGTTGTTACGTGACTTACGCCGAGCAACCGTCAGTGGATCTTACCCGCAGCGGGTGAGGTCGCCTTTAGGGCAGGGTGTGTCCATACTGTATGACCCCTCTCATTCTTTGCAGAATGTCCCTTTCGCAAAATGTCTCCTGGCAGTAAAAGGTCTCTTCCTCAAACTGTCCCTTTCGAAAAACCTGCCTTTCTCAAAATGTGTG
Source organism: Coleophora deauratella (assembly GCA_958295455.1). Lineage (NCBI taxonomy): Eukaryota > Metazoa > Arthropoda > Insecta > Lepidoptera > Coleophoridae > Coleophora > Coleophora deauratella. Next base: position 17,412,752 of record OY282397.1, on the reverse strand, counting down.
TATAGTGTGCTAAAGGGTTTGTGTGTTTCGTCCCCAGCTGGGCCGTCCGCCGCCGTGCGTGGTGATGCCGGCACCGCGGTACGCCACGCTGCCACTGCCACCGGCGCCCTACGCCCCGCCGCACATGTATTACCCCGTACATGACCCCGTAAGTACTCCTATAACTTCTTACATGTTCTGTTTATCCCGAAGCTACCAAGTATATAAAGGAGTAGACATGACTAACGATTCCCGAGGTCTAATGGTAAATGATAGTCATGCTGAGAATAGAAGCGAGCTTAGCAGATTCCCCAATAACGCAATAGAGAACGGCCTGTTGTCTGAAAATATTACAAAAGTAAACTAAGTACAATAGTAAGCATGGTGCTACGAAATCCCCCTGGCGTTAGGGACGCTATTATTTTTAACAAATCATTATGTACATCGATATATCTAATTAAGAATTTTCATGTCTCCAGTATCTATAGCTTTGTAGAGAAAATAAATTGCACCGAGTGAAATCATGATAAAGAGAAATTTCTCGACTCGTATGAAGATAATTTAAATTGGCGGCGGATGCCTAGCCAGCGAGATTTAATGCTAGATAAACAACTAGAACCATTGCATTTAGAACGAAACATTCCTTTTACTAACGATTGGCCGACTCATAGTACATGGATAGGCGACTGCCGTTTATCCCTTGTGATAGCACGGTTAAATATGCCACACGATAAGAAGAAGAATTAACCTACATTTTACAGGGGTCAACAAAATTGGTATAGGACCCGTTAACTGGGGATTCTACTCATCGTACTGAACAACTTTTGTTCTACAACTTTGCTCAAATGGCAAAACATTTTTGGACTTTCCATACAAAAATCGCAAAACAGATGATCAGTTAGTATCGACAGTCCAAAAATTTTTTTGCGATTTGAGCAAAGTCGTAGTACAAAAGTTGTTCAGTACGATGAGTAGAATCCCCAGTTAACGGGTCCCACACCAATTTTGTTACTCCCTGTATAAGACATTACTAATGTCACATTAGTAACGGCTACCCAATCCTACACTAGTCTGACGTTAAGCGTTATTTCACAAGCAATGAGCCTTTTAGTGACTTTGTATAACCAATTTTCCATTGTAAATATAATATTTATTTTAAATCGATTGCTGTTTAAATCGATGCTATACATGAAAAATACAGATTATAATTATCAAATCAGATTTGTTGAAAGTTGGAGGGCTAAAAGTCAATCTTTTATAGCTTCTCATAGTTTTTTTTTACCCTCAATTGGTTAAGCCCTTGGCATCATCTCACCTGATGGTAAGTGATGATGATGCCGAAGATGGAAGCGGGCTTACCAAGATTCCCCAACGCTATGGGGAACTGGCTATCTTATCTTCATGCCGGAACACATCAATGCTGTTAACATTGATGTTTGGCGGCAAGACTTAGATAATATGGTGGTAGCTAGCCAGGCGGGCTCAGAAAATGCCCTACCACCAACCAAACCGAGTTCTACAAAGTTGGACCCCGCCGGGAATCAAACCCGCCACCTCCTAATGTGAAGCGAGCGGACAAGCCACTAGGCTGCGGAGGCGGTCAATTTCTCATGTCATTTCAACTCCTCAACTGTTGCAGCGCATCCGTCGGCGGCGCTCCCCCCGCGAGCCGCGCATGCGCCGCCGCGACGGGCGACCGCGGGACCGCGAGCGCGACTCGCAGCTGACTCGCTCGCTCGAGCGAATACACCGCAAGCGACGGACGGAGCGCGAGCGTCTCAGCGACGCCGAGCTCAAGCGGACCTACACTGGACTCGACAGGTGGGTAATGTGGTTAGCTATCGGAATTTATGGATAACAGTAGGAGGCTAACACTGGGACTCGCAGCTGACTCGCTCGCTCGAGCGGATACTCCGCAAGCGGTAGACGGAGCGCGAGCGCCTCAGCGACGCTGAGCTCAAGCAGACCTACACTGGACTCGACAGGTGGATAGTGTGGCTAGCTATAGGCTTTATATATAGATAACAGGAGGAAGAGTGGGTTTTCGTAGCTGACTTACTCGATCGAGCGGACTATGAGTGACTGACCTACTCTAGGGAAGCTAACAAAGTGTGAGAATTGCAAGCCGTTTGCAGAGGAAGATCTACTTAATATACCTAGATGGATTGCACAAGGTAAAACATCTTAAATAGCGCGACAGTTAAAAGCAGTTCATTCATACAAAAGACATCTACGCGAGCACCAATAGTTACAGAAAGGAGACGTTTCACGGGACTATGGAACTTGGACCTGGTCTGTGTACTAAACATCACAAATAAGTAATTAGAAACATAGTCTTTTCTAATTGTACATTTCCTTCGATTTACTTTCGTTACGAGGTTCATCTAGTTTCTCAGATTTAACAATCGCAACACATAAATCACCCAACATGGCGAAGCGAGCGCAATTTTGAGCATTTTACGTTCAGAAACTAGATTTTGTACATACCATTGAAATTAATAATTTAGTTGTCCGACAAGTAACTCGAAAATCAGCTGTTATGCCTATAAAAGAGGCAAGGCATATCCGCAGATTTTAAAAATCGTACACCAATGTCAGACTCAGAAGTCAGAACAGAACAGAAGGGTGTTCAGTCAGTCAGAGTCAGAGAAAGCATCTGAGGAATATGTGGACGAAGCCGTAATTTCTGAACGTGACCTACTATTGCAAGCTTCAGTGTTACCATTTATATTGTAAAAAGTGCTCACAAAACATTATGCTTGAACTACGCAAGTTTGCTTCTAATATTTTTTTCATTATTTTTCCTAGAAAGCCTATATTTTTCTATATTTTTCGTACTACGTACATGTCCAGGCACAAAATGAAACGTGTCCTTTCATTTTTTATTCCAGTAGTATTTTGTGTCTTAGCTACCAAATTAGATAGGCATTAGCTCAGAACTAACGCTCCCATATTAACGCGTGCAAACGTTTGTTGCAGAACTTACGCGGAGCAGTTCATCGCGGTGATCGACGAGACTCGCCACGCGGCCGAGCAGCACGACTCTCTAGCCAGCACCTCGGCTACCAGCGACACCAGCCACACCTCCTAAAACCCCTACCTGGTGTTATGGGGATCACCAGGCTTGCAGATACATATGTCGTATCTGAAAAGAGCTATTGAAACTCAGTTGCAATCTCGTAGAGAACTTTCAATCAATATACGCAGATCGATAAAGTCACATCCACACATCTAGGCATGAAGATCCAACGTCTAAAATTAACCCATTTTAATAAAAAAATAAAAAAACTACATTATTTGATCCGTATCTTGGCAAAAACTAATTCAAAGATACTGAGAATTCAAAAAGTCTATCAGATATCGATCTTTTTCCATTTCGATGGCATAGAAGACAATCATACTAAGTGTTTTTAAGTGTAAATTAAGAACACAGTAAGTAACAGATTTGGAGCGATTGATTTTGAACCTTTTTAGAAGATCAATACGGTTTACTTCAATTCCCGCCAAATCTGTCACTTACTGTGTTCTCAATTTTCACTTAAAAGCACTTAGTATGATTGTCTTCTATAATAATAATAATAATATCTGGGACAAATCACACACGGTCATCTGGCCCCAAACTAGGATTCCCTGTATCTTGGGAACCAGAGACTGATATACATACACATATACTTTTAAGTACATACATATATAGATATAATACACCCAGACTCAGAGCAAACAATTCTGCTCATCACAGAAAAGTTTGCCCTGTGTGGGGATCGAACCCACGACTCTCGGATCAGAGGTCAGGATCGCTAACCACTTAGCCACCGAGTCAGTCACGTATGTCTTCGATTTTGTACCGAGTACTACGATACAATCACCGTCTGCCTCTTGAATATATAATAATATGTAGTTTGGTTAATTATACCCCATAATAAGTAAGACAGCCTATCACATCTAGTTAGACTTTGGGGTTTTCATATGAAATGGATATCCATTCCGTAGTGGACATGCGTATTTAGGGGCAGCAACTGGGCTCCAGCTATTCTGCTCCTTGTCAATGCAGGCATGCTCTGTAGGCACAACGGGAAAGGCCTGTAAGCAATCTTAAGCTATGGGTTGAAACCTTCTACAACCCTGCAAACTCTTGCATCCTTTCTGTTGGAATCAAATGAAAGAGTGCAAGAGAGCTTTGTAAATAAACCGCGAAAGCTTTTAACGACAACAAAACTAATGGGAATTTATGAAGTTTTTGTATAAAATTTCACAGAGTTACTGCAGCCTAATGGTGCTGATTGCTTGAAATAACGAAATTATTTATTAATTTTAATTGGTTAGGCGAATTTATATTTTAATGTTTTGAATACTCGTCTAGTTTAGAGTTTATTGTAATTTTTCAATTTGAACATATCACTCGAAACTTGTTAGTGTTTTTTATGTATAGGTTATTTTGTAAATTGTAAGACCTAGCTTAATCTCCTGTAAATAACATCGGACTAACACGCAAAAAACATTTACTGAGTAAGGCAAATAACTAACCCGTTACGACTAACTGCACATAACTAAAGTACACAAAAACTAACATTCACTTTCCTTCTACTCCTGTGCGATCTTATCACAACGCAGAGTGCTTACTAATTTTTAGGGTTCCGTAGCCAAATGGCAAAAAACGGAACCCTTATGGATTCGTCATGTCTGTCTGTCTGTCTGTCCGTCCGTATGTCACAGCCACTTTTTTCCGAAACTATAATAACTATACTGTTGAAACTTGGTAAGGAGATGTATTCTGTGAACCGCATTAAGATTTTCACACAAAAATAGAAAAAAAAACAATAAATTTTGGGGGTTCCCCATACATAGAACTAAAACTCAAAAACATTTTTTTAATCAAACCTATACGTGTGGGGTATCTATGGATAGGTCTTCAAAAATGATATTGAGTTTTCTAATATCATTTTTTTCTAAACCGAATAGTTTGCGCAAGAGACACTTCCAAAGTGGTAAAATGTGTGTGTCCCCCCCCGTAACTTCTAAAATAAGAGAATGATAAAACTAGAAAAAATATATGATGTACATTACCATGCAAACTTTCACCGAAAATTAGTTTGAACGAGATCTAGTAAGTAGTTTTTTTTAATACGTCATAAATCGTAAACCGCAAATTACCTGTCATTCAATCAACTCAAATATAAAAAATATAGAGTTCAAGACATGTGTGATAATGAATTTATACGGAACCCTTGGTGCGCGAGTCCGACTAGCACTTGGCCGGTTTTTACTAACCAAAATTAATGAACGCATACATCGTGTTGTTTTGGTTCACAACCTCCTGTTCAGGACTGATAGTTTACATTACAGCATACTGATGCCAAAACAAAAAAAAATATTGGACTTTGCATAAAAACTGGTGGTAGGGCATTTTCTGAGCCCGCCTGGCTAGCTACCACCATCTTATCCATGCCTTGCCGCCAAACATCAATTTTAACATTATTTATGTGTTCCGGCATGAAGATAAGATAGCCAGTTCCCAATTGCGTTGGGGAATCTTGGTAAGCCCGCTTCCATCTTCGGCATCATCATCACTTACCATTAGGTGAGATGATGCCAAGGGCTTACGAATTGTGGGTAAAAAAACTCCTTACACTTTTTAAATCTATTTTTTGCCATCGATATAATGTATTGTATTGTACACTATCACGGATAAAAAGGGGTGTTGTCGACCAAAACAACACCCTGTATACGTTATCTATATAGTATTATCTAATCTAATCTAACCTAACCTAATCAGCTCACATAACACTGTTATGCCACTTCGCTCACCCCTCAGCAGTCTCGCCTAGAAAGCTTACAACGACGTCACCTGACCATCTGACCAGCTGGTTTGTCTACTGATCTTCATCTCAGTTCTAGATCCAGTCTATTACAACCTTAATCCACATCAAATCTACCCGTCTACCTAGACTGCCCGTTTATAAACATATAACACTCATTCTAAACTACAGTCTAACAAATTGATTAATATGTAGCAATATTTTAAGATGCCCCTACTCGCAAAACTTAACAGCTTTTGTTCTATAACTTTTCAGAAATTGCGAAAACGCCTTGGATTTTTCGTACAAATCGATCATTGGCTGACTGGCCAACTCTGTGTTTGGAATTCCATTTTTTTTTGCGAATTCAGCAAATTCGTAGAGCAAAAATTGTCTATTTTCAAGACTGTCTTTCTTAAAGTATCATATTTTTATACCTTTTTGTACCATCCTGTATAGTGAGCGTTACGACGAGGTCTTTGTTAACTAATCCACCTTACTAACCACGAGAAATTGTAAACTTGTCTTAAATCGTCAAATATCTGTGTTATAGTAACTCTACGTTTAAGATTTATTTATCTTAGCTCTTAGTCAACATGTACTTATTTCTTAATTCTATAAGTATATTCCAGTTGGTACCTACAACAAAACAATATGAAATTCATACAAAATGCATCACATAGACTGTAGAATATACTCGTAACATCCCCCGCACCCGCTGGTAAATGAGTCTATTTCCATATATTGGTAGAAAAAGGCCATATTTAATAAACGGTCAAAGTGGGCGGTGTTAGTTTTCCAGGTACTTTAAACTGGCTTAACAATAATGACATCTAGTGAAAGCAACCACCACCAGCGGCTCGACCCTTTGACCAGATAACAAAACGATATTTTTTACTAATTTTGTTTTGACTATATCTCACCTGGATAGCAAGTGACAGTATAATTGAGGACGAAGCATTGCAAACTCAAAGATCCCCAAATTAGTTGTAGAAACCAACTGGAAAATATGATACTATAGTGTGTATTTTAGTTTTAGATAATAACTACATAAGTTTAACAAGCGTAGTGTCTTGTGTTGTACATTCCAATTGAAGTCCGAAGTACCTACCTGGTGCCAAATTTAAGCCTTCAAAGGTCATTTTGTAAATACTTATCGACAACTAAATTTGCTCAATTCGTTAATTTTATTCTCCTGTGTATAAGTATTTTTAGATTTATTATTTTTCTCTTAAGATATGTTTAGGGTTACTTCTGTCGCTATTGAGTACGCGTGCACTAAACATTTTAATTTTATGAATTTTTTACTTTTAGTAAATAACACGTTTGTCACTAAAAATAACTTGTTACCACTACTTTTATTTATTAACTTCACTAACATAAATTTAATCTAGTGTTGTAGTTTCTAAATACTGTCTAGAATCCGAAAAAATCGTAGATTTATGGAAGCAAATTATTTTTAATTTTTATACTGTATTTTTAATTTTATGTTAGATGAAGATGAAACTAAGTATTAATCTTTGTAAATAAATATTTTCCATTTTAAAGTTTTATTTACAAGGCGAAAAACCCTTGAATTTAGACTATGAATTTCTATAAACTAGAATTGATGATGGGTAGTTATTTATTTTATTGAATTTATATTATTTACAAAGTTGCTACTTTTAAGGTGACTTCACAATTAATTACAAATAAAAGTTTCTATAATTAAATTAAATATTTTTTATTTCCATACAAATGGACATTCTTGTTGTTTCTCTACCTGAGGATGTATTTTTGAAATAGCTTTTAAAGAATCGAAAGTGTTTATCAGCCTATAATGCTTCGTCCACTGAAATGTAATTTTTGAACAATTTTTTCATAATAAGTTTATTTACTGGATCAATCTAAGATGCAGTATTAAGCCGATGTTACACGGTTCAATTTCCATTCAATTTTGCTTTCAATTTAATTGATTCAATGGCACTGAAACGTCTAAACATAGTTCAATGCGATTGCGCCATGTCATTGAAAGCTTACATTTTTCGCTAGATTTCATTGAATATTGAACATCGGATCATCGGTCAATGCGATTGAACAGTGTAAATACGAAAATTGAACGATGAATGAATTGAATGACTCTTCTATGCGCGGAAGCCTCCTACTACTCGTACGTTGTATCTCCGGCGTTCTAGCTGAAATGAGCATTGAAAGTCATTTTATTGATTTACCGTGTAACTAGGTAAAGACGTTTAATGTTCAATGCGCAATGCCTTTCAATGAAATTGCTTCAATTTGATTGACTCGTGTAACATCGCCTTTATCTGAACTAGGCTGGGAATAGAGAGACAGTCGGCTCCATTTCCAAAATACATTCCGAAAGTTTGACCATCATACAATTTCTTTTACAATTCATATACATCATCCTACCCGACAAAGTTTATAGAAATGTAAAGGAGCTGTGTACTCCTTCCTGCTCTTCAGAGGAACCCTTTTCCTACCTGCACCTTCGCCAGGTGAAAGAACGCCATAGTTCAACTGATGAAAGTTGTACGGTTCTGTCGGAAGAAACTTCGATAGCGCGTTCTAGGAATATGTGTTGCGGTTGCGGCGAGTCGTCACAAATGTAAATATATTCTCTATTCCGTGTGCAAATGATAAGTTAAAATATTTCGACTATTGTCACTTCATCTGACGAGTATTCCCATTTAGAACTCGTTGTCGCTAAGTGCGGAGGCGCGGCCGGGCGCGGCGCCGGGCCGGGCGCTGGGCCGCGCGCTGGTCAGGCGGAGCTCGCTCTCCGACGAGCTGCCGAGGGAGTCGCCATCTTCACCCTCCACCCCTGAAACAGATATTACAGGCTTGCCGATGTACCTGCGCAGTAGACAATATTTTAATTACGCGGGAAACTGATGGACCAATCAAGTAGCTTCATTGTCACCCGTCATTACACGTTTCGAAAATCTCTGCCGCTATTGGTTGAATGATTTCGCGCCTGATTCAATGAAATTGTCAGCTGTCAGAAAGCTGTCACCGTGCGTTGATTGTTTCGGGTGTTTCCGTCGATAGTTTGTTCTTGTCTGCGCCAACGAACGAACCGACGCGCCTTATTTTTTGTGTACTACTGTGCACAGGCTATGAAGCCCTAGTTGCTTAGTCACTGACGAAATATCTGTCTAATCTATACGCAAGGAGCATAATGATAGGAGAAACTCCATCCAACAAACATTTAAAAAATCTACGTGAAAAAATCCACGAAACAAGGTTATATGTAGTGCAAGTTCCGATTGATAGTCTTTATAGAAAAAAAAACGATTTAAAAGAAAGTGAAAAGAGTCTTCTTAGATAAAAGACATTATGACTTTATTTGTGTAATTCTGAATTGCTATTCTGATCGTTGAGAAAATTCTGAATGTAAAGTCTTTTCGTATTAGGCAATATCCTAGACAATGACTGACCTTCAATGAGGTCAGCGAAATCGTCGTCATCAGCCGCGCCCAGGGTCCTGGTGGCGGGGCGGGGGCGGGCGCGGGACCACCTCGCGGACACACTGTCGTTACCACCTGATGTGGATGTAGGAAGGGAATTTCAATGATCTTCAGCACATATGTCAATACATAAATCTAATGTCAGTCACATAAGGTTCACGTTTCAGTTCATGGGTTTCAATTTTTTTTAGAACTGAGTACTGATTCCTTGAGATTGTGAAAGTTGTTCAGTTTTATATGTAGAAGCCACCGTTACAGTGTTTCAGTTATTTTAGAAGGATCATATTTTTCTTATATTCTGTCCAATGAATAAATGCTAACTATAACTAACTATAACTACTATGTTTTAACTGAATGGTTAAATGAAAACTGTTTCTATTCCGTAAAAGAATTTTTAGATAATGTAAAAACATAACAAATAACATTTGCATGCCTTGGTAAGGTGGAATTCATCAACTAACAATATTTATAAGAACTGAAATGTATAATATGTTTTCTTTGCAAATAAAGTTATCTTATCTTATCTTACGTAATCTGTCCTAGAAGCTGAACCCAAGAACTTCACTCGTCCATTTGTATCATCACAGTCATGAACCGACCGATATCGGCAACCCGCTTACAAATAATTTTACTAAACCTAATATAGGCTACCTAAAGATTTGTTCAAAAGCAGATGTTAAATAACAAGATAATAATAAGAAGGTTAAATATTAAGGCCCAACTTTATACTCCCACTTCAAGGCTGTACACAAACTGACCAAATATCTGCTGCTCGGAGTAGTCGCTGTCAGACTGGGAGTCGTCCTCATCTCGGATCTCGTCCAGCGAATCGCGCGCCGCCATGCTGCCGAAGGCGCGGCGGGCTTCTGCGGCGCCTGCGCCTGTCACAGAGAAGATATCCTATACTATTAAACGAGTTAAGTGTCCCGACGATTTCGAAAACGGCTTGAAACCTTTTGACGAAAATCTAGGAATAGGGGTTAAAAATCACCAGAAATCGATCTATGAGGGAATTATCTTCGAAAAAAGTTATTTAAGGGAGATATGAGCGAAATTACATAAAAGGAGAACGCATATAATGCTTATTTTAACCATCGCTTGCAAGTACTTTGGTAGACTAATTAGCGGTTTTGGTGTGAGCCACTTACATTTTGCTGATTTTAGGTCCGGATTCGAATCCCACCCATGAGACTTTATAGTTTTTTGTCTTTTTATTTTTTATTTTGTTGAACTTATGTAAATATTATGTAAATAAATAAAAAGACTTAAGAGTGATAAAAAAATATATATTTTAACATCTATATTTTAGAAACAAATAGCGCCATTTTCGCCATATAAGTGAATTACATACCTGATGATTGTGCCGCCCTGCCCCGTGTTTGACAATAGTGTCTCTGACAATAGGGAAATTTCGACGGCTTTCACTAAACTCAACTAGATGGCGCTGATAACATTTGCAATAGGAAAATCTCGTAAAAAGTCGCCAAAACTGATTGATGTTACTAACTAGGTAATACATATCATAATAAATGATGAACAACTTTCTAATATTACGTATCATTGAATATTTTTCTGTTTTTTTTTGTTATCAAAAAAAAGGATAATTTGCATGTATTTTTTCAATAGAATCAAATTATAAAAAAATATGATAAGTAGATATTTTTACAACAAATATTGCTTGTCCTTTCGTCTCTTAGAAGGCCACTACCGACTAAAAGAACACCCTGCAAAATGTTTCATAGAAAATATATCTTATATGTACTACTTACTTAACAAGTTATCTTAGTTTATAAAAACTCCGATTGAACGAGCGACGCTCGGTCTCCCGGCTATCATTATTTAATAAGCGAAGATACCTACTAGGTATTACTTGCTACAGATCGTTCAGTGTAAGAACTCCCCCAGTGTTTGACAATACTGGACAGGTTTTCAATATAGTCATCATTATTATCAGCCAAAAGACGTCAACTACTACTTTTGTCGTTAGTATGTGTGTGTACTTTTCTTATATCTTGACAATAAAATCTTTCTTATTATTAACTACTGGTCAAAGGCCTCTCCCAAGGATTTCCACATCGACCGGCCCTCTGCTTCCCGCGAAAGACAAAAGAACTTATAAAACGAGCATTAGTATTCCGACATGAAGATTAAACGGTTACCCCTTTTGTTGGGGATTCTTGAGTTTTGTTCCAAAATACGTATTTTCTTTTATTTTTTTTTTATTTCTTATGAGACTTATTACTATTAAGATAAGGCAAATTCTTACCTGCAGTTTTGATTCTGAGCCTCGTCTTCGGTCTTGTAGCTGGACGCGGCTGCTTCACCTCGCTCAAGTCTTTCCCTTCATCACTCGAACCCAATTCATCTGAAAGAAGGCGCCGTCAATGAAGTCTATGGTCTATGTATTTTAAGTAGATTTACTCGGCGGCCTTAACGATACCAGTGGCGGACTAAGACCGTCAGAGGCCCGGGGCGACAAAGTTGAATGAGGCCCCCCGAGCTTTAAAAAAATGTAGTTTTGCAAGCTTTTTATTCAGTTCACATTTGTATGTATAAATAAGTGTTTATGTTTATTTCGTTAAAATATGGCAAGTGAAATTTAAATTCGAATTAAATTATTTAGGCTAAATAAACATACATACCTACAATATGGAATGGATATGGGTGAGGAAAATAAAATACGAAACGATCGACAAAAAAAATAGATAAAATAAATCAAAGATTTTTTTACTTTTTGAAGCGTGTTATATGTATTTTCGTTCCTTCAATTTACTGAACTCCTCAATAACTTCTGTGAAATCAATTTATTTGGAAATTTTTCTTTCTATTGAAAGCACGGCTAGATTAACCAGTCGCTCTTGACCCATTGTAGATCGAAGATAATTTTTAATAAGTTTGAGTTTCGAAAAACTCCTCTCGCATGATGCAACCGACATGCAAATGGTCAAGAAGTATTGAAGTATAAGCGATATACAGGGTAACGATTCACTGAAAACCCATTTTATTTGGCAGCAACGTCCATACTCGTATCGGTGGCTTTTACATGCCTGCGGTACCTTTTTATTTCTTGGGAAACTTATTCCTTGTCAAATTCACCATAAATTTGTATCAAATTGTCAACTGCTACAGCCAGAGCGTCATATGAAGCTTGTAGCATAAACTTTGTTTCAATGATTTGGAAAATATTATTGATTTGTTTCAAGGCCCCGTATCGTGTCGACAAGTCTTGTATAAATCAGTCTATGCATTCATACATTGACCGACGTATTCCTTCTTGAATTGATAATGATAATCCAGCATCATGAGCTGATTCACCCGGCATCATTCTTTTTACCTTCCTTCTTCCTCGTTTCTCGATGTTGATGTCCATGTCATTGCATTTTTTATGCCAAAAACTACAGCATAGTCTACAATCGTGGTTCGTTCGGTCATTAAATACTCATTCAAGGCGTTTAGTTTGGTAATTCCTGTATCCAGAGTCATTTTTGGAGACTGCAAATATTTGTTGAACTAAATTTACTTCCTCCAGTATAGAAAGCCAGAATTGTATATAGAAGCCAGAATCGGTCGCTGGCTTCATACGGACGTGAGATATTCAAGAAATATTCAAAAAATCCTTGTGGAATCCATAAGAAAGTGCTGACCATAAATACAACAACATCTGGAAGTCATTAACAGTGTTGACGCAAATGAAATCGACAATGGGCGCTTTCGTAATAACATAATTGACCACGCTGAATACGTTAAAAACAACCGACTTCAATCGCAACAACTCCAATTTTGCTGTTTTTGTTGATTTTCTCAAAAATCGCTGAATCGATTTCGTTAAAATTTATATGGGACCACCTGTGAAGTATACCCTTTTAAACATAAAAAGAATTTTTCAAATCGGTTCAGGCGTCTTCGAGTAATCGGTGAACATACATTAAAAAAAAAGATTCTGACGAATTGAGAACCTCCTCCTTTTTTTTGAAGTCGGTTAAAAATAAAAGACGGGGCTAGCTTAGTTCGCCTTGTGCAAGCAAAAAGGTTTTGAAATTGGTCAGGCACAGGCTTTGTTGATTGTACTAAGCACATTTTTAAAGTCTTGTTTAGGATTTGATAAACGCGGAGGCATTTGGGGGCCCCCAAGACCGGAGGCCCGGGGCGGGCCGCCCCTTCCGCCCCCTGTTAGTCCGCCACTGACGATACCTGATTACCTGAATCACTGAGTTTCCCCAACACATCTTCAGCTTCATACTTATGAATGAGCTGCATTATAGCAGCCTGTTGCTCATCGGCGGCCTGAAATTTCATCGATTGGGGACATTATGCATTGGAAAACATTTCAAAACTATAATATTTTGTATAAGATCTACTGCCCAAGTGAGACGTCACCTGAGGGGTCCCCGATGTGAGCTGAATGCAGAAACCTCCTTACAAGGTGCTATTGTCCCCCTAGCCTTACCAACCATGCGTTCATTCCAAATGACGAAGAATCAGTTGAGCAGTATATACAATAGGTAGTCGACGAGATTACTAACTTCAGCTTGGGCGCTCTCCAACATGCTGAGCTGATGCTTCAGGGCTTCCACGACGCGGTACCGAAGCACGTACTGGTCCCACAACTCTTCTATCTCGCTTTCGAGCGCATTCAGTTCTCCTTGGTATGCTGGCCTGCAAATCGAAGAGCATAATGACTTAAGTACATGCTAACTAAGAACATACTGTGACTAAGAACTAAAGATGTTTCTCACGTTTATGCTCCTGTGTTTAGATAAATTCCCATTGCATAATTTGCAAATGGAATTGTGTATTTATAATGCCCTTTCTATTAATTAAATTAGTTAATGATTGATTTTGTAGTTCCTGTCTCGACTGACTGCGAGATTACATTTCTGCAGATACATTTCTGTTAGTAGCTATGTCTAATCAGCACCGCGATAAGTCGCCGATTAGGAATTATAACATTACCTTAGCCTACCTTCTCTCCAATTTAGTATCCAACAATCTTTCAATGACTATCACATTATCTACCTGTTCTCGACTAGCGCGACGGCCACTCTTAATGAAACTACATTACCATAAAGATAACATAATGCATGCAGTAGCATGGTCTACTCACTTAATTTTCTGCACAGTGTGAAGCCTCTTCTCAGCACGTTGCAACTCAGCCTTCCTTCGCTCCAGTTTAGCATCCAACGCTGTCTCGCTGGCCGCCACGTTGTCTATCTGCTCTCTACCAGCTGCTACTCTTGCTGACACAGCGTCTAAAGCACGTCGGAGACACGCTTCCATAGCCGACATGTCTAGGGGCCGAGAGAGGGCTTGTTCGCGGTGTTCCTGTCATCCAAACTTTACGATGAAACTCGAATTTGTTTAGAGCGTTTCATGAAATATTTACAAGTAAAGTTTGATTTACATTGCGTAACTGGTTAGAATATTAATCTTCCTAATGTTATAATTCCTAATCGGCTACGAAATGTAGATCGAATATTACTTATAATCTGTAAATTATATGTATACTTTTAAGATGTGACATTTTATATCTGTAATTCTTCCTCGAGTTTATGAAGTTTCTTTCTGGATTTATGATATAGTTGTATCATGTCTAACCTTATTTTCCGGCTCCTTCGCTAGTAGATCATACAGGAATGCTCCTTGTGCTGTGATGTCCGTAGCCAAAGCTCTTGCTTGCTTGATTTCTGATAGCTAAAAACAGAAAAAAACTATAAAGAAGGAATTGACCAGGGCTGATTCTGGCAGCAGGCCCTTGGCCCTGTGTGTGGAGTATGCCCTATCCTTCCTGAGGTAAGGAAAGAGAGCCTCAGAGGAGGGACGATATGAGTTTTTAACGATCCGCTACAGTATGTACTTATTCTTTGCGGCATGCGTAAAGCAAAAAGTTCCTGAAGCCACAAAAGCTATTCTTATTTAACGGGAACCAGATTTTCAACCATACTCACCCGGCTGCTAACATCATAGTTTAAGGTGCCACCCTCGTTCTGCTGGTCGTCGGGAGGCGGCGCTTCGAGAGCCGTTCGAAGGAGAGAGGCCACCTTGAGCAGCTCGCGTACTGCGTATCCATCAGCGCTGTAGAGCCGCTTGCCGTTCAGTTTCAGGTTTGCGCGCGAGTGCTGAAAGATAATGCTGATTAATTAATTAAAGTTTGGTGACATTTCCAATACTCGGCACAAACTACATGCACATTTCCACATGTCCTAATAAACATAGTACACCAGACCAGTCGCTACCAAATTATTACGATATTTGTCGTCTGACCAATCGAAACAAAATTTTCGCCTGACTAATTTTATACTAAATCAAATAAAACCGTTTTCCTCTGAAAACTAGAACTTATACAGAAGCATTGACGAAGTTAATACTACTGAGCAACTTGTCCCAACTTTTCAAGAACTGATTTAAGGCTTTAGGCTTAATTAATTAACCTTGGCAATATTGTTCAGTATCTATTCACAGTTTCAGGAGTAGAAGCCCCAGTTTAATAACTTCAGCTAGTTCCGTTAGACCTTAGTGATGAGTGATGGCGGTCTCTCAAGTTATACTCGTGATCGGGTGCTGTCCGTGTGGACTAACCTACTTTTGTCATTCATGTTCCTTCATTAATTATTAATAAGCTGCTGAAAAGTGTACTTCGAATAAACATATTTCGATTTGATCAGATCAGTAAACTCACAAACAGCTCGATAGCATGCGTGACGAGCGCCACCCGCTGGTCCACGGAGCCCCGGCCGCCGCCCAGCTCCGCGCCCGGCTCCACCCGCGCTGCCAGCCAGCGCAGCCACTCTTCCACGGCCTCCCAGTTGGGGGTTCGCATGCTCTCCAGCGATATCGGCTGCGGGTAGCCGAGGGCGCGCATTGCTTCGCTGAAATCTGACCAATTAGGTCAGATAGGACCAATTTCCTTACTGCCTCAGTGTTGTAGTTAATCGACTCGTTTCAAATAAGGTAAAGAGGTGCGGGTTCACTTCCCATCGAAGTCCAATTTTGTAGGATTCGTTTTGGTCGGTGTTTGGTGGTAGACACTGAGTCAGCCTTTCTTGCTATCACCATAGCTATGGAAGCTAGCACCAATAAGTCTTGCTGGTTAACATCAGTGTTAACAATATTTTCTCATTCAATATATGTACGTATACAATATAAGATAGCCAGTTCGTCATTACATTAAGGAATTTTGGTACTTAAACTCGTTTTCGTCTTTAGCATCATCGTTAATTTTACCATCAGGTGATTTCAATCCCAAAAGCTTGGCAGATGGATTCCTTAGGGACAGTACCATGGTAAATAGTATCACATTTCTTATCACGCTTCTTACGTAAATTAAGAGAGTAGTACTTACTTCTTAAATCCCTGTACGACATTTTATTTACCAAAAAATAAAAATGTTGAACAAGGATGGACGTTTACACCCACTTGACAACAGTTTGTTTACAATGTTCCGTAACCGTGGCAACGGGACGCGTTTACCGAATTTCTTGATTCAGAAATGGAATCGATATTTTTGCAGGATAAAATGTGTTTTTTGTAGGGAATCGATATTTTGCAGGATAAAATGTATATATTTTTTATATCTTTGTACAAAACATCATGTTGATCCATTACTCCATTACGACGAGGACGTTAAAGGACAAACTCACTCTCCCATTTATCAGTAAGGAAAAGGTTAGGGCGGTCACACGATAAGTACAATAAAATATACCCAAATGATTTTATACATTCCTTTATTTTATTTATTAGAATTGTTTCTATCTTTAATATGTACGCATGCGCAATTTTTTATAGACCATATTACAGACAGTAATAATATACCTAACCAACTATTTAAATATCTTTCTTAGGTACTTTTATGATTAAATATACCTTCTTTTAACATACTATTATTTATAATTAAAAAACCGGATACTAACACAATGTCTAGACACTAACACACTCATTAATAAGGTGGAAACAGCGAGTTTCGACGCTAAAAGCACAGAATACCTACTCAGTAGTACATGCTAAAAGTAGAAACAAAAGCATTGTCGCAAAATTTTATTACAAGTATAGCGAAAAACTACGCGAGAAGTTTTCAGGACGTAGGTACCTACTTTAAGACAAATACGATTCTACATATTATTTTTTTCATTTTGTTTAGCTATTGTAATTACAATAAATATGAGCCAAACCTTTTTCCTCCGCCAAACAACTATGCCACCATACATTAGTAAATAATTAACTATCTTAAGAAACCTAACAATTTGTTAGATTGTCCTGCAACAATGCAGGGTTAAATTGGGCATACCGAACAGCATGAGTGCAGTCTGCTGCACTAATACAGTTCAAGTTGTGGTAGTGATAAGATAGACAGCCTGCATTAACTAATAAAGCAATAACACTGCACTTAGAAAATGCTCTATATATTTTAGCAGGCGTAAACTGAAAACTCAGCTGTAATCTAAAATAACAGATAATAACTATTTGATTATTTAAATTAATATTTGTGTAATAAAATAGATAAAAAATAAAAAAAAAAACAAAATAACCAACATAAAATTAACTTTATTTACTAAAATAATACAACTAAACATTCAATAAATCGACTATCAAATCACTAAACACAGACACCCTGAAAACACTCGAACTGAACATAGCAAGAACTATTTTGTAGGTTACTTTGATACCTTTGATAACAATCTTCAGAAAGACCTGTATACCGCTCAAGTAAGACGCAACTTCCGGTATTTAAGGCTGTGGCTAAGCGCACACAGATATTTTGCGGCAAGATTTTCTATTACCTATTATCACTCTCCTTCCCCTAATACAAATTGGCGACGAACATTCTTACATGTGCGTATAAGTCATATAAACCCATAAATGCTAGAGCCTAACCATTTTCAGCGGTAACAAAGTACCCCACAACAGCGTACGCTGGTACTAAGTAACGAGAACGAGTATTTTTCAAGGTGCAAGAGATAGTATGCCCAATTTAGTAGAAAAATCATAAGTCGACGACAGTTGGCGGCCGCTTCTGTGCGCGCTTGAGTGCGTCCTCGCGCTTCACCGCCACGCGCATCCGCGCCGCCTTCAGATGCCTGCAACAACACAAACAGGTTATAACCTCCTTCAGAGTAGTTAGATAAAACCATAGATTACGGACTGACTTGGTGGCTAAGTGGTTAGCGATGCTGACCTCTGATCCGAGAGTCGTGGATTCGATCCCCACACAGGGCAAACTTTTCTGTGATGAGCAGAATTGTTTGCTCTGAGTCTGGGTGTATTATATCTACATATGTATGTATTTAAAAAGTATATGTGTATGTATATCAGTCTCTGGTTCACAAGATACAGGGAATCCTAGTTTGGGGCCAGATGACCGTGTGTGATTTGTCCCAGATATTATATTATAATAGATTCCGCATACAAGGCAGCAGATGGTCACCAAGTATAGGGGCAGCCAACCACTTAGAAATTACACACAACTTTAGACCAAGAGTCCGACAACACAAACAGATTAACGTCATCTGGAGCAGTTATATAAAACAAACTTTGACTGACTAGGTGGCTCAGTGGTTAGTGCTCCTGACTACTGATCCAAGAGTCGTGGGTTCGATCCCCACCCAGGGCAAACATTTCTGTGATGAGCAGATTTGTTTGCTGTGTCTGGGTGTATCATATCCAGGTGTTTATGATGTATATTAGTCTTAGTTCCCATAATACAGGGAATCCTAGTTTGGGGCTAGATGACCGTGTGTGATTTGTCCTAGATATTTTTTTATTTATTAAATAAAAATTAAAGATGAAATGGAAAACAAAACAAATATGGTTTTGTGAAATTTCAGTTGCAGATCAATTTAGTGAACTTTAGCTCATAATATATTTTTGACGCAGTTATCTATTGTAGCTTACTGCAAACACGGTTACCTCTGCCGTATCTTCTCCTCGGTCTCGGGGCTGGGCTGCCGCTTGGTGACGGCAGCGTCCCGCAGCATGGTGCGCAGCTTCTGCAGGCAGTCAGCCAGGTTCATCTGCTGCGAGCGAGTTGTGTCCGACCGGACAATCAGGTAGCCTTCCTTGGTCAGCTTAGTGCCGTGCTGCAAGAAGATAAACATTAGTGTTTTAGAATAATTATTTGGGTGTATGATGGCTGTTGGGGCAGGAATGTTCTCAAGTGACAACCGTACACTGGATGCCGCAGCATAGGCAGGCCTCCCACTTGTAGGACCAACAAATTGATAAAGCTTTGTTCAGCAGTGGATATCTTTCGGCTGTTATGATAATTTGGCAAAGATATCCATATTAAGTATACATACATATAAATGTTATATGAAAACCTCATCAACCAGACAACACTACCAGAATTAGTCACCAACCTGCTTTGACTACTGGACTTCTAAGGGAGGAGCCAAGCTAGCAAAACGCCAGCCAATCACAGTAAATGGGCACATCAGTAGCCTGGGTGCCCAAAACAACACATATTATGCAAGTTTACATTTAAAAAGTATACATGCTGTACCTACTTTAAATAAATAAATTGAATTGAGTATTAAAACAAATTCTGCACTAAAAAACTACTAACATTCGGTAGAATAGTGGTAGAGTGGAAGTGAAACATACCAGTTCTAACATTTTCTGTTTGACATCCGGGTGAAGCCATTCTGCTTCGCTCAGCTTGAATCTAACATCCACTTTTGTGTGCACCTGTAATTTGAAATGATACATTTACTGTTTCTGTCGTATTCTACATTATTTATTTGAATGTAAAATTAATTTAAAATGTATATTGTGGAATTAAATTATGAAGAAAAGAGATAGGCTTAAAGATAGAAGGAAGATGTAGAGGAATCCCAAATTAATTAGAACAATCAGAAGGTCGCTGTTGGGTTGTGACACAAGGTCTAACCAGTTGGTTAAGTACAGAAGTTGGAGATTACTACACCAACGGCATTTGCTCTTACGTCCAGAAAGTTGTTACGGAGATGGCAAGGAACAGAGAAGCTTATTTTTTACAAGATATAGTTTAGTTCGTAAGCTGCAGCAGAGTGTACTGATATTATCAAGTTCATACTCACTTTGTTGACATTTTGTCCCCCGGGCCCCGAGCTAGCGCTGTAGGTGATGTCCAGTTTATCCATTGGAATGAAGCCTGAGAACTTCTCCTTAGGATCTGAACTCTGTAGAAAAGATAACGTCATTAGATAATTATAATACAAAAAAAAAATATTTTAAAAAAAATATAATACAGTAGAATTTTTACAGAGTTCCATAGGAAGCCGGGACTGTCTGGCTCCCTTTCGGAATTCAATGGCCTCTGAGTCAATTACAGATTGAATGCAGTTTCTTGTCTTTGGTTAATTGTCCCACATGATAAAGAAGAAGTATATTGTTACAAGTTTTTAAATATGTTCTTTTTTTCACTACACATAACGCAAAAGGTTTCTTCATAAATAGATAATCTGTACTGTGTTGGAGCAAGCAAAGCAAAGTTGGGTATTTAGAATACCGGTTGGAGTACAATTAAAGAGGGCTTGGTTTAGATTTGTAAGGCTATTAAAATGATGATAATGATTACGACTTTGGATCGCATCCGATTCATAAATGGTTTTAATAGGACGGACAAGCAAACCATAACCTAAATTGCCCGATTAGCTAGTCCGCTACTATGGACGATTCGGTATATAATATGAACAGTACTTACAAAGGTAGGTGTGGACAACTTCAAAGAACTGTTGGGATACAATGTTTCCAAAGAAATAGAGCTTTTGTAAGCCATAGGCCGCTTCAACAGAGTTGTGTAGTTGACGCTCATCGCCAATTTCGGAATACAGCCCAGTCTCAAAGATGTAAACGCCATTTTTTGTACTCCAATAAAATACTTTTAATATACGAATTTATATCGTCATCAGGTTGTTGTTTTGTACGTCAATTAAAAATTGGATTGGAAAAAGCACAACTCGAAAAACAAAACATAACCTTTTTTTTTTTTTGTTTGGTTCTTTCCTGCTTTTGCAAGGAAAAGGCAAAGGCTTCTCTGGCCATACAGCCTATTCTTACGTATACTTCATTCCAATCAAAAAAAAGCAAAAGGTAAACAAACATAGTATGCAGATAACATTGACATGTGTCAGTTCCATAGTAAGTTTGTTTACGTTTTGCTTTTTTTTTGATTGGAATGAACCATAGTTTGCTCTTCTCTAAATATTTTTCTATTTCATTTGAGTTCTCATATTTATCAATTTCTGTCGTCTTTAACTTTTTCTCTATTCTTCAACAAAATGATAGCACTTTTGATGAAGATTTCATGGACTTCTTGAGAGCACTCGAAACACAGTCTACACACTTTTATTTCATTATCCTACATATTAGACACTTAAATGGCACTTTATTGAACAATACACTATCAATATTATGCATTAAAAACCACGATATCTATTTTTTCGGATAATAAAACAAAAATGACAAACTCTTGCCGCGAGTTCCCGCCAAAAAGTCCACAAAACATAACCTATAAAACAAATGTCAGATGAAATGTCAATGTCAACTTTTTTGCGATAACCGTGCGTTTCGAAGTAAGTACAAACCGCGTTTAGCGTGCTACAAAATATCGTAGTTTTGTATGGTTCATTCCAATCAAAAAAAAGCAAAACGTAAACAAACTTACTATGGATCTGACACATGTCAATGTCATCTGCATACTATGTTTGTTTACCTTTTGCTTTTTTTTGATTGGAATGAAGTATATGAACTATATGAATGGCCAAGTTCTAGATGTCCCTAAGTCCACTTAGGGACTTTATGCACTGGCAACACTGGTGGAACAGCAGTTCATTGTCTATGGTTTTGTATATAAACGACATTTGTAAGAGTTACCTAAGTGTGTTTTTTTCGATTCACATTTTAGCCTATGTCCAATCCAGGGTTCGCATGATATATATCAATTGATATATATCGGATATATATCATGATATATATCAATTGATATTTATGCTTGATATATATCAATATTGATATTTATATTTTCCTAGCTTCTAAGAGCTGCTTCTTACGAATGAATGTGCCAAATGCAAAGAATAAAGATATGATTATTACAATAATAAATAAATGAGTTTAGTTTAATTAACTATCTTCAAATTTGCAAAAATAAAATATACATTTTAGATTCAGTTATTTCGAAAAAACATATCAGAGTATAAAATTTGAATGTTATTTGAATAAAAATCTTCAAATTATCAAACATATACCTACATTTTAAATTAAGCTATTTCGAAAATCATGTATTAAAGTAAGAAATTGAAATTAGTATGTAATATTGATAAATATCAAAAATATCAAAGATATCGAAAATATCGCATATATATCAAAAATATCTGATATTTTGATATTTATTATAAATATCGGATATTTTCGAACCCTGGTCCAATCCCTATGTGTCAAAAATCCCTTAGTCCATGATTTTTTACTGTAATGTCACTAAGTTGACAGAAACCGTCATTTTTCAAAAAGAAAATTGTCTGTAAAAACTTTGTAGTGTTTTTATTAGGTCATACTTGAATTTTTTGTTATGAGGAATAGTAGGTAGGAGGATAAGAGTATGAAGAAAATAAGGTTTAAGTTTTAAATTAATTTTAGGTTGTAAGAGAACAGTGAAAAAGTAAGAGATTGAAATAGTGTCGATTTAATAATAAAAAAAGATATATCGTACTTATCTTACAATATTATTATTTTTTATTTTATAATACACCTTAAGTCCAAAATGTTATGTATCAAAGTCCATAAGTCCAATTGGAAATCCCTAAGTCAAGTTTAAAAATCCCTAAGTCCAAAAGCTAAGGAACTTAGGCCAAACCATTTATATCGCTTTACTCTATTACTGATCATTTAATTTACTGTTACAAAAGTTTACAATTAAGAGACACCCAAGATATATTTATTGACCGTGATTCATTTTATAAAGTATAATGGTGTCGTTTTAAAGACAAATGTAAAGCTTTACTAGGCGCTATCTGTAACTTAAGAAACAGGACTTAGGGACATCTAGAACTTGGCCATTCATATAGAAAAATATTATAAAAGAATATTTAATAAAACTTTTCTTAGGTTTTTCTATTCTATTATATTTAATGACCAAGTGATATTCCATCCTTAGACTGACTCGGTGACTAAGTGGTTAGCGATCCTATCCTATCGATTCTTGACCTCTGATCCGAGAGTCGTGGGTTCGATCCCCACACAGGGCAAACTTTTCTGAGTCTGGGTCTGGGTGTATTGTATCTATATATGTTTGTATTTAAAAGTGTATGTGTATGTATATCAGTCTCTGGTTCCCAAGATACAGGGAATCCTAGTTTGGGGCCAGATGACCGTGTGTTATTTGTCCCAGATATTATTATTATCCTTATTCCTACCTATGCAATACAATATCATTAGGTACATTAACTTTCGCTTCGCAGTCTTATTATTCACTCACTTCTACATGTAAGGTTTGAAAAACTCAATTTTTTATCAGGTCATTGGGCAATAAGAGGTCAATAATAATTTGCACCACCTGACCTACTAATCTGATTATTAGGAAGCTGGACTCGTTACCGTGAAGGCACCGCAATTTTTCAGCAGAGGCTAACACAGAATATTGTGATTCCCTACTAAACTAGGTACTTTAACAAGAATTCAGTTCAAGTCACTCATAATCATAAACTTAAAATCTTATTAAGACCATTGATAAAAGTTATTTGGCAGTTTTAGTAGGTAAACTGCTGCTTTTAATTCTTTAAAAAACTGTACGCGAGCGCGCCGTCATGCTCCAAATAATTTAATTAGGATCCCGTTCCGCTCGGGGGCACCTCTCACATTTCTACAAGAATATTTAGACAGCAGTGTATCATAATTTTGACAAGTTTTATGCTTAATTTTCGCGATCTACTATCTAAGATGATTTCATTGTTACGGAAGTTAGATTATATTCTTCTTTTTTTTATTGTGCTTTCTCTTACGCATTACTTCCATTGTATTATAATACCTTAAGGATAAAATAGCAATTACTTTCACCAATGTACCTAGACCACAAAAGGCCTCCCTCTATGACGTAGTAAGTAGTTAGCCATATCCGCTTCATTTCACATCAAGAGATTACAAGTTTAGGGAGTCAGTCTGGTTATGTGTAGTATGAAATGATAAACAAAATGCGATTTGAGTATAGGTCCTTGGGGAAGGATTGTTCTGTTCCTGTTTATGAATGCCTACCTCATTTTTTTCAGGTTTTTCAGTTACCTTTTCACTACCTTTTTTACATCCGTGGGGAAAGAGTTACTTACACTTAAATGTAGATAAGGACTTAAATTGCTTGCCTTTACCACTGGTGGTCTATTGCAGGGTTCGGAAACCGGTTTTTTGAAAATACCGGTTTCGGTCATTGACCCCTATATCGAAATAATTTCGGTTAAGGTTTCGTTCCGGTTTCGGTTACCGGTATATTTAACCGGTTTAACCAAAACCGATATTTTTTCGTTCGAACGGAATTAACCGGTTAATTTGAAGAATATGCGACTTTGTAGACATGTTTGCCGCGTGCAATCAATTGTAAGCGTGCGAGAAAGTGAGCAGAAGACTCGGACAGTGGCGCCCGCGCGACGCGCCTGTACTTGACTAAGTTTGGTTTTAACCGGTTAATTTAGTTCTTATTTCGGTTAGAAAACCGCTTCCTGATTAACCGATATTTTATTCAAATTTACCGGTTAAGCTGGAAACCGGTTTTAACCTGAACGGAATCGTTAACCGAAATTCGAACGAAATTAACCGGTATTTGTTAACCGGTTCCGAACCTTGGTCTATTGTATGTAACTTCAGTTGATAATAAATAACTTATTATAGCAAAATTTTTTTTATTATTATTTAATACCTACATGTTTAAAAGAGCTCAGTATTTTAGTCTAGGCAACTTTTTCTTATCTTAGACTCTTGTCAGGTAAATCTTAGGATATTTTGGTTCACGAGGCCCAAATACATCTTGCTTACGTAGGTAAAATTCCGTTGTAAATCGTTCTTTCGTGGCATAGAAACATTTTTCTAAGACAAAATTATTTAAAGATCTTGTAGCCACTAACCACATTGCATGTTCGCATTTCATAAATAAAATTCTCTGACTAGAGCGAGTTACAAAAATTGCACGCTATGTCTTACTAACTTACATCTTTTTGTGAGTGTGGAGTTACGAGTAGGTATAGCTACCTCACATAGACGCGGGCGCGGGCGCAGCGCAGCTTTAGGTGATCGTGATCGCAATAATTGACTACCAAGTAATTGAAGGCAGCAGAGAAATATAGTGATAGTGTATGCGCAGTGTTGAAGCGTTAATATATTGGCTGTTTCTTTATGAAACAGTTAGTCGTTAATCCAGATGGATCGTCAAGCAATACATAGTTGGCTGCGCGCGCACGTGGTTCCTTCCTTAGTTACTCCCTACAGTTACTTTTTATAGTAACTTTGTTTCTTCTTTCGCTTTACCAGAGATAATAAAATATAAACTTTAGTACGGCTCAATATTATAAGAACATAAGAACCTCGCATAGAGATTTTTCAGAAGTGGCTTTAAAATTTTCAGGATTTGTGTTAGGTATACTTAATTTTTTCTTAATTGTCTCATTTTTGAGAATATTATAGCGTACCTACTCAACATTATTTATATTTCAGAGAGTTGGAAAACCTCTTTATTAAGTTTATATAACGAACATCATAACATGGTTTCCCAACACTATAAAATGTCAAAGGTAATGAGTAGGTACGCTATAACATAATATTTAGAAAAATAAGACAAGTAAGAAAAATGAAGTATACTGAGGGCTTCATGGAACTCAACATTCCCCTGCTGGGCCACAGATTAGGTAATAGGCTGGGCTTTCAATGCCGATTAAAAAAAAAAAATACCCGTGTATGAACAATTTTTTTAAGCTTATTTTTAATGCGAACAAATAATTTGGTTCTGAAGTAACTAAATAATCCTCAACTTGTAATCCACTTACCTACTCTTATCAGGAATTCGGAAAGCCGCCGGCGCGGCGCGGCGTGGCGTGCCACCGCGCAGTCCGACGAGCATTATCATAATTGATGAAAGCAGAAGATCTGAGGCAGCCTCCAATACAGTATAAAGGGAAAATTCAGATGAAATAGGGTAAAGGACAACTAGTGATTCGAGTTAGTTTTAATCATCTGTCAAAAACGACATTTTGTTCTAAATATGTATGTTTGAACACCAAGACGTGACGTCATAGATTTTCAGCGTCGCGTCATTAGTGCGTCCAGTTTGTGATTTTCATTAATAAAAATTTGAAAATGGGAAGGAGAATAAACCAAATAAGTTTAAGAATATCGATACAGTATAATAATTATTATCATATTTTCTATTATCATAATAATTTTTTGATGCAGTCTACTAAAGAAGTTCAAAGTAGAGAATAAAATGTATTTAAGATGCCAAAGATATGCTAGGATTGCTAGGACTAGAAAGATAAGGAAGTTTCTACAATGCACAAAAAACGATACGTGAGAGGAATCAGCTAACCAAGTGGTAGGAACCTCACATTATGTAGAGAATAAATTACTCACTTTATGTGGGCACCTACATAAAGTAGGCAATTTAAGGTAAGTTTATGTTGCATTGCATTTTTTCCGTATACTGTGCTTCTTTTTCAAGCTGAAAATCCCAGCTGTTGTTAGGAGCATCTGTCAGCTAACTCTTCGGCAACTGTGATCGTCTTCCAACATCATGCTGTTTCGGAAAAGTGTTGCCAAGCGTAAAAACGCGCAATCATGCGTGAGCCATAATCTGCGCCGCACTGGCGAAGGCGATGGCGGTGACAATAAATTAATGAAAATTCATTGTTTTGAAGAAATAACACATTGCTTAGCGGTGAGATTACATTTGTTGTTATTGGTTTTGTACATGCTATCTTTTGTTCAGCAAATAGCGCATTTTTTGTCAACTGTGATTGCTGGCCATAAGGAAATTTTTGATCCTATTTAGAACACGCGATATACAATGCGATACTTGTAGAGACGCGTCTTATTCAACAGCTGCATCATTAGGAACGCTATCTTCTTTTTCAGCCTATTCACGTGGGCTTTTCGAAACTTCCTGCTATCTATCCAGACCGTTGGACAACTTTTATTTCTTCGTCCACGCCCACTATTCGACCAGGATTCTCTCTCTAGTCTTATTAGTATTGCTCCGCTTCTTGTCATTACTATGGCGAACAATGTGTCCACATTGATCGGAACGGAACAAATAATTGTTTGGATTACTTACCATACGTGTTTTGACAAATGGACTGATCATAAGCGCAAGTTTTTTTTACTCCGTTCCTTAGAAAAAAAAAGTTCCTGTAATTCTTGGGAACGCTGTGCTATGGCTATGGGAAATAAACCGATTTTATTAGCACTTTACCGTATCGAATTAGCTATAGCGTTCTAACCTTGTCAAGCAATTGCATTACCCCATCTTCGTGCTCCGGTACCTACATTCGCCGACCTACATCTTCAGCATTTCTACCATGAGTCACTATTTTCTATCCTTCAGTATCTGATAAAGATCCACGCAGTCCTAGGTTATACTTAAGATATTATCGGTGCATATTTCATATTAATTATCCAACCATTCGCGGTCTTAATTTCAGGGTTTGATACATAATTAAATTAGCTATAATTGGAACAAAATTGTCCCCTTTCTTCGAGGTATGTAAGCGCCTTCTAGTTACGTGTGCAATACGGAACGCTCGCGATTGATCGTGATATCTGATCAACATTTGCATGTTACTCGTAGGTACTTAAAATGAATTATCGCTGTCTCTTATCGGAAACATCGAGATCGAATTACTTATAAGAGGTAACAGCGAAACTTTGTCTTCCTCCAGTGGGGCTGACTTTGAAAGTTTTATACTAAAACTGACGTTTTTGTATAAAGAATAAATATTATCAGTCACTTTTTACGAAATAAACTTAGTAAATCTAAATACACTGAGAGATTGAGTAAGAACTAATATATTTTTTTGATAGATTATCCAGTCGTGGGTTCGATCCCCACACAGGGCAAACTTTTCTGTGATGAGCAGAATTGTTTGCTCTGAGTCTGGGTGTATTTATATCTATATATGTATGTATTTAAAAGTATATGTGTATGTATATCAGTCTCTGGTTCCCAAGATACAGGGAATCCTAGTTTGGGGCCAGATGACCGTGTGTGATTTGTCCCAGATATTATTATTATTTGGAAGTATACATTTGGGCTACTCTGTCCACTTCGCGCTAGGCGAAGTGACAGGAACTGCTCCAGCAGAAGCACAGTCGGCTGGAGGTCAGTGCGACGAGGAGAGAAAGCGTCGGACAATCCGGGCATTGTCGAGGAGAACTGCCTTTTGCATAGCCGCTATTATCGGTCTGTCTCGAAGTCCCAATCGCCTAAGGTTACGATTCAGGTCAGCAGGGATCAAACCATTAACGGCAGGACTACAGGAATGATTTCAGTGGATTGCACTTGCCACACATCCGTAACCTCGTGCGCCAGGCTAATTTACCGCAACCTCTTGTCGGCATCAGCTTGCACGAGGTTTTCGTCGTGTGGAATAGTGACACCCACTAAAAACACCCTAGACTGCGCCCGATCCATCAACACGATATCAGGTCTATTATGATCAACAGACCTATCCGTGATGATGTCTCGGTCCGAGTAGAGCTTGGCGCGATCGTTTTCGAGAACTGACTCCGGTGTGTACTTGTAATATGGAAACCGTCGAGCTATGAAGCCATACTTTAGTGCGATCTCTTGATGAAGGATCCTGGCTGCTTGGTTATGTCTGTGCAGATACTCAGTGTTACAAAGAATCGAACAACCAGAGGTTATATGGCGCATTATTATTATGCAGAAATATAAATTTGGGCTACTCTGACCACTTCGCGCTAGGCGAAGTGGCAGGAGCTACTCCAGCAGAAGCACAGTCGGCTGGAGGTCAGTGCGACGAGGAGAGAAAGCTTCGGACAATCCGGGCATTGTCGAGGAGGACTGCCTTTTGCATAGCCGCTATTATCGGTCTGCCTATTTGTATTATTATTATTATTATTATTAGTTACTTTCTATAAATTGCGGGATTGATTCAATTCACAGAGGTGTTGGCGCGATAATTTCTTAAATTAGCTATTTCGTTAAATATAACCGAATCGCTTGAATAATCTTCTACCATAGTAATAGCGTAATAGAAGTAGGTATTCCTTGCTTAAATATAGGGTAGGTATTTACAATGGTTATTTTTTGTAACTTTCATAGTAAAATTCCAGCTAACTAGATCTATGTAGTATGTATAGTAGAATATGTAAAATAGATGTTGTTCGTTTAAGTTTAGACTTGATAGGATGATAGGGCTACACCAGGAAGTAGGTAGTCTAGCCTAGCAATTAGCCAGTCCAGCCCATTCATTATCTCGTCTAGAAGAACGGAATTATCTCTGGTCTAGTCTAGGATATAACAGATGACCGCGATAGTGTTTCATAGAATCGGCGTCGACTAGCGCGAAGATGGGCGATAAAGCACGCACGCGCAGCGTCGGCCAATTATTCAGGTTCCGACATCAGACATTTGACAGAAAGACTCAAAAAATTGGCCAAAAAGGTGTATTTTTCTGAACAAAGTCACATTTTACAAAATTGAATTAATAGACAGGTTTTTCAAGTTAAAAATCACAAATTGAAGTTTCACAATCAAACGAAATCCCTATCCAAAACATATTTTAGTAGGTACAGCCAAATTGATGTTAAAAGTCTTTTAGGCTCCCCACACATAACTGCGAATTCGCATCGCATCGCGAACCGAAGCAGAATCTGCGAACTTGCCCATACAAAGTCTATTTTATTAGTATGGGCAAGTGCACGATTGCGACGTCGCGTCGCGTCGCATCGCAGTTTTGTGTGGGAGCCTTTAGTTCCTGAAATAAATGTCTAACAAAATTAGTGTAGGACCCGTTAACTGAGGATTCTACTCATCGTACTAAACTAAACAACTTTTGTTCTACGATTTTACTCAAATCGTAAAAAAAATTTTGGACTCTCCCTCCATTCAAAAATGGCAAAACAGATGATCAATTTGTATGGAGAATTTTGTTACACCCTGTATACCTATAAGTGCAGCAAAGTAGGTGGAGTAAGTGCTGGCCTCTCAATATAACCACATGGAATAGGGCCTCTCAATTTAAGGGTCCATTAATCACGTGAGGCTCAAAAGGGGGGGGGGGGGGTGAAGTTCAGAAAAAAACACAAAACATCACAAGGGGGGAGGGGGGGTGTACTGAGATATCACGTGTATTTATGTTTTCATTGAATGCACGATTTCTAGAGTAATTTTCAAACGTCGGACTTGTTATGTTGTTTTAACTCTTCCCAAGGTTCGAAACGGCTTCAAGCAGTCAGAAACAAGCTGCAACCTTAATATCTGTCAGGAAATTTTTATCACGGTGCTTAATTTTCCAGAATTAAATTACATTACACCTGTATTTAAAGATAATATTTTGTACCAAAAAAATACACGTGATTTTGGGTAGGGGGTGGGGTGGGTAGTCTAAAACCTCACCACGTATTACCAGGGGGAGGTGGGGGGGGTCTAAAAAGTTGCTAAAAACGTCACGTGTTTAATGGACGGCCCCTAACCACATGGAATAGGGCCTCTTAATATTTAAAGCACATGGAACAGAATTACCTTGACTAATTTATTTATATATCTGTACTCTTTATTGTACACAAAAATAAAACCAAAAAATAAAAGATTAAAGTTACGGTGGTACAATATGGGCGGTCTTATCGCTTAAAGCGATTTCTTCCAGACAAGGTGCTCGGAAAAGAAAACTTTTGTTCTAACATAAGATCCATCTGAAATCCTAGAAAGTTTTGTTAGTTATGTTTGGGGGCGTTTTGAAGTAAGAATACCTCCCTCCGACTGTGTTTGAATAGATCCATCGTCTGAACTTATTATTGTATCATTGGTATGGAATAGCAGTCCATAAACAATAATATGAGTATGCAAATAGTTTTTACTTCGCATTGCTTCTTTCTCTTTTAAACTATTGTATTCAATTTCCCAGCTTACGGTCTTGTTCCGTGAATAAGCAAGGTATCTGCCGTTCTTTAGGCTTGTGAAAGTACTTACCTGCATAATTTAGAAAATGATCCACTTGCATCTTGCAAAGGAGGAGTTGAACACCGTTTATCTTACTATCTATCTATTACTTTCCTATCTTCAAAATCAGTTTCAGAATAATGCTGATCCTGTATACTTTATTAGATTTGCTTACTTTCTCATGTAACCTTTCACCGTCTGGCGTACACAAGTTACTAATAACTGAACACAAATCAGCAATAAAAATCCACCACTAGTCAGCTAGTCCGTATAGCAAAATATTTGAAAAATAATTTTAAAAATAGGCGTTTTCATACATATTTTTGCAATAACTTCTTCCACTGAGTTGCAATCATGTGAACGTGAACACAAACTTTTTTGAACTTTCACGGCGGAAAGCTCTGCGTCGTCATTGGTCAGCGCTGATTCATATAAGATTCTAATTGGTCCTTCTTCCAGCGGCGAACATGCGCCTACATTCACTTGGGTCGCGTTTGTGGTCGCGGCGGCGACTGGATCGCGCTAGCTTCGTTTCACTCAGTCCGCCGCGAACCATCGTGGGGGTAACGTCGTTTCGACTCCCAATTTTAAAATATTACAAGCACACCAGTCCCACCAATCCGGCAAAAGCACCGAATATCACTAAACAATTATTCAAACGAAAACAGTGAAAGCTTAATTGATGTTTGTGAAAACTGAGGATTCTAATTAGGATTTTTTGTAGTGCACCAGTGTGATCTCGCGATCTTCGTGACTGCATCTTTGGTTGGAGTGTGCTGAAGTGTGAAAAGGTGAGTTTTTATGATTTTTCGCGTTGAGTAGGTAAGCTATTGCCATGCTGCCGCCGTGCCGGTTGGCGGGTGGTTGCCCGGCCACCGAGCCGGGGCCGAGACCGGGACTCGCATCGATCCCGGCCGGGATAGGTAGATAGGTACCTATAAGTACCCGCGTTTAGGGCTGACACCCTCGCTCGCTCCTACTTACAGCGCGTACAATTTGTCGTTTCACTTGCCGGTTGCCGGTGATCTGAGCCGGGTTTTGTTATTATGATAAATGAATATTTATAAACGAATGTATGCACAGCCGGCCATGCAACAATGTTTTTTCTACGTAATGAACGACAACAGTTAACTTTATTTTCTATGCGATGGAGTGGATACAATACATATAAGAAAAGCAGAATAGAACTGAAAATAAAATATGCTGTTAGCAATATTTGTTACATTCAATAGGTAATAACTACCTATTGTCATTCAAATACACTAGTTGGGGTGCATGCACCTCATCCAACTGCATATCAGTAAAGTTATCACCTGAGCGAAAAATAAAATACGGAAAAGTAGGTAGCTAGGTACTTAATTTATACATTGTAAATTTGATAGTACCCCACACAATGTTCTCATTTCTCAGCATCTCGGTCAGAGGGTATCCTTCGGCATTAGGTAAGGCACGTAGAGGTATCTGAATTTGAGAGTTTCTTGGCCTGGATACAAGTCCTTCAGTTAAAATTTTCATTAAAACTTCTGCTGAAGCTTCAACGAGACTTCCGAGAGCTCCAACACTACAAATTAACTTTGCTCCCTTTAGTTACATTTTAGATTAATAGAATAAGGTAGAAAGAAATTATATTTGAGCTTCTCTGTAATGCTTTGAAAGAAAATATTTTAAGGCGATTCCTCATAGACGTTTATAGGTAAAGAAGTAAGTGGATACATCTTACCTAGTCATAGCTTTCTAATAGCCGGTTTTTCATACAACTCAAAAACCGGAGATGCAATGTCATGCTAGTGCATGTCATGATGTCACCCGGAAAGCGGCAATCAATAAATAAATGCAAATTCATTGACGAAGAAAGTGGCGTGACACGTATCATTCAATTTTATTTTAAAAAGAGGAAAAGTGCAAGGCTGACTCGCGCGCCGAGGGTTCCGTACAAACAAACAATATTGAAAATTTTACCAATTTCTTTTAAGTCCATATACCTACTTCTTATAGGTTTTCCTGTAATCTATAAGTAAAGAATTATTTTCTGTATATTTAAAAAAAAAGGTTCAGTAGTTTCGGATATAAGAGTGGTAAATTTTTGTCTATTTATTAAACAATTTATAAAATATTAAAATTAAAATTATACAAAAATATATTTGAGATCCTAACAAGCCAAGCCCTTGTTGCATTTGATTTGTCACATGGTACAGGTTGCAAAACTTTTTTTAAATTTCTTATTTGCTCCACACACAAAATTCATTTATTTAGGTTACAAGTCCGTGTTAGGGTCACATTAATCTACATTTGTACTTTCAACTTAATCGGTCCACTAGATTCTTAGCAAATTGGTTGTAGGTGTGTGACAAACGGACAGACAGACAGCGAGTGATGGTTTCCTTTTTCCTTTTGTGTACCTCGGAACCCTAAAAAATAACGTAATTAATACAAAGAAATTCCCTAGATACCTACAAGACGCAGCAAAGTTCTTTTTAAACGTTCTGGATGACATACTAGCTTGCTGATGAGTGATCGATGACTTAACGAAAATCCTACTAAGTACTTACATATTTCTTTGAGACATCGTGACGGAGACGGCCATATCTACGGGAAAGTGGCAATTAGCGTTAGCATTGAATTAATGAGTTTCAAAACCGAGAGATTAACGTTTATGAATTATTTATCGACGGACTCGCACACTCGCTAGTCGCTGGGGATGTCTCTATACTTTCATTTTTTTAAATTATGCAGTGATTGTGGCAAGTGGTAAACGCACGGTCATCTTGCGCGACGAAATGAAACTAATTATGATAATTTTACAAAATAAAGTGCGTTCCTTTCACCCCATCTTACATTACTGGCGCAAACAACAGTAATTTCAGTTTCGTTCCAAGTTACAAGATTATCTCTGTCAGCAGATTCAGACCGCTTCGTCTTCTGAATTACCTATCAAATTAGTTAAACGGATTAAAATTAATCGGCGTAACGTAACACAAAAGTTAAAGAGTCCGTGATCTGGCACAGACGGTCTAGTCTAGGCTGTATCTGAGCTACATCAGTCGCATGCGCGCTAAGACTGAATCAGACCGCGGAGTCGTTCGTTTGTGCTCGTGTTAAGCGATTGTTTAGTTTAGCCAACTAACGCATTCTCTAAAGTCTTGTTCACACATCTACTTACTGCTCGCGTGCGGATACTGTCAACAATCGAATGATATATTGTATTGTACATGTAGCACAGATTCAATAAATAATACTTACAAACAATCGCAAAATACTTGTTGTCCATTCACCCAAATGTTTATTGACAATAATAAAAAGTATTTGCGCTGGAAGTAATATTAAGTGGACTTCATTTATCAGTTCGGAAAGCTGAAGCAGTGTAATCTCACGTCGCAATCTCCATCCATAATGTAATCTAATTAACACAGAGGTGAAAGGCTGCGTTTGAAACAAACGGAAGTAGCTATTGCAGGAATGCGCTCGAAACTATCGCTTTACTTTCCCAAATCTTCGCGCACGCCACCGCCACGACGCGGCAGCGCCCGACTTTCCAACGAAGACGATGTTATCTGTTTCATAAAAATGAGCCGATTTAGCTGCGAGCCACAGATATGTAGCATTTCAGTAATTAAGTGCGGTTAATTATTCTGCAACGCGGACACCGGAACGCGACGAGAACGGCCCGCCGTCCGTGATGCGCACTAGCGTTCTTATTTCAAAATTTCGCACCAAATATGCTCATGCAGCAAGCATACAGTTTCTTAATAAAATAGATTGATTGAAACAGTTTATTGTTTGAGTTTAGAATCTGTTTTTTCTTCTTTTGTATTTTTAAGGAAAACATGGAGTAGGCAAAAGGGTCAATATCTGATTTCGTGCAATTTCGATTTTTTGGAATACAGTTTTTTTTTAAATATATATATTATTTTTCTGTATGTTATAAAATCATAAAAAAATAAACATGATAAAATATGCGAGAGGCCCCTTGCTAATGTCCATATTTTAGGAAATATTGATTTTATTTTATTTTATTTGACATGGTAATGATTTTATACGACACGTTAATGATGAATCCAACATGTTAATGATAAATTATGACATGTAAATGAGTCATACATATTATTATAATAAATGGCAATGACGATACACACGCGAAATTATTTTTATTTTATTTATGTAAAATAATAACCAATCAAACACATTTGGCAGAATTACCTTGAATGTTTATTTTTGTATGAATAAAATAATAAAGAAAAATACACAACACACTTTTTAATATTTTATTCCTTAATGTAATTAAGTTTCATAAAACAAAACATATTCAAGAGATAGAAATTCAAATACTAATATTATTCCAATCTTTAATATAAAACCTCACAGCCAAATTCTACTGGTCAAAATAATATTTTACTCCAAACATCGAGTCTTATGAGCTAATAACATCAGAATAACTAGGTATTTGAACACACTCATATTATAGGAACCCGTCTTCATCGTCAGTTAACTAAACTACTACAAAGAATCATAATAAAAGGTTACAAATTAACAAATCAACACACAACAGCAAGTTTAACTTAAATCATAATCACAGCGATTATTAAGGGCACTGGAAAAGAAAGAACAAATAAAATAAAAAAACTTAGGATACAAAATCTTCTTATTAATAAATAACACAGTCATTTGAGATCAACATTAACGTTATCTTAAATTTCAGTAGATGAATTTGACATCTAATCCATCAAAATGTAGCTGACCTCTTCGTTTGATATTTGGCTCTGACAAAACTTGAATAATGTTTTGCTTTGACACTTCATCTTCATCTCGTTGGTCAGGCCAGCTGAACAAATCTGTTCCCTTTATCTTTCGTAAAAATGTTACGGTAGCTGTAGGCGTGCAAACATCAACCACTTGACCTATAAACTTTTTATTGCATTTGTTAGTCTTATACTCAACTACCACCCAAGATCCTACTCTAATCATAAAATGTTTTTCATTTTTCAGGGAGCCAATGATCTCACATGGTGAAATTTTATGTGCTAACGCTAAAGGATCTGTGGTTTCATGTCTCAAAGGATCAGAAATGTCATTTACTAAAGGGTCTGTGGTTTTATCTATTAAAGGATCAACAATGTCATCTACGAAAGGCTCTGTGGTTTCATGTATTAAAGGATCAGCAATGTCATCTACTAAAGGCTCTGTTTCAGTCAAAGGATGAAATAGGTCACAGTCATCTATATTATTACTATTGATATATTGTTTAAAAACATTCTGATAATTATTATTATGAAATAGTCCATGAGATTTCTCAAAGTTCAGAAAATCCATATCATCACGAATTGTATTATGGGTCATGAAACTATTATCTGGACTGTTTTGGTTCAAATCATTAAGATCATCTAAATTTTGTCCAATATTCTCTGATAGTTCCATAGAGATGTCATCGACAATTTCTTTTTGGATGCAAGGTTTTCTGTATAGTTGGACAGGTATATTGGACAGAATTTTGATTTCAGATTTTCTATGGTTTGGTTTTGACATATTCGTAATATCTTGGAGTTTGTTTCTGTTTGTTTGAGTTGAGGTATTTATATTCTCTCTTTCTGTATGATGTATTTGCTCCTCCTGAGTGTCTAAGTAATAAATGTCCAAGTGATTACCATGAGAGCAACGAAGTGTACTATTTTTGCAAGATCCTTCACTGCAGCTTTGTTTTCGGAAAGTCAAACTATTTTTATTGTCTGAAGACCACAGAATTTGGTGTATTTTTAGAGTTCCTCTAAAGGGTATCAAGTTAGGTGTAATCAGAAGGTCCTTCTCAATAATGTCGTATTCAGATACCGTCCATATTTTGACACTTTTAACTTTTTTCGACATTTCGCTTACAAACTCTGCGCAATTAGATATATTTTTGCCATAATTTACTTCGGAATCAGCCATGTTCTTTAGCACGCCACCTACGCCGTCGGCGGGTCCTTTGCCGTGGCCGGCTTCTGTGTAATTCCAGGTAATGCATTTTAAGGAAGGTAGATACCACCACAGTTTGCAAATAACAGCGAACATAGTCTTATTTCTGTACTGACTGCATGTAGAGTCGGTGACAAAGTGAAGTACTTCAATTACTACGGCATTTTCTTTTAGAAAGTCTATTATTGGTATTAGGTGTGCCCAAACAGATAATGCGTCGTGTCGCAAACACTCGCTGGCTGTACACGTACTTTGCGTTTCAAACTGTTTGGAGATTTTATTAAAATAATATACTACTGCAGTGTGTAAGGATATTTGCGTTCTACTACCTCCAAAATGAAATGATTGGATTTCTTCATTGAATTTGACGGAGTAATTTTCACTAAAATCCATGTGTATAACTGCTTCATTTTCTGCACGATTTTCTTTTAGATTTTTCGTATGTAAATATTGATTACGGATATTTCCAGAATGTAGATAAAATTGCGGTAAAAGGCTTTCCAAATTTTCTATTGCTTCTTTTGGGGTCAATATGAGCTTTTTCTTTTCTATAACTTTCACTTTTCTTTCTCCTTCTTTTGTGTATATTTGTTTTTGTGCATTTTGCCAATGCCAAAACTCAATCAGCACTGAGTTGTCGAATTCTTTATATGATAAGGTTTTTCCTTTACAAATCTTACAATTTCTCATCAAGCAGTCGACCCTCCCCGTGTCGCAACAAACCATGTTCAGGAGTTCTTTTGACGACTTTTCATTAATTATCTGTCTTTTTTTCAGTGATTGTAATATGAAATCTATATTAGCATGAAATTTACATAGGCATGTCAAACAAGAATTGTTTTTTGGAGACTCCACCCAAGCTGGCCTAGCTCTACAAAAAAACGAGTAACTCACTGAGTAATTGTGGGTATTGTTGAATTTCTTATGCAACTCTTTCAATGGTTCCAATAAGTATCTTTTTTGTACGACTTCGCCATCTTTATGCTTTGATTCTTTTTTGCCAGCACACATTCTACTATTATCGTCTTGTAACAAAAACTCTTCTATATCTTTTCTAAATTTTACGGTCATTGGTACCTCCCTCTGATACTTTTTTCTTGGGGCTGGTAGTTTACCACTTAACCCGTATTTTTTTAGAGGAACACGGGTTTCTTTAAGTTTTTCTAAAAATTGGCGTTTTTCTTTCTTTTTGAGGTTTTCATAGTCTTTTTTAAGACCAGTCTGGACTATTTCTCCAAAAAGAAGAGCCTTTTTTACACAATCCTTTTTTTTCGGATCTGCTATTAATTGTTGAATTTTTGTTCTTGGACTCTTTTTGTTGTTTTTGATCCTTTGTAAGCGTTTTTTATAAGTACTAATAACTTTTTTCATATGTATCAGTTTTTGTTGCATTTCTGTCAATTTTTTCGATATCTTGTATCTGTATCGCCTATGAAGTCTACTAGAAACAGGAGTATCACATTGAGAGGAGGTGGATGGCACATCTTCTGGTGTATTTATTTCACTTCTGGAGCTTCGGGTACTTCTCTTGTCTGTCACCGGATTCTGGATAATCGGTCTAACAATATTTTTTGGGTCTTCAGGGTGAACCTCGACGTCACTATCTGGAGGAGTATTTTGTTTGACTATTCTCTCAATTCTTGAACTTTCCTTTTTCTTCTTGCGATAGTTTTTCGAATTAATTCTCCATTGTTTTCGCTGAATCCTTTTCTCTCGTGATGTTCTTTCAGCTATG
Organism: Coleophora deauratella; assembly: GCA_958295455.1. NCBI lineage: Eukaryota > Metazoa > Arthropoda > Insecta > Lepidoptera > Coleophoridae > Coleophora > Coleophora deauratella. The sequence goes on along the minus strand of OY282397.1, from coordinate 17,373,707 downwards.
GGTAAAGTCTTTTTCTCTTCTTTTCTTTTAAGATACCTTATTCTTTGTTTTTCTTTTAATTGCTGGCTAAGCGCTGGATCATTTTTTATTCTTTCCCTTCTTTTTCTTTCTCTCAGTTTTTTCTTGAGCAAAATTTCTTCACGAGATTGTTTTTTATTAGTTCGTGCCATTGTTATTGCATCAGGCTGAAAAAAGAAACATTCGTGCAGTAAAAAAACTTTTTAAAATTGTGTATTCTTAATACTGTAGAATTTTTACTAGTTTGTAAGCAAACTGTTATGCTGTTTCATCATTTACGTGTTCATCTAGTCATTTACGTGTCAAATAAATGACACGGAAAACCACGTTAATGACGCACATGTAAATGACGTTTTTGTAGTTTTTTTAACATAATCCCAAAAACCGTTACAATTTTGAAAAACCAATCACTTTTACTTGTATCTAGCACAACAAATATTATCGCTTATGTTTAACGAATACGAAAATACTCATTTACTTACCTTACATATAAGACATGTTAATGATCCACCTTGCTTGACAAACTCGTAATATTTGAATATTTTTTTTTCCGATGCTTGAAGTCGCGTAACCACACACAACTACTCTCTTCGGCGACGCGAGAGCGACTGAGACGCGGGCGGGAAGGAGGTCGCATTGGCTCTTGCGTCGCAAGTCGAAGCTGCATAGGCTGATTTGTATCGCGACACGTAAATGACTTTGTACGTCAAGGACAATTTTCAAGTCGAGCTCGTGCTTTTAAAGCCTGCATATTTTATAATATCCAATCGTGGTACGATAGATAAATATATATTTAACTGAAATATACAAACACTAGTGTAGTAAAATGCCCCGAAAAAAAGTTATGAAATAGTTAGTGACCACAAACGGAAGAGAGGACAGACACGGTAATGACGTTATCGATTTTTGCGATAGTGTTTCTGTATTGAAATAGCAGTATTAAATTCACACTAATAAAGGCCATGTTAGCTCAAGGTTTGTATTTCAGTTATAAAGTAGAAGCATTCTCGGAAAACTAATTTTAATCACAGTTCTACAGGTGGGACAGGTTTTTGCACGAAATCAGATATTGACCCAAAACTGTTAATATTTATTATCTTTATCTGTTCTATTCAGCCAGATCTTGGTCTGACATTATCGGATGTGTGTATATTGTACGCTGAATGCTGATAGGCTATCGTTTTTGTCGGTCGAGTGCATCTATATTAACATGAGTCGCTTATTACCGTTTTCAAGAGGCTTTCAACATGGTGTAATATTTAGGGACCATTTGACGCTATAAAATGTCCTTATAGTAGTACACCCGCAAATTCGTCTGTATAATCATAAGAACTTGGAAATTAACAGAGAGTTATTCCGCGATACCATAAACATCCAATGGGAAATATGTGGGAATATGCATGATCTTCATCTTCATCATCCCATTTCAGCGGTTTAATTCTCTTCAGCTGTTGTAATCGGCCAACTGTGCGTTGGCTGTCAGTCTTTGTTACCCTCTATTGGTAAGATCTAGGTCATAAGTTTAGGTTTCCCCAACTCTGGCGGCTAGCCTTCATAATGAATGACGAGATGCTCCATTCCTCATCAATATGACTTCTACAGGCAATAACGTTGGCAATGGTCCGAGACAATGCAAGGCGCCGGCGCCGGCTGGTCCGCTGCAGAGGGACTGACATCCGTCCATTGTTGCTCGAACCGAACGCATTTATTAGATCTGTCCTTGGAGGTAGATGTGATACAAAACAAATATGATTGTTGCGTCTCCTTATGTCGTTAATAATTACATCTAACAAAATAACTATGAATAAATCGGAGAAACCAATTATAAATAAATAAATTAAAAATAAATCTTTATTGATTAATTTTGTTTGTCGTTACAACAACAACAATTAAAAACAAATGACAACTAACTGAACTGTACTATTGGGTATTCTGTGAACTATATTTTGTTGACAACTTAAGACTAAACACAATTCAGTAACATACATGACTGAACTAGGATTTCTTGTATGTCATGTCAGGCTAAATAAAAAGGAATTAGGTAGGTATATAAACTTTTTTATTTTTTATTTATTCAAGTAGATGCCTTATACATTCTTTTAAATTGTCCTTTTCTTCCTAGTAAAAGTTCCTTGCACCCGGAATTTATTTATTTTATTTATTCAGTCAATGATAATTTCGGGAGGCGTTACGAGAACAGTCTTGATAATGTGCTCATATCATGCTCTGGACCCAATGTAAAGGACCCCAAGTTTAGACCACCCGATGTCACCTATAGATAAACTCAACTCAAACTCAAAATGATTTTTATTTAAGTAGATGCTTGATACTTACATTGTTTGATTTTAATTATTGTTTTTTTCTACGCGGAACCTCGATTATACACTTGTTAATATCGCTTTATTGAGTTTCCTGACCATAATTACCATGTAAAATTATCGATCTCTTAACAGTACTGACAGTACTATTCCCCTCGTGCCGTGCCGTGGCTTGTGTTTATTTACACAAGTGACAACTGCGGCGACGGTTCCAGACAGACGTGACATGCGTTTGCGCACTATTAACGACCGCGAAACGATTGTCGCAATGATAATTCATATTGATCTCTCTCCGACTGTTAATGAAGGCGAATGGATAGATAGGTAAATTATTTATTTATCCAGGAAAGCAGTATCATACATCAGCTATCAATGTACAAAAAATAACAACAGAAATAATCGACAACGCTGAAAGCGTCAAAAACCGACTTCAATCGTGTAACATATGGGTCAAACTGAGAACCTCCTTTTTTTGAAGTCGGTTAAAATACTGAAACCTTCTCCTAAATGTAACAAATAGGTACTTTTCTGAAAACCGCATTAAAATCGGTTCAGCTAAAAGCGAGATAATCGCGGACAAACATACATACATACATACAGGTCAAACTGAGAACCTCCTTTTATTGAAGTCGGTTAATAATTAATAATTTATAAGCACTTAAAAGGATAATTAAATTAACATAGAGGTTTTATTTAGGAGGAAGAAAGTAACATATAAACTTATCGTTTATCATCGTTTTACCGATCGATGTCCGACACTCATGTAGTTGACTTTATTTTACAAGACTACCAGTCATTTACAAGTGTTTCGGTTGTCTGTAGTTAACGAAACCAATAATACAAACTTATACCCGAAACACATACCGCCGTGAACATAGCCGCCCCATTTCTTGAAACCCGCGTTTTTTAGCTTAAATCGTTAGTTCTTCGTTAGTTCCGATTTGTTCAGGCCAAATTTCGTTTGTTCCGTCACGCGAAATAGCGATTTTTTTAAAATTAATATGGAGGCGGCTATGTTCACGCTAGCCGCCCCATTCCAGCTTTTTTGATTTTTTTTCGCTATAACGATAGGCATTCGTTAGTTCTGATTTGTTCAAAAGGAAAATCGTTTGTTCTAGTAATAGTTTCCGCGAAAAAAAATACCAAAGTGGGGCGGCTATCTTCACGTGAACATAGCCCGCCCCAAAGGATTTTTTTTAAAAAAAGTATACCATTCGATAGATATTCGTTAGTTCTGATTTGTTCTGAAGAAATTTTGTTTGTTCTAATAAGCATTTCTGAGAAAACAACAAAAAACCCTCAGTTCATTTGCCAATTGAAATTAAACTCTATACACTGGAGATATGGCTCAAAATACTTATCATATGTGTCGACTCCTAAGATTTTGGTCATAGCAACGAATCAATCGTAGTAACAGTTCATGGATCTGAACATAACGTCAAAAATAACTATGTCACTTTGCTTAAGTAAGGATATTGATTCCTCACCAGATTAACAATGCATAGGACGAAGTTGTAAAAAAATAATATAGGCTGAGGACAATACCCTAACTTTGTACCCACGCTCGATTTAAATAATTAGCAAAACATTTCGTTTGTTCTGGTATTCAATTCTAGTCCAGTGGCGTATTTAGGCTGAAGACGATTTTCAAATACCACACCAAGAGGGGTGCGTTTGCTGTCTAAATTCTATTTGTTCTAGCATTGTGCCCGCTATTTATCTTCAAAAACATGTAGAACTACCTATTGGCTAACTTCAGGCAAAATATTTCGTTTGTTCTATGAATAATTTCATGACCAGAATTTTTTAAACTGAGATACACGGTTTTCATAGAAAATTTCTATAAGGTAGGACTGTAGTTAAATTTATCATTTGTTCTAGCCTTGTGCCCGCATTTGAACCTAATAACCATGAAGGATGGTCTATTGGCTCACGTTAACCAGAATATTTCGTTTGTTCTACTATTCTTATCGTATCCAGAGACGTATTTAGGCTGATGGCGATTTTCAAATATCACAGCAAGAGGGGTAAGTTTGACGTCTAAATTCTATTTGTTCTAGTATTGTGCCCGCTATTAATCCTCATAAACATGTAGGACTACCTACTGGCTAACGTCAGGCAAAATTTTTCGTTTGTTCTATGAATATTTTCGTGTCCAGAATTTATTTACCATGACAAACTATTTTCATAGAAAGTTTCTTTAAGGTAAGACTGAAGTTTACTTTATGATTTGTTCTAACCTTGTGCCCGCATTTCAATCTAATAAACATGAAGTATGGTATATTGGCTAACTTCAGGCAGAATATTTCGTTTGTTCTAGCATTCGTTTAGTGTCCAGGACCGTATTTAGGCTGAAGATGATTTTCAAATACCATATCACTAGGGGTAAGTTTGATGTCTAAATTCTATTTGTTCTAGCATTTTGCCCGCTATTGATCCTCATACACATGTAGGACTACCTACTGGCTAAAGTCAGGCAAACTTTTTCGTTTGTTCTATGAATATTTTCGTGTCCAGAATTTTTTTACTGTGACTAACTATTTTCATAGAAAATTTCTATAAGGTAGGACTGTAGTTCACTTTATCATTTGTTCTAGCCTTGAGCCCGCATTTGAACCTAATAACCATGAAGGATGGTCTATTGGCTAACGAAAGCCAGAATATTTCGTTTGTTCTAGCATTCGTTTCGTGTCCAGGGACGTATTTAGGCTGAAGATGATTTTTAAATACCATATCAGTAGGGGTAAGTTTGATGTCTAAATTCTATTTGTTCTAGCATTGTGCCCGCTATTGATCCTCATACACATGTAGGACTACCTACTGGCTAACGTCAAGCAAAATTTTTTGTTTGTTCTATGAATATATTCGTATCCAGAAATTTTTTACTGTGAGAAACTATTTTCATAGAAAATTTCTTTAAGGTGAGACTGAAGTTCACTTTCTGATTTGTTCTAGCATTGTGCCCGCATTTTAATCTAATAAACATGAAGTATGGTCTATTGGCTAACTTCTGGCGGAATATTTCGTTTGTTCTAGCATTCGTTTCGTGTCCAGGGACTTATATAGGCTGAAGATGATTTTTAAATAACATATCAGTAGGGGTAAGTTCGATGTCTAGATTCTATTTGTTCTAGCATAGTGCCCGCTATTGATCCTCATACACATGTAGGACTACCTACTGGCTAACGTCAGGCAAAATTTTTCGTTTGTTCTATGAATATATTCGTGTCCAGATATTTTTTACTGTGAGAAACTATTTTCATAGAAAATTTCTTTAAGGTGAGACTGAAGTTCACTTTATGATTTGTTCTAGCCTTGTGCCTGCATTTCAATCTAATAAACATGAAGTAGAGTCTATTGCTTAACTTCAGGCAGAATATTTCGTTTGTTCTAGCATTCGTTTCGTGTCCAGGGACGTATTTAAGCTGAAGATGATTTTCAAATACCATATCACTAGGGGTAAGTTTGATGTCTAAATTCTATTTGTTCTAGCATTGTGCCCGCTATTGAAACTCATACACATGTAGGAATACCTACTGGCTAACGTCAGGCAAACTTTTTCGTTTGTTCTATGAATATTTTCGTGTCCAGAATTTATTTACTGTGACTAACTATTTTCATAGAAAATTTCTATAAGGTAGGACTGTAGTTCACTTTATCATTTGTTTTAGCCTTGTGCCCGCATTTGAACCTAATAACCATGAAGGATGGTCTATTAACTAACGAAAACCAGAATATTTCGTTTGTTCTAGCATTCATTTCGTGTCCAGGGACGTATTAAGGCTGAAGATGATTTTTAAATATCATATCAGTAGGGGTAAGTTTGATGTCTAAATTGTATTTGTTCTAGCATTGTGCCCGCTATTGATCCTCATACACATGGAGGACTACCTACTGGCTAACGTCAAGCAAAATTTTTCGTTTGTTCTATGAATATATTCGTATCCAGAATTTTTTTACTGTGAGAAACTATATTCATAGAAAATTTCTTTAAGGTGAGACTGAAGTTCACTTTTTGATTTGTTCTAGCCTTGTGCCCGCATTTCAATCTAATAAACAGGAAGTATGGTCTATTGGCTAACTTCAGGCGGAATATTTCGTTTGTTCAAGCATTCGTTTCGTGTCCAGGGACGTATTTAGGCTGAAGATGATTTTCAAATACCATATCAGTAGGGATAAGTTTGATGTCTAAATTCTATTTGTTCTAGCATTGTGCCCGCTATTGATCCTCATACACATGTAGGACTACCTACTGGCTAACGTCAGGCAAACTTTTTCGTTTGTTCTATGAATATTTTCGTGTCCAGATTTTTTTTATGTTACTAACTATTTTCATAGAAAATTTCTATAAGGTAGGACTATTGTTCACTTTATGATTTGTTCTAGCCTTGTGCCCGCATTTGAATCTAATAACCATGAAGAATGGTCGATTGGTTAACGAATGCCAGAATATATCGTTTGTTCTAGCATTCGTTTCGTGTCCAGGGACGTATTTAGGCTGAAGATGAGTTTCAAATACCATATCACTAGGGGTAAGTTTGATGTCTAAATTCTATTTGTTCTATCATTATGCTCAATATTGATCCTCATACACATGTAGGACTACCTACTGGCTAACGTCAGGCAAACTTTTTCGTTTGTTCTATGAATATTTTCGTGTCCAGAATTTTTTTACTGTGACTAACTATTTTCATTGAAAATTTCTATAAGGTTTTTTTTTTTTTTTTTTTTTTTTTTATGTGATAGGTGGCAAACGAGCAGGCGGATCACCTGATGGTAAGCGACTACCGCCGCCCACGGACACCCGCAACACCGGAGGAGTCACAAGTGCGTTGCCGACCTTTGAAATGGGATGGGGGAATGGGGAGGGGGAGGGGAGGTTGGGCGTCCGGTACCCTCACTCACTCGGCGAAACACAACAAACGTTGCTTCACGCCGGTTTTCTGTGAGGTCGTGGTATCACTCCGGTCGAGCCGGCCCATTCGTGCCGAAGCATGGCTCTCCCACCCAGGTAGGACTGTAGTTCACTTTATCATTTGTTCTAGCCTTGTGCCCGCATTTGAACCTAATAACCATGAAGGATGGTCTATTTGCTAACGAAAGCCAGAATATTTCGTTTGTTCTAGCATTCGTTTCGTGTCCAGGGACGTATTTAGGCTGAAGATGATTTTGAAATACCATATCAGTAGGGGTAAGTTTGATGTCTAAATTCTATTTGTTCTAGCATTGTGCCCGCTATTGATTCTCATACACATGTAGGACTACCTACTGGCTAACGTGAAGCAAATTTTTCGTTTGTTCTATGAATATATTCGTATCAAGAATTTTTTTACAATGAGAAACTATTTTCATAGAAAATTTCTTTAAGGTGAGACTGAAGTTCACTTTTTGATTTGTTCTAGCCTTGTGCCCGCATTTCAATCTAATAAACATGAAGTATGGTCTATTGGCTAACTTCAGGCGGAATATTTCGTTTGTTCTAGCATTCGTTTTGTGTCCAGGGACGTATTTAGGCTGAAGATGATTTTTAAATACCATATCAGTAGGGGTAAGTTCGATGTCTAGATTCTATTTGTTCTAGCATAGTGACCGCTATTGATCCTCATACACATGTAGGACTACCTATTGGCTAACGTCAGGAGAAATTTTTCATTTGTTCTATGAATATATTCGTGTCCAGATATTTTTTACTGTGAGAAACTATTTTCATAGAAAATTTCTTTAAGGTGAGACTGAAGTTCACTTTATGATTTGTTCTAGCCTTGTGCCCGCATTTCAATCTAATAAAGATGAAGTAGGGTCTATTGCCTAACTTCAGGCAGAATATTTCGTTTGTTCTAGCATTCATTTCGTGTCCAGGGACGTATTTAGGCTGAAGATGATTTTCGAATACCATATCACTAGGGGTAAGTTTGATGTCTAAATTCTATTTGTTCTATTACTGTGCCCGCTATTGATCCCTATACACATGTAGAACTACCTACTGGCTAACGTCAGGCAAAATTTTTCGTTTGTTCTGTGAATACTTTGGTGTCCAGATTTTTTTCAACTGTGAGAAACTATTTTCATAGAAAATTTCTTTAAGATAAGATTGCAGTTAACTTTATGATTTGTTCTAGCCTAGCCCGCATTTGAATCTAATAGCCATGAAGAATGGTCTATTGGTTAACGAATGCTAGAATATATCGTTTGTTCTAGCATTCGTTTCGTGTCCAGGGACGTATTTAGATTGAAGATGAGTTTCAAATACCATATCACTAGGGGTAAGTTTGATGTCTAAATTCTATTTGTTCTATCATTGTGCCCGCTATTGATCCTCATACACATGTAGGACTACCTACTGGCTAACGTCAGGCAAACTTTTTCGTTTGTTCTATGAATATTTTCGTGTCCAGAATTTTTTTACTGTGACTAACTATTTTCATTGAAAATTTCTATAAGGTAGGACTGTAGTTCACTTTATCATTTGTTCTAGCCTTGTGCCCGCATTTGAACCTAATAACCATGAAGGATGGTCTGTTGGCTAACGAAAGCCAGAATATTTCGTTTGTTCTAGCATTCGTTTCGTGTCCAAGGACGTATTTAGGCTGAAGATGATTTTTAAATACCATATCAGAAGGGGTAAGTTTGATGTCTAAATTCTATTTGTTCTAGCATTTTGCCCGCTATTGATCCTCATACACATATAGAATTACCTACTGGCTAACGTCAAGCAAAATTTTTCGTTTGTTCTATGAATATATTCGTATCCAGGATATTTTTTTTATCTTATATTAGTTTATCTCAGTAAATAAATACTGGCCATGAAAATATTCATAGAACAAACGAAATATTTCATGTGACGTTAGCCAATACGTAGTTCTAAATGCATACGAGGATCGATAGCGGGCACAATGCTAGAACAAATAGAATTCATACAGAAAACGTACCACTCTTGGTGTGGTATTTGACAATAGCCTTCAACCTAAATACATCCCTGGACACGAAATTAATACTAGAACAAATGAAATATTCTGCCTAACATTAGTCAATAGACCGTCCTCCATGGATATCACAATGACATGCGGGCTCATCGCTAGAACAAATCTTAAAGTGAACTTCAGTTACCTTAAAGAAATTTTCTATGAAAATAGTTAGTCATAGTAAAAAAGTTCTAGCACGAAAATATTCATAGAACAAACGAAAACATTTTGCTTGACGTTAGCCAGTAGGTAGTTCTACATGTGTATGAGGATCAATAGCGGGCACAATGCTAGAACAAATAGAATTTAGACATCAAACTTACCCCTACTGATATGGTATTTGAAAATCATCTTCAGCCTAAATACGTCCCTGGACACGAAACGAATGCTAGAACAAACGAAATATTCTATCTAAAGTTAGCCAATAGACCATACTTCACGTTTATTAAATTGAAATGTGATCACAAGGCTAGAACAAATCATAAAGTGAATTACAGTCTTTTCTTAAAGAAATTTTCTATGAAAATAGTTAGTCACAGTAAAAAAATTCTGGACACGAAAATATTCATAGAACAAACAAAAAATTTTGCCTGACGTTAGCCAGTAGGTAGTCCTACATGTGTATGAGGATCAATAGCGGGCACATTGCTAGAACAAAGAGAATTTAGACGTTAGTGTTTGAAAATCATCTTCAGCCTAAATACGTCCCTGGACACGAAACGAATGCTAGAACAAACGAAATATTCTGCCTGAAGTAAGCCAATAGACCATACTTCATGTTTGTTAGATTGAAATGCGGGCACAAGGCTAGAACAAATTTTAAAGTGAACTGCAGTCTTTTCTTAAAGAAATTTTCTATGAAAATAGTTAGTCACAGTTAAAAAATTCTGGACACGAAAATGTTCATAGAACAAACGAAAAATTTTGCCTGACGTTAGCCAGTAGGTAGTCCTACATGTGTATGAGGATCAATAGCGGGCACAATGCTAGAACAAATAGAATTTAGACATCAAACCTACCCCTACTGATATGGTATTTGAAAATCATCTTCAGCCTAAATACGTCCCTGGACACGAAACGAATGCTAGAACAAACGAAATATTCTGCCTGAAGTTAGCCAATAGACCATACTTCATGTTTATTAGATTCAAATGCGGGCACAAGGCTAGAACAAATGATAAAGTGAACTACCTTATAGAAATTTTCTATGAAACCGTGTATCTCAGTTTAAAAAATTCTGGTCATAAAATTATTCATAGAACAAACGAAATATTCTGGCTCACGTTAGCCAACAGACCATTCGTCATGGTTATTAGATTTAAATGTGGGCACAAGGCAAGAACAAATGAAAAAGTGAACTACAGTCCTACCTTAAAGAAATTTTCTATGAAAATAGTTTGTCACAGTAAAAAAATTCTGGACACGAAAAGATTCATAGAACAAACGAAAAATTTTGCCTAACGTTAGCCAGTAGGTAGTCCTACATGTGTATGAGGATCAATAGCGGGCACAATGCTAGAACAAATAGAATTTAGACATCAAACTTACCCCTACTGATATGGTATTTGAAAATCATCTTCAGTCTAAATACGTCCCTGGACACAAAACGAATGCTAGAACAAACGAAATATTCTGCCTGAAGTTAGCCAATATACCATACTTCATGTTAATTAGATTGAAATGCGGGCACAAGGCTAGAAGAAATCATAAAGTGAACTGCAGTCTTATCTTAAAGAAATTTTCTATAAAAATAGTTTCTCACAGTAAAACAAATGTGGACACCAAAGTATTCACAGAACAAACGAAAAATTTTGCCTGAAGTTAGCCAGTAGGTAGTCCTACATGTGTATAGGGATCAATAGCGGGCACAGTAATAGAACAAATAGAATTTAGACATCAAACTTACCCCAAGTGATATGGTATTTGAAAATCATCTTCAGCCTAAATACGTCCCTGGACACGAAATGAATGCTAGAACAAACGATATATTCTGGCATTCGTTAACCAATAGACCATTCTTCATGGTTATTAGATTCAAATGCGGGCACAAGGCTAGAACAAATCATAAAGTGAACTGCAGTCTTATCTTAAAGAAATTTTCTATGAAAATAGTTTCTCACAGTAAAAAAAATCTGGACACCAAATTATTCACAGAACAAACGAAAAAGTTTGCCTGACGTTAGCCAGTAGGTAGTCCTACATGTGTATGAGGATCAATAGCGGGCACAATGCTAGAACAAATAGAATTTAGACATCAAACTTATCCCTACTGATATGGTATTTGAAAATCATCTTCAGCCTATATAAGTCCCTGGACACGAAACGAATGCTAGAACAAACAAAATATTCCGCCTGAAGTTAGCCAATAGACCATACTTTATGTTTATTAGATTGAAATGCGGGCACAAGGCTAGAACAAATGATAAAGTGAACTACAGTCCTACCTTATAGAATTTTTTTATGAAAATAGTTTCTCACAGTAAAAAAATTCTGGATACGAATATATTCATAGAACAAACGAAAAATTTTGCTTAACGTTAGCCAGTAGGTAATCCTATATGAGTATGAGGATCAATAGCGGGCACAATGCTATAAGAAATAGAATTTAGACATCAAACTTACCCCTTCTGATATGGTGTTTAAAAATCATCTTCAGCCTAAATACGTCCCTGGACACGAAACGAATGCTAGAACAAACGAAATATTCTGCCTAAAGTAAGCCAATAGACCATCCTTCATGGTTATTAGGTTCAAATGCGGGCACAAGGCTAGAACAAATCATAAAGTTAACTGCAGTCTTATCTTAAAGAAATTTTCTATGAAAATAGTTTCTCACAGTTAAAAAAAATGTGGACACCAAAGTATTCAGAGAACAAACGAAAAATTTTGCCTGACGTTAGCTAGTAGGTAGTTCTACATGTGTATAGGGATCAATAGCGGGCACAGTAAAAGAACAAATAGAATTAAGACATCAAACTTACCCCTAGTGATATGGTATTCGAAAATCATCTTCAGCCTAAATACGTCCCTGGACACGAAATGAATGCTAGAACAAACGAAATATTCTGCCTGATGTTAGGCAATAGACCCTACTTCATGTTTATTAGATTGAAATGCGGGCACAAGGCTAGAACAAACCATAAAGTGAACTTAAGTCTCACCTTAAAGAAATTTTCTATGAAAATAGTTTCTCACAGTAAAAAATATCTGGACACGAATATATTCACAGAACAAACGAAAAATTTTGCCTGACGTTAGCCAGTAGGTAGTCCTACATGTGTATGAGGATCAATAGCGGGCACTATGCTAGAACAAATAGAATCTAGACATCGAACTTACCCCTACTGATATGGTGTTTGAAAATCATCTTCAGCCTAAATACGTCCCTGGACACGAAACGAATGCTAGAACAAACGAAATATTCTGCCTAAAGTAAGCCAATAGACCATACTTCATGTTTGTTAGATTGAAATGCGGGCACAAGGCGAGAACAAATCATAAAGTGAACTGCAGTCTTTTCTTAAAGAAATTTTCTATGAAAATAGTTAGTCACAGTTAAAAAATTCTGGACACGAAAATAATCATAGAACAAACGAAAAATTTTGCCTGACGTTAGCCAGTAGGTAGTCCTACATGTGTATGAGGATCAATAGCGGGCACAATGCTAGAACAAATAGAATTTAGACATCAAACTTACCCCTACTGATATGGTATTTGAAAATTATCTTCAGCCTAAATACGTCCCTGGACACGAAACGAATGCTAAAACAAACGAAATATTCTGCCTGAAGTTAGCCAATAGACGATACTTCATGTTTATTAAATTCAAATGCGGGCACAAGGCTAAAGATAAAGTGAACAAATGATAAAGTGAACTACCTTATAGAAATTTTCTATGAAACCGTGTATCTCAGTTTAAAAAATTCTGGTCATAAAATTATTCATAGAACAAACGAAATATTCTGGCTCACGTTAGCCAACAGACCATTCGTCATGGTTATTAGATTTAAATGTAGGCACAAGGCAAGAACAAATGATAAAGTGAACTACAGTCCTACCTTAAAGAAATTTTCTATGAAAATAGTTTGTCACAGTAAAAAAATTCTGGACAAGAAAAGATTCATAGAACAAACGAAAAATTTTGCCTACCGTTAGCCAGTAGGTAGTCCTACATGTGTATGAGGATTAATAGCGGGCACAATGCTAGAACAAATAGAATTTAGACATCAAACTTACCCCTACTGATATGGTATTTGAAAATCATCTTCAGTCTAAATACGTCCCTGGACACAAAACGAATGTTAGATCAAACGAAATATTCTGCCTGAAGTTTGACAATATACCATACTTCATGTTTATTAGATTGAAATGCGGGCACAAGGCTAGAAGAAATCATAAAGTGAACTGCAGTCTTATCTTAAAGAAATTTTCTATGAAAATAGTTTCTCACAGTAAAAAAAATGTGGACACCAAAGTATTCACAGAACAAACGAAAAATTTTGTCTGAAGTTAGCCAGTAGGTAGTCCTACATGTGTATAGGGATCAATAGCGGGCACAGTTATAGAACAAATAGAATTTAGACATCAAACTTACCCCTAGTGATATGGTATTTGAAAATCATCTTCAGCCTAAATACGTCCCTGGACACGAAATGAATGCTAGAACAAACGATATATTCTGGCATTCGTTAACCAATAGACCATTCTTCATGGTTATTAGATTCAAATGCGGGCACAAGGCTAGAACAAATCATAAAGTGAACTGCAGTCTTATCTTAAAGAAATTTTCTATGAAAATAGTTTCTCACAGTAAAAAAAAATCTGGACACCAAAGTATTTACAGAACAAACGAAAAAGTTTGCCTGACGTTAGCCAGTAGGTAGTCATACATGTGTATGAGGATTAATAGCGGGCACAATGCTAGAACAAATCAAAAAGTGAACTTCAGTCTCACCTTATAGAAATTTTCTATGAAAATAGTTTCTCACAGTAAAAAAATTCTGGATACGAATATATTCATAGAACAGACGAAAAATTTTGCTTGACGTTAGCCAGTAAGTAATCCTATATGTGTATGAGGATCAATAGTGGGCACAATGCTAGAACAAATAGAATTTAGACATCAAACTTACCCCTTCTGATATGGTGTTTAAAAATCATCTTCAGCCTAAATACGTCCCTGGACACGAAACGAATGCTAGAACAAACGAAATATTCTGGCTTTCGTTAGCCAGTAGACCATCCTTCATGGTTATTAGGTTCAAATGCGGGCACAAGGCTAGAACAAATCATAAAGTTAACTGCAGTCTTATCTTAAAGAAATTTTCTGTGAAAATAGTTTCTCGCAGTAAAAAAAATCTGGACACCAAAGTATTCACAGAACAAACGAAAAATTTTGCCTGAAGTTAGCCAGTAGGTAGTCCTACATGTGTATAGGGATCAATAGCGGGCACAGTAATAGAACAAATAGAATTTAGACATCAAACATACCCCTAGTGATATGGTATTTGAAAATCATCTTCAGCCTAAATTCGTCCCTGGACACGAAATGAATGCTAGAACAAACGAAATATTATGCCTGAAGTTAGCCAATATACCATACTTCATGTTAATTAGATTGAAATGCGGGCACAAGGCTAGAAGAAATCATAAAGTGAACTGCAGTCTTATCTTAAAGAAATTTTCTGTGAAAATAGTTTCTCACAGTTAAAAAAAATGTGGACACCAAAGTATTCAGAGAACAAACGAAAAATTTTGCCTGACGTTAGCTAGTAGGTAGTCCTACATGTGTATAGGGATCAATAGCGGGCACAGTAATAGAACAAATAGAATTTAGACATCAAACATACCCCTAGTGATATGGTATTTGAAAATCATCTTCAGCTTAAATACGTCCCTGGACACGAAATGAATGCTAGAACAAACGAAATATTCTGCCTGAAGTTAGCCAATAGACCATACTTCACGTTTATTAAATTGAAATGTGATCACAAGGCTAGAACAAATCATAAAGTGAATTACAGTCTTTTCTTAAAGAAATTTTCTATGAAAATAGTTAGTCACAGTAAAAAAATTCTGGACACGAAAATATTCATAGAACAAACAAAAAATTTTGCCTGACGTTAGCCAGTAGGTAGTCCTACATGTGTATGAGGATCAATAGCGGGCACATTGCTAGAACAAAGAGAATTTAGACGTTAGTGTTTGAAAATCATCTTCAGCCTAAATACGTCCCTGGACACGAAACGAATGCTAGAACAAACGAAATATTCTGCCTGAAGTAAGCCAATAGACCATACTTCATGTTTGTTAGATTGAAATGCGGGCACAAGGCTAGAACAAATTTTAAAGTGAACTGCAGTCTTTTCTTAAAGAAATTTTCTATGAAAATAGTTAGTCACAGTTAAAAAATTCTGGACACGAAAATGTTCATAGAACAAACGAAAAATTTTGCCTGACGTTAGCCAGTAGGTAGTCCTACATGTGTATGAGGATCAATAGCGGGCACAATGCTAGAACAAATAGAATTTAGACATCAAACCTACCCCTACTGATATGGTATTTGAAAATCATCTTCAGCCTAAATACGTCCCTGGACACGAAGCGAATGCTAGAACAAACGAAATATTCTGCCTGAAGTTAGCCAATAGACCATACTTCATGTTTATTAGATTCAAATGCGGGCACAAGGCTAGAACAAATGATAAAGTGAACTACCTTATAGAAATTTTCTATGAAACCGTGTATCTCAGTTTAAAAAATTCTGGTCATAAAATTATTCATAGAACAAACGAAATATTCTGGCTCACGTTAGCCAACAGACCATTCGTCATGGTTATTAGATTTAAATGTGGGCACAAGGCAAGAACAAATGATAAAGTGAACTACAGTCCTACCTTAAAGAAATTTTCTATGAAAATAGTTTGTCACAGTAAAAAAATTCTGGACACGAAAAGATTCATAGAACAAACGAAAAATTTTGCCTAACGTTAGCCAGTAGGTAGTCCTACATGTGTATGAGGATCAATAGCGGGCACAATGCTAGAACAAATAGAATTTAGACATCAAACTTACCCCTACTGATATGGTATTTGAAAATCATCTTCAGTCTAAATACGTCCCTGGACACAAAACGAATGCTAGAACAAACGAAATATTCTGCCTGAAGTTAGCCAATATACCATACTTCATGTTAATTAGATTGAAATGCGGGCACAAGGCTAGAAGAAATCATAAAGTGAACTGCAGTCTTATCTTAAAGAAATTTTCTGTGAAAATAGTTTCTCACAGTAAAAAAAATCTGGACACCAAAGTATTCACAGAACAAACGAAAAATTTTGCCTGAAGTTAGCCAGTAGGTAGTCCTACATGTGTATAGGGATCAATAGCGGGCACAGTAATAGAACAAATAGAATTTAGACATCAAACTTACCCCAAGTGATATGGTATTTGAAAATCATCTTCAGCCTAAATACGTCCCTGGACACGAAATGAATGCTAGAACAAACGATATATTCTGGCATTCGTTAACCAATAGACCATTCTTCATGGTTATTAGATTCAAATGCGGGCACAAGGCTAGAACAAATCATAAAGTGAACTGCAGTCTTATCTTAAAGAAATTTTCTATGAAAATAGTTTCTCACAGTAAAAAAAATCTGGACACCAAATTATTCACAGAACAAACGAAAAAGTTTGCCTGACGTTAGCCAGTAGGTAGTCCTACATGTGTATGAGGATCAATAGCGGGCACAATGCTAGAACAAATAGAATTTAGACATCAAACTTATCCCTACTGATATGGTATTTGAAAATCATCTTCAGCCTATATAAGTCCCTGGACACGAAACGAATGCTAGAACAAACAAAATATTCCGCCTGAAGTTAGCCAATAGACCATACTTTATGTTTATTAGATTGAAATGCGGGCACAAGGCTAGAACAAATGATAAAGTGAACTACAGTCCTACCTTATAGAATTTTTTTATGAAAATAGTTTCTCACAGTAAAAAAATTCTGGATACGAATATATTCATAGAACAAACGAAAAATTTTGCTTAACGTTAGCCAGTAGGTAATCCTATATGAGTATGAGGATCAATAGCGGGCACAATGCTATAAGAAATAGAATTTAGACATCAAACTTACCCCTTCTGATATGGTGTTTAAAAATCATCTTCAGCCTAAATACGTCCCTGGACACGAAACGAATGCTAGAACAAACGAAATATTCTGCCTAAAGTAAGCCAATAGACCATCCTTCATGGTTATTAGGTTCAAATGCGGGCACAAGGCTAGAACAAATCATAAAGTTAACTGCAGTCTTATCTTAAAGAAATTTTCTATGAAAATAGTTTCTCACAGTTAAAAAAAATGTGGACACCAAAGTATTCAGAGAACAAACGAAAAATTTTGCCTGACGTTAGCTAGTAGGTAGTTCTACATGTGTATAGGGATCAATAGCGGGCACAGTAAAAGAACAAATAGAATTAAGACATCAAACTTACCCCTAGTGATATGGTATTCGAAAATCATCTTCAGCCTAAATACGTCCCTGGACACGAAATGAATGCTAGAACAAACGAAATATTCTGCCTGATGTTAGGCAATAGACCCTACTTCATGTTTATTAGATTGAAATGCGGGCACAAGGCTAGAACAAACCATAAAGTGAACTTAAGTCTCACCTTAAAGAAATTTTCTATGAAAATAGTTTCTCACAGTAAAAAATATCTGGACACGAATATATTCACAGAACAAACGAAAAATTTTGCCTGACGTTAGCCAGTAGGTAGTCCTACATGTGTATGAGGATCAATAGCGGGCACTATGCTAGAACAAATAGAATCTAGACATCGAACTTACCCCTACTGATATGGTGTTTGAAAATCATCTTCAGCCTAAATACGTCCCTGGACACGAAACGAATGCTAGAACAAACGAAATATTCTGCCTAAAGTAAGCCAATAGACCATACTTCATGTTTGTTAGATTGAAATGCGGGCACAAGGCGAGAACAAATCATAAAGTGAACTGCAGTCTTTTCTTAAAGAAATTTTCTATGAAAATAGTTAGTCACAGTTAAAAAATTCTGGACACGAAAATAATCATAGAACAAACGAAAAATTTTGCCTGACGTTAGCCAGTAGGTAGTCCTACATGTGTATGAGGATCAATAGCGGGCACAATGCTAGAACAAATAGAATTTAGACATCAAACTTACCCCTAGTGATATGGTATTTGAAAATCATCTTCAGCCTAAATACGTCCCTGGACACGAAATGAATGCTAGAACAAACGATATATTCTGGCATTCGTTAACCAATAGACCATTCTTCATGGTTATTAGATTCAAATGCGGGCACAAGGCTAGAACAAATCATAAAGTGAACTGCAGTCTTATCTTAAAGAAATTTTCTATGAAAATAGTTTCTCACAGTAAAAAAAAATCTGGACACCAAAGTATTTACAGAACAAACGAAAAAGTTTGCCTGACGTTAGCCAGTAGGTAGTCATACATGTGTATGAGGATTAATAGCGGGCACAATGCTAGAACAAATCAAAAAGTGAACTTCAGTCTCACCTTATAGAAATTTTCTATGAAAATAGTTTCTCACAGTAAAAAAATTCTGGATACGAATATATTCATAGAACAGACGAAAAATTTTGCTTGACGTTAGCCAGTAAGTAATCCTATATGTGTATGAGGATCAATAGTGGGCACAATGCTAGAACAAATAGAATTTAGACATCAAACTTACCCCTTCTGATATGGTGTTTAAAAATCATCTTCAGCCTAAATACGTCCCTGGACACGAAACGAATGCTAGAACAAACGAAATATTCTGGCTTTCGTTAGCCAGTAGACCATCCTTCATGGTTATTAGGTTCAAATGCGGGCACAAGGCTAGAACAAATCATAAAGTTAACTGCAGTCTTATCTTAAAGAAATTTTCTATGAAAATAGTTTCTCACAGTTAAAAAAAATGTGGACACCAAAGTATTCACAGAACAAAAGAAAAATTTTGCCTGACGTTAGCCAGTAGGTAGTTCTACATGTGTATAGGGATCAATAGCGGGCACAGTAATAGAACAAATAGAATTAAGACATCAAACTTACCCCTAGTGATATGGTATTCGAAAATCATCTTCAGCCTAAATACGTCCCTGGACATAAAATTAATGCTAGAACAAACAAAATATTCTGCCTGATTTTAGGCAATAGACCCTACTTCATGTTAATTAGATTGAAATGCGGGCACAAGGCTAGAAGAAATCATAAAGTGAACTGCAGTCTTATCTTAAAGAAATTTTCTGTGAAAATAGTTTCTCGCAGTAAAAAAATCTGGACACCAAAGTATTCACAGAACAAACGAAAAATTTTGCCTGAAGTTAGCCAGTAGGTAGTCCTACATGTGTATAGGGATCAATAGCGGGCACAGTTATAGAACAAATAGAATTTAGACATCAAACATACCCCTAGTGATATGGTATTTGAAAATCATCTTCAGCCTAAATTCGTCCCTGGACACGAAATGAATGCTAGAACAAACGAAATATTATGCCTGAAGTTAGCCAATATACCATACTTCATGTTAATTAGATTGAAATGCGGGCACAAGGCTAGAAGAAATCATAAAGTGAACTGCAGTCTTATCTTAA
The DNA here is from genome assembly GCA_958295455.1 of Coleophora deauratella. Taxonomy (NCBI): domain Eukaryota; kingdom Metazoa; phylum Arthropoda; class Insecta; order Lepidoptera; family Coleophoridae; genus Coleophora; species Coleophora deauratella. Next base: position 17,353,747 of record OY282397.1, on the reverse strand, counting down.
AGAAATTTTCTGTGAAAATAGTTTCTCACAGTTAAAAAAAATGTGGACACCAAAGTATTCAGAGAACAAACGAAAAATTTTGCCTGACGTTAGCTAGTAGGTAGTTCTACATGTGTCTAAATTCGTCCCTGGACACGAAATGAATGCTAGAACAAACGAAATATTATGCCTGAAGTTAGCCAATATACCATACTTTATGTTTATTAGATTGAAATGCGGGCACAAGGCTAGAACAAATGATAAAGTGAACTACAGTCCTACCTTATAGAATTTTTTTATGAAAATAGTTTCTCACAGTAAAAAAATTCTGGATACGAATATATTCATAGAACAAACGAAAAATTTTGCTTAACGTTAGCCAGTAGGTAATCCTATATGAGTATGAGGATCAATAGCGGGCACAATGCTATAAGAAATAGAATTTAGACATCAAACTTACCCCTTCTGATATGGTGTTTAAAAATCATCTTCAGCCTAAATACGTCCCTGGACACGAAACGAATGCTAGAACAAACGAAATATTCTGCCTAAAGTAAGCCAATAGACCATCCTTCATGGTTATTAGGTTCAAATGCGGGCACAAGGCTAGAACAAATCATAAAGTTAACTGCAGTCTTATCTTAAAGAAATTTTCTATGAAAATAGTTTCTCACAGTTAAAAAAAATGTGGACACCAAAGTATTCAGAGAACAAACGAAAAATTTTGCCTGACGTTAGCTAGTAGGTAGTTCTACATGTGTATAGGGATCAATAGCGGGCACAGTAAAAGAACAAATAGAATTTAGACATCAAACTTACCCCTAGTGATATGGTATTCGAAAATCATCTTCAGCCTAAATACGTCCCTGGACACGAAATGAATGCTAGAACAAACGAAATATTCTGCCTGATGTTAGGCAATAGACCCTACTTCATGTTTATTAGATTGAAATGCGGGCACAAGGCTAGAACAAATCATAAAGTGAACTGCAGTCTTTTCTTAAAGAAATTTTCTATGAAAATAGTTAGTCACAGTTAAAAAATTCTGGACACGAAAATAATCATAGAACAAACGAAAAATTTTGCCTGACGTTAGCCAGTAGGTAGTCCTACATGTGTATGAGGATCAATAGCGGGCACAATGCTAGAACAAATCAAAAAGTGAACTTCAGTCTCACCTTATAGAAATTTTCTATGAAAATAGTTTCTCACAGTAAAAAAATTCTGGATACGAATATATTCATAGAACAGACGAAAAATTTTGCTTGACGTTAGCCAGTAGGTAATCCTATATGTGTATGAGGATCAATAGTGGGCACAATGCTAGAACAAATAGAATTTAGACATCAAACTTACCCCTTCTGATATGGTGTTTAAAAATCATCTTCAGCCTAAATACGTCCCTGGACACGAAACGAATGCTAGAACAAACGAAATATTCTGGCTTTCGTTAGCCAATAGACCATCCTTCATGGTTATTAGGTTCAAATGCGGGCACAAGGCTAGAACAAATCATAAAGTTAACTGCAGTCTTATCTTAAAGAAATTTTCTGTGAAAATAGTTTCTCACAGTAAAAAAATTCTGGACACCAAAGTATTCACAGAACAAACGAAAAATTTTGCCTGAAGTTAGCCAGTAGGTAGTCCTACATGTGTATAGGGATCAATAGCGGGCACAGTAATAGAACAAATAGAATTTAGACATCAAACATACCCCTAGTGATATGGTATTTGAAAATCATCTTCAGCCTAAATTCGTCCCTGGACACGAAATGAATGCTAGAACAAACGAAATATTATGCCTGAAGTTAGCCAATATACCATACTTCATGTTAATTAGATTGAAATGCGGGCACAAGGCTAGAAGAAATCATAAAGTGAACTGCAGTCTTATCTTAAAGAAATTTTCTGTGAAAATAGTTTCTCACAGTAAAAAAATTCTGGACACGGAAATATTCATAGAACAAACGAAAAAGTTTGCCTGGCGTTAGCCAGTAGGTAGTCCTACATGTGTATGAGGATCAATAGCGGGCACAATGCTAGAACAAATAAAATTTAGACATCAAACTTACCCCTACTGATATGGTATTTGAAAATCATCTTCAGCCTAAATACGTCCCTGGACACAAAACGAATGCTAGAACAAACGAAATATTCCGCCTGAAGTTAGCCAATATACCATACTTCATGTTAATTAGATTGAAATGCGGGCACAAGGCTAGAAGAAATCATAAAGTGAACTGCAGTCTTATCTTAAAGAAATTTTCTGTGAAAATAGTTTCTCACAGTAAAAAAAATCTGGACACCAAAGTATTCACAGAACAAACGAAAAATTTTGCCTGAAGTTAGCCAGTAGGTAGTCCTACATGTGTATAGGGATCAATAGCGGGCACAGTAATAGAACAAATAGAATTTAGACATCAAACATACCCCTAGTGATATGGTATTTGAAAATCATCTTCAGCCTAAATTCGTCCCTGGACACGAAATGAACGCTAGAACAAACGAAATATTATGCCTGAAGTTAGCCAATATACCATACTTCATGTTTATTAGATTGAAATGCGGGAACAAGGCTAGAACAAATCATAAAGTGAACTTCAGTCTTACCTTAAAGAAACTTTCTATGAAAATAGTTTCTCTCAGTAAAAAAATTCTGGACACGAATATATTCATAAAACAAACGAAAAATTTTGCCTGACGTTAGCCAGTAGGTAGTCCTACATGTTTATGTGGTTCAATAGCGGGCACAATGCTAGAACAAATAGAATTTAGACATCAAACTTACCCCTACTGATATGGTATTTAAAAATCATCTTCAGCCTAAATACGTCCCTGAACACGAAACGAATGCTAGAACAAACGAAATATTCTGGCTTTCGTTAGCCACTAGACCATCCTTCATGGTTATTAGGTTCAAATGCGGGCACAAGGCTAGAACAAATGATAAAGTGAACTAAAGTCCTACTTTATAGAAATTTTTAATGAAAATAGTTAGTCACAGTAAAAAAATTCTGGACACGAAAATATTCATAGAACAAACGAAAAAGTTTGCCTGACGTTAGCCAGTAGGTAGTCCTACATGTGTACGAGGATCAATAGCGGGCACAATGCTTGAATAAATAGAATTTAGACATCAAACTTATCCCTACTGATATGGTATTTGAAAATCATCTTCAGCCTAAATACGTCCCTGGACACGAAACGAATGCTAGAACAAACGAAATATTCCGCCTGAAGTTAGCCAGTAGACCATACTTCATGGTTATTAGGTTCAAATGCGGGCACAAGGCTAAAACAAATGATAAAGTGAACTACAGTCCTACCTTATAGAAATTTTCAATGAAAATAGTTAGTCACAGTAAAAAAATTCTGGACACGAAAATATTCATAGAACAAACAAAAAAGTTTGCCTGACGTTAGCCAGTAGGTAGTCCTACATGTGTATGAGGTTCAATAGCGGGCACAACGCTAGAACAAATAGAATTTAGACATCAAACTTACCCCTAGTGATATGGTATTTGAAAATCATCTTCAGCCTAAATACGTCCCTGGACACGAAATGAATGCTAGAACAAACGAAATATTCTGCCTGAAGTTAGGGAATAGACCCTACTTCATGTTTATTAGATTGAAATGCGGGCACAAGGCTAGAACAAATCATAAACTGAACTTCAGTCTCACCTTAAAGAAATTTTCTATGAAAATAGTTTCTCACAGTAAAAAATATCTGGACACGAATATATTCATAGAACAAACGAAAAATTTTGCCTGACGTTAGCCAGTAGGTAGTCCTACATGTGTATGAGGATCAATAGCGGGCACTATGCTACAACAAATTGAATCTAGACATCGAACTTACCCCAACTGATATGGTATTTAAAAATCATCTTCAGCCTATATAAGTCCCTGGACAAGAAACGAATGCTAGAACAAACGAAATATTCCGCCAGAAGTTAGCCAATAGACCATACTTCATGTTTATTAGATTGAAATGCGGGCTCAATGCTAGAACAAATCAAAAAAGGAACTTCAGTCTCACCTTAAAGAAATTTTCTATGAAAATAGTTTCTCACAGTAAAAAAATTCTGGATACGAATATATTCATAGAACAAACGAAAAATTTTGCTTGACGTTAGCCAGTAGGTAGTCCTACATGTGTATGAGGATCAGTAGCGGGAACAATGCTAGAACAAATAGAATTTAGACATCAAATATTACCCCTACTGAAATGGTATTTAAAAATCATCTTCAGCCTAAATACGTCCCTGGACACGAAACGAATGCTAGAACAAACGAAATATTTTGGCTTTCGTTAGCCAATAGACCATCCTTCATGGTTATTAGGTTCAGATGCGGGCACAAGGCTACAACAAATGATAAAGTGAACTACAGTCCTACTTTATAGAAATTTTCAATGAAAATAGTTAGTCACAGTAAAAAAATTCTGGACACGAATATATTCATAGAACAAACGAAAAAGTTTGCCTGACGTTAGCCAGTTGGTAGTTCTACATGTGTATGAGGATCAATAGCGGGCACAATGCTAGAACAAATAGAATTTAGACATCAAATTTATCCCTACTGATATGGTATTTGAAAATCATCTTCAGCCTAAATACGTCCCTGGACACGAAACGAATGCTAGAACAAACGAAATATTCCGCCTGAAGTTAGCCAATAGACCATACTTCCTGTTTATTAGATTGAAATGCGGGCACAAGGCTAGAACAAATCAAAAAGTGAACTTCAGTCTCACCTTAAAGAAATTTTCTATGAATATAGTTTCTCACAGTAAAAAAATTCTGGATACGAATATATTCATAGAACAAACGAAAAATTTTGCTTGTCGTTAGCCAGTAGGTATTCCTCCATGTGTATGAGGATCAATAGCGGGCACAATGCTAGAACAAATAGAATTTAGACATCAAACTTACCCCTAGTGATATGGTATTTGAAAATCATCTTCAGCTTAAATGCCCTGGACACGAAATGAATGCTAGAACAAACGAAATATTCTGCCTGAAGTTAGGCAATAGACCCTACTTCATTTTTATTAGATTGAAATGCGGGCACAAGGCTAGAACAAATCATAAAGTGAACTTCAGTCTCACCTTAAAGAAATTTTCTATGAAAATAGTTTCTCACAGTAAAAAATATCTGGACACGAATATATTCATAGAACAAACGAAAAATTTTGCTTGACGTTAGCCAGTAGGTAGTCGTACATGTGTATGAGGATCAATAGCGGGCACTATGCTAGAATAATTAGAATCTAGACATCGAACTTACCCCTACTGATATGGTATTTAAAAATCATCTTCAGCCTATATAAGTCCCTGGACACGAAACGAATGCTAGAACAAACGAAATATTCCGCCAGAAGTTAGCCAATAGACCATACTTCATGTTTATTAGATTGAAATGCGGGCACAATGCTAGAACAAATCAAAAAGTGAACTTCAGTCTCACCTTAAAGAAATTTTCTATGAAAATAGTTTCTCACAGTAAAAAATTTCTGGATACGAATATATTCATAGAACAAACGAAAAATTTTGCTTGACGTTAGCCAGTAGGTAGTCCTACATGTGTATGAGGATCAATAGCGGGAACAATGCTAGAACAAATAGAATTTAGACATCAAATATTACCCCTACTGAAATGGTATTTAAAAATCATCTTCAGCCTAAATACGTCCCTGGACACGAAACGAATGCTAGAACAAACGAAATATTTTGGCTTTCGTTAGCCAATAGACCATCCTTCATGGTTATTAGGTTCAGATGCGGGCACAAGGCTACAACAAATGATAAAGTGAACTACAGTCCTACTTTATAGAAATTTTCAATGAAAATAGTTAGTCACAGTAAAAAAATTCAGGACACGAATATATTCATAGAACAAACGAAAAAGTTTGCCTGACGTTAGCCAGTTGGTAGTTCTACATGTGTATGAGGATCAATAGCGGGCACAATGCTAGAACAAATAGAATTTAGACATCAAATTTATCCCTACTGATATGGTATTTGAAAATCATCTTCAGCCTAAATACGTCCCTGGACACGAAACGAATGCTAGAACAAACGAAATATTCCGCCTGAAGTTAGCCAATAGACCATACTTCCTGTTTATTAGATTGAAATGCGGGCACAAGGCTAGAACAAATCAAAAAGTGAACTTCAGTCTCACCTTAAAGAATTTTTTTATGAATATAGTTTCTCACAGTAAAAAAATTCTGGATACGAATATATTCATAGAACAAACGAAAAATTTTGCTTGACGTTAGCCAGTAGGTAGTCCTCCATGTGTATGAGGATCAATAGCGGGCACAATGCTAGAACAAATAGAATTTAGACATCAAACTTACCCCTACTGATATGATATTTAAAAAACATCTTCAGCCAAAATACGTCCCTGGACACGAAATGAATGCTAGAACAAACGAAATATTCTGGCTTTCGTTAGCCAATAGACCATCCTTCATGGTTATTAGGTTCAAATGCGGGCACAAGGCTAAAACAAATGATAAAGTGAACTACAGTCTTACCTTATAGAAATTTTCTATGAAAATAGTTAGTCACAGTAAAAAAAATCTGGACACAAAAATATTCATAGAACAAACGAAAAAGTTTGCCTGACGTTAGCCAGTAGGTAGTCCTACATGTGTACGAGGATCAATAGCGGGCACAATGCTAGAATAAATAGAATTTAGACATCAAACTTATCCCTACTGATATGGTATTTGAAAATCATCTTCAGCCTAAATACGTCCCTGGACACGAAATGAATGCTAGAACAAACGAAATATTCTGCCTGAAGTTAGGCAATAGACCCTACTTCATGTTTATTAGATTGAAATGCGGGCACAAGGCTAGAACAAATCATAAAGTGAACTTCAGTCTCACCTTAAAGAAATTTTCTATGAAAATAGTTTCTCACAGTAAAAAATATCTGGACACGAATATATTCATAGAACAAACGAAAAATTTTGCCTGACGTTAGCCAGTAGGTAGTCCTACATGTGTATCATGATGAATAGCGGGCACTATGCTAGAATAAATAGAATCTAGACATCGAACTTACCCCTACTGATATGGTATTTAAAAATCATCTTCAGCCTATATAAGTCCCTGGACACGAAACGAATACTAGAACAAACGAAATATTCCGCCAGAAGTTAGCCAATAGACCATACTTCATGTTTATTAGATTGAAATGCGGGCACAGTGCTAGAACAAATCAAAAAGTGAACTTCAGTCTCACCTTAAAGAAATTTTCTATGAAAATAGTTTCTCACAGTAAAAAAATTCTGGATACGAATATATTCATAGAACAAACGAACAATTTTGCTTGACGTTAGCCAGTAGGTAGTCCTACATGTGTATGAGGATCAATAGCGGGCACAATGCTAGAACAAACAGAATTTAGACATCAAACTTACCCCTACTGATATGGTATTTAAAAATCATCTTCAGCCCAAATACGTCCCTGGACACGAAACGAATGCTAGAACAAACGAAATATTCTGGCTTTCGTTAGCCAATAGAACATCCTTCATGGTTATTAGGTTCAAATGCGGGCACAAGGCTAGAACAAATGATAAAGTGAACTACAGTCCTACCTTATCGAAATTTTCTATGAAAATAGTTAGTCACAGTAAAACAATTCTGGACACGAAAATATTCATAGAACAAACAAAAAAGTTTGCCTGACGTTAGCCAGTAGGTAGTCCTACATGTGTATGAGGATCAATAGCGGGCACAATGCTAGAACAAATAGAATTTAGACATCAAACTTATCCCTACTGATATGGTATTTGAAAATCATCTTCAGCCTAAATACGTCCCTGGACACGAAACGAATGCTAGAACAAACGAAATATTCCGCCTGAAGTTAGCCAATAGACCATACTTCCTGTTTATTAGATTTAAATGCGGGCACAAGGCTAGAACAAATCAAAAAGTGAACTTCAGTCTCACCTTAAAGAAATTTTCTATGAAAATAGTTTCTCACAGTAAAAAATATCTGGACACGAATATATTCATAGAACAAACGAAAAATTTTGCCTGGCGTTAGCCAGTAGGTAGTCCTACATGTGTATCATGATGAATAGCGGGCACTATGCTAGAATAAATAGAATCTAGACATCGAACTTACCCCTACTGATATGGTATTTAAAAATCATCTTCAGCCTATATAAGTCCCTGGACACGAAACGAATGCTAGAACAAACGAAATATTCCGCCAGAAGTTAGCCAATAGACCATACTTCATGTTTATTAGATTGAAATGCGGGCACAATGCTAGAACAAATCAGAAAGTGAACTTCAGTCTCACCTTAAAGAAATTTTCTATGAAAATAGTTTCTCACAGTAAAAAAATTCTGGATACGAATATATTCATAGAACAAACGAAAAATTTTGCTTGACGTTAGCCAGTAGGTAGTCCTACATGTGTATGAGGATCAATAGCGGGCACAATGCTAGAACAAATTGAATTTAGACATCAAACTTACCCCTACTGATATGGTATTTAAAAATCATCTTCAGCCTAAATACGTCCCTGGACACGAAACGAATGCTAGAACAAACGAAATATTCTGGCTTTCGTTAGCCAATAGACCATCCTTCATGGTTATTAGGTTCAAATGCGGGCTCAAGGCTAGAACAAATGATAAAGTGAACTACAGTCCTACCTTATAGAAATTTTCTATGAAAATAGTTAGTCACAGTAAAAAAATTCTGGACACGAAAATATTCATAGAACAAACGAAAAAGTTTGCCTGACGTTAGCCAGTAGGTAGTCCTACATGTTTATGAGGATTAATAGCGGGCACAATACTAGAACAAATAGAATTTAGACATCAAACTTACCCCTCTTGCTGTGATATTTGAAAATCGCCATCAGCCTAAATACGTCTCTGGATACGATAAGAATAGTAGAACAAAGGAAATATTCTGGTTAACGTGAGCCAATAGACCATCCTTCATGGTTTTTAGGTTCAAATGCGGGCACAAGGCTAGAACAAATGATAAATTTAACTACAGTCCTACCTTATAGAAATTTTCTATGAAAACCGTGTATCTCAGTTTATAAAATTCTGGTCATGAAATTATTCATAGAACAAACGAAATATTTTGCATGAAGTTAGCCAATAGGTAGTTCTACATGTTTTTGAAGATAAATAGCGGGCACAATGCTAGAACAAATAGAATCCGGTAGTTGACTGCTAGTCATTTGAGTTACTTTTTATCAAATGTCAAAAACGGCATTTTGTTCTAAAAGTGTTTGAAATTTTGTACGATGACGTCATTGTTCAAAATAGTAGTTTGCATACTTATTAGGTAATTTTTATAAATTAAAAATTGAAAATGCAATGAAAGTAAAAGTGAATAAGTTTTTCAATAATTTCAATTAAAGAGCTATTTAGTCAATAATATTTCGCAATTTAATTTTCATGCAGTCAACTCCCGGATTTAGACAGCAAACGCACCCCTCTTGGTGTGGTATTTGAAAATCGTCTTCAGCCTAAATACGCCACTGGACTAGAATGGAATACCAGAACAAACGAAATGTTTTGCTAATTATTTAAATCGAGCGTGGGTACAAAGTTAGGGTATTGTCCTCAGCCTATATTATTTTTTTACAACTTCGTCCTATGCATTGTTAATCTGGTGAGGAATCAATATCCTTACTTAAGCAAAGTGACATAGTTATTTTTGACGTTATGTTCAGATCCATGAACTGTTACTACGATTGATTCGTTGCTATGACCAAAATCTTAGGAGTCGACACATATGATAAGTATTTTGAGCCATATCTCCAGTGTATAGAGTTTAATTTCAATTGGCAAATGAACTGAGGGTTTTTTGTTGTTTTCTCAGAAATGCTTATTAGAACAAACAAAATTTCTTCAGAACAAATCAGAACTAACGAATATCTATCGAATGGTATACTTTTTTTTAAAAAAATCCTTTGGGGCGGGCTATGTTCACGTGAAGATAGCCGCCCCACTTTGGTATTTTTTTTCGCGGAAACTATTACTAGAACAAACGATTTTCCTTCTGAACAAATCAGAACTAACGAATGCCTATCGTTCTAGCGAAAAAAAATCAAAAAAGCTGGAATGGGGCGGCTAGCGTGAACATAGCCGCCTCCATATTAATTTTAAAAAAATCGCTATTTCGCGTGACGGAACAAACGAAATTTGGCCTGAACAAATCGGAACTAACGAAGAACTAACGATTTAAGCTAAAAAACGCGGGTTTCAAGAAATGGGGCGGCTATGTTCACGGCGGTGAAACACATCACTCTTTGCATGAAAGAAAATCCGGTAAAAAGCTGTCAATAATTCTGCCGTGCTTACGATAAGAGCAGTAAGTGTATTTATAAAAACAGTAACTCCATCCATTTCGTTATTTAATAATTATAATACAAAAATTAATAATTAAGACAGATAAAAGATAACGCAATATAAAAATAAATAATCTGAGCTACACATTTCAAAAATCGTATAATTAAAAATGTGACGAAAACTCGGAAGTGTTTTTCACAGATTTACTGCTCTTATCGTAAGCACGGCAGAATTGCAATGTGTATACAATTTGTGTAGGGAAATTCACAACTTAGAACTATGGAAAATATTGTATGACGCCGACGGTTTTATCTAAATGAGGTAAAATTATCCTCTTTTCCAATCTATTGGAATAGCCATAATATAACTGGCAATAACAGTGAGTGGTTGTTTAGATAATTTCAGTTTACATCAAAAGCCTTTTATGATATTTTTGTAACACCTGAAACCTTTAGAGCCAATTATCCGTATAGTTGTAATTATCTGTAATCCAATACATACAACAAATGGCCCAGTAATATTACTTTCTTGTCAGATTATGATACTAGAAAGTTTACTGTAGATTATATTTTCTGTGGCCATACAATGCGTGTAATAATATAGATTTTTTAAAAGTGTTAGTAAATTCTATGTAAAATTCCATTTTAATCAGGAACTTTTAGGAAATTAACTCTATTGCAAAGATATATAAACGTTTCAAAATGTGTATTTTCATGTTTTCGATTTAATTTCCTGAGATAAAATGGAACAAAACATTTTTTTGCCACTACTTATAGGTAGGTATTATTATTTTTGCACGACAATTATAAACAATGAGTTTATCCTTCTAATTATTTATACATATTGATTTGAGCGTTCACAGCCCTTTAAGCGAAGTGTTTGCTCATTTGTCCTGCTTACGGGGGTTGGTACAGTAAACACTGATTGCCGCCTGCGCGGGCGCGGGCGCGGGAGTTAAATATAGAACTCCTAACTCGGCTTCAGTCTGACACCGTACCGGATTAAACTGCGGTTTTCCTTTTGTGGATGCCACTCGCTCGGGTTGGCCTGTGTACAACAAATACAAAATATCCGAGTACTTAGCGTCAACTGAAGGGATAAATTCAATGCGGCCGATTACATTGTTTAAGTAAACAATAATATTATTATCTTTTTTTTCATGTACTATACATACTGTTTATTTTTTATATTTTCCTGTTTTGTGTCGTGCAACCAAGTATTTTAATTCTTTTATTCAACAATTAATTTTGTACCCAAGGTTTCTGCTCCCCAACAACGGCAGGTTTAGGTGCCCATTCCACGGCGGATTGGTATGTCCAACATCAGGCAACCCGCCGCCTTCACCTTGGGGGATAGACATTTAATTGTGCCACTCGATAAGAAGGAGAAGAAGGAGTTCCACCTTTTCACTGGTACCATCTTCGATAGTACACTGCTACCTACTTCGAATATAATTTGATTTCATTAACAGAACAAAGCGCTCGTTAAGATAAAGAATAAATTAAAAAGTTACACGCTTTCTTATAAGTGTGTGAGCCGTGAGCATGTGAGCGTCCCAAAAAAGAGAAGTCCCTAAATCAAATAACACAATCAACACAAACTTGTGTTGTGTAGGCCTTATCTCCTATCTCCCATCAGTGACACGACGCAGACAACATAAAACATGTTACCATGAATGCTGGCATTGTGTTGTGAATGCGGTTTGCGTCGCGTCTGGTGACGGGGCGGGCACGGGACGGGGTTGGGACGGGAATAGCGCGGGACTTGGATGTCAATGTCAAATTCCATAAAAAGAAGTATTTGAAAGAAATGGAAAACCAAATACTTAAATAACTTTTGTAGGTATTTTCATGAACTGCTTTTTTGTTGATGTACATTATCTAAGAGCGCTTGTCGGATTGACTACTTTCATATGTAGAGTCGTTTTTTTATCGTTTATTTAAAAAGTGGGAAAAAAGGCCCAAATAATAGATAGCCTGGATATGTTCGTATCCGCCATTATAAAATCATCTTGTAATAAATAACCTACAGCAAGAAAACTATCTAAAGAGCAAACGTATTTATTATTTATTGCTCTTATTTTGTGCTCCATATGCGTTGTTCTGGGCCGTTGTTTTTGATTTGAAGCAAATGAAGTTTCATATTCGTCGTATTCTAAATCTGAAAATGAATTTGACGGCTGTGAACCCCATGCCCCTGCCCGTGCCAAGGTCAAGGAGCATGCGCGAGGCCGTTGAACGGTGACTTTTTTCTTTTTTTGTTGTCTCTACTCTAGAGCAGCAGCTGCCAGTCGTCAGTGGATATTTAATGGCCAGTTTGATTTAATTAATTTGTTGTGTTGTTCTTTTTAGTAGGATCTTTTTCCTTTTTTTTAAATGAAAATAACTTGTGTAGGGTAACCCTTAATTTTTTTTTTCAAATATTTGCAAAATAGCTGTCAATAAACTACATAACTTCTGTTTTTCTTGTGTTTATTCATTTGTCAAATGCATACAAACAATTGTATCTGGGCACTATTCGTTGTTTGTTTAAGCCTCACGACAGCTTCACTGTAAAATAGGTTCCCATTCAAATCTTTTATCTTATCTGCACATGTTTGTTTCTATTTTCTTTTAAAGCGACTCATTCTCACAAGCCAACTGACCTTCCCCAACAAAAGTGGCTGGATGGAAGCCGGCGCTGTATTCTCAAAATAGAATACACCTATATGGAAGCATACCAGCTCCATTTATAGATGTTGACTGTACCATTAAAAGTAAATTTGAGTACTATAATAGGATTAAAAGTGTATTAATCTTTTTAACGTCATCGAAATCGTTAAATCGCCTTTTAAAATAGATTCTTTTGGTGGATTTTTACAATACTTGTTGTATCAGAGTGTAATCTTGTAAATAATGTTATAAATTGATACTTAGACATCAGAGACGACATAAACTGTATTAGTTCAAGCAGTAATTTAGTTAACCGCATCACAAACAGATTACAGATGTTTAGCGTTTCTCTTTTAGCGAGAGGTGTTAATGATTTGTTTGTTTAGGTTAGATGCAGTTAATCATTCTCCGGTGAAGCTTTTTGTAGCCTGTTTGTAAAAGAGCTTCGGAGAATCAAAGTTAATAACGTACTATGTATTTAGAAACGCGCTAAGGAGTATTTATATAATGGAAGAATAAGAGTGTGGCATACGATATTCTAACAAACAAGTTAGACGACAGAAAAGGCGACAGTTCCTACTAATATTTATACTGTGGAAGAGGGAAAGTACTATGCGCCATACTTCTACACCTTTTCCTATAAAACCGTGCTGTGACATACTGCACAGACAGCATAAAGCCTAAACCATTCAAGAAATAAACTTCAGAGTTGGAACATATTTTCTTAGAGGGTGTAGTAGTCGGCACTCGGCTAACACATAGGATACTTTTTATCCGGGAAAACTTAAGGGTTCCCGTAGGAATGCTTAAAAACTCAAAACTTCCACTTCGTCTGTAGATGGCGCTATCTTAACATTTTATTTCTTTCTGGACACAATTCTGAAGTCCACGCGGACGATGACGCCACTGCGATGGGTGTAGCCCAAGGCTCATCGGTGTCGAACATCCTGTTCTCGTTGCTTCTGAATGACTTACCTCAGGCGGTGCCGGCCGGTGACGTCTTCATGTACGCCGATGACGTTGCCACCGTCGTCAGCGCGCCGAGTGTCGATGAGCTAGAGCAACGACTGAATGTCACCATGTCCCAGCTATCGCAGTGGTTCAGTTACAACGGATTGGCCCTTAATTTAAAGAAGACCCATTTCCTCCACTTCCATCTCGGAGGAAAACTACCGCGTAATCTAACATTAAGTGTAGATGGAGTACGCGTAGAACAGGTGAACACCACTACCTTCCTCGGATTTGAGATTGACCGCGGTCTCACGTGGGAATCTCACATAGCGAAGCTATGTGGGAAACTTGGTGGAGTCAGTTTTGCGCTCCGACGACTGGCTCGAGTCGTCCCGAGGGAGGTAGTGAGGTCCATCTATTTCGCCACGGCACAGTCGCTCCTGCAATACGGTGTGGATCTGTGGGGGTGCGCGGTCGACTGGGAGCGCGCCTTCCGCATGCAGAAGAAAGCCGTACGAGCGATCGTGCAGGCATCGCGTCGTTCTTCCGCGAGACCTTTATTTAAAAGCCTGGGCATCCTCACACTTCCGTCCTTACTGATCCTTCAGGTAGCTTCTTATGTCTACAGCCACCGTGAGGAGTACGTGACACCCAGGGACATACATACCCGTAACCACCGCAATATGGACAGACTCCTGCCTGTGCGGTGCAGACTCGCAAAGTCCACTAAGCTGACGCATGTGCTGGGACCGTCAGTCTACAACAAACTCCCAGCAGAAATCACTCAAGCTCCCTCGTTAGCGAGTTTCAAGACGAAACTAAAATGCTGGCTTATCGAGCACACTTTTTATAATATTCAAGAATTTTATAATTCTTAAAATTACACTGATATGTATATTTTTTTTTTTTTTTTATTGTATCTTAGTTTAATCATTCTGTTACTTTAGTAAGACATCGCGTAATTAGTATTTTATTTCAATTTATTCAATGTATTTTATTATTTTGACATTCATTCAATATGTAAATTGCATTATTTTTTATATCATTGTATTTTTAATTTTTCATTATTTTGACATTTACTGTAAATTGTATAATGTTTATTTCATTGTATTTTTATTTTATTATTTTTGACATTCATATGAAAATTGTAAAATGACGTGTAAAATTTCTTTACCAATAAAATGATTATGATTATGACGAAGTCGCGGGCGGAAGCTAGTAAAGAAATATTTTTGAAATATCCATCCCTAAAGAAACATAATGTTAAAGTTTGCGTGGAATATTGAATTTTCGATAAAGTAAATCATACAAATTACTGCAGTACAAATTAGAGGAGACATTAATGACTTACAAGAATATAGCGTTTTCATACTGTTTTATTTGTTAGATTTGTTCATTTTCAAGGAATTTAAGTAGGTATTGTATGTATGTTTGTATGTTATTATAGAATATATGGTGCATGAGTGACGTTCAGATCGAAAAGACATAAGTATATTAACAGAATGTATGGTGCATGCATGAGTGACGTTCGGATCGAAAAGACGTATTACTTTAAGGGGAAACTTACATTTACATCTATATGACATGACAGACAGTCTATATGGTCTGTGACACTGTGATATGCAATACATTAATATTCCTTGTGGCAATGTGTAGTCGATTAATGATGCGATTTCAACTTAAACTTTCACGATCGATAACAATCGTGCTATACCGTCCGGACTCCGGACCGGTCCAGTAATCCGGTATCGGATTTCTTTTCGGTTTCCGGTTCACAGTCGCGCCTCTGACCGGCAGCTGGAGGCCAAGGTCGACGACCTTGCGAAGCGGAGCGCCATCGCCATTCGCGTGTTTGCAGATATTTAGTTGGTTGCTGCATGCAATGTGCTAGAGACTGCTACGTATAGAAATTAGGTGGATTTTGGACACCACGGAATCACGGTATTCGGAATGTTAAAACACAGCTATAAGACACCTTATTCAGTTCAAAACCCCTCTACATGCGTCGACTGATTCCTCACCTTATGTATTTCTTTCTTCATTTTGTTGTTGATCTTGCAGATGTACATTAGGAGCTTCAGAAGTGCCAGTAGGAATTCAGCGTAAAAACGCTGGATCCAAAAGGTCTGTTTATTTTGAATTGAATTATAGGTTTGTATAGGACTTCTTGTAGGGAACTTTAACGTCCGAATACTTAAGCAATAAGTATAATAGCAAGCTACTTACAATATTCGTGAAGCTGACTCTTATTGACTTCTCAAATCATACGTAACGGTATTTCTACCAACCGTAATATCAAAAAACTTATTTTACTAGTACTTTTAATCATCAAAGGCTCTAAAGGACGTAATATACACTGGTGGACTAAAAAATTTACTCAAGATTTGTTCGACTTTTGAAAAAATAACTCAGTCTACAAAACTGCTAAACACTAAGAAAAAAAATACTAGAAAACCACCAAACTAAAATCATAAACAATAAACAGACAGTTTATGAGCTTTTGGTTCAGTTTATTTTGCTAGATTGAGTTAATTTTCCAAAAGTCGTGCAACAAACCTTGAGTCAATTTTTTTGTCTATGAGTATAGTTCTCGCCATCCTTTCCCCATAGACGCACGTAACATTTTTTATCAGGCTCGGCGCGTGCATCCATCTGAAACATCTGCCGTTTCGCTCCAGCAAGCAGACAGCTTTGCAACTATAAAACACGAGTCATAAAACCCATAGAAGTAAATTAGATAATTGGTGTTAGTATAGCATATTTGCTAGGTATATTACCGCAGGCTAGAAACCTTTTGTTGGCGAATACAGCTTTATTTTATATACTTTTTACTTGACTAACCAAGCGATGTCGAAGTCACTTCAGGAAGTCGTCAGCAACCCTAGCTACTGGACTTTTTGGAGTAGCTGGGTTGCCAGTGATACCGGCTTATCACGCAAAATGGACGCAATGGTCGCCTGTTTGCGGAAAACAACCCGCCCCAACTAACCTATACCTATATATTTCGGGTGTATGTATCCATTTCATTGTTATCTCCTGCAGTCAAAACGGAATCAAAACGGCTTGATTGAAGATGGTTATTCTGGCGAGATTGCAAAGTGAGAAGAAACATCGGACCCAAAAGAAACACACTCCAATTTCGACTTCGAAGAAACCGCATTTGTTTGGATTTTCGTTATGTATGTGGATCATACCATGATCATACCGTAAAGTGCTCCTCGACTGTTGGATACTCGTAGCTTCTTCAAGTCATAGTTGCATTCTTAACTTTCTCATTTTTTTACTGGAATCCAGTGTTAGTTAGGAGTACTTTGCGATCCACAACGTCGAACGCCTATAGAAAAATAATATAAGCCATGTTAGAGAAATATTTTCTCTGGATGGGAATCGAAACCACAACCCGAGGGTCAGTAATCAGGAGCGCCAACCACTTATCTATCAATCTACCTTATCATTGAACTGTCTGCATCTCTGTCTGTTTGTGTCCACGTTTAACTGTAACGCATAAAGCGATTCAATCTACGAATTTCCCACAGTCTGCTTTGTTGCGAACGGCTTTTGATTAATAGCAATATTAAAAGCGCTTTCTGTTGAATGCTGCAACAATACGATGTTTCTAAAGCATTTTTATTGTTTGTTGTTTCTTGAAATTATACAAACAGATCATGAACTTTAAGATCTCTGAGAATGATTAATAATACCTGGGACATTTTCTGTCGTAAATTTTCTATGTAACTAAGAATAACCAATCAATTTCACAAAAAAAAACAGCAATAGGTATGAAATGAATATCACAGTCTAGATATCTTGACTAATCGTACAGAGCTTCGTAATTCAAAATCCATCATCAAAGAAGATGGTATAAAGTAACAATAAAACAAACATACACTTACTCGAAAATCCGGTATATAAATAGTAATAAAAGAAAATTGAAATACGATCGAAATTATACAAATGTTTTACGACTTTTAATTTCAACGAATTGACGGTCCTAAACCGAAAGCACATTAAAATATTCGCTGGTACCGTTTCAGACATGGTTTAAAGTACTGAATAAAACCAAGCCGACCGAACATGTGCATAACATTTTTAGCAGTCGAAGTCATTGCACTCACAAAATGGGTCTCATTTTAACTAAATATAGGTACTTCCAAAAAAATTGATTCAGTGAAAACATTTGCATTTTTGTTTGCTGTTGAAAATAATTAGTGTTCTCGTGTACCCTGCGCAAACGCAGAACAGTGATGTACTAAACGAAAGGCAACGATTTTATAAGATTTGCACAGTTTTTTTTTATAAGTTTTTAAGGCCGGCAACGCACTTGTGACTCCTCTGGTGTTGCGGGTGTCTATGGGCGGCGGTAATCGCTTACCATCAGGTGATCCGTCTGCTCGTTTGCCACCTCTGCCATAAAAAAAAAAAAAAAAAAAAAAAAAAAAAAAAGTACCTTTGATTGACTTGGATGATTATGTATAGTGACGTTTTAAAGAAGATTTTAGGATTTAAATTAGTTAATTTGTTTCGTATTCTAATAACTTAAATTACTGAAACAATTGTCCTAAGTCGTATAAGAGTTTTCAATAAGTAATTTTTTTTCCGCGCATGTCTACTGTATGCCTTAATCGTCACCGAAAACGATAAGCCTTTATACCTACATTTTGTATTTATTAGCGATAGGAGATGAAACTAAATAAGTGTGAAATTTTGTAGTACTTACATCGAAACCTGTCCCTTACATCGAGTACCCGCTTTGTTGATTCTTATCAAGTACTATGGTAATGTTAAAGTCCTGGTTATTTCACCATCGTTAGAAGCTATGAAATAATTAATTAAATTCTATATATCTTGTGTTTTCGTTCATTCTTAATTGACTTAATTCCAATATAAATTAAATTTTCGCCTTTCGAAATACGTCGCATCCCCTGCGTAAACGCAGATTTCAGTGCAACTGCAGTGGCGCCAACGGCGGCGGTTGATCGAAATCCGCGCGTGATTCATACTTCATTCAGTGCAACAGAAACAGTTAGCTACAACGGAACCCGCCGCGGCTATTCTTCTGTTATAAGCTGTAACACTTAATTTTGTTATCTGTTGGTCAAATACATTTCAGTATGCGCTTCTGTATTCTTTACTACTAATCAAGAACAATACCAAATCATTCTTTATGTTGGAAATTTTTATTTTATTAAAATTTTAAGTGCCTTTTGCCTCACATGACGGTAGGTTACAGTAAACCGAGGATGTACCTACAAGCTCAAATAGAGCCTGTCTGCTCTCGCACTGAATATTCATAAAATATATTACTCAGCAGAGAACAGACACGAGCAAAAATATGCACTGAGTGGTCGAGTTCAGTTGAACCAAAGCTGATATAAAAAGCGGGAATAACTGTTGTACAGTGAGACAGATGAAGTGTTAAAAGGTGCTGAAAGTAAATATTATTGGACAAGAATTAATGCAGAGCTGAATCTCGACTACGGATTGTGAATAAGGAGTGCGTTTTAGTCGTTTAGTTTACTTTTGAAATACAGAATTTTACTTAATTTATGTTTCAATGAATTCTATTGTATAATCATGCACGTATGAAAATTTTATGTTAGTTTCAAATAAGTACCAACTATTTTTATTTTGGTTTTTAAATGAAATTCATTTATACATATAAAGTAAAACTATAAGGTATAACTAATTATTATTTTTTTTTTTTTTTTTTTTTGAATGGCAGAGGTGGCAAACGAGCAGACGGATCACCTGATGGTAAGCGATTACCGCCGCCCATAGACACCCGCAACACCAGAGGAGTCACAAGTGCGTTGCCGGCCTTAATAAGCTCATTACTGTGAAATGTATACGAAAAAGTCTTACTTAATTTATAATTTAGGATGGGAATAAATGGCTTTATTATTATTATTATATTTGGTCGTTGACTCACAAGTATGCGCTCGGCTATCATCAAACAGAGCTTTGTAAAGCCTAATTAAGCTACCAAGATGATTGAGCCATAAATACGTTCCCACACCACTATACTGCCCTCATAAGAAAAAAGACCGCAAAGTGTACGGAAACTGCGTGAAGCAACGCTTGCGTTGTGTTTCGGCGAGTGAGTGAGGGTCCCCCATCCCCCCATCCCATTTCAAAGGCCGGCAACGCACTCGTGACTCCTCTGGTGTTGCGGGTGTCTATGGGCGGCGGTAATCGCTTACCATCAGGTGATACGTCTGCTCGTTTGCCACCTATCACATAAAAAAAACTCCATTTACTTCGCGGCCTTGTTTCTTATGAGGGCAGTATATCATTCATATAATAACAGTCTTATAATTTTCGAAGAAAAAATCCAAACCACAAACACTACAAATGATGGCACCGTTCACGGCAAATCCCGTTGCTGTATTCCGAGATAACCGGTTCGGAACCGGTCAAAGTTTACCAACAACAGATGATTTGGGTTCGGGCTACCGTTTGAGAGGCGCCCGCGCCGTAGTTGTTTACCTGCCATCATATGATGGTCCCTAATTAAGGAGTCGTGATCCATTAGTTAAACGTTCTTTAACAGATAATTAGGGAGACTTAATTGAGATCGAGGTTTTGGGTGAAGGTGGTATTTTTTAAGAGTTTTTTGTTTCAGTTAACAATTCGATCACTGTAAAAGATATTTTTCCTCAGTGCCCCGTTTGCTTTAGTCCAACCAACAATTCATATTATCTTAGATATTCTACAATACAGGGTATCCTGGTGTGGAAGACGGATACTTGAGTCTTTGATTATTTATTTACTGACAGTAAATAATCAAAGACTTGAGTCATGTACATTTCATTTCTTTTTAGTTTTTAAAAAAGAAAGTAAGAGCACTGATTAAAAATATTTAAAAAATGCATCACCATACTTGTAGTTGTTCTATCCGAATAGCCAAGCATAAGATAAATTTTTTTTTGATCTGATCTATTAAAAAATTCAATGGGATGAAAAACCCCACTTTTGGTTAATTTTTAATATACTGGGCAGACCGGCTCACGCTCTCCATTGTTCGTTTGGATGTACTTATCGTATATTTATTGGCTGCACTGCAGGGTTATTGGCGCAAGCAAACCACGATAAAGTTTTGTGTGTAAATGAAGGCTGTAGGGTATATAAAAATAATAACCATTCATAGAGTTATAATAATAATATCCGGGACAAATCACACACGGTCATCTGGCCCCAAACTAGGATTCCCTGTATCTTGGGAACCAGAGACTGATATACATACACATATACATTTAAATACATACATACGAGTATATAGATATTATACACCCAGACTCAGAGAAAATATTTCTCCTCATCACAGAAAAGTTTACCCTGTGTGGGGATCGAACCCACGACTCTCGGGTCAGAGGTCAGGATCGCTAACCACTTAGCCACCGAGTCAGGCATTATATGGCCCTTACCTAGGATTGTCGATGATAGGTAACCAACTGTTACTGTTAAACATATAAAAACAGAGCAGATTCTCACAAGAAGATGGAAATTGAACACGTCATGGGTCAACGTGTAGATCAAATGAGGTACAAATTACTTATACTAAGAGAATGTTTGTATGTTAATTGGATGATTTGTTCATTTCATGAAGCCCACAGGCCATTGTTAACCCTTCGAATGCCTTGCCTTATCGTTATAACACAAATCACAACAATGCATTCCGGCCTCGGTGCGTAGACCTTTGAACTTGAAGTCCTGCTGATACCAAATAGATACAACATAACTGAGAAAGTACGATAAGCTATTCTATTGTTCTTGAATGATCACGATTTTTTCTTGGATTTATAAAAAAAAGAGGATAAAGGAACCGAGATTTTAACTATTTATTAATTGTTTTTTTTTTTTCATCTAGGTAGCTGAATTTTAAAAACAGCTATGTAAGTTTTGCATGCTCTATTTTGCCACGAAACGAAATAGTCTCAACTATTGAGTAATTAAATTAACTTTATCCGTGGATATCGCGATGGACTCCCGCCGAGGTACGATTCAGCCATGCATATACAGACAGCAATTAATAATGTACGATAGTCCGATAATGTGCGCGTGAGCACGAGTGCAAAAACTGCGACCGAGTACGTTGACCGCCACCCCTGGGTGTTGTGTATACGGTCTCTTTAGTGGCTGTCTATAGCTCAGACTAAAGTCTATTTCATGTCTATAGTCTAAGCCCCGGGCCCCCACAGGAGTTTTTATTGCAGCTAATCCAGTGTTTAGCTGGAAAACTGGAAGAGATTGTAAATTGTAAGTTGAATAATCGTAAAAAAACTTTTTGGGCGCTCTTAAGTCACCATTGTTACGTATAAATGTGTACAGTTTGGGTTACTTGGGAAAAGCAGGATTTTTGGTGCAATTATTAATGATATCATCAAGGTATTTGACCGTGGGAGAGCCATGCTTCGGCACGAATGGGCCGGCTCTACCGGAGTGATACCACGGCCTCACAGAAAACCGGCGTGAAGCAACGCTTGCGTTGTGTTTCGCCGAATGAGTGAGGGTACCGGAGGCCTAACCTCACCCTCCCCCCCCAATTCCCCCATCCCATTTCAAAGGTCGGCAACGCACTTGTGACTCCTATGGTGTTGCGGGGTAATCGCTTACCATCAGGTGATCCGTCTGCTCGTTTGCCACCTATGACATAAAAAAACTATCCATTGCGTCCCCAATATCAAGGCAAGTGTTGCTAATAGTATATCGCAAGACTAGGTTAAAGGCAAAGATATTTAGCAACATGTTATTGATTAGAGGCTGGATCAGTAAAGAGGGCATATCTACCTTCACTAATAAACAACAAAGTTAACAAGGTTTAACTCTCTTTTATTAAAAAAAACAATTTTAGATCAGTTTAGAGGCCTGTCTAATTTATTCTCAACATGTCATCGGAAACCACAGAATTTGATTTGACATTGTCATTTTGAATTTAAGTCAGTCGGAAAGCGCTCAATGTTCGATCGAAACTGCTCCATCATCGCTGTTAATGGATCGAAGCGCTAGAAAGTGCCTTGTTTGGCAGTGGCTATTAATAAAACCAGTCGGTTGTCGGCAGAGTTCATTATAATTTGTAACAGGTGTTGGTGAAGGACGTTTAAACGGATGTACGGAAGTATGGTGAATCAAACAGATCACTTTCAGTAGAGTTTGGTTGATCACAGTATCTCAGTGTTTCTTATAAGCTATACTCATCTATCTACAGTGTGAGTTTTTATAAAGTGCACATATGAAAGTGAGTGAAATTAGCCCGTGATTCACTATTCAGATTTAGTATGGGAAACTGAAAAACAAAATTGACAATCGGTTTTTTCAATATTTTTTCTGTATTTTCTATACCTACTTGATTCTGAGTTCATTCATTTGAATTCATTCAATTCTGATTTATTTTAATTTCAAACGCACTTTTTAACACTCTGTGTTATTAATATATTATACATCATGAGGTCATAGCGGACTATTTCAAACATTTTAGAACAAACTGTAGTTTTTTGACATTTGATAAAAGTTACTAATCTAATACGCTTTATCTCACGTAAATTATTCTTTGCGTCGCGTCGTTCCTTGAGCTGATTTGTTCGAGTCTTTATATATCTATTTTAGTTTGTAGCTTTTCTTTGTACATGAACTGCGTCTTGTCATGGAACAAATGAGTCTATTTATCTATCAATCATTTGTGAAAACTACTCCATAACTTGTAAGCAACTGTTACAGTCATTCATTATACTTATCTATCTCAGCTACAATTCGTTCACTCGTATGTATAATATCGAAAGCTGCGTAAGATACATTGCAATCTCTTTGGTGCGGTTGTGGTCGGCCGCCGCAGCCTCCACAGCCGGGTTATTGCCGCACTGCCTTAATATGTCTTACAGTTATTGGGTCATTACATTACAATTTTATCAATCAACAACGGTAGGATGTGTTAGGAACTCCTTATTACTTGAAATCATTGTCTATAATGGACTTTGTACGAATTTCTGTTTCTTCGTATCTTTGATTGGTATTAGATTTCTCTAGTATTCATAATACAAAACAGCTGATAGATTTAATATCAAACCAGCCTACAAGTAATACTTCTGTCTGACTCCAATGCGCTTTTGTCGTCTGAGACATGCTAATGCGTCGTCGTAACTTTTTTATGACGCTTTTACTGCACGATGACAAACAGTAGACTAGACTGCATCTCCAATAGCGACTGCACAGTTGTTTGTTTGTCTGTCTGACTCATCGATCAACCGCTCGCTCGGGCAGTGATAACGCACTTCCGTCATTGATTTAAACGCATATTTATCTCCGAGCTTTGTTTTCTAGATTACGAACAAACAAACAAACAACAATTAACGATGAGTTACTGATATGGTCGAATACCGCACAGCAAAGATTTAGTATTTTAGCAGTGACAATGACAATGCATGCAAAAAAAAACTTTGACTTCGTATAAGTACTAATTGTCAAAAAGTAATTTTATGGCAGGTCAAAACATATCAACTGTTTCCGCTACAAAGGTCGTAACTCCAAAATGCATAGTTCTTGCAATAGTCAAAAAACAAAAAAATACACACTAAAACAAATACAAAAAAAAAAATTCAAGGTCTTTTTTATAACAACATAAAAACAAAAAGAGAATTGTTAGAAAAAAAATATATTTTTTTGGTTTTTTGGCTATTGCCAAAACTATGCATTTTGGAGTTACGATACGACCTTTGTAGCGAAAACAGTCGATATGTTGCTGTGATTTATTATAAGTAGTAGGTTTCTTGGGGCAAGCTTTCAGATCCATTCACGAATCCCATATTAATTACTACAATATTGACCGCTTTTTAGTTACAGGTCACCTTTAGTTGTTTGTTTGTAAAACATATTGTACGAAATATGTATTTACATGAAACAATGTACAAGGGGGTTAATTCGTTCCAGCCAACCTTTAAAACGTTTATAGGTCATGACTCTAAAGTTCTTCGAAAGGTTTGTTGACAGAACGATCGCTTTTATAGTAATTCCCTTATGATAATACGACGTATTTTTTTGTTGTGTTTAGGTCTTTGTGCTTGAATTCGCAATAGATAACAAATAACATGTTAAACTCTATTCCAAACTTGATGATATGGGTGACAGCTGTCAGCTGCATACTTCTAGCGCTGCATCTTAAAAGAATATAATCGATTAACGACTTTATGAAAATACTATAAGGTATGTCCTATGGATATGTCACCCATATCATGTAATTGTAATACATACATAGGTAGACAACTGGTCGCGGTCGACTGCCAAGGTCTCATATTGGGTCAAAGCTGCCGCCTAGTCATTGTGTTGTAGCGTGATGCTGCGGATGTCCCATCTGCGTTATACCAACTACTTACTAATCTTCAATGGCATCATCTACCTATTGATGAGTCGGGCTTTTGATGGAATTGATGCAACCCCCTCCTCCAGATTCCAGATAAAGATCCCTCCTGCAGATAACATACTGTAGAGATTTTAATCTCTAAATCCGCGCATTGCAATCTTTTCAGTAAGGGACTTTTTTAAATTAAAAAATAATTCGATTGGAATTGTTGGAATAATATGTGATCGGCATTATTTGGAATCGCTGTTTGGGTAACTCGAATAACTTATACGTATACTTCATTCCAATCAAAAAAAAGCAAAACGTAAACAAACTTACTATGGAACTGACACATGTCAATGTCATCTGCATACTATGTTTGTTTACCTTTTGCTTTTTTTTGATTGGAATGAACCATAGGTATATTATTATACTATCCCAAATAATATGACGGTTAGTTGCGTTGCCTCATGTTGCACTAACAGCACGCATGGTCAAGTGTAGGGCAGTATTTTACAATTTACACTTCGACCTTCATATACATTTGTAGTAGACAGATGTGCAGGTTTCTTATTGGTACAATGAACAGATTCTGAGACCTCTGGTTAGGAGGAACGAGCCACTACCGTGGAGCCAACGACGACGCTTTCTTTTTAAATTCACATCCACTTCCTAAATTTGCACTTGATTTATTGTTGATGGACTATGTTAACAACCCATATCGTCCCCACTGCAGGGGTACGGGTTTGGGTTTACTACAGTTGGGTTTAATGAACAAGCTAACAGCTCGACTAACTTCTGCTACTCTTAATTGATAACGATATAGTCAGTGAGTCCACTGCGGCGTCTATATTCGTAATGAACTAATGACCTGACAAACACTCCTTGGACGATTGAACCCACCTCGATTCCGTTAGCCCCACCTTTATCTGGTTTTATAATCTGGGACATATTGAGTCATTAGTCATTAGGTACTCCTAATGTCTAGGTTGACTATTTGACTCTTGTTAACCGACTACTGAAGGTAGTGTTTTTTGGGTGTTTGTGTCATTTTGACTGTCTGTAGTCAAAACCAGTTATGTTATATTTAATTTAAAAGCTCCGATTCAATTGTAAATACTTATGAATAATTTATAATCCTGAAGAGGTTATAAGTTGGGGCGGACTATTTTCTTCAACCAAGCGAACATTCCCAGCCCAGCTCCTTCAGGAAGTCCAGTAGTAGTCTGGGGTTACTGACAACTTCCTGATATGATCCTAGGTCACCGCGGTGCGCGACTCTGTACGATACCACCTCCTTGCATTCCAGCAGGATATTAGCAGCATCTCCGTTAGATAATCCTGTATAACTATTTTACGACTCATCACCACCATTTCGGCAATTGCCAGTTCTATATCAGAGTCTCACCAAACCCCTCTCTTCCAGGCACCATGATGAACGGACTGAACGGCCACAGCAACGGCGAGGTGAACGGAGCCGGCGACATCATCACCCAGAACCAGCAGCGAGGCTGGTGGACCATCGGGCTGATCAACTCGCGCTACCGGTACCTCACTGCGGAGACATTCGGCTTCAAGATTAACGCCAACGGCACCAGCCTCAAGAAGAAGCAGATCTGGACGTTGGAGCCGGCTTCGGGAAACGCCAATGACAGTAAGTTGACTTTAAAGATTTAAATGAATTCAAGGAAGGAGAGGATCCGTAGCCAAAAGAAAGTGTAAATTTTAGTGTTGCGTGACTAGCACTAAGAAACCGGTACCGGATATTATCCGCATGGGGTGAGGTCGGCTTTATTAGAGAGGAACAGTGAGTGGCCATACTTTATGAAGTTCTTACTAATTTAACTGTGGCAATAGACAACTCTAGAAAGGATTGTTATTCTTGTAACCAAACTCTTTCTTAGGTTAACTAGCAAATTTGATTATGTATTTATTATTAGCAATGACAACCCTGAGCAGCTATACATATCGAGGGTTCACGGGCGACTTGTATTAAGCGACATTTTTGGAAACACAGGTAACCTTTACTTTAAAAATTTATTTCTCACAAAATACCTCACAGAAAATAACTTCTGAATAATATTTAAAATATTAAGAATATCGAGAATCTATATGATACTAAGAAGTTAAGTTTTAATGATTATTTTTCTAAGAAATATTTTTTTAAATCAGTCTCCTGAACATTTCTAAAAATGTCGCTTAATACAAGTCGCCCGTGAACCCTCGATATATGGATCAATTGTTCCTTAAAATTATTTCATCCTTAGTAAATAAACATTCGTGTCTCGTTTTCAATTAACTATCAAAATTATTACCACATGATTTGTCGCGTGTGGAGCGGCCTTTTTCATTACTAATTGGTACAAAAAACATTCCCCAACGCCATCATGCCACACTTCACACAACTTACACCCACACATAGATACTACAAGTACATACACGCACCATATGGTGACGGGAACCCGGTGCAGTGTAGACAGAGCCCTTAATTTGGCTGTCAATGTCAAGCCGTCTGGTCTGGGGCCATTAAAAAAGATAGTAGAGGAATTCGGAGGACCGCTAGAAGTTTTTGAAAATCTTAACAAGGCTTTCGCATGTACATTAGTAAAAGATTCTTTTGAAAAATGTTATGTAATTTGTATTTTTGAATGGGTAGTGCAAACGCTATTAAAGGGAAATAAATATCCAAACTCAGTTCAAAAAGTATGAAACTTATCAAATACCAAAAAGCCGGTTTCCAAGTAGTTCGTACTCGTACGACTCGTGCACTTTCGATTTGTTTTATTTTTTATTTTTATAAAAAAGTGCTCAGTTGATGTTCGTATTGTATTGATCGAAGTAGGTAGCCGTTTTTTTTGCAATGAACAAATTAGTCCTTGAATCTTTGTACTAGAACACGGATGACTGTATGTAATAGTTACTGTATCAAGCTACTCTCGTCATGCTATTGATGATTTGATGATGTTTCGAGGCCACGCTGCGCCCCGCCAATCAATCAGCTACTCCAAATTCAATCAGATTCGATTTCGATCACAACACAGGAGGTACGTGACGTGTATACAAGTATGCATAGAAAGGGAGATAAGTCGACAGACAGGAAGTGTATATTATGTTTGGTGAAATGTTTCATAGTATTGCAAACAACTTCTGGGAATAGCAATTAGAAAGTTAGATAGATTCAACACACAGCATATAAAGAAAATAAAGGGTGAGTTTAAATTAGTTCTTGATACATGTGCTCATGATAACAAACAACTTTCGCTAAGGAACCCATAGTGAAATCGCTAAAAATCATTTGGGCTCTTCATACCAATTTGGCCGGTAAGTTGAACCATTTGTATGGGGAGTCCATTTTTTTTTGTGATTAGACTATGGGTTCGTCAGGGAAAGTTGTTTGTTATCATCAGCACATGCATAGCCTTTCGTATCAAGAACTAATTTAAAGTCACCCTATAATATGTAAGAAGGAAACTTAAATATACTAAACTAGCTTCCGCCCATGACTTCGTCTGCGTAAACTTCAGTATTGGGTCCAGAGATATAAAATATTAAGGCAGCGCCATCTAGTGGCGAAGTAAAAATTTTAGTTTTAGCCATTTCTCCGGGAACCTTCGAGTTTTCCTATGTGTTAGCCGGGTGCTTTATCTATCTACCTACCAAATTTCATCCAAATCAGTTCAGTTTCGGCGTGAAAGTGGAACAAACAAATTAACAAACATCCATACTTTCGCATTTATAATATTATATTAGTGAGATTAACATAAGATTTTCATGGCTGAGGCTGAGATTTAAATGGCACCGGTTTAGCTTTGATGTCTCTGAAAGCAGATTTTATCACGGTGCGGTGGTTCCTTAGCTATATTGGTGAAAATCGGTTCAGTGCTTTTCGAGTTATTCAACTTGTGGTGTGTAGTTTGGGGGATGGTAAAAAATATGAATTATATTTTTTTAGTTTTTTGTGATACTGAAAAATTGGATCAGTTTCCTCTGGCAAGAACGGTGATAGGTTTTTAAGTCTGTCTAGAACCGATATTTCGGAAATTAGAACATTTACAGACAGAACATATACATTATATGTTTACGAAACGAAGCAGAACGAGTGGGCTGTAATTTTAGCCGGTGAGGGGTCACACCCTCACAGTATTTCATTTATTTACAGTTCCACCCTCTCACTGCCAAGGTCAGCTGACTCGTTCTTCTAACCTTCACTGACATGAAAGCTCTTTACTTGGAAGAAAGACTTCATGCAATGTCTTTTGTCCAACAATTTTCCACGTTTCTTTAGCTTCAGGAAAATTCTCTCATACTTACTGGTTTGTTGGCAGAAAACTCTTACAGAGTTAAGCATACCATTTGTAATTACGTTTACAATCATTGTATTTATCATGTACCAGTGTACAATAAACAATAAAATAAAATAAATAAAATAAGATTTGCAATAAGGAACAAACAAAGTCATAATGAATAGCCATGTGAATTGCTATCTTACACAAATGGAAAAAGCTAATCTTTTAGAAGTAAAACAGTGCAATTCTATAAGATAACATCCCGACCTATAGATATAGAAGGGATCTAATAGCTGCCTAATGGTAGGTCTAGACGAGCAGCATGTAATTAGGGATACATACCATTATTCTGCCTCTAGCCCTCACGAAGACGCCTCCAAGATAAATGTAAGTGGTTTTGGTAAGATTATAGTCTGCGCGAACCGAAGCTCGATATACTCTAATTTAATGCAACGTTATTAATGGATAATGATGTCTGATGTAGAAAGTGTGTTGGGATTGGTATCATTTGGTATTATTCAGTCGTGATGTCGGAGTAATGTATGCATGATTAATTAATATTTCAGTTTGATTAATCTTCTTGTTACTAAGTAAGATATCTTAATCTAGAGCAGTTTGATTTTGTAAAAGTTAAATTTTTCTTTAGCCCTTTAAGCGCCAAAGACGTGTATAGCCGTCTAAGCTCATTGTTCTTTTGCTCTGAGGACGTGATTTAAATATGTTAAAAACATTATTCACTCATACTTTTGTTATCTTTTTACTCGATTAGCCTATAATGTTCATAACGATCTTTACTTTCTGTTAATAATGTTTTGGCTTGCATCAAAGTGTGAAAATATACCTAAGAAAATAGCCGAGTGCACAATGCATTATAAATTGGCTAGCGACTGGCTATAAACGTGTTAAAGAGGATTTACACGCATGATGCTTATACGCAGATAATCACTTTATGTAATAAATAATATTTATTAATGTTCAATCGAAGCGGAAGAAATTATCGAAGCGGTCGTGGCTCAGAGCGGCTTGCGTGGTCGCATCGATCACGCAGGTTAACTGACAACAGACACTGTCATAACCTGGATGGGTTTGACTGTTAGTGGCATTTATCTCGACCGCTTCCGTGCTTCGCAAGGCACGTTAAGCCGTTGTTGGTGCCGGCTGCTATCGCTATCAGTCGTTAAGCCATGTCAAAGGCCTTATAGGTGGCTTGAAAACTTCTGAGACTTGGGTTGGCCACTAGCCCCTCCACCAATCCAGACTTGGTCCCCGTGTGTGGAGTATGGCCTAAACCTTCCCGAGTTATGGAAAGAGACCCGTGCCCCTGCAGTGGGGACGTAATGGGTTGTTAAAAAAAATGTATGATTTACTTTATCGAAAATTCAATATTCCACGCAAACTTTAACATAATATTTCTTTAGGGATGTATATTTGAAAAATATTTCTTTATTGCTCCACTACTACACCCTCTAAGTAAATATGTTCCAATTCTGAAGTTTATTTCTTGAATGGTTTAGGCTTTATGCTGTCTGTGCAGTATGCCTTTTCCTATAAAACAGCACGGTTTTATAGGAAAAGGTGTAGAAGTATGGCGCATAGTACTTTCCCTCTTCCACAGTATAAATATTAGTAGGAACTGTCGCCTCTTCTGTCGTCTGACTGGAGTTGTTAGTTAGTACATCGTATATAGTTTGAATTGCGCCAGATAGAAACAGGATTACCTAGCCGGGTTTACTTGATATTTATGGTACTAGGAGAGCATAAAAACCTGAGATCATCGTGCAACTTTGACAGCTTTTGTTGGGCAATATCTGTCACGCACAGCGATCGTAAAGCAAGCCGGCGATTTATGACCCGCCTAGGTGAACCCTCCAAGAAGTGACTGTTGTTAAAGTTATACATGTTTTATGAACTCTCACGAACTTTGTAAACAAACGGGATTTATTCTACCTTTAGTGTCAGAACTATTCTGCTAATAGAAGTAATCATTGTAGTTAAATCTTGAGCGTTTTTGCTTGTAACTTTTTTTAACCCTCAATTGGTAAGCCCTTGGCATCATATCACCTGATGGTAAGTGATGATGATGCCGAAGATAGAAGCGGTCTTACCAAGAGTCCCCAACGCAATGGAGAACTGGCTATCTTATTGTCATGCCGGAACACATTAATGCTGGTAACATTGATGTTTGGCGGCAAGACTTAGATAAGATGGTGGTAGCTAGCCAGGCGGGTTCAGAAAGTTGTAACTGAATATTGATAGTTATCTACATAAAGACACAGGCTTTCACTTTTGCAAACATTTTACGTAAACAGGGATGTAGTTAAACATTTTGCAAGATTGGTCTTTTCCGGTTTGGACTTCTCCTTTAGAAAGCATTGTCATACTCAGGTGAGATGATGTGAAGTCTAGCCTTTAGCGTTATAAACATGTGTTCAATCATTTTGAGTCACAAAGACACCTTTTTTGCTTACACCTTAGGCTGTACGCTATTCCTCGAACATCAAAGTAATGCAATACCCTTGTTCTCAGGTATGATCTACCTGCGCTCGCACCTGGACAAATACCTGGCGGTGGATTCCTTCGGCAACGTCACCTGCGAGTCTGAGGAGAAGGAGCCAGGCAGCAAGTTCCAGATCAGGTGAGTGTTCATATCTGTCTTTGTTTTTTACCTGCGACGGAGCAAAGAAGCTATATGCGTTTGTCCCTGAGAGGTGCATTTCTTTCCATCTCTTCTGGAAGACTGACACTTACTATAGACCTAGGTTTTGCCTTAGACCCCGTGCGGTCTTCAGCTACATGTGTCTCTGTAAATGTGAAACATCAAAAATGATACCAATTTAAAGTTTAGAATTAGATGTCTCCCGTTGGACATGGTCACACCCGCTACAAAACATAGTCTCTGTAACTTCAGTTACATGGCTTCACCAGCTTTTTGCCAGCTTTTTTGGCGATTTAACTTTATGTAATTCTACCTCAATGTTACCCAATTCAGAGCAAATAGAGTTTTCTATTCTATTCTATTCAGTAGTCTCTTTACGTAGACTAATTCTAATCATATTACGTTTTCCAGCTCTTGGTTATTTTTCCATATCTCTGAAAATTCGCGATAGTATAATTTCATTATAAACCAATAGTGTTTAATGTTCGTGGTTTAGTAATATGTGCCAATAAATTTGGTGGACTAGACGAAAACATCTACATATTATACCGTTTACTGAATGCATAGTGACAGAGTGCCCGTTAATTTTTTGCGATTTGACTATGGGTTCCTTGGGGAAAGTTGATCAGAATCAGGAGTAGAAGCACTGATTAAAATGTGACGCACGACTAGATTTACAGCGTTTATAAGTTTGAATTCTTTGGTAATAGTGTCTGATTCTAAGACGAGTTTTGCTTACAAATTGAACTCTCTTCTACCAAGTTTTGTTAGCTACAACTAGCACGTACGCATTAATGCTTTACGACGGCCTAGCTCAGGTGTGTTAGCCTTACAGAGGGGCGAATGGAATGAAAATAAACAATAAAATTGCATTGTAAAGCTCAATATCCGGTGAGTCAGCCGCCGGGCAAGGATTAGTATTCTGAGCGGAGGGTCGCAAAATCATGATTTGTTATATCCGCAGAGCGAAGATGTTACAACGGTTCCTACGAAAAGGGGATGTAAAAAATTCTAATATTCTCGTAGAAATGCTCTCTCTCTACTTTAACAGTACTTACTCAATTTACAAGTTATGTTCTGGGCTTTCCTTTTAAAGTTTACGAATCACTTGATCAATTACATAGTATGAAAAGTCCAAAACTGGGAATTGAGTATGGGTGGAGTATGGGATCCTTGGAAAAATCAGTTTCATTAGAGGAAGCCATAGTTACAGTTTCAAGTATTTTAAAAAAACACTGTAGATTGTAGAAAATACGAAACATAAAGACATTAAAATAAACGTTTTTTTTTATTGCAGACTATAAAATATAGGATAATGTTAAACAGCGGAACTAGTGAACACATCACACCCACGTCACACCAGAATATTTATACAGCTTCATTCTTTTTTTTGTTAAAACTCCTTTTCACCCCTAGCTATAAAAAAATAATAATATTAAGGGGTGTAAATTGAAGTCTGTCAAGTTTCTTAACAAAAGAAGTTATAATCCGTTTAGTTCTTAGACATTGATGATAAAAGGTGGATGATTGCTTTCAAGTCTTGCCGCCAAACATCAATGTTGACAGCATTGATGTGTTCCGGCATGAAGATAAGATAGCCAGTTCCCCATTGCGTTGGGGAATCTTGGTAAGCCAGCTTCCATCTTCGGCATCATCGTCACTTACCACCAGGTGAGATGATGCCAAGGGCTTACCAATTGTGGATTAAAAAAAAAAAAAGTTTCTCCCTTGTTAGGGAGGGAGGCTATTAGGTTTGATTCGAATCAAAGGACAAAAGATGATGAAGACAGACAGGGCTTACCAATTGAGGGTAAAAAAAGGCATGTGAAACATTGCATGTCTTGTTTTGTATCCAATCACGCTATTAGCACCTGTAATGGTAATCAAACAGTTTAATTAAGTTTTACTCTGACTGGACATGAAAATGAAATGAAATAGTTTATTTGCATGGCGCTTCCCTTATTCACTTTTGTGTAAATCTGGCCGTATTATTATCAGGAATTAAGTAAAAATTGTTAAATTATGTCTTGGTTGGTAAACATGGCAATAAAACGGATATATTTCTATGTGACGATTTCTATACATAATGTTCGTTCACATTCAGATTTATTTTTACATAAAAATCTTGTCAAGTTTCCTTCAATAGGCCGCACCTGGTAAGACAACCCCAACCATCTTTTTAAGTTTTTCCATGAAGTTTCTCCCTTCCCATGTCGCTCTTACCTTCTTGCCCTTTATATGCAGTCTCAAAATAGGATATTGTCAGTATTTCTCTCCTAAAAGGATCACAGACACCTGCACTTACGAGTAAATTATGTGATAATATTCCATGAAAAAAAAAAAAGGTTACAACATCATTAGCACCTGAGCATCAGAGCCATTGTCTCACGGCGCACTACCTACCTGTCGAAATGTTGACATTCCCACATTAGTTCGCGGAACAATGAGGTCGACGAACCAGGCCACCTGACCTTTGCCTGACCTTTGCGCTACCTTCCCAGATTACGCAAAGGTCATTGACGGGAGGGTCGGGGAGGTTTCGCTTTTCCCTGAAAGTTCCTTTACTTGTGAAGCCCGAAAACGTGAAAGTGTTTATATCATATATGGAAGTTAGAAAACGAACATTTTTATGTTGCTTCACGTTTCCTCCATCCTAACTTAATATGACTGACTGACTCGGTGGCTCAGTGGTTAGCGATCCTGACTACTGATCCGAGAGTCGTGGGATCGATCCCCACCCAGGGCAAGCATTTCTGTGATGAGCAGATTTGTTTGCTCTGTGTCTGGGTGTATTATATCTATATATGTATGTATTAAAATGTATATCAGTGTATGTATATCAGTCTCTGGTTCCCATAGCACAGGTAATCCTAGTTTGCCGGCACCAACGGCTTAACGTAACAAAAATTTACGAAGCGAAACTAATGTAATAAAATCTTGTTTGTATCAACAATAATGTCACGCTGTTGTCTATGCAGTGCGCAGGCACGATTTCTTCACCTTTCTAATTTTATTATCAGGACAGTAAAACATTAACAAAGGTATTAATTATTAGGTATTTAATTTACTTATGAAACTTATCAGCTAGCTGAGGAGTCTCAATGTGTCTCAATTCAATGTCAATTTACATCAAGAACTGACTTATTTTATTTAATTAAAGAACAAACAGTCCCATACTTATATTATTACATATTTCTTAGTATTAAAGACTGACCTATAGTTCTCTTATTTAGTGTTTACGAAATACAATACAATACAATACAATACAATACAATAGGATATTTCACTTTTCATACAACTTATTTTGATACACTTCGAATGGAAATATGTTTTCTGCGAAGGAAACCTTTTTTTCTTGGGCTATTGAGTTAAAATTGTAATGGCTTTCAGTTCCGATGTGTGATTGATTACTTATTTATTAAGATACTAGCTTTTGCCCGCGGCTCCGCCCGCGTGGATGTCGCTTTATGACTGTCTATAAGACATCCGACGGGAACCATGCATTTCCTGGAACAAAAAGTACTCTGTGTGTTAATCCAGTATTTGATCTTTCTACCTACCAAATTTCAACTAAATCCATTCAGCAGTTTCGACGTAAAGGTGGAACAAATAAACAATCATCCATACTTTCGCATTTATAATATTAGTAAGGTTGCATTATTATCGTATTTTCAATTTATTGTGCTGACTGGGCTGACTGTTTCACTTCACCTCTTCCTGACTCATGCAAGCTATTTTTCCGATAAGTAAATACATTACTTACGAGTATATTTATTCGAGGGAGTGGGGGATGAAACGTTGCGTGAGTCAGTAAGTGAATCATGGGACGAAGCTGTAAATACGTTAGCGATGAAGCTTTCAGTGGCTGGAGTGTATTGTATTGACATTTTAGGTTCATCTCTTCGATATAAAGTACATTTCCAGTTTCAAATAACTTTGGCTCTTTTGGCTGATATATTGTTCCACTCATTCCGGCTGGTACAAATCCATACAGACAAGAGGTTGAATGCAAAAAATGGCTATAAGGTGCTAAGGAATTTTCGTGGTACCTTTCTGTTATCTGGTACCAAGCAGTTTAATAATAGTGGTAGACAGTAAAACATAGAAATCCTGAAAGATCTTTAACTTAAAGTTTTTGTTACTGTAATATCACTTTTATGATTTGTGTATAAGAGCATATCTTGATATTATTCGCTAGAAAGGAACTAAAAAATAACCTTATATCACTGCATATTCCATCTAGAAATTAAAAAACCCTCAAAGCATAAGGACGAATTTAACAAATTCTATCAAGGTTTCTAGCTACAGAACAGGTAGTTGTAGCTAACAAAACAGACGAAATCTGACATTGACAGAAGAATGTCCTGTGTGCGCCCTATAATTTGCACAAACCACCTTGCGTCGGCAGCCATAACCTTGCCATACAGTACAATAGACGGAACCCCAAATTTTATTGATCTTTCAAATTCTGAACAAGTGCAGAGCACACTATTCGAGGGGTGACTCGGGCCTGGGACATAATTTACATTACATCTTTCTGAAGACCTTATGTATTTGTAGTAAGGTCTAATTTTGCGACTCAAGTAATGCTTAATGTATTTTTTGAAAGGGCGTAAGAGCTTAATGTGCGGAATTTTAATCAAAGCGTGCGAAATGAGTTCCTTAGTTTGTTGTCAAAGACTGTTTTGCATGTAGAGTGGTTTAAAGGTTGGAATCGTTGATTATTCCAATAAAATGACATGAGAAATTGAGCAATGTTCATGAACATAACCAAATACCTATAACTTGCTTTGGCGACCGCAGGGTAGTGGTGTGCGGCCGACCATCAATTGGTCTAATGAAGCTGCTGGACGTACGATGTAAAATAGGTTCAAATGACTCACAGCCGTGCTACGTGAAAGTCTATGAAGAATGCCCAAGTTCAGTAGTGACGTCTTCTGGCTAATATGATTGCCTTGTTATTTCATAAGTCATGTAATATGATATCTTCATTATTTGACAACATTTCAACTTTTTTACCCTTAATTTTTGGTGTATATGTGGAATACTCAAGGTATAATTAATTTATTGATCTAGCATTAAGATGTAATAGAATATAAGACTTTAAAAAAAAAGTGTTGGAGGGAGTTTCTTTAGGGCCTGCCGTTTCTTCTCACTCCGCAAACACTTCCCGAAACGGTGGGTATACGAGTTCAGAGTGGTAGGAACCTCGTGTTAGGTAGATAAAAGAATAACGTTCGAAAAGTGTACACTGCTACCTACTTCGAATAAAAAAAAAATTTTCATTTCATTTCATAAAACACCTAAGTTTTTTCATTTCTCACACATACGAGCGCATATTTCGAACTGTAATCAGTACAGAATGCGATCTTATCTGCGATGTTTCAATAAACCCGTGTCGGTGTTCACCCTCAATGAAGTGGAATGCATTGTAAAATGCGAAAATAATTGCCGAGGGGACAACTATTGAATATTTATGTTCATTCATTGTGGAACTGTGAAAAAATATTGAAGGGCCGGCTTGTTGTAGCGTGTGCATCTCGATGGAAAGATTTGTTTGTTTGTTTGTTTGTTAACTCTTTATTGTACAATAAAATCACATAACATAAATTACAAGAATAATATAGGTGCACAAAGGCGGGCTTATCCCTTAAAGGGATCTCTTCCAGCCAACCTTTAAAAATATAAAAGAGACTTATAAATTAGTAGCAGGAGCAGCGTAATCGTACAAAAAAAAAAGATAGAGAGACAACATTAACTTAATTAACACACAATACCATAACTTGATTAACTTATTATTATTATTAACTCCTTTATTTCAGGCACAAGCCCATAAATTGTTAGTAATACTTATTCTATGTTAGTATACAATTTAATTCAAGAAAACAAACGTATAGATATTATGATTAAAATATGTAATAATAATATACACAATACAATATACAGTGATAAATATATATATATAAAGCTCATACATATCGGGTTATGAAAATTTACACGTATTTCTTCAGACAAGTCTTGAAGGCGGTGAGGGTAGGGGACATCCTAATGTCGACTGGCAGGTTGTTCCAGAGACGGGCAGCATGGACGGAGAAAGATTTGGTATAAGTATCGGTGCTATGGACGGGAATTGTGAGGGCCAGGTTTTTGCTGGAGCGTAGACGGCTATCCATGGCAGTGCGGAAGTTGAATCTTTGCTTGAGATATTGCGGAGCGGCAGGGTTAAATAACACATTGTATAGCAAGCACAGGATATGGGAATTTCTCCGCTGACGAATGAGAGGCCAACCTAGTTTATTACGGTACTCCGAAATATGGTCGTATTTTCGTAAACCGAACACATAGCGAATACACTGGTTTGGGATTCTCTCCAGTTTATCCAAAAGTTCCGAGGACGGGTCAAGGTAGACTACATCTCCATAGTCCAGCAGAGGAAGAAGAAGAGATCGGACAAGAAGGAGTTTAGTTTCAACTGGAAGAAAATTTTGAAGTCGTTTTAAGGAGTGAAGAGAAGCAAAAACTTTACGACTCACTTCATTTATTTGGGCAGACCAGGAAAGAGTTTGATCCATGGTGATGCCTAAGTTTTTGACTGTAGAGGAGAGGTGTATAATCTTGTTGTTAAACACTAAGTTAGGCATACTAAGTTCCGTAAGTTTACCAACGAAATGAGGGCTACCTATTACGATAGCCTGGGTCTTTGAGGCATTGATTAGGAGCCCATGGAGAGCTGACCACTCTGCGATTGTAGCTAAGTCAGCATTAGCAACCTGTATGGCCTGGTGGAAGTTAGACAGCGGTGCAGCAGTGTAAATTTGCAGGTCATCTGCGTACAGGTGATGGGATGAGGAAAGGGACGAAGTTATATTATTAATAAAGATAGAGAATAGGATAGGAGAGAGAACACCACCCTGTGGTACGCCGGCGGTAAGTGATCTGACGACGGATTCCAGTGAAAACCATATCAAGTTTAAGTAATCGTTTTAAAATAAATTTTACATCATCACATCTTTGTTATACTCGTATACTTAACTTTTCTTATTCACCGTTATCGAAATTTAGAAACAAAAACAAAATAAAAAAACAACAACAACAACAATACAACAACAACAATACAACAACAACAAAAACAAAAACAGAAATAAAATGTCCAGAGACAAATCACACACGGTAATAAAATCAATATCAATCCGGACTTAGCCTTCGTGTGTGGAGTATGGCCTAACCATCCCGAGAGTTATGGGAAGAGACCCGTGCCCCTGCAGTGGGGACGATATGGGTTGTTGACGAATAGTCAGTAGTGTAAAAATTGACGCTGTTAGTACTGTAATCAGTTGATTTATAGGTAAAACTAAAACATCGCCAGGCCAGTCTGTCTCACCGTGTTACACACATAATGCCCTCGACTCACTGCTTATTCCCGCTTCGACAAATACTTGCCAAGTAGTTCCCAGTCAGTCAGTTCCCAGTGGCGCTTCAATCGCAATATTATGAATGATGTTCTCCCATATCGATGGCGTTCGTTCGCTAATAATATAGTCTTATATGTTTATGTTTTGTCGACAGTGTGTCAGACGACAACAGCGGCCGCTGGGCGCTGCGCAACGTGGAGCGAGGATACTTCCTGGGGTCCAGTTCTGACAAGCTGACCTGCACCGCCAAGGTCCCTGGCGATGCCGAGCTGTGGCACGTTCACCTAGCTGCTCGGCCACAGGTAAATAGCTCATCTCGTCAAGTAGCAGATGCTTGTTAACCCGTGGATTGTTAATTCCACTCGTGAGCGGGGTAGGTGCTACCCAAACTCTAAAGTTGGATCCCGTGTGACGAGAGTACAGAGCGGCAGCTATTTCATTTAACCCTTTGAGTTAAATGAAATAGTTTCAGTTGGCCTGTAGACTATACATATAGATGACCTGGAAATCTCAAGCTGCTTCAGCTTCAATCAAAATACAGACCAACTACTAAAGACAAACTGGTCTGTATGCTAAGCTATTTAGCGACGATAATCATTTGCCAGGTTTTATACACTGTCATTAGTCCTGGCATTCTACAAACGGCAATTCAATCTTTACGAATTCCTGGTGAAGTATTTTTACAGTTTCTTTTAGTGACCAATGAATTCCAATCAAATTACCCGAGATTCAAGACTAATTTGTTTCTGCCTCATCGATCACTACATTGCGTCGGGCGTAAACATAAAATTATAATTGCTAACAAAATACCGTTACCGTCTGCTCTGCAGACTGCAGATAGTACGGTCAACTGCACACTCGTGGTAAAGTTACTATATGAACTATACAAAAGTGTATTGAGTTCCAGAACAAAAGATTTCACTCGGAGTGATGCGAATTTTACCTTAAATCGTTCCGAAACCGAGCTGACTGAAACTGAGGGTAACCGATCGCTCGCCTGACAGCTCCGTCAGGATTTTGGCACACTTTCGTAACTATGATTTTCGCACTGAAAAGTCTGTTTTATCGACTTCCCCCTTTTTATCAGGCGATAGTATACAAATCTATGTTATGATAACAACAAAAACCCTATCTCAGTAATAAATATTGGACTTTTCCTATAAAGTTGACCGAAAGTGGGTCGTCGGCCAAAACAACTTCTTTAAACAGGGAGCGAGAAGTTATTGAGTACTTACACAGTCGGATACTGGTGTCGATTCGATGTTTACAATTAAACTTATTTGACAGGACTAAACTTAATTTAAGCGTTCTGTCCTTGTCTCTTCGATATAGAAAGAAAAAGACAGAACACTTAAATTAAGTTTAATCCTGTCAAATAAGTTTAATCGTGAAAACCGAATCAACACCATTGTATAAAAAATAAGATCTTACCTTATCACAAGCACAATTTAGATATCGAGTATTTTATAGTATGTACTTGTAGTGCCTTGGATTGTTCTGTTATGCTACAATGTATTTTTATAAATAAATAAATAACTAAACATCCACAGGTTACCTTTTAGGTGTTGTGTTTTTGACACTGAATAAATGATTTTCTATTTCTATAAATGAAATGAAAAAATATTTATTTGGAACCAAAAACATACAATTTAGAAATTTGTGTTCGATATCAGCAGCATTAGCTTTCGCTGTGTCGCTGCAGCTGACTGTGCGACTAACTAACTAACTGAACTTATAACCGTTACCAGTAATAGGTGCGCAATGACATATCGGTTTTAGATAAAGTGATTCGATGCGTGGCGAAGCGATTTCGTGCCGGTTCGCGAAGGCGCACAGACAACACACTACAACCTACTTTACACCATTGTGACACTTAAAACGTGCCAAATAAACAGTTATAGGTATTTCAAACCTTTGTTATATTAGTGAGATTGAAGTGAGCAACGTCGAAACAGCGATATAAGCGCTGTATCTTTCATATTTGAGAGAGTGGCTGTTTTATCTGAAGGTCTTTACAATTTTTTTTTTGCAAAAATGAGACGGATTCGTCTTGCCTTTACATTATGTACGGCAGACTTCCATGGTAAGGATCACTGAAATCTCAGTGACTCATTTCGCCATCCAAACATGTCTTATCCAGAAACAAAAAGAAAATTGCGCAATTCATAGCGAATAACGAAGGTAGAGCGTAACTTTAAGGTCTGAGGAGAATCCTAACTTTGTCTAAACATGATCTAAACAGTAACAAAACAGGAGTAGGATAGGACCCGTTAACTTGGGCTTCTACTCAACATTCTGAACAACTTTTGTTCTACGAATTTACTGAAATAACAAAAAAAGTTTTTGAGTCTTCGTACAAATTGATCAGTATGGAGCGTCCAAATCTTTTTATTTCCAGTAAACGAATCCTAGGCCTACTTATACCCCTGTGCAGAATTGCACCTTTTTCGACTACACAAGTTATCGGAAACCAGCGTCTTTTAATATATTCAGCCCAGTAAGCTATAACTCCTATATTTGACGTAGCTCCACATTTAACGAACGCCCCATCCTTCCCACAGGTGAACCTACGCTCGATTGGGCGCAAGCGCTTCGCACACCTCTCGGAATCCCTGGATGAGATCCACGTGGACGCCAACGTGCCGTGGGGCGAAGACACGCTCTTCACCCTGGAGTTCCGAGCTGATGAAGGCGGAAAATACGCTTTGCACACCTGCAATAACAAATACCTCAGCGCTGGTGGAAAGGTCAGTATCGGGACCCCCCGGAAACTCAAAGAAACTGTCGCGTTATACGTTAATAGGTATTGCTACTGTCTAAAACTAATTAAGAGAAGGACAGAGAGTACCCATACTTTAAGACAGTACTGGTATAAATACAGGTCTCGCGGAGTAGTACCGTAATTCTTTGAGATAAGGTACACTTTGCTTTTTGAGTTCTGATCAATGAAGGCCGGAAGTACACGTTGCCATATCACCCGGAAAACGTCCACTGCTGACCATAGGCACAAAACACATAGATACAGAAGGTCCGCTCAATACGCTCACAAAAATCCTAAGCATATACATGCTTATAGACGTATACGGTCGTTGTAGGCAAGATCACGTACTGTGCGATCGTGACCTTACCTCGAACGACCGTATATTTCTACAAGCATGTATATGCTTACGATTTTAGTGGTTTGTATTGAGCGGACCTTCTGTGTCTATTTTGTGCCATAGGCCTCTCCGATAGACTTCCACTTAGCATGGTTTTGAACTACATGCATCCAGCGGCTTCCTGCAAACATGACTAGATCATCAGTACACCTGGAGAAACTAAATCTCTTTATCTTTAAGTAAGTTTAATTTTGCTACCCATATCATCGTATTAGTTATTGATCGCATATCGCATAGAGCACTCATCCACTGTGCGTACGCGGGGTTGTTTAGCAAACAATGCGCCAGCGACGCGACGCGGCGAGAAACGCAATAAATCAGCGTTATTGTGATGCGTACGCGCTGGAGGACACGTGGGAATTGCG
The DNA here is from genome assembly GCA_958295455.1 of Coleophora deauratella. Taxonomy (NCBI): domain Eukaryota; kingdom Metazoa; phylum Arthropoda; class Insecta; order Lepidoptera; family Coleophoridae; genus Coleophora; species Coleophora deauratella. The sequence continues at coordinate 17,310,606 of OY282397.1, read as the reverse complement.
GCGTGAAGTGCGTGGGATTTGAATGGGCTTAACCTGGGGCATAGTATTGAGAATAATCTTAATAAAACGCCTTTGATGGCAGTCTTGAGGTGATTTGCGCGAAATGGTTCATTCATACGCTCAATTGGTTGAGAATGATTTTTTTTCTATAATGTCAGTTACTTATTTCTTCGTGTGGTATCATTATCCTGCAAGATAAGCCGCCCGCTGCCTGGTGTATAGCATTACTCGCTCTACTCGCTATATTACGTTAAAAAACCATAGTAACCCGACTGCTGGGGCCCAAACGCTTCCTATAATATATCTCGAGAAGGTTTGATCCAAAAAACTTGTATATCTACTTACTATAACTACTACATATAAATTCCTTGGTTTGATCATACTCCACACACGGGCGGCCGAGGACTTGCAACGAAATGCAGATTTATACAACATGAAGTTTATACTGTCAGCAAATCTTTTTTTTTCCTAAAAAGATCTAAAGATCTTTACTGTATTAGGTATAAGCCCATACTTTCATATCATTAGATAAGCGAGCAAAAGGCAATAAAGTATCGCAGAATGTTAACAAGTTACATGTCGTTAGAGCGAGTTTTTCTCACAATTTGTTACCGGAGATGGCTGGTGGCGGTTCACATACGCCACACTACACCCATGTTATGTTTTTGCTTGTATTCTTACACATAACGTATGTTTATTTATGTTCGAAGATACATACATTTGCATTACGTTATCGGTCTGCTGCGAAAGTTATCTGATTATGATAATATTGGATCGTCGACCGAGAAATGGATTTATCTCGAAAGATTCGATTTCTAAGAAATCGTCAAAGTGGAAGAGTTGAGTCTTGTGGAAAACTTATATATCGAACTATGATCATCGTTACGCTGGTGACGGGACCAGGATGTGGCGAATGTTAAGGAAACCTTTCTAGGAACAGGGTGCTTACTTAAATAATTATAGTGTGTGTGACTCAGTAGCACAGTGGCTTGCACTTGTGACTATGATCCTAGGGACGTGAGTTCGATCGATGTCCACCCAGGGCAAAACATTTCTGTGATGAGTAGCGACCTGATTTTATCCTTGGATATTTATTTATTTATATTTACGCCTATTTGGGAAGTTTTTCGAAGTGAAAAGAAACTTCAAAAAATTCTGATTTGATAATAGTAAAAAAAAACCTCAGCTCAACAAACTTTTCGAAACTTACGAAACGAAATATTAAGTAGTACTTTTTGTTTATTAAACCATGTTTTATTTGGGTGCAAATTACACACAACGCGACATTCGATTGGTATTCTACTGCTGAACTAATCGCTTCGCTATATCGGGTAAAACGACAGCCGCAGCGGACACGTTTGTAATGCTTAATGTCATGTCGCATGCGCACGAGTGACCTGTCATATGCTTGACACCCGTAAAACATCCAGTGCAGGCTTACTGCCGATATCATAGCACGGTCAATTTGGCAAATAACAAAAATATTGCGATTAGCAAACTGGGGTATCATACATATAGAGGCCATGTTGCTCACAGAAATTAACTGATAGAAAGAAAAGGTTCTTGAGTAGCGACCACATACTGTACCTATTAGTAGTGGTTCGTCTGAACCGATTTGGAAAATTCTTTTTTTGTTTAAAAGGGTATACTTCACAGGTGGTCCCATATAAATTTTATCGAAATCGATTCAGCGGTTTTTGAGAAAATCAACAAAAATATAGCAAAATTGGAGTTGTTGCGATTGAAGTCGATTGTTTTTAACGTATTCAGCGTGGTCAATTATATCTTGGCAGGCTTGCAGGAAGCCCCTAGATGTATGTATATGGTTCAGAACCGTGATAAGGGGACGACTAGGGGGGAGGCCTGGTTCAGCAGTGGCCTTCCAGCTGATATGATTATGCTAAAACCGAGCTCTGTAAATTTTGTAATTAAAACGCAGTCCTTTTCAAATGGTGTCGATTCGGTATTTACAATTAAACTTATTTGACAGGACTAAACTTAATTTAAGCGTCCTGTCCTTGTCTTTTCGATATAGAAAGAAAAACACAGAAAACTTAAATTAGGTTTAATCCTGTCAAATAAGTTTAATCGTGAAAGCCGAATCGACACCAATATCTATACAAATTTGGAATAAGTCTTCACTGTAGTACCTTCGGCTTAATCTTCCCTGTAGCAGAGACCCGTGTATCTCCAATATAAACGCTACAGGTTTGTGTAGAGTTTTACAAACTGCTTCGGACAGTCCCTTTAGCTATGTTTCGTTTTAAAGTAAAGGAGAAAAATCTTTCATCTCAGAGCATATCAAGCTCAATGACGCACCTTATCCTAGTAATTGATGTTCTAAATTACTACACAGATAGAAAAACGTGATTCCATTACCTTTCAATACATATACGACTTAGTCCACCCCATCTGCTCACAAGTGAAGGTTTTATTTGAGATTGCGTGTTTTCTACCTCGTCTCCATCGTCACTTACCATCATTGGACTCAATGGCACCGAAATTCTAATTTTAAAAAAGCAAGATAAATTACAAAGAAGTTTTATATCGTCGGGGAGCGGTCTGTGATAAATTATATTGTTGCTAACTAAAACCTCCTTTCTGCAACTACTGAACACCGCTTTCAAATTCTGAATTAAAAAAAAAAATGAAACACGAATAAATTCAATTTTGGCTAACTAAAACCTCCTTTCTGCAGCTACTGGACACCTGCACACCAGTCTGCCTCTTCAGCGCGGAGTATCACGCGGGCGCTCTCGCCCTTCGAGACGGATCTGGCGCCTACCTGGCCCCCATCGGCTCCAAGGCTGTGCTCAAGACCAGGTCTACAGCGGTGACGAGAGATGAACTCTTCTCCTTGGAGGACAGTCTGCCGCAAGCAGCCTTTGTCGCTGCCTTGAATGAAAAATACGTTTCTGTGAAACAAGGTGAGTTTAGTTGCAGCTTGGATTTAAATTCGGAACGCAATGATAATATTTTGAGAGGATTTATTCTTGTTTTCCTTTTCTCGCCGTGCTAAATACAGATTTTGTGTGCGACTTTTGGAATCATAAATAAAACGCTTAGCGCACACTGCTATGCGATATTTTTTATTTAGGCTGTATTTGTAGTACTGACAAAACAACACAGCGTTTTTTTTTCTTCGCAAACTATCATTTTTCAAAGATAAAAACGTTATTGCTCAAGATATTCTGCGGTGTGACTAAATATTTCAGAAAACTAATCTTATTTGACTATTTCACTTTGTTGTAAATACGTATTAAATAATAAGACAAGACGTAACTCTAGACAACTTATAGATAAGTTTCTCTGTTACAATATAGATAATAAAAGATCTAGATACTAAAATACATTATTCGATTAAACCTTGTGAATAGCATGGTTAAATTGTGCCACACCATAAGAGAAGAGAATACATTATTCGATTCGCTAATAATACTACTTCCAATTACAAAACACTATAAACACTCGTGCACTCACCTAACTTGTGGCCACTCTCCGAAACACTCAGCCAGCTTTTACACTATCTATAGGATACCTAGGATACAGCTCAATAATTCAAGAATCCGGTCGTGACTGGGAACCACGTCGGAGCTACGTGACTCCGCAGTAATGTTCCTGGCGAGCCTAGCGCTCTCGACGTATGCCAAAGACCTCAATCTTCATACGAAATATTTTTCTGTCTCATGTAATTATCATTAAAAGCCATGGCTAAAGATGATGTAGTTCTAAGTCTTAGTCAATAGATGTCAATAACGCGTTGGTTGTCTCTTGAGGGTGAATCAGATGAGAAGGGATGATTAATTGTTTTTAGTCAAATTGGTTACTAGCGACATCTTTTGAAAATAATATGAAGGCTTAAGTAACTATAGAAAAAAAAAATAGGAAGCTGATTTTCATGTCAAAGGGAGACAAATCATGCGGTCTTCCCTTAAAAAGAAGATAATATTGATATTCTCTCTACTAAGAGATATATAGTCTTTTAACATGGCCTTTTATATTACCACTTATAACTGTCAGCTCCAGGGCCAAAGTGGCTCATCCTTTAACTTCAGTGGACCTCTCCATATGAAGTCATAGGTCTTTGACGTAAGCACTCGTAAAATGAAGAGGGCAAAGAATGCCCCTTTCGCTGCCTTGAAGAGCCTAAGTTTCCAGTAACTTGTTTGAGAATGAAAGGTTTTGGAACGGGTGGTAAACGCAGTGCAAATATAATATAAGCTTGCATACGTAATCTCACGTCAAGTGTTTGATAGTTTTACAAGTCGTTAAACTGTTTACAGTGTAAATAAGTACCTTATGTTTAGCATGTAAGTTTTAAGTCGTTTCTGAAATATTAGCTAAACATGTTTTCTGGTGAAACATTAATGAGGCATATAACAATAACCGTCACACATATCTTTACCTATTAGATTAGAATATGGATGACAGAGGAACTAAAACAGCCAGACACGCAGACAGCTATTGATTTCACCCCTCAACATACATATTATGAACAACTGCGATCTATCAACAACTAAATAAATATATTTAAAATAACAAGTAAACATCAACAAGGCAACAACATAGTGTTCATAAATACATAAACACAGGGCCTACGCATTGTTAGCTAGCTGTAAAACAAAACAGCCTTCCCTAGCCAGCCTGCCTACGCTATTTGCGCTACCTATAAAGCAGAAGTCTTTTACCCACAACAATAAGAAAATAACAATGTTTTAAAATATACTAAAATCTATATTAAAATAGCTGTAACAAGACTACAGTTAGTCTACGGCTGGAAACAAGCCAGTCGAGTAAATATTAATGCCACAATTAATTAGTGCAAGTCAAGTGATTGCCATCCAAATTTCAAGTTGCTTTTTGCAATGACATTACATCTTACTCTTTCGTCGCTCGTAATCGTTCCTTCTTCAGTTGATCGAAAATAAAAATATATTAAATTTCTTCTATTTGCTGTGCAGCAGTGTCGTAAAATATTGTGATTTTTTTTCAGTCGATTTACGTAGTATTCTTTACATATCGCCTAAATACCACTCTTCGATCCTTCATTTGTCAACATCAACCTGTACGATTGATAAAAAATCTGTGCATACAGTTTAATTTAATTCATATCATTTACTTTACCTTTGTTTCACTTACGTCTGGCAAAAAAATTGACAGCGAATCTGCTCAAAACTGAAACTACAATTAAAGTGGCTACAATAACGTTTCTCTGAGTTCTGCGAACGCATCGTCAGCGCATTGTTTTACTGCTTAGAATATGTATTGTAGCATCTGTGGGGCTGCTGTGCGCGCCACATTGGAACCATTGTCTTGGCACGAGCTGTCAATGGGTTAATATGTTACTCTGAACGACGTGCACGTATGTGTTGCTATATTATATCCTATTCGGATCCGTATGGCGTTTTTAAAGAAGGTAAGTAGATTAAAAGTTGCGTTACCAATTGCTAGTGCGTGTTTTATCAAAATAAAAGTCTTTTTTATTTAAGTAGATGCTGTTACACATTCTTTTAAATAGGATAGAGCAAAGATAAAGAAGATCATCCACGTCTATCTACTTAGCACGGTTTTGAGACACATCCGTCCAGCTACTGGATCACCAGGCTATTTGACGAGGCTGGTTACATACTGCTGAATCATATCCATCCAGCGTCTCCCTGGAAGCCTGATTGGGTCATCAGACCAACTGCTTGCGCCGTAGAAACAACTACGTCTTCCGGTCCGCGGCTTGTTTACTAAACTGCATTTTGCGATGGGATTCACACCGAACCACGAATTAAAGGAAGCGCAAAGAAAACACAGGAAACGTGATGTGATGACACCCACAATCTGCACACAAGTTCCTGTAATAAACACTGTTATCATTTCACTGAAGTTCTCGAGTGGCGACCGCGCACCGGAAGACGCAGTGTAGGCAGGCCTCCGACGACCTGGTGACCTGGTTGCGGGAAGTCGCTGGATGCAGGCAGCACAGGACCGGATTTCGAAATCTATGTGGAAATCCTTAGGGGAGGCCTTTGTCCAGCAGTAGACGTCTTTCGGCCGATAATGATAATTTCACAATCACGTTCTCGATGCAAACTAATCCTCTATTTAATATATTAAAACTGTGGATTCTACTTACACTGAAAAAGTTTCTTCCGAGAAACTATGCGATTGAACCTGTATACAAGTTTTGGACCCCTTATAATAATCGATCAGCTGTCTCGCCAACTTTGTCCAAGGCAGGCAAGGCAAGGCAAGGCAAGTCCAGTCACCATCCTGACGCAAAACTTTTTCAGCCAATTTGTAAAACAAGAATTGTTATAGGTACTTGACTCCGTAGTCGGCTGAAAGAATTGCGCGGTGTACTGTGTACTTTTTCTCTGTGAATTTCAGTCATGACTTTATGAGAAAGTTTCTGCATTTTTGAGTCGGAAATTCTCGAAAAGAATGTCCAAGACGAACGAAGCCACCGCCCGTTTCTAGTGCCCCATAAAATTTCAGCAAGCGTATCTAATTGCTTATAAGAATTTGTAATTTTTCTCTTACACTCTCGTAACTTAGATATGATTGCTGCGTTTTATAACTTACTTTATGATTTGACCAGCTTTTACGACTGCCTTCGCGAGTAAGCCCGCTTTCTAACGGAGTGTTAAATTACGCGGCAACCGTTGTTTTCGGGTTTAATTTTAATTAATTTCTAATTTTAATTGGATATACGGTGACGCCGCGCGTCGCAGTTATCTACGGTTCGGTTACTTAGAAACATGATCTCATACGATATAGGTATGTATAAAAGAAGAAATAAATTAAGGCAAGAAATTAGCGTTATAATTTTATCTCTTATTTTGACGAATATTCTCTGTTGCCTTATTGCTTAATTTCAAGATCTTATTTCTTTCTGATTGCGCAAACATTTTGCGCCGACCCCAAATGATTGGGATAAGGGCACGAGAATGATGATTTCTTTCTGATACACGTTGAGTTAACAAGTGTGATACATTTACTACAGTATGTAAAGGCCGTGTCCTATGATAATCGAAACCAGATTCTATTCTATTCTATTTTTCTATTTGGCATTCCACATCTCATAACGAGCGTGATTTTGCCAATGTCAATTGAAAAATGGGAGAATCTTCAATAAAAAAAATGGCGAAACGCCAATGTCAAGTGAAAGACTCGGCTCTAAGGGTGATGGGCTCTTAAAGACGCCCACGTGGTGGTTTGTTGTTGGAACTCGGAAAACGGAGCTGTCTCCCGAGTTAATCCTCTTCTTATGACCGCTTATCACTGAATCGGAATCACAGCTATTTCCCCATCACAAAAATAACGTTGAGACTACTCTAAAACAGAAATAATTAAAAAATTAACTCAGCAGACGTGTGCTCGGTGCAAGTCCTGGCAACCAAGCCCTCGAAACCAGATTACGCCGCCATCCACATTAATGTCATTTTGTCCACTTTCCATTTGTAACACCAGAGACAACGCTTTGCCGATCCTTCAAAAATCCTTCTTATTTAAAAAGTCCCATATATGTAACACCCGGGAAACCTCGGAAGAAGCTCATTCCACAGCTATGTAAAAATCATACTAACCTAATTGTGGCCCAAATGACACCTGTCAATCACACCTCACTGGCTGTCATTAAACGTATTCCTGTCATCACCGTTCGAAGCGCGCCGCAAAAACACGCTCTTACAATGGAGCGGCTTTCTACGGTTTCTACTGCACCGTTTCGGATGCCTGCGCCCGCGCCTCGGCGCGTAAGATGAGCGTTTATATGCATTTTTCAGGTTCACTGTTGTTCTATAGTAAGGAAAGAGACGGCAAATTGAGCACGATAATTTAAGTTACTAACAAATTCATCTTAAACCAAACTTCGAAAATCAGAGCAGTAAAGTTACTTTCCTTTCATACAACCTTTGCAAATCTAGTGATCAGTTATTGACAATCGTTCTAGGAAGTCAACTTTTTTGCTGTCTGTTTGAGGATAGGTTTTCAGTTTCATGGTTCTACCAGTTGTCACATGTAAGCGAGCGAAAAGTCAACATGTATTGTATAGTATTTGTTCATTGTTAATAGTCCACAGGAGCACAAGATTATCTAGCTAGATTTATGACCACGCTGATACGTTAAAAACAACAGACTTCAATCGTAACAACTCCAATTTTCCTATGTTTTTTTGTTTTTGTTGATTTTCTCAAAAACCGCTGAATCGGCTTCGAGAAAATTTATATGGGACCACCTAGGAAGTATACCCTTTTAAACAAAAAAATACATCGGTTCAGGTGTCTTCGAGTAATCGGTGAACATACATAAAAAAAAAGATTACGACGAATTGAGAACCTCCTCCTTTTTTTGAAGTCGGTTGAAAAGGTCCTACTACCATAGAAACTTCATTAAATAAACTGCATATTTCAAACAGTTATATTTCGATCCCTGCAAATCATGCAATAACTGAGATAATCATATAAAGCAACATTCTTTACAGACCTATCACGCGAGATTAGATGTTTTCTTCGACAATTTCACTCACACTAGATAGCCCGGAGCTGTAAGATGCGGAGCTATTTACATACTTTATACTTTTGCTTTCACGACAGACTAGTGGCATTTTAATAGCATCTGTTTTATTTAAGGTACATTTTGTTAAAAACATTTTCATTGTGTGACTGATGCATGTCTGATAAATAGTGACTATCACCGCCTTGTCGATTCTAAAGGTTAAATAACTCTGAGCCGGTAACTACGCTGCCTGAGGCCCAACCTCCCCCCCTCCCAATTCCCCCCATCCCATTTCAAAGGTCGGCAACGCACTTGTGACTCCTCTGGTGTTGCGGGTGTCTATGGGCGGCGGTAATCGCTTACCATCAGGTGATCTGTCTGCTCGTTTGCCACCTCTGCCATAAAAAAAAGAGTACTGTCTTTTTTTAAAAATTGGTAGAACAAAAGTTATCTATCGCAATTGCCCTGAATAATAACCTGGATGTGTCCGTGCGCACCATTAAAAAACACCTTGTATAGGTATACACTTACTCAAGAATTTCGCACTATTCAATCAATCATTAGCGCTGTTGCTGGCGCCATGATATTATCTAACCGTGAACCACAACAAACGGCAGGTTTTTTTTCTAATTTAATATCTTCTACGACGGAGAAAGATTGGATTGATTGTTTTGCGCTAACTTCAATAATTATACCGTCATAAGTAGGTAAAGCGAAGGAAGCTTCGCTAGTATCGAATGAAAAAGTTGCAATACCTATGCGTCGGCGTCGTTTCCAATGGAGCGAAACGGATGGCATCAGCATAATGAGTGGTGAGCAGCGGAAAATGGTGATGGCTCCCGTGAGAGCATGCAAAGTAGCGGGAAAAAGTGGTGTGTTGATTATATGTTTCGGTGCCTAATGACTCGCATTGACTAATGATGTGTGTAGTTGCTACTGCACTGCAGTGTGTGAGAATGACGGTGACCGCGGACCGTCAGAACCGACAGAAGCGTCCTCGCCGAATGGATCAAAGTTTCATATGTTCTCCATGGTTTGGAGTCGGTCCGTATAAATATGCGGTCGGCGCTCAAAGATTTAAAGAGCGTGTACAGCTTCTTTCTTCCGTGTATACAATATGACAGGTGCTTTTTATACAGACAGATATTTTATTCAGCTAGTTTATTCAGGTGTTCGTCATAGGTGCGCAGGCGGTGCTTGTGAACCACAGACCAATAAAATATCAATTACATGTCAGCTACAAAAATCCCGTCTGTTTTCTTTAAAACGGATAAGAAAATTATCACGGAGGTGCTGCAGTAGTAAACAGATAGATAGATAATTTTTCAATTTTGAAGATTCGATTGCTTTTAGTCGTTGTTGGTAGGCTTTTGTCAACTGTTACTGTAAAAAGTCCGTAACCTAAATCAGAATAAGAAGTCTTTATTTTCATAATAACTGTATTAGATTCTATAATAAATATAGAAATTATTATACAGAACAAAGCTGTACTTTGTAAGTCACGAGCAAAATAAAATCCCTGTAGATACTAGCGGTACTGAGACGTGCGCGTGCACCGGTCATTTACCGATCAACCGCGCACTCGCAGGGCTGTCACAAAGCTATTGCAGCACGTATGGTAATCCCAGTCCCAAATCCGTGATGCTAAAGCAGACCCTTTTAGATTTTTCGGAGCATATATGTATTATTGCGGAAATAGACAAATAGAACAACTTCCTATCTTAGTATGAAGGACTTGAAAGTGGATATCACACATATACGCTACAACTTTGTAATATTTTTTATAAATACGACACATGACAATAAAAGTCGAAGAATTCGAAAATCACTGAACTGATTCTCACCAAACTTAACTAATAATCACCGAGACGAAACCTGCTCTTCAAAAACTTACTACTGTAATTGGTATTAATGTATTTTGCAAATATTGTGATATGTAATTCAGTAGAATAACTCAAAAGTAAGATAAAACTGGTCACAATTTCCTTATCATGATTCTATACACATTTACAAAAGATGGTATCTAACATTGTTCGACCTGGGTAGATCTGAAAACATTATGGCGATTGGCGACCCTAAGCGGTCGATATGCACGGATGCACACCGTTCGAGCTACAAGCGATCTGCGGCAAGCTGTATCATTGCAAATTCAGTAACGCCAACTAAGCTATTTATAATATAACTCCATACCTGCAGTATTATTTATATTTATTGCCATGAGCCATAAATAACCATACTACCCCAAAGAAACGGTGGATAACCGTTTGCAAGGCTTCTATCAACTTGTAGTAGTAGTTTTCACCTGACAACCCAGAAACGTATTTTTCGGTAGTATGTATGTTTGTCTATTTGTTTGTATGGGGTCGTACCGGCTTGACGCAATTTGGAGTACGAATTGTCGTAAGATTCCTCAGAATGACATAATCATTAGATACAAGATTGTTTATGCAGTCGGGTTTTTAATTTGTAATTGGTAAAAGGCTCTACGATACTACTTAACTAGTAGTCGCTTTGGATACGCAGGGCTTTCCAGGAATTCCAAGGCAATGATCAAAATCAATAAGTCATCGAATGCTTGGGATGTAGTTGGTCAATTTAATTTGAAATTTAATAAAAAAAAAATTCTCCTTATGTAAGAAATTTTGTTCGAGTGCGTTTGCTAAAAATTTTGCTTTATTACAGTAAAATCGCGTAACAAACATACAAAAAAAACAACATTCAGTCGAATTGAGAACCTCCTCCTTTTTTGAAGTCTGTTAAAAAGACGCTAATAGGTACAGTTAAGTAGGTAGAGTTATGCAGACTTAAAACCTACATAATATAGATTATAGACAACCAAAACCAATAATATTAGACATAAACCATTTACCAATTCGCCGCGAGCCGCGACCAGTCACAGTTAAACGGTCTCCAACCGCTCTGTTAGCTTAGCTCTTGAACTGGCTACTTGCTCTGAGTCTAGCTTATCTTGACCCAAGTTTAAGTATACCTAGAAGGCAATCTGGGCTCCTTAAATAGCAGGCAAGAGCCGGAAATAATTGAGCAAATGACTTCAGCGAATTCTTTTTCGTAGAAATTGAAATATCTCGTGAGAATTTTAACGAGGACATTTTCTTACAATGCCAATCCTCTCAAGATATTTTGTCCCTAGCCAGCCCTATTATAGGGAGGGGGGGGGGGGGTTAACAAGACGCTGAATATCACTAAAGATAAAGCAAAGTAATTAGCGTGATTTCTCGTACCGAAAAGCCAAAAAGAAAGGCGATCTACGTTTAAAAAAATTGCGCTTGCCCTGTTTTCATTATTGCTTTGCTATTATTATGATTTTAATTCAATTCAATTCAATATTAAATTCTGGAATGGCCTTTCGAAGCAAGGAAGTAAGGGAAGTTGCCACAGATGACTGTCGGCCCATCTTAAAACACACCTTAGATCGGCACTGCTTCAGCCTATCTGTCGGAAGTCCTCTAACATGTTTAATTTACATTTTAAAATTTATGCATTGTCGCTAAAATATCATCATAAAACTAAAACTGTTTTCTCTTTTCTTCCAGGCGTGGACGTGACAGCGAACCAAGACGAGATCTCATCGCACGAGACCTTCCAGCTGGAGTTCGACTGGGCGACGCGCCGCTGGTACATCCGCACCATGCAGGACCGGTACTGGACCCTCGAGTGCGGCGGCGGCATCCAGGCCAGCGGGGACAATAAGTGAGTTACTACAACGCGATAATAAGATTCTCTCCCCGATGTATAAGTACAACCGAACTATAAATCATGCGTTACCGGCACTGGTCCACAGAGTTGATAACTGTCGATAATCTTCATCATACAATATCAACGGGAAGACGTCCACTTCTGAAAATATACCCCCCCCCCCCCATAGACATTTATTCAGCATGATTTTGAGTCACATTCTTCCAGCGACTTCTTATAAGCATTACTAGATCATCAATCTACCTGGTGGCCAGTTCTACATCTTCCGGCCTGCGAAAGCTACTCGAGAATCTCTTCCCCATCGCCATCTAAATGAGCTAATGCCCTGCTCTTCATTATTCTCGAAGTTAAGGCACAAGATTTTGCATAAGGAACATTCGAATCGTTCTCATGTTACCATCGAAGGCTCATGTGATGTCCCTTACCCATTTGCAGGTCTTCAAACGCGTTGTTCGAACTAGAGTGGCAGGGCGACGGTGCCGTGGCGTTCCGCGCCAACAACGGCAAATACCTGATGACGAAGCGCTCCGGGCACCTGTATGCCAACGCTGACGTCATCGAGGAGAACTGCAAATACTACTTCTATCTTATTAACAGGTTAGTTTGATCCGTTAAGAATACAATATTGTCCGAAATGGGGCACGGGTCTCTTCCCATACCTTGGGAAGATTAGGTCACATCACACACACATGGGGGTCTAAGTGTCTAAGTCGGGATTATTTATCCTTTATTATTTACACGCCGATTTTTTTAACCGCAATTAGTGAGCCCTTGTCATTATAAGGATGGCGAAAGATGGAAGCAGCCCAAAAAAAATTTGGACTTTTCATACAAAGTTGGCTTCTCAGACTCAGCTTATCGATGTGTATGAAGAGTCCAATTTTCTTCCTCCTAATAAATTGGTTCCTTAGAGAAAGTTGTTCAGTTTCATGAACAGAAACCACAAAATTTGATGCGCCACTCTAATTCAATTTACTGACTTTATTACATTACAAACAACGTCAGAAAATTAAAAAGGGAAAAATAGGTGACAACATTGTGACCTTCAGTTTTACCCTGTGTGTATCGTTTTAACCCACAAGTTGTTTCCTCCGTACCGCAGGCCGATTCTAGTGCTGAAATGCGAGCAGGGCTTCGTGGGGCCAAAGGGCGTGCGGCTGGAGTGCAACAAGGCCAACTACGAGACCATACAGGTGGTGCGCGGACCCAAGGGCGCTGTCTACTTCAAAGGTACTTCTACCACAAAATAGACACAGAAGGTCCGCTCAATAGAAACCACTAAAATCGTAAGCATATACACGCTTATAGAAATATACGGTCGCTCGAGGCAAGGTCACGATCGCACAGTATCGTGACCGTGCCTACAACGACCGTATACGTCTATAAGCATGTATATGCTTAGGATTTTAGTGAGCGTATTGAGCGGACCTTCTGTGTCTATTTTGTGCTTCTACTGTGCCTATACTGCACTATAAACACTACCTACACTGCCCTCATAAGGAACAATGCCGCTAAGTACGGAAACTCCATAGACTTAGTGGCCTTTTCATTTTTATGAGGGTAGTACAATGCCCGTGCCATACTCAAACAAATAACATGAAAATATTCAGTTTGTACACGCTTGAATGTTTGTTGCGTAGCTTGCTGTAAGCAACCATCACCGGATATTATCAGCAGGGGGGAGGTCACTTTTGGGGCAGGGAGTGGCCTTACTTTAAATACTCGAAAATCATATTGATTTAAAATAAACTGGCTTACAGATATTAACATAGCAGCATACCGTTATCACCCTCCCATAACTCACCTCTTTGTCTCAGGTCAAAATGGCAAGTACTGGCACGCTGACAGCGAGAGCGTGACCTGCGACGCGGAAGGGCCGCAGGGCTTCCACCTGGAGCTACGTGAGCCCACGAGACTGGCCATCCGCGCGGCCGCCTCTAAGGAATACCTCGCCGCCGCCAAGAACGGCAACTTCCGTCTGGCTGGAGCAGATCTGGCTCATGCCACGCATTGGGAGTATTAAGGGGGGTTGTTTGTTTGGGGTGGGTGCGGCTGTGCGCTCTTAAAGGTTTGACGCTTTCTGTCATTATGATATTCTAGGCACTTCTAAGACTTAAAATAGTATTTATTTCATGCATACTCTTAAGCCGCGATGTCGGTACGAGTTACTGATCGATTAAATTCGAATGATTATTGGAATAGTCTATTGGACGGTTACGGCCAACCCTAGCAGCATGGCGACATTTCTTCCGCAAAACGCAAGTTCGGACTTCCTAAAAACTTTGAGGTATCTTGAAAGGTCAACTCTTATGCCTAAGAAAAACCGTTGCCAAGTTAGCACAGCCCGCTCAAACGAATTTCAAATCTAATTTAAACAAAATACTCTTCAGCATTTCGAATGCACGTCCGTTAATTTAAAATCAAATGGCGTGGGATAAAACAAGAAGAAATGTGAACAAAGTGGCGTTCGCGATTCAGTTGACTCATTCCCTCGGCCGCCATTTTGTGGTGACGCTAGTTGGCAAGATGGCGGCATCCGAACGACCCAATCAGCTGATTACAAGGAGAATCCGCTGCCAATGGTTGATTTTAAACATAAAACGGGAATGTTGGTCAATGTATTCAGGCATTGATGGTACACATTCGTCGATAAAAAAATGTTATTCTTCCCCGAGCCAACTGAAGCCCGACGCAATTTTTGCATTTAGTACGTTAAGGTATGATATTTATCGCGCGGTGTACGCAATTGTGATCATATGGAAGAAATATCGCTTTTTTTTTCATAAATTGTAATCAAATCATAGATTATTTTTTCTATAATTATTATTTTTAGTAGATCTGCCGAAACTATGCTTGTTTTCGAATTGCATATTATATTTTTATAAATTATTATTTCTTTATTAATTTAAATTATGACCGTCACCTTTTTAATTTAAAATTGTGCTTCGATTATTTATTTTTAGATTGTATGATAAAATATGTTTTATCGGAGACATTGTATTGGAGTTTTTCTAGAATACTTATTGGATATGTAGTGTCTAGTCGACGGGTCTGAGTGAGTTTGGGTTGAACTTCTTTGTCCGCACGTTCCACATTTTTTCTATCGTTATCTCTTTCACTCACTCAGAAAGGTCATTCGTTAGAGCGAGAAGAACAACGCACGCGCTCCACTCAATCGCTCTACTATACTATTTCAACGCATATTATCGACCTTTCTTCTCGCTCTACCGAGCGCCACTTCTGGCTGATAGAAAAGGATAGAGCTACTAAAAATGAGAACGCGTGCGAATGGAGTACAACTCTTTATCCGATAACAATGTATTCAGCTGTAGGTTAGTGAAGTGAACGCCGCGAGACTGAAGCCTACAGATCCTTGTGTAACGCAGGATTTCTCGTAGTATAAGGTTCACCAGGGATTGACGCAATACCAGACTTGTCTTGTGCTACTCGAAAATTTAAACATACAATGCGATTCAGTTCCTTTCATGTAATCAGAAAGAAACATCCAGGCCTTCTCAATAGTGAAGATGGGTGTCCTTACTCCCGCTCGTGTAGTTTCAATGGCGGCTTTTTTATCTAATATTGGGAAGACCCCGTCTTTAGCAATAACTTATTTGTCCTGATAAACTGAATCATCAGCGTTAATAGGTACTGCATACTACACAATGTTGGTCCCTCAGCGTTGCTCAATATATTTATATTTATTCGCACAGAGTCTGGCTTATATAACTATTTTACTGAAAACTAGTTAGGTTTTAATGTAATAAGTAATATTAAGTATAAGCTTGAGTATAAACAGCTTCCAAAATCGTCCATTCCATACATTTCGAGCGACATTTTTAATGTGTTTTTTATACATGGATTTTGTACGGTGCGTGTTTTGTATATAAGCGAGAAACATTTTTTTATTCCTATATTGTGGAACTATGTACTTACAGAAACAACATTGGAAGCGTAACTTAAGGATTTTTTTATGATAAAAGAACATTTTTCAAATGTTTATATCGCATACTGATCCTGGAATATTTGTACGATAACGTCTTTGTAAACTATTAATGAATAAAACTATAATCATAATATTGTACGAGAGCCGTGTTTTATTTACGTTCTGCTTTCTCCTTCTCGCCGTATTTTACAAACTTAGGTTAGGACAGCGCCAAGACGGCAAAAATTTTCGGACTGCCAATGAATGAACAATGAATGAACTATACTCATGGACAAAAAATACGACTCGGTTTCATGCACGACTTTGGAAAATTAACTCAATCTAGCAAAATAAAACTAAACCAAAAGTTCAAAAACTGTGTGTTTACTGTTTATGATTTTAGTTTGATGGTTTTCTAGTTTTTTGCAGTTTGTAGACTGAGTTATTTTTTCAAAAGTCGAGCAACAAATCTTGAGTCGATTTTTTAGTCCACAGTGTATATACTTATATACTTAGTTTATTCTAATCAAAAAAAGCAAAAGGTAAACAAACTTAGTACGCAACTAACGTTGACATGTGTCAGTTTCATTGTAAGTTGTTTACCTTTTCCTTTTTCTTGATTGGAACAAGTATAATATGAACAATTTTAGAATGTGACTTTGAATAAAGCCGCAAAAGCCTTTTCTTCAAGACACTGCTTTAGAGTAGTTTTTTATAAATTCCTTTGAAACAATCCAGGACTTGAATGGGTTCCACACATCTCTGCTAGATCCATTCCATCCGCTAAACAATGCGTTTCAAGTGGTAATGGCATAAGAGGCATTCCATCTTAGCCCTGGATTTGCAAAGCACAGTTCTGGCGTTACACACGGTGGCTTCTACCTATTCGTCTTTTCTCTAAATAGCACATTAAAAAAGGCGTGACGGAAACGAGGAGTCTCCATTAACTGATCAGAAATAAAACATGATACATATTGGAAAACTTATATATCTCAATTAAATAGTTACATTAATCTTTACAGTTCCCTAGCTAGTGACACGTTGGATTAGCATCGATGCATTTTATTGGTCAAATAATTAATATATTAATAAAAAATAATTTATCTATTTATGTATAACTGATAAATTGATAAACAAAAACTAACCGATTTGCTGCTTGCCAGTCAAAGCGCAAACTGCAAGGCCGTGTGTTGCCAGTAATAAAAAAAGAAAAATATAAAAAAGTGACATTTTATAAGTTCGCATTTCACTAAAAATTTTTGTAGGGAAATCTGTAAAGATATTTTTTCGCTCTGACAACACACGGCATTGCTTCTTATAATCAATATACAACTTACACAATCAATAATACATTAATAGCGTTGAAGATTAAACGGTGTATAACGTAAACAATAATAATATAGGGACCTTCTGAAATACTTGAAACAATTTAACTGCAATGCTTGTCTAAAACTTGTAGTTCAATTCGCCAAAACATGTTATTTTTCAAGTATATTCAGAAGGACCCTATGTAACTGAATGGAATATTTGTACGCAACATACACAGGACGTAAAGCGCGGGGCCGGCTGGACGAAGCGTTATGTTCAAATGTTATGTGTGAACTCGCCCTTAAGTTTAATGTCTATGCAGATATGCAAGTCGAACAAACAGTTTAAACTTATGGATAGAATAGTATTTACAATGCAAATGCTAGACACAATAAAAAAATGCATAACTTTGCTTGGGTTCAAAATGACGAGTTCATTTTTTCTACAAATCAAAAAAGTTTTCACACCACGAGAAAATCAAAAGCCACTTTGGTACAAACTTTACCATTACAATTTTCTTCACTGAAAACATCCAGCTACAGTCGACGTAAAACCAACTGCGTCACAGAATCATCAAAATAAGATAAGACTAATAGGAACCCAATTCAACATTGCGTCGTCTGTAGCTGAAAATACATATATTGGAGGGCGACACTTTTACGATACATATTATTACAAAAACTGCAGTTCTAAGGCACAATTTACAACATGACCTTACAGTTTGACCATCGCCTCGTGCGGACTTCCATGTACTCGAGTACATTGGAGATGAAAATACTTTTAGTACGGTTGCACTGCGCATATTACTCAATCGAGTAGATGCTAATGTCTGTAGCAAGTCGATCCCTTATACAATGATATAATGAGCAAGAAATTATATACAGGGCGAACTACCTTTTTTGTATGTTTTAAATCTCAACAATTTTTTAGGACTTTTTTTTACGAAGTTGACAGGCACCGGTAGCATGACGGCCTTTCTCGCTCGCGACGCGACAAAGCGACTGTCTCGCTCTAAAGCCAAGCCAGTGAGAAAGACAAGTATATAAAGGCCAAGGCACTTCTGAGTACAGTGGAAGTCGCACGATTCCCACCCCTCAGTACCGACTGCTCGTAACGACCCACAATTTACAAGGGACTAAATTGATTCGACTGTTACATTCTATGCCATAGCTCTAAGTTTATAATCTATGGATGCTATAGTAAGTAAACTACGCTATCGCTTTAAGTATGCGTTCAGACTTCAGATATCATGGAAATTTCAAGATGGCCGGTGACACATTCGTCTCATTTCTTGGGCCTACATTTTAAAAAGCATAAATTACAGACGCAGCCGATTTCTACGAATTAGTTTCTGAGTGGCTAGCTCTATTGTAAGTTTAGAGAATCAAAAGAAAGAAGGGACCCTTGCGACTCTAGGTGAATTTGATTCCCAAAATGTAACCATTTCAATGATTGTTGCAACATCACATCGGAAGTGTGAACGCACCCCAAGCGCCCTACACGTTACGTCACAGCGTTACCAGTCTATGTAAAAAATTCACATACATCAACCGCCTTTATACCGAATTAATTTACTTTTATATTATATTTAATTTAAATTTGTTAACCTACCACCACGTTAGTTTAGTACAAGGCTGCCTCAGTGAGTTTATTGATGAATAAACTTGTACTTTTGTATCCATTGCTATTTTTATAGGGATTTAGCGTTTCCTTTATCTAATCTAACGCACAATGGACAGATACAAATGTCAGAAGTTGTACAATAAACCCTCTGATTCAAATTTCTCATGATCACTCTCAACACTCAAGATGTAAATAGAAAAAAAAAAACAATAATAATACGTAATTTTCTTATTTTATAATATTTAAAGTTGTCATCAAGAATTTTATTAATGTAAAGATACATTTTGATAAATTCAATTAAAGGATTTCACAGTTGTTCGATAGGCAAAATTGTATTGAGAACACCGAGACTTAAGACTCTCTCTTGATAATTCAAGCGCTTGTTGTGTAGACAGACATAGTTCAGAATAACCATACAACTAACATGTCACTTTTGTTCAGCATTTTTTTCTAAGATATTTATTTCATTATCATTCTTTCTCTGTTCATTCTGAATTTTGTCGCCTTTTTGGAGAGTTTGGGGCGTTAACGTGTAAATCTCGTTCGCCGATTTAGGAACTTTTTAAAGTATTTTTTATTTTTTATTGCGTTTGACTACACATCACCTGACGGAGTGACGATGTGGTCGAGTATAGTGCAACGCAAGCTCAAATTATATCTACAGGGTGTAACAGAAGTGTGTGACAATACTTCAAGGTTGGCTTTTACCTATCAAACTGAACAACTTTTGTTCTACAACTTTGTTGAAATCGCAAAAATTTTTTTGGACTTTTCATACAAATCGATCAGCTGGCGAACCAAGTTTGTATGAAAAGTCCAAAAAAACTTTTGCGATTTCAACAAAGTTGTAGAACAAAAGTTGTTCAGTTTGATGGGTAAAAGCCAACCTTGAAGTATTGTCACACATTTCTGTTACATCCTGTATATACTCTCGGTTAATATCTCAAACACAGACAAGGAGTTTGCACTTCGCAGTTGCATAATAAATGAGCAAACAGATCGAATATTCTCGTCTCTCCTTTTAAACTGCGCCGTCTCTAAGTCAGCGAACAAAGTTTACTATACGTTAGTGCGTGCAATCATTCTTGTATAATACTGTTACCGACTACACAGGATTTATATCTGTGGCTCGTCTGCTTAAGAACTGCGGCTTAGCTAACCCTAGGTGGTAACACTTGGAAACGATAAACGATAACGATTTCAACTAAAATTTCACAATTAAATGTTTTTCAGGTATCACATATTTCTTGACAGAATGATATGCCAAACGTGTTGCACAGACTCGGTGGATGCAAGGCAAATTTCGTTTGTGGCGCCACAGACCAAGCTCCCAGTGGCTGCCTGTTACAATTCGAAGCAGGGGCGCCGACTACGTGGCTATTCGGGGGCTCGGGCACCCACGAGACTTAAACAAAAACAGTTAAAAGTAAGCAGCTGTGCCCAGTACACAAACGGTTCTTCTGAATGCATATCTGGCACTACGTCAGTTCTTTCAAAAAGTGTCATCAAATGTTCACGAGCACCCAAATTCTCCTACAACCCGGCGCCCTGATTCAAACTTATTCAATTCAAATTCTAAGATCTTAGCTACATGCAACCAGACAGCCACTGAAAAACTCCTTAGACAAAATTACGAGTTGACTACGCACCATCGAGTCAGTTTGTATCACCGAGTAAAGTATCAAATGTCTTGACTGTTGCAAAGTGTAGTGTAGTGTATCCAAGTGAGTGTCACAACGTCGCAGTGTTACCTGAAGGCGTCGCAGTGTTACCTGGGGCAGCGGGCGGCGGCAGACGGCCGCGGGGGAGGTGCTAGGAGAGCGGGGGGTGCGGCCGGGGCCTGCCCTGTCGAATCAAATCAAAATATATTTATTCGAAATAGGCAGATTTGTACACTTTTCGAAGATAATTTTTTTGTCTACCTAATACGAAGTTCCTACAATTCGCCGGGGCAATTATTATAAATACAAGGTAAAGGTGTTTACCAGAACCGAATTATGTAAAATAAGAAAGAAGAAATAAATAAAAAGAAGAGCCAAAAGTTTGCAACCACAGTTCGTTTGTATACCTTTTGTCTAATACTAAAAAACCAAGTATAAATATAAAAATAATCAGGCTTGTTTACCTAAATTGACTTTTATTTATTTTGGACCCGACGTAATCTCTCCGCAAACACTTCCCACAACGTTCCCGAAACTTTTGATGCACTCAACTCCCGAATTAATAAATAAGCCTCCCAGGGTGGTATTTGGACTGTGTATCTGCACTCACCAGGTGTGTCCCGCGCTAGGAAAGGAAGGGGTTGGGCGTCTGCCGCGCCGGCGCCGGCGCCCACGGCGAGGCCGTGCGGGGCGCGGGCGCGGGGGCCGCGGCGGGGGCGGGGGCCCAGGGGTCCGCGGGGGCCACGGGGGCCGCGGGGGCGCCCGGCGCGAACGCGGGCGACGGCGCGAACGGCATGCCCAGACCCATCTGCTGCTGTTTCAGCTCGTTTATTGTTAGTCGGGCCTGCGAGAAAATTACATTATTTTTTTAGTTAATATGTATACTCATGGACAAAAAAATCGACTCAAGGCTTGTTGCACGACTTTTGAAAAAATAACTCAATCTAACAAAAAAACACTAAATCAAAAGTTAAAAAACTGCGTGTTTACTCTTTATGATTTTAGTGAGTTTATGAGTTTAGTGGTTTTCTAGTTTTTTGTTTGCTGTATTTAGTAGTTTTGTAGACTGAGTTACTTTTTCAAAAGTCGGGAAACAAACTTTGAGTCGATTTTTTAGTCCACCAGTGTATATCAAATCAACAGCAGGTCTCTCACAGATTCGATTCCCGGCGAGGTCCAATTATGTAAGACTCGGGTTTTGTTGATGGGCATGTTCTGCGCCCGCCAAATATCAATTTAATAGCATTGATACGGAGATAAGATAGTCCTCCATTGCGTTGAGGAATCTTGGTAAGTCCACTTCCATATTTTAGACTCATCATCAAAATCAGGTGAGAGGATGCCATGGGTTATCAGTGCCTTGCCGTTTCTGAGTTTTTTTTTTGCTCATCTACTGGTACTGGGAAGTGGGTATGCCAAAATAAATGTGTTGTACTGATCAATAGGATATAAGGCGATAAATCTATATTTTAAATTAAGTTGTATAAAGACAGTTAAAACACTAACCACCACCTCGCTTCGTTAATTCAAAATTCCCTAAATAAACCTTAATAGCATTATTAAAACGCACGTTCCAAATAATTAACCAGTGGCTGTTAAGGGTGCTTAGCTTATTTCAATTTAACATTTCACATTGCAATAAAAGGGGAGAGACTGTTTCTAGGACAACAACAGAAGAGGGAGGGAATCTCTTTGTTTCCGCCTCTGCATATCAATGATTTTAAATAATTTGTGTTTTCGTTCTGTTATTTGTATTCTTTTGGTGTGCAATTTTTTTTCTAGCCATTTACGTCCCACTGCTGGACAAAGGCCTCCCCTCGAGATGTGTGGAAAAATAGAGGGGGAGGCCTTGGTGTGCAATAAAGTATATAGTTTATCCTATCTTTCTGTGACAATAAAAGAGGAGGCTGGTAAAGTGCAGTATCTCACCGGCGGCGCGGCGACCTGCACGAAGGGGTTCGGCGCCGGCGGATCAGCTGCCACCGGTTGCAGCAACCGCTCCAGGTTAACCAGGGACGAGTTCTCGCCCAGGAACGCGGAGGGGGACTTCTTGATGGCGCCTGTCGACGCTGACGCCGGCCCTGGCGGCGGTGACAGATTGTTGCCTGCGATTCGCAATAATCACAATGTAATTCGGGTTTTTAATAAAAACTTTTAAAACGCTATGTTCCAGTTTCCACCATCTTAGCCCTCAAGTATCGGCAAGGCACTGATAACTCTGTCTGGCGTTACAGATGCTGGAAGGCCGCGATAGCTTCTTTTCATCCGGTGGGCCTTCAACTTTTTGCCACCAAAAACAACATAATAAATAATTGACAACGTTGAACACGTTAAAAACAACCGATCTCAATCGTAACAACTACAATTTTGCTGTTTTTTTTTGTTGTTTTTTTTTTTTTAAAAGCGCTAATCAATTTCGGTACAATTTATAAGGGAACACCTCTGAAGTATACCTTACCTTACCAAACAAAAAAAGAATCATCAAATCATAATTGGCGGAGTAATAGCGTAACATACATACATACAAAGAAAACATACAGTCGAATTGAGAACCTCCTCCTTTTTGAAGTCGGTTACAAATCCCTAACAGTGACTGACCGAGCGGCGCCAGGAAGGGCGCGGCGTGGCCGTTGTCGTGGGGCCGCGAGCGCTGCGACAGCGCGTCGAACTGCGCCAGCTCCGCGCCGCCGCCGCCGGAGCCGGGGGAGCCCAGCGGTGTTGACTTGCTCTGCAATTAAATTACATCAAACTAAATAAATACATATATAAATATCCGGGAAATCACACACGGTCATCTGGCCCCAAATTGGGATTCCCTGTATTATGGGAGACTGATATACAGGGTGATTGGTAATTCGACGTGATTCTTCAAAGGGGGTTATTCTAGAGGTCACGCAGGAGTGAGTCACGCACGACACGAGTAAAAGAGAGGGCGGCACCGTGCAGGATATGTTGGAAAAAATCTGTTACTTGATTGGTTTATTGTTTTTTTTCGATCCCGTGCAAAAGATGATAACATTTGTACCTTTTTAGAAAGCTTATGAAACAAGGAAATCATGTCATAATTTGTACGCCGAGTTCACAATATTTTTTTCTAGTGATAATCAATTACTTATGGAAAATTTATAGAAGATAATAATTTTATGCAACTTAAGACCGTTTATTTTTGAGGCTACGTGAGTTTTGGGCAAGGATTTTTTTGAAAGTGAGCGCTCATTTCTCAGCTTTTAAAAAAGTATCAATTTAATGTTAACAGTGTAATGGTTTTTTGGTAACAAGGCAGAAAAATTCTAAAAAATCTAAAAACTATAATATCTCAGTAACCATACATTTTTGACCCCTGGTTAACTGGACTTAATTTGTTGCAAATGACCTCTAGTATAACTCCTTTGAAGGATCACGTCGAATTACCAATCACCCTGCATATACATAGGTAACGTTAAATACATATGGTGAAATTTATTTCTCTTACTAATACCTGTGGATTTCAGACTTTGTATGGTATTTTTTTTCTCTGCTACGATCATATAGGTTTTAAGTTATGTGTGGACGGAGCGAGAGCGACGGGGCACAATAAAAATGAAAATATTTTATTTGAAGTAGGTAGCAGTGTACACTTTTCGAAAGTCATTCTTTTGTTCTCAAATACGAGGTACCTACCACTCGGAACTAGTATACCCGCCGTTTGGGGAAGTATTTGCAGTGTAAAAGAAACGACGGGTTCAAACTCCCTCCAACGCATTTTTACGAAAATGTTTTTAGATTCTATTACAGCTTTGTTTGAGATCAAGAGTTGATTTATATCATTTATACATTGAATATAATCCAATATCATAACTGTACCTGCGCGAGGGGCGCCCAGGGGTCGGCGGGGGCCGCCGTGGCCGCGGGCGCCCACGGGTCCGCGGCCGGGCTGCCCACTGCCGACCACGCGTCCGACGACGTGTCCTGTTTAATTCCAAAATATATATGAACAAACAGAAAACTTACGTATAAATGTGTATTATACTGTAATACAAGTTTTTGTAAACCTAGCTCGGTTGCAGATACTTATCTAATTACGCACCATATCTAGCCACCTTATTGTAGATTTAGATGCATTGTGAACTCAACTGCGTCAAATAAAAGTTAAAGTTATTGTGCAAAATTCTAGCAGTTTACAATTTCGTGTATGATATCATTCTCTAGCAGATACGAAAGTGTACATATTGTAGTTCTCTATGTGGATATAGATAATTTGAACAATATTATAAGGGATTCAAGACAATTCTACTGTAAAATAAGCGCACAATGGTTCAGAAACTGGCTAAAAAACATGTAGAAGTGCGAAATGCAGATACAACGCATCATTATGCTACTTTCCTTTCGTTAAACGTATGACAACACTAAACAAAAAAACTAGCGCCACCCAAACTCAACCTCACCATCGAATCACTGAAAATACTGAAATCCAACTGCAACGAACATCAACAAAATTCAATTAACATCTTCAAATATAAGACATCTATGTGAAACGTAGATTGGATCTCTAAAGTAATGCCAAATGTTTTAGTTCAAACTGTAGTTACAGTAGTTAGGTCTCAAAACAGGATTCCCCATACTATGAGTATGTGAACCAGCGACTGGACACAAAGTTATTAAACAAATACCAGATACACGCAGTACACAGCGCAGTAATAATAGTTCTGTATTTAGCAGTTTTTAGAAACCATAAAGTTCTTACTACAAGGGCCCTTTTTGACGTTAATAAAAATATAATACACGGAGGCCATGTCCGGATTGGTGCATACTCCATACCTGCTTGGGCGGGGACGGCAGCCCCCAAGGGTCGGAGGAAACGGGGGCCGGCGCTGCGGACGGCAGGTTCACATCCAACAGGTCTAGCAGGTGTGACTGTTGTTCTGGCTTCTTCTCACCACCTGGAGTCCTGCAACGTTATATTATAAAACTTATATTATCACTTCAGGATCCCAAGGTTAACAAACCCGATGTGAACGAACCTTTACCACCAAGATCGGTTACATAAGCCACCTAGGAGCACATAATAGGGTAGACCAACAAAGCTCAACTAATCAGCCGATCCAAAAAGTCGCCATCGCCGAAATCGGTTGGATGACATTATAGGACTTCCTGGTGGAGCTAGGCTGGCAGTGACGCCGGCCTGTCACGGAAGATGTACGCAATCGTCGCCTGGTTGCGGAAAATAACCCGCCCCAACCTAATACCACTTACATTACCTTCAAAATAGACAATCTATTGGGAAGATAGGTAAACTGGATAGAACTAGTTTGGTATCGTTAAAAAGGGCATATTTTATACAGCAGTAACAAAACTGGAAAACAGGTGTACGAACAAGAAACGCATGACTAACTAGAAAAAAAGGACTACATACAGTTACATAAGTTGATTGACTAATATTTAAAACCACATATGTTATTGAATAGCTACAGAAAAATAATATACCTACTAAGAGGTTGTATTCATAAATAATTATTTATTTGATTTAAAAATATAAAATCTCACTCCTCCAAAGGATATTCCTTTTATATTGTTGTAGATATCTATACATATGAGATAATTCTATTATCTTGTGTCGAGTCTACAAAATATACGACCTATACATAAATCCACACATTATCTTTAATACAAATATTCACTGCATATGTTGTCACATTTTCTAGTATATAAATACTGACAAAAAGAAAAACAAACTCTAAACACATTCGCATTGTAGTACTGCACGCAAAGTGTGGCCACGCCCTTAGTGAATAATATTCAATAATTTATAAATACCCCATTACATATACATTTCTAGAATACTCTAGAACATTACTACGCTACCAATTCCATCTATATATCATTCTACACTGTGTCGCAGTACCACTAACGGTGTGTGGGGTCGCAGCCACTCGAGGCAGCCGGAGAACCAGCAGTGGTTCTCTTCATCAGCGCTGGCGGACTCCAAGATCGTCTCCAGGTTGTTTCTCCAGATCTGCTGCTGCCATCTGGTGTTGGTGGGGAAGGGAGGGAGGGGTTAAGAGTGAGATTTGGTAAGGGCAGGGGAGGGGGAGGGCTTAGGAGTAGGCGTTTAGTTAGTGCTAGGTTGGGTTTTATGCTCTAACCAGTAGAGGGCTTGGACATAGGATCCAGGGAGGATTTAAAGGGTGTCTAACGAAGTTCTAAAGTCTGTTTTGTCGCATCGAGAAAGAGCATTGTTTATATCTTATTATTATACAAGCTCCTCTTCAATCAGTAAAATTAAAAGAGCCGGTAACTTGTTGCTTGTTCTACATGTGCCGCTCTGATCACCTGACATTGGCAGAATTATTGCAAGGCAGTAGATGCCATTAATCAAAAATAATTGGATTGAACACTCACTGGAAGTCGTTCTGCGACTGGCTGAGCGCTAGCTGCAACCGCACGTCATCGGAGCGTCTCCTCCTCTCCTCCCTTTCCGCTTCCTCCCGTGACATGGCCAGCGCTAGTTGCAGTTGCAACTCCTCCTCGCCAGCTGTCAGTGGGCGCGCTAGTTCCGCGTCACGGACCGTCGTGCCACTCCACTCGGCAGGGGAGCTGCTTAGCTGTTGAGGGAATGGGGGAATATCCAGTTTAATCCTTGCTTGGTATTAGATGAGACCAAAATTACAGGTTTAGTGACTTGTATTACTATAAGCGTTTATACTTTTTATGTGTAATGGGGCTTGCGCTGTGTTCGCACTCTTGAAGTTCTGTCATATTGCCCCTCTGTCCTATTATATATTCCTTGTGTTCTGTTATATGTTCCTTTAGTCCTATCATTTGTATGGACAAATGAAATATGAAATGACATATGAAAGCATATATGGATGTGCTTTCATATGTCACCTATATTATGCCATTATGTCCCTTTTGTTCTATGATATGACCCCTGTCTCGTGTCATATATCCACTGTATTCTGTCATATATCCCTTGTATTGTCATATACCTCCTGTATTCTGTCATATATCCCTTGTATTCTGTCATATGTCCCGTTTGTCCTATCATCTGTATTATTTATTACGTGTGCCCTATAATATAATATCCCCTGTATTCTGTCATATATCCTCTGTATTGTCATATGCCCCTTGTATTCTATCATATATCCCTACCCCCTGTATTTTATCATATATCTCCTGTATTCTGTTATACATCCTTGGCCACCTGCGCTCGGTATACTCACCCCAGGGTAGGTGGGACTGGTGGGTGTATCGAGCGCACCGTCGCTACCAAACGCGCTGGCCGTCTGCGCGAACCGCTGCTTCGCTTTAAGCGCTCGCGCGCGCTCGTTCTTTAGACGCTCATCGTCTTTCAGCAGGTTCACTAGCTGCTTAGCCTTCTCGCGGACGTTGAGGCCTATGGAGGAAAATACATAATTTTATTAAGTTACATATTTTTTGATTATAGTTGAGAATCTTTAAAGGCTGCTTCGTAACCTTAGTTTTTTCCGAGGGCTACATTACAGACTTTCTAGGAAAGGGTTGACAGATCAGCAAATCATTGATGACAATACACTTGGTTTTGCATATGCCTTTGCGACGATAGCCACTTTCTATCAAGAGGGCTTTTTTTTCGATTTTTACAATAAAAAAAACGCTTTTCTATATTAAATAGTACACTGATAAGAGCTGATTATAATGCAATTATGCAAACTTTTGCAATGAAAACAATTTAAAAATTGAATCCATATAGTGCTTGGTAATTTATACGCCCACCAAAATAAGACAAAAGAATTAAAGTATGTCAATGATCATTAAATCACTAAAAATATTACAAACTGATTTTTATTTTAACATTTTAACTAAGAAACGATTACGTAAACGCGAATAAGAAACAATAACAACATTAATTAATAAACATACAAAGATATCAATCAAACCCCGAAAACCTTCTAACTCTTGAAACGAGCACCTTATAATTTCACTGTATTAGCATAAAAATGTATTCTAACACGATCGATAATACATAACACGATCAACACAACAATTAATACAATTATCGTAAAAACTAACAGCTACTCGCTCCGTAGCAACAAATTAACACATTGTACTGAACTATAGTTAACGACAGGTCTGTTTGTTGCTATCAACTTTTTTTGTGGGACGTGCACTGTAATACAATATATGTTGTCAATGTTGGAACGCGGAATGACTGGAACTGGAAGTGAATGGCTGTGACACAGGATACCAGAGATAAATAAAACAGATAATCTGGACTGGTCAGTGGTTTTGTTGGTTAGTGCAATTGTTTTGGAAAAAAATATATACAAGGTGTGCTTTAAATTGTGTTCAAGTTTATTTTAAAGTGTGGTTCATAACCCGAAAAACTTTGTTTGTATACTTCATTCCAATCAAAAAAAAGCAAAAGGTAAACAAACATAGTATGCAGATGACATTGACATGTGTCAGTTCCATAGTAAGTTTGTTTACGTTTTGCTTTTTTTTTGATTGGAATGAACCATATACTCTTTATTGTACGACAAATTAACACAACAAAAATTTACTCAAACTTTTGTTCTACAACTTCTCATAAATTGCAAAAAAAAAAAAGGATTTATGCGTATAAATCTGTCAGTCCGATTGGTTAACTTGCGTATTAATAAAAACATTAAATAGTGTTTTAATTTATTAAATAATATGAAAATTCGCAGACGATGAAAGCATTAGGACCTAAAGCCTAAAGTTTTAGTAAAAAAATATTTAAATTCAACTTTTCAGTCCTCGCTATAGTCGCTAGAAAAAAGTTCGATTGTCATTGTCTCTTTCATTGGCTAGGCTTTAGAACGAAGCAGATGCTTTATATCTCAAGTCATGCGCAATTACTAACAAAAAACATATACACTCACCTTGATCCTTCCCCTCCTCCATATACTGGAAGTCCTTGAGCGTGTGTATGGCGAAGATATTCTCCTTGCACTGCATAGCAACCTTCTCACTGCCAGTCTTGATCAGGTACTCCATCAGCACGAGAGCCTTGTACACGTGCCGCCAGTTCTTGCCGTGGTCGTTCAACCTCTTCCAGATCATTTGCATGATCTCCGTGAAGGCCATCACGTTGTAGGTTAGGTCGGCGATCTCCGCCATTAGAGTGCTGGAAGGGCCCCATGGGTCGTTCGATGTAGCCTCGCGCACTTTCACCTGGGGGTTGATGGGCTGATAAGAACACCTTGTTCAATGATGAACGGTGAGAGAGAGGAATATATGTATATTTATCTGTATAGATCTATTCGTGTAATACCTGCCGCCTGATTCACAGAAAGGAAGTATGTGTAAAGCATCTACTTAAATAAAAAAAAAAAAAAAAAAAACGGAAAACCTATACAAATATAAATACAAATATTTATCTTGCATTAAACATGGTCAGTAGTCAGTATAAGGGGTTTGCTTATAAATAAAGTTTCTCATGTTTAGCTGAATGTAAGCATGAAAAAAATTTTACAGAAGTCAAAATAGGCGCCAAATTATTAATTATTAACATGATAGTCGAAACCGTAGGAATATGTAGCAGATTCCACTCGAATTATGTAGTCGGACCGAATTTGGGTGGCGATGGCTTTCCATAACACACCCGAGAAAGTCATCGTTACCCTGACACCATGATAGTATATTGCAAATCTCTTAAGTGTGAAAGGGACAGAATATTGTGAAGTAATTAAATATTAATTGGTTTATGAACATGACCCTTTAAGCCAGGTCAAACTGTGAGTTCAGACTGTATTATTGCGTAAACGGTGTACGCATGTGCCCTCAATGGGGAAGAAAACGCAAAGCTATTTGCAGATGGCGCTACGGACGCTTGACTCATAACAACTTTCAATTAGTTCCCGATTTTTATTATCGAGGTTTTATAAATTCGTTTTTTTTTCTGTAAAATTGTTAAATGGAAAATGTATGCGACTTGGACTGTTCCTCAATTAAAGGCGAAGTTGAAAAGTACACAGTTGAAAACGTAAATTTTCCCACGTCTTTGTCATCCGAGAATCTTTAGGAAATTAATGATTTCCATTATTATTGCAACCAATCGCCACACAACGCGGCATTTTTTTAATAATCTTATGTTTAGTTCACGTAAACAATTTTTTCTATACGTTTTGACAGTTAGTATGAGTCAAGCGATATCAGCGCCTCTATCGGCGAGTTCTGTCAGTTTTCTTCCCCATTCGCAAGGGAGTTTACCGCGAAGATTGGATATATTAGCAATCTTACACTAACGCCACCAATCGTAGTAGTTCATCATCATCAGCCAAAATGCGTCCACTGCTAGACAAAAGCTTCCCCAAGGATTTTTACGAGGATCGCCCTTGCGCTGCACGCATCCAGCGGCTTCCCGCAACCTTCACAGAGTCAGGACTAGCGGGGCTGCCGGGGACTAAGAGTAATTTTTGTTTGTTAAAATTACAGTTCAGGGGTTTTGGCGTAATAGCCACGCTTGGCAGGCGGCTTGGCGATCAAAGTGTGTGGCATGGTACTCGGAAAGGATGCTGCTGCCTATCCTCCGGTTTAGGGATCCCTTAGTCGCCTGCGACGCCCTCGGTGTGGTGTTACAACACAGGCCAAAGTGGTCGCCATGAGCGAAATCCCTCGAACGGTTCACTCTCTCACTCAGAGTGGTAATGGTTCTAGAGTTGAGTAGAATGATAGACAGAAATACCTGAGCATCTGAGTAGTTGTGCGCGAGGTTCTTGATATTCCTTCTTAGGCCCGCCACGTTTACTTGCATTTCGTCCCGACCTCGGGGCATCTGCAACGGAGACGCAACATTAGCTGTATTTAACGAACTCCTAATTTGATTCGTATGCAGGAAAATGTATGCAGAAGTTAATAATGAATGTGATATATTCCAGTCATAAATGGCTACCAACGGTGTAATATCCATGAACTTACAAAAAATAACCTTTAGCTTTTTGTTAACCAGTAGAAACTACGAATGAATGAATAATAGTATTTTATTGCAGAACATAAAACAGGAAAATATAAAACAGAATACACTGAAAAAAGTGATATAGGCCGACAGTCTAAATGATGTATGGTAAAATTCTTTGTAATATCGTAATTATGTTAATGTGACTTCTTTACATCAAAATCAGACAATAATAATGTTCCAGCGGAACCCAAAAATTACTTCAAATAAACTTAAAAACGAAGAGACTGTACAACCGCCTTTATTAAGAAGCCAAATTCAAACCCAAAGTCCTACTGCAGTTCATTGACACAAAACTTCATTGGGTAAAATAAGCTGATCCCCAAAATTAAGTAATAGCTGGTAATAGTGAGTTATTC
This sequence comes from Coleophora deauratella, assembly GCA_958295455.1. Lineage (NCBI taxonomy): Eukaryota > Metazoa > Arthropoda > Insecta > Lepidoptera > Coleophoridae > Coleophora > Coleophora deauratella. The sequence continues at coordinate 17,278,590 of OY282397.1, read as the reverse complement.
TTGATAGTGTATGATATCGTGAAATTGAAGTAAAAAAACATTTAACTTAGCTTAGTCTATATCTACATGATCTAGAAAAACGTAATAAAGACTTAAAAAAAGCTACCGTTATAGGTACTTTAAAACAAGGGTCCAAGGATATGAAATAAAACAAGATAAGAAATCCAAAGCGTTAAAAGTAACTACATACAATAATTAACAATTTCACACCAATATACCCGACTGTTCCAGAACAGGGTAAAGGTTTTCGGGTGCGTAAGTATGTCCATTTCCGTGTAAACATCGGTGTACGGAATGTCGTTAGTTTGTCTCAATGGTATAGGATAAAAGCAATCGAGTTAAAGTCAAATTGCTTATACATATTACATAATAAATAACTAATATAAAATAATAATAATATAATAATAATAATAATATCTGGGACAAATCACACACGGTCATCTGGCCCCAAACTAGGATTCCCTGTATCTTGGGAACCAGAGACTGATATACATACACATATACTTTTAAATACATACATATATAGATATAATACACCCAGACTCAAAGCAAACAAATCTGCTCATCACAGAAAAGTTTGCCCTGTGTGGGGATCGAACCCACGACTCTCGGATCAGAGGTCAGGATCGCTAACCACATAGCCACCGAGTCAGTCGAACTATGTAACTCTGCTAATTTTAATGGCTAAAAATAGTATAGAATAAAAAACAAATATCGAAAAATACAATATCATCTTGCAAAACCATTGTACAGGAACTGACATTGAACAGTCACGTAGGACCAATTTATTCGCATACTTTACTGTCGATATCGGTCTATATGTATGAATGTCCGGCCGTGAGTGAAGCTTCCTTCCCGCCATCTTGAATAAAGGTACCTACCTATGTTTCTATCATGAATTCCAACCTATGGTTCTTTTTAGGTTTCTATAAAATTGATAAAACACTAGTAGAGTTCCATAAGGAGATTTTTAATTTCAGAATATGCTCATTCTACAATCTACAGTACATAACATACCCGAGTAATTTAAGGAGACACAATATTATTAGGTATTTCGATTATAATTATATATTAAAATGTGTTAAGTCACTGGTAAGAAAATAAATGCTAATAAACTCGTGCCTGTGACACAAGTATAAATCACATACCTATATTTTTTCTTAAACGAGTGTTACATTGATACTAGACGAATAAAGAAAAAAAAACGAAAATAGTAGAACATTTCGAATACTCGAATTTCGCCAGAAATATTTTTGATTCGTCATGGACCACGTTTTAACCAGCGTTCTTCAAGTCGAAGGTTACCGGGTCAAAGATTCTGACTAATTCGAATTCCTTCCAAGTGCATTTCTTTCTGTTGTCCCGAATTCCTACATTTATCAATGTCACAAGAGCAAAGAAGGACTAAGTAAATGCTCATCATTGTTATGTTCCATGTTTGAATACCGGTCTAACATTATGCTGTCACTAATCTCTTTTCAGGGTCAGTCTCCTTTGTCCTCTATCCGTGACCAACCAGTGTTTCAGCAAAAAAAAAAAAACAATTTAAAATCGGCAACTCTGTTGTAAACAAACCGCCAAAATCACCGCGTGATTATAAACTATTTGGTCACTGTACCCGAGCTGAGTGACGGCAGATAATTTTAGTTTTTCAGTGTCATTGGCCCCGGGCACACGGTTTTCGGAGTCAAGGGTGCTGCATACTCAACGTCAAATACATATTATATCTGAAAAAGTATTTGAGCAATGACAAATATCTGTAAAGGTATCTTATTGAAAACTGTGCAGTACAGATATTCAGACATGTTTGTTCAAATCATGTTCAAATACATTTGGTGCTAATGTACGCGTATACACCATAACGTACCATGTCTAGTTTCTTGTTTTTTGTCTCAAGCCAATGTATACATTTGAGAGAACAATGGTCGACAGATTGTACGAATTTTTTTTTCTTTATCATGAAATTTTAAATTAGGGTTGCATCGATACGCCTTTTTGCCGATACGATACCGATAACGATATTCTTATAAAAATATCGGCGATACCGATGCCGATACCGATACGCTTGTTGAATTTAAATGAAGGTTAAATATTATAAATAAAATACAGGTGATTTCACAGGTCTATTTGAATAACCACTGGCACCGACTCCATAGGGTGCCCGAGCTCCCCCCCCAATGACATTATCAGCGGGGCTGAGCCCCCCCAATATTTTATAACTGGTGTTTGCTTTTTTCTCGGGATACTTTTATTCCAAAAAACTCATTTCCATGCATGCTCAACGATAATCTCAAAAACTGTACCCACGCACAGTGTTTTTTTTGCCTCAAAAAAGTGACATCTTTGTTTTTTTCTCAAAATTTCTCAAAAAAAAATATTTTCTGAATTTTCAAATGTATTTTTTTATATTTTTTCTAGGCCGAAGTAGAGGTTCTGTCTAGGACAGATATATTCCTCATACTTATTAGTATCTCCCACAAAATTAACACACTCTACTTCGGCGGAAGTTTGGTAAAATATATTTTTATGTACTAAGGTCAAAATTTTGGATTTAGGGTTGACACAATAAGGTCATTTCTTTTTTTCTTCCTTTATACACAATCAAGTTTATTTTAAAGACTTTAATTCAAAACGTACTTGGATGTAGTAAACTAAGGAACTAAACGTCTTTTGCGCACCAACTTCGCCCAAATTGCGAAAAAGAAAATTGGTCTTACAGACATGACATTTAACTGATTAAATAGGTATGAAACGCCGGCATATTTTTAAAAGTATTAAAACATATGTAGTGCAATTTCATGAGTAGAAATAATCCACCTTATTTTGTTATATCAAAATTGTGAATCAAGAATTTATATGGGAAACTGAAAAAAAGCGGCCAAGTGCGCCCATGAAGGGTTCCGTAGCAGCAAGAAACATAATATAAAAGTTCTTGTAGTTCGTTGTAGGTAAATTGCGGTTTACGATTTATGACGTATTAAAAAAAACTACTTACTAGATCTCGTTCAAACCAATTTTCGGTGGAAGTTTGCATGGTAATGTACATCATAATTTTTTTTAGTTTTATCATTCTCTTATTTTAGAAGTTACAGGGGGGGGGGGCACACATTTTACCACTTTGGAAGTGTCTCTCGCGCAAACTATTCAGTTTAGAAAAAAATGATATTAGAAACCTCAATATCATTTTTGAAGACCTATCCATATCCTACCCACACGTATGGGTTTGATGAAAAAAAATTTTTTGAGTTTCAGTTCTAAGTATGGGGAACCCCCAAAATTTATTTATTTTTTTCTATTTTTGTGTGAAAATCTCAATGCGTTTCACAGAATACATTTACTCACCAAGTTTCAACAGTATAGTTCTTATAGTTTCGGAAAAAAGTGGCTGTGACATACGGACGGACAGACAGACAGACAGACAGACAGACAGATGGAAAGACAGACATGACGAATCCATAAGGGTTTCGTTTTTTGCCATTTGGCTACGGAACCCTAAAAATGTGGGTCGGATTATTTCATAGAATTCAGCAAAAATAGTTGAAAAATCCGATCTACAATACTGATCAGCCTGTATAAGGATACAAGTAGGCACAATTCGTACATCTAACTCACACGGACGCCATATCGGGTCAGAAAAATTTCGAACCGCGAACACCCCCGGATTTCAACGGTGTTCGACAGTTCGGAACTACGGGATTTCAGAGGTTAAGAGACAGAAGTTAACTTCGTTTTCACAATTAAAGGAAGAAACAAGCATTCGATTTAGCTTTCAAAAAATAAAACGAAATTAATAGAAAGGTCAAATTAGTGACAACCTTAACACGTATATTTGAAAATCATTTTTTCTAAACTTCCGCCGAAGTAGAATGTAGTGATTTTGTGGGTGATACATATTAGTATTAGGAATATATCTGTCCTAGGCAGAACCTCTACTTCGGCCTAGAAAAAATAGAAAAAAATAAACCTAAAAATTAAGAAAAAAATTTTTTTTGAAGAAATTACAAACATTTTTTATTAAGTAAAAAGGGAATAATATGCGCCTAGACTATCTTTATATACCCGCAAAACAATAAATACTTAATTGTAAATATTTTTTTTTCTATGAATTAATTTCCGTATTTTTAACATGAAGGTCAACAAAACTTTGTGATTTTTTTAAAAATAAACTATACAAAATGGACTCCTGGGAGTTTTACTCTTGCATTTTTTATAAAAAGCCAAATTGAATGAATGAAAAAAACGAAGATGTCACTTTTTTGAGGCAAAAAAAACACTGTGCCACGCGGCGAAGCTGTGGGAAAAGCTAGTTACAAAATCACTAGAAAATATTATAAGACCTACAGTGAAAATAGTCTCTCAGCTGATGCCACAGAACTCATTTGGAAACTAAAGTACTTCTGCGCCATTTTTTTAAACTTTGGATTAAAAGACGTCATTGCGCCAGAAAACAAACGGATCTGCGTCTCTCGATATATTAGGAGGCCTTAGGTACCTTTCGACTTCTTCTTTGAGAGAATTACAGCTCAGAGTGGACAGGGGCTCATCTTCGTCGGACTCTTTAAAAGTATCGTTGTATCGGGAATGAAAGTATCGCCGATACCGATATATCGGCAACTCCGAAGTATCGCCGATATATCGGTATCGGTATCGGTATCGGATGCATCCCTATTTTAAATCTCCTAAATAATCCCTGCTAATTAGGGAATAAATTAAAATATAACTCTAAGACATGCTTCCATTCAACATTAAATTCAAAACAAAATGTTCATAAAATGAACAGAAATTCTTGGAAGTACTTAATAAATATATAGGGTGACTTTAAATTAGTTCTTGATACGAAAGGCTATGAATGTGCTCATGATAACAAACAACTTTCCCTAAGGAACCCATAGTGAAATCGTAAAAACAAATTTGACTCGCCATACAAATTGATGAACTGACCGGCCAAATTAGTATGAAGAGTACACATTTTTTTTGCGATTTGATTATGGGTTCCTTAGGGAAAGTTGATTGTTATCACGAGCACATTCATAGCCTTTCGTATCAAGAACTAATTTAAAGTCACCCTATATTTGCTAAGATATTTATTTTTGAGGTCTTAAACGAAGAATTATTGCTAAGTGAGGTCCAAGAAAATGACTCTTTAATTTAACCTTTTATTACATGCATGAGTCAAATGTTTGGTCTGGCATCTGGCAAACATGATTCAGTGAACCCATAAATTATTTTGGAAGCACTTGTTGTTTCTTCCGTTTTAAAAGAAAGTTTTCAAAAGATGACTCAGTTCAGGGGTATTTTTCATTGCAATTTCGAAGGCTTCCACTCCTCCACCCATGAAAGTCATCAGTCACTAGGTGATATAATAGGGCTTACCAATGTGGATAAAAAAAAAGTTTTACAAAATATTTTGGTCATTACTTATTAGGTATATAGCTCAAGGGTAGGGTACTTGCTACTGAACTATGTACTGTTAAGAAATAGAGAAAAAACAAATCAAATAATGTCAGAAATCTAAAAATGCATTCCAAGGTAAAAAAAAGTAAATTTAAGGACACATTTTCATTGCCAATCAAGTCTAGCGACTAGCGACATTGTACCAAAAAGAACATAAAACCTACTATGCCAACAAAAAAACTACTGCAGCACAGACAGAGGAACAATAGGGGATAATCCAAAATCAATAAATTAGCAACAACGAGCGCGATGATGCTGAAAAAAACACTAGCAAGCCGAAACTAAACAGATTAACCCGTGGGGCTTCTACGACTGCAGGTCGTTCGCCATTTATTGTCCCCATGTTACACAGAAAGTCTATAAGAGTCCAGTATTGGCAATGGGGGATATTTATACTTTAGGGGCCATCCATTAATCACTTGATGTTTTTAGCAACTTTTTAGACCCCCCCCCCACACCCCTGGTGATATGTGGTGAGGTTTTAGACTACCCCCCCACCCCCTACCCAAAATCACGTGTATTTTTTGGTACAAAATATTATCTTTCAATACAGGTCAACAACTGCCCGACGTTTGGAAATTACTCTAGAAATCGTGCGTTCAACGAAAAAATAAATACACGTGATATCTCAATACACCTTGTGTTATTTCGTGATTTTTTCTGAACCCCCTCCACTCTTTTGAGCCTCACGTGATTAATGGAGCCCTTAGACGCTGCACAGAAGCCCAAGCTGCGAACTGTTTGGATTACACTAAGGCGATTTAAGGTTAATGTGTTTTAGTCTTACAAAGCAAATGTAGTGAATTATAGTATGTTTTAGTCCCGAAACTGCGAATGTAATGAGAGGTAGTTGATTTAGTACAACATGGCTAATGTAGTGAAATGATAGTTGGTTTTAGTCTTAACATGGCGAATGTCGTGAAAGATGGTTCAAAACTGTGAATGTAGTGAAATGTAGTCGGTTTTAGTCCCAACAAAGCGGCGAAATGTCGTGAAAGATTGTTGGTTCAACAATGTATTTAGATATAGTCTGTTTCAGCTCTGAGGTAAGAGGTAACTGAATGATGTTTTGTCTTTGGGCATTCGCAGCCTCTGTTATCTTCCTTCTGTGCAGCGTCTAAACAAAAAACTTTATGATCTTTGACAGTGTCATGCCATAAAAGAAAAAATATCAGGGCCCAGAGGACAACTTACAGTGAACGGCCTGAACCACTTACTTTGCAAATTTGTGTTGTCTACGGTTTGCACTTTTGGCTAGCCAAAAGCCAAAAATTGCCGTGATCCTTGTCGTTGCTTCTGTCGACAATATTACACATATATTTAATAACCTATTTAATTTTCATAGCAAATTTTGAAACAAAATTTTAGTAACCTAGCGTTTATGCTAAATACGAAATTCTTCTGAAATATCTAAGAAAACAAATATATTAACTGCGGCTTCTGCTTACGCAACTAAACACCGTTTACCAAGGAACAAGTAATTAATTCACAAAAGAAATTGGTTATTTTTTGATTAGTTTCTTGGGGAAAAATATTCAGTTTTATGAATAAAAGCCATTTTTTTCAGGTTTCCAGAAGTACCGACTACCTATAAATTACTTTAGAACTCCCCTACGAGTTACACCTTCAGTAGCGACGACAAACATAGCATTATTATAGTGTTTTACATAAAAACTAAAATCTTAATTGGTACTAGTTATAGTTACTATAGTGGCGGAAAACAGCACCTTCAAACTTAGTATTATTTCCATTCCAGCCTATAGTCTAGTCACATAAGCTTAAAATATAAGTACGAACTAAATTAACTAGCACATTGTAAATCTATAATAATCCTAGTGAGCTTAAACAATCAATCTTTTTAGAGCGGCGACAGTTATATCACTTTGTAGAACGCTTTTTGGAGCGACGACCAGTGATATCACTTGGAGAACTTTACAATAATATCATAGTACATATTATCACCAAGATGCACGATAAGAGAGCGAACTGTATAGTATAAAGTGAGTCCTTTGTGACAGTCATAAAACATGACGCTACATACATAGTGAAAACAACAACATAATCGGCGAGACCATGCAGACGGCGCTATATCTTATCAATGTACTGATTTTAGACTAAATATAACAAACAAAAGAGAGAACATTAAACTCTGAGAACGAGAAATGAACCAACAAACAATTTTCTACAGAATCACTATACTTATGTATTAGAAAAGAAATATTTACAGTAACTAGAAATACAGTTATGAAATATTTACATTTCATAGGAATGAGCTAAAAATTACAAAGAATTTGCTAAAATCTATACCTCTACTTTGGAAACTAACGAATCAACGTCCTATTCCAGTAGAGATCCTCGAGAGAAAATGGCGTTGGATTGGTCACACACTGCGGCAAGAAGACTCCCGTCTCACCAAGCAGGCTCTGTGTTACTCTCCTGCAGGAAAAAGAAAGAGAGGCCGACCAAAGTCTACTTGGCGGAGGACTGTGGCACTGGAAGCCGCTTCTCTAGACAAACCTGGCCGGAGAGTGTCGCTGTCGCCGCCGATCGAAAGCAGTGTTAAGCTGTTATAGAGGCCCTATGCTCCTCGAGGAATTAGAGGAACCAAGAAGAAGAAAAAGAACCTCTACTTTGCTACACCTTGTTATGTATTTTCTACTTTATGTATTATGTTATGTATGCAAGAGTTTACAAATAAATAAATTAGGGACATTTACCTGTTAATATACGAACATCTTCAATTGCTTCCAGTAATAAGTAAATGTATAACTTTTAAAAGTTCCGTGACATAACATACTGGGTATGTGGGTAAAGACTGACCCCCACGACACCATACTGACAAAGCGGCTTAGTGGGTGTAGTGAAGCACGCAAACATGATTTTTAATATCAACCTCCACCCCCAAGTACCTACGTGAAAAAGCTTGTTAAAGTCTGTATAGAAAATTGAATTTCAAATTGATCCGACAACGGACTGTTTACGTACATCCGGACGAAGTCCAAGGCCCTCCAATAGGTTTTTATTACATTGAAAACACTAGTCAAGAGCCAGCAAAATAAATATCTCTAATTCATGATTAATTTAATATTACTGAGAGTCTGATTTAAACTTGCTGATAAAAGGAAGTAAATATAAGTATATTTTATAACATAACAACACTTCAAAATACAGAAATCTGAATTTTTTTGATATATTTTTTTATGTTTTTGTAAAGGATTGCAAAAGGCCGATGGCCATCTGATGGTTGACACCGCCTATGGGCATTTGCAACAACATCAGGGGCCAGGGGCATATTAATTATTTTGCTTCACCTTCAAAAACCTTTATGATCCTTTCTTAAAGAGTCTCATACTGTCTACAGTATCTACGTCAGGCAAAATCTCGGACGGATACTCATTCCACAGCTTGAGGGTTCTAGGTAGGAAACAATTTACTTATTTCATATCAAAACAGTAACTACCGCGAGTTACTAAACGAGTTACGTAGCCGGCTAGCCGGTTACCTACCGGTTAGATAACCATGTCATGTGGGAGGAAGCGGTACAAATTGCGAAGCCACCTCACTACACTACACAACATACATGCTCACCCATACGAGTAGGTACAACTATTGCAATATGTCTGTGTCTGTCTGTCTACTACTGATAATGATAAGTAACGTGTGGCTTATTATTAAGAAGTTGGTAAACTGTTCTGATTTTTGATTACATAGAGTAGAATTGAGATCATAGATTTCGTTGCAAAACACTTCCGACAGACAAATTCTTTCCCCGATACTACGATAGCCAATATGCAATAGCGTATCTTGTAAGCGTGAAACGAATATACAATTGTCAATTATTATAGTATAACCTGGATTTGGAACTGAACTTGAAAAAAAATTTCAACCAAAAATAATAACCAAACTGATTCAAACTGAAGAGTTTAAGACGAATCTATGTAAATAAACTTCATACTACAAAATTCATCAATACTTTTGGGCTACCCACTCCGCTAATCAAACAGATATATGTACTACGTACACACGAAAAACATTAGCCTCCTTAAATGGAGCACTCGGACAAAGATTTTTAAGAGTGTTAAAGCCCGTTTGACCAACTTCACACAGCAAGATGAAATGTTATTACAAGTCTTTCACTGCATGTGCTTAAACTTTAAGCAAACGTATTTTCAAAGAGAGCCTTTCTGTAGGTACATAACCTTGCATTTAAAATTAGGCAGGCAGTCAACTCCGTGCAAACATCGTTTAAACTCTGTCACGCTAAGGTCGAAATATTCACCAAATAACCACATGGAGAGCATGCAACATATTATGACCCTTTTACTGCAGCAAACAAATAAAACCTGCAATGTTGGCGTTATGGAATATGAACATACTCCTAATCTACATCACACTGTGCTATTTCGAAAGCTATAGATATTTACCTGTGGTCACCAAGTAATGTCAAACACATTCATAATGTAGTATACTGAAATGTGTAGCGATACACCTACCCTTTTTACATTTACTCGCTAATATGTTTTTTATTGTTACAAGTAAGGGGCCGTCCATTAATCACGTGATGTTTTTAGCAACTTTTTAGACCCCCCTCCCCCCTGGTGATACGTGGTGAGGTTTTAGACCACCCCCACCCCCTACCCAAAACCAGGTGTATTTTTTGGTACAAAATATTATCTTTAAATACAGGTATAATGTAATTTAATTAAAAATTTAATTTCTGGAAAATTAAGCACCGTGATAAAAATTTCCAGACAGACATTTAGATTGCAGGTTGTCTCTGACTGCCTGAAGCCGTTTCGAACCTTGGAAAGAGTTGAAAACAAAATAACAACAGCAGTCCGACGTTTGGAAATTACTCTAGAAATCGCGCGTTCAACGAAAAAATAAATACACGTGATATCTCAGTACACCCCCCCTCCCCGCTTGTTATATTTCGTGATTTTTTTCTGAACCCCTCCCCCCCTTTTTGGGCCTCACGTGATAAATGGAAGACCCCTAACGCACAGGTCCAGTGCGTAGCTAAGTAACCAAAGGCCCTTGGTGCAAAATAATTGCGCCCTATCTAATTTAATATCCCTGGTTAGGTTTTATCAAGTAAAAATATGTACTTGTAGGAAGTACCTTTGCTTTGATGTGCCCTGCAGTGCAGGATAAAGAGCTGGTGATATTTATATTCTGAATGTAGTTGAAATTTTCCTAAGTTCAATGAAGGTTTGCGGGTCCGAGCCGAGGGCCCCACTGATCTTGAGGGCCCCGGTGCACTGCACCGCTTAGCCCTCCGATACCTATACTACTGATGGCAGGGCGTTTCTCAGCGTGACAATTTCATCACGTCCAAAGGTATGTAATTTCTGCAGGTGACAACCTCTTGACACTATAAATTGATAAGTGAGAAATCACAGTGACAAAGTCAGCCGTAAGGGATAGCTCTGAGTGGAGGCAAAGATATGTCAGTTCATTTGGTGGGATGTCACTTCAGACGTTGGACAAATGTATCGGCAACGCTTGGTTGGAGAGTTATCAATTCGGCTAATAAAGAACTCATAAACCTCTTTAATGCCATCTTAACCTCTTTAATGAAGGTAAGTTTAGGTAATTATTCTGGGCTATCAAGTCCAATCTCAGCCTTCGAAGAGTGCACGCAAGCATTGAATTACAAAGTAATAATAGGGCACTGTAGTGCATTGCAGTTGAACTATCTGATTAAAATCTATATTTATTGGCCAATGGCCTACGTATATGTAATATCTTCGAATAAAACCTCTTTCCTGCGACATTATTTCTATTAAAGGATTGTGAAATAGTGAAAAAGAAATACAAGAACATATAACACAAGGCAGAGAAGAGATAAAACATTTAAACCGATCTTAAATGTACGGAAAACGATCTACAGAACACGAAGAGCATAACCAAACGATTTTCAGTTCATCCATAAAGTCCGAAGTCTTGATGGCAACTACATATAATGAAAGATTGCGTTCTTTTGATCTAACGTTTCTTTCCACATAAAAGTCCCGTTCCGCCCATCAGTGCCGCCGTGCTTGCGTACAATTTCAAGGTTTGTTGCGCGGACGCACACCGAACCACAGATCCAGACAAAGGCTGTTATCCGCCAAGATCTGAAAACATCACGACTCGACTGACGTGGCACATGTTTCAACAGTTTACAACGCTCGCGTTTGTGTTTCGTATACCTATAACGTACACACCGAGTTTTACGATCCATAATAGGAGCAAACAACTGAAAATGCCCTGGTGTAAAAATGGCGAAGAAAATAATAGGTCTACAATGACTTAACCGAGTAAATAGGCGTAAAGCTAGAACAGACTAGTAAAACGAACAGACAGAAATACGTAAAAGGCATAAAGAGATAGAGAAGTTTGTCCAAAAGTGGACCTCTTCCAAGACTGTATGACTAGTTTTGACTAGCCTACAGAATCAGCTCGTGATTGGATAATTCCTGTCATCAATTCATATTTAAATAGTCCTGGGATCAGTTCATTATGTCCTAGTCCTGTTACATATTTCCAGTCATTTGGAGTCAACTATGTATAAACGTTTTGCGTGTCCACTCTGGTCTTCAATATTTTTTACTCCAAAGTTTTGATATCAAATCAAATAAAAAATATTTATTCGAAGTAGGTAGCATTGTACTTTTCGAAGATAATTTTTTCTACCTAAAACGATACTCCTACCACTTGGAACTCGTATACAGCGGCAACGCACTTGTGTCTCCTCTGGTGTTGCGGGTGTCTATGGGCGGCGGTAATCGCTTACCATCAGGTGATCCGTCTGCTCGTCTGCCACCTCTGCTGCCATAAAAAAAAATATAACTCCTAATCCCCGTCGTCGATTTATCCCTTCTAAGTCTTCCCCTGTCTCTGGTCACTTATCATTAATAACCCACAGCGTATCATCCACTGCTACGGCTCAGGGAGATTCCTATACTGCCGTCATAAGAAACTCCATATTATACTTTGCAGCCTTTTCTGTTATGAGGGCAGTATCGTCGTAAGGCCCAACGTCCTATTTTTAGGACATAGGTTTAGTAGTAGTTCAGTCACAACTACCTAAAATTTGAACTGATTTTCGGACTCTTATTACGATTTGAATTTTGGCTCCATTTCTGAATGAACCACATTTGAGTTCAAGCGTTAGGGTAGTAGGGGTTTTTTAGGACGTTGGGCCGCAATGACTTTTAACTTGGGCCTTACGAGGCTATAAACCGGGCAGGTTAAGAGAAAATGATGACCTAACTGTGTATACCAGTTGCAGTCAACCCATCAGCTAAATTACGCTGCGCTGTTACGAAACAATAGCCAATTGATCGTTAACAACATATCGTCCCCTCTGCCGTGGCAAGTCTCTTGTCATACCTCAGAAGGTCAGGCCATACTCCACACAAGTCCAGATTGGTGGATGTTTCGGGGCTAGTGGCCAACCCCAGTGTCAGAAGTTTTCAAACTGCATATAAGACCTAAGACATACTTTAAAGACTGCCGTCTAGTGATAGCAGCCGGCACCAACGTGGCCTTGCGAAGAACAGAAACGGTAGAAATAAGTACCACTACAGTCAAACCCATCTAGGTTACGACTGTGTCTGCAGTCAGGGCGCTTTTATTCTCATGCGTGGCACACGTGCCCTCAGCGAAGCTGCCTGATCGATGCGACCCCACGCAAGCCGCACTGAGCCACGACCGAAATTACATGTATCATGTATCAATTCACGAAAAAAACGATTAAATGGTCTTAGCGATGAGTGACATACATATTGTTTCGTCACCTAGTATAATTACGCCCATATGTCACGGCAGGTACTCCCGCGCCTGCTTTCCGCGAGTTCCTCGACCGCTAGCCGGCAGGGTATTGAACCGAACTGATTCTGTGCTAGTTCAAGGCTTGATTGGTAATGGTATGTACATGATGGATTGTTTCCGCAACTTTTGTATGGGTATTGTTGATGGTTATGCATAAGATTTTTGGCTACCAAACAATAAAGTGAACAGAGCAATCAGATCTACATAGTGTAAATAACATGATAAAGTAATGTAAATAAGCAATTTGTACCAGACTACCCAAGGAGATTTTTTTGATTTACATTTCTTAGTTTTGTTTTTAATAAATAAATATCCGGAACAAATCATACACTTCTGGTTTCTGTATTAATTTTGGTAATCAACCACGCACCTAAATAATTGTAAAAATATTAAGTCATGGATAGGATATCCGTTAACGGTGTTCAAAAGTGAATAATCATTTACTGATAATTATTTATTTAGCCATAGACTAAAAGGTACAAAATTTATTACACAAAAAACATGAATAAACCATATTACACACAAATAATAGAATATAAGAAAAAAAAATGAACACAAAAACTGATTAGTCAAAAATACCGCCCCGAATCGTACCCGGAACAAAAGATCATTTACTTCATGTATGGTAGGTATGATGTGAATCAATTTACTAAGAATTATTACGCGTTTGGGTTTGATCAGAAAGACAATTTATGTACGTACGTCGTACGAGGTACGAATCATGATTCATTTTCATAATATACAAAAGGCTTGCTTTTATAACTAAAGATGGGAAATTCCTTAGTTATTTGGGCAATTGTAGTTACAGCAAACGATGTTTCCTAACCTCGGTACGAATGGCTTTTAGTTTATGATACCGTAATTGGCAAAGGAATGACCATAAAGATTTAACTTTATGTGGTACGAGGAAAGCCACTACCACCACCTATAAAAATGTGCGTCACACCTGTGCTTCTAAAACCAATTAACTTATTACTGCCACACCTATCGCTATCAATATTTGTCTATGTCTATGTTTGTATGTCGATGGCTACAATCAGGGCTAGAGACATCAAGATCGCGTTGCACACGTCAGTGGATGTAACTGTAAAAATAATTGGATTTTGGATTTTGCAACCAACATAGTATCCAAAGAGGATTATCGACGAGACAACTGACAGACCTTTGCTTTGCTATTGAAAAGTCTACCTCTACCTTTTTTTAATGTTCTTGATGTACTTATTTCTTTCAATAGTATAATTACTTTTACTTTTGCGTCGTCAGGGGTTAAAACGCGATTTATTTAATCACTCAGGGGATGAAGGCTCTAACGACACACCTCGCAGTCGAAAATCAACCAAGCTGTTTAGGTGCAGACACACCCAATCAAATAATACATACCCAAAAACTTTTGGAGCAATCGGGTAAAAGAGCTGTCGAAACAGACGCTATACATCAACCAAAAAAAGGTTCACCAAATCGATAACCATATATAGGGTGACTTTAAATTAGTTCTTGATACGAAAGGCTATGCTTGTGCTCGTGATAACAATCAACTTTCTCTCCTATGTACCCTACGTTAGATGTTATCTCACTAATATTATAAATGCGAAAGTATGGATGTTTGTTTATTAGTTATTAGGCAATAACGTAGACACGGCCGCGCGGTGACGGACCGACCGACCTTCACGTCATCGTGTCTTGGGTTCGATGCGATCGATGGCCACTTGTTGCTGTGTGGATTATTAATAGGCTAAGTTGCTTATGTCAGATTGAATTATTGGACTCGAGGCGTTCGCTTCGCTCCTAAATATGTTAGGTCTATTATACCCTTGAGATTATAATATGATGATGTTTATAGAAATTTACTGACCAAAAATCTGAATCGACTGATTGATATAAAGAGGGTCATTGATATGCTTCCTTAATAGTTATGATATATCTTTGATAGTACATATTCAATTCTAAAGGGACTTTAAATAATTACTTCAATTGTGTTTTCTGTCTATCTGAGTATAAAAAGAATTAAATAATGATAAATGATATGTGCCGGTACCCATTCAAAAAGTCTACAACGCGCTATTGACATTTTCTTGAGACTGCAGTCTATCTATCTATCTATCAGCCGAAAGACGTCCACTGCTGGACAAAGGCCTCCCCCAAGGATTTCCACACCGACCGGTCCTGTGCGGCTCGCATCCAGCGGCTTCCTGCAACCTTTACCAGGTCGTCGGTCCACCGAGTCGGGGGCCTGCCCACACTGCGCCTTCCGGTGCGCGGTCGCCATTCGAGAACTTTACTGCCCCAACGGCCATCTGTTCTACGAGCTATGTGCCCTGCCCACTGCCACTTAAGTCTAGCGATTCTGAGACTGCAGTATAAACACAAAATCCATTTAAACTTTACAGTTGGATGTACAGTCGCACCCGGACGTCTTCACAGACCATTGTCATCTTCGCAACAGGAAATACGCGAAACTTGAAGGCCGAATGGACTTCCTAGAAATTGTAGGTAATCCCATCAAACATTTAGCTTTATTTACGTGGAAATGAGATCGTATCATGTAAGCATCCTAGATACCAAGGAGAGTACAATCACTACGTTTACCAGGGACAGTAGGACTATAGACCATGTTGAAGATATAATTCTTTACTCAAGGGCACTGAGTGAGATATTGTAAATTTACATAAGAACGCGTGCGCCACGCGAAGGTGGTTCATATACACAGAATGTTCGTTGAGTTTACAAAACCCATGTAGAAGTACATATAAAAAAGACGATATATGTAAAGACAATGACACAAATAGACAATGTAAGCGTCGACTTCGCGAATCATAAACTTAATTTTATTTAAAAGTGCCTACCTAAAGTATCTACATTCTACAATAGAAGTTTTATGTCATGGACAGTGAAAGACAGGCATGAAAAGCTCGGACTGAACAAATTTCTCGCGATTTTATTGAAATTGAATGCATGCTGATAGATTTCTCTGATTGAGTTTTCTAACTTGAGGTCTGGCTGTAGAAACAACAGAAAAGAGAGTTCTCTATCTTGAGTCGAGAATGTACTCAGAATTTCAGAGTTTTCTCAGACTTTCAATGGCCTACTTGTGTTTGAATTTTTTAAATAAAGTTAGGAATATGAAAGATCAGGGCACAATTTATAAGTAAGGGTTATAATTTTGAATTTCGTAAATCAAAATTAGTTCTAAGTAAACAGTAAGCAGTGTGACTTTGTGAGTTCAAGTTTTGCTACTGTTATCAGTCAACTTCAAATATTTGTTTCGTTTTAATAAATTCATTTCATATCTATATCTAATACTGTGTTAAAAATAGTGTTATCAATATTATACTATCAACCAGCCATTAATAGGATGTATAATTCATCTTTATATCAAGAAATACATAAACATTATGTACCTGCCAATTGGGAAATCAAAAGTTTGACAAACTCTGCCAAGACAATTGCTGTCTGTACCCACCCATAACTTCTGACCTTGTGTACATCCAATGTTGCAATAATTAACACATAACTTGTAAAAGAGAAATAAGTGTAAAAGTCTATATAAAATAAATTTCAAAGAAATAATCTCCAACGATAGGAAATTATTCTGAAAGTACATATACATATATCTACATAGTATCAGATATTATACCTATTATTATTATTTGGGGGTAAAAGGGGTATAGGACTGAAGGTGGGCCCTATTGGATCACTGCAACCTGTGTGATAATAATACATATACCATTATACCTAACCTAACTAAACAGTCAAATAATTTATATATATTTTATTTCATAAGGAAAAAGCCATCACAGATTTAATAAATGTAATTGTGAGGTTTTTAGTTGTGATTTATTATTTGAGAAAGTGGACTCAGTCACTCAGGGAAGTAACGCCGTGGCAACCGACTGACCTTTCGAGGTATCTTCATGGTTGATTAAAGAAGGAAACTCAATGCAAAATCCTTTTGTAGCACATAGAATTGATTTTAGTGTTTACTGTTTTAAAGAAGTGTTAAGGCTTATAAGTTTAGAATAGTATTTTAATCGCGCATCAAAAAAATACTAGTTGCACATCAAATTAAGGCGAGTACTACACAGTCGCCAACAAGCACCCCAACCAAGGTGACATTCGTTGTTTCCAACCGTGTAGACCAGTGTTTTTCAACCTTTTTTAATACCCGACCCCTTTACAACTTCTTCTTTACAAATTCTTGCATAAACATATTTGTCTTTATAATTTTCGTCAATTACAAAATGATTTACTTATCAACGTCTCCAAAATAGACCCATGTTTTGAAAAATTGATAAAAATAAACAGGCCCAGTGTAGGACCTATAAAACACTTAGATTTTCTTGTACCTGCGACCCCTTGAGAAAGGCTTCGCGACCCCCCCAGGGGGTCGCGACCCACAGGTTGAAAAACACTGGTGTAGACAAAGAAATTTGGTCACCAACAACAGTCTACAGGATTGGAAATAACGAATATCACCTTGGTTTGGGTGCTTGTTGGTGACCGTGTAGCACCTGCTTAACTAAATTGTAAATCTAACCTAACTTATAGAGGGTCAAATAGATCTTTTGCTCTGAGATTCAAAGTTCAAAATATGTTTATTCAAAGTAGGTAGCATTGTACACTTTTCGCAGGCCCGTTTTTAATCTACCTAACATGAAGTTCCTACCACATGGAACTTGTATACCCGTAGAGAGTATTTTTCGATGGGGGATTAAATATTTCCCTTAAGTTTATTGGTTTATAGTATAAATATCCACTAGATAATAATTTAAACCTATCAAATCAAATCAATTTATTTGCGTAATTTTGGGTACATAATAGTTCTTACAATAAATAAAGTTTCACCAAAATCTGCTAAAAGAAGCGTGCAAATGTTTAGACAGAGGAGTTAGTCAAAGCTTACATTCAATCAAAAAATTACAATAAAAATAACATTACATACATTAAATTAAACGGGCCATCAACTATTATTATCATTAATTATTAATTATCATTGTGTTGCCTCTGTATCTTTAAAGTTTAATGGGTCCATACTTTAATTGCTTCTTTTATTGAATTGCCATGCCTCTTGCCTCTTGCCTTAGTAAAGGAATGTCTCTTTGGAAGTCTATCATTTCATTATTGAAACTATTTTTACCTTTAGCCTCAATAAGAAACTTATTTATAAATGTTAGTTCTTTAATTCACCTTGAATCTAGATAAAAGGAAGAACAACTGTCTATAACATGGGAAAAAACATATACTTCAATAGGGTTATGAAAATATCAAAACAAAATTCAATGGTAACCCATATTTTAAGTCTTTTAAGGGATTTCATATATATCCGGAAGACTGTAATTTAGTTATTAAATTTATAATTGAACTTGAATTCCCATAACAATAAATCGCTTGCAGGTTGTGGTGCACTTAAAGGGGGTTCTTATAGGACTTTTTATTAAATATTTAAGTACTTACACAGACACTTACAAAAAAAAACAAGCCACCCAGTTTATTTATTCTTTAAAGCATTTTTTATTGTGTATAACAGATTGATCATTGTTTGCTTTTGCTGGTAGTGTTTGAAAACTCAGTGAATAGAACAATTCAGGTTTTGATATTAAGTATGACAAAAAGTGACCTTTACTTACTCCTTGAGGTTGTGCTTTATTGGTGTCATATGAACAATAATGGAACTTCATTTATTAAACTTTATTTTCATGCAAAATTAGGTATTTCAGAGTTGAGAGGATTTCTTGGCCGTTTGTAAAATTCCTAATTGGTATTCCATATCAGTCATCCTAATTTATATAAAACAATATTACATAATTCAGCAGAATAAGTTTATAGTATATAAATACCTATAAGGTTCAAAGTAGATCAGTTATTGAAACAATAAAAGTTTAGTAAACATTAATTTACAACATAAATTTAAGTGTAAAAAAACACCTGACTCAACCACCGTCTTATGGTCGCACAACTAGTATTGAAGAGATCCAGATCAAAATCTTTGAATAGTTTGTTGAAATTGTAACTAGCTCGTCAAAGAAATGTATTCCGTCTGTAGTAGGTATTGTGTCTATTTGGTCCTATTTTATTTACGTACGATTTAAAATAAAACTTGAGCGTTTTAGATACAATTGACAAGACACAAAAATAATAACAATTACCTAATGTGTTAATTCTGCTATTCAGTCAATTCTGCCAATTCAACTCAATTCTGTCAATCTTGCAGTGCCCTTACAGGGTTTCATGTGTGCTTCTTTTTATATTTTTTACACCTGTTATTTTACACCATGAAAGCATGAATAAATGAATTATGAATAACAATAACAAAAAAGGTTTCAATCCAATCACAAGCTCACAATAAACTGTATATTTTAGTAGTCCAAAACTTCGAGACCTACGCCAGTGGATAACAAATAACAAACAAGATAGTAGATGCTATCACATGAAAGATAGTGTTTATCATATCATAGTTAGATACAGACCAAGCCGACAACTCATACGCATATGACGTCACTGAGCCTTCCAAATACGCGACTAATACCATTACAGCTAAACGAAACAACACGTCCTAAATTCGACAGTTATTTTACATTAGTTCTGCCGACTTCGGCCCAGCCGACCATGCCGCGGCTAAATACACTGGCCATCTACCAGGTGAAGGTCTACTACAGGCTGCAGCGCACCGAGTGCCTTGGTCCAATTACTGCACATAGAAAGCCAGTGACAGGCAAATTTTAGATGCAACAACCAGACTTACCAAATAGCAATGACCGACTTCAAGTTCTTATTTCTTCACTCTTCCTAACTTAGTTACGCAAATAAATATCACACATTATACCACTAAAGTGTCACACAACACAATATCACACAGATTTACTGTAAAAATTTAGTAAAATTTCGATCTAAACAATACGCTTTTGACGAATTGACAAATGTCGTTTCATTCATGACAAATCAACATGGCCTCCAATAGTTCATCCGGTCGTGAAATTATTTATAATTACTTCTTTAGTTAACTGAAACGTACTCTTCCATTAATTAAAAATAAATAAATCAAACCCAAATTTTAATCAAAATTCGATATAGGTTTGTGATTGTACAGGACGATACTGTTTACTGTCGAAAAATAGTTTATCGACTGATCATTCGTTTCCGGCTTGAATACCATTGACAAAGCAACATGACATTATTATTTTTTTATTCCTAGTTCACACATTGTCTGGAAGTGTTCGCAAAATGAACGAGCAAACGCGAGCGTTCTGTTGGCAGCCTCATAAACGAATTTAGATTTACTGATTATGCCAATGAATACTGCCAAATAGTGCCCACCAAAGGAAAAAAAAAATGTGCTATCGTAGTTTAAGAGAAAATCGAATTTTTCACTGAGGCTGCTAGCTTAACGTTTCGCTAGCAGCCTCATCTCTGGCACCATGGAACTACTGCACCAATTGTCAAAAAATACTGCTGAAATAGTGCCTACCACGTGCACAATTTCAAAAGGAATGCTTCAGTAAAACCCAAGATTTAACGGTAGGTTGGTTTCAGAAACACTACAGCAAATTTCGAGACCCAACAAATGACAAAAAACTAGAATCAACAATGTGATTTTGGAGATTTTTCAATGAACGCGCTCATTTAGCAGCCTCATCACGGTTCCAGCAAAACTACTTTTTTTGTTAAAAAAAATGCGAGATCATTCAGGCTCCATACATTTTTGGGCCTTTTCTGAAAGTGCCAGCCAACAAAAAAAAAAATACGTAATAATAATAATAATATTTATTTGCCATTAAACAGAGTATTTTACATGTCAGATGTTATTAACAAAATTACAGTGGTCAAGTCTGTTTAGCTATTTACTAGTAGCATGCAAATAAGATCCACAGAAATAGAATCATTAGAAATAATATTATAAGAAATACACAAATGAAATTAATAATACATTCAGCGGAAATATTAATACATTTAAAGCTTTAAGATGTCAATTCAGTGAAATTCATAAACTAAGATGTCAATTTGATAACTGATGATGTTAAATGCATATTTTGGAACGCATCCTTTGATATTGTAACTTAAAAAAAAAACTGTCAATGTCACTTTTTCACTGTTATCGAGTTGTTTCTTTTTCTTATTGTAAAAACCTAATTAAATTAATCCAGTCTCAAATAGTAAAAAATATCATTAATTAACAGGTTATGGGCCCAGCACGCTTCCACTGCGCTGATTCCGTTGCAAGTGAGGAAGAATATGTTCCTGAAACCAATGAAGCAATTTCATTTGTTAGAAACATAACGTTGAGACTAAGAGACCAAATAAAAAAACCAACATATCTATGCTTTGAAGATAGTCATTCACCTGCATTAGAACCATTTTTGTGTAATGAACCAAAGACTGTTGAAGAAGCCATGTCAAGCCAATATGCAGAAAAATGGAAGGAGGCAATGGACAGTGAGTTTCAATCTTTAATTCAAAATAACACATGGACACTAGAGGATCTACCAGAGAATAAAAGGGAGATACCATGTAAATGGGTTTTCAAATTGAAGACTGATGCAAATGGAAACATTGAAAGATTCAAAGCCAGGCTCGTTATCAAAGGTTTTAAACAGAAGAAAGGAGTAGAATATGACGAAGTATATGCTCCTGTTGTAAGACATACTTCAATTCGATATCTGTTAGCTATGACAGTAAAACATAAATTGTACATCGAACAAATGGATGCAATTACAGCATTTCTTCAAGGGGACATAGATACAGAAATTTACATGAGTCAACCCCCACTCTATGCTCAAGGAGAAAAAGTATGTAAATTGAATAAGTCAATCTATGGTTTGAAACAAGCAAGCCGTCAGTGGAATTTAAAATTGAGTTCTACTCTGAAACAAATTGGATTTACATGTTCATCTATGGATACTTGTATTTATTACCAAATTGATGAAACAAACATGATGTATATAATAACATATGTTGATGATTTGTTGTTGCTCTACAACAACAAACAAAAAGCAGAAGTTGTCAAACAAAGTCTGATGACAGCTTTTAATATGAAAAATTTGGGACCTGCACATCATTTCATTGGACGGAGAATATCTCAAAATGAAGAACGAACTGAAATAGAAATTGATCAAACTGCATACATAAAAAAAATCCTGAAACGTTTCAGAATGAACCATTGTAAAACAGCAAATTCACCGTGTGACCCAAATAATAAATTGACTGTCACAGATCAAAGAAACATTTTGGAGAATGTACCATACCAAGAAGCGATTGGAAGTTTGCTCTATTTATCATATGGTACAAGACCAGACATATGTTATGCAGTAAACAAGTTAAGCAGTTTTAATAACAAACCAGAAATACAACATTGGGTAGCTGTGAAAAGAGTTTTACGATACTTAAAAGGAACAAAATACTATAAGCTAATTTTTAAGGAAAACGGTGAAGAGAAGAGATTGTTTGGTTTCTGCGATTCTGATTGGGCATCTGACTCTGATAATCGGAGGTCCTGCTCCGGGCATATTTTTCTGTTTCAGGGAGCATCAATATCATGGTGTTCTAAAAGACAAAGTACTGTGGCTCTTTCCACTATGGAGGCAGAATATATGGCCGTGGCTTCAGCAACACAAGAGGCTATGTGGTTGAGGAAGCTGAACTAAACTACAACCTGGAGGAATCTCCTACTGTAATTTATTGTGATAACCATAGTGCTATTCATTTTGCAGGAAGAGATTCCTACAATCCCCGCAGCAAACACATTGATATCAGATATAATTTCTTACGCGAAAAAATCATCACAAAGGAGATACAAGTTTGTTACATGGACACAGACAACATGGTTGCAGACATCCTGACGAAAGCTACATTCAAGACTCAAGTTGAAAATTGTGCAATCAAAATGGGTTTGCATTTAAGGCGGGAATGATGATGTTAAATGCATATTTTGGAACGCATCATTTGATATTGTAACTTTTTTTTTAAAATAAAAACTGTCAATGTCACTTTTTCACTGTTATCGAGTTGTTTCTTGGGGGTTGGTTGCCGGGACTTGTACCGAGCACACGTCTGTTAAGTTAATTTTACAATTATTACCGTTTTAGAATAGTTTCAACGTTATTTTTGTGATGGAGAAATAGCTGTGATCCCGATTTGAGATAAGCGATAATAAGAAGAGGATTAACTCAGGAGACAGCTCCGTTTTCCGAGTTCCAGCAGCAAACCACCACGTGGAGCGTCTTTAAGTGCCCATCACCCTTAGAGCCGTCACTTTCACTTGACATTGGCGTTTCGCCATTTTTTTTTTTATTGAAGATTCTCCCATTTTTCACTAGACATTGGCAAAATCACGCTCGGAATGAGATGTGGAATGCCAAATAGAAAAATAGAATAGAATAGAGTTGTTTCTTTTTCTTATTGTAAAAACCTAATTAAATTAATCCAGTCTCAAATAGTCAAAAATATCAGTAATTAACAATAACAGTTATAAGAATCTAATGTCAAAAAGAGTTTCACACACAATCAATTATTAGTTACAGGAGGCAGTTTTCTGCACTCCAAAAACTCCTTGACGGAATAAAACCGATTTTCAATTAACCATCTCCGTAGAACCGTTCTTAACCTGTTAAGCGGTAGTAATTTTATAGATTCAGGTATGTTATTGTAAATAGTTTTACACATAGCATTACAGTTGTTCTGGAAACGTTTCGTTTTTGGTACAGTTGTTAGAACTAGCTTGCTGGTGTTTCTCAAGTTTCTTTGGGTAACTGCTTTGAGTTCAGTGAATATATTATAGTTTTGTTTCACGAAATTGCAGGCTTCAAATATATATAAGCATGGTAACGGCAACACCTTCAGGGACTCAAAATACGGCTTACACGAAACATCAGGTGCGATGTTGCATATGGCCCGTATGCATCGTTTTTGTGCTACAAATGCTCTTTCTATGTCAGAGTATTGTTAGAACTAGCTATTTGGAGCAATATTTAATATGACACAAAAGTTGTAGGGTTTATTCTAAGCAATGTTATAATAATATACCTTCGATGAATCGTCATTTTAATAGAATAGAATATCATTTATTCGATGCCACAACACAAATACATATCATAAAAAGAAATACATTGCATAAACTAAAGGAACATTGAACAAAAAACTAAAAAACTAACATGCAAGCATAACTAATATAATAAAAATAACAGGTTACAAATAGCTCGTTGATATACCAGCGTATTTTTTCATACATTTATTGATATAGCGTATATTTTCATACATTTATTGATTTCTAAAAGTTCAGATATTTCTAGAGCATATCATCTTGAGCAATTTTTATTACATTTTTCAACTTACACCCTGACAGCAACAAAGTTCAAAGTTCAAAATAATTTATTTCTCAACTGCTGTTGTGTTGCACTTTCCCTTTCGCACTTACGGATTTATACTAGGCTATCCTGTTGTCAGAGTGAATGGGTGCTGTCAGAACGTACCCTCGGAACGCGCTACAGGACTAGTTAGTTAACTAAACTTCCAAAAAGAATTAATTAATTTCCTCCGGTTGCAATAACCATACTGATTTATTTAAAAATCAAGAGTAAATATTAAACTTTTTTGTTCTCGTCTTTATTTTATACGTTTTAAAAAGTCAGGTATGATCTCGTCATTATTCTCGCGTTCTTTTAGCAGCCTCATCAACCTGCGTTACATCTAGGGTTTTACTGAAGCAAATTTTGCACGTGGTAGGCACTATTTCAGCAGTATTATTGACAATTGGTGCAGTAGTTCATTGGTTCCAGAGATGAGGCTGCTAGTGGAACGTTACGCTAGCTTAGCAGCCTCAGAGAAAAACTCAATTTTTTCCGAAACTACGATAGTACAATTTTTTTTTTTTGGGGTATGATTTGGCAGTATTTATTGGCATAATCAGAATATCTAAATTATATGATGACGCTTCTAACTTCACGGTCACCGGAAACTGATCGAAAATGCCCATTTACATCATTAAACGAACGCATTCGGCAAACGTGTGGACTAGCAACTTGGTTAAGGTAAGTGTTACAAGTTATTCATACATTAATTTCTGGTAGATTCTGGCTCAGAATTCGAAAACAATCTTACTTCCTATCAAAAAGAAACTCTATCAAATATTGCAGCTCTGTTTTTATTCGTAAAATGTAAAATTAAATGAAATTATTTTTACCTAAATAAATTAATTTAAAATAAATTATAGAAAAGAAACTTTGGTGTCAAAATCGTAGAAGAAAATTGTAAAATATACTGGTCACATAGATTGTCAAATTAAAAAAAAGTTGGGCGAGCGGTAGAAAATGAAATGACGGTTTCGTTTGTTGATTTCTTGTTGATTTTCAAATAAAAAAACCTATTTTATATTGCATAGATATGAATATCTCCAGCTTTTCCTCCACTTCTTTACGGAAAACATCACCAGAGTCAAATAGTCGTGTAAAAACTTTTGTAAGTACTTTTCAATACTTGTAGAGGTTAAGTTTTTGTCATGCCGATTTCATTATTTAAAGTCGTATTTCTTTACAGGCTTTGCCCGACAAATGTTTCGAAAAACATATTGCCTGCACGTGGAGACATGGAAACCAATTCACAATTTACCCTCGAAGTCAAACTACCAGCAAACCTGGCTCCGAAATAGCCGAAAACAAAATCTTAAAAATTCGTCAAGAAATCCTCTTGTTCAGTCCAATTTTACGTAAATTAGTGAACGAGTCGAACGGCACATTCCTGTCGCTGCAGAAAGCGGCCGAAACCACCCAAACGGCAGACAACCAAGTGGAATATTTGAAACTTTCGCGCCAATACCGTTCCATCATCAGAGTATGTATTGAGAGCTTGCAGGAAGCTGCAGCGAAAGAAACGGATGGCCTCGAAAAGAACAGTCTACTGTCTTGCATCACAATTTTCTACTCTATTGAGTGTATATGGCATTTATGTGAGATTCTGTACATAGACAACATGCCTGGAGACATAGTTCTTCCGTATCTGTTGGAGTGGGTCCGCTTCCATTTCCCGTGCCACGAGCAAACTGCAGCTCAGTTGTTGGAGGCGTGTGAACGAGGGTCGGAGGACCACCCCGAGTATTGGGATACGGTCATCGGGATGGTGGTGCAAGGTAGAATAGACGTAGCCAGAGCACTGATGAAGCTGCACTCGTCTTCAGAGAGTAATGAATTCAAATTGGTTGATAGTTCTTTGAGAACTATGCCAATTTATAGTGTGAGTAGTCTTGAAACAAATTAATATGTGAAAGCGTATTTGTATTAAGCAACATTTTGGAAATCTTCAGAATATTTTAAAAAATAGTTTCTTAGGTTTTTTTATTAAAAATAATCTTCGTAGTACTTACTATTTAGAGTCTAGATATAAAGTCAATTTTTAAATAAAAATGAAATAATAGTTATAATAATAATAATAGTTGTCGCACTGACCTCCAGCAGACTGTGCTTCTGCTGGAGTAGCTCCTGCCTCTTGGCCTAGCGCCAAGTGTGCAGAGTAGCCCAATTTTCTATTCTGAAATATTAATAATATCTGGGACAAATCACACATGGTAATCTGGCTCCAAACTAGGATTCCCTGTATCTTGGGAACCAGAGACTGATATACATACATATATACTTTTTAAATACATACATATATAGATATAATACACCCAGACTCAGAGCAAACAATTCTGCTCATAACAGAAATGTTTGCCCTGTGTGGGGATCAAACTCATGACTCTCGGACCAGAGGTCAGGATCGTTTTAACCATTTAGCCACAGAGTCAGTCAGTTATAGGTAAATCTGTTTGTCACAATTTCTGTTAACAGTCTATTGATCAACTTCCACAGGTATATGGAGGCATATCAACTGGAGAGTTCACCATATCCTGGAAACACTGGCAGGCGGAGTGTAGGTCCAAGCTGACGAGTAGAACCCTGGCAACACAGCCGCAGTTGGAGCTAATCATGAGGGTGAGAACTTATAATTTAGTAGTTGATTTGATGATTGATGTTACCAAATTTTAAAATAGAGGTGGCATCCTCTCTCAGGTGCAATGTTTTTATTTAAAAAGGGCAAGTGAGCCTGCTAAATTACTTTTTGTGTCTATAGATACAAATAAAACTATTTATCAGTCTTGATTTTGCCCTCTTCCATAAATCTCTGTGTCATTTTAAACCATGCCTTATAATCTCAGGGTTCTTATAATCTTTTTCAGAGTATTTTCACTTTTTTACTCTCTGTGTCATGTGTTTTTCAAAAGTCCTCATCTAGTAACTAGGAATTCCTCCCACAGCTAATAATAGGCGACTACGCAGCCTTCGAGTCTCTCCACTCTAAGTACACCTCGTGGTTCGACATGCTAGGCGGCTGGGTCATGTTCACGTCGCCCGCCGCCCGTCGCCACGAGTTGCGCGACGCGGCCGCCGCGTGTGCTGGCATCAAGCCTACCAGGAACCACTTGGATGTGATGGTTAGGGCGCTGTTTGAGGGGGATTTGCATCAGGTGAGTCAAGAGAGATTGGTTGTTAGTGTTTAAGATTTGGTCGTGGTATATGTATATGCGTTATAATACTTATAATTAATAGTAATGAGATGAGAGTATATCGAGGGTTCACGGGCGACTTGTATTAAGCGACATTTTTGGAAACGCAAGTAACCTTTACTTTAAAAATTTATTTCTTACAAAATACCTCACAAAAAATAACTTCTGAATAATATTTAAAATATTAAGAATATCGAGAATCTATATAATACTAAGAAGTTAAGTTTTAATGATTATTTTTCTAAGAAATATTTTTTTAAATCAGTCTCCTGAACATTTCTAAAAATGTCGCTTAATACAAGTCGCCCGTGAACCCTCGATATAGAGGGTGTAACAGAAAGGCGGAATAATACTTCAAGGTGGGCTTTAACCCATCAAACTGAACAACTTTTGTTCTACAACTTTGTTGAAATCATATATATATATGTATATCTCTCTCTCATATCAATCATAATGAATGATTTGGCGACCGTGCACCGTAAAACGTAGCGTAGGTAGCCCTCCCACTCGGTGGACCGATGATCTGGTGAAGGTTGCGGGAAGCTATTAGATGCGGGCAGCGCGGGGCCGGTCGGTGTGGAAATCCTTGGGGGAGGCCTTTGTCCAGCAGAGGACGTCTTTTGGCTGATGATGATAAAGATTTGTATGTTGTATTTGTCTTTCAAAATTTGTCTCAAGAACATTACTTTTAATAATAATTATAATTTAAATTCTAAAATATAGATAAGATTAATAATAAATTTAAATGTGATATTACTACTAAAATTGTATAATTAAGCTATGGACCTAAATGGTCTGAAATAAAAGATTTTTATTTTTATTTGTATTACATGGGATAGGTACATAAGAGTATAAGATAATAATACTTATCATGTAACACATTTTGTGTCTTTATGATCTTATTGATCACAAAGACACAAAATTTGTTACACTAAACTAAGGGAAATGTAAACTCGACAATGGTAGTTATCTCGTTTGCAATAATTTATTGACAACCCTTGTATCACAGTTTTTTATACAGTTATGTTAAGAATCAGATCTACAGTTTCTTATTAAGAATCCTTGTATCACAATGTACTATTGTGTTAAGAGCCAGATCTGTATCAGGCATTAAGTTTTAGAAAATATTAAAACTTTTCATTATGTCCATTTTACAGGTTATACACGAAATACAACAAGTATCAGACAACGGGTGGTTCGCGACGCATCTCACGGACATACTGTACCACTGCGGCAAGCTTAAGATCCTCGATAAGCATCAGACGAAGTGAGTCTGCCATTTTACTCGACACTCTGTGCTAACTGGTCAAAACTGCATTTCCGCCTAAATGGTTGAAACTAATTTTTCTTGAGTGTTTCGTGATAAGGAGCCTTCCTGCGCCCATTTTATGAGTACTAAAAACGATATGGCTATAGAACGCCACTATACTAACTTACAGAAAAATACATGGTGAAATTTAATTCGTTGTACTCCCGCTAACTGTGGTTTCTACTGTATTGTGGAACTGAATAACTTTGCCCAAGAAACCCATACCTATTCAATTCGCAAAAAAATGTTGACCTCGTCATACAAAAATGGTCGATCAGCTGATGAATTTGTATGAAGAGGCCAAAATTTTTTTTGCGAATTGGCTATAGGTTGCTTAGGCAAAGTTGTTCAGTGTCATTGGTCACAATAATTACCTGTTTGCACTTTGTACCTGTATCCTTTCACATACGTTTGTAATAGTATGCAACTAAACTAACTATAACTTTGTTGTTTACCCGAATTATGTAATAGCATGTAAGAATTTTATTTAAAAAATGTGTTTGAGGGAGTTTCTTTAGGGCCCGACGTTTCTTCTCTCTCCGCAAACACTTCCCGAAACGTTGGGTATACGAGTTCCGAGTGGTAGGAACTTCGTATTAGGTAGAAAAAATATGACGTTCGAAAAGTGTACAGAGATACCTACTTCGAATGAATATTATTTCATTTCATGAGTAGAAACCACAGTTAGCGGGAGTACAACGAATTAAATTTCACAGTGTATAATGTTTCTACACGCGCAAATGTGTGTCGCGTGGCTTGCGCTACGCAGTCGTCACCAAATCTTACTCAGATGGGTGAAGTTGCCTTGAAAATACTGTACGACAGTATTAATTTGTATACTGTACCTAAAGTGTTCTAAAAACAGTATAATCTCTTTCGCAGTGTAACAAACCTCCTCCGAAACAGCCTCATACTGGAATACGGGTCGCTTCTCTTCGAACACAAGTCTCTTTGGTCAGTCGGACTGTCTTACCTGGCAGCGTGCCCACCTGAGGGCTTGAGACGGGCTGAGCTACTGATGGAGAGACTCCCGATACCTACGGAGGCGAGAGCCTTGAGATTGGTAGCGGAGGCTAATAAGTATGGCCTTCTGGGTGTGGGTGCGTATTTTTTTTTTATATTATAACATATAAGAACTTCCACTAACCTAACCGAGTCCTACAAAGTTGCACCTCCTGATCAAAACCGCGACCTCCTGATGAAAATATTATGCAAATGTCTAGCCCCACCCGCCGGAACACAGTGGTTTCTTAATTCGGAACATAGTTTTCTTGAATTTCTACAATAGAATAGAATATGTTTATTTATTGTCAAAATACAGAAAAACAAACAATATTATTTAAAATACATAAACTTTCTTTAAAATTTTCCAATGAAAACTCAAAATGAAAATTGTTCATTGTTTACCAAATATTTTAACATAATTTTAATGTGAAAACATTTAAGTGATGTTATCAAAATAACTTTGTTTTCGTTTGTCCTTTACAGTGCAAACAATATCCAGCTGCATCAGCGCGCGGCACCTCTCAGCGGGACGGGCCGGCGCCGCCATCACGTGGGCGGCGCGAGCGCACAGCCCGCCTCACTGTCGCCGCGCCGCTCACCTGGCACTGAGAACCTACCGCGCCACCGGCCGCCTGCCAGCCGTGGATGTGTTGCTGACGGCCGGGGCTGATGTCCAGCGGTCGGCGCCGCCGCTGCTGCTGCTGTGTGAGTAGAAAAAAAGCCAAAAAAGATAAGATAAATACTCTTCACGGCACAAAAAAAAAGAAAGAAAAGTAATAATTTAATTAATTATTATCAATCATAATAATATGAGAATAAAAACGATTTATGAATAAAGTTACACTTTGTAATCGAAAAAGAAATATTATCGACGAGAATAGGTAATCAAAAAATCTAAAATAATGTATTATGATAAATGCACACAACACAAAATAGGTAAAATGACATTTGGTAGTCAAATTAAAAATATTAATAAATAAAATTATACTATAACATTTTTCTTTTCACGCGAATTAATTTTAAATATTTTTGTTTCAGGCAAATATTGTGATTTCCATAGGCTGTACAAAAATAGGGAGTTCAAGAAGGCTGGCAAACTATTGGTGTCGCTGATAACGTCGAAGCTCTGCCCAGATTAGTAAGTAAATTGTTTTTTACTATATAAAAATAAAAAGATGAAAGCAGGGTTACAAAGATTCCATAATGCAGCATAGAATGTTTATCCTAATTTCATACTGGAACACATCATTAGCTGTTGACATTGATGTTTGGCGACAGAGATAAGATAGTGGTATGAAGCCAGGCAGGTTTACAAAATGTCCTCCTACCAACTAAACTGAATCCTAGTTCCCACAAACTTTGTGGGAATCGAATCCGCGACCTTCTGATTGAAATTGGCTGTGGAAGCTATTAATATACACTATTAACATTATCATCAGCCCAAATATGTCCACTGCTAAACAAAGGCTTCCCCCAACACTATACGGCAAGCATAAAAATGCTTAAACCTATTCCATTTCCACAGTTTCTGGGACACCCTCCTACTCGATACACTGCCATTACTCGAGTGTGACGAGCCAGTCTTTTCCTCCGAGGACACCTGTGAGATTATGGTCTGTCTCGAGCTAAGGCCCAACCAGTTGACCAGTGAGCAGGCGGAACTCCTGAGATTGGCACTCGCGAGGAACCTGGCCAGGGTGGCTCTGGCCCCCGACGATGCAGCTGAAGCACAGTGATGTGATGTGAAGTGTTGTGTGATTGGATTAGGTGGTACGATAAAATCAGGAGTTATGAGTGAGTGGATATTAATGTTATGTTTATAACGTAGCATATACGCTGATCGTTTTCTATATCTAGGGAAGGTTAGAACTTACTACAATCAGCATAAATTAAGAAAAGATAGCCATAACATCACTTGGTCATTAATGTCTCCATTCACATAGAGAACTATTGCTGATGGAATAGTTCAGTTGTCCATAGTTGTTCACACTGCACGGGGACACCCTGACAATAGTAAGTTGCTATCTTACACTTATAGCAAAAATAAGTACATTATACATATATCTCTTCCCTAGATTGTTGTCTTCTTTTAGAGAGGCAACATACCTAACTAATTTATTAAATAATAAAGGAGCTGGCATGTGATTAATTTGTATACTTACTCCATAAATTGGTACTAAAATTCTGATTTGTAATTAAGAATAATGTATGTAAGTGCATAGCAATAAGTTGGTTGTTTTCTAAGTATTGGTTAATGTGGAATTGTGGATGTGTATGTAGAATGTATGTGGTTATTTCAAATAAAAGTTGTATTTTTTTAAAGTATCATTTTTTATGCCATGGCATCAAATCACTTAACCCTTTAAAGTACCCTTTCCTTTTTTCTGCTGTTGAATAAACAAACGTGCCTTTTGATGTCCGATTAAGTAAGGTAGGATGTGGGTAGGATCGAAGTCCGACCGACTTCATCATCTATTAAATATCCTTATACTGTGGTAAATACTATAAACCGAACAGACCCTTTAGGCATAGACAAAAAAGGAAGAAAATTTTAGGCGCGCTTTTGAAATTTGACATTTCCTTTATCTGACATACGTCAGATTCGTGTGTTTTTGTTGTGATTTTGTTTGCAATAGTTTTACTTGAAAAACGCATTAGTTTTTGAGTTGAAATGTTACTTAAGAAACTATACACGCTGGTGTTCTTACGGAAGGGCAGTGAGATATTATTAGGGCTTAAAAAGCGCGGTTTTGGAGTTAACAAGTGGAACGGTTTCGGAGGGAAAGTGGAGCCAAATGAAAGCATTTTAGAGGCCGCTGCCCGCGAAGTGAAGGAGGAATGCTGCGTTTCAGTCAAGACTAGTGACCTCAAGAACATAGGACACCTACAATTCACGTTTGAAGGTGACCCTGTCATGATGGACGTTCGAGTTTTCGCTACAACCATCTTCGAAGGGACACCGTCCGAGACTGAAGAAATGAGACCTAAATGGTACAAATGCGACGAGATCCCGTACGACAACATGTGGCCAGACGACAGGATATGGTTTCCATATATGTTGAATGGGAAATTTTTCCATGGGAAGTTTGATTACCGAGGCTTTGAAACTATCCTCAGGCACCAGATTGTTGAATTGGAGTCTATGGATATTTATAACATGGAGAATAAATTAGACTAGTATTTTAGCTTTGTTATAACATAGTGCTTGTAGGGTAGCAGTAACGGTACCTAATTTATGTATATTTACGACAAGGCTGTGATTCAAATGTGTACAAGGTTTTCAAAGAACCACAAACCAACAGTTTTGTGTACTTAATTATGTAATTCAAATTTTTTTGGTAAAAGATACATATTCTTAGTACTTATCATGTGAAACAAAGCTGACAGCTTGTGTGTTTGTTATATAAATGACTAGATTAAATTAAAAGATTAATAAATGACTAGATTTTTACTTACTTTTGTGTTTTATAAAATAACACCCATAGCATGAGAAACAGTGTACCAACAACCTGATACCCCAAACAAGATGACCAACAGATCTAGCTGCTGTATGCATCCATGGGCGTAGCTGTAGCTTTCATAATTTCCGACAGTCCAGAAATTTGAGAATTATCAAAGTGTGTGATTTTTTTTTACCCTTACAATTTAATATAGCTTAAATACAATAGATAAAGACAGTTTCTTAATACGTAAATTGTAGCTTGGTGCTGGAAATGAGATTTGTAACTGTGTTTTTTTTTAACTTTTTAACTAAGCTTATATGTTCTACGCAACTGTGGAAATTAGGCCTCGTTTAGGAGAACGCGGGGCGAAGGGCAGCGTGTCAAAGTCGCGTCGCGCGGTCAAATCAAACATAATATGGCAATTTATGAGGGCGTTCAATGTAGAAGCGTCATCGTCGTTTTTTGTCCCTGCTGAAAACCGTGCCGCGTAACGCCCTTCGTCTCCCTAAATTTCCTTATGCTTTACTATAAAAAAAATTGCGAGCGAAGCGAACGCAAAATTGTTTATGTCTTCATTGGCTGTAGGCGAGCACGAATTCACCAAACCCAAAAGCTTAATGGGATTGTGGGCAAATTTTTACTTCTTTGATTGGTAAGCCCTTTGCATCATCTCATCTGATGGTCAGTGATGATGATGCCGAAGATGGAAGCGGAGTTACTGAGATTTATCAACGCAATGAGGGATCTGACTATCTTATCTTCATGTCGGAACACATTAATGTTGTTAACATTGATGTTTGGCGGCAAAAATTAGAATGGATGCGAGGAAAATGTGTCGTACGAAGATGTGTAGCTGTGCTGTGGAAATGTGTGGGGGTTTCCACCAAACATGTGCGAGAAAAATGTCTCGTAGGAATCCTCGTGTATTTATCTAGTATTTATCGCAACTCATCCCTCGGAACACATCCCTCGCCCACATTTCTCAGTACAAAAGACCTCGCTTCGCTAAGCCCTTTTCCACCTGAGCTGTGCTAAGCGAGGCTAGGAAAATGAAGTGATTCTATTGGTGGTTTTTTTTGGATGGCTATAGTGGCCAACCCCAGTGTCAGAAGGTTTAAAGCCGAAATTGTACACTCAACGTTTCGGGAAGTTAGAAGAAACGTCGAGTCTAAAAGAAAATCACTTTAATATAAAAATAAAATTTAATTTCTTGTGCAATCCATTACTGGAAATAACAGCTGGAGGATCTATATATGTCCACACATCTTTATCATAGTCTAGTTACTCATTTTTTTACTCATATAATATCTACAGGCATTTCTTCACATGAGTTTTGTACTTATTTTCTCGTACGCTAGTTACTCAATCACTATATCCAGTCAAATAAACGAAATAATTATCTGTGAATCCAGCAAATCTTGATCAATAAAGACATACCTGCGTATACAAATTTTGTAATCTCCTTTGGATATTGTATCTAGAATTTGGCAATTAAATTCCTCATAGCCTTTATTCTTTCGGTCGGAATTCCTGAAACGAAAGGGTCCGTAAACTTTTCAAACTAGCATTTCCCAAACGACCTTACATTACAAACGGGCAGCAAAAAGAATCTAACAAACACTTTACAGCTAACTGTTGTTGGACAAAAACATAAACTGTAATGTTTGTGTTGACGATTAGTCCGAAAAGTAGGGAAAACGAGAAAACGAGGCACGCTGTGGTTTTGGGATTGTTTTACTCTCAACGTTAATATATTGAGTTAGTTTGCGAATAGTTTTCTAAACTTACGTTTTAAGATAGAGAGAAAACTCAATAGGTACAAAGGTCGAAGTTAAAAGCACTTTGAGTAACACACTCTAATATGTAGTTAGGTAAGTACTTACTACGTACTAGAACTCTCACCTTTTTATAACTGTGTTATTTTTTTCTAGATCGATCACAGGAGTTTACCGCTACGTAAGTATATAATGATGTTTAGACATTATGGATTGTTTTGTTATGCTTACAATCACTCAATAATAAAAAACAAATAACTAAATAAAATGAGCATAAAGAATTATAAATGTATTTGTGTTGTATTGGCCAATAAATAATAAAAAAAACATATATAAAAAAAATGTAGTAAAATCTTTCGTCAAATTAGAGTCAAAAAATTATTTTACTGTATCTTGCTAAGAAGCATACTCGAATATTGCAGTGTAGTATGGGACCGCATTATGCTACTCGCTCGCTAAGACTAGAGCGGATACAAAAACGATTTCTCTGGCACCTATCTTTCTCTATTGGGATGGTTCAAATTGTAATCTAACTACTGGTGTAAATAAATAGGTGATGATTAACCTAATAAATAAAATTAAAATATCGTAAAAGTTAAGTTTCAAGCCCTTCAAGTTTGTGTGTTTTTCTATGGTGGTATGAATAAAATGATTTCTTTCGATCATTTTCGACGTGAAATCACTTTTGACTATGGTAGTTATTAGCTATGTTTGGTAAAAATCAGTCAAGTAAGTAGTTTCGAGTGTTTTTTGTCGGAGGTGGTATTTGTTGAATTTTGTTCTTTTATTTGAAGTCGATTTCAACAGCTCAACTCAACCGATTCATCTTTATAATACGCATTTTATAGATATATATAATATAAATCAGGTAGAAATTTAATTCTAGAAAACCCTTAGTTACTTGACTCAAAATCTAGTCATGAGCACCTACGTAGGGCATTATTAACTTCTAGACCATAACTAAGTGGATGTCAAGGCAACAAATTTAATATCTAACCATTTTAACATCAAGGGGAGGCGGGGGATAGGCGGCGCGGCGCGAGGCTGTCTTATAACTTTATAACTAAGTGAGCAGAGAGTATTGCTTATTAGCTTGGGGAATTCTGGGAGAAACTGTATTAATTATATTCAAATTTTTAACCATAAAAATATTACTTAGCTTCTTATACGTGTAAATATGATATCATAGTTTTATAGTAAGCAGGTATGTTCCGAGTTTTGAGTCTATTGAGTAACATGAAATTTAATTTTAGTATTGCAGACGAGTTTCTGTTAGTCCTCTTTATTAAATATTACATCATCAGTTATTGTTAACTAACCAAGAGAGATCAGATCGGTATAATTATACATATATTCATTAAAGTTCATTACTATAATTACATTCATATGGGAGACCCTTTGATCTGATAATACAGCAATTAGCGAAGATGCATAGTTGTATGCTTATTCAAGAAATTATATTAACTATAGTAAGTTTAATTATATCATCTCACTAATATTATAAATGCGAAAGTATGGATGTTTGTTTGTTTGTTCACGCCGAAACTACTGAACGAATTTAGATGAAATTTAGTAGGTAGATAGATAAAGCACTCGGCTAACACATAGGGTACTTTTTAACCCGAAAAAATTAACGGTTCTCGGATAAATGCTTAAAAACTAAAAATTTCCACTTTGGCACTAGATGGCGCCACCTTCACATTCAGCGTGATATTGCCCCATTGACAAATGACTAATATAAAATATAAATGAAACGTTGTTTGTTTGATTCTCCATTTCTCATTTCATAAATCATATAAAATAAATAAATTGGTTGTCGCAGACTCCTTGGTTTTATTTTATATACATATTTTTTATGGTCTAATGCTTTGTATCTTTTGTGCTTTCCCGTCTATTATTAAAAACTGTCTTTTCACCCATCTTTCATGTTTTCTTTAATTCTCTTAATATTACCTAAAATACAGTCCATTTATTTCTATCACCAACATTGGTAAATGAAAGCTGTAGAGCCGAATAGGAATGACTTCATTAACTTTTAGGTCTCTTACGTAAATACAGGTAGATAGATAGATAAAATATTTATTTCACTCAACCTAGCACAGTGTAATGAATGAAGCTTCTTAATTAATAAGACTAAATAACAAAACAACTTACTAGTTATATTACTTTTTTTTTTATGTGATAAGGAAGGCAACATAAGTTGCAACAGCAACTTAAATAAAACTAACTATCATATAACTATAAAAAAGCTAACAGAATAATCATGCTAACAAAATAATCAATAAAAAGATAAAGGAAGATGAACAGAAAATAATTATAGTACAACATGCCAGGCCAGTGAAAAAGGTCTAGACTCAGCATAATTATTGCAAGAAAGGGTGAAAACCCTTTCTTGCAATATCAGTGTTGCAAGAAATTGCAACACTGATATTCTGCCTAGATCTTCTTCTTATCGTGTGGCACAATGTCTATCCCCAAGAGTCAACACAAATTACGGTTGCTTGGTAAACATTGATTTTAAATAAGTTTATCAAAGTTCTGGGGCTACTTATCTTCTATAATATAATCCTTAAAAATGTTTTTAATGAATAAGTGAGTTGGTTTGTTGGTGCTTCGTTAGCGACCTGAACGAAGGACCAGCAACGGATCGTAATTTTTTTTTGCATAAATATTGCATACAGGTCACATTTATCCTTAAAAATCGGATTCCCTTAGGATTGCGTGCTTGCGGCTTGCGTACTGCGCATCCTCAACGACAGTCATCAAGAAATATCCAGGTGGGTGGAGCTGCGAACAAAAGCTAGTGCAATAATAATACATTGACATTAACAGCAAGATAGATAATTGTAATTAAATTTCACAGAGTCGTATTAGGGCTGCGGCTGTTTTGATATCTCAATAATATATAAGGTGCTACTTTATTAGTGCCCGATATTTTAGTCAGTGCTTCTACTTCTGATTCTGATCAACTTTCCCCAAGAAACCTATAGTCAAATCGCAAAAAAAAATTTGGACTCTTCATACTAATTTGGCCGCTCGGCTGATCAATTTGTATGAAGAGTCCAAATTTTTTTTTGCGATTTGACTATAGGTTTCTTGGGAAAGTTGATCAGAATCAGAAGTAGAAGCACTGACTCAAATATCGGGCACTAATAAAGTAGCACCTTATATATATTTTTTAAAGTGTTGAAGCGAGTTTATTTTGGGCTCGACATTTCTTCTCGCTTCGCAAACACTTCCCGGACGTTGAGTGTACAAGTTCCGCGTGGTAAGAAAAAAAACGACGATTTAAAAGTACCTATGTGAAAAATATATACTTAAATAAAAAACATATGTTATCCATACTGTTATCCTAATATCCATACCATTTTGACTTTATAGGTTACATTCTTTTACGAAACTAGTGTAATATGTGTTTGTGTGTGTGTGCGTGTGTCACACGTTAAAGCAACCAACTTCAATCTTAACTAGTGCATTTTGTAGGTTCACAATTCGCAAAGAACAAGAACAATTCCTATCTACACACAAATAAGCAATCGAATTAAGAACCACCTCTTCGCGTTTCATCTCACTAATATTATAAATGCGAAAGTATGGATTTTTGTTTGTTTGTCAGTTTTTTTGTTTGTTCCGCTTTCAGGTCGAAACTACTGAACGGATTTGAATGAAATTTGGAAGGTAGATAGATAAAGCACTTGGCTAACACATAGGATCCTGGAAAACT
Source organism: Coleophora deauratella (assembly GCA_958295455.1). Classification (NCBI taxonomy): domain Eukaryota; kingdom Metazoa; phylum Arthropoda; class Insecta; order Lepidoptera; family Coleophoridae; genus Coleophora; species Coleophora deauratella. The sequence goes on along the minus strand of OY282397.1, from coordinate 17,239,538 downwards.
TAAGGGTTCCCGTAGGAATGCTTAAAAACTCAAAATTTCCACTTCGTCACTAGATCTTAGGTTAGGCGTTATCTTAACATTTCTTTCTGGACACAATTCTAAAGTCAACGCGGACGAAGTCGCGGGCGGAAGCTAGTGTAACTCTATCTAACAAAACAAACGGAGGCTTCTGTTTTCATACTGAATAATTTTCCCTGAAGAACCCACACTGAATTCTTAAATATTGCTATTAATACAAATAGATCAGTCGATAATTTTTATTGCGATTTCTTAAAACAAAAGTTGTTCAGTTCCTATCTACATCTATTTGACGAATTTGGATTATTTTTTAAAATTTTACAACCTATAAGTCAATGGCCTATTCGTCTATTGCAGACGATCCATGTCAAAGTTTTAGGTGCCCTATAAGTACTGTTTAGCTAAATGTATACTGAAAACATCTCAATCTATGTACTTATTCATTTTATTATTTTCTGTATGTATGTGTATTTTACGTTTTAATTACTGTTTTGTTTTTACACGAATAAATAAGATATTCGAACGAGATACAATTATTTAAAATAAAGAATATTATAAATAATGTCACGAATACGTGTCTGTGAAGACAGCGGCAATTATTAGGTACTTACTTATTATTAGATAATAATATATTCCATATTAAAACTAGTGCTTATCCGGACTCTGTGAGATAGTGCTGTGTTTACTACTATTAGTGAGTGAGTGATATTAATATGATATTTTGATTTTTAAAGAAACCTCGCAGGCAATCAATCTCCTGGATTCTGGACTAGGAAGTCAGGTATATAGATATACAGGGAGTACCAGAAAGGTGTGATAATACTTCAAGGTGGGATTTTATCCATCAAACTGAACAACTTTTGTTCTACAACTTTGTTCAAATCACAAACTTGGTTCGCCAGCTGATCGATTTGTATGAAAAGTCCAAAAGAAAATTTGCGATTTGAACAAAGTTGTAGAACAAAAGTTGTTCAGTTTGATGGGTAAAAGCCCACCTTGAAGTACTGTCACACCTTTCTGTTACATTACACCCCTTATAGGTATAGGTATATATTAATAAATAATGTCAGCTCTGTGGTGAGGCAGTTTATAAAGACTGCTATGTGGAAAAATTGGTATCCAAAGATTTATCTGGATAGCTTTTTTTAAATATTTATTAGAGGACGTTTTGTGTTTTTTACCAACAAAATATTATTACAAAATTATATTTTATCCAGTTTCATCCCCTAGAAATATAACGTAGTTTAATTTTGACTTTATTTGCTTTGGCGACAGTTAAGATTGATTAAGTATTTGAATTATTTATTTACGGTGCAGCAATAATGTAGCTTAAACATATTTAAACCATAGATAATATAAGTAATACTAGTAAAATTCAAATTCAGGTTTTTACACATGACTTGAACGATGTCCCCAAGGAAAGGCGCTTTTGGAGCGCTTTTATAGTCACCTGGGTGTCTGCACACAACTTATCGTTTCTGTACATTTTTAGGTCCCTTTTATTGTCATGCGTGTCACACGCAGCGGGTCGCTTTGGAAACGCCGCATGCATGCGGGCAGAAACCCGCGTGACTATAAAAGCGCTCTTATTGTCATGCGGATTTCTACACGCATGCGGTTCCTAGCTGAAAATTGTTCAAATTCAAGTGTAAAAACCCCACTTTGATCCCTACCAAACATGTATTTTCAGAGCACCTTATACATAACCATAACAATCTATCCATATCAAAGGAGACGTCCTTTTAAAACTTAATGTAAATCCCGACTCAGGTAAACCAGTCGGTTGTCGAAAACAAACTACCTAATATTTAACTTGGCTCAACATTTTACCTTTTCCCGCCTTTTCGTTGGCCGCGCAAAATGGACGATGTTTGTTTTCTCTGGCGGGCGGCGGGAAATCGGGAATCAATTATTTTCGACAAATATTTGCACTTTCAATATTAAGGGTTGGAGCGATCGGTATGGGTCATTTCGCGTTATTTGGATTGATGGCTGGTTTTGGGCGAACGATTTCAGGCTGGACTTAGATAAGCTGTGCCTGTACAAACAGAAACTAAAAACTTCGATTTGGGGTCTACCTTACCTTACGTATACAATAATTTTCCCTTGAAAAATAATAATAATTTCCTTAAAAAAATATGTCATTATGATTGACATAACAGTCAAATAACTCTAAAACCCTTAAACCGATTTTCATGAAACATAGCTCGAAACCATCTCGATGAAACCTGCTTTCACGTGAAATAAACCGCATTGAAATCTGTCCGCTCGTTTGAGAGCTACGATGCCACAAATTGACATACACATACACTTGTGTGTAAATTCAGGGTGGTAAAAAAAGTGCGTTTGCAATTTTCAGGAATCAAGTATAGAATTCAGGAAAAATATTTAAAAAACTAATCTATAATTATTATTTTCAGATTCACATAGATTCACATGATAAGATTTTTGTAAATCTGAATAGTGAATCAATAATTTGTATGGGAAACTGAAAAGAAATTGAAGATCGGACTTTTCCAATACTTTTTCTGTATTCTATACTAGATTCTGAGTTACCCATTAAAATATCAACGCACTTTTTTAACAGCCTGTATAGCGTCCATTACTAAAACATAGAGTTCAAACTTATAACGGCCTTCTTTTGCGTCGGGGTAAAAAAGTAGTATTGTATAGTATCTAGCTAATAATCTGTATAGAAAGTATTTTTAAACAAGTTTTGTTACCTGTTGAGCAAAATAATAAACGATTTTAGTACAAAACAGAGATTTACTTTTATTTCTTTGAACCACACACATTCATCGAATGACACAGCAGTCTGACAGATAGACTTACGTTTATAAAACAAGCTATAAATGTATTTAGTTTACGAATACAGTTTCAATACCTGTCTGCAAAGTAGGAATGGACTGAAGTCTCTGGAAGCTCTATCTTGTTCTTATACTCAAGTAACACTTAATAAGTAATACTCAAGTAAATAGTATGTTGAATAACTCTACTTACGTATCGAAATATTCGCTACCGACTCGTGGTCCCACCGTGTTGACCCACTGGTGGGTCGACGAGTAATTGACTATTTACTCGTGGTCCCACCGATTCACTCTTGGCCAGTAATCGTAGCATGCATTATAGTATGCTATAGGCTAATGTTACAATGTCTATAGATACTTGAAAAAGTATATATTCCCTTATGTGCATGGCTACTTATGAGAATGATTAAAAACTATTTATTCCATGGAATTGAATTGTTTGTCACTGTCACCCATATAGTGAAAGTACCAGGAGAGCATGACCGAACAGAAGGTAGACAGTGCCAGATTACTTTTTGATCCCCGTCTGGTTGCCTGTGATACTTCGTGTTCAAAAGTACCAGGAGAGCATGATCGAACAGAAGGTAGACAGTGCCGGATTACTATTTGATGATCCTCGTCTGGATACTTCGTGTTTAAAAGTACCAGGACAGCATGACCGAACAGAAGGTAGACGGTGCCGGATTACAATTTGATCCCCTAAGCAATACACATCCTACCATCTTAGTTAGTAGGTTATTAGATCATCACACCCAGAGGTATCCAAATAATTTCCATAAGTTGAATTGAACCTGCGACTTCCTGATGTGAAGCTCGCGGACTAGCCACTAGGCCACGGAGTCGATCGAGGCCGGAGTGATTTCAGCAATGTCACAGAAGAAAGCTCAGTGCTCCACTATCAGTTTCAACCTATAAATATATAAAGCCACCTACTAGGTTTTCTAGTAGAGGGGGCCAACAGGCGTGTATTGCTTAGTTAGGGCGTCTACTAGTAACTGTCTATCTTCTTTTCGGTCATGCTCTCCTGGTACTTTGAACACGAAGTGAACAATGGTCTTGTACCATGCAACTACCCTATTAATTCATAACAAAGAATATAGGATTTATTTATACAATTTTAAACTAGAACCTGGTTTCTTGTATGGATCGAAGCTGTACAATACATCTGGTATCCATACCAAAGAACCAACATATTTAAATTACATTTACAGCTTAATCATCAGTAATCACCATCAGGTCGCCCTCTACCCTCATCATGCTGGAGTCTCCTTGTCCAGTTCCTCAAGGTCCAGCCGGAGCCACCTTCTCAGCGCTGGTGACCCACCTCCTGGCTGCGCAGTGTCTCCTGACGGAACCTTGGCCTATGGATTCGTTGCATAGAGTTTCTGGTATGTAGTGATTTAAATTTTAACTTTTGTTTTGAAATATCTAAAATCGAATTAAATCAATTCAATAAATTAATTGCTTAGAATATGTATGTCAGTGCTTTATATGACACACAGGAATTTAACACAAATTAAGAATGAATGCCTTGCTCTCCAAGCTGTTTAGGTTATTACCGTAGGAAAATAAACAGACATACTTACATGAAATTGTCACGCTGAGAAACGCCCTGCCATCAGTAGTATAGGTATCGGAGGGCTAAGCGGTGCAGTGCACCGGGGCCCTCAAGATCAGTGGGGCCCTCGGCTCGGACCCGCAAACCTTCATTGAACTTAGGAAAATTTCAACTACATTCAGAATATAAATATCACCAGCTCTTTATCCTGCACTGCAGGGCACATCAAAGCAAAGGTACTTCCTACAAGTACATATTTTTACTTGATAAAACCTAACCAGGGATATTAAATTAGATAGGGCGCAATTATTTTGCACCAAGGGCCTTTGGTTACTTAGCTACGCACTGGACCTGTGCGTTAGGGGTCTTCCATTTATCACGTGAGGCCCAAAAAGGGGGGGAGGGGTTCAGAAAAAAATCACGAAATATAACAAGCGGGGAGGGGGGGTGTACTGAGATATCACGTGTATTTATTTTTTCGTTGAACGCGCGATTTCTAGAGTAATTTCCAAACGTCGGACTGCTGTTGTTATTTTGTTTTCAACTCTTTCCAAGGTTCGAAACGGCTTCAGGCAGTCAGAGACAACCTGCAATCTAAATGTCTGTCTGGAAATTTTTATCACGGTGCTTAATTTTCCAGAAATTAAATTTTTAATTAAATTACATTATACCTGTATTTAAAGATAATATTTTGTACCAAAAAATACACCTGGTTTTGGGTAGGGGGTGGGGGTGGTCTAAAACCTCACCACGTATTACCAGGGGGGAGGGGGGGTCTAAAAAGTTGCTAAAAACATCACGTGATTAATGGACGGCCCCTTAACAGCAATTGAGATCTTAATTATTATTATTTTTTAGAGATGCGCCGAATATTCGTTTTATATTCGGTATTCGGCGTATTCGGCAGATTTTGAGGTATTCGTCTTCGGCCGAATTATTTGGTTGATATGACGAATGTATTCGGTTTAGTTGATTCATAATAAAGATTAATTACAGTAGCAGCTCTCATGCCTATTAATTTTAACGATAAAAAACCTACACATTAAATAGATAAATATATAGATAGGTAAATGAAAACTGAAAGTTAAAAATTTTCTAGGTATATGAGCCGAGCTGTAATTAAAGATTTAAAGATTTATTTATGAACCAACAAAAATGTGAACATAAGAATAGAATAGAATAGAAAAGAAAAACTTTATTCGTAGTAAGAGGCACATTGTATATAACAACACCATTACAAAGGAAACTTATATATACACTATTGTAATCGTTATGCTGTTAACCGGTGCTGCGTCAAGCACCTCCTACCAAGAAAGGGTATAAACTGTATCGCAGCTGTTTACGCCCAGCTCCGGATGAGAGTGGGTTCAAACTATAACAATTTTAGTATTAATTATTAATTACTTAATCGTTATAAATTCCATATTAAAAGAAATTCCATATTCATTCAAACAATTATATATTTTAGTAGAAATCATTTATTAAACGTTATAATTTTGTAAGGTGTTAAAATACTGGTACAATCAATCACAGCTCTTGTCATTGGTTTTTGGAATTGTTAGTCATTATCTACAAATATTTTTACTTTTCTCTTTTTTGAATCCTTTCTTTCTTTATTCTTATTTTTTCATATTTTATTTATAGACATGACATTGTATAATTCATTTATTGATCTAGCATTAAGATGTAAAATAATATAAAACTTTTTTTAAAAAATGTGTTGGAGGGAGTTTCTTTAGGGCCCGCCGTTTCTTCTCACTCCACAAACACTTCCCGAAACGGTGGGTATACGAGCTCCGAGTGTTAGGAACTTCGTATTAGGTAGATAAAAGAATGACGTTCGAAAAGTATACACTGCTACCTACTTCGAATAAAATATTTTCATTTTCATTTTTCAGGCTCTCTTAAAAATCTAACGCAAAATCAACAATCTTAAAGAAATTTAATGAATTGCAATAATCCCACTATCAAGTACCATTTTATAATAATACGCTATATTTATTTAGTTAAACATAATGAGTTACGTTTTTTTTTCAAAACTAAGGAACGAGAAGCCGAATTATTCGGCAGAATATTCGGTTCGGTAGACACTTAACCAAATAGTATTAAGTAGTAAAACAACTATTCGGCGAATCTCTATTATTTTTCTATACCATGTACGTATATAACTGAGAATATAATGGGTATTACGAAAAGTCTATGGAATATAGGCTGTCTAAATGTTATAAGCAATCTGTTCCAGACAAAACTGGATGTGGAGGAAATAATCACTAATGACGTGGTGAGAAAATAAACTGATATATTATTATTTATTTTTATATGGGCAGAGTAACATCATTGGCCACGGCTCCTCCTTCAGATGATAGATGCAGTACTTGTTTAATTGTTCCCCATCGCCGTCGATGACTGTACAGCACAATAGCAGCACTGCACTGAAATCCGCGTCCGCTCAGATTCCCTAGCCAGGCTTTGCAGTCCATTCCACATTACAGGACGTAGGTCACGAGTCACGACACAATTCAGGTCTAATTTTGGCGCGTTTTTCTTAGCTTTATGTATTTATTTCGAAGCTAAGCATAAAGTATCAATCAAGATCAATGGCCCTTGCATCTATTGCAGACGATGAAATGAAATATATATTTATTGCAAAAAACTCATATTTACAGTTATGAAATTAACCAAGTGACCCCACACTAGGCATGGCTCGTATCGTGGTGGGGTGGTCACACCAAAATTACATGACGACGATTTATGGCAACTTTTTACAAACCGATGCAAGAGAGGTACAGGTACACGCTGCCGCAGTCAAAACACTAAAATGGACGATATACGCTGTGCGATGGCTGTCAGTCAACTAAGATACTGTATTGCAGCTTTATTTATGTGTGTACCTATGAGGATATCGCAATAAAGGATCTGAATTTTTGGCCCTGTCTGATCGAATCATTTATCTATTTACAGATGGCGATGAATTCGACTTCATAATCGTTGGTGCAGGAACCGCCGGGTCTGTCCTGGCCAACAGGCTTACTCAGATCGAGGAGTGGAAGGTCCTGCTCATCGAGGCAGGTGGAGATCCTCCAGTGGAAAGCATTGTAAGTATTGCCTCTATGCTTCGTATCAACTGAATCCTAAGGTTTTTTTAATAATGCTTTTTAGCGCTCCCGACTCGTGGTCCCACCGCATTGACCCACTGGTGGGTTATTTTCTCATACAGACAAGATTACCCAACGATACGATTTTAGGAATATTCGTATAATACGCCAGCATTACTAAAATTGTCTATATACAACATTGGTTTCAAATTGTATTCCATGCGAGAGATGGTATGTTTCCATGAATAGTTTCCTTCGCTAAAGTCATTTAGCTTCATGAACAAAATCAACAAATATTGTAGTTGGAAACAACCAACGACTGGTGTACCTTACGGGTGTAACAAAATTGGCGTAGGACCCTTTAACTGGGTTTTCTACTCATCGTCGCATTGAACACTTTTGTTCTACGACTTAGTGCTTAAATCACAAAAAATATTCTGGACATTTCATACAAATTGATCATCTATTTTGCCATTTTTGTATTGGAGAGTCCAAAAATGTTTTAGCGATTTGAACAAAGTCGTAAAACAAAAGTTTTTCAGTACGATGAGTAGAATTCCCAGTTAACGAGTACTACAACAATTTTGTTACACCCTGTATAATTGAAAAATACAAAATGTTAAAAAAATGCGTTAGAAAACTTTTTTAACATTGTGTATTATGTAAATTTGACGAAATGTGTATTAATTAATCCTCAACTGATTTCAGATTCCCAATTTCTCTGGAGCTACCCACAGGCACCCCTACTCCTGGGAATACTACACTGAACTCGATGAGAACACCAATAGAGGATGTTTTGACCGCAGGTCATTTTGGCCCCGGGGGAAGCTTATAGGTGGAACAGGCTCCATCAACGGACTCCTTCACATGAGAGGCAGCCCTGGAGACTATGCACCTTGGCACGTAGAAGATGATGACGGGTGGGACTGGCGAAATTTGCAAAAATACTTCATGAAAAGTGAGAAAGTTGTAGACCCATTCATCTTAAACAACCCTGAGTTGGTAAAAGACCATGGTACTGAAGGAGAGTTTGTTGTAGATCTTCTTAACTTTACACACACTGATATTGTTGATAATTTAGTAAAAGGATATAGAGAGATAGGACTGAAGTTCTTGGATGATCTAAATGGACCATCACAAATGGGAGTCGGAAAGATAAGGGGAGGTAACCATAAAGGAAGAAGAGTTAGTACAGCAACAGCATTTTTAAACCCAATCAGGGAACGTAAAAACATGATTGTTTTAAAAAATACCTTTGTTGAAAAAATAATAATTGATAGGGAAAGTAAAACAGCAAAAGGTGTAAAAGTTACACTTTCAAATGACAAAATTGCCGACTTTTATGCAAAGAAAGAGGTTATAATTAGCGCTGGTGCAGTGAATACTCCTGCACTTTTAATATTATCAGGCATCGGACCGAAAAGGCACTTAGAAGAATTAGGCATTGAGATTATCGTAGATTTACCAGTTGGAGAAAATCTCCAAGATCATGTAAGAATACCTGTACCTGTAACTATTGATACAAGAGCCAAGGCAAAAGACGACAAGTACTGGATAAACGCTGCTGCGCAATATTTAATCGATCAGACTGGCCCTCACTCTACAAATTACGATCAGCCCAATATAAATGCTTTTCTTTCTGCGCCCGGTGGGAAAGCATTACCCGATGTACAAATAGACCATAACTATTTCGTGCCAAACACATCATACGTTTTTTCTATGTGTACTAAAACAATGTCTATGAAAAACGAAATTTGCGAGCAGTTTACTAATATAAACTCTGATAAAGAAATGATCATTTTCTTTGTATCTCTATGTAGACCCTACTCAAAAGGTAAAATATTGTTACGTAGTAAAAATAGCAGAGATCATCCAAAGATATATTCAAAGTACTTTAGTGATAAAAGGGATATGCATACATTTGTTAGCAGTTTAAAAAGAGTGCTGACTATAATTAACACTCCAACATTTAAGAGAATTAAAGCGGAATTAAAAAGAATAATATTCGAGGAGTGTGACGATTTTAAGTTAGGGAGCGATGAATATTGGGAATGCATGGCAAGAACTGTTACTTATAACGTCTACCATCCAGTCGGAACGACAAAAATGGGCAAACGTGCTGATAATACAACGGTTGTTGATAGTAAGCTTAAAGTTCATGAACTGAATGGTTTGAGAGTAGCAGATGCTAGTGTAATGCCAACAATACCAAGTGTTAATACAAATGCAGCAGTAATGATGATTGCGGAACGAGTTGCGGATTTCATTAAATTAGAACATGGTGTTTTTGATAATAAACGAGATGAACTTTAAATTGTTTCTTAATAACAAAACTATTGTAGGCATGTCTCTGGTAATATAGAAGGTAGGGCAGGATAGAAAGTTCTCCGATCAACTAAGTGTTTTCAGCCTACCCGGCCTAGTTTTGATGTTGGATGATGATAGCGAATAAAAAATCCTATTAAGGAAAGCGTTTTATTCTCAGAGAGTTCTAAACATTATATAATATCTAATCAGTTTGAGCAAGCATTTCTAGCATAGGTAAGTGTAGCAAACATATAATAAAACTTAGTGTCGGAGAGCCCATGATTGTTCGACAAGGCCGTCTATTAACCCAAATATCTGTGTCGGTACCGATATACGATGTCGATGTGAATATGAAAGACAAGTAGGTATGTAGTTTATACAAATTACTTACCCCGATATAGCTTCCAGGTACAAGGACCGTGTGCTATGGAGTGAACTGTTTGCGTATTAATTGTCAGATATTAAACCGTATTGCTTAGGTTGAGCAAGAAGTTCATCTATCAATTATTTTCCGTGGTTGTCATTATGACTGTTATTTGAAAAATGTGTTTCAAGAAATGTTTATGTATTTGGTTCCATATATTTTCTTGTATCAAGTCTTTGCTTCGATAATTGTATTGGACAAAGGCGTTTCTCCATTAGTGCCTGATTCTGTGGGAATACAATTATATATTAATTTAGAAAACAGTGATCAAGTATATGTCTGTACAGTTCAAAGCCTCCCCAGGAAGTGTTGTCTCAAAGACATTAAATCGGATGATTGTGAAAAAATGCACATGTACGGAGCTACTTCGGTTACGATAAATCCTAACGAGATTAAGGATCTGATTCATGTTTACCCTACATTCATACAATATGATCAAGTAGGTTACTGCGACTTTATGCTGGAACACAGATGCGGCCCAAAGAGAAAAAGAAGCAAGCAAGTGGTCAAAATTTCATTTGACACAAGAATCTTTAGTAACGACGACTCGGAGAAATCAATAGATATACTAGATGAATATGTGAAGAATAAAAGATCAACAGAGTGTAATAGTTTAGACCAGGATTCTCTTAATGACTGTGTACCGGTTAACTGTGATTTGAAATATTTAGGCTACAGACCTTATTTTGATCCTAAGAATAATGAATGCGCTGTTGCTCCTGTATGTATAGCTGATCCAGAAAAAGAACTCCCCGATACTGTTTACAACCCAACTAGTAATACATGCACAGACTTAGATAATGCTCTAACATTTAAAGATATTTATGAAATCGGCGCAGGTCTATATAAAAAGTATAACATACCGAATGTAAACAATAACCTAGTAGTAGAAGTGAAATCGAATTGTTCAACAATCTCGCAGAATTTGCAACTGTTAAAGGACATTATGTCTGGTAAACTATACCCATATAACGGAGATACATCGCAATATGTCAGTTGTTCCAGGGCAGCAGTTGCGAGTATTTTCTTCAGTATAGCTGCACTGTGCGCTTTAGTTTTAGGGTTCATATTTTGCTTACATACAATGGTGTGTTTTACGCAGAAATTGTCCAGTGGCGAGTTTCAAAAGAAATGGAAGTCGAAGAATTTGTCTGGTTCAATGTACGGGAATGCTTCAAAGACAGACGACGCAGTGAAAAACGCATTGATTAGCGAGCTGATAGCGAAGGATTGGCCGCTGGGGTGCCAGTACTCGCAAGTGAACATTTGTGAGAGGATGTCGAAGGAATTGGGTCGAAAGAAGAGGTACAGAGGATCAGAAATAGGCAGCCAGCTTAGCTTGAAAGGGGAAGGGGATGACGAATCGTCATCAACCAGCTCTTCAGATGACGAAAAGAAGTCATTAATGAAATATAAGCATTAACTTTATCCGTGAGTTTTTATCTTTAAAATAAACCTAGAAGTATTCAGGACAAATCATACACTAAACAGCTATTTTGCTCCAGACTGAATTCTCAGACTAGGGCTAATATAAATAAGCATATATAAATATCCAGGACAAATCACACACGGTCATCTGATCCCAAACTAGGATTCCCTGTATTATGGGAACCAAGAGATTGATATACAAACACATACAGGGTGGCCAGAAGATTGACGTCAAAAAAAAAAATTTGGTCCCTCGTATCGTGGGGTATCTGAATCACCCCCATGTATGTTCCGCGATTTTTCACGGTTCTCGAGTTATGATTTTTTTTCTGAATTTTCAAAATTTTCGACCTGACCAACTTTAAAAATTTCTAAACAAAAAAGTAGAACCCTTTTCGATAAGTTTTTTTTGGAAACTTAATCCTCATAAATTGTACTTTTAAGCATAAAATAATCAGCTACGTAACTTTCATGAATATTAAGTAAATTTTGGTCACAAGAGAAAAAAATACGTTTAGTGAATTATGACTTAGATTTTCAAATTTAAATCAAAAATCTAAACAGATGACTTAGTGGTTCCTGAGTAGGCTTAAAAACTGCACCATTCTCTTAGTTTTCGTAATCATTAAAAAAAAGTAGTACTTAATGAGCTAGTTTTGTAAACATCGGCCTTGAAAGATAGGGAGGTCATAAATTTTTAAAATTAGCTATCTGATGAAAAAAAAAGTTTGGTCATTTTATCTTTCCTTAGGTTAAATTAGTCTGTTAATTAACCAAAAATTACTGCAGAAAAACATTTTGAGGTTTCATTTATTCACTTTTCGATCAATTCTGGTGGATAACGGGTTGTAAAAGTACTTTTAGGCGCAATTCAAAGAATAAACCCGCAATAACAATAGGCGGCGATGATAAGAGATAGAATTATTGCCATCTCTCTCACTCTAGGTAGTGAAAGGGGCCGCCACTCTAGCCAGCCCGAAACAAATACCTGCCTCAGTCGTACTCACTTTGTGTTTACTGCTACACGCGTCGCCGCCATTTTAGTTGAATACATTCGCTCGCCTTACTTGTTGACTACTTTGCTCTGTTCCTCGACTGTTTTGCATTCTGATTCGGACTTTGTTTACTGTGAAAGTGTAAGTGATGAGTTACACATTAAGCGAATATGCAGAAATGCATTATTTTTATGGAGTTGCACAAGGAAACGGCCTTGAAGCAGCACGATTGTATCGCGAACAACTTCTACGACGTGGTGGGCCGCAACCTGAGAATTATCCCGACCATCGTGTTTTTACTAACACGCACAATACCCTAATGTCAGGCCGCATTCCTGGACAACGCGGTAATCGTGAAGGCATCCCTAGAACTGATCCAGATCGCAGAGAAATGGTGCTCGAAGAAGTTCAGCGAAATCCGTCTACGAGTACGAGAAAAATGGCTCGTGCTCTGGATATCCCAAGAAGTTCTATCCAGGCCATACTTCGCGATGAAGGATACCACGCATTCCATATCCAACGTGTCCAAGCTTTGCTGCCTACAGACCACCAATTGCGCGTGGAATTTTGCCAAACTATGCTACGAAAAGAGCAAGAAGATCCTGGATATTTTAATAAAGTCTTATGGACAGATGAGTCACGGTTTGAGCGATGTGGTATATTCAATATCCATAATTATCACACCTGGGCGATTGAAAATCCACACGAAGCGAGAGATTCAACGTTTCAACATCGTTTTAGTGTTAACATGTGGTCTGGTATCCTCAACGGTGAACTGATTGGTCCATTTGAATTGCCATCTAGACTTGATGGAGCAACATACAGAAACTTTTTAGAAAATGATCTTCCAATATTGCTGGAAGATGTGAGCTTCGACGAACCATGGTTTTTCAAAATGACGGCGCTCCGTGTCACTATGCGACGCAAGTCCGAAATCACTTAAATGAGACATACCCCAACAGATGGATCGGACGCAGTGGACCAATTAGGTGGCCACCACGCTCACCTGACCTTAACCCCATTGACTTTTTCATTTGGGGTTATTACAAGGAAATAGCATACGCTCGAGAATGTTCGAGTGAACAAGAATTAAGGCAAAAGATTGCAGAAGCCGGACGTGTTGTGACAGAGAACAGGGAAGCCTTTAGACGATTAAAAGACAATTTTTTACGTAGGTGTAGAATGTGTATTGCTGTTGGAGGTGGCCACTTTGAAAACCTGTTGTAAATGTTAAAAATAAATATTGTTTTTACTTTATCATCTTTGATTTATTGACAAAACCACTTTTTACTTAAAACATTTTTTAACCAACTTCTACGGCATTTTTCATGTTAGTTTCTAGCATTCTCTATCTTTAAATAACCTAAGGAATGATTCTCTATCTTTAAATAACCTTAGGAATGATAAAATGACCAAACTTTTTTTTTCATCAGATAGCTAATTTTAAAAATTTATGACCTCCCTATCTTTCAAGGCCGATATTAACAAAACTAGCTTATTAAGTACTACTTTTTTTTAATGATTACGAAAACTAAGAGAATGGTGCAGTTTTTAAGCCTACTCAGGAACCACTAAGTCATCTGTTTAGATTTTTGATTTAAATTTGAAAATCTAAGTCATAATTCACTAAACGTATTTTTTTCTCTTGTGACCAAAATTTACTTAATATTCATGAAAGTTACGTAGCTGATTATTTTATGCTTAAAAGTACAATTTATGAGGATTAAGTTTCAAAAAAAACTTATCGAAAAGGGTTCTACTTTTTTGTTTAGAAATTTTTAAAGTTGGTCAGGTCGAAAATGTTGAAATTTCAGAAAAAAAATCATAACTCGAGAACCGTGAAAAATCGCGGAACATACATGGGGGTGATTCGGATACCCCACGATACGAGGGACCTAATTTTTTTTTTTTGACGTCAATCTTCTGGCCACCCTGTATAAGTTTACCCAGACACAGAGCAAATAAGTCTGTTCACCACACAATGTTTGCCCTGGGTGGAGATAGAACTCACGACTCTTGGATCAGTAGTCAAGAGCGCTAAACACTGAGCCACCGAGTCAGTCAACCTTATTACAGAACACCGCATTATCATAAAGGCAGATATTTTCCGGAAATTATGAATTTATTGCTAGAGGCTAGAGCTGTGTTGTGTATGCAAAGTTGCTATTATGCGTGATATCAGCTTCGTCGACAGTCGTCGGGATTAACTCTAAAACTCGATGAGGGGTTGGGGTGTGGTTCCTTTTGCAGCGACAACGCGGTTCGAGATCTCGATAATATTAGTATTTTTACTGTATGAGGTAGCAAAAGTAAGAACTCCCACCTAATTGAAGGTGGCTACCGGTGTCTATACCTATGTAACACAGTAGACTCTGTGTGTCTCTGTTATATATTGTAATATTATGACTATTTTAATTATTAGACTTACTAATGTGCGCAGAAATTGCCACCTATCTTGTGTATAAACTCTTAGCTCTTAGCTACTGTAAGGTTGGATGACCGAAATTCTTTACAGTTATCAGTCAGCCTTTGTTTTAGCATGTTTTGTACAAGAAAGTGGTTAAAAATAAACCAGTAGGGTTATCAGTGCTTTGTTGGCCTTTCAATGCTAATATATCGGTATAATAAATATTAGGTGCTTACCTATGAAATTTGCGTTTTAGTTTTGAAAGTTCAACAGAATAATATTACCCCAAAAATAAATTTACTTCCATTAAATTATATATCATTTTCTAGCTACATTCAAGGTCTTTCATGAATTAGTGATGTCATGTCTCTCATGTAAAAACTGACTGAGTAGGGTTCAATTAAATACTGTATTGGCTTTTTCTTAGAGGTCAATTGGGCCAATTTTTTCTACAAAACAAAAAATCGAAATTATCTGAAAATCGTGAAATATTATGCGCAATATGTTCAAAAATACATATGGTAACGAATAACACGCTGGGATAAGTGTAGCCTTCAAAAATAAAAAATAAGTATTTAACGAAAAAATGGCGATTTTCAGTGACGAAAAAATCCATTTTCATAGTTTCTACACCACTGTGCTCTCAAAATATTCAGACAACGTGCATTTAGCAAGCATTATTTTATTTCTAAATGTCCAATGGTACTTTGAAAATAGTTAGTTGTTTTAAAACCTTAATTATTTTATAATTATTTTGTCTTTGAACTTTATTAACTAATCGGCAATTTCATAGGTAAGCACCTAATATTTGTGACATGCATTTATAATATTATATTATTACTGTTTATTGTAAGCGTAAAGAACGGTTTTTTTGTGAGATGAAAAACACGTTGGGAAAAAACAAGAAAGAAATACCAGTTTTTATCTGGCGCAGTTTTCTTTAAGCGTATGAAATTCAAAATATCCTTAGGTTATTATCGTTAAATAAGTATTCGTTGACATACCAATGTTTTGTTTATTAATTTTGAACATTTAGAAGTATTTGTTTTTCTTAGTAACCAAATACGATAGCTCAAAATAGTTGACACTCACTAATATTTAATGTTTACTGAGGGTCAGGAGCTTCAGTCCTTGTTTGGTTTATGTTTTGGTTTAGATTTTTTTATAAATGAAGAATTTAATTCATTTTATAAATTTAAATTACAAGAAAACCATCAATTTGATGTTTTATTCCATTTCAATTAAAAACAAATTTTGAAAAAGACCAGGTGCTATGTTTTTTCATGATTTTTTTTCAAAATTGTGAAGAAAAGTTCTTATGATTTAAGTACATCACTAGGCAGGTGAATTAACTTATTTTAAAAACTAGTAAAAAAAAAATTGACGCCCGTTGCTGTAAAGGTCCGAACTCAGCATACTCAGCAACCCTTGCCATGTCTGATATTTTATTATATAAGGTGCTACTTTAATAGTGCCCAATATTTTAGTCAGTGCTTCTACTCCTCATTTTGATCAACTTTCCCCAAGGAACCCATAGTCGAATTTTTGGACTCTTCATACTAATTTGGCCGCTCGGCTGATCGATTTGTATGAAGAGCCCAACATTTTTTTTGCGATTTGACTATGGGTTCCTTGGGGAAAGTTGATCAGAATCAGGAGTAGAAGCACTGACTTAAATATCGGGCACTAATAAAGTAGCACCTTATATTTAAATTAATATTAATGACATCTCTGTACCACTGGAACCTGACATTAACAACCAACTGACGCAGAAACTTTACACTCGGAAACTTTGTACCTATATTCTTAGTTGAATCAACTTTGAGGCAACACGATATTGTATGTGAGGTTAACGTGAGGGGAAATGGGAAATTCTCGTTGAAATCTCATTCTCTACTCGCGTTACGCCTTCAAGTTTAACATAGGATCAAGCTGACTTAATGACGTATTTCTCATGTATTTTTAATGTAAGTAGGATTTCCGTGTGTTTGTCGGTACCTACTCGTACCTACCTACTTATATGAATGGGTTCTAAAGTCTTTTAGATAATGTGATAATGAGTTTTAAGACTTTCCTGGATGTAATCTAACTACATGAGACTTTGTGAATCGAAAAATCTGATTTTTCAGATTTTGAAGGATTTAAGTTAGGATTTTCAATGAAACAGGAAAAAGTAGTTTTTAAGTGAACATTCGTTAAGTATGTTCTGACATTCTATCAGTAGATAATTCTTGTGTATTGGTTAGGCACTCAACACTATTCATTTCATTATCAGTTCCAAGTGGACAGGGCGTACTGTTTTTCTTCGAGTTATCTATGACTTGAGCATTTTTGATACTTCTTTATTACTCTGTTATTCGTTCCCTGAACTTCTCAACGTTCACACGCAAAATGTATCGCTGTGTTTTAATGTACACTCTAATTTGCTTCTGTTTGGTGGAGAGCAAGAAATCCTACATTTTGAAAGCTTCTACTTCCTGGAATAATGAGATAAAGAAATGCGCAAGCGGTGGGGAGGATTATCATGCCTACAATTATGATATCGGCAACCTACAGAACCTTGGGCTAGAGTACTCCGATATAGACGAACTGACCACGGTAATCGCGTTTGGTACTATAAGCGGATACACCAAGGCTTCATATCAGGAAGTCCCATTGTTGTTGCTTCACGACTATGAAGAGGGCGGTGGATCTAAAACGTTTTCCGGGCGCTGGAGATACGAGGTGGTGTGTGGTTGGGGCAAGCAACGGTGCGGGACGAAGCTGACCGTCAAGGTGAGTCACCATCATCATCATCGCAAAAAGGTCTCCGCCAAGGATTTCCACATGACTGTGCTGGCATCCAACGGCTTTGCCAGGTCATCGGGGCACTGACTGGAAGGGCTGGCTACGCAACGTTTTCCGGGAGGTTCTGTAGAGGAACCATAAGTAACCGACATAGCTCACAGAATGGCTAAAGTATCTGTGGAAATCCTTGGAGGAGGCCTTTGTCAAGCTAGTAGTGGAAGGCTGATATCAGCGTCTATCTATCGTCATATTATGACAATGCTGTGAAACTGTGAAAAGCTGATGAATTACTGTATACTGGAAGTTTCCTTAACGGATTTCAACATTACCTTTCTACATAAATCACCCGAGATAGGCTTTAGGGCCCGTTTAGACGACGCGATAACTTTCTTGCGGCCGCCGCGCGTCAGCCGCGTGTTGGCTGCGTAACTTGATTTCATTCATAGCAAATTAAACTTTATTGACTAGTCCACAACGTACAAATTCTAGCAGTTACCTAACCGCGCGGCAGCCGGCAGCCACGCGTCCGCCGCGTTTAATTTGCTATGAATGAAAACAAGTACGCGGCCAACGCGGGGCGGCCGCAAGAAAGTTATCGCATCGTCTAAACGAGCCCTTACAAACTTGCTCTAAGGTGAGGTTATTGTCTAGCTACTTTATTTAAAAAGGTATTGTTTTTTAAGATATCAAGTGGCGGCGATGTGCAGCTGACGAACTACGTCACTGCAGCTTCGTGGGGTGCTGTCACTTGCGCGGAGACCAAGGCGTACATCAAAAGCGTGGAGATCATAAATTAAAATAAAATGTGCCCTATTACTAGAGGACAGGGATCCCATACTATCTGCTCGACACTTCCGTGGATCTATATGTTTATGTGTATGTGTATTACATGAGTAAATGCGCAATTTCAGGTAATTCCAGAAACGCGTAAACCATAACTTATACGTGAAGCATACATGATGAATGCAAAGTAGTTTCGTAATTGAGTAGTGTCACAGAATATCCAATAGTTCGCTACCTGTGATACATCGGTCATTTCGGGAAGGTATAGTTTGTACAATCATGTACAATATAGAAATAGGGAAACCATTTTTTCGTGAAAATACGGGTTGCGTTTGGTAACATCACGTAAGAGTAAAGATTACACAATTTTCCTGAATATCATGAGATTACGCATTTATTCATAAATAAACGCATTACGGTAATATAATCGTACGTATGGCTACTTAGGTATTATGTTAAAAAAGTGCGTTTGAAACTTTAAGGAACTACTCAGAATCAAGTGCAGAATACAGGAAAAATATTGAAAAAATTCGATCTACAATTTTTTTACAGTTTTCCATTCTAAATCTGAATAGTGATTCAAGATTTTATTTTATTTATTTTGTATGGAAAACTGAAAAAAAATGTTGTATATCGGATTTTTTCTGTATTCTGTATTTGATTCTGAGTAACTCCTTTAAGATTCAAACGCATTTTTTAAACATCCTGTTATATTGTGTTTATTGGAAATTGTTTATTATGCTGTGTATTAGGTAAACTTTATATTATGTAGCAGAGCGTTTCTATTTTTATTTATTTGACAAGATATTTTATTGTATAATATATAGTAATATTTCCTCTACTTTATGTAAGTAGATTAACATTGGATACACTGAAAAAAATGTCTGGTACATGTAACTAGAATCTCGTTATCCGTACGATATTGTCTAGTTCTATTTGTGACAACAAAACGCTTTGTCGTCATTACTATCATAATCTAGTTAAATCAATTTGTGAATATAACAGAACATATCGGTATGTGTACAACATGTCATGTTCACCTTACAATCCGATTATAATGACAACAAAATAAATACCATATTGTAAAGAGTACCGTTTTCCAGTATTTATTACTATAGCATCATTAATGCTTACTATGCAGTGGTAAACACTACAATCTGTGTTTTAACTAGATTTAAAAAGTAAACATATTACTAATCGATGCTGCAAAAAATTATATTACTTATAACTAGTTTTTTGTTAGAATAACTGTTTTTTAAACAACTATACGTTCTTGTTGTATTGTAGTCAAAAACATTTTCGGCGTATAGGATCTCCAATTTAATAAACGATGTCATTATATTATTTATTAAATACATAATTCAGTTAATAAGCTTAAGCACAGGTTTTAAGCAAGACAAAAAGATCACTTAAGACGTTTCTACAGATTGGTGCAGTGTTTTCAGTCACTCAACCATTTTGTAGCCGTCGCATTTCTCGTCCTGCTCGGTCCAAGTCCACGCCACACCCGTGAGGTCAGCTGTCGCGACGACTGCGTTGAGGAACCCATCTTCGGCCACTGGGCTCATCTCCCGGGTACGACTCAACATCCAGGCCCAGACTAGACAAAACATTTGACTGAATCATTATTCTGTATAATGATTCTTCTGTATAAATGATTCAATCCTGTATGATGAGTTAAAACGACATGTTATGTTACAAACAAACATGTTATGTTCCCTACAAAGGTGGCTTACTCAGCTCATCGATTTGCATAAAGAGTCCAATTTTTTTTTGCTCCGATTGAATTGGTTCCTTAGAGAAAGTTGTTCAGTTTCATGAGCAGAAACAACAGTTAAAATTTGTTCCACGAATTCAATTTCACTCTGTATATTAATATTAAGAGATAAAATATCATTCCTGGTAACATAATATGTCGTTTTTACTAATAAAACTGAACAACTTTTCGGAAAGAACCCATACCCAGTTCTCCAATAATTTTAGTAGGTACAAAATATTTCGATGACTTTTTTGGATTCTTCATACAAAATTGGTCGACTGGCTGATCAGTTTTTATGAAATGTTTAATTTTGCGCACCGGAAGACGTAGCGTATAGTTCATTCCAATCAAAACAAAGCAAAACGTAAACAAACTTACTATGGAACTGACACATGTCAATGTCATCTGCATACTACGTTTGTTTACCTTTTGTTTTTTTTTTATTGGAATGAACTATAGACAGGCCTCCCCCTAGGTGGACTGATGACTTATGCAGGTCGCGGGAAGCCGCTGGATGCGGGAAGTGCAAGACCGGTCGGCATGGAAATCCTTGGAGGAGGCCTATGTTAACCAGAGACTCATACAGCCGATGGAACCTTACCGTGCTTAGAGGTACTGTCGATGTTTTCGCAGCCGAACAACATGGTATAGTGGTCGTAATTCACCCCGACCACCCAGTAGGAATCTGGCTTTAAACCATCTACGAAAAAATGAATGACATAAAATAAAGAAGTTATTAGTTAGTTAGTTTAGTTAAAGCTGATAGTATCATAAAAAAAGAGGTTACACAGGTTGTTAAAAAAGTGCGTTTGTTTTAAGGGGTCACTCAGAATCAGGTATAAGGTATAATACAGGGAAAATATTGATGAAATCCGCTCTTCAAAAATTACTATGTATATACTAAATCGGAATAGTGAATCAAGAATTTGAATGGTAAATCTTGTTAATTATTTATTCAGATAATCAAATACAAATAAAATATCAAATCAGTCTTAAATATTACGAGTAAATCTACAGCTTAGGCACTATAAAAGCCTACGCCTTAGTCAAAAAGCCCGCCCTGAAGCGCCCCTGATGCAAATGTGCCCATAACGCTGGCAGCGTTGCCTCGCTGTATCGCCAGCGAGATGCGCTGCACCAGGTACGATCCGGAGAGGGGGTCTCCACTATTGTTGAATAGGCGCCGACCCAGTTCCTCAACATACTAAACTATTATGTCAACCATGGTAAATTGAAAAAGACAATTGTAGATCGGACTTTTAAAATATTTTTTCTAGAGTTAGAATACTTGATTCTACAATAAGTTACCCCTTAAAACGCACCTTTTTTACACCAAGGAATCCTTACCAAACGTAGAATGAAACCTTCCATCTTTGAAGGTGATGTTCCCGTATCGCTCGTAGACCCTGCGCCCGTTTAATTCTTTGTGTACCACGAGGATGGTCCCAGAAGCCTGGTCCAGCAGCTTTAAGGTCATCACGGAGCAGTTGCCGGTCTCCCAGGTGTTCGGTATGCGCGCTATCTGGTACCAGGTGCCCATGAACTGAAGAGACACACTGGCTATGTTTCATATGAAAATAATGAGACTACGTAAAGAATATACAGGGTGTAACAGAAAGGTGTGATAATACTTCAAGGTTGGCTTTTACCCATCAAACTGAACAACTTTTGTTCTACAACTTTGTTGAAATCGCAAATTTTTTTTTGGACTTTTCATACAAATCGATCAGCTGGCGAACCAAGTTTGTATGAAAAGTCCGAAAATTTCTTTGCGATTTCAACAAAGTTGTAGAACAAAAGTTGTTCAGTTTGATGGGTAAAAGCCAACCTTGAAGTATTATCACACCTTTCTGTTACATCCTGTATATACATATATTGATGAATGTTAGATGTATGTGATATAAAGATTGCTCCAAAAGGGTTCAACATGAGTAGTTACTGAGTAACTGTGGAGTTCGACACCATGTTAAGCCCGCGCTGGTAGTTACAAAAAAAACATATTAATACAAATTATAACTTATGCGAGAGAGAATGTAGTCTTATAATTTATCCTATATAATGATTATTGTGTAAAACAGTTACTGCTGGAATATCCAGGTCTACAACAACGTGATCCAGCTTCTCCACACACTGGCCTTTCTCGACCATCTGGCCCATTGCACTGTGAAGAAAACTTATAACAACTAAAACAATATACATAATTGAATTAAATCTACTCTTCCTGAATAAAGGAATTTTGCAAAAGTTACTTTTCTATCAAATGTTCTTGGCGTTTTATAAAACTACTACTGTTTAGTGTTTAGCATTTGGAAATGGTGAATGTTGTAGAATTTATCGTAAGTCAATTTCATTGCTACATGCACCTACAAGTAGATTGTTAAGTTAGGTTAAGAATCAATTAATTTTGATGTGTTAAACAAACGCGGAGAGACGTAACGTTTTAGTTACGTAACTTTTAATTCATGTCTAACTTTAAAAAATAGTAATAATATTGACTGGACTGATTTTATCTATCTATAATTTCCGTCAGCGGGAGTTATGGAATACAAGGTAGGTATTAATAAAAAATGGAATTTATGAATGAATGAAAACACTTGACGCCAACATGAAACAGGAAAAAAAGATAACGTTCTACAGGTCTTATCGCTTAAATCTATCTTCCATATAACCTTTAGGAGGAAACATAGGAGCTGTTAGGTGTAAGAATTAATTCATAGTTATCAATTCGTTTTTAAATAACAGTACATTGGGTTGAAGTTGTCTGAATCTATTGTTACGATAAGAAGAAGAAAGGAGAATCCGGTGAATTTAACATTTACTATTGTCGGTGGCTAAAAGTGTCGGCGGCGCAGCGGGTAGTGACTACATCCTCCTAACCAGTGCACCAATGAGTTTTTCAAAACATTCGTGCATTTTCATACCGACTGCTTTAACGGTGAAGGAAAACATCGTGAGGAAACCTGCACATCTGATTTTTAGATATGTATGGTGGTCGCGGTGCACACGTCCGTAGGTGTTAATCTAAATTCCCTACACGTGACCGCGGGTGATGCTAAGTGCAACACTAGGCAACCGCCGTCTATACCTTGTGGATAGAACGGTAAAATGTGCCACACGATAAGAGGAACATATGGTACATAAATTATAGTGGCTATTAACGAAGTATGTTACTGATAATCTAGATTCTGGTAAACGTTGCATGGGGGTGTTTCTGGACTTAGCTAAGGCTTTTGACACTATATCATTAAAGTTACTGCTTACAAAACTGGAAAAAATTGGAATGAAAGGCACCGCTTATAACTGGTTTTACACTTACCTGATAAGACGAACTCAAAGTGTACGGCTACAAGATACTGTAAGTAATGAGTTGACTGTAAATTACGGCGTGCCCCAGGGCAGTGTCTTGGGGCCGATTTTATTTCTACTTTATATAAATAATCTAACAATGCAGAACACAGTAGATTCTATTATATGTTTCGCAGAACTGTTCTTTTGTTTTCTGCCGATACGTGGATTGATCTATATAAGAAAGCTAACATAGGATTAAATGATGTTAAACAGTGGCTGGATCGGAATTTACTAACTTTGAATGCCAACAAGACGAAATACATAAGTTTTGCTGTATCAGCCCGTACTGCCGACCCAAAAACTCTTTCCCTTAAACTACATAACTGTGGAAACAACGTGGATCCATATTGCGCATGCTTAAGTATAGCAGCTGGAAAAGTGATCCCATACCTGGGCATTATGGTAGACGATAAATTATCTTGGAACGCTCATATAATACGGCTGTCGGGAAGAGTGAGAAAGCTTATGTACATGTTTAAACGGATTCGTAATGTGATGAATAGAAAGCTTTTACTTACTGTTTATTATGCATTATGTCAAAGTATTTTAACATACGGAATCTCGGCATGGGGTGGTGCTTGCAAAACATACTTGCTGAGACTCGAAAGATCCCAGCGTATGGTATTGAAGGTGATGATGAACAAGAGCTTTCTCTACAGGACCGAGGTCCTTTACAAAGAAATTGGAGTACTAACAGTAAGGCAACTGTACGTTCTTAATATATTGCAGAATTTAAACATACCACAAAATGAGACTCAGCTGAAGAGAAGACCTCGTATCACATCCTTTAAACGAGTAAATACGACATTCGCCCAGAGACATAAAAGCATTCGCGCAGTCATTGCATATAATAAAATAAGCAAGTTTTTTAATATTACGAGGGTAAACAAATACAAACGTAAAGTTATTCTTCAAAACTACCTCAAAACTTTAAATTATTCAAGCACAGAGATGTTATTAGAAACTATTAAATAAAATAAAACGAGTGCACACGCACAACACACACACACACACGCACGCACGCGCACACAGAAACACACACAAACACACACATACACACACACACACAGTGAGATACACACGCACAAAGTCGATAAAAAAAGAAATGTCATACTTTTACTGTCATACTAAATATTTTCATGTATTATTTGGTCCCCACGAAACAGGCTTTGCCTAGTGTGGAAACCAAAATGTAACCCATGTTTTCTGTTTTTCTGTGGTAAATAAAGAAAATTTGTATTTGTATAATTTGTATTTATTGACCGGTGGCAGTATTATTAAATTATTAGTCTCAGGAGGCTTTAAATATTTAGGAATTAAACTAAGCTTATTGAATTAAGTGCTAATGCTAAAAGACAATTGTCCGAAAACGAACTTAAAATAATTAATGATAACCAAAGTCTGACTAGGTATTAAAAAACAGGAAATTTATGATTGCTGGCGGTTACAAACTGTAGTTTGAAATTCCTGACAAGATTCAATAGTACCTAGTTAGTATGTAATTCTTTTTTAAATTAGTGTTTAACTTATTGGCAAATATTTTTTTTACAAAATTACCAGTACTATAATTTATTCGGGCGGTAGTTCTGACTTACTTGACTTAATGTCCTAGGTCCCCTAGGTGGGGCAGAGGGCGGGCATCCACAGTGCTTCGCTATTGCGTTTTATCTTGGGCTACGCGCTTCACTTCGGGCCATGATAACCCGATCTTCTTTATATCAGCTGCCACTAAGCGCCGCCAGGATTGTTTGGGACGGACACGTTTTCTCTCCCCTTGTGGGGTCCACTCTAGCGCCTGTCTAGGTATATGAGTGGGGTCCCTTCTGAGAGTGTAGCCAAACCAGGTCCACTTGCGACGAGCGATCTGCTGACCAATCGGTGTTTCACGACACACTTCCCAGAGTTGCTCGTTGGAAATTTTCTCGGGCCAGAAGATTCTGAGTATTTGTCGGAGACACCGGTTGACGAAGACTTGGATCCGTGGCGTGATGTTTTTGGTAACCCTCCACGTCTCGCACTCGTATAGCAGAACGGTTTTGACGGCGGTAGTTCTAATTTTCATTAATTACTTCCCACAAGGCGAACGGCGGGAAACGAGTTTACGGCACGTCTCCGCTGGCACCACCGTCGCGCAATTACATTAAACCGCAAGACGGCGGCTCGAGCGGACGTGTCTGCTGCAGCTCCGTAAATTTAATTAATCAACCGATTTGTTGCCTTGCTGATGCTACTCCGTTCTGTATCATCTTAGAAATGGTTCTTTATGATTTAAGTTTGACATGAGGGCGTGAACAGAGTTTCATATATACAGGAAAAGTCGTACTGAATATTAAAGGACGTTATTATTCAGGTCATTTCTGATGGTTTTGATCCATGATACGGTGTCCTAAACTTAACCGTTATGGAGATATTGAACTTTAAAGATTTTTAAAAAAATCCTTAATTTTTTGGCTTTTTATCGACTTTTTTGGGATTAGTTCTTCTAGGGTCCATTTTTTTGATGTAACTAGTTAGAAGGAATGTCAATTAATAAAAATGATTAACCAAAACTGAACCTACTACTAACAGCTTAAAAATACTGCTTGACAACGGTTAGAATTAAATAATTTTCTATAAGAGTTTAAATTTGAAGCTCTCTGTTTTAAAAAAATGTATGGAACTTATTCTGCAAATAGTTTTAAAAACTTCTACGTTTCTTTAGCTATTCAAAAAGATATAACACTTACTATTAAATAGCCAAAATATTGACCAAATAACAGATAAGTTAGCAGAGGGTACATTTTTTGACGACTCTTTAGTCCTTTTTAGCTCCAAACGAAGAGCAGTTTTCTTCTCACAATCTTTAAAGTTCAATATCTCCATAACGGTTAAGTTTAGGACACCATATCATAGGATTAAATCCATCAGAAATGACCTAAATAATAACGCCCTTAAATATTCAGTACGATTTTTCCTGTAACCCTGTATAGTGACAGTTTAAAGCAAACCGCGACGCAGTTATCTATCTATCGTATAATTCACGAAGATCCTTATGAAATGTTTAATAGGTGTCCTGAAGATGGTTTAAGTTCTGGTTTAAGCAGTTTTCGCTGCAGGGTTAATTTATATGTGATTGCGGAAGCGGCATGGTTTATCGCGTGAACACAGCTACATTTACCTATGTACTCAACGAGACACTATAACCTGCCCACAATATTTAGGTACTGCGATGTTTTGTTTCGTTGCGCAAGAGTGCGCAAATAAATTACGAAATATTATTGACTAAATAGCTCTTTAACTGAAATTGTTGAAAAATTAAATCACTTTAATTTTCATTACATTTAAAATTTTTAATTTATAAGAATTTTCTAATTAGTTAACTTCTACATTTTGAACAATGACGTCATCGTACAAAATTTCAAACATTTTTAGAACAAAATGCCGTTTGTGACATTTGATAAAAAGAAACTCAAAAGACTAGCAGTCAACTACCGGATTTCCAGTAATCTACAAGCTTAAATAGTTGCCGATTAAGGGGTGCAATAATCTGTGGGCGTGTGTAAAAATCTTTTTTATTTTTCCCCTGAATTGGTAAGCCCCTTGGCGTCATCTCACCTGATGGTAAGTGATGGTGATGCCGAGGATGCAAGCGGGCTTACCAAGAGTCCCCAACGAAATGGGGAACTGGCTATCTTATCTTCATGCCGAAACACATCAATGCTGTTAACGTTGATGTTTGGCGGCAAGTCTTAGATAAGATGGTGGTAGCTAGCCAGGCGGGCTCAAAAAATGCCCTACCACCAGCCAAACCGAGTCCTACAAAGTTGGACCCCGCCGGGAATCAAACCCGCGACCTCCTGATGTGAAGCGAGCGGACAAGCCACAAGGCTACGGAGGTGGTTAGTCTCTCTTACTCTTTTTGTAATAATGTATTGTAATGATTTCAGATAATTAAAATCCTTAATGGCAACTTAAAAACTTCTGAGATTGGGGTTGGTTACTAGGCCCCACAACCTTCACCAATCCAGACTTGGCTTCCGTGTGTGGAGTATGGCCTAACTTACCTCTGCAGTAAGCAGGCAGGCACAGGTTTATGAACTAACAAGGTTCTCTTGTGAAAAATTAAAATAGATAGAAGACAATCTGGTATAAATATGATAATAGTCTTTTTGTAATTATTTGGGCCGATCCCGGCGGCACTGCAATGCCGGGCCGACCCGTGCCGGGAGTAGAGCGAGCCCCAAACATCCCAGCTGGTCTCAAAAATCAGTTTAATATACTGGTCCCTCAGTGAGGGAACTTTCAGATATTAAGCTGAAAAGAACAGATACTACACTTTGATCTTAGTAAATAACAATTTGGAAGTCCACGCAGACAAAGTCGTATGCAGAAGCTAGAATTATAATTTTTGCAATTTATGTTATCGTCATCATCAGCCGAAAGACGTTCACTGCTGGACAAAGGCTTCCCCCAAGGATTTCCACACGGACCGGTCCTGCGCTGCGCACATACAGAGGCTTTCCGCAACCTTCACCAGGTTAACGGTCCACCGAGTGGGAGGCCTGCCTACTCTGCGTCTTCCAGTGCGCGGGCGCCACTCGAGAACTTTAATGCCCCAACGGCCATCTGCTCTACGAGTTATGAGCTCCGCCCTCTGCCATTTCTTTCAATTTAACGATTCTCCGAGCCAAGGTTCGGAACCGGTTAACAAATACCGGTTAATTTCGTTCGAATTTCGGTTAACGATTCCGTTCAGGTTAAAACCGGTTTCCAGCTTAACCGGTAAATTTGAATAAAATATCGGTTAATCAGGAAGCGGTTTTCTAACCGAAATAAGAACTAAATTAACCGGTTAAAACCAAACTTAGTCAAGTACAGGCGCGTCGCGCGGCCCGAGTCTTCTGCTCACTTTCTCGCACGCTTTCAATTGATTGCACGCGGCAAACATGCCTACAAAGTCGCATATTCTTCAAATTAACCGGTTTTGGTTAAACCGGTTAAATATACCGGTAACCGAAACCTGAACGAAACCTTAACCGAAACTATTTCGATATAGGGGTCAATGACCGAAACCGGTATTTTCAAAAAGCCGGTTTCCGAACCCTGCTCCGAGCCGTGTCAGTTACTTTGGTTCTTCTACGTATCTCCTCATTTCTGATTCGATTACCGTTCCGTTCCGTTCCGTTCCGTTCCGTTCCGTTCCGGTGGCTCACTGACCAGAAGTTCTTCTGCAGGGGCGTTGAGGTCAGAGCATAAGGGATCATGGGCGAAGTTGTAACACCCTAAGTGAGTGGCTCGAGCACCGTGACGGTATCCAGCATCCAACCGGATCCTGAGGGTACGTGGGTGACACAGCCTCAGGGTCCGAGGTCATTTACTGAATCCTGCCGGCAACACAGGAGACCGTTCACCTGGGGGCGTATCAACTCTCGTCCTTGTGCCTCTATGCAGCTGAGATCTACCCAAGACACCAGTGGCCACGTAGATAGGATCAGGAGTGTAGGTGGCTTTTGCAGTCGGGATGGGGGCGGGGGGATGGATAGGGCCGACAAGTATACCAGCAACGAGTCAGCATGTGGAAGATAGATACTATACTTGGTGTGTAACATTTACAGGGAGGAAAGTATGACTGCTTGTTTTGAAGTAGTTGCAGTAGAAGGGTGTCTTCAGATTCCATTGTACTGTCTTTTTAGGTTCTATGCTTTATCAGTAGGTATTTTGCGGAGATATCATGTATCAAGTTATCGGATGGATGCGCTGTGCTCTTTAATCCGTTGCGACTTGACGTTTTATTCTTTGTCCTGCATCGGTGTTACTGTTTTTCCTTTTTTCGGAGTTGTATTTTCCGTGTTTCGTCGAATGTCTCGTAATTTTGATGTTATTGAATCGGGCCTAAAGCTTTGTTCTCGTAGTTACACTATCCACTCTAATGGTTTCTTGGTTTTTGTTACAACTTTAACTTTATTACCAACCATGCTAGACCAGATGTGGCGATTCTTTTGTAAGCTGCACGCGGCGCAATATTATACAATTCAAAAGGCGTAGAAAGTGGTATTCAAATACTCATTTTTTACATCCTGTTTGCGTTCCTGGGAATCTGGTCGCCTAACTGTAACTTAAGGCTGTCTCATGTCTTGTCTAAAATACAATACAGCAATTTATAAGAATAACAGCACAGTCCTGAAGTTGAACCTAACTATGTATTTATGATTTTTAGTGCAGTAATTCGGTATCACATAACACTGCATTATCTGTATACACTTCACTCTCAGTCTAGAGATGATATTTTAAAATGCACAGAAAATATTATTTCCACAAAAAACTTATATGTAACCATAGCACTGCATGTTATAAACGAAATAAAATAATAACATTCACACTTTTGAGTTAGTCTTTTTGTTCGCATATGTCTTGTAACAACTGAACCAAGTCAGCATTTTTTTTTTAACTCCTCCATAGTTGAACGTAACTTATTTACTGAACACAACATATTCTTAATCTTAATCATTTGATAATTATCTTGGCCAATGAATCGTCTAGTGATCAAGTAACCTACTTCGTGAACGTAATACGTAACTCCGGGACGTTTAAGTGAAAATAAGAATGGAATCATTATTAATTTGAATCAAGTAATTTATTAGTTTTAATCATTCATTAATAATAAATAAACTAATTTTATTCAGGATAAAATAACTGAATCAATTATTCCGGAATTGAGAATTTAAAACATTTAACACCTTCAGTGCTACTACTCTTTTCTCGAGAACGCACGAATCTTTGTCGTGTCCCACATTCAATTTAGTTAGCAAGAATTATATTTGTTTGAAGCTGTGAAAGTGTTAATAACTATTGTGAGCTGTATTATTATGAAGTCTCAGAGTAATATAAAATAGTCTAACGCGAAGCAAATTATAAACCAGGTGACTGATCTATAAACTGCTATATACCGCAACTCCTTCAAGTTGCGGGAGAGCTTCTCCACCTTCCCCTAAGCCCCCAGTCCAACGCCACCGGGTACAAAAGTTTATTATCCTAACTATCTCTAAATAAAATTTACTACTCTTTGAGACTTCATAGCTATTACTTTCGTTTTAGTAAGAACAGTCTAATTTTCAATTGCAACATTATTTTCTCAAGTTAATAATTAATTTACTGTATAATTACAAATTTAATAAATTTAACTTTAACTACCTAATACAAGGTTCCTATCACTTGGAACCCGTATGCTGGCCGTTTCGGGAAGTGTTAGCGAAGTGAGAAGAAACGGCAGCCCAAAGAAACTCACTTCAACACTTTATCAAGACAAACTAGTTAAAAAAATCAAAATATAAAAATGAAGACGACTATCAACAATAAAGACAGCCTAATCCTACTTTGAATATCTATTGAGACCACCTATGATAATTAGAACTTAATTCCTAACTCCAAACATAAACCAATTCCCTATGTTTCTAATCTGTACATTAAGGTTTCCATTCACATGACAAGAATAACTTAGATTTACAAATATGTAATTGGGTAATTAGTTTATCGTAATAAAATACAATGTTATGGGTTTTGCACTATGACAAAATGAATAATTAATAAGTCTGTGTTTAATACCTTAATAGTATGAACTCTGCCAATCAGATAATTAATCTTCCTTTAGATACAATAACTACCTCTAGTAGTTATACAAAATATGTTAACAAAGCCTACTACTCTTCAGCCGTAACATTAATGGAATGAACCATACAACCCTCTGAGTTGATGAGATGAGGACTAACGCCTCTAAATAGAGATAACCACCTCTAGTAGTTATTCAAAATATGGATAATTATTAATACGTTTGCACCCATAATGTTATCAAGGCTTACTACTCTTCAGCCGTAACACTAGTGTGATGAAACATACAACCCTCTGAGTTGATGCGGAGAGGACTAACGCCTCAATAATAAATAACCACCTCTAGTAGTTAATCAATATAAATTGTGTGAACAACAACGATAGAAACATACAACCCTCTGAGTTGATAAGGTGAGGACTAACGCCTCAATAATAAATAACCACCTCTAGTAGTTAATCAATATAAATTGTGTGAACAACAACGATAGAAACATACAACCCTCTGAGTTGATAAAGTGAGGACTAACGCCTCAATAATAAATAACCACCTCTAGTAGTTAATAAATATAAATTGTGTGAACCACAACGATAGAAACATACAACCCTCTGAGTTGATAAGGTGAGGACTAACGCCTCAATAACAAATAACCACCTCTAGTAGTTAATAAATATAAATTGTGTGAACCACAACGATACTCTGCTCGGTATCTAACATAATTTTCTGCACTACGACAGAATTGTTATAATTAAATCTGTAACTAAGACAGAAGTAGCCCCAACTCGGCTTGACGTATGTGTAAAATTTACTACCTCTAGTAGTTACATAAATAGATCTGGTCAATCGCCAGCTGCTGCTCATAGTGCCGTCATAGCCTACTTCCTTCAGCGTGGTAACACTAATGAAACAACAACCAACCCTCTGAGTTAGCGAAGACCAAACCCATTGCAATGCGGATGAAATAAGGAATTCAATTGATAGCACAGTTTGGACTACTTCTCTGAGTAGAAATTTGTTACTTAAATTAACAAGAATAAATTATTAGAAATCGAGCAGAATACAGTCATCTTCTTCTTCCATCTTAACAACAACCTCTAGTTGTATCATCATCAGCCATCTAACATGCAAACTGAATATTTTCATAAGAAAAGTATTTGAACTTCTTGCACCTTTTATTTCAACAACCTCTAGTTGTATAATTATTTGACTTTACCATCAGGTGGGTATTAACCACAATGATACTCTGCCTGGTATCCAATATAATTTTGCACTTTGGCAATTATTGAGTCTAAACAAAGACAGAAGTAACCTAAAGTAACTTAAAGAAGCTAAAACCCCAACTCGGTTAGTCGTGTGTGTAAAATTTACTACCTCTAGTAGTTACATAAATGGATCAGGTCAATCACCAGCTGCTGCCCATAGTGCCGTCATAGCTTACTTCCTTCGGCGTGGTAACACTAATGGAACAACAACCAACCCTCTGAGTTAGTGAAGACCCTAGCCATCGCAGTAGAAATAAGTAAGTAGACAAATCATAAAGTTTGGGTCACTTCTTGGAGTAACAAACAACTATTTAAATAATTCAAAATATTATATTAGATATCAAGCAGAATATGGATGTTACCATTAATGACTTTGTCATCCCTTTAATATGAAATAACTGAACAACAATCCCTAGTTGTAACATCATTTACCTTTTCCATCAGGTGAGCTACATCCTTTGATTAACTTAGGACAATTAATTAATTAAACCATGAAGTTAACTTATCTCATTTTCTGTTTACCATCTGGTGATTAAAATAATCCATTTCAGGATGCTTAGATTATTTGAATTAATACCATTTTATTTGAACCTTAATATAAGAACAACTGAGTTAATTATAAATACGCCTTGCCCTACCATCAGGCAGTTAGAATCATTTGATTCTTATTACTTAGTTAATTTCAATTGCTTACTAATACTAAATAGTTAGTTCTTGAAATCAATCATCCATCGACTACTCAGGACTAGCTTGATATCTTCAATAATAAATTATTATAATTTATCTACTTCCCATCAGGTGAGTAAAAACTTCTGAATCAGAATATTACATTAAATTGAGTTTTTACTTCTAGGTAATTTTTACTACAACTTCCTTTCCATCAAATGAATAGAATCTTTTGATTCAAAGTTACCTAATTAATTGAGTTCATACTTCCAGGTAACATAAAATACTATAAAGAAAACTTTGCCCTTAGCGGATTAACTCTGGTGGCATTACCTAGCTATTTAAGCTATAGATTTTAGTACATATAAGTTAGTGAATTTCCTATGAACTTAGCCTTCCTGACATGTGAATTGGATTCCCTAGACTTGCAAATATTCATTTATTTACTAAGGAATTATAAGACAAAATTAAACAATTCTTTCTTTCCATATGTTATTGACATAAAATACTTTTATATGCCTATACCAACAGGTGTAATGAAACCGAAGACTTTGTTAAACGGAACTTAATTTAGTAATAAGAAAGGGCTAGACTTTCAGAATTCTAGATTTGACATTCCTTTTCCTAACTTTTAACAATGTTTAATTTGGAAATCAATTTACTCAATTATACATAAAATAATTTTGAAACCTATATTTAAATACTCAAAATTCACATACTTCCATTAGTATTCTAGTAAAACCTAACACCCTACTCAACCTAGTACACTACTAAGTAGCAGTCCCTTAATTATTTCCTATAATCCTACATGTTTTACCGTGTTATATTCCGCCATCTAACACAGAACGTCATTTCACGTCTGTTCATGCCTACAACTATAACTGATAAAATGTTTAAAATGAACATTTAAACTAATTTCCTGTTATCTACTACTATTTTAGGTATTTTTTTTACCTATGTTCTACGCCAAGTATACAAATATATCCGTATCCGTCTTATCTAGCTTTAATTTCTCTGAACTAAGATTTTATTGGACTAACGTACATAAAATGAATTGAACATTTATTGCTAACAAACCATAAATTCTTAAATTTAACATGATACCCTAAAAACTTCCGTATATTGTACCTTTTAAAACCTAGATAATTCTCAAAATTATCATCCTATAGTTTTCTAGCGATTTACCTACAAGTCTATCTCATTTTCTTTGTCCTAGCAAAAATAATTCACTTATTTATAAGAAATTATCTAACCAATCCCTACAAATAACATCCCTATAACGTTACTTTGGTCATCGACCAAACTAGCTAAATCATAACAAAGCTATTTTTTTTTTTTTTTATGTCCAAGTTACCGAGAGATCCCTACCCCACTCTATCTTCACAGGCTAAATTGTACTACAACATCCCCCACTCACAGCCCTAAAGAGACATCCCACGGCTGTTCTCGACAGATACTGGGCCGCAGGCAATAAACCACCTTCCACCTTTCTCTTCGATACCGGGTGGAAGCAAGAGACAGAAGACCGTGAGTGAGAAAACATTTGCAATACAACCTCAATCGAAAGATCAAGATTAATGCCCACAGATAGAGTAAAAGAAACCTAGGCGTGGTGTGTATCGTATGCGTGAGTGCCTAACCAGACCTGTATCCCTAGTCCCTAAGAGTACCTATCTCAAACAAAAGGAATAATCCCACCTTCAAACACAGTTTGAGGTGACACGACACCCCTTGAATGATGTGTGTAACCAGCACAAGATAGAGGAAAGGGGGGGGTATGTGCCGATTGTAGAAGGGGGTACTGCTCCATGTAGTTAATAATTAAAATACTCCTTAAGTACCTATTAGATAGATACATAAAGAATATAATAACCAATAAGACATCCGTGAAAAGCGCGAAAAGAACCCGCTATGTCCATCCTGTGGTCCATTTCACTGATGAATTCTTACATGAGCCAGTCAGACTGATCAGAATCCTGAGGATCTGGTGAACCCGTCTGAAGATTCACTTTTGAAGGATATTGTAAACCAGGTCAACCGCGAACGATTGGCCTGATCGACAGCGGACCTTCATCTGAAATCAGAAGAGCAAAATTAGTAAATCATAATAACCAAAACACAAACAAATAAATGTACTAAATCATCATCATCGTCATCATCACCCCATATTAGTGATCACTCTCCAATTTACTCAGTATCTGCAAATAACAATAAACTATTTTAAATAATTATCAAAATCATCATCAGCCTGTATAAACGATCACTCCCCAATTTACTTAATAACTGCAAATAATAATAAAAATGTCCTAAACTATAAAATATATTAAACAAAACAATAGCAAAACACAAACAAACAAAATTATGGAAAAATATTTCTAATTATATAAGGTGTTACCGCCTTGACGCTCAGATCCAAACAAAGTCCTTTTTGCTACCCCTCTATTCCTTTTATACTAATTGAAACCGTCCCAACCGTCCCATCCGTCCCATCCATCCCATTTAACTCAATTCTCCCAACCTTCCGAACTTTCCCAAACCTCTCAACCAGCCTGATTGCCGCGTCCTTGCTCAATAACAGGCGCGCCATCTACCCGATAGGTACTAAACCCAGTAGTATGTTAATAAACCTGTTTCTAGAGGCTTACAATGGTCTTGCTACATTAACGAGTTATCCAGTAACATAGTTTATAGAAATGAGACTAGATGTCGCTACAAGTAACATTATACGATATGTGTTACTTACAGTGATACCAATAATCATCACATTTTTGTTAAGTGTGACGGCCTGCCTGACCGTTACAGTCTTTAGTACGTTCAGTGCCATTGGCCATTATTCTTATGGCCTACAGATGTTTCTTCCTCGTTGTTAGAAATTCTTGAGTAGGTAGCGAGGATTTTTTTGGGTTCTCAGAATCCGCAACTGATGTCCTGCTGTGTCGAAGCTTCTTGAAATTAGAACGAAACTTTTTTGAAAGGTGGACACTTATGAATTTTATAATCAGCTTCGCGTTTAGCCTGCTTTAATGACACGAGAAAACCAAGGAGCACAACACGTAAAGCACGTGAAATAAATAAAAAACACACCCATGACACTTGGCACGCACCAATAATCACAAACATATAAATTGTGTTGAGTGAACAATGTAAACAAGTACCTGTAATAGTGTAGTATCCCTACCTAGGTCTTCTTCTATCTATTAAAAACTCATATCAAACAGAGATAGATCATCTCCGATGTCATTGCTTTCTACCATCATCATTCAAAAACTCTATTTTTGAAAAGTTTGTTTTGAAAAGTTTTACAGATTGCAAATGTTGTCAGTACAAATCAAGCATTGCAAAATCAGAACGGTCTCACCGGGTTCCATATGGTTGTTTTCTTCTCCTCTGCAAAACACCTTTGAATTTTCGCGTATGCACTGCGGCGGTGTTTATACGATATTATTACAAGTTATTGTCGATAAATCTTAATTTTCACCTCGAACTTAATTTACGTCACACCGCGATTAGGATGCGCAAGCGCTCGGACGCAAGGGCCATTATCACAGTCAAGTTATCGTAAAGCAAGCGCTCGGGCGCAAGGGTCCTGCAATAAACTAAAACAAAGGAGTTTCTAAACAAAAGCACACCCGCGCCGGATGGACCGCGCGGCGACAACGGCGCGGCTGCGTCCGCTCTCGACCGCTGCCCGAACAAGACTCCTCCTCATTTCTGATTCGATTACGTAGGGAAACTCCAAGCACAGCACGCTCCTTCGCCTTTTAGGTGACCTTGAGCCTTCTTACGAGGCCCATAGTAAGCAACTATGTCTCAGTTCCATATGTCATCACTGGTCAAAGACCTTAGTCTTGAGATACTGCAATATTTTAGATGCGAAGAAATTTGCGGAGCTTCCCGAACTCTGTCCAGCTGAGTCCGATTGATCTCTTTTTCAAAGTTGGACCTACCTAGCAGGACTGTTTGTACCAGGTATATATTCGTCAACAACTTTGAGTGTAGAGTCTCCAACCTTCAGAGGAGTAGGTGTAACACCGACATTTTACATGATTTTCATTTCCATATACTTTATTGCATTGGAACCAATTTTCGTCTTGTCCATGTTCATTTTAATACCCACTTATTGGGAGGCTCTGCTGAGACAATCGAGCATTGCGCCTAGGTCTTTCAAGGTCTCAATCGTGACCACGATATCGTCAGCGAATCGAAGGTGAGTGATGTACTCGCCGTTGATATTAATGCCGAGTCCTCTGCAGTCCAGAAGTTTGAAAATTTCTTACAGGGCAGCAGTGAACAGTTTCAGAAATATAACGTCTCCCTGTCTTACCCCATGCTACAGCCGGATAGGTTTCGAATTCTGATTCTGGAGGCAGGCCGCCAGGTGGTCCGATTTGGCACCGGCTTTCTCATAGTCCACTAACGCCAAGCATAGTGGCCGATTATAGTCTTCGGTCTTCAGTATAATCTACGGCAGCGAATGTATGTGGTCTAATGGTCTAATGGCCTTTTCGGAAACCAGCTTGTCCGGGAGGCTGGAAGTCGTGAAACCTACGTGCGAGACGATTCGAAATGACTTTCGAAAACAGCTTGTAGACATGGCTCAGAAGTGAGATGGGTCTATAGTTTTTAGCAGGATCTTATCACCCTTTTTGAAGAAGAACACCGCCACTGTAGGCGATTGTCCGTCGAGCATGACGGAACTAAACAGCTTCTGAAGAGCATGAAGTACCGGTTTTCCACCTGCTTTCAGAAGCTCAGCCGTAATTCCATCATCACCTGGTGCCTTGTTGTTCTTAAGCTGTTTTAGAACCATTTTAATCTCGCACAGGCTGACGTCTGGGATATCTTCAGTATAGTGTCCGGGCAATTTGGCTCTCGGATCTTTAGCCAAATTACTGACAGGTAAGCGTGCGGTCGTGTATAATTGCGGGTAGAACTTCTAGACCTCTTCCAATAGCTCAGGCTTGGACGATACGGTTCTGCCATCCTCAGTCTTCAGGTTGGCTTTGATCATTAGACTACGAATACTTTTGAGCCCTTATTTCGCTGTATATCGTCTCTTTAATACGATTTGTATAAAAGAAGCGTGAAGTCTCGAGTGAGGGACTTATAGATCTGTCTATTTAATCGCCGATACTGAATAGCATCTTGTAACTGGAGGACTACAAAATTGTAATTATAAATAATAATAAAAAATAGTTCCTAATTATATAGGGTGACTTTAAATTAGTTCTTGATACCAAAGGATATGCATGTGCTCATGATAACAAACATCTTTCCCTAAGGAACCAATAGTCAAATCGTAAAAAAAAATTTGGAATCTTCATACTAATTTGGCCGGTCCGTTGACCGATTTGTATGGAGGGTCCAAAACTTTTTTGAGATTTGACTATGGGTTCCTTAGGGAAAGTTGTTTGTTATCACGAGCACATTCATAGTCTTTCGTATCAAGAACTAATTTAAAGTCACCCTATATTTATGCCTTGTTGCTATTATAATAATGCCAAAACGACAAGATTTGTGATTTAATACATATTGAATATTTTTTAAGTTTTCTTGGATAATCGTAATGCATCGGCTATCGTAATAAATAACGATTCGATTCGTTATCCTAATCGTAATCGTAATGGCCGAATCGTTGCATCCCTAATTGTAAGTTTGTCAGGCACAGATATGAATCGGCGCCATCTATCGTTATGTTTTCGAAGTTTTTTTTGACTATTAAAGGAGACATTTCGCGGGACTATGGAGCTTGGACCTGGTCTGTGTACTAAACAACATAAATAAGTCATTAGAAACATAGTCTTTTCTAACTGTACATTTCCTTCGATTTACCTTCGTTGCGAGGTTCATCTAGTTTCTCAGATTTAACAATCGCAACACATAAATCACCCAACATGGCGAAGCGAGCGCAATTTTAAGCATTTTACGTTCAGAAACTAGATTTTGTACATATCATTGAAATTAATAATTTAGTTGTCCGACAAGTAACTCGAAAACCAGCTGTTATGCCTGTAAAAGAGGCAAGGCATATCCGCAGATTTTAAAAATCGTACACCAATGTCAGAAGTCAGAACAGAAGGGTGTTCAGTCAATCAGAGTCAGAGAAAGCATTTGAGGAATATGTGGACGAAGCCGGAATTTCTGAACGTGATCTACTATTGCAAGCTTCAGTGTTACCATTTATATTGTAAAAAGTGCTGACAAAACATTATGCTTGAACCACGCAACCCTGCTTCTAATATTGTTTTCATTATTTTTCCTAGAAAGCCTATATTTTTCTATATTTTTCGTACTACGTACATGTCCAGGCACAAAATGAAACGTGTCCTTTAACTGATCCACTAGCCAACTGAATAGAATTTAACACAAATATATTTTTTACGAAAATACGAAATAGTACTAATTAAAGAATTATAACTGCATTCTTCTTCTTCTTATCGTGTGGCACATTTAACCGTCTATCCACAAGGTATAGGCGGCGGTTGCCTAGAGTTGCACTTAGCATCACCCGCGGTCACGTGTAGGGCATTTAGATTTACACCCACGGACGTGTGCAACGCGACGATCTGCATTGCATTATTCTGCATTTATTTTTAATAAAAGGAAGGATATTAATTTCAAACGTTTAATAAAAGTATAACATGCTTTTTTTAAATAAAAGTTGAAAGAAGGGAACAGATTATACACCAATAACATGTTTAGAAATCACTGAAGCATCTGCAACTGAAACTGAAAAAGAAGAAAAAGCAAATTAGAGTTAACATGTCAAAATATATCATAGTATTATAATAATAACTGTACAATTTAATTATGCAAGGTGCATATGGCACTTACAAACCTCTTAGCTGGTGAAACAAATTAAAACTGAACACCTTAAAAACTAAACAACTTTACTGAAACCGCAAAAAGAAATGGACTTTACATATCGATTAAGTTTGAAAGCAAAATTTTTATTCAGGGAATTTGTAGAAAAAAAGTTGTTTACTTTCATAAGAAGAATGAGCTTCTGGGGTTTATACAAGGTTATTTTTGGACCCCCCATCAAAACTTCACAGTGGCTTCTACTCATGAAACTGAGCAACTTTCCCCGAGTAACCAATGGTCAATTTGCAAAAAAGTGGACATTTCCGTAAAAAGTAGGTCGATCACGTGATCAAATTAGTATGAAAGGTCCAAAATTTTTATTGCGAATTAACCATTGGTTACTTGGGGAAAGTTGCTCAGTTTCATGAGTAGACGCCACTGTGAAGTGTTGGTGGGGGGTCCAAAAATAACCCTGTATAACCCCCAGAACCTCATTCTTCTTATGAAAGTAAACAAATTTTGTTCTGAATTGAAGTTTCATGTAAAGTTTTGGTGGGGGGGGGGGGGTCCAAAAATGACCCTGTATACCTAGTCACTCTTTTAGGTTCCAATAATAATTAATAGGTATGCATTAGACTAACAATTTAATGAGCTTTAATTTTTTTTTGAAAATAAATATGCAGTGACTATTTATTTGCATACAAATGGAAAATGGTACATACAACAGTTATGAAGCTGAACTACTTAACTAACTTTAATTACTATTGTTGTTAAAAAATACGTTTCATACAAAGTTCGCAAATTGACATTAGTATCTATATGTATAAAGAGTCTATATTTTTTGCTCCGAGTGTGTAAGTATTGAAAGTACCTAGGTATACAATCTTGTTCAGTTTTTTGTTAATAGGACAGAAGGCAAACGAGCATACGGATCACCTGATGGTAAGCGATTACCGCCGCCCATAGACACCCGCAACACCAGAGGGGTCACAAGTGCGTTGCCGGCCTTTGAAATGGGAGTACGCTCTTTTTTTCCGGTCCGGAAATACCGCAGTTGTTGAGTTAAATAAAAAAAAAATCTTACTTTTCCTATAGGTGTGCACGGAAGGATGAATT
This sequence comes from Coleophora deauratella, assembly GCA_958295455.1. NCBI lineage: Eukaryota > Metazoa > Arthropoda > Insecta > Lepidoptera > Coleophoridae > Coleophora > Coleophora deauratella. The sequence goes on along the minus strand of OY282397.1, from coordinate 17,198,392 downwards.
TCGTTTTCGAGTGTACATTTCCGCTTATATTTAACCGGTACGATTGTGTTCGCGGAAGCGGACTTCTGTAAAATTAAAAAAAGATGATGACCTCAAATTAAGGCTACTTTTCCACTAGAGATATGCGAGGAAAAAATCCGCCATTAGAATCGCTTCATTTTCCTAGCCTCGCTTAGCACAGCTCAGGTGGAAAAGGGCTTAGTAAAGCGAGGTCTTTTGTACTGAGAAATGTGTGCGGCGGATGTGTTCCGAGGGATTTGTTGCGATAAATACTAGAAAAATACACCAGGATTCGTACAAGACATTATCCTCACACTTGTTTGGTGGAAACCCCCACACATTTTCACAGCACAGCACTCCTCGCACATCTCTGGTGGAACAGCCTTAAGTTCAGAGTTTTGAGACTCTCCTAAGATTTTCTGCATAAGCTTATCAGTCTTGTCATAGTATTTCCTAATATGTTCAATTCAGTTCAAATTTAAATTTATTATGGACCATAGGTAAAAACAGATGTCAAAATAATAAAAATAAGGTACTTCTATGTCCCGCCACTAAGGCATACAATATATGTTACAAAATTAGATACAATGTTATGAAATGTCAAAATAATTTATGAACGTCCAATGTGAATTTAAAAAGCGGCCAAGTGCGAGTCGGACTCGCCCATAAAGGGTTCCGTAGCAGCAAGTAACATAATATAAAAACTAGCTGGGTGACCGAGCTTCGCACGTTCAATCGGAGCGTTTGTAAAAAAAACTGAAAACGACATATCTGGATATGAACCACGCCAAAAATGGCAGAAAAATACTCGAACATATCAGTGCATGTTGTCATTCCTCTGTTCATTCCTCTGTTCATTCCTTCAGAACTGCACGCCATCTGTTGTCGAGTAGCGCGGTCAATATTAGCAACAAAGGGCTCCAAGGCCTCCCAAGTAATGTAATTCACTGGCAATTCACCTACTCGACAAAAGATGGCGCCATTAGTGAAATATACATATTTACAAAACAAAAAACCAACTATCAAAATAAATTCCTTATTTGTAAGGATAAGTTTAGGTTTAGACCCTCATAGATCCATTGTAGATCCGAAACAACTAACCATAGATCGATATAATTATTTTTGTTAGAATCGTTTTCGACAAAAATAAAAACAAAATTTAATGCACAGTAAATTCGAAACATAAACATTGTAGCAGTCGTTGATGTCTTTTATATAAATCAGCGTACGTCGATTTTAAAAAAAAATACTATCTTCGATAAAATAGGTAAAAAATGTACCTACGTCATTCACGCTGCAGCACCCGATTTGAAATGTTCCAAATCCATTTTTGGTGATTTTTAACCCCTAATCCTAAATTTTCTTCAAAAAGTTTCATGCCGTTTTCGAAATCCTCGGGACACCTAACTCGTTTAATAGTATAGGAATAATAATAATAACACAAATAAAAAGACAAAAAACAATAAAGTCTCGCGGGATTCGAATCCGAACCTACATAAAAAAAAGCCAGCACCAAACCTTTAAGCCAGTTCGCGCTTGAAGGTGGTGTTAAAAAAAACGGTTAGAGTTATTACCTAGCTTTATGACCACGCTGAATACGTTAAAAACAACCGACTTCAATCGCAACAACTCCAATTTTGCTATGTTTTGTTGATTTTCTCAAAAACCGCTGAATCGATTTCGATAAAATTTATATGGGACCACCTGTGAAGTATACCCTTTCAAACAAAAAAAGAATTTTCGAAATCGGTTCAGGCGTCTTTGAGTAATCGGTGAACATATGTATGTTTTTATGTAAAAAAAAAAAAAAAAAAACAAAAAAGATTCCGACGAATTGAGAACCTCCTCCTTTTTTTGAAGTCGGTTGATAAACATCATATGTTTAGTCATATTATGTAATTTCGCTCATATCTCCCTTAAATGAGTTTTTCGAAGATAATTCCACCATAGATCGATTTCTGGCGAGTTTTAACCCCTAATTCTAGATTTTCGTCACAAGGTTTCAAGCCGTTTTCAAAATCGTCGGGACACTTAACTATAGGATTCTTGTAGTTCGTTGTAGGTAAATTGCGGTTTACGATTTATGACGTATTAAAAAAAAACTACTTACTAGATCTCGTTCAAACCAATTTTCGGTGGAAGTTTGCATGGTAATTTACATCATATATATTTTTTAGTTTTATCATTCTCTTATTTTAGAAGTTACAGGGGGGGGGACACACATTTTACCACTTTGGAAGTGTCTCTCGCGCAAACTATTCAGTTTAGAAAAAAATGATATTAGAAACCTCAATATCATTTTTGAAGACCTATCCATAGATACCCCACACGTATGGGTTTGATGAAAAAATTTTTTTTGAGTTTCAGTTCTAAGTATGGAGAACCCCCAAAATGTATTGTTTTTTTTCTATTTTTGTATGAAAATCTTAATGCGGTTCACAGACTACATCTACTTACCAAGTTTCAACCGTATAGTTCTTATAGTTTCGGAAAAAAGTGGCTGTGACATACAGCCGGACAGACAGACAGACAGACAGACATGACGAATCTATAAGGGTTCCGTTTTTTGCCATTAGGCTACGGAACCCTAAAAAATTAATAATTAACTATTACAAAAAAATATATAAAATAAAAGTTAGAAAACATTACATTAATCATAGCGACTAGCGAATAGTATGAATTATCTATCAAAAGGAGGTGCAGAGTTTTCTAAAACAGTTTTTGGTCTGCAACATCACGTATCGAGAGTGGAAGTTTATTATACATAAGAGGAATCATACAAAATACACTCTTGGATGCAAGTGTAGTTTTATGAGGAAGAGGCTTGATCTTATCTTGGATACGGATTCGAGTATGAAATGTTTTAGGTGTATAAATCGTCAATTGAGGTAAACCGTATTATATTCAGGAAACTAAACAATGTCTGCTGATGACACACATTGTATAGCGAGTAGTAGGAGCTTTGTAAAAAAAAAATGTGTTTACATACAACATCTACTCAAAAGGATTTTTGTTTATGGCAGAGGTGGCAAACGAGCAGACGGATCACCTGATGGTAAGCGATTACCGCCGCCCATAGACACCCGCAACACCAGAGGAGTCACAAGTGTGTTGCAGGCCTTTGATTTTGGAGAATGTTTGAATGTCTTTGTAGATTAATAGAAATGTTCAATTCCATGATGTGATACCTCAGATTCCAGCAGTTTAGCTGCGTTGCCTTCAAACATCCAGTCTGGAAGTTTATTGGCAGAACATTTGCAGTCCCCGGCTTCAACCTAAAAACAAAAAAGATTACAACAATATGGTCAATTCTGCATAGAATTCGGGTAGTAAGTATTTATTTCGTCGCTGTCTTAGCGACCCGAAGTGAATCTTGGCCTCCGAAATTCAATTTTTTGCCAAGTCCAGTCGGGCACTGCCAGCTCTCTTAGGTCTTTGGCAATTTTATAAGACCAAATTAATAAGAGGCTTCACATTCATTATCAAGTCTAAGCCTCCCCATTAAGGCATGAGTTCGTTCTTATCGTCCCCACTGCTGGAGTAAGATTGGGAAAGAGATCCAAAATGTTGGACCATATCCCACATACAGGAAATGATTGGTGAACATTGTGGATCCAGTGCCTAGGGGTGCATGTGAACCCGAACGCATAGGTATGTCAGTAGGGAAATCTCGGGAATATACTTATTGAACAATCATTTTAAATTTGACATTTTGACTGACTCGGTGGCTAAGTGGTTAGCGATCCTGACCTCTGATCCGAGAGTCGTGGGTTCGATCCCCACACAGGGCAAACTTTTCTGTGATGAGCAGAATCGTTTGCTCTGAGTCTGGGTGTATTATATCTATATATGTATGTATTTAAAAGTATATGTGTATGTGTATCAGTCTCTGGTTCCCAAGATACAGGGAATCCTAGTTTGGGGCCAGATGACCGTGTGTGATTTGTCCCAGATATTATTATTATTATTATTATAAATAAATACTTCAAATACATGTATTTTTACTACCTCTACTTTCGTTCAAGTCCAGGTTCAAGTCCTACCTTCGCATCTTTTGCTGCCTCTTCATCGCAATCTGTGATGCCAGGAAGACCGAAGTCCAAGCACGAACAGCAGAGCAACGATAGGATAAACGACAAGAAGCCGGTTACAACGTCCACAAACCTAAGGAAATTGATGAAGTTCATGAAAGATAAAATATATTTCAAAAGTACTTTCACGTTGCAACGGAGCAACAGATCGTCATTTTTTTTTATGGCGTAGGTGGCAAACGAGCAGGTGGATCACCTGTTGGTAAGCGATTACCGCCGCCCATAGACACTTGCAACACCAGAGGAGTCACAAGTGCGTTGCCGGCTTTTAAAATGGGAGTACGCTCTTTTCTTGAAGGTTTGAATGTCATGTCGGTCCGGAAACACCGCAGGCGATAATTCATTCCACAGTTTGGTTGTGCGAGACAAAGTTTCTAGTGAAACGCACAGTTGTGGACTGCCAACCATCTAATTGATGGGGATGAAAATGTTGCAAAATTGATGGGACGAGAAGTGACGTAGGCTACATTTTACCCTGTAAAATTTTGAATTTCCTCAGGAGTCAAATCGGGTACCCAAAAATAATACAGCTTCAGAAAGCAACGCTATATTTATTGCTGTAATAGCAACTTTTTTTTACCATCGATTGGTAAGCCCTTTGGCATCATCTCACCTCGTGGCAAGTGATGATGATGCCGAAGACGGAAGCGTGCTTACCAAGATTCCCCAACGCAATGGGGAACTGGCTATCTTATCTTCATGCCGGAACACATCAATGCTGTTAACATTGATGTTTAGCGGTTAGAGTTAGATAAGATGGTGGTAGCTAGCCAGACGGGCTCAGAAAATGAGCTATCTATCTATCTATCAGCCGAAAGACGTCCACTGCTGGACAAAGGCCTCCCCCAAGGATTTCCACACCGACCGGTCCTGTGCGGCTCGCATTCAGCGGCTTCCTGCAACCTTTACCAGGTCGTCGGTCCACCGAGTTGGAGGCCTGCCCACACTGCGCCTTCCGGTGCGCGGTCGCCATTCGAGAACTTTACTGCCCCAACGGCCATCTGTTCACGACTGTTCACATCTGTTCAACGGCAAGTTGTTGACGAATATGTATACCTGGGACAAACAGTCCAGTTAGGTAGGTCCAACTTCGAGAAAGAGATCAATCTTCGAATCCAACTCGGCTGGGCAGCGTTCGGGAAGCTTCGCAATATCTTTACGTCCAAAATACCGCAGTCCCTCAAGACTAAAGTCTTTGACCAGTGTGTGTTGCCAGTGATGACATATGGATCCGAGACATGGTCGCTTACTATGGGCCTTATAAGAAGGCTCAAAGTCACCGAAAGGGCGATGGAGCGTGCTATGCTTCGTGTTTCCCTACGTGATCGAATCAGAATGAGGAGATATGTAGAAGAACTAAAGTTACCGACATAGCTCTCAGAATCGCTAGACTTAAGTGGCAGTGGGCAGGGCACATAGCTCGTAGAAAATGCGCTATCACCAACCAAACCGAGTCTACAAAGTTGGACCCCACCGGGAATCGAACCCGCGACCTCCTGATGTGAAGCGAGCGGACAAGCCACTAGGCCACGGAGGCGGTTAAGTGATTTCATAGAAATGCATAGAGCTGATCGAAGGCGGGGAACAAGATAGGATAGTTTTTATCGTAAACCCCCATTTCCGTGCAATGCGCACCCTCAATGACAGCCATAAATGATAACCGTACTTTTTGAAGCCGGTTAAAAAGACATTCACGGGGGCAGAGCCGCGGGCAAAAGCTGGTAATCTAATAAAATCAAACTTACCTCCACAGCATGATAAACCTTGCGATTAGTGAGTGCAAGTGGTAGGCGCTGACGCCAACACCAACCATTGGTGCTGATGGCTGTGCTGATGGCTATCCAACATCTTATGTCGAACTGAGAAACATCGGTCGCGTTGGCTCTTATTAATCGTGAACCAAGAACTAACGCGAGATTGAGGGTTTATGGGAGTTCAAATCGGTGGATTGAAATAAATAAAATGTGACATGACACGGACAAATATGGACACTATTGCTTGTTTTGACAGAGTCATCATTGTTTACAGATCTCGTCTGATAAAGTCCCAGACTTAAAAAAAGATTTCATTTTGGATAAACTTTATAAACGTAGTAAAAGAGAGTGTAGTCATATATTTTACTTGTCATAACTAACAAAACGAAGAAAAGAAGAACAAAGAAAAACTTCTATTTTAAATTGATCCTGATTGGGTAAAGAAATAATGCAAAAAATATAAGCAGGTATCTAGGTTAGGTAGGTTTAGACAAAGAAAGGAAAGTTTCATGGTTAAAATAAAATGCACAATAAATTTACAATACAACAATAAAACCTTTACTAAATGGGTAAATTACTGCTAATGATGAAATAAATTAGGTAAAAGTTCTTAAAAATTAAAACATTCTAACTAAAATGAAATATTTTTAGTTATAGGTAGAGGTAGACGTCGTAACAAATAGACAGACAAGAGTAACAAAGAGCCCATTCAGGACATCCTTACGCCTTTCGTTGAGACAAATGGACACTGTGTTGACGATTGACCCGTAAAATTATTATCATATACAATACAATACAATCCATTTATTCAGTAAACAACACAAACACTTAACATACATTATCACTCTGTAAAAGAATTTCTTAGCGATAAAATTTATATATTTTTTATATGATACTACTTGTTACATTATATCTGCCTGCCACTGATGGTTGGACATAAGATACTCTAAAAGAACACCTTTATACCTACTATGTTCAGACTTCGCAGACAATTTCTTGAAGGCCTTGCTTATTGACCGATTAGCAGAACTACGCCAGATACCTACAGCATAGAAAGATCTAGTAAGAATAGATGTCGCATTCTTTATCCCTCTTCTGAGTGGGACAAAGTAGCAGTCCAGTGGACTTTTCACAGATGTATGGCAAAGCCAAGTCGCAGGGGTCATCCTGGAACCTTCCGCTGGGACGAACCGTACCGCAGAACTCGTTACCTCTCGCATTGTTGGGCTCTCCTAGTGCGAAACGGTGATACCCGGCTTCTTGTAAAGTGTGTCCTGAAAGACACAATCAAAGATCTGTAAAGGATCTTGAAAATGATTATACAAGTATATAGAATTAGATACAAGTTTATATCACTTTAATTGGCACCTAGCGAACTTCTAAGTGGTTCTCTTCTTCATTATTCTACTCATTAAACAATTTCCCTAAGGAATATTTGCTCCATTGCAAAATTATTTTTAAATACTAGATCTCATACTGATTTCGCGCTACTATGTAGGTATATCATATGTTCCTTAGTTCAATTTCATGAATAGAAACCACTGTGAAGGTTGAAGTTTCGGCGAGCGATCGAAAATAGTCCTGCATAATATTTAAGGTGAGTCAGCAGTTACTTACAACTTATTTTATGACATTGATTGTGGTCCTAGACAATGAGTACCAAATAATACTCCTTATTTCTATCGCTCCTGTTTGGTGTCACTGCTTCCTGTTCCGGTGGGTAAGGCGAGATAGCTAGCTTAGTAGTAGTAGTAAGCAAGGTTCGGAACCGGTTAACAAATACCGGTTAATTTCGTTCGAATTTCGGTTAACGATTCCGTTCAGGTTAAAACCGGTTTACAGCTTAACCGGTAAATTTGAATAAAATATCGGTTAATCAGGAAGCGGTTTTCTAACCGAAATAAGAACTAAATTAACCGGTTAAAACCAAACTTAGTCAAGTACAGGCGCGTCGCGCGGGTGCCACTGCCCGAGTCTTCTGCTCACTTTCTCGCACGCTTTCAATTGATTGCACGCGGCAAACATGCCTACAAAGTCGTATATTCTTCAAATTAACCGGTTAATTCCGTTCGAACGAAAAAATATCGGTTTTGGTTAAACCGGTTAAATATACCGGTAACCGAAACCTGAACGAAACCTTAACCGAAATTATTTCGATATAGGGGTCAATGACCGAAACCGGTATTTTCAAAAAACCGGTTTCCGAACCCTGGTAGTAAGGACGGGCTGGTTTCCGCAACCAGGCAACAGGTGCGCCCATTTTGCGTGATACGGCTGGTCTCACTGCCAGCGCCAGCCCAGCTCCTCCAGGATAGCTAGCGTTATTACCGACATAACTGACGTTCAATCTAAGCTGTCTGAACGGAAGGGCACTGATAAACTTTCTAGGGTTACGAATAACTATACCATCTAGGAGTGGAAGGGCGCTCAACCTTCTAGGATTACAAAATGGGCGGTAATAGCCAATTCTCATCAGGTGGGCCGGTTATTCTTTTACCTCTTTACACACAAAAAATACACTTACCGTTAACAGTAACCCATGTCTTCAAACGATTCTTGAAGAGCCCGATAAAAGCTAGTTTATCAGGGATTGTCTCCGTAGAGTTTCTCCGGAAAATGTCCCTGATGACCTGAGCTTCCCTCTCGTTGTTGATGACGGCCAGGTCCCCGCCGTCTTCGCGGCAGGCGTGGCGAGCATCCAGCCAAGTGGCGCGCTCTCTGACAAATTTGTAGCAGTGGCCGGTCCGGTCTTCTAGGTGGTACCCTGAAAATCACAATAGTTTCTGTAATGTCAATTACTTTATAACCGTAGTTTTAATGACAGTTCAGGTAGGTATGTAGATGATTTTTGATCTATAAATACTGTTTTATGTGAGACCTTTAACTAGACTAGAGTGATAGATAAGACTTTTAGAACTAATTATACAAAATGATTATATTCCGGTTACCTGGGCCTAAAAAACATGAAAAAAACTGTATTTTTTTTGGCGCAGAATTTTTCAAGTATAAGGAAATAAAAATATCCTTACGTTATTTTCGTTAAATAAGTATTAGTTGACATATCAATGTTTTGTTTATAAATTAAGAACATTTGGCAATAACGTTTTTTTTTTTTTTTGAGATACCTTTGATGTCGTAGGAAACGTTTTTGGATAGATTCTATTTTATTGATGTGGATATTATAAAAGGGAGACCAAAGCGAAATATACAAGTTTAATGCAGAATAAATGTAAAGCATCCAAATTTCAACAGTATTAGAGCACTGCTGCTTATTTTAATTCTCATAAACGGAACAGAGTAATTCCGAAATGTGAGAACAGCAGAATGCCAGCAGCCGTGGGAAACAAACACTTCGGTGGTGCCAAGGCAGCACAGAACTTAATAATATGACGGTAGTGACTCGGACAGAAGGTCCTAGTAACTAGACGTGTCGGGTCGAAATGCTGGACAATGTGCTAATGAGTTTTTTTAAACTAACGTACATTACCTTACATACATACCAACTGAAAGAATCTCCGTTTTTAACCGCCTCCGTAGCCTAGTGGCTTATTGTCCACTCGCTTCACATCCGGAGGTCACGGGTTCGATTCCCGGCGGGGTCCAACTTTGTAGGACTCGGTTTGGTTGGTGGTAGGGCATTTTCGAGCCCGCCAGGCTAGCTACCACCATCTTATCTAAGTCTCACCGCCAAACATCAATGTTAACAGCATTGATGTGTTCCGGCATGAAGATACGATAGCCAGTTCCCAATTGCGTTTGGGTATCTTGGTAAGCCTGCTTTCATCTTCGGCATCATCATCACTTATCATCAGGTGAGATGATGCCAAGGGTACGTCAGTATTATATTATCTGTGCCAAGGGCTTACCAATTGAGGGTAAAAAAAACACAACAGATCGTGAGGAAACCTGCACAACTGTTTACTAAATACGGCAAAACTGTGCTCTAACACATTTCACATTTTATTTCAGCTATTTAAAAAGGTCATCCGTATTATCTTACCATTATCAGCGGTACCACAATCAGTATAATCAATGTTCTCGTTCTGCTTGTAGCAGATGAAGGGATACTCTTCAGTAGACTCGATGGTCTCCAAGCTACCGTCGTAGTTGAGGATCCTCAGCTTGTGCTCGTACTCGTAGTCAGACTTCCAGGTCTTGGTGAGGCCGGCGTGGACGGAGACAGGGTGCTTGTGGTCCACAACGTTCAACATGACAGTACCGATTTTTGCCACTGTCGCTAATTCTGCACCTGGAAATCGGTGAAATGAGATGGTTATTATTTTTAGCTTGCTTCCAAAGAAGGATTCAGCGATCCGGAGTGGTTCCCGGGTGTGGAGTAAGACCTAACCTTCCTCAGGTATGGAAAGAGACCCTGGGGTTGGCCAATAGCCCCACAACCTCCACTAATCCGGGCTTGGCCCCCGTGTGTGGAGTATGGCATAAACCTTCCCGCCCGAGTTATGGGAAGAGACCCGTGCCCCTGCAGTGGGGACGTAATGGGTTGTTAACAACAAATAAAAGAAAATCGAAACGATTAACAGGTCTTACTCTACACTGAGGTATAACTGGCGTGTCTTGATGGAGTTATGCGAGTATGTCCAACAGTGGACTAACACAGGCTGATGATGATGATAGTGATGATTATTCTACACCTATTTTACTACACCCTATGTTGTTATTTCAAGGATCTCACCCTGCTCCTCACAGACCCTGTTGGCTGTCGCCCAGTCAGCTGGTTTCCTGTAGAACCTCAACCAGCCGTTGGCATCGTAGTAGTAGTTATAGCAACACCAGGTGTTTAAGGCTTCAGCTGGAAATTATTAAAGTTAGGTGAAGAACCTTATAGTACAAATATAGTAGTATGATAACCAATTTGCTAAACAAAAAACCTAAATGCATCTGACACCTTGTACTCCGAAATCATACCCAGAGGCTCAGGGGCTAGCGCTGCTAACTACTGATCCAAGAGTTGTGAGTTCGATTCCCTGAGTCTGTGTATGGGTGTTTTGCCGATATGTGAGTTGCCAATTTGGCGGTCAAGTTGAGTTGACAGAGTTGTAGGGTAAATGGAGGAGGTTGCAGCTAGGTAATCATCTCGACGCCTGGTGGCGGAGCGGAGGACAGGATGTAGTGATTACTCCATGATTGCTGTTCAGGTACTGCACGGATACTGCACATTTATTGGTATAAAGTAAGAGTATTTATACAGATTATAACTGACGTCACACATATTAGTATGCTCTTTGCAAGCGCGTTCGGAGATGTGATAATATGCAGATTTGTGGAATCTGCAGGTGTCTTATATCTATATCGATACTTCTGGGCTCAAAGGGCGTAAACGCTAAATAGACCTTAGGCGTATACACCCTTTGAGCCCAGAAGTATCGATATAAATATGTAATTAAACATTGTATTTGTATGTATATCCGTCTCTGCTTCCCATAATATAGGGAATCCTATAGTTTAGGGACAGATAGCTATGACCATGATCATTAGATATTTATTTATTTTAATAAGGTGTAAATCCTCCACAACTAGTTTTGAGTGTTCAGGCTTAGGTCATATCAGGGTAAATACTTTATGCAAAAATGGGGATGACGATACGGACACCATTGAAGCACTTTTGAACCTTGATATTCAAACAGTTTCGACTGACAAAGACATAAAAACTAACAAAATTAAAAATTTTACGACCCGAATTTTACTCCCGAATGTAAAAGTCGAACAACTTGAAAACCGCTAATCCGATTTCCACCAAACTTGATATGTAAGAACCACCGCGGTGATACCTGCTTTTAAGTGAAGTAACCGCATTTAAATCGGTCCACCCATTTACGAGCTACGGTGCCATAGACACACAGACAAATAAATACACAAATACACACTATCTTCAAACTTAAAACCATGTTTTGGATTAAAATGTGAAAGTAACGGACACTTACCATAGTAAAAAGACAAAATCAATCCAACAAAGGTAAACAGTAGTTTCTGCGATTTCATTTTGACCACGTGTTAGTAAAAAATAACTTTAAAATAATTATATTATCTTAAAATGTACGATACTTATTTGTTGCCGACATACGGATCATTGTTTTTAATAATGGCCGAATGACCTGACGACCTGTTTATATAAACTTGAAAACTCGATTACGTACTTCACCTATACAGGGCGTAACAAAATTGGTGTATAACCGTTAACTGGGGATTCAACTTATCGTACTGAACAACTTTTGTTCTACAACTTTGCTCAAATCGCAAAAAAATGGGACTCTCTATACAAAAATGGCAAAACAGATGATCAATTTGTATTGAGAGTCCAAATTTTTTTTTGCGATTCAAACAAAGTCGTAGAACAAAAGTTGTTCAGTAAGATGAGTAGACCCAGTTAACGGGTCCTATACCAATTTTGTTACAGCCTGTAAACACATATAAAACCGTACCTTGACTGACAAACAGACAAAATTAGTACAAAACATTGAAACATAAAAAATCCTTCGTCTTTCGACCGATTTGTGTGAAGTGTCGGGGGTTCATTGAAGAAAGAAACTTGAAAATAGTTACGTTCCTTGGACTACTGTGAAAGGATTTTTCAAATATCAGTTTCATCTGACATCTACGTGGACGACGTCGCGGGCGCGTAAATAGTTCAGAAGATTTTGGTACGTTATCAATACCGTTATCGTTCATATGAAGTTGGAACCAGGAATTTGCTGGGAATCTTATCAGAATAAAACAGTTTAGTTTAGGATGATTAATAGTAATAATAATAATAATATCCGGGACAAATCACACACGGTCACCTGGCCCCAAACTAGGATTCCCTGTATCTTGGGAACCAGAGACTGATATACATACACATATATGTTTAAATATATATATATATATATATATATATAGATTTAATACACCCAGACTCAGAGAAAACAATTCTGCTGATCACAGAAAAGTTTGCCCTGTGTGGGGATCGAACCCACACAGGGATATGATTACCCTATAGATTCAGATAAAGATCCGAGTACCTATTTAGCGCCAATGTTTAACCAACAGTGGACCTCTCCAGGCTGAAGTTGTGACGTCACTAAAAGTAATTAAGTAAAAGGTAACTTAATGCTAATTTTAAATCAATCATACAGTATTACGATTATTAAGAAAATACATTTATTTGACAGAAAGAGAAATACAAACAAACAAATATACAAAAATATGAAAACAAAGCTTCTGTCAAAAGGGCGCCGGCTCAGCATAATGCTCTGGTTTAATTAAAAGGCATAAATAATACATGTTTCATGGAAATTTTACCTACTTGTACCTTTGACTATAACTGAATATTTCTTAGAATCTTACTAAAGTCTCCGAAATCGTTATTTTTTAACCGACTTCAAAAAAAGGAGGAGGTTCTCAATTCGTTGTATGTTCACCGATTACTCGAAGACACATGAACCGATTTAGAAAATTCTTTTTTTGTTTAAAAGGGTATACTTCACAGGTGGTCCCATATAAATTTTATCGAAATCGATTCACCGGTTTTTGAGAAAATCAACAAACACATAGCAAAATTGGAGTTGTTGCGATTGAAGTCGGTTGTTTTTAACGTATTCAGCGTGGTCAATTATTTATAGGTTCGCAATAAACTTCTATAGTTTCACTTCCTTCCCTGTCTACTTTGTAAGAAATAGTTTCACAGAAAACAACTTCAACTTTTATACAGGGTGTTAAAAAGTGTGTTTGAAACTTTAAGCAGTTACTCAGAAACAAGTATAGAATACAGGAAAAATATTGAACAAAATTCAATCCACAACTTGTTTTTATTTTCCATGCAAATTCTTGATTCATTATTCAGATTTAGTATGGGAATCTGAGAAAAAATAGGTAGAGCGGATTTTTTCAATATTTTTCCTGGATTCTACACTTGATTCTGAGTAACCCCTTAAAATTTCAAACGCATTTCAGGGTTCCGTAGCCAAATGGTAAAAAACGGAACCCTTATGGATTCGTCATGTCTGTCTGTCCGTCCGTATGTCACAGCCACTTTTTTCCGAAACCATAAGAACTATACTGTTGAAACTTGGTAAGTAGATGTATTCTGTAAACCGCATTAAGATTTTCACACAAAAATAGAAAAAAAAACAACAAGTTTGGGGGTTCCCCATACTTAGAACTGAAACTCAAAAATTTTTGTTTTCATTAAAACTATACGTGTGGGGTATCAAAAATGATATTGAGGTTTCTAATATAATTTTTTTTAACACTTCCCAAGTGGTAAAATGTGTCCCCCCCCCCTGTAACTTCTAAAATAAGAGAATGATAAATCTAGAAAAAATATATGATGTACATTACCATGCAAACTTCCACCGAAAATTGGTTTCAACGAGATCTAGTAAGTAGTTTTTTAATACGTCATAAACCGTAAACCGCAAATTACCTTTCTTGAAATCAACTCAAATATAAAAAATGTAGAGTTCAAGACATGTGTGATTATGAATTTCTACGGAACCCTCGGTGCGCGAGTCCGACTCGCACTTGACCGGTTTTTTTAACATCTGTATGGCAATTTCGCCAGTGTCCAAAGTAATTGAAGATGTACTTTATTAGTATAATCTAAATAAACGGAAATTATTACAGTTCCAGTACTTAACCAAACAGACAAACAAAGTCGGGTCAGGGATGTACTGATACCAGTTGACGTTTTATCTCTCATACATAAATATGTATTAAATTAACTAGTAATTAAAGACTTACTCGAGTTAGCTGAGACTGCGAATATATATAATTAATAATATAGTAGTAATAAACGTTATATTATAATATAATTAAATTAATCATAGTAATAGATCTGCGATTTGTCTAGTTCTGGATATTTACTTGAACTGAATAGTGCTGTGTTTCGGAGATACGTATACTCGGGAGAGAGCGTCTGAAGGTTATTATTATTGTAATCTACATTTATTTTCCTTCAACGTGTGTTCAAAAATTAAGTAATACATATTCATTATTTTGGTGTAATGTGCACGTAATGTGAGGAAGAACTTTTTTGTTAGAATCAGGACGAGAAAAATAAACAAATCAAGAATGAAGTTAATAGGTTTTACAGTGGTACTGGTGTCTCTTTGGTATTCAAGTGAGTATAATGTTTTACTTTAAATAACAAAGAACCTGGGTTTGTATGGAGGTCCCTCAAATTTTTTCTAGCATAAAAATATTACCTGCCTAATTCTACGACATCGCATAAAATTATAGCTTTTCTATTTTTGAGAAAAAAAAACGATTATTCTTTTGTCTGAAGAAATAGATATTGGGATGAGATGAGGATATTAATTAAATGTTATTGTAGTCTAAATCCCTTTGTTGGTTAGCAACAGAGCTCCGAAAACACAAATATACACATATATTTTAATTTTAACTTCCATGACGATATTCCCTTTTATACCAATTTCGGCAAAGCCGAAAGAACCATGATTTTAGCAGGTTAAATGTATATGTTCGTTCATCTGTGTACTGATTCCTTCGTCGCATCATTTTTAAGTAAAAATTTAATTCCCTACAGTCCATGCATATATTTTTATTCGTTCAAGAATGTAGAACAACTAGGTTATCTTCCAACCTTTCCTTTCGTATCACCAGATGACACTAATTCCCTAAGATGAGGTATCTTGTGTTTCTCCTTCGTTAATAATCCATGTAGTTCCCATTGCTGGGACATGAGTCTCTTCCCAGGTTACGTTAGGTCATACTCCACCCACACACAGAACCAAATCCGCATTGGCAGAGATTGTGGGGCTAATTGCCAGCCCCATGTCACCAGCCACATGTCAGAAGTTTTTCTCATTATGCATTACAGCAGCTGCACTGAACACATGGTGTTGTTACGAGTACGTGCACAGAGCTGGGGGCTGGTTCAGGGTGTACACTACCCAAGCCACCCGAGCTTACGCCAAGAGGGTCTGCGCCGCTGAAGGTTAGAAAGCCTCGCCTGTTTTGATTTAGAGCAGCAGCGTAGATACAGATTAATTATAAATACATTTATTTTACAAACAAAAAATTACAGCATAATAAAGATAAAAAAGCTGTCCTCGACACAAAACGAAACGAGCTGAAAGTCCGTCCACCTGCCGCCATTCTGTATTATTATGCTGGCGGCGTATTTACGTGCTCTAATGCGCTCGTGAGCTTGCTATAAAGATATATAAAATGTATTTTTAAATCTTCATTCAAACGGTTTTTAACGACTGGATCACTCCAGTCTGGTCACGTCATCTTTGGGTGCACCGGCGCCACTAAGCCGACTAGGTTTCGAGGTGGTTACCATGGCCAAAATCGGTTGTAAGTTCATTAATTATCGGTACACTGAACAAAGGCCTGCCCCAAGGATTTCCACAACGATCGAGCTTGCACTGCCCAGTGCTTCCTGCGACCTTCACAAGGTCATCGGTCCTGTAGACCTGTGACTTGTGGTCTGCCTAAGCTACGTCTTCTGGTGCGCGGTCGCTACTCGAGACCTTTCCTGTCCCAATGGCTATCTGTTCCACATTATAGCCCCATAAAACATTTCTTCTCATCTATTCCAGGTGCAAAACTAGCATCTACAGATGACGACAAAATCAAAGTTGAAATGTTGAGGCTCGCGTACAGTCAGAACCCAAGAGTGGCGGTGCATGCTGACGTCATAGCCCTCCCACACGCCGGCAAGAACTTCACCAGTACTCTGATTGAGGACCAGTTTCGTGTGATGACGGCTGAAGGGTTCTTCATCAATATTAACGAGACTGACAAGTTCCCCTTCATTTGCTACAGGGATCGCACGAAATATGCTTTAGATGAATGTGGTGTTGTGGAACATGGTAAGAAAATTTCTGTCACAATATATTATAAAAATGAGTGACATTGAACCTGTTTTCTGGTCAGTTATATGTTATTTAGCTTTTTAAATTTTCCGTAGTTATGCCATACTGTTATGCCGATCCAACTGACATAAAGTAAGGGAGAATGTACTTTATGTCAGTGACATAAAGTTCATTATCCCTAACTTACTTCATGTCAGTTGGATCGTTATTTATATTCTATTTTATTCTTTTTATTTTACAAGTAGCAAAGAAATGAACATATAAATCTTGTAATTTTCATAAGGGTGACATTTGACTAAACACAAACGGTTATTCCTCCCCCGGAAGAAGACCACCGCTTCTGTGTGTTAAACCATATCTCATTTATATTGATACCAATGATCTATCATTTAAATAGACCAGTCTCAGTGGCCAATGTCGCCAGGGGGAACTGACTCACCTCATTATTTTTCCAGGATACAAAGTTGACCCAAGAACTGGCAGCTGCTACAAGTTCCACCCAGATATAGCAGTCTGGAGTGCAGCCAATGACTCATGCAATGATGGAGGGGCTCATTTAGCCATCATCAACAGTGAGGTGGAAGCCCAGGTCATTAAAGACCTCTTCGCGAAATTTCCTGAAGATAAGATACCCGTACCAGAAGGGATGAGCGTTGGAGAGTATGTGAAAGATTATGCTTTTCTTGGATTCGGTACGGTAGATAGGAGGGAATGGATAACTTATGACAGTAAGTAAACAATATTAGGGATAATTATTATAGAATGTTACATAATTTAGCATATAATATAGTCACAGATTACATAATAATTACATACAGGGATAGCAGACCAATAACTGATTAGTCAGTTTTTAAACTTTGAATAGGAATGTTTTTAGCTTCGATTGTATAAATTCATAATAAATGGATGGCTTATAAGTAGTATATAACAAATGCTACTTGACAGCGAATAAAAATCCAATCTGTATCATCATCAGCCGAAAGACGTCCACTGCTGGACAAAGGCCTCTCCCAAGGATTTCCACACCCACCGGTCCAGCGCTGCCCGCATCCAGATAAGCACTCTGTATAAGGTTATACTATTGATAACCAAGAGAAAGAAAGTTTCTCACGTGACGATCATATATCGGAAGATATTATTGGATAGCCCAATCCATGTAGACTGATGATTTAATAAGGCTTGCATGAAGCCACTAGTTGTATTAGCTTCTAACTCAGAATCGTGTTAATGTTAAGAGGTCTTTCGACGGAGGCATATATTCAACAGTGGACATATAATAGCTGATATGACAATGATTATTGATTTATACCTTATCTGATTTCAGATAAACTACTAAAAGATGCAGGCTATGACAGATTCGCACCAGGCGAGCCGAACAACGCAAGAGGTGACGAGTCCTGTGGTTCAGTGGACAGGAAGGGTCTACTGGCAGACGAGCCATGCTCACGGAGTCAGCCTTTTATCTGCGAGAAGGCTAAACAGGCTAACTTGTGTCACGACATGAGAGAGAAATTGAAATGCAATTTGAAGTTACCTAGTCTGTAATTTTGTAGATCATAGGAATAAAATATAGAATCACAAAGTTAAGTAACATATGGTAGACTAAAGACGTTTACTCCATTCCGTGAGTTTTTATATATGCATTTTAAACGGAAAAAGTACCCAGACCCTGGAATCAGAACAGACTAGAGGATAAGAAGACCTTAATATTTATTTTTGTATTAATCACACATTACTTTATAATTTATTGTGGTGGTCTAAATATTTGGCGAAAAGGTTAACCAGAGCCATATTTATATGCATGACTAAATTATAATTGAGTCATAATAATTATAATTAGAATTGTTAACAACCAATTACGTCCCCACTGCAGGGGCACGGGTCTCTTTCCATACATCGGAAAGGTTATTAGGCCTTAATTATTCATAATTATTCATAATTGAATTATAAATTATGATACACGTAATTTGACAAAATAAATATTAAGCAAAATAAAATACTACTTCAAAAAAAGGAGGAGGTTCTCAATTCGTCGGAATCTTTTTTTTTTTTTTTATGTATGTTCACCGATTACTCGAAGACGCCTGAACCGATTTCGAAAATTCTTTTTTTGTTTGAAAGGGTATACTTCACAGATGGTCCCATATAAATTTTATCGAAATCGATTCAGCGGTTTTTGAGAAAATCAACAAAACATAGCAAAATTGGAGTTGTTGCGATTGAAGTCGGTTGTTTTTAACGTATTCAGCGTTGTCAATTATAAAATAATCGTTCTTTACTATTCTGTTTACTTTTTTTCTTGTTTATGGACCCACCTAGCCTTCTAGAACCACCAGCCAACCAAGCAACCAGCAGAGAAGAGACAGGTTTCGTTTCATGAGAACTTTTCTGAAGTAAGACAACAACCTCTGGAATCATCTTATTTCACTAGATGGAATGACAATGTTGAAACTTGATTTTTCTTAGGCCATCAAAAAGGACTAAGCCGTGTTTGAAGTATGGTACCACAATTTTGAGCCACATACATCCAGCGGCTTCCTGCAGAGTTAGATCATCACATCAGTCCATATATGGCGACATCTTACTATTCATCGTACAATACGATTACATTTTTTCTATAATCATTAAAAGTTGGATATCGGAGTTTAACTTATTTTTTGGAAGAATGCTCCCGATAAAACCAAAAACCGTTTAACTGACGTGTAAGGGAAGTCTTTACTAGAAACCCAGTCGAATGTTGGGTGAAGAAGACCAGCTTGATGACAGAGAAACGGACACGTTGTCATGGTAGCTTGCCAGATAGGTGCTAACTCCTAAAACCTTGCTCTTATCGATGAAGAGGTGTTGAATGTCCGCCATTACCAGGATAAGCTAAGAGCAGGCCTCCGTCACTTCCTCAAGGCCGCGCGCTATATACCTGCAGCTCCGTGTACACTCGACTGTACAAGAATCACAAGGCCGCCGCACGCATTAGCGCTCGCACGGCTTATAGTATTGCTCCCGCGCAAACATTTTCTATGGCTCCAAAATGCCAACAGGACGCAATTATTGTGCAGTGAGTGGGTGCAATAATCAAGTTAATAAAAATGAAAAAATATATTTTTTTACATTGCCGAAAGATGAAGAAATACGCTTACAATAACTTAGATGTTTTAAATAAATTGTGTGTTTAGTTTACTTACCAACGTACTATTATTGTCAATTACTTTAATCTGACTGACTTTTATCTGAATTTGGTAGACATGAAATTGTTGTACTTAACGTTTGCATTCTGTAACTACTGACTAAGTTAGTATAGTAAATTTCTATAATAAATATTTAATATTATGGTGTTTCGGATTTGCGATTGAGTTTGTGTAGGTACATTTGACTAAAAATGCATGGACATAAAAAATCACAGTCACTCGGTACAGAATGCAATTAGATTAGATTAGATTCATTTATTTCACATTATCAATTTTAAATTACAATAATAGCTTATTAAAAATGTCAAAGTATAATGTGATCGTCAAAATAATTGAAATTAAAAATTGAATAATACAAATAGTTATTAATATAAAATTCAATGTCAATGTTAAAAAATAATAATAATAATCACACAATGTATAAATACAAAATAAAAAATAATAATGTCACTATTACACAATGGTAAAGATCAGGAATGCGAGAAATTAAAATATTTTATCAATATATTCATTTACTGAATAAAATTCATTATCCAACAAAAGGTGTCTCAGTCGGCGACTAAACGTTTCGTCATTTTCCTCATTTTTGATGACTGCGGGTAGTCGCTCATATAATGTCGGACCGACAACACGAGGGTTTTTGGTGGCGAGAGCTGTTCGTCGCGGGACTACCTGCAACCTCCCAGTGTTGCGCAAATGTCTACTTCCAGTAGTGCGTCGGTCGAAAGTCGAGATATTACGGCGGACGAACATTAGCAGCTCGTACAGATACAGTGAGTAGAGTGGCATTATTCGTAGCTTTTTAAACTGCTCCCTACAAGTATCCCTTGATTTTGTGCCTAGTAATGTACGAATTGCTCTCTTTTGCAGGACAAACACGCGATCCGAGTCCGTCGAGTCACCCCACAGGATAATGCCATATGACATTATAGAGTGGAAGTGAGCGAAGTAAACCTGCATTGATAAGTACAACAATTTCATGTACTTTACTCCCATACAAACACGAAAATACCTGCGCTATATTTACCTACACAATATATTAATATTATTACTTTTAAATTATTAATCTGAGGTCCGGTAGTCTAAGATGGTTGTTTGCATCACAGCTTGATAGAGTTATATAATTTCGAATGTTTCTAAGGTAACATAGCAACCTTGCGCTTTGCTGACGTAGGCATTACGTAAAGGTTACTTTAACACACCCCCACAAACAAAAAAATTAGCGACACTCCAGACCGATAGCTTAGCCCAAAGTAAGTCCAGAGACACAGGCCTGAAACTTAGCTCGGGCCAACGGCTTAGTCAAGACGTCAGCAACGTTGTCTTCAGTGGTAACATAATCAAGCTCTATGGCGTTGTTCGCTAGACAATCACGAACGAAGTGAAACCTTATGTCTATATGCTTCGTCCTTCGATGTACGACGGGGTTACGAGCCAGCTTGATGTCGCTCTGATTATCCATAAGAAGGCTGACAGGGGAATCTTTTTCGAAAATTGAAGACACTAACCTTCTCAAGTAAATTCCCTCTTTACATGCCTCCGAGAGAGCTACGTACTCTGCCTCCGTCGAGGATAGGGATATGCAGCTTTGTTTCTTGCATTCCCACGACACCAAGTTGTTTCCTAGCTTGAAGCAGTAGCCGCTATAGGACTTGCGGTCTTTAATATCTCCGGCCCAGTCAGCATCTACATAACCAGAAATGGTAAAAGCGCTGGAATGGGCTACAGGCTTCCTAAACAGTAGTCCTAGACTAGCTGTGCCTTTTAAGTAGCGTAGTACCCGCTTGGCCGCTGTCATATGTACTTGCTTAGGACAGCTATTGTACTGAGCTAAGAAACTCACCGCAGCCGAAATATCCGGCCGTGTATTACAGGAGAGGTAATTGAGACCCCCTATGAGTGACTGGTACCTTAAAGTATCTTGGCGAGATAGAAGATCATCACTCCCACCCCCCTCTGCCAAAAACTTGTGGGTATCCAACTCCAGTGGCGTTTTCACTGGCTTACAGTCACTCATACCAAAATCTGTTAAGAGAGTTTCGACGTACTTACTCTGATTCAGAGATGTCGAACCATCCTCTTTTCTTTCGAGTCGCATGCCTAGACATTGCCTAGCTTCACCTAAGTCTTTCAACTTAAAATATGTTTGTAAACCTTTTAACAATGAATCCTTATCGCCTACATTTTTGTAAAACACTATAAAATCATCGACATACAAACAAATGTAAACACCATTGCCGTAGTATAGACAACTGTCAATTTCACTACGGGTAAATGACAGTGTCAAAAGGACTTCATTGACTTTTTCATACCAGGAACGGCTCGCCTGTTTGAGACCGTAAATGGCTTTTTGTAAAAGACAAACTTTTGATTCGGAACCTCTTTCGATGCAACCTTCGGGTTTGTGAAGTATGCATACCTTGCACAAAGTCTATTTGGTATGCTACACTGGCTGGATAGACTGTGTGTATTGCTGTTTGTCATATTGACTTGACTCAGATGACTTCTAGTGTTACTTATAAAATTATATTGTATTTTTGCTTTTACTTCCATATAAATATATATCCACAACTTTAACTTGTTTTACTTCATTGTGAACGTTTAATATGGTAGCAGAGCGGAAAATAAAATAAGGGGACTAATACTAATACCCCTTGTCAACAATAAAAATGTCGACTTCAAGGATCGAACCTCTCAACCGAGAAAATTACGACACATGGGTTATCCAAGCAGAAGCTGTATTAGTTCGCCAAAAACTATGGAAGTGTATAGAAAATACATTAAGCGCCGATGCATCCGCAACAGAAATCGATGGTGACAGACAAGCTAAATCGGAATTAATACTGATAATTTCACCATCAGAGCTGAAACAAATAAAAAACTGCAAAACGGCAAAAGCTGTGTGGGACAAACTAAAAGTCACATATGCCAGCAAAGGGCCGGCACGTAAGGCCACACTTTTAAAACAACTGATCCTGTCTAAACTCGACGCAAACCAAAATAACGTTCGTACACATTTGAACGTGTTCATGGACATTGTTGAAAAGTTGGCTGACATGGACATCATAATTAATGAAGAACTGTTATCAATAATGCTGTTGTATAGTCTCTCACACGAATATGAGAATTTCAGAGTTGCTATAGAATCGCGTGATACTCTTCCCAAGCCAGAAGAGCTAAGAACCAAAATAATTGAAGAGTATGAAGCTCGCCATAATCAGAACATGGCTATTAGCTACGAACCTGGATCATCACTACAAGAAGAAGCGTTGTATGCAACTTGTAAGATCTGCAAACGAAGAGGAAACATCTTCAAACGCAAAAATCACAAGATCTGCACAAACTGTTGAAAGAAAAACAATGATGTGACAAACAAAAATAAACAGGATATGTATCATAAAACAATTTTGTTGTTCAACAATGCCTTTTCACAAATAAAGGGAAGCATGAAGACAACATTTGGGTCCTAGATAGTGGCTGTACATCACATATGACATATCAACGAGACTTATTTAAGGGATTAGAGAGTATGTCCAAGAAATTAGACTTCGCTACAGAAGATTTTTCTGCAGAGATTAAAGGAAAAGGCACAGTGTCTTTTGTGACTAAAAACACTGATATTAAAGTAATCACAAACCTGAAAGATACACTGTACGTACCTATGCTCTGTACTAACTTGTTGTCCGTCAGTAGAATAACAAACGCTGGGTGCTCTGTCATTTTCGACAAGAATAAAGCGACGGTCAATAACCCTAAACATGGAACAACTCTCACTGCCTTTAAACATGCTGATGGTCTCTACTATATCAAACCGATTGAACATGAACGCAACAATTTGGCTACCGTTGACACCAATAAAGCTGATATTGTTCCATCTACCTCAAAGAAAACAAACGCGTCAAACATCAACGAATGACATAAGAAACTTGGCCACATGAACGTCAAAGATGTGAAATTTGCGATGAAAAATGAAAGTTTAGTTGGCCTGAACTTTGATCTTACTGAAACCTTGGCAGATTGTGAAACCTGCATTCAAGCAAAACTGCACAGAGTTCCTGCACCTCGAGAGAAAACTACTCAAAGAACTACTCAATGTTTAGAAATCATACATAGCGACGTGTGTGGACCTATCAGAACGCCCACCGTAAGCGGAAACAAGTACTTCGTCACTTTTATCGACGACTACAGTCGTTATTGTAGAGTCTTTTTCATTAAAAACAAGAACGAAGTATTTGAAACTTTCAAACAATTCAAAGAGTTAGCAGAAACTCATACAGGAAATAAAATCAAGGTCTTGCAATCAGATTATGGCACTGAGTATGTCAATAAAGAGTTTGACGCTTTCTTAAAACGTTGCGGCATACAGCGAAGGCTAACCGCACCCTACACCCCGAACCAAAATGGAGTTGCTGAACGCAAGAACCGCACTCTTGTAGAAAAAGCTAGAGCAATGATGGTTGGATCAAAGGCTCCTTTAAAACTATGGGCCGAAGCAGTAATTACTGCCAATTACCTTTCAAACAGGAGTATAAACAGCGCCATAGAGAACCAAACACCATTTGATAGATGGATTGGAAGGAAGCCGTGTGTCAATCATCTTTACGAATTTGGCTGCAAAACTTATGTTCTGACTAAAGGTAAAAATTGTCACAAGTTTGCACCGAAAGCAATTCCAGGCGTGTTCGTGGGATACTCTGAGACATCAAAAGCATTTAGAATCTTTGTTCCCTCCAAGAATAACATCTTTATATCAAAAGACATACGCGTTATGAAGATAATATTCTACAGTGATGATGGATCAAGCAAAGATGTAGTCTCAAATTTATTTAATGATTTCGAATCTCAACAAACTAAAGATTCGTTACAACAGAAGCCACAAAAGTTGGTAGAAGTTGTATTTGCTGATACACAAGAACAATCAGACAACTATAACGAAGACAATCAAGCGTTGCAACAAAATCAAGTCGAAAGCACACAAAACGTTCAACGCATAGAACTGCCCGAACAACTTGTGGAACCTCCAAACATTGAGAGCGATAATGATTACGAATCACTTTCTGGTTCTTTTAACGTTGCTGAAGAAAATGAACCAGCTGATAATACTGCATCTGAAGAAAATGCAACCGCTCAATCAAGGTCTTTAAGAGATAGATCAAAAATCACAGCTTCAAAACGTTATGAAGACTTCATTTTAGCAGCTGTTGAAGAAATTGAGAATCTTCATAAGCCTGTTGAACCAGCAACCTTCAGAGAAGCAATGAACTCTCCTGATAAAGAAAATGGCTTGAAGCTATGCTTAGCGAAATTTCTTCTCTTAACGTTAACGAAACCTGGGATCTCGTTAACTTGCCTAAAGGACGAAAGGCCTTACCCTGCAAATGGGTTTACAAAGTGAAAATGAATCCTGATGGATCTGTGGAACGATACAAGGCTAGACTCGTCATAAAAGGCTACTCCCAAAAACCCGGAGTTGACTATAACAAAACATTTAGTCCAGTAGTTCGTTTAGCATCTGTACATGCTCTTCTTGCAATTGCTGTTCAAGAGAACCTGATGCTTCACCAATTCGACGTATCAACAGCATTTCTGAATGGTAAAGTTGAGGAAGAGCTATACATGCAACAACCCGATGGATACAGTGATGGCACAAAGTGTGTATGCAGACTGAAACGAAGCCTTTACGGTTTAAAACAAGCGCCACGGTGTTGGAATAGTTGTATTGCTGAATTTTTACTACAAGCTGGATTCCAACAAAGCGAAGCTGATCCATGTCTGTACTTCAGAGTAAGAGGACAATCCAAAGTCTTCATCAGGAGATGAGTTCCTAAAGGAATTACAGACGAGGTTTCAAATAACAAACAAACCTGCTTCCTATTTTTTAGGAATGGAAATTAATGTGAGCAAGGACAAGACAATAACATTATGTCAAAAGGCATACACGAAGAAAGTCTTGCAAAAATTTGGCATGTCCAATTGTAAAGCTTCACCAACACCAATTGTGAAACAAAACGTGATGGGAAATGAAGATGATGATACAGAAGATGTAGATATGAAGTTCCCATATCGACAAGCAGTGGGAGCTTTAGCATATCTGTCAGTTGGAACAAGACCTGACATTTCATATGCTGTGAGTGTAGCCTCACGAAATCTTGAAACGCCTACTAAAACGGATGTAATGCAAGTGAAGCGCATTTTCCGTTATCTGAAAGGAACACAGAATTATGGACTTACTTTCACTGAAAAAGCACCTCGACAATTGATCTGCTATAGTGACTCTGATCATGCAGGAGATCAGAATACTGGAAAGTCTACTTGTGGAACTGTTTGCCTATTCTCTGGAGCCGCTATTACCTGGAGAAGCCAAAAACAAGCAACTGTTGCCATCTCCTCAACCGAAGCGGAGATAATAGCGGCTAGTGAATCAGCACAGGAAATTCTGTGGCTAAACCGACTGCTCAATGACCTTATCAAAACAGAAAAACCGGTCTTGAATCTTGATAATGAGTCAGCAGTTAAACTTGCACACAACCCCAAGTATGAATACCATAAGCGTACTAAACATATAAAGCTAAAGCATTTCTTCGTAAAAGAATGTGTGACCAATGGAGAGCTGGCTGTAACACATGTTTCCTCTGAACATCAGCTAGCCGATATGCTGACTAAGCCACTCTTTGGACCCAGACTGCGAGAGCTGAGCTTGAAGATAGGCTTATCTGAGCTGAAGAATTTATTGGCATAAATTCTTGAAACTGCCGAGGATGTGAAGTATGCATACCTTGCACAAAGTCTATTTGGTATGCTACACTGGCTGGATAGACTGTGTGTATTGCTGTTTGTCATATTGACTTGACTCAGATGACTTCTAGTGTTACTTATAAAATTATATTGTATTTTTGCTTTTACTTCCATATAAATATATATCCACAACTTTAACTTGTTTTACTTCATTGTGAACGTTTAATAGGGTTGTTGCATTAAAACCTGCTCATGCAACTCACCATTTAAAAACGCGGTATTCACGTCGAAGTGCTGAATTTTCAGGTCCATTTGGACGGCTGCGGACAGCAGCACTCTGAGTGTGGATCTGCGTACGACTGGCGAAAAAGTTTCAAAGTAATCGATGCCGTGTGACTGGGTAAAACCTTTAGCTACAAGGCGGGCCTTGTAGGTTCTATTCCCATCGGCGTCGAACTTGTATTTGAAGATCCACTTATTGCCAACAATTTTAGCACCTTGTGGCTTCTCCACTAACTTCCACACTTTATTCTCGTACATAGAGTCCAACTCACGCTGCATAGACGCTCTCCAGTCGTCCTTGTCTGGTCTGCTTAACGCTTCACTGACCGACTGAGGCTCCTCTTCCAAGTTGAAGGTAAACAATCCTAGCGCCTCTCTTAGTCTATTCCGAAGAAGATATCTAGGCTCTTCGTTTACAGCAGGAGCCTGTAGGCTAGGTTCTACAGTAGGTACCACGGCAGAATCCACTTCAACAGCAACTGGATCAGCCACTACCTCATTAGAACTAGCTACAGCATCCTCAAAGGGTTCCTCCACTGGTGTTGGGTTAGGCTTAGAGCCTAGCTCCCACAGGACCGAATTTTCCTGTTCTATAGTTTGAGGGTGACGCACTGAATCAGGAACTGACTCCTCCGTAAATATCACGTCTCTTGCCGTGATTGTACACCGAGGGTTATTGAGATCAGCAAAGCGATAGCCTTTTGTATCCTCACAGTAACCTACGTAAAGGTATTCCTTCGCTTTGGCGTCCCACTTCCTTCGATTCTGTTTTGGAACGTGTACATAGGCAGTTCTACCGAATATACGTAGATGTTCAAGACTTTGGACCTTTCCCGTCCACAACTCCTCCGGAATGCTCCCAGAGTTGGCACTATGCGGTAATCTATTCTTGATATACACAGCAGTACAGCATGCTTCTGCCCAGAACTTTTTATTAAGTTCTTTATCAAGAAGCATAGAGCGAGCCATCTCTACTATAGTACGGTTTGTACGTTCCGCTACCCCATTCTGTTCCGGAGTGTAAGGGACAGTCAACTGACGTTTTATGCCCTTACTACGACAGAAGTGATCAAACTGTGCATTAACAAACTCTTTTCCGTTGTCCGTCCGTGTCTTTGAAATATACAAAGGCTTCTGATTTCTCCTTGAGAAAGAAAGCGAAAATCTTTCTCGAAAAATCGTCCACTATAACCAGCATGTAACGAGCACCACCATACGAACGCTCCGACATCGGGCCGCAAACATCTGCGTGTAGTAGAGCAAGCTTTTCTGCTGCTCTCTCAGCGACACCCACTGGGAAAGGCATACGATGCGCCTTACCTTTGATACAGGCTACACAAGGCTCCATCACACCTTTTCCTCCCACCTCGAGATTAGGTAGCTTGCGTAAATCATTTAGGTTTACGTGACCAAGCCTCCTATGCCATAACAACAACGAGTTCCTAGCTTCAACTGTAGCAAAAACCCTTTCTACAACAGGGCAACAATTGTCCAACTTGTAGATACCTGAGGTTTCGCTTGCAGTTATCACAAGCTTACCCGAAATATGGCCTACCAAACTATGGGTTAAACACCCGTGGTGAAAACAACTTCCCATCCCTTACTTACTAACTTAGATACGGAAAGTAGATTTACTCTTAAATCGGGCACATAGTAAACATTATGGGCAAAAAAACTCCTTGCAGTTTAACCATAATGTTGCCTACACCTATGCTCGATATCTTGTCATTATTTGCGCACGTCACAACATTCTTATCAGTAACCTTAATGTCTCTAAACCAATGTTTTTGAAAAGACATGTGATTACTAGCACCGCTATCCAGATAAAAATCCGTCGCACTAAAGGTTTCGTTGATGCTGAATTAAGTACACAGGGAAATGTTCTTCAACTTCGTTTGTGTACCGGAAACAGATGTTTTCTCAGAAACTTTCAGCAACGGGCAATCTGGCTTCTTGTGCCCTTTCTTGCCGCACTTAAAACATTTTATTTTTGATTGCGACTGTTGTGACTGCTTACTCTTCGCGGCTAAAGCAGAACTGGATGAGGAATCTTCAGATGCAGTTTGACAGGAGTCCTCTTGTAGCAACTTTTGTCGAACATTTTCAGAGGAAATTTTTATTCCCGAGTGTTCCGAGGGGTCTATATACATCAGGCAAACCTCTTAAAAGTACGACAGCAACCAGGTCATCGTCAAAGCCTTGATTTATTTCCTTTAACTTCTGAGCGTGACCCATGACAGCTGCCACATACTCTTGCATCGAACTATGTTTCTCAAATTTTTCATCCAATAGGGAATTCATAAGGCTAATCCTTCTGTACCTTTATTCTCGAAGACTGCTACAAGCGAATCCCATGCCTCCTTCGCGGACTTAGCTTCTTTGACGTATGGGTACAGATGAGGCTCTAAATGCAGGCAAATAATAGCTAAAGCCTCCTGATCCTTCTCCACTTCATTAGCTTTCTCACTTGTAGGAGTAAAAGTAGTGTAGTTGAAGCACTTTTCGCGTATAAGGAGCATTTTTAACGCAAATTTCCATGACGAGTAATCATCTAGCCCATTAAGCTTAGGAATACTGAATTTGTTCTGGGCCATGACCTTTTAAATTAATAATCTGAGGTACGGTAGTCTAAGATGGTTGTTTGCACCACAGCTTGACAGAGTTATATAATTTCGAATGTTTCTAAGGTAACATAGCAACCTTGCGCTGTGCTGACGTAGGCATTACGTAAAGGTTACTTTAACAATTACCAACGGCTCGCTGCGATACAGAAAAGTACCTTAACCGCGCACGTCGAGAGATGTGGTTGCTTTGCCCGCCGCGTGACCTCCAAGTGAGCGCGTCATCTCAAAGATACGCCAGGGTTGCCAATAATGAAGACTGAGTTGCTAATGAGTTATGTACTTAATATGATAATTTTACATTTGACTACCACCGAATACGAAAAAAATATTATAAGCAAGGGTTGTATTTAGGTACCATCTAAATTTCACCTCTTTAAATAAACCTTTACTCAAGCGGGATTATCAATAAAAAAAATGTAAATATGAGGGTAGACATGAAATTGTTGTACTTATCAATTGCATTCTGTACCAAGTGACTGTGAGTTTTTATGTCCATGCATTTTTAGTCAAACGTGCCTACACAAACTTAATCGCAAATCCGAACCACCATAATATTAAATATTTATTATAAAAATTTACTATACTAACTTAGTCAGTAGTTGCAGAATGCAAATGTTAAGTACAACAATTTCATGTCTACCAAATTCAGACAAAAGTCAGTCAGATTAAAGTAAATTTAAATTTATTTTGATTGACATTAATAGTACGTTGGTAATTAAACTAAACATACAATTTATTTAAAACATCTAAGTTATTGTAAGCGTATTTCTTCATATTTCGGCAATGTAAAAAAAGATATTTATTCATTTTTATTAACTTGATTATTGCACCCACTCACTGCACAATAATTGCGTCCTCTTGGCATTTTGGAGCCATAGAAAATGTTTGCGCGGGAGCAATACTATAAGCCGTGCGAGCGCTAATGCGTGCGGCGGCCTTGTGATTCTTGTACAGTCGAGTGTACACGGAGCTGCAGGTATATAGCGCGCGGCCTTGAGGAAGTGACGGAGGCCTGACTAAAGGTCAAAAAACATCTAGAAACCGTTATCGTGTAGGTCTTATCATTTAAAAGTCAGTCAGTGTAAAAATTAGTATTTAGGTAGTTTTGGTATCATATTTATAGCACGGACAACTTCTAAGAGCCCACAACGCGGCAGTCATTTTATAAATTAGGACTGCTTGATTTTTGTTATTAAATTTTAAGAAATAGGTATTAATAAATTTGTTAAAATGAAAGCTTTAAGTTCTCTAGCTATTTTATTTGTAGTATTGTATTCAGGTAAGTGTTCAATTATTTTATGAACTTTTTTAAAAATAGTGTATTTCCTTAAAATGTCTTGATTTCTTCATGCTAAAAACTTTGTAAAGAATACATCTATTATACTAAGCACAAATTTATTTAGAATTCTGTGGTAAAGAAGAAGTCAAGAGTAAGTCGATAGCTATCTATAGCCAAGATATAGATATGATTTTATTCATCTATATTAATATTTAGATGGTTTTAATTTTCTTTATCTCCTGTTTCATCAAAAACATCAAATTGTTTTAGCTCTAAGACGTATTCATCCATTTCATATTTTAAGTTTTTTTTATCTTTTTAGCAAACGCCCTCAATACCTGGTGTTGCTATGACTACGTGCACACTCTCGCAGGATGGTTGAGGGTCTACACGACTCCTGCCACCCCAGCTGTTGCCGCCAAAGTTTGCGCTGCGGACGGTAAAGTTTCAAAAGACATCAGCATCCTTTTAATTTAGGTTCAAGTACAATTTCTGCGAAGAAGATTCTTCCTTCTGGAATAACTTAGTATGAGTCGGAATCACAGTATGCAAATGGATTTTTTTCAGGTTCACCTTATTAGCACAATACAACGTTTAACTATCTTCGGTTTCGAAACCTATCCATGGTCTAAAATAAAGGGAAATCAGTTGACACACAATTTTGTCGAAATTTTATATTATGTAGTGAATCAACTAGTGAACTTTCTGAAATTCTTATGAGTTCTGTAGTATTTTAAATAAATTAACGCAAAATCTCCTCAGTAAACCCTTTCACAAAGGTCCTCTTTTCTTACAGGTGGAAAACTGGCAACAGCAGACGACGACAAATTCAAAGCCGAACTGTTCAAGTTAGCAAAGCAAGAAAACCTTCCAGTATACGCTGACATGACCCCTGTGCCAGTCGGAAACACAGTGTTTGATCAGCACCGGGTTTTGAAGCCGGACGGAACGCTGTTTGATATCAACGCCGACGATAAGAACGCATTCGTGTGCTTCAGAGAGTCTAAGAACTATGGAACTAACTCTTGCGGACTTGTTGCTTGGGGTATGTGTTTTATTAAGCGTGAAAGATGACATAAAGATTGACGGTTCACCATCAAAACCAAAAACATCAATGTGTAATTTGATGGTAACCTAATACATGATCCTTAGCTACTAAGTTGTGTCCTAATGTTGTGAGTTTGGAGCGAGCTGGATAAAGCCAACATATAATGTAGCACTGCATAGTGTATGGATATCACTGCATGCTATTTAGACAGGGTGTACAGAATAAGTATAGCACCTGTTGACTGAGGCTTCTCCTCATGAAACTAAACAACTTTTGCTTAAATCACAAAAAACTTTTTTTATCCACAATTGTTAAGTCTTTGTCATCATCTCACCGGATGGTAAGCGATGGTGAAGCCGAAAAATGGTTTCCTTGGGAAAGTTGTTCAGTTTCATAAGTGGAACTCTTGCCTTATTTGAGTGTCAAGTGCACCTAGTGCCACCCGCTATTGATTCACTTCTCGTCTCCTCCATTAGCCAAAGGTTGTCTGGAAGAAATCGCTCAACCGATAAGACCGTCTTTGAATATCAACAATTTTAAATATTAGTTGTTTTCATTTTGTTAGTTTTATTCTTTTGGTGCGCAGTGACTATATTTATCTTATCTTATTATATCTTAAACTATACGTTTCTGGGAGTGGTCTTTTTACACCGTCTGTCTGATAAATTTAAGAGACTTGCTCTTCTCGGTGAAGCAAACTCCGTCGTGCTCTGTTTTACACCGTGCACGAGTATATTTAATATTTATGATTATCCCCATGCAGCATCTACCACCAACATACATTTAACATTCCATTCCAGGATACGAACTCAACGCCAAAACCAAAAACTGCTACAAGTTCCACAAGGAACTGGTGAACTGGAACAAAGCTAACGACACCTGCAACGATGAGGGTGGCCACTTGGCTATCATCAACAGCGACAGTGAAGCCGAAGTGCTGAAGGAAATCTTCAATAAACACCCAGAAGCCAGTATACCAGTACCAGCTGGTCTGAAAGTCGGCGAATACCTGAAAGACTACGCCTTCCTCGGAGTAACAAAAGTAGGAAATGAATGGGTGACCAGAAATGGTAAGTCAATAGCAGGTAGCTGGTAGTAGTTTACTGGTTTTCTGTTTAAAATTTATATACGTATAGTTTCCTATTACATTGTTTATTAGTTTCATATAAAATATACTCGGAAATAGTATTAGTACCAGCCATTTCGGGAAGTGTTTGTGGAGTTCAAAGAAACGACAGGCCCAAAGAAACTCTTTCCAACATCATTAGCCGAAAGACGTCCACTGATGGACGAAGACCTCCCCCAAAGATTTCCTCACTGATCAGTCCTGTGCTGCTCGCAACTTTCACCAGGTCCGTCGGTCCACCGAGTCGGAGGCCTGCTTAAATTGCGTCTTCCGGTGCGCGGTCGCCACTCGAGAACTTAACTGCCCCAACGGCCATCTGTTCTACTGTCGACGTGTCACTTCACTGTTAACAATCTACTCTTAAATGTAAAAAAAACAAAATGCGTAAAATTCTCATTATCAAATGTAAAGAAAATTGAAAACAGTGTAATTGTAGATAATAATGTATTGGACTTTGTAAATAAGACCGTTTTTTAGGTATAACTTTAGATGCTACACTGCAATGGGGCCCACACATAGAAATCTTAGCGGGACGGCTTAATTCAGCTGCATATGCTGTTAAGAAAATAAGACAGTTGACAGATGTAGGTACTGCGAGACTAGTGTATTTTAGTTATTTTCACAGTATAATGTCTTACGGAATCTTACTCTGGGGACATGCGGCTGATATTGAAACGATTTTCATTTTGCAAAAAAGGGCAATTCGCGCAATCTACCAGATGCGATCCCGCGAGTCGTTAAGGAATATGTTTAAAGAAATTAATATTCTTACTGTTGCTAGTCAATTCATATACGAAAATATCATGTATGTACGTAAAAATTTGCACTTGTTTCATAAAAACAGTGACAGACACAATTTTAATCTAAGAAATATTAATAACATAGATGTTGCCTATTCGAGACTGAGTAAAGTTAAGAAGTCATTTATGGGACAGTGTGTAAAATTTTATAATAAAATACCCTAAAATGTGACTAGTTTTCCAGAAAACAAATTCAAATTGCATGTGAAAAATTGTTTATGCTCCAGAGGGTATTACAAAATAGTAGATTATGTAAATGACAATGATATATGGACATGTATAGATCCTCCAGCTCACAATTTTATTGTTGACATGAATTGTAATAGAATTTAAGATTTTATTTAAAAAATGTGTTGAAGCGAGTTTCTTTTGGGCTCGACGTTTCTTCTCGCTTCGCAAACACTTCCCGAAACGTTGAGTGTACAAGTCCCGCGTGGTAGAGACTTTGTACTAGGTAGAAAAAAAATATTGACGATTTAAAAGCATGTGTAAAGCATCTACTTAAATAAAAAACATTTTGAGTTTGAGTTTGAGTTTGAGCTATGTGCCCCACCCACTGCCACTTAAGTTTATCGATTCTGTGAGCTATGTCGGTAACTTTAGTTCTCCTACGTATCTCCTCATTTCTGATTCTAATTTAGGTTAAGAATTTTGATTTACATAAAAAATGTTTTAGGCTGAATTGGAATAGTTTTTTTTCTTAAAATATAAACTGTGTTGACCCATAACCTGTCGTATCTTATACGGTATACTGTTTACTCTGTTTCAAACTTAAAAGCAATTATTTCATTAGTTCATGAACTTGGCCGTATTATCATTTAGATAAACCAATACTGTAGGTAAATAATAATATGTTTCGGAGTTGGTCGAAAATTTCTTTCGTTCTTTTATAGTATACACTTCCCGAAACGTTGAGTGTACAAGTTCCGCGTGGTAGGGACTTTGCACTAGGTAGAAAAAAATAAATTCGATTTTAAAGCATGTGTAAAGCATCTACTTAGACAAAAACATTTTGAGTTGGAGTTTATATAGCTTATTTAGAAATGAGCTGAATACATTGATGATCCTTCAACTAGAAAAAATTGTTTTAAAAGTCATCATCTGCTAACTGATTCAGCGCTAAGCTCCTTTCGGCCGCCACGTTCCAGTAGAAAAAAATGTTTTCAAAAGTCATCAGATTACTGATTCAGTACTAAACTGAAGTATATGAATTATCTTAACAGTAGGAAAAACTGTCTTTGCAGCTCATCAACATTTTTTTTATAAGGTAACACAGAAAAGATTAGTTTAGAGTTTAGATATAAGTAGGTAGATGTTATTGGATCTATCTAACGAAAGTTTGCTTGCAGCATTCAATTACTAAGAACGACTAAGATTTAACAGCATATGTAGACTATACTCCTAACGTTGAAAATCTTTCTCCAAGAAGTTTAATTCAATCTCTTTTTTCAGGAAAAACTATAAAAGAAGAAGGTTTCGCGAAATTCGCCCCGGGCGAGCCCAATAACTCGAGAGGCGACGAGAACTGTCTGGCTGTCTCCAGGAAAGCTCTGCTGGTGGACGAACCCTGCACCAGGAGTAAGCCCTTCATCTGCGAGAGGACGGAGAATGTCAGTCTCTGCCACGATATGCACGAGAAAACCAAGTGCAATGCAGGGCCGCTACCTGCAGTTTAAAGAGAAGATTTCCTTTTGATAATGTCCATCTGATTTCCGTAATATATTTTATATAGGTATAGGTATAGGTATATAAGTGTAGCATGAGATACTGACATTATTATTATAAACATTGTTTTATCAAATAACATCCTTTTACTCGAAGCTACCTTTCTAGTAAATAGTATTTTAAATAATCAGTCATAGGACTCTGGGTCTGGAAATGTTTGGACAGTGATATTATTTAGCAAACTTGTTTACAATTTTATCCCACTGATATCACTCGCTTTACTTTCTTAAATTTTCTAATGAAAGGCAACCAATCAGAATGAATGAAAATGTTTTAAAGCTGAAGTTTATAGTTTTTTTATGTATTTTAGTCTGGTGATAAGCCAAAAAATCAGCCCTGCACTTAGCACTGATGTTATAATATTTTCCACACGAAAGATTCCGTATGACTTGCATGGCGAAATTACCACGGATGTTTTGGAAATAAAGAAACATTGCGTTTTGCTACATCAATCATCCCTGTTGGTTCATAAGCCACGTTGGCTCCGACCACACCTCCTCCACCTCCAAAAATTTCGACCTGCTTAAGGTTACTCAGATAAGAACTGAATCTTTTTTTAGGGCGCTTTCATTGTTATGCCACTCGCAACCTATCATTTCAGTACATTTTTTGGGCCATTTTATTGTCATGCGTGTCACACGCACGCGGGTCGCTTTGGAAACGACGCACGCCTGCAGGCACGGCTCGCATGCGGGCAGAAACCTGCATGAGAATAAAAGCGCCCTTAAAGAAACTTGGAGCTGAAGGCCCATGTGGCAAGACAAGACAAAATTCGTTAATAATCTATTATAGTCCCCTACTTAGGCCTTGCTCCACAAATGGGGCAAAACTCGGATTAAGAGATAAAGAAACTATATTAGAAGTAAATTTCAAGGTCTGTTGAAGATCTGAATTTTTTGTGTGTATTTCATGTTACATAATAAGAAAGAAAGACGATTAACATTAACAGACCAGATATTTACAGAATACAAGAACAAAACGATAAAAGTAAAAGAACTAAAACGAAACTGAAATTTAAAATAAATTAAATTATATAATTATGAATAATCTTAGACTTTTTGTTTATAGCTCATTCAAATGAGCTCAAGCTTCTAGCTGTTCGGGTAATATTTTTTGTATTTAGAACTAAAAAGCTCTTTTGCGTAAAAAAAAAATTGGTACCTACATCCATGATAGAGAGTAGAGACTGAATATTGAGTTGGGATTCTTTGAAATAATTTTTTCTATAACTTTTTAAAAATATTTATTAATTAAATAAATTATTTTTATCTCTTTTCTAAGACCGCACTTGAATAATGGTTGAATTTAGTTTACTATTTACAACAAAAAGTAATAATTGGCCTTGACAAAAAAATATAAAATATTAAAATCATATTTCCTGTATTTTTTCTTAGGGATGAACATGGAATGGAAATCATACAATTTTTTTTTGGTGGAAAATAAAATTTTGTCATTACATACTCTTTACTGGATAGTATTAAAATACGCTATCCATATATTTGATCCCAAATAAAATAAAATCGTGATCCAGATCTTGAAAGTTTCTATATATCTGTAATTACATAGCTAAAACAGACTGAGCTATGCTCTTCCCGAACTCTCATCTCTCTCACTTATACATGATCCGTATCAAGCTGTCCTTCTCCCGCTTCATGCGCGAGTCGAAAGCGCGCATGTCGTCGCGACGCGCGTGCGCCCGCTCAGCGTCGCGCGCCGCGTACTCCGGCGGCGAGCAGGTGCAGCAACCGCAGCAGTTGCAGAACGCACAGCCCGCCCGCACCATGTCCCAGGCGCCTGGAAATGTACTCTTCACTATAGGCTCATCTAACAGTACATTGGCTACTCGTTGATGAAGTGGCAACGGACAGGCCATACAGGTTTATTTTTGGACCCCCCTACCAAAACTTCACTGTGGCTTCTACTCATCAAACTGAGCAACTTTCCCCAAATAATCAATGGTCTATTTGCAAAAAAATTTGGGCATCTCCATACAAAGTAGGCCGACCACATGAGCAAAGTAGGAAAGGTCCCAATTTTTTTTTTCGAATTAACCATTGGTTACTTGAGGAAAGTTGTTCAGTTTCGTGAGTAGAAGCCACTGTGAAGTTTTGGTGGGGGGTCCAAAAATAACCCTCTATAGTTGGATAGGTGGAACTGATAAATCGATGAGGAACAGAGTTTCTCGAGTGGTGACTGCGGGCTTCGTGCCGTAGTTGTAGTTAAATCTTCATCAGGATATCGGTCCATAGAGTGGAATGCCTATCTCCAACATTACGTCTTCAGGTGCAATTTTTTTCATCTGTAGAGTACACGCAGATAGTAGCTTTCCATGCCTATGTAAATTACGCCTATCAGTATATAGCGTTTTGTTTCCTTACTCATCGTGCGGACACCGAAAGAGTAGAATTCTTTTCCGGTATTTGTTTTGCCTGATTCTGTAACTTAGGACTGTGTGTCCTAACCTACCCCATCAAAGTGGGATGCAGTAAATGCAATCAATTTTTAGTAGTAAAAACCTACCTACCTCTAAAACACATTATTTACGTCCACACAGAGACACTTCTACTCAGACAGTAACATACAGAATGAACTGGTTAAATCAAGTAACCACACTTACCTAACTTCTTGGCTAGCTGTACAAACTTGAGGTAGGGAGTGTCAACGCAGACGTCCAAGGGAGCCTCGCATATCCTCACCACGTTGGTAGGCTTGTTCACGTACTTCTCCCGCCCGACAATGTGGCGACTCTTTGCGAAGAGCGGACAGGGACTGTTGGGGTACAGTTTCTGCAGAAAAAACAGAGGTAATAAAGAATCTACCTTCAGTGGTTGAAACTGGGGTTTATACTCGAGAAACTGATAAACTTTCCCATTAAGCTTGATCAGTTTCTCGAGCAGAAACCCCAAAGTGAACCCAAAGTGAACTCTTGAAACAAAAACAAAACATAAACATCCTGGCGAAAGATTTGTTTGAGAAGTCAAAAACTGTTGTTCAGATCCAAACAATACGCTTTAGAGCAGTTCATGTACAATTGATCAAATCCTATTTACATATTTCTGTAGAAAATTCAAATACATCGTTCAGGTACAAGGTGAGGTTCTCTCAAATCAAATCAAATACTCTCTACCCACCTATTTCTCGAGGTACCTACCTAGGACATCGAGTTATGCCTTTATTATTGTAACACAATCTCTCTTTGTATGATGCTGCATTTAATTATGAACGAGACTGATATGTTTTCATATGTATTTATCGTATACTTCCACTCTTTCCATATAAAGACTTATTGTATCAAGATTGTGTAAACAAGTAAGTAAGTAAATATCCTGGCTCTATTTATGAAGCATCTTGTGAAAAAGCACATTCTTGTAAAATAATGTGGTATATAAGACGGCCCAAGAGCGCAGCCTCTTTATATGTATTTCAATTCAATTCAATATACTTATTACGTATTTATGCCTTTTTTCATTATAATTTGCCTGTATAGGTATTTGGAGCCCTATTATAAGCGTACAGTTAATCCGAGCTTATTAACAAAAGCAGAATCCAGAGGCTTACTGTGGGATATCTTCGAGCGCATTCAGGGACAGGTTTCCTCTCCAGAAGTAGCTCAGCTGACGTATCTTGGAGTTCCTCGTTCCACAAGTGTCTTCGACTCTTGCATATT
Source organism: Coleophora deauratella (assembly GCA_958295455.1). NCBI lineage: Eukaryota > Metazoa > Arthropoda > Insecta > Lepidoptera > Coleophoridae > Coleophora > Coleophora deauratella. Next base: position 17,159,235 of record OY282397.1, on the reverse strand, counting down.
GGCCGACACCTTGGAAAACCAAGTAGGTAGGAATCTCATCTCACTAATATTATAAATGCGAAAGTATGGATGTTTGTTTGTTTGTTCTACTTTCACGCTGAAACTACTGGACGGATATGGATGAAATTTGGTAGGTAGATAGATAAAGTACTCGGCTAAAACATATGATACTTTTTATCCCGGAAAACTCGAGGTTTCCCGTAGGAATGGCTAAAAACTTAAATTTTTACTTTGTCACTAGATGGTACAGTATTAATATTTTATTTCTCTCTGGACCCAATTCTGAAGTCCACGCAGACGAAGTCGCGGGCGGAAGCTGGAATTACAATAAAATGAATGCATTGTCACAGACTAATTCTATAGAACTTTTTATCCTATAAAGTGGTTGAAGGCTGATGGCTTGACTGATGGAAAAAGACCAAGCCGCACACGGTTTGTAACCTCAGAAGGGTAATCAGTGTTATTATTCTTAAAGGGCTAAGATGGAATGAGTCATACGCAGGTAATTACGTTTGCTATCCCATCCACCGAAGGGACACACAGTTCTTTGCTTGCTGGCAGGCCGGTCCGCATGAAACATTGTCGTGTCACTGGAGTTGTTTATTATGATCAAGGACTGAGCCTCCGTGTTGATGATACAGCCAACAACAATCCATACAATAACAATACAATCTCAACAAATGCAACAACTGCTAGCTTGTCTAAACAACGGTAAAAGGAATATCTCATCTCACTAATCTCATCTCATCTCACTAATATTATAAATGCGAAAGTATGGATGTTTGTTTGTTTGTCAGTTTGTTTGTTTGTTTGTTCCGCTTTCACGCCGAAACTACTGAACGGATTTGGACGAAATTTGTTAGGTAGATAGATAAAGCACCCTGCTAACACATAGGATACTTTTTATTCCGGAAAACTTAAGGGTTCCCGTAGGAATCTTATCTCACTCATTAATAATAAAAATTATAAATGCGAAAGTATAGATGTTTGTTTGTTTGTCAGTTTGTTTGTTCCGCTTTCACGCCGAAACTACCGAACGGATTTGGATGAAATTTGGTAGGTAGATAGATAAAGCACTCGGCTAACACATATGATACTTTTTATCTCGGAAAACTTAAGGTTCCCGTAGGAATGCTTAAAAACTCAAAATTTCCACTTCGTCACTAGATGGCGCTATCTTAACATTTTATTTCTTTCTGGACACAATTCTGAAGTCCACTCGAAGTCGCGGGCGGAAGCTAGTGCAAAATAATTCTCTTCCAAGTTATTATGAAATATTTTGTGTTTACTTACCGACAGAGCCGTTCAAGTTCCTTAAGATCCCGTTTAGTTTTTGGCAACTGAAGCATTTTTTAAAAATAAATCAGTAAGAAATAATTGTTATTTCTTTTAATTATGTTTATTTTTGTATTAATTATTATATTATTTAATAGTGATACTGATACTGTCGGTGTCAAAGTTTTAGTCAAGTTTCTGTTTTTAATTTCACGTTGGTTGAGTAGGTTTTAGAATATGAAAAGCCACAGACTTGCACCCCGCTCCCCCGCCCCCCAAGCGACGATATAAAACTTCTTTGTGAAAAGCGTTGTTTTTTTTTAATGTGATAGGTGACAAACGCAGACGAGCAGACGGTTCACCTGGTGGTAAGCGATTACCGCCGCCCATAGACACCCGCAACACCAGAGGAGTCACAAGTGCGTTGCCGACCTTTGAAATGGGATGGGGGGAATTCGGGGGGGGGGGGGGGAAGTTGGGCCTCCGGTACCCTCACTCACTCGGCGAAACATAACGCAAGCGTTGCTTCACGCCGGTTTTCTGTGAGGCCGTGGTATCACTCCAGCCAGAGGCATGGCTTTTTCACGGTCAATGGTTATATGAAAGTAGATATAATATTAATGCTCTCAGACTAAAGAACTATTAGGTGCTTACCTATGAAATTGACGTTTAGTTAAAATAGTTCAAAGACAAAATTTATATAAAATAATTAAGGTTTTAAAACAATTAATTATTTTCAAAGTACCATTGGACATTTAGAAATGAAATATTGCTTGCTAAATGCACGTTGTCTGAATATTTTGAGAGCACAGTGGTGTAGAAACTCTGAAAATGGACTTTTTCGTCACTGAAAATCGCCATTTTTTCGTTAAAAAAATACTTTTTTATTTTTGAAGGCTACACTTATCCCAGCGTGTTATTCGTTACCATATGTATTTTTGAACACATTGCGCATAATATTTCATGATTTTCAGATAATTTAGGTTTTTTTTTGTAGAAAAAATTGACCCAATTGACCTCTAAGAAAACTCCAATACAGTATTTAATGGAACCCTACTCAGTCAGTTTTTACATAAGAGACATGACATCACTAATTCATGAAAGACCTTGAATGTAGCTAGAAAATGATATATAATTTAATGGAAGTAAATTCATTTTTGGGGTAATATTATTCTATTCTGTTGAACTTTCAAAACTGAAACGCCAATTTCATAGGTAAGGACCTAATATTTATATGGTATTATATTTTTTTGGTATATGAATGTCAGCAATTAAAGCGGGCACCTACATTGCTGCTTTCGTTTCATACATTCAGAAAAATCTGTTCCAAACTCCACGGACTAAAAAGTCTTTATTTTAGGTCCTAAGTATACCGCCTAAGGAATTTATATGTAGTAAGTAGATATACAAGTTCTTTGATACCGCTATATACCATAGATTAAGTATAGAAAAAATATATATTTTTAACACAGACTTGCACCCCGCTGGAGCGGAGCGAAGATATAAAACTTCTTTGATTTTTAATTATCATTAAACTTTTCTCTGGTTTAAAATCCCATGGAACTGTAAATCGAGGTACAAAGTGCTTAGAAGGGATAAATCGATCTGAGTTCAGATTTCAGGCACGTATGGGGTTGTGTCATCCTATTTCCCCCCATTTAAATTTACATAAGTTAAAAAGAGACAATCCTACTTACCGCTCTAAATTAAAATGGATTTGATCTTCGTAGCGCTCACTCATAAAGCAAGTGAGTTATAAACTCCTTCGTAATTCCGTAGTTGAGTTTTTTGTTTATTCCACATTCGTTCACACCTATGATAGAACAACCTAGAAACAACCTAGCAACTTTTAAATTTCTAGTTTCTATCCATTGAAAGCTCTTTTACTATTGTTGTAGGTACCCAATAAAAACTTTTTAGTCTCAGTCTCTTTGACCTTTATATCTATGGTCAGAGGTTGTACCTCAAACTAGTGGGTATTTTACTCGAATGGTTGTACCGACTGAGGTACATACTAAAAATATATATTCCTGACTTCTACAATTCGTCAGTCTGTAGCGAAGTGTTCGTCGGTTGTGTAAAACTATTCTATATCCATGTTTTATTGCAGTACAAGATTCAGTTATTCAAACTATTTTCGGTATGGACGAGGGTTCCAAACTATTCAGGAGAAACTGCAAGTGCTTAAATCATCAAAATATTTTATTCACTATCGAAAAATAACAATAATTAAAAATAAACTTTTTAAAACTAAACTCGCACAAACAATATAGGAGTAAATAAGAATAATAATTATCTAAAAACAAATCTAAGTACCTCAAATAAATATCTAAGCAACGTTAAACAAACCAAGGGTAAACAAAGTTTTAAATTTAGTAAAAATTTGTTTTTTTATATAAATATATTGTAATTTATTGTAGAACTGTATAGCTGAGTCGTGGCACTTGGGATGGAGGTTCCATAGATCTGCAAAAAATTAAATTGGTTATTGGTTAATGCTGGTTAGGTATCTCACTTCTCACTTCTCATCTCGTCTTATCATTACTATCACTAATATTATAAATGCGAAAGTATGGATGTTTGTTCCACTTTCACGCCGAAACTACTGAACGGATTTGTATTAAATTTGGTAGCTAGATAAACAAATCACTCGGCTAACATAAAGGATACTGATTATCCCCGAAAACTGAAGGGTTCCCGGATGAATGCTTAAAAACTCAAAATTTCCACTTCGTCACTAGATGGCGCCATCTTAAAATTTTCTTTCTCTCTGGAACCAATTTTGAAGTCCACGCAGATGAAGTTGCGGGCGAAAGCTAGTGATGATAATAAGTACAAAAATACTGAAAACTGGAAGAAGCCTAACTTAGGATGTAGGCTGTCCCATTTGTCTAGTTCCTCACACAGGGCTGTCACTTTAGACCTACTTTTCTCCTTCTTAGCATGGACTTGGAGGCTAGAGGTCTTCATGCTCGCTGGAACAAATAATTTCGAATTACAGATATCGACGTCAGATAAAAAATACGTTTCCTAAAATAGCTTAAAGAAGATTTTGAAAACCTATACTTAGTGGACAGATTTCTGATGTAACCAAAAAGGGCCTCAACCTTATAGTTTTCAGAAAACAGATATATCTCATTAAATAATAGGTATAATAGGTATGTACAGTAACAGAAATAAGATTTTAAATGCTTGTACTTATTTAGTAGTAAAATGTTCCGATTTCAAATCTTTTCAATAAAATAAATCCCTTGTGAAGATAGAACGGTTAAATGTAAAGAAGAAAATTAAAATATGTACACAGGGTGTTAAAAAGTGCGTTTGAAATTTTAAGGGGTTACTCAGAATCAAGTACAGAATACAGGAAAAATATAGAAAAAGTCCGATCTACATCTGTATAAAAATATACAGGATGTAAAAAGACCAGTACCGGAAACTTTATACAGAATGTTAGAATTATGAAACTGAGCAACTTTTCGCATTGAAACTGAACTGAATTCGCAAAAAATAAACTTTTGGAAATTTTCATACAAAGGACAATGGGTAAGAGTGTACCCAAACATAAACACAATTATGAACTATGTCGGTATGAGTTGCCCTAATGGAGTACATAGTTTAATTTATCCTAAGGACGCTTGTCTAAATTCACGTGGAGAAAAAACCTAGTTTCTCGTACATTCCTGGAACAAATATTTAATTATTACAAAAATCAGTTCATCTTTCAACATACATATTTTTTTTTTTAGTAAATTAAACTATTCCATGAGGGCAACAAAGAGCAACATATTGTACAGTGCATTGGGTATGGTGCCCATACAAAATTACCCATTCTCCTTTAAGGGAGTATTCTTTTACATCCCGTATAAATAGGTCATTGTTAACGTTTTCCTCCACCCTCGCATAATTTAAACCCGGCAAATCATAAAATCCCCGCTCAACGTGAGCATCCGTCTAGCTGCAAAAACAATATTTATGTTTTCCTTCAACCCGGAAGATTTGTAACGGGGTATATTAATTAAAATATGTAAGTATATCATCCAATTAAATTTTCTTCTATACCTTTAGAATAGAATAAAGAATAGTATAGAAAACGCCTGCCTGCTTTCGTCCTGCCGTGCATTCAATGAAATTTTTGAAGGTTTCTTTAGATGTTATTACACATTACCTTCGCAGTTCGTACGGATTAAAGAGAAAATTTTATATTGATAGATAGATTTATTGTTAATTGTGGGAGAGCCATGGTTCGGCACGAATGGGCCGGCTCGACCGGAGTGATACCACGGCCTCACAGGAAACCAGCGCGAAGCAACGCTTGCGTGTGTTTCGCCGAGTAAGTGAGGGTACCGGAGGCCCAGCCTCCTCCCTCTAATTCCCCCCATCCCATTTCAAAGGTCGGCAATGCACTTGTAACTCCTCTGGTGTTGCGGGTGTCTATGGGCGGCGGTAATCGCTTACCATCAGGTGATCCGTCTGCTCGTTTGCCACCTATCACATAAAAAAAAGATAGTTGATACTTTTGATTGTAGGTTCAACATTGTAGGTTCTTCGGTGGAACATTGTATCACTTATTTTGGCAGGGACTTTTTTCTTTCAGATTCTGCCTGAAGATGGTGTCCGAAACCGGTCGCTGAATAAGTAAAAGTGCAGTTTTATTTTAAATTGATGTGGAATAAGTGAAAAAACCCTACCAAAATGACTTCTATTGTTAGTTTTTTTTATGGTTTATTGAATGCTTAAACAGTTTCTCTTTTTCATCTCATTCATTAAAACCCTTATTCTTCTTCTTCATATCGTGTGGCACAATTTAACCGTACTATCCCCAAGGTATAGGCAGCGGTTGCCTGGTGTTGCACTTTGCATCACCATTGGTCACGTGTAGGGCATTAAGATTTAAGATTTCATCCACGGACGTGTGCAACGCGACCAAATAAAACCCTATGTGTCATTCAGTACCTAATAATAATAATATCCGGGACAAATTACACACGGTCATCTGGCCCCAAACTAAGATTCCCTGTACTATGGGAACCAGAGACTGATATACATACATATACATTTAAATACATACATATATAGATATAATACACCCAGACACAGAGCAAACTAATCTGCTCATCACAGAAATGTTTGCCCTGGGTGGAGATCGAACCCACGACTTTCGGCCGGTAGTCAGGATCGCTAACCACTGAGCCACGGAGTCAGTCAAATGTGGCTTTTAAAATAATCATTAGTCACCTCGTCTCTGGATAGGTTCGTACAGCACCGGCTTGTTGTCTCCGCTGTCACTGGAGTCAATGCTGCGGATCGTGCACGCAGACTCACACGTCTTCACCGCCAGGGCATCTTCCACCATGCCTGGTCGGGAATAGTATTTGGTCTTTATTACTGAAACCTTAGTAATTTTTTTTCTTGAATCTGTTAAGTTTTCGTACCCGTGGTTTTTTCTTGTCAGATTTTATGATAGAATACATACCACAAATTGTATCCGTGGTCAAATCTTTACAAACAATTTCTTTGTTTTGGCCCAGCAGTGGGACACAATGAGCTACTTACCTAACGCCTGGCTTCACTAAATCTTATAAAAACATCGCAATAAAATCCAAGTGCAATGAAAAGCCAGTGGTAGGAATTGGTCCTGATTTTGCAAGGTCCAACTGGGTGGGTGCCACTGCTCGCTCTACATATACGTGCCGCCAGCAGCGCGCTGTGTCGGCTGGTGGCGCGAGATTGCCAGCGTAATTACCAGCATGCGAGGCATTTCATCTTATCCCTAAAGGACGGCAAAGCACTGATAAACCTTCTAGGGTTGTAGATGCTTATAAGCGACGGATGCCGTTTTCCATCAGGTTGGCCTTCAGCCTTTTGCCAACTCATACAAAAAAAAACTACTCCTGAATAGCTCGGTAGCTCAGACTAAAGTTTACTGTAAGTTAGTAGTTGCTAAGTCGATAATGCAGGTTAAGATACTACAAACAAGGTCATATTCTAACATGGATGGGTTTGACTGTTAGTGGTATTTCAAACGTTGCATTGATTTGCTAGCCAGGCTAAGTCGTTAAAAGAAAGAAATAAGTTCTATTTCTTCTATAACCCACCTTTCAGATAGGTAATTTATAGATATTATTTGTGGAGTTACCTCTTTTCTCAGCTAATTGCAAAACTGATAATGCCGTTTTTTCAGTTGGTATGGGTTTCGTTTTTTTTCTAATGGTCGTTTCAGTGGTGACTGGAGTGGAGCTGGTTTCAGTTCTGTTCTCGTCTTGAAAGGGATATTTGTCCGGCGACTAAAAATGGCAAGAGAAAACACAGTATTAACTACGACAGCTTCCGCCCGCAATTTCGCCTGCGTGGACTTCAGAATCGGGTCCAGAGAGAAAGAAAATGTTAAGGTAGCGCCATCTATTGACGAAGTTGAAATTTTGAGTTTTTAAGCATTCTTCCAGGAACCCTTAAGTTTTTCGGGATAAAAAGTATCCTATGTGTTAGCCTAGTGCTTTATCTATCTACCTATCAAACATTCAAATCCGTTCAGTAGTTTCGGCGTGAAAGTGGAAGAAAAAACAAATAATCAAACAAACAAACATCCATGCTGTCACATTTATAAAGTGAGACTATTATTGTGAGATGACTTAAGAATATTTGGTTAGTTACTATACTATTTATGACCTTGCTACTTTGTAAGCTTTGTTCTGATCGTATTTTGACTCAGTAGCTCAGTGGTTACCGCTCCTGACTACTGACCGTAGTTGGTTCAGTTCTCATGGCCATAATATTTGTAATGAGCAGATTTGTTTGCTCTGTGGCATATTATATCTAAAAGGTATGTATATATATAAAGGTATGTATACCTATATAATCGTACGAGTCTTACACTCCAAAATCTATTATGTTACTTAGGTTAAAATCTCAGCCAAAGGAACAGGATATAAAATTACGATATGTAACGCTTATAGGCGGCTTGAAAACTTCTGACACTGGGGTTGGTCACTAGCCCCACAACCTCCACCAATCCGGACTTGGCCCCTGTGTGTGGAGTACGGCCTAACCTTCCTGAAGTACGGGAAGAGACCCGTGCCCCTGCAGTGGGGACGATATGGGCTGTTAACATGTAACGCTTACTTGGGCATTGGAAAAAGATATCGATACAAAGGCTCTTAAATATCGGACGGACGGAAACCTGAAAAACACCACCCATCTTCTTGGATATCAAGAAAGAAGATTACAAACCGGTGAGACCATCATCCATTTTAAATCCTTTCTGCTGTGGATGAACTCCCAGAAGCTGCAGCACTTGTTTTTAACAAACTCTGTATCGTCATCCGTAGGCGTGAAGTCTATCCTCAACCGTTGGGCAGTCTGTGGAACACCATAGTCGTTGTCTTTGGACATGGTGACGGATACTGAAGGGTTAAAGGTTTGGGTGGTCAGGTAGGAGCTGTCCAGGCTACTGGTGTCGGACTCCTGCTTCAGGTCACCGGTACCGTCAAAAGAATGATCCTTTTTCGACATGTCTGAACAGCATATGGTTAGTTGTGCATTCGATGTCATAAAGCCCGGTGGACTAGATCTTTTTGTGTCAGCTGGGCTGTCCATTGTTGAATGTTGAAATTACAAATTGAAATAATTGAAAAAAAAAAAAAAGGAAAACCTTGAAAAAAGGGGAAAAAGGCACAAGTTTTACGAAAGCATGAAATAAATGAAATGCAGGGGAAGTTTTGGAAAATATACTAATTCAATTAAATTTTCTGATAAATGGTGACGATTATGACGTAATTATTACGTCAATATCGGATAAGTACCTACTCAAATACAAAAAGTACCTATGTAATGTAACTACGGTTTACTTTACTCAAACCAAGGAGCTTATAACCCTGTCCATGCTCAAAACAAAAGTATTTTTGTCTGAGCACATCAGACTAAAAAAGTCTTTGCTATTCAGAAAAAAAAACAAGGAATTATGATTTTATCATGATTTTTTTTGTACCTAATTATGTATGACCATCTACATATAATAATTACTTCCTATTGAAAAAGGCACTGATATCTGTGATAGGAAATCTCTCTTTGGCAGACATAAGGATCGATGGTTTTGAAAGAGATCCCAAAAGAGATTTTATTAGTTTATAACTAAGTTGTAGAAAATGAGTTGCAAGGAGTTTCATATCTACATATTTACCTAAGCAGCAGTGTCGAAAATATGAATCAAAGTTAATTTTTATATTTTACTAAGATGGAAAGTAACCTGAATTTCCCTTCCGGGGTGAAAAATAGGTGAGAGAGAGATAAATACTGGTGTTATATCATTTCTATTCCCATAAGGTCACGAGTTTTCGTGAATTATCTTGATTATATTCCGTTGTATTTTGATTTAGTATATATTGACGTTATGTCACTCAAAAGTCTTAGATACCTTATGTCATTTGTCATCAAGAACGAATAGTCATGAACTCATTAAAGTTTCTTTAGTCTGAGGGTGCCGTTCCAGTTTCAAGGTAAGATAGGTATGCCTTTTCTGAAGAACTTGCATACTCATTCCTTGGCCCTTTCACACTTGAGAATAAAAAAAGTATTTATTTCATGAAGACGGATGTGTTCTGAAACGCTCTCATATACTAGAGCATAGAATTCTATCGTGTTCACCTAAAATTACATCTTTTTGCTAAGACCAGTGGCGTAGCGTGGGTTTTTGCCGCCCGAGGCCGATCAAAAATTTGCCGCCCCTTTCTATTTTGATCATAAGTAAAAAAAGTCAACATACTATAATGCATGCTACGATTACTGGCCAAGAGTGAATCGGTGGGACTACGAGTACACAGTCAATTATTCGTCGACCCACCAGTGGGACAATGCGGTGGGACCACGAGTCGGGAGCGAAATAAAACAGCCAATCAAAACATCAATGAAAAATTATGTACTTTTCGTGTTTTTTAAAGCAAAATCTTTTATACAACGTTATATCACGTTCGATTGCTAATTGCTAATGTAGCTAAATTCGAAATCCGTATACTAATTGAACCCCGCTGAATATCGAACTTGCAATCTCCTGACGTGAAGCGAGCGCATTACATTCTTCCGCGGGCGAGCGCTCACGAATATAAATAATATTTATAAAAAGCGCGAGCGTAGCGAGCGCGAAGTTTTTTAAGATATCGTATCTAAGAATGTTTATCTTAAACCAACAAAAACCCTTTTACTTGGAGCGCTCAGCGCCGTTTCAGTTAGGTTAGATACCCCAACTAGCTCGACGCCCTGTGTCTGTGCACGTGTGACACGACCCAAAGGCCGGTCCTTTTTAAAATGTAACTGTGCGCCGTTGCTGTACGGGTTTCATTCTTCATACGATAACATTTGTTTTCATGGCGTTTTGTCTGGGTCATGTAACTTTGAATATTTATTATCATATATTTTGATCGCTCAATTTGCCGCTCCCCTGGACGTGCCTCAACCTTAGGTCATTTTTAATTACAGTTTAGAGCTGCTTCTCTCACAATTGGCACTGCTAATGGCAGCTGTTAAAAATATTCTTAACATTATGATAATATTTGGTAAACACTCTTAAGTTTATAATATATTTTAGTAAGCCCAGTAAGCCAGACATAATTATGTATCTCTTTTTTAAAGTCTGGGTCTGTTGTAGCTACAAAAGGACGAAGAAGTACACGCTTAAGTTTGAACTCTTCACTATTAGTAATATCTTGAGGAGCGTGATCTAAGTCCAGTTCATCGACGCCTAATAACACCTAATAACACTAGGTAAAAAAATGTGGCGCTCGCCGCCCCTATCCATGTGCCGCCCGGGGCCATGGCCCCCCCGGCCCCCCCCGCGCTACGCCACTGGCTAAGACTAAGAAGTTTCCATACCTGTTCTCACTGCTTTCATCAATAAAAACTTTTTCACTTAAAAACTTTTTCACAACTGTCAATTCCATCAATCGTGACCATTCGTCGCCTTGATTGTAACCACAAACTTTTCAAGTTACGTTTGTAACTGGTTACATCCACTTCGTATACGATGAGTAAAAAAAACAAAGATCCTATAAATATCGGACGACGATCGGTGACTTCAAATGTTTCTGGGCACACAGTTCTCACCAATCTTAATTACAGTGAACCGGACCACGACATCGACCCTCATGCCTACCTGGGGCGCACGGGCGGAAGCTACGACATCCGCGCTAAGCTGCGGATGCAGTCAGCTACCGAACACTGCGACTGCGAAGTCTTGGACGAGAGAACCGGTGCCCGCGAGTCCCACCAAGAACATACTCTGAGGGATCCTGACTACGGGGAGCCGCTGAAGACACAGTGTTTGAGGATAGACTTCACCCCGATTCCGGGGCTAGATGATGATCCAGACAGGTTGGAGAAGGTGACGATGTTCTGGGACTATATAAGTAGCTGTCGGCAGTTAAAACGACTTATGGTTTTACCGGTAAGTGTATAAGTTATCTTGTTATAAATATCCGGTATAATGCTCAGTCGTCATGCTCCCGTGCATTTTTTTGCATTTACAAAAGTTAACTTGACACGTTCATGTACTTCACGTTAATGTACTTGCAGTTCAAGTAAGAAAGAGCTAGAGTCTTTTCTTACTTTTTTATAACCTTTCTAAGGTACGGGAAGAGGCCCGTGTTCCAAAAGTGGAGGCACTATGGGTTGTTGTCGAATAAGATTTAGTAGTTGCGCCAGGTGGTATCATCGCCTAAATTTTCGTTTTATTTTCTAGGACGCAATAGGCGCAGGTCCTAGTGACGAATCTACTTCTGGTGCCTCAGCTATTCCAGAGCCAGACGTCGAAGGTATCCAGTGGATACAGCAGCCTGGTAAAGTGTCTTAATTTACTTTTTTCGATTATTTCTTCGTACGCAAAACAGTTGCTTTTCTGTTACTATAATTTCTGTGGAATGATGTTTATTGGCAGACGTAGGGCATTTATCTTTACCTCTAAAGTTGGGGCGATATTAACATCGTCTTATGTCGTCAATTTTTGCGGTAAAGTAATTATTACATCGATTAATAATGACCACGCTGAATACGTTAAAAACAACCGACATCAATCGCAACAACTCCAATTTTGCTATGTTTTTGTTGATTTTCTCAAAAACCGCTGAATCGATTTCGATAAAATTTATCTGGAACCACCTGTGAAGTATACCCTTTTAAACAAAAAAAGAATTTTTGAAATCGGTTCAGGCGTCTTCGAGTAATCGGTGAACATACATAAAAAAAAAGATTCCGACGAATTGAGAACCTCCTTCTATTTTTGAAGTCGGTTGAAAAACACACAACAAGGCACAACAATGCCAGAGTCAGATCGTCTCCATTTGAACCCATAGTGCTGATTTTGCGGTATTTGGCGTTAATAAGGTAAAACCCTGCTTTTGATTCCAGCCACGTCTTTTAAGCTGCAGACTATGGCGAAGCTGCCCGGGGCCAAGTTCTGTCCGCAAGAGGGAGTCACTGATGACTACGAGATCAACGATGAGAACCTCAAGTTTGGGGAGAGAATTAGTATGTCTATTATCTTTGTTAAATTATTGTGTCATCAACTTCTTCTTCGCGAGTGGCGCAATTTAATCATGCTACTGCTACAAGGAATAAACGGCGCTTGCCTGGTACAATTAGCATCACTTGTGTGACATCACCAAGAAATATAGCGATAGTAATAATAGAAATATTACATTCAACTCTATAAAAAAAATGGCATTCCTGGAAATTAAACAAAATTTTATTTGAAAGTATTTTCCAAAAATTTTTGGTTATCCCACATACATAATTTGAAAAAGAAAAGATAGCCTTTGTACTAGATAGCAGACTAGACGTACGCCAAATTGCAATGACGCTTCATGCTAAATTACTGATTTAATTTGCTATTCTGTTTTAGCTTGTGTTAGTTCAAACACTGCCGCCGCCATCGTTAACCGCCTCCATGGTGTAGTGACTATAGTCGGCTCGCTCCACATTAGGAGGTCACGGGATCGATTCCCGGCGGGGCTCAACCTTGTAGGACTTGGTTTGGATGGTGGTAGGTAGGGCATTTTCTGAGCCCCTGTGGCTATCTACCACCATCTTATCTAAGTTTTGCCGCCAAACATCAATGTAAACACCATTGATATGTTTCGGCATGAAGATAAAATAGCCAGTTCCTGTAAACTGCATTGATGTGTTCCGGCATGAAGATAAGATAGCCAATTGCGTTGTGAAATCTTAGTAAGCCCACTTCTCTAAGCTCATCTTCGGCATCATCATCGCTTACCATCGGGTGAGATGATGCCAAAGGCTTACCAATTATGGGTATAAAAGCACAGTCTATAGACTATTAACTATATATTATTAACTATAGTTCACAGTTTTATTCAGTCACTAATACATATATCCTCGTTACAAGTAGAACCGAAAGCACTTCGAAACAATTTTCCACTTAAAAATTCATCTAAGGGGTCATCCATTAATCACGTGAGGCTGGAAAGGGAGGGAGGGGGGTGTAGTAAAATACCACGTGTATTTTTTCGTGGGTCAAAAAATAATGATTTTATGTGTGACACGTAAAATATTTTAAAAATAAATTTAAATCGCGGAACCAATTTTAAGCGTGGTATCTGCTCTGATTTTGCTCTGATTGAATTGGTTCCTTACAGAAAATTGGTCAGAGTTATGATAAGAAGCCACAGTTACAATTTGTTCCGCGATTTCCATTTCACTCCGTATAATTTCTAACTCGGTAACTTTCCGTTTACTTTGTAACCCTCATGTCAGACTGAAAACTTTTATCACATTCGTAGCAAAAAAAATCTGAGGACAGTGCTTAAATCTTCAAATGCAAGTAATAGTTACTAAATTCATTTTTTTTGATATTATGGTTTTCATAATATAATTTTATGATTTCAACTTTTTAGGGTTCCGTAGCCAAATGGCAAAAAACGAAACCCTTATGGATTCGTCATGTCTGTCTGTCTGTCTGTCTGTCTGTCTGTCCGTATGTCACAGCCACTTTTTTTCCGAAACTATAAGAACTATACTGTTGAAACTTGGTAAGTAGATGTATTTTGTGAACCGCATTAAGATTTTCACACAAAAATAGAAAAAAAAACAATAAATTTTGGGGGCTCCCCATACTTAGAACTGAAACTCAAAAAATGTTTTTTCATCAAACCCATACGTGTGGGGTATCTATGGATAGGTCTTCAAAAATGATATTGAGGTTTCTAATATCATTTTCTTCTAAACTGAATAGTTTGCGCGAGAGACACTTCCAAAGTTGTAAAACGTGTGTCCCCCCCCCCGTAACTTCTAAAATAAGAGAATGATAAAACTAAAAAAAATATATGATGTACATTACCATGCAAACTTCCACCGAAAATTGGTTTGAACGATATCTAGTATGTAGTTTTTTTTTAATACGTCATAAATCGTAAACCGCAATTTACCTTTCATTCAAGTTACAACGAACTACAAAAACTTTTATATTATGTTACTTGCTGCTACGGAACCCTTCATGGGCGAGTCCGACTCGCACTTGGCCGCTTTTTATTAAAACAGATTCTAAAAATGTCTGATATTTTAAAAAAAAAACTTACACTTGATAATGGGAGGGGGGAGGGAGGGGTAGTCTGAAACCTCATCACGTATCACCAAGGGCAAGGGGGGTATAAAAGTGGCCTAAAAACCTCACGTGATTAATGGACGGCCCCCTGATAGTCGAAATGGTTGGTTGGATGAAGTTTGTCTTGTCGGTGCATGTTTCCTTAGCCACAGACAAGAAAATTAAAGTAGTACAAAATGAATGTTCTATTATGGGTTTGAATCTTGGCGCGTTCGATTCGTGATGGTGCCAACTATATAGGTTTCGGTTTGGTTAGTCATAGGGCACTTTTGAACCCACGTGAATATTGGTATATACTACCATTTTATCTATGTCTTGCCGCCAAATATCCAAGATTAAATGCTCCAGAAAGGAATTAAAATAGCCAATTGCGTTGGACAACTTTGCTGATCCAGCTTCCACTTTCATTAACATTACGATATTTCATCAAGGCTAGGACCAAGGGATGATTTCGTAGCGGGATGCTTAATATCGTACTTAGCTGATTTACTCAATATTTTAATCAAAACGAGTATCAACGATACATTATGTCAGTATATAGACTAGCACGAAGTACGTTGGTCGTCTATTTATAAATAAATATAAAAATAAAATTTTGTTGCCACATTTCGTTCATTCATAACAGGACCTAATTTTGGAAGGTCTGGCTGGGTAGGTGGGTATATTTTCTATCGGTGTATTCCATCGAGATGAGAAAGCCAAACAAGTTATAATCACATTCGCATAAGAGCTATAGGATCGGCGAGGCACTGATAAATCTGTTGAGTTTATATAGGATGTAACAGAAAGGTGTGATAATACTTCAAGGTTGGCTTTTACCCATCAAACTGAACAACTTTTGTTCTATAACTTTGTTCAAATCGCAGAATTTTTTTTGGACTTTTCATACAAATCGATCATCTGGCGAACCAAGTTTGTATGAAAATTTCTTTGCGGTTTCAACAAAGTTGTTCAGTTTGATGGGTAAAAGCCAACCTAAGCCAACCTTGAAGTATTATCACATCTTTCTGTTACATCCTGTATATGTTCATATGTAGCATTAAGTGGGCGGTTAGCCTTATATCACCTTATATAATTAGAAAACAGTCTTACTGTATGGATTTGGTCTATGTCACGACGGAGAGCCGCGACGCAGGCAGTGCAGGTTGATGGAATATAAAATATTCAGATGCCATCAAACCGGCATCTGGAACTCAACTTTACGAGTAGGTATACTTAGGAAGGTTTCTGCTAGATGGCTCGAATAAATCATGTGCTTGATTCTGAGTCTTTGGGATCTAAGACTTTCTTTGGGGCTAAACATTTGGCAGTAGTAGAGATATTTATTGAACAATAAGGGTAGAAGTCAATATAAACTTACATTAGAGGTAGGTAGGTATTGTTTTTAAAAAAAACAAAAGGCCAATTCTAATGAAATTATGGCAAAACGCCAAATTCTCAGAATTTTATGATATTATTGAAATAAAAAAAATATCGTCTGTAATGTGATTTTGACTTTTCGTGGTAATTTTAAAATTGGCATTTATAAAATAGAAAATAATAAAGAGTTTTTACTTAATATCAAGGGATTAAGATAAAGAATGAGACATTGCACCCTAAAGTTGATCAAGTCGTTACTTCTACAAGCTTCGACTTCTAAAATAACTCATTGCTTTGCTTTTTAATCAACTTCAAAAAAAGGAGGAGGTCCTCAATTCGTCGGAATCTTTTTTTTTTACGTATGTTTACCGATTACTCGAAGACGCCTGAACCGATTTGGAAAATTCTTTTTTTGTTTAAAAGGGTATACTTCACAGGTGGTCCCATATAAATTTTATCGAAATCAATTCAGCGTTTTTTGAGAAAATCAACAAAAACATATCAAAATTGAAGTTGTTGCGATTGAAGTCGGTTGTTTTTAACGTATTCAGCGTGGTCAATTATTGAGCATGAGTTTCTTGGGGAAAGTTGTTCAGTTTCATGAGTAGAGGCCACTTTTTAAATATTGCTGGACATTTTTTGTCACCTGTATATCAGAAAAACGTATACCCTCTATCTAGGAAAGTTGGGAATATAAAAAGGTCAGCTAGACTGAAACCTTCTCACTAATTAATAATCTCTATGCATTGGCGTGATATACAGGCTGTGAATCTAGTCGTGCGTCAAATTTTAATAAGTGCTTCTACTCCTGTTTCTGATCAACTTTCCCCAAGGAACCCATGGCCAAATCGCAAAAATATTTTTAGACTCTTCCTACTAATCCATTAGCCAAGCGGCCAAATTAGTATGAAGAGTCCAAAAACTTTTTTGCGATTTGACTATGGGCTCCTTGGGAAAAGTTGATTACACTCAGGAGTAGAAGAACTGATTAAAATATGAAGCACTGATTAAAATATGAAGCACTGATTAAAATATGAAGCAATGATTAAAATATGAAACACTGATTAAAATATGACGCGCGACTAGATTTATAATACATATAACTGACAATGTAAAAGTTCAGTTTTGTGAATATGACCACGCTGAATACGTTAAAAACAACCGACTTCAATCGCAACGACTCCAATTTTGCTATGTTTTTGTTGATTTTCTCAAAAACCGCTGAATCGATTTCGATAAAATTTACTACCTGTGAAGTATACTCTTTTAAACAAAAAAGAATTTTCCAAATCGGTTCAGGCGTCTTCGAGTAATCGGTGAACATACATAAAAAAAAAGATTCCGACGAATTGAGTCCCTCCTCCTCTTTTGATGAAGTCGGTTAAAAATAGGATGCAAATCTAGTCGTGTTCCACTACATGTAGCTGAATTTCATTACCAATTTCGTAGTTCTAACTCCATGTTAGAATTGAAAATGTGAAGTCGCCAATACATGTTCGTATTGGCAATTATGAAGGCTCGAACTGCTGGTGCCAGCTGCATTTGTTAGCACCATACTGAATGTGGTTTTCCGAAATACGAGTTCAACCCATGATGAATGACAAATATGTAGATATAGGGTTATCCTCTACTAGGGATATTCAAATCAATTTAAGGGCGTCACACACTAGCGCTGTACTGTGCTATAAAATTCGCTACACTCATGGACGGCAATACTAGCATGCCGCTTCTAACTTCACGGTCATTCCACTCCGTCCATGAGTGTGGCGAATTTTATAGCACAGTATAGCACTAGTGTGTGACGCCCTTCATTATGATTCTGAATAAATATGTATAAATGATAAACTTGATATATTGATATAATGATAATAAAGCGGTCGTGGCTCAGTACGGCTTGCGTGGTCACGTCGATCACGCAGGTTAATTGACTACAGATACGATCATAACCTGGATGGGTTTGCCTGTTAGTGGCATTTATCTCGACCGCTTCCATGCTTCGCGATGCGCAGCCGTTGGTTGCCGCCTGCTATCGTTAGATGGCAGTCGTTAAGCCATGTCAGAGGCCTTATAGGCGGCTTGAAAACTTCTGTCACTGGGGTTGATCACTAGCCCCTTTACCTCCACCAATCCGGACTTGGCCCCGTGTGTAGAGTATGGCCTAACCTTCCCGATGTATGGGAGGAGAGCCCCTGCAGTAGAACGTAATGGGTTGTTAACACAATGATAAACTTAACCTGATGTGAAGTGATGACGTGACGTGAGTTTACAAAAACTATCCGAAAATGCTCCATGAACAACATATTTTCGATCTTAACACTGTACGCATTTTGCTATATATTAAAATTTACTTTCAGCGAAACTAGCTCCGATGCGAAAGCCCAGCTGCTCTGAAATAAAGGCTTGCTACTGCAAGAAGAAGGCAGACACGTACAAACTCTGCCAGGTCATGGATGATTTCGACAAAAAACATCCGAAGTGAGTATTAGCTGCCACTTGACAGTACACGTAACAGTATAGGTTGGGGCAAATAGTTCGAGAGAACAAATGGCCTTTGGGGCAGAAAAGTTCTCGAGTAGTGACGCGCATCAAAATATTTATGAGGCAAATTGTATCACTACAGGTTGCACACGGTAATGCTCGGCTGTCTTGATTCACTGATGTAATGCTTGTATCTGAATTGTTACATTACAGATGATGCTCCCAGTGTGGACCTCCCTAAAGGGACTAAAAGTAGACTGGGCCATTTGGCGACATTTAACTTTAAGCATTAACGAGAAAAACTAGGTCTATGAAAAATCGTGTAGCGCATACGGATCTTTTATATTTAATTAAAACTAAGTATGTTTAATCTTAATCTCTGTAACATCATGTTTGATATTGCAGATCAATGGAGCCCCCCGGTCACCCCCCTCCGTTGACCTATGCGTACCTGCAGCGAGTTAATAGCACCGTCGCACTGCCATCTAAAGTAATTTAGAATTTTATTTATTAGGTACCTCACAAGCTTCCATCAGGTGATTCGTCTGCTAGTTTGCCACTTCTGTCATTAAAAAAAAGATAGTTTCCTTCCCAGATTCAGATTCTTACGTATTGTATTTTGACGTTTCAGAAACATAAACCGGTGAAAGGCTGCGATTGTCCAAAGCCTAGCTATAAGTCTTGCCACTGCTGCGGTCGCGAGAGTGTGGCGGATTTGTGGAGCATGAGACAGTTGCCACATAATTAACGAGTTTTTTTTTTGCTGACATGTGTCATATGGTCGATCTTCGCACTCACAGAACTGAGCAACTTTCCCTGGGGACCTACCTAAGCATATAATCGGACCAGAAGGTATTCCATACTAATTGTCAGTTTTCTATGACTTTTTTTTATGCGATTTTATGGGTTTTTTTGGGAAAGTTGTTCAGTTTCATGAGTATTTAGTATCTACCGTCTGCAACTTATCTGCGAATAAAAATTCACTCTGTATATGGAATACATAGATGATAATATAGGGTCCTTTTACGATAGTTGAAAAAATCGCTTCTACTCATAGTAATGTAAAAAATGGGGATTCAGATTTTGTAAAGTTGATTGCCTTTGTTTGGTTGGGTGGCCTCCTTTTTTGCGAATTGAGTATACTTTACTTATGGCAGCTGTGTAGCTTTCAAAGCCGAATTTCCAGATGTGTTTTTCAGCTATTTCTGAAGAGCCTTGTATGCATGTACTCGTAGTATTAATTTTGTATGTTCGTGGCCGTTATTAACGAATGCAGTATGTTACTACATTAAGCTGTGCTTAGGATATAGATTATAAATAGATTTAGTCTAGAATAGACATTTACCTAGATTTATGTTACGCACTTTTATTATTTTTGAGGTTGTACCTAATTAAAGATAATTTATGTGTAATAGACTTTTTATTTTTGTTTTGATGTTATTGTTCATTGTTTTGGAGGAAAAACTTATAGCCAGTTATTATACAATTGACACTGGGGTTGGTCACTAGCCCCACAACCTCCACCAATCCGGACTTGGCGCCGTGTGTGGAATAAATATGGCCTAATCTTTCCGATGTATGGGAAGAGACCCGTGCTCCTGCAGTGGGGACGTTATGGGTTTTTAACACACACGAAAAAACGATACCTCGTTCCAAACAAGAGAAAGCAAAAGGTAAACAAACTTACAATGGAAATGTCACAAGGCAACGTCATTTGCCTAATACGTTTGTTTATTTTTTGATTGGAATGATCTATAGCAGATGGAGTCAGTCGACTGTACTGTACTAGACTGTAACTAGAAGTATGTAGAAGCAGAACAGACGTTGTCACTTGCCTTTTCATTGCTTGTCAGTGGTAAGTTTATTAAGCAAGAGCAGAAAATTGGAGAAAATCAAAGAAAATAGAGATTCCAAATTGGTGTAGGAGCCGTTAACTGAGGCTTCTGCTCATAATTCTGAGCAACTTTTGGTCTAGGCAGTTGCTCAAATCGCAAAAGGGATATTTTTGTACTTTTCATACAAATTGATCGCTGCTCCAGTTTCATCTATCAGCCGAAAGACGTCACTGCTGGACAAAGGCCTCCCTCAAGGATTTCCACACCGACTGGTCCTGTGCGGCTCGCCTCCAGCGGCATCCAAATTCCTCTACTGGTAGGAATACAAAAAAAATACCGGACAAGCGAGTCTGACTCGCGCACTGAGGGTTCTATACAAACAAGCAATACCTATTAAGAATTTGACCATCTTATTTCTAGGTTTTCCTGTAATCTATAAGTAAAGGAATTTTTCTGTATATATATTTTTTTAATTTTAGGCACAGCAGTTTCTGAGATAATGGTAAATCTTCGTCTATTTTCTTAAATAATTTTGAAACTATTTATAAAAGGTTGAAAAGGGACCTTACAATATATATTTTTATTTTGATGTTAAGATACGTAGTACGTACTCGTACGTCACCAAATGTGGGTCATAATTTTCAGCTGGTTATCACTTGTGGAGGCTCCCTACGCACTTCAGTAATTGTACTCAAATATTTCACGCTTACAGCGACAGCACTATTCCCAGACCCTGAACCTAAATATGATGTATCTGACAGCGCGACATTTTCTCTCAGTTACTACACTACAAAGCGCGATGCCCATTTTACGTGCAAACAAAATTAAGGGTGACCACAAACTGTGGTAAAAAGAAATGACCCAATCATCCGGTCTATGATTAGGTTTCCCTTACTGTGGTACTGATAAATAAAAATCTGAACGAAAAAAAATCGGCTTTTCCATACAAAATTATAAATTTGATTGGACAGTTTGTATGGAGAAGCCGATTTTGTTTTCGTTTCCTGAAAAATATTCTTATGGAAAGCCGTTCAGTTTCGTCTACTGAGCAAGTCCTTAAAGTTTTCGGAAACCTGTCCCTTACACCCTGTATAATGTATACTAGCATCGGTGGCTCCGGGGGTTGTTACGCCGTCCTAATCACAGGTCCCGGCTTCAAATCCTAGCCATTGAACCAATGAGTTTTTGAAACTTACGTGCATTTTCATACCGACTGCTTTAACTGTGAAGGAAAACATCGTGAGGAAACCTGCACATCTGATTTCTATAAGCACCGTCGAACAGTTAATTGTGCCACACTATAAGAAGAAAAACATACTATTTTAAATTTTAATACCACCGATCTTAGTTAAGTTCTGTCGAGGCTGCGTATCATCGAAATATTGTGTCACAACTCAATATAGCAGTCATATGCTCGGCAGTATAAAATAAATTTAACAACATCTTGCACAGCACTTCTATAGTTCATTCCAATCAAAAAAAGCAAAAGGTAAACAAACGTAGTATGCAGATGACATTGACATGTATCAGTTCCATAGTAAGTTTGTTTACGTTTTGCTTTTTTTTGATTGGAATGAACTATAGATACCAGAGGTAACAATAAAAATGGATCGTTGTTTTCTGACCTAAATATTATATACCATGAGATTCAAATCATTTTATACCAAATCAAGTTTGTTTTATAATAAATTTAATCCTGACGTCGAGAAAAGAAAAGGGTTAAAGCCGTTTTCAAGATCGTTGGAGCTTATAAGATTAAACTTTTGTAATATTATATTAAAAACAGTAAAGTAACATTTGATATAACAGTTTTTTCTTATAAAACCCAAACAAAACGATATTTTCGTTCCGATATTTACAATATCGATACAAAGGTGTATGGTATATTTTTATTAGTTGTAAGGTACCTATGACATATACCTACATTTTTTTTTCATCGTTACGACATATGTTTTTTGTCATTAACTAAGAGCGCATGTCCAGAGTTGGAAATCCAGTGCCCGAGACATATTGGCACCGACTCAAAATTACTTAGATATACTTACATTAGCTTAATAACTTATTTATTAAGGTTAAAAAAAATAAAGGTAAAAATAAATAAAGGTTATTATTTTTTGCTTTTCAGTTTTTTCGGCGGTTAATTTTTTTTGTTAAAAAGTTTTTATTTAATAATTTTTTGTGGCTTTATTTTTTTTCCAAATTTATATGGGACCAGTTTCCGGGTATACCCTTTCCAATAAAAAAAGAATGATCAAAATCGGACTACCTATTTTGTAAAAAGTTATGCGTGGTCATACATTATAATCAGTGAGTGAACAATCAATCATTCCCTGTTTTGCTACCCTTAGGGTAAGAATTTTTTTTTCAAAGTTATATGGGACCAACTTCGGGCTACAGCCTTTCCAATAAAAAAAGAATTATCAAAATCGGACTACTCTGTAAAAAGTTAAGCGTGATCAATCATAAAAAAATATATACGCGTCGACTTGAGAACCTCCTCCCTTTTTTCGTCGATAAAAAAGCAGGAACTTTTGTTCTGGCAATTTTCAAAGTAGCAGTGTACACTTTTCAAACGTAATTCTTTTATCTACCTTAAACGAGGTTCCAACTTGTATACCCGCCGGCCGTTTCGAAAAGGGTTTGCGGAGTGAGAACAAACGACGAGTCCAAAGAAACTCCTTTCAACACATTTTATAATTCTGAACTCAATATGCTTATTACATTTTTATTACAAGGATCTTTAAAAATATATTACATTTCCTCTAATAATACAAACGCGTGGCTCAAAAAAATATATTATTATTTTATTTTGTGTGCAATAAAGAGTATTTAACTTATCTTATAAATTAAGTAATATAAATAATGAGATTGACATTATGCAGATAACAAAATGGGTATAGGAACCGTAAAGAATCTCAAGATCTACGAAATTGCTCAAGTCGCAATAAAATTTTTGGACACTTCATACAAAAATGCACAACCAAGATATTTGTATTTGCTTGAAAAGTGCAAAAGACTGTTATTTTTTTAGGGTTCCGTAGCCAAACGGCAAAAACGGAACCCTTATGGATTTGTCATGTCTGTCTGTCTGTCTGTCTGTCCGTCCGTATGTCACAACCACTTTTTTCCGAAACTATAAGAACTATTCTGTTGAAACTTGGTAAGTAGATGTATTCTATGAACCGCATTAAGATTTTCACACAAAAATAAAAAAAAAACAAATTTTGGGGTTCCCCATACTTACGAGTAGAACTGAAACTCAAAAATTTTGTTCCATCAAACCCATACGTGTAGGGTTATCTATGGATAGGTCTTCAAAAATGATAATATTACGGTTTCTAATATAATTTTTTCTAAACTGAATAGTTTGCGCGAGAGACACTTCCAATGTAGTAAAATGTGTGTCCCCCCCCCCCCTGTAACTTCTAAAATAAGAGAACGATAAAACTCAAAAATTTTTTTGATGTACATTACCATGCACACTTCCACCGAAAATTGGTTTGAACGAGGTCTAGTAAGTAGTTTTTTTAATACGTCATAAATCGTAAACCGCAATTTACCTTTCATTCCACCGAATATAAAAAAATTCATAAACACAACGAACTACAAGAACTTTTATATTATGTTACTTGCTGCTACGGAACTCTTCATGGGCGAGTCCGACTCGCACTTGGCCGCTTTTTTTTAATCCATTGGTAAGCCTATTTTCAAGAAAGGAGGACGATCGATGGCTCAAGATAGGCAAAACTTACAAAACATAAACATAAACATAAAATTTACAAAACAAACACATTAAATTAAAATCAAGTACATAAATGATACATAACTACTCTTTGAAATTCCACCAATGTACAATTGAATAAGTCGACTTTTTCCGTCACTGCGTTTATTAAAACTTTCGCTCTTGAAAGTGGCGAAAACTTTAAAATATCTGTCCGTGCTGTCGGTAGCACCAATAATCTATTTCTTGGTTCCCTTCTGAGCCTGGTGTTAGGAACGAGCAGTCCCAACGATTGCAGTAAGGGCGGGTTACTTAAAATACCCCTAAGGATAAGAAATACGTACTTAGCTAGAGCCAAATCACGCCGCACCTCTAACCTATAGTAGTCAACCATTCCCAACACAAAGAGGGATGGATACATAAGGGGGTAGAATGGGTATACCCCGTATTCCTTCAAGTACAGGTACCGCGTGAACTTATTCTGAATTTTTTCAACCATTTGAGAGTACTTGGCCTCGTGAGGATTCTATATCACAGCACCACTCTCCAACCTACTCCTGACTAGGTAGTTGTACAAAGTTCTAGCTGCTGCTGTTCCCTGGAAATCAGATGTTGCACGCACCACAAACCCCAACATCCTAAAAGCCTTTGAACAGATCTCCATGATACGAGTATGACTCCGGAACGTAAGATCACTTGACACCACTATTCCAATATCCCTCATGAATTTAACTCGTAGTATCTTTTCCCCTCCTATTTCATAATCGCAAGTCATCGGTTTCAAAGCTCGAGTACAGGACATAACAGTACACTTCGACGTATTAAATAATAATTTATTTTTAATACTCCACTCTACCACCCTATTAATATCATCCTGCAACAATTTGCAATCAGCTTCGCTCTTCACCGCCATGCATAATTTGAGGTCATCAGCAAAAAGCAAACACATTGAGGTTTGGACAACATCCGGAAGATCATTTATCATGATCAAAAACTCTAGTGGGCCCAAGTTACTGCCCTGGCTTACACCAGTAAGTGTTAAATAAGGATCCGAAGTGTAACCAGCATATTCCACATACTGCTTGCGACTGCTCAAGTAACTCCCGAAGAAGGACAATAGTTTTGGAGTAAATCCTATCGCTGCAATTTTGTTCAGAAGAACATCATTGTCTACACAATCAAACGCTTTTCTGAAATCAAAGTACGCTATATCCAATTGACCTCCTATTTGAGTATCAAACACCAAGCACCTGTTTCTTCAATGTTCCTTTGTTTCGGAAAGCCTTACCTTTGTTTTTTACGTTTGAGTAATTATTTTAAATTAAGTCTAGAAAGTCTACCATTCCTTCTTACAGTACGCTACATTACTAAGGTTTTTAATTCTTTTTAAGAAAAGATGATCT
Source organism: Coleophora deauratella (assembly GCA_958295455.1). NCBI lineage: Eukaryota > Metazoa > Arthropoda > Insecta > Lepidoptera > Coleophoridae > Coleophora > Coleophora deauratella. Next base: position 17,133,561 of record OY282397.1, on the reverse strand, counting down.
GTTTCATGAAAATAAATATTCGTACTTAAATTTAATTTAAAAGTATAAGGCTTTTATTCACAACACAGGTACAAAACAGTTATTTCAAGTGACCTTTGAATATAAAATGGTATTCAGACGTCGTCGCAAAGAATTCTTTAGTAGTCAAGCGCTGTTTTGAAATAGGGCTGATAGCCAAATTGTTTAAAAAATGTCACCAAAACCCATTTCAGAAATTTTAAAACGCATCTTACCACTGGCCATGCACTGGCTTTACCTGATTTCTTTAGTTTAGTATCACAAACTAATATATAAAAAATACAAAATAATAATAAAAAAATATATATATTTATATAATACAACCTTCTTCTTCTGGCCACCCTGTATATTAAAGTTCTCAGATATTAGTATTAGGGAGCGATGCGATGGCTTACTCTCGTTGTATACTTGTGCTGGGTGCTGTCCGTGTGGACTGGCCTGCTCTTGTCAATGGCGTTTCGTCATCATTATCCAAAAGACATCCATCGGACAAAGGGCTCGGTGGGCTTTGGGAAATCAGTATGGGTTCATTGGGGAAGGTTATTAAATCCTCTTCTTCTTATGGAGAGAGGCTGATGCGGAATTTAGATAACTACGCTATTCAAAGGATAAATGAGCAGACATGAAGGTTTCTGTACTCATCAATCTATTTGGTCTGTGCTGGCCAACACTACGTATTCTGTCTTTTGGACATAGACAAACTCGAAATTTTAGTTCGGAAATCATCAGATAAAAATAAGAGCTCTATTAAAAAAAAAAACTGTTTCTTGAAATCAAAATCAAAATCTGTTTTATTTAAGTAGGAAGATGCTATATCGATTTTTTTCTGCCTAGTAATGCCAAATCACCCAATTGTTTTTTGTTGGTAGGAAAATTGAATTAAAAAATATGTGATTCACTGAAATACGGATGGAGGGCATCCCTAACTGTAGTTCAAAGCGCGTAGCTTGCAAGTTGCAACTCTGTTAGAGTTATGCCTTTCATGAATCGCCTTCCGACTTTGAAAGCTGATTTTATGGTGTAATATTATACGTACCTACGGACTTTGAGTCAGAACGGTTGAAAGTGCCACACGATAAGAAGAAGAACAATTCAGAAGAAGTATTTTGTAACAAAATTAGTATAGGGTTCGTTAACTGGAGATCCTATTCGTCGTACTGACCAACTTTTGTTTTACGACTTTGCTCAAATCACAAAATAAATTTGGACATTTCATACAAATTGATCAGTCTGTTTTTCCATCTTTGTATGGAGAGACCAAAAATTTTTTGCGATTTGAGCAAAGTCGTAGAACAAAAGTTGTTCAGTACGATGAGTAGAATCCCCAGTTAAAGGAGAGTCCTACACCAATTTTGCTACATCCTGTATATGTTCTTAGTAAGTGGCTCCACGAGGGTAATGAATAAATCATCGACATTGGTGAAGTATATTACATCTAGTTTTTTTTTATGTGATAGGTGGCAAACGAGCAGACGGATCACCTGATGGTAAGCGACTACCGCCGCCCATAGACACCCGCAACACCAGAGGAGTCACAAGTGCGTAGTTTACAGTATACCAAAAAAGGATTCAGATTTTCATTAATCTTGTCTTATTCGATACATCATAAATTCAAGTAAGTTTTTTTTTTAATAATCAAAACATATACATAGTTAGAAAGTCGGTTAGAGACAGTGCTACAAAAACCATTTATAGGTTTGTCTGAGCACTGTGGACTCGTCTTTTCACAAATTTAAACTTATAGCTATCTTACTATAGAATTTATCCTAACATAAAAAGGTACAAACTTAAGTCTATAGTATCTATTCTGCATAGACCTAGTGCTACCTTTTCTATCAGTATTGTATCGGAGTAACTTGTTGTGTACGTGTGTATAGGAAATTAAGTAAAGTCCCAAATGAATGTATTTTAATCGGATATTTACAAAAACAAAAATAAACATAACAAAATTGTAGTTGTTACTATTAAAGTCGTCTGTTTACAATAATGAACGCTGTCAATTATTTTATATTAATATTCTAATGCTTAAGAAACGAAGTACTATTTTATTGAAGCGCAAGGAAGTCGGTTGAGTTCTTAATTGTAAATCAGGATGTTTCAGTACAATTCGAAGGATTGTCGTGAACAAGGCGGGGAAGATGTTTATTTGCGTTCCCAGCTATGTCGAATTTGTGTTCGATGTTCTGAATTTCCATTCTGTTCTGTACTGAAGTTTTGAATGTGGTTACTTTGCGCTTACTTACTCAAATCTCAGGTGGAATTTTCAGAACTGAACAAATATATGTGTTGTAAGTGAGTATATTCAGGCATACTCGTAAATCATTCATCAGGGGAAACATCTGTGTGATAAACAGATTTTTAACTGACTTCAAAAAAGGAGGAGGTTCTCAATTCGATTGTATTTTCTTTTTTCTTTTTGTATGTATGTTACGCGATTATTCCGCCATTTATGAATAGATTTTGATGATTCTTTATTGTTTGGTAGGTAAATACTTCAGAGGTGGTCCCATATAAATTTTATTTAAATTGATTCAGCACTTTTTGAAAAAATCAATAAATACAAAAAAACATAGCAAAATTGTAGTTGTTACGATTGGGTCGGTTTTTTAACGTGTTCAGGCGTTGCCGATTATTTAGAATAAAAATATATATTTTTTTTCAATTACTTATGAAGCAAAACAGCTTTTACTATGAAATTATACTTTTTATACAAACTGTCCAATTATGTGATAGGTGGCAAATAGGTGGCAAACGAGCAAATTATTAAAATAGTTCGATTTATTTTGAGAATTCAGTACTTAATGGGGTTCTTGGTAAAAAGGGTTCAGTCTCGTAAGTGGAAACAAACGTTATGGTTATTGCCACTTTAATGCAATAGATGAATGGGTTCTCTCCAGCTTTTTCCTATAAAAAATATTTGAGAATATCGTTTAACTGTGAGATTAACCTTCTGTCAGCTTACAGAACTACGTGACTTATAGTCCTTGATATCTCCGACAAAATTACAAGCTTTTTAACGAATACAAGACTGCCTTTGTAAAATAAAGTACCTATTTTAATTGGGTCGTTGGGTGTTGAGTTTTAAAAATTTATCTTGAATCTTGTCTACATACAATATTATACCCGTGACGTGATTAATCGGCTGAATTGTACTTATTAAGTGTGGACTAGCCTGCCCATTCTGGTGGTCAATAATAATTAAACATTGTAAGAGCATGTCATGTATAGTGGAAAATGTTGTTTGTTGGAAAATGTTGTTATTTTGGACCTGACGTTTCTTCTCCTTCTGCACTTATACAACCTCTAAGTGGTAGGAACTTCGTATTAGGTAGACTAATGAATGTACCTTCGAAAGTATACAATGTTACCACTTCGAATAAAAAAATAAACGTACATAAATGAAAATAAATCTCATTCGTCACTTGTTGGGCGCCAAAAATATAATAATTATTTGGCGCCCACGCCACGCCCCATTACCGCATTATCATTGCAGAAATTTAATGTTTGAAAATAAGTTAATCGATTCTTTTTTTAATTATTATTCCTACACGATTTCAGGCAACACTGTCTATGGTAAAGTTGCGTTTGCAAGTTACTGAACAATTTTGAAACAACTGGCAACACTTGTTATAATCTTGAAGAGTAATTGAATGTCTTAAAGAAATAAAAGCTGTAAATGTACCAAATCTGAGGATTTGTCTTTTTCAGTTTATTTGAAAAATAATTTGATTAGATTACACTATCTCGATAAAGTTATTGAAGAGTGTCAAAAAATGTTTTGTGAACAGCAATCTTGAAGTAAATTTGAAAAAAAAAGCTATAAACTTCTTAACAGCTTAAATATAAATGAAAGATTCCCGTTTACTTTTAGATAGAGTAGAAAGTTGTAGGCTTTTGAAATCTTAAACAATATATTGAAAGCACATTGTAAAAGCAGCAACATTAATAAGCATTGTATAAGCAGATAACAAAACGCAACAATTGCGTTATGTTTCGCAACAAAGCGTTTCAGAAGATTTACATTGGATTTGAATTCACTTTGACTAGCTCAACAAAAGTTAGAGTGCAAGTGCAGATTCATAGTGTGTTTTAGACGTTCTTCAAACATACATTACCCTAACTTCACATGAATTCTAAAGGTTCAACACACATTCCAGTCCTAATCCTATAGACATATAGATTAGTTACGAAACTTGGATTCAGGGGAAGTCCATCGCAAAGGCCTTTTCACACGTCCTTGCGGTTCGTCAGTGGCGGTGAATGCGGCTAACTTACCCCTCAGACAGAACACAAACGCTTGTTAGACATTGTTAGTTTTCGTATGTGAAGTTCAGTAGAGTGATGTAACATTATCGATGTTACGATAACTGGGTTACGCTAACAGATATACTGACATTCGTTTCTTAAACCGATTTAAAATAATAATAATGCAAAGTTACGCCCAGAAAAATAACTACTTGTTAAGGAATTCTTGGTAATCTTTTTTTAATAATTAAATAATTGTATATTAGTATGTATTTGTGTTTCTTATTACCTATTCCGTTGTTATAGTAATCTTTTCTTTTATTGCACTACCCCAGTACATCTCATAGTTTATTTCCTGCCTTAAGGTTGCCTGGAAGAAATTGCTACCTAGCAATAAGGTCGGCTATTGTTGTCACCAATTTTCTTTTGTGTTTGTTTTTGTAATATTATATCTTCTTATGATGCAATAAAGTATATTGAAATTTGAAATTGTCATTAACTAAGCAAACAAACAAATTTTGCTAACTTAGTGAATATACGAAGAGTGTAATATGTAAGCACCTATAATAAACGGAAGACAGCGTCTCAAAGAGACATGTGTATGTAACTACTATTAGAGATTCTGACTGCGAGTATAAGCACAAAATAACACAGAAGGTCCGCTCACTACAAACCACTAAAATCTTAAGCATATACATGCTTATAGAAATATACGATCGTTCGAGGCAAGGTCACGATCGCACAGTATCGTGACCTTGCCTAGAACGACCGTTTACGTCTATAAGCATGTAAATGCTAGGATTTTAGTGAGCGTATTGAGCGGACCTTCTGTGCTATTTATTTTGTGGCATAAGCAAGCACAGCTGACAAGAACCCAATCCTCTGAGCTTTTGCTTTAACTGTATTAGCCTTTACTGTAGTATAGACATGTCATACATAATTAGGTAGATATCTCCTTCAATAGCTGTAACTAACATGTGTGCATCAAAACTACCAGACTTTTCCTCAGATCTAAAAGTTTCCCTATTGTCTGCTACAATAGCATCACGGATCTCTATGATGGGTCTGTTGTAACAATGTAATACTAAGTATTAGGGGTGGTCGCTCTTCACAAAGGGTGGACGTGAATACGGACTGTCGGATAGGAGACAAGGGATGACACGTGTTGACAAAAAGTTATGGGGATTATAGAGCTGTGACTATTAAAAGCTGTAAGATGTGTCAATGGTTGCGAATATTCATATAATTTATTAAAAATGCCGTAATACATGCTTATAGTTGCGAATATTTATATATGTACTGACTTTATTGTCAAGGTTCAGTTAGGTTAGGAAGGTAAAATATTGATTCAAGTCTTCATAATTTTACAAATTGAGATAAAATATAACATCTTGATTGTTTTTTAATTATTTTTTGCATCTTTTATAATTATGAGAATCAGTACCTGAAATAAATGATTTTTATTTTATTAATTTATTTAGAGTACTTCTTGAAGGAGTAAGTACTGGACAATATCAAGGATGTTGTAATTTTTTCATTTTCATTTTCTTTTGTGAAAACGCTGGTAGAACCATAGATTGGTCGATGTGGATCTTATAAAATAAAATAACAATATTTTCCGACAATTACTTGTGTATTATAGCAAACAGCAGCCGCAATAGTCTCCCTTACAGATAAGAACAAAAATAACCGAGTATCTGACACAATATTTTCCTCCACCTACGCAAAGTTTTCAATGGAAAACCAAGCTTATTTAAATTTTCAAATCTCATTCATGTTTATCGCTGGGTGAATATTGATTTGACTTCTAAGTTTAGATAACTTTGAGTTTGGAAGAACTTCTAAAAGTACGAGCTTTTACTTATTTGTTTCTTAAACATCTGGATTTGAATTGTGAGAGCTTTGCTTGTCTGGAGAGGCAGTTTGACTTTGGGAACTTTCGTTATTTTTTGAGTGGCTTTTTTAGATATTTTGTTCGTAATCAAGATTTAGACTCAGTAGTTCAGTCAATCTATGAACCTTTGTATGGAGACGGTTATAAATGTTATAATAAAAGCACTTTGGTTGCTTTAGAATATATCATTTGAAAAATTGACAAAGGGGTAAGAAAAAAAAAAGTGTGAACAGAAAACTGACAATTAATGCTGTTCTGCCATCTCAGCTACAATTTCTCCTTAACCCGGGTCTGCTGGAAGAAATTTCTACTAGAAATAAGCTGCACCCTTTGTGTATATTTTATGTTAAGCCTGTGTATTATGTCTATTATGTGTACACAATAAATTGTAAAATAAATAAAATAAATAAATTAATTCTAATATCCTCGGTCAAGATCGATAAATTGAGTAGATACTATAAACATCATTACATAAAATACAAAGAAAATATAAAAATATCGCAAGAAGATTAAACCATCAATGCAACATGAACTGTTTCATTTACTAGACTATCACTTACAATATTTTACCTACAACTGGCTTAACCAAACATAGGGACATCTCTAGTGATTGAGTGGCGGTTTCACCAACCTTTCCGCGCGATAATCTTGACAACAAACTATGAATAACCCCTCTCTATCACGGCTCCTTTGAACGAGTGACAAGGGAAATGGTTTCTTTGAACGTGAAATAACAGATCATGTTTATTACACGAATGTTCTTCGTAGTTATGTAATTTTTGTTCGTCACTTCCAGAATCAGTATTTGAAAGTGGAATTTTTGAGGTGCCAAGTAAGAAGAATCCTATTTACTATTTTAGTTTGCGACCGTGGTCTTCTTGTGGTACTTCTTGACAAGAATATAGGGGGGGGGGGGGGGGGGGGGGTTAAAAAAGTGCTTTTGAAATTTTAAGGGGTTAATCAGAATCAAGTACCTGTAGGAAATGTATGCTCCCACTCTTCGGAGGAAAAGGGAGGTACCTCCGCCAGGCGAGGTGGTATGCCTGGGGACCGGCCGTGGTCCGACCTATAGAATGCAGGAAAAATATTTAAAACATCCGCTCTAAAATTTTTTTCAGATTCCCATACTTAATCTTAGTATAGTCAATCAAGAATTTGTAATTATGGAAAACTGAAAAAAAAAGTTGTATTGTTTTCAATATTTTTCCTGTATTCTATACTTGATTCTGAGTAACCCATTAACGCATTTTTTTTAACAAATTATATTTATACTTCTCAAATTTCCGGCCCGTGGAAAACGCTCAAACAACGGCACACACCCTATTATTAAAAACCGAACAAAACATATACGGACGATATACGACTACCCATATTATATGCATACTCGTAACTGCCAATATGGAACTAATATCGGCCATCAATGTTATCTCTCGTTGGCCAAAATAATGAACGCACACGTAGCTCAATATCTCTGCACCAATCTGAGACGCTATCTTCACAAAGGAGGCAAATATCCATCCTAAACATACATTAATATCGTTCCTCAATCAAGCCCTATTGATTAGTGGTGAGAGTAAATCGACAGGTTTATTATCGATAAAAATACAATGTAATATACACTGTATGTAATATACATTTGTGTTAGTAGTTAGCGATCCTGACTGCTAGGTTGAGGGTTATGGCTTCGATTTTCATATTTCGTAAGCATTTGCATGACTAGTAGGATTTTTTTTGACTGGATATGTATTGCTGTACTAGCTTTTCCCGCGGCATCGCACACGTGAACTTTTTCTGTGATTGTACTTGTGGATGTGTGGTGCACGTCTGGCAAGTGCGTTACAAGCGTGTAAATATAATATGTTTTTATTGATCTTTCGGGAACTGGCGTTGGAAGTGACTGATTATTATCTTTTACAGTTGTCAGATTTTACAGTTGTCCGCTTATGCATTTAAAATCTATGTCATGGTATGGTTCCAAATATCGGGATCCAAAATTTGGCCTGACTGGTTTTTGACTTACTCCTGATCAGTATGAAGCTCCGATATTATTAGACTTTCTCAACCCGTCGCACTATAGGCCTGATATCCCAACTGACATGCATTCAAAAATACTGTACGATGTCGGATGCCTCAACACACAGAGAATCATGCGTGGCATTTCGTAGTTATGTACACGTCATGATAGACGTTCATACACACTGGTCTTAGTGAGAACATATCGTCCCTCGCACGACTAACTCTCCTATCTAATTTTTCGTAAGTTTCGAAAAACAACCCTATTTCAATTAGATAAAGTCCAAACTCAAATAATCAAGGTTATGAGATAGGAGAGTTAGTCGTGTGAGGGACGATATAACGTATACCTGAGTATTAGAGAAAGATTATTGAAAAATCTTAGTTCACCCTCTCTCCAAAAACATTGTGTGCATGTGTGCATTGTCTACGCGTTATCAGTCGTGTTACTCTAAGGTACTCTCATTATAACTATCGATATCGATAACCTGCGTGTGTAAGACTATGTCACATCCCAATATCCTTAAAAGGCACTCAGACGCACAGACAGACAAACAATCTTCAGAATAGTGTAAATGTCTTCAGCAATAGGTTATGGCTTCTCGCCTGGCAAGACAATCTGACCTTTATTGAGATTGGGACAGACAATACAATTGCTTGCTGAGCAATATTAATACCCTCGTACAGGTTTTGTAGGGTGACCTAGCATTAGGTAAAGTTACGGAGTTTTAAGAGCTCTTTTATTCGTGTGTCAGAAAATGAAATTGAAAAATCTAAAAATCACTTGAATTTAGTAGCAGTGTCAATAATTCATAAGTATTTTTGTATAACTAATTTGTTTAACAGGTTTTTATCACTTGGAACTCGTTCACCTATCTTTTCGGAATTCATAAATGATCTGGATAATAATTACGAGAGAGCAACGCGTCCGTCGAGAGCACTCTGAGTACCTTTTGTGTTTCGTGTAACGTTGAGTGGATGTTACGTGATATCAATTCTCTTATTATTGTTTTAGTACAGAGCCTTGTTAAGTACAGTTGGAAATAAAAATTAATGTAATTACTTACAAAGTTAATGTTGCCTACATTTGAAGCTGAATGTAACGATTTTTTAAAGGTTTTTTCTTTGTAATGAAAGATAAATAACTAACCAACCAACTCAAACAAGATATTGACTTTTCGATGCCAATTTTTTGTTCCAAAATACGCTCAAGAAAGTATTTGTTGCTCTGAAAGCTGAATAAAACAGAAAAATACATCTCTTGTGTCTTAGGGAAAACATTTGTCAAGTACAAATTAACTGGTTAAGAAACGGGCCCTTAATGACATCATAATTTTTTCCGACATTCATAGATGGAATTTACCAACACACTTGTACTTTATAAGCAAAATTTGAGTCTCTATTGCTTGTAAGTCAAAAGCTATTTTACGTATCTGTGTCAACAACAGATCTTTTATATTTTCTGTTCCTGACGAGAGCTTCAAGCATTGTCACCCGACAACCGCATGGTAATTAGGAGGTAAGCCCACCGTTATATTGTGAACTGCGGTTACGCGACTCTGTGACTTGTGCTGAGGGCTTAAGTTACGTGTTTGTGGGAAGCTAATGCTACATGTTTTGCGTTTCAGTCGTTATAGCTGATTTGTATGTTTAGGTTACAGCGGGGAGACGCTTTTCTTGACCACCATATGGCACCATATTAAGCAATGTTCGTTTTTGAATCGTGAATTTTTACTGAATGACAAGTCGCAAATGGCAAAAGCTCGTATTCTGAACAATTTTCTCATAAGGTCCAAAACCTCGATTTTGAACTAAACAATCCGAGACAAAAGAACTTCTTCTTCTCCCCTCCTTACTTTTTCCTATACTAACTCTCAGTCGTCATATAAAAGGTATTGATCATTTGATTTGCAAAAATCGTTGTTTGATGCGAAGAAGCGTTTTCAAACAGTCGTAGTCGCCGAGTCAGTGATGTAGGTAAGTATACGTATACGGTACTGAATATCCTTTCTATTTTACAGTTAATATGTAGTATTTTTATGAGAACGTAGAAAAAAGAGAAAATACAATAAACCATAATAACTACTTCTATCGTAAATTACTTTCAGATAGCGAAAATAGCATTATAGACAAAATAAGAAAACAATATACGAACATTTTTAGATGTGGAAGCTTACTCTTCAAGCAATAAAGGGGAAATAAATACTGTTGAAATCTTATAACGCCCAGGGCTTTCAAGCGACGACGTCTCGTGGGCGTAAACTGAAGGCAACATGGCGTCGCTCATAATTACTTTGCAAAAATAGCATCGGTTATCTAAGATGAAGGCTAGGGCTAGATACCTACATGTAATGAGAAAATTGGTTTTGAGACAAATAAGATTATATTAGGATTTCCGCAGGTCTCGGGGTAAATAATAATATACTGAGAAAAAATATAAAAGGGGCGGGCAGATAACTAGTAAAATAAATGAAAACAAAAAATGTATAATACAGGGTGTAAGGGACAGGTTTCCGAAAACTTTAAGGGCTTTCTCAGTAGACGAAACTGAACAACTTTCCACAAGATTTTTTTTCAGGAAACGAAAAAAAATGGGCTTCTCCATACAAAATTATAAACTTGATTGGACAGTTTGTGTGGCGAAGCCGATTTTTTTTTTCGTTTCCTGAAAATAATTCTTGTGGAAAGTTGTTCAGTTTCGTCTACTAAGCAATATCCCTCAGGATATCGTATCGATAGTTTCCGCTACAAAGGTCGTAACTCCAAAATGCATAGTTTTGGCAATAGCCAAAAAACGATGTAAAAAATACTAAAAAATATATACTAAAAACACTTTTAAAGGTCTAAATAATAATCTGATTTCTACGCGATTATTAGAAAACGAGTTGCCTCCCTGATGCATCGAGTTCGCGGTAGCTCCAACAGTCTCCTTTCTATAATAAGGGACAGGATAGACAGTCCCATACTTAAACATTGGGTAAAAAATGTCCAACTTGCCCCACATCGAAAACTGTCCAACTGTCGTTATATATATTAATGTTTGTATTCTATTTGTATTTAATTTAATTGTGTGTCTTATTTTTGTGTGTAATCATGTATATGAATTTATTATGATTCGAAATAAAAATTATATTCTATTCTATTCTAATAAAAGAACCATTATAACCAAGTTTTTATAACTTTTAAAACAAAAAAATATGTTAAAAATATTTTATTTCTTTGTTTTTTTTTTGACTATTGCCAAAACAATGCATTTTGGAGTTACGACCTTTGTAGCGGAAACCATCAATATAAATTAAGATAAAATAGCTAAAGATGAAACTCTGTATCGATAAAAATCATTCTTGACAGACAATCACGATGAAACCCGTACCACAATGCTGGCAATCCATTCTGCAAATCCAAGTTTAATCCTTCTAGACCCTATTCTGTGCCCGCAGTGCGCAATTTCTATTGACAATTGCATTTGCATACAAATCTCTTTCCTACACGACCTGGCTAGAGACTATTATGTCACAAGCTTGCGTAAAATACTGCCCTCATAAGAAAAAAGACCGCAAATTATCGAAAAGACCATACAGGGTTATATACCTTTCATACTAATTTGATCACGTGATGGCCTATTTTGTATGGAGATGAAAAATTTTTTTTTGCGAATTGACCATTGGTTACTTGGGGAAAGTTGCTCAGTTTCATCAGTCTGTGAAGTTTTGGTGGGGGGTCCAAAAAATAACGCTTTATACTTTGCGGCCTTTAACTCCTTAAAATTTCAAACGCGCTTTTTAACACCCTGTGTAGACTCTGCCAATCAATATATGAAAATAGATAAAAAACTAATAGTTGTGTAAAATTTAATCCCAATGTGACTCCTCTGGTGTTGCGGGTGTCTATGGGCGGCGGTAATCGCTTACCATCAGGTGATCCGTCTGCTCGTTTGCCACCTCTGCCATAAAAAAAAAAATGTGTTCAGTCAACCAATCGTCTTCGTTTACCTCTTAAATGTTTAGTGTTTCTATTCAGGATTCAATTTAGAATTTGCAGGATTTGACCGATGACCTGGTTTTGGGAAGCCACTGGCTTCAGGCAGCGCCAGACCGATCAGTGTGGTAATCCTGGGGGAGGTTTTTGTTCAACAGTGGACGTTTTTGGCTGATGACGATGATGAATGATGGACAAAAGGAGTCACATGAATATCAATCGCTTCGTGCGCTAATTTTTATCCTTGATTAGCCTTGGGCATCATCTCACCTGGTGGTGATGATGATGGCGAAAATGGAAGATGGCTTACCAATGTTTCCCAACGCGATGGTAGGAACTTGCTATCTTATCTCCATGCCGGAACACATCAATGAACAAACATTGATGTTTGGCGGCAAGACTTAGATAAGATGGTTTTAGCTATCCAGGCAGGCTCCGAAAATGCCGTACCACCACCAAACTGAATTCTACAAAATTGGACTCCACCGGGAATCGAACCCGCGACCTCCTGATGTGAAGCAAGCAGACTAGCCACTAGATCACGGAGGCGGTTAAAAAATTCGTCATGTAAATAGGTTTTTGCTGAATATACCTATTTACATGCCGCCGCTCTTAGCTTAATTCACCTGTCGCTTGAATAATTTCTAAACAATATCTTGAGAGACATCTCTGTCACCTCTTTCAGTGCGTTTGAGCGAGCTCAAACGATCGTGGGCGGAGCTTGCGCGATTTCTGACTTGGCAGGTCTCCAACTAGAGAACATTAGGCAAGCACAGACCATGCTATTTCTTATGGTTATGAGAAATCAAGCACATTTGAATCCTGTTATGGTATGGTATTATGGTATTATTGTAGTCATATGATTCTGAGTTGCAACTGCGCTGATGAAATATGCCGTAGAGCCGGAATGGCCAAAAGTGCAATGACTGACCTCAATAAAATCTGGAAGAACCGCGGTATTCGGCGTAAGACAAAAGTGCGTCTGGTGCGAGCACTGGTGTTCTCGATTTTCCTGTATGGCTCAGAGACCTGGTGCATTAAGAGTCGTGAATGTAAAAATATAGATGCCTTCGAAATGTGGTGTTGGAGGAGACTACTAAGGATACCTTGGACTGCAAGAAGAACAAATGAGTCCATACTTGAAGAACTCCACATCAAAAAGCGGCTATCTGTCATATGCGAAGAACGGATCTTAGGCTTCTTCGGTCACATAATGCGCTCTCCACGCCATGATCTGGAAAGAGCGTTTATTCTAGGGCAGATGGAAGGAAAACGCGCAAGAGGAAGAACACCAATAAGATGGTCCGATACCGTGAAGAATAAAGTGGGAGGCAGTCTGTATCGAGCCGTCCAGTTGACCAGTAATCGCATCCAGTGGAGGATCACATGTGGTCACGATCCTCAGCAGTGAGGGAACGACGAAGAAGAAGAAGATGATTCTGAGTTAGGCAGCCTTTTAGGCTGCGTTTCTACTGGAGCGAAAACGTGCTGAATTGACCAATCATATTGCTCGAAATGAAGTGGAGCGGAGATTTTGAATAATCTGATTGGTCACTTTTGCACGTCTCCGCTCCGCTCCAGTGGAAACGCACCCTTACGGAGCCCGAGATGTGCTACAATAATAAAGGATGAGCGAGGAAAAGTACACAAATATGATTGTTTCATTTTCCTACACTGGCTCGACGTATCTGTGGTATCATTACGAGTGAAGTGTTTGAATATACAATGCCTGAAAGTTGTTTAGGCTGCTTTTCTATCAGAGATGTGCGAGGAAGCGGAGCGGTGTGCGAGGAAAAAATACACCAATTGAATCGCTTCATTTTTCTACCCTCATTTAGCACAGCTCAGGTGGAAAAGGGCTTAGCGAAACGAGGTGTTTTGTACTGAGAAATGTGTGCGAGGGATATATTCCGAGGGATGTGTTGCGATAAATAATAAATACACGAGGATTCGTACGAGACATTTTCCTCGCACAAGTTTGGTGGAAACCCTCAAACATTTCCACAGCACAGCTACACATCCTCGTACGACACATTTTCCTCGCACATCTCTGGTGTAAAAGCAGCCTTACGAGGGCTACGCACATCATGAGATGCGTGCGAGTGTGTCAAAATCTCCATCTATATGGACTTGTCCCCCGTTTGTGGGAAATGCCCTAAACCTAAGATTAAGATATGGGATAATTGGAAAGGAAGATATCGCTTCTTATCGCTATCTTAAAAACAGAATTATTATTTCGATACCTAAAATAAATCATTCGAGAAGTAGGTAAGTTTAGATTTGTTAATTTTAGTTCTCCTAAAACGTTATCGATAAAGACTTTTCTATCATTTAATTCTTACGGTTCACTTGACTTAACTTTTATACAGACAACTAGGTATCCACTTCGAGTACAGTCTGTTAACAGCCTGTATTAATTCAGGTAGAAATTGAATATTAATTTATTGTTCACTGGGGTGGGTGTAACGATATAAAGTCAAAGGCTTGACGTAAACTAATGACCTTGTTTTTGCTTCTAATGACCTTAGTAAAGTTTGCGTAACTTGTGGAGTATGCTCATCTTTTTTTATTACTTTACGAAAAATATTGAAATTTTAGACAATATTCTGAAATCATTCGTGGCGCAATTTAAATATAAAAGCTGGCGAAGTGCAAGTTGGATTTGAGCAACAAGGGTTCCGTAACAGCATACAATATATTTATTGTATATTTTTTAAGTTATTCTATTCTGTTTGGGATCGTTAACGCGGTTCCTCCCTACATTATGGTTGGCACCCCTTGAGTATGGATCGTTTAATAAGTATTTTAAAAAGTAACTTCAGGTGTATCGTTTCAAAGATATTGGGTGCCATGCCAATACCAATGTATACATACAATTTTACAATGGTCTGAGATGCACTTGGTTTTTTTTTTATGGCAGAGGTGGCAAACGAGCAAACGGATCACCTAATGGTAAGCGATTACCGTCGCCCATGGACACCCGCAACACCAGAGGAGTCACAAGTGCGTTGCCGGCCTTTGATATGGGAGTACGCTCTTTTCTTGAAGGTTTGAATGTCGTATCGGTCCGGAAATACCGCAGGCGACAATTCATTCCACAGTTTGGTTGTGCGAGGCAGAAAGTTATGTTATGTTTATGTTAAGTTTTTACTAGAAACAAAATTTTGAACCGGTATGTATATATGTATTATCGTTTTCAAGAAACTTTATTGGTTAACAAATACCTAAGCACTACTTGTTGACTACTTGTTTTTGCTCGCTATTATTGTCAGAAGAGACCCATTTATTCGAGGCGTTGTTCTCGAAGATCAAAGTGAAAGGATAACTTTAGTCCCCATCAAATAGACAGACAGTCTCATCAATTCTAAACAGGGTTGTTTGTTGACAAATCTAGAATTGAGTGCGGTATTATTTAATAAAAAGCTTTACCCGTTTTTGGGTAAATAAGCGTGGTAAATTAATATTGTTTGTTTGGAATGGAGAAGGTGTGTATTTTATATTGGTATGTATTTATCCGTTTATGTCTATTTCTTTGGCTAATCTGCTACATGACCTAATAAATATTGGTTAGTTGCCACCATCCTTAGTCAGGTTACGTTAGACTTCTTATGTGTCTTTCACTATCGTTTTATTTAATCATGTTTAGGATTTGTACATACAGAAACACATAATCTACCTTGTTTATACTTTTTTAAACGGAAGAAGAGGATCCTGTTAGAGGGTATAATAATATCCGGGACAAATCACACACGGTCATCTGGCCCCAAACTAGGATTCCCTGTACTATGGGAACCAGAGACTGATATACATACACATATACTTTTTAAATACAGACATATATAGATATAATGCACCCAGACTCAGAGCAAATAATTCTGCTCATCACAGAAAAGTTTGCCCTGTGTGGGGATCGAACCCACGACTCTCGGATCAGAGGTCAGGATCGCTAACCACTTAGCCACCGAGTCAGTATGATATGGTTTTTAATTTTCGTCGTGCTCTATCCTACAATTATCTGTATTGTACATAGCGGAGTTATGCTATTAAAGAGGGGTGGAACTTGCTCTGGCTTTGTGTATGTAAGCAGTTCTGTTCTGTTCTCTTCTGTTCCAGCTTAAAACCTCCAAGCCGGTTTCGGCTACAGCGAATGCTCCTTTTACGTATATATACGACTTCCAACCATCAACGTTTGGACCACGGCCGGTTCCCAGGCATGCCACCTCGCCTGGTGGAGCGGGTACCTCCCTTTCCCTTTCTCACCAAAGAGCAATCACCACAGTTCCTTCAGGTGCAAGTGGTAGAGATACCACTTCAGATCAGCTGAAGGAGACTTCAGCTGAACTGCATCCGCATGTATTGACTAGTTGTTTCTGCGGGTTGTGGCAGTTTGATTTGATGTATCAACAAATTACTGAGATTTGTTTGATAGGCCCTAGGCAGTCCTGCGCTTCCTTGTGATCCAAGAGATGCAGTGTCACCGGAGAATTTATCTGTGACTCTACTGAATCGTCTCTTATAAAATGAGAATGTCTCTTATTATTCTCTTATGTAATGTAATAAGCTGTAAGGCGTTCTCTATACCTGTATCTGGCTTGCCTCTTTCTTCCATTGCTGACTCAGATATTTATAAGGAACATAAATAATGAAAAGCTGACTAATAAGAATCTAAGAGATTGACATAGCATACCGGACACGTCCGCACGTTTGACGCGCTGTGTATTCTGAAGCAAATTGACCGTGCAATGATTGGACTCCAATCAGCTGGTAATGGGAATAGGTACTCTTAAAGTCGACAGATTGTTATCGATGATCGAATTAAATATTGTAAAAGTGGAGGAAGGAACCAAATATGCTGAGTTCGGACCTTTTCGGCAACGTGCGTGTATAATTACTGATTACTGACTCGTGTGACTCCTCTGGTGTTGCGGGTGTCTATGGGCGGCGGTAATCGCTTACCATCAGGTGATCCGTCTGCTCGTTTGCCACCTCTGCCATAAAAAAAAACATTATAACTATTAAGTAATTGCTTTTTTTACTAGTTTTTAAGTTCATGTTGTTCCTGAATAAACTTTTTTCTTTCTTTCAAATATAAATACAAAATATTCGGCCCTTTTCGCTCGTTTGTTCGCCCTTTTCTATTCTTAACTTAGGAACTAACATCTGAACGATTCTTTACTTTAGAGTTTTAAATGTCATCGAACCGGATCGAGTAATGTTAAGTGAATAATATACAGGGTGTTAAAAAAAGTGCGTTTGAAATTTTAAGGGGTTACTCAGAATCAAGTATAGAATCCAGGAAAAATATTGAAAAAATTCGCTCTTCAATTTTTTTTTGCAGTTTTTCATACAAATTCTCGATTCACTATTTAGATTTAGTATGAGAATCTAAAAAAAAATTGGAGAGCGGATTTTTTCAATATTTTTCCTCGGTTCTGTACTTGATTCTGAGTAACCCCTTAAAATTTCAAACGCACTTTTTTAACACCCTGTATACAAAAGGTTCAGCTTCGAGAGATTTTGGATTGTGTTAATTTTCAAATCTTTGTCAGTACTCCGATGCAAAACGTGGTGTTAAATAGTATAAAAAATGATATCGTTTTTTATGATTGTCATTGACTGTGTGCGATCTGCAAGCGGCTAGCGAGCACTGCAATGATTTTTTCCGGATAAAACTATTCTATATCGTTCCTCGTCACTATCTAAGCTTTTGCCATTCTTTTTTAACAATTTCAATGATATCTGGTGTGTATTTATGACAATAAATAGCGTTGCTTTGTCAAGTTTTATTATTTTTAGGTTCCCTAGGTGTGTAAGTCCCGTAGGACTTCGATATTTTTTACAAAATAAAATTGAGCCTATGTCATTCGTGCAAAGAATTACGTTTCACCTATCTCTGCTATAAGAAAAAAATGTGTTATTTTGTTGTGATGTGAAAAAAGTACAAAGAAACAAATTTATTTTTGCGTTTTTAATATTACTAAGGATTTACATTACAAACTTAAATTTTACCTTTATCACCATCGATATCGGTAATTAGTAATAGCACATCACTGCTTCCGCTATGCGGATAAGCGCATACGCATACCTCCCCGCTGACTCTCGTTTGACGTTTCGGTATTTTTATTGTTCCTTGTTACAAATTGCATATCGGTCTATTATTATACTTAGCTATGGTACAGCGATTTATTTTTAAAGTCTAATAGAGCTGCTGATTAATTTATCGACAACAATGATGGGGCTTGGCAGGAATAGATGGGGAACGTTTTATGGTTGTTCTTTGAAATTAGATTTACTATTTGTTCTAAAATTCAAAATGTTTACTTTGTTTTTATTTATGTAGACGCTTCACACATCCCACTCAATCTTTTTTTTACTTTAGTTTCTGCCTTGTGGATGTAGAAATCGTACAGTCGACGTTTGCCTTTTTAGTTATAAAAATTGTATTATTATACTGTGTTGTATCAATTGTAAGTATTAGTATCATTATATCTCATCTCATTAGGCATTTGAAACTGTGTGAAGTATTTTCACCCAAACGGAAGGTAATATTTTGCGAGTATGGGAGTATAAATATTATTACCGTCTAGAAATAGAAAGCAGAATTTGATATATTTTTTTAGATTCGGAGTACCTACGAGATGTTTTCTTGATCTCGAGATTTTTATGCACTTTATATTTTATGCATAGGGTTAAACTGCAGTTACCGAAATAATCTTACCATAGCAAGATCGTATCGGTAATTACAAAATATTTTTTTTTCTCAAAAACGAATCATAGGATTGTATTGATTGCTTTCCTTTAGTTATGCGATTACGATAAGAGTTACGAAACATTACATGAAAATTATACGTAGATAAAATCTACAGGGTGTTACAAAATATGCGGGCATACTGTTAACGCGTGCTACACCTATTTTTTACGTATCTACTGTATAACGTATTTCTTCGGTTTTTATTTTAGTGTTTCTTTCTCCTGGGATCCCAGACCCTATACCATTTCAATTTTATTTGTAGAGGCAGACCTTAGCCAGACCCTTGTTAACATTTCTTAAGATACGAGCAACATAGCGAGTAACGAGGGAATTCCCCGCGAGGAAAAAATAATATACTTATTCCTTAATATTTTATACTATTAACGATTGCAGAGTATTGGGGGGAACTTTTTTAAATTTTAGATTTTAGTAAAAGTAAATTAATATGACAGAAGGTGTAAAAAAAGACTGAGAAATCGAGCACAATGCGTTACTTTTTCTTATTTTTTGTGAGGGTTCAATTTTGTGAAACAAAAAAATTGCTAACTTAAAATTAAAACTATTTTTAGTAAAATTAAATCAAATGACTTCCAAAAATCATGTTCTCTTTTAATCTGACCGCATCGACCTTTACGCGAAATCAAAATATCAATTATTTATTTATATTTACTATGCTTTGATTATAAAGGTTAAGCATCGTATAAGCAAGCAATTATAGTTCTTTGTGATTTCCGGTACAGTCATTGAGAAAAATTCGCGTAGGTGTAGAAGGGCGGGGCAGCAGATTTGAAATAAGTATGACTACGTCTAATAGCATTCCTTTCATCAAATAAACATACCGAAAAATGCATCACACAAACAAGAGTCGTGTGGCGTGACAATGAAATGGACAGGTGAGGGGAAAAGTTTTACAGCATGTGATTTTAATTGCAACGCAGAGTTGCCACGTCGAAGGTTAAGTATCTTCACAATGATCACGTTAAACGCGTCGAAGATAAACATTATAAATAAAAACGTTATTAAAATAAAACTAAAATGTTACCTATATAACTAAACTAAAAGTAATGTTACACAAAAATAAATATTATTATATTTATTAGCAAGTAAAGCTTAAAAACACTTCGAACTATTTAATATAATGAATGAATGAATGAAATATTTAATTTAATATAATGAATGAGTTACGGAAAATCTTACTTAAGACACAGCACGACAATAAAATGATCATGACAGCAGACACTTAATTTTTTCTATAATAACGAGTAGAATTCGTTTTTTCAACAAAGATCGAATAGCCTCGTAAGGCCCAATACTTTTTAGGGTTCCGTAGCCTAATGGCAAAAAACGGAACCCTTATAGATTCGTCATGTCTGTCTGTCTGTCTGTCTGTCCGGCTGTATGTCACAGCCACTTTTTTCCGAAACTATAAGAACTATACTGTTGAAACTTGGTAAGTAGATGTAGTCTGTGAACCGCATTAAGATTTTCATACAAAAATAGAAAAAAAACAATACATTTTGGGGGTTCCCCATACTTAGAACTGAAACTCAAAAAAAAATTTTCATCAAACCCATACGTGTGGGGTATCTATGGATAGGTCTTCAAAAATGATATTGAGGTTTCTAATATCATTTTTTTCTAAACTGAATAGTTTGCGCGAGAGACACTTCCAAAGTGGTAAAATGTGTGTCCCCCCCCTGTAACTTCTAAAATAAGAGAATGATAAAACTGAAAAAAATATATGATGTAAATTACCATGCAAACTTCCACCGAAAATTGGTTTGAACGACATCTAGTAAGTAGTTTTTTTTTAATACGTCATAAATCGTAAACCGCAATTTACCTACAACGAACTACAAGAATCCTATAGTTAAGTGTCCCGACGATTTTGAAAACGGCTTGAAACCTTGTGACGAAAATCTAGAATTAGGGGTTAAAACTCGCCAGAAATCGATCTATGGTGGAATTATCTTCGAAAAACTCATTTAAGGGAGATATGAGCGAAATTACATAATATGACTACACATATGATGTTTATTTTTAACATCACCTTCAAGCGCGAACTGGCCTAAAGGTTCGGTCCTGGCTTTTTTTTATGTAGGTTCGGATTCGAATCCCGCGAGACTTTATTGTTTTTTGTCTTTTTATTTGTGTTATTATTATTATTCCTATACTATTAAACGAGTTAGGTGTCCCGAGGATTTCGAAAACGGCATGAAACTTTTTGAAGAAAATTTAGGATTAGGGGTTAAAAATCACCAAAAATGAATTTGGAACATTTCAAATCGGGTGCTGCAGCGTGAATGACGTAGGTACATTTTTTACCTATTTTATCGAAGATAGTATTTAAAAAAAAAATCGACGTGCGCTGATTTATCAAGTTTTATATAAAAGACATCAACGATTGCTACCATCGATATAAGAGAACAATTAGATGTGGTTAATACTCCACGACAGCGTAGTCGCTGATAGTGGTTTGCTCCCCTATGTTGAGTAGCGCCGCCTTTTCGCGCACCATTCGCAATCTGACAAGCGACGAGTAAACATCCCGTGTTTAAATGAAAATATGTCTTACAGAGCAGTGAAATGTGCTAAAACAATAAAAAAATAAAGAACAAAACTAACAGCAACATTTCTTATCACTTTATTCTTGTTATTTTATGAATATTTTGTCATTTTATAGTAATGCTACGCTACTCGTCGCTAGATGTCGCTAATAGATAACATTAATTAAATACATGCCTCCCTACTCGTCGCTAGATGTCGCTAGTAGATAATATTAAATACATAAACCTTAAGCTTATCACACAACGGCGATATTTGTTTAAATAAATGCCTCCCTCTTCACCCCGCTTCAGCCCTCGCAAGACGAACACGCTGGTTCAGAAACAAACAGGGCGAGTAACCTTATCTAATGTTTCCCATATCGATGATTGCTACAATGTTTATGTTTCGAATTTATTGTGCATTAAATTTTGTTTTTATTTTTGTCGAAAACGATTCTAACAAAAATAATTCTATCGATCTATGGTTAGTTGTTTCGGATCTACAATGGATCTATGAGGGTCTAAACCTAAACTTATCCTTACAAATAAGGAATTTATTTTGATACCTAGTTGGTTTTTTGTTTTGTAAATATATTTCACTAATGGCGCCATCTTTTGTCGAGTAGGTGAATTACCAGTGAATTACATTACTTGGGAGGCCTTGGAGCCCTTTGGTGCTAACATTGACCGCGCTACTCGACAACAGATGGCGTGCAGTTCTGAAGGAATGAACAGAGGAATGACAACATGCACTGATATGTTCGAGTATTTTTCTGCCATTTTTGGCGTGGTTCATCTGGATATGTCGTTTTCAGTTTTTTTTACAAACGCTCCGATTGAACGTGCGAAGCTCGGTCACCCAGCTAGTTTTTATATTATGTTACTTGCTGCTACGGAACCCTTTATGGGCGAGTCCGACTCGCACTTGGCCGCTTTTTGGTTTTCTAGTCATTACCACCCAAGGGTAGAAGGCTCAGTGCGGCTTGCGTGGTCGCTCAATCACGCAGGTTAACTGACTACAGACAAGGTCATAACCTGGATGGATTCGACTGTTAGTGGCATTTATCTCGACCGTTTCCGTGCTTCGCAAGGCACGTTAAGCCGTTGGTGCCGACTGCTATCGCTAGCAATCGTTAAGCCATGTCAGAGGCCTTATAGGCGGCTTGAAAACTTCTGACACTGGGGTTGGTCACTAGCCCCACAACCTCCACCAATCCGGACTTGGCCCCCGTGTGTGGAGTATGGCCTAAAGCCTTCCCGAGTTATATGGGAAGAGACCCGTGCCCCTGCAGTGGGGACGTAATGGGTTGTTAACAACCACCCAAGGCAGGATCTTTATGAATGAATGAATGAATGAAAACACTTTATTGCACAACAAGACAGGAAAATACAATATAAACATAAACATGAAAAGATAAAAGTTATACAGGTAGGCGGTCTTATCACTAAAGAGCGATCTCGTCCAGACAACCTTTAGGTGAAGGAGATCGCGTAGAAACATTTAAGGGTAGTGCGCAATAATACAAATTAAAACTAAATACTAAATACTATAATATACTAATACTAAACTAAATACTGAACTTAAGAAGCTACTACGAGTAATATGTATACATACCATAAATACATATATATTAATAGGTATATATTACTACATATTAGATATGTACCGGGTACCCGGTTTGGATCCGGTACCCGGCGGATCCGGCACTTTTTTAAGGATCCGGCCGGGTAATTACCTAGTTATTAAATACACATTATTTTGTAGTTAAAAGTACAGTAGGTCCATTTATGTAACTGTCGTTCATATTGGTAAGTTATGGTGTAAAAATACGAGTTATTTAGCTCGATCAGGATCTAGTCAGCTTCTTTTTTTTACCGTAGATGTTACCTGCATTAGAAAAGACGCTCGCTGTATACTGAGCTACTTGGTGGGGAAAGGTAGCGGGCCACCAGGTTACGCAGTATAGGATTGTGACCTCTATTTCCTGCCCACCACTTAAATATATAGGTTTATGAAATATCATAAAAAAATTTGACCTCGGTTCTTCTCATGAAACAGAACAACTTACCCCAAGGAACCTATACTAAAGAACTATTGGCCTTGAGGATAAAATATAACAGGGGCAGTGATCACAATAGATATACCCAGGTCAAAGTGTTCCAATAGGGCCCTCCTTTGGTCCTATACACCTTTACCCCCAAATAATAATAATTTAAGTAATGATCTAAGACGTGATCGTGACGTGTTTCATTGCCGGCTACCCGGCCGATTGGACCGCCGGGTATCCGGCAGCCGGGTACCCGGTAAATCCATTACCCGCTACATGTCTACTACATATACATGTTTTATTTATTTTATTTATTAAATGACCAAAATATAAAGATACATTAAATATTGTTTTATACTAATCACCTGACATAAGCCGGAGGGGCTTAGGGCTTTTAGTTATATAGTCATAAAAAATTAAATTAAAAAACGACCTCGGCTCTCAATGACTACTGACATTTGGTCCTTCCAGTAGGCCTTTGGACCTTAGGAGAATAGTGGCAAATAAGATTTATTTCGTCGCCGGGGGGAGCGAGATGCAAGTCTGTGAATAATGTAAACGGAGTGTAATAGATGAAATCGGCCTGATAAAAATTTTATACCCAATTTTTAATGGACTGTCATAAAATCTCCAATTTTCTGTTTTTTTTTTTCATATAACTTCATTCATAGTCCTTAAGAAATAATTTGGTTTGCTCGAATTTTTTAAGGCTTCATTGCCTAGCCTTAGCCAATTAGTTGAAATCTGGTAAAAAAATGTTGCCCCTGTACAGCCCTAAAACTTATGAAGTAAAAAAATAATTAACTCACGAGATATCTTAATTCAGACATTAACATATAATATATCCTATTTCGTTTTAAATTCATAAAACATGGGTTTTATTTAGCTATAAGCCCACGGATAAGAAACATAGTAATCTATTTTTAATGAAATAGAACTTTGTAGGTACTTCAAGAATTTATTTTGCAGACAAGTGGTGTTAAGTAGCGTAAACGAAAAATTTGTGTTATAAGGGTACAAAAACCAGTCAAGTGCGAGTCGAACTCGCGCACCGAGGCTCCATATAAACTTGGGATTAAGGGACAAACTTAACTTTGCTGTTGAAAAACTGTTATCCTCATACATAGACTTAGGTCGCGGTCAGTTTACCAACTGAAAATAAGTTTATATAATCCCAATTTTTTTTGTGATATAACAAAACATTACGACTTTCGGATATTTCTCTTTATTTGTGCTATAAGACATTGCTTCTCGCCAAATTTCATGATTCTAGGTCAACGGGAAGTACAGTAAGTACTTAACATATACGGCATAAACGACCGTACTTTTGATTGCGTTGACTTAGAAGTTTGATTTTCTCACAGCTCCAAGGCATTGCAGTCCTGAGTATTTGATATTATTTTTAAATTGATACCTACACGTATTCCTGAGAAAAAGAGACTTGACAGACAGACATACAGGCAGACAGACGGACTACGAAGCGATCTTATAAGGTTTCCTTTTTTCCTTATGAGAAATGGAACCCTAAAAATTAATAAGATTATAATAGAAAACTTGACTTGTAACTTCAGCTTCTAATAATCTTACAAATAATTTTTTTTGCTCATTAAATTAATGAAAATCTAATAAGATTAAGTGGAGCCACTCAGCAACCGCTAAATTGCGGGAAGCCACTGGACGCAGGCAGCGCAGGACTGGTCGGTGTGGGCAGTGGCGTAGCGTGGGTTTTCGCCGCCCGGGGCCCATCGAAAATTTGCCGCCCCTTTCTATTTTCATCATCAGTAAAAAAAAAAACAGCCAAATTCTGTAATCAATAAAAAATGTACTCTTCGTGTTTGTTAAAGCTAAATCTTTTATACAATCGATGTGTATGTCATGTTCGATTGCTAATATAGCTAAATTGGAAATCCGTAATAATAACTAAACCCCGCCGCACATCGAACCTGCAACCTCCTGATGTGAAGTGAGCGCATTATATACTTCCGTGGGTGAGCAGTCACGGACATATGCAATTTATGAAAGAAAAACGCGAGCGAAGCGAGCGCGCAATTTTTTTTTAGATATCTAAGAATATTTATGTTAAACCAACAAAAACCCTTTTACTTGGAGCGCTCAGCGTCATTTCAACCTACCAGGGTGCTTGGCGCCCCCATAAGCTCGATGCCCTGTGTGTGCACGGGTGGCACGACCCAAATTCCGGCCCTGTGCAAAATAGTAATATTGCGCTGTTGCTGACTTGCTGTATGTACGGGTTTCATTCTTCATACGATAACATTTGTTTATATGACGTTTTAGCTGGGTTAGACGTATACAGTTAGATAAAGTAATCACATATTGTTAATACTATTGAAAAAAGTACAAATTCACCCTAAACGTGACACTTGAGGCAAAAATTTTAATAGATTACCATATGTTTTTTTAACCGCGCGACGCGCCGCCTGACGCGCCGTGCAACGCACCGCGTCTCCATAAACGAGGCCTAAGTGCAGTTCATCGACGCCTAATAACACTAGGTAAAAAAATGCGGCGCTCGCCGCCCCTACCCATGTGCCGCCTGCCGCCCCTGTCCATGTGCCGCCCGGGGCCATGGCCCCCCCGGCCCCCCCCACGCTACGCCACTGGGTGTGGGAATCCTTTGGGGAGGCTTTTGTTCTGCACTAGAGCAGTAGCACTTGGCTATTGCCTGATAAGATGATAAGTCGCCCAAATAACGCTACGTCTCTAATCATCAATGTGAACAACCCTATAGGTGAGACAGAGCGAGAGGGCGACAGTACATTTTTCAAGCATTCGACGCTTGTTGGCTCGCTACGCCCGAGCGGTTACCCAATTCATCTATTTGGAGTATTGGTAAGGTGAGCTTCACTATTGTTGCCCACTGATTATTGATTTATGGTTTTGTCATGATCTGGGTCAAATTGGGCCTTGTGCATGCATCAGATTTTCATTTTGGCTGGAGCAACTACCACATTTATGTCTTTTATTAATAAAGATTAAATTTATTCATTTGCAAATAAGATAAATATACAAGGGTTTCTAAAAATAAAACAAAGTAAACATTGATAGCTTAAAAATACTTATGTATTTAGTCAAAAAAAAATGTGATGTAACTAAAAATTGTTGGGTTTCGAGCTTTTCCCTTTACTTGTGCTATAAGAAATTGCTTTCTGCCAAATTTCATGATTCTAGGTATACGTACGGTTTTGATTTCTATGCGAGTATCCAAATATCCGACATAAACGGCCGTATCTCTTGATTGCGTTGGCATAGAAGTTTGATTTTTATACAACTTCAAGGGATTGTAGGCCTAGTTATTTGGTATAAATTTCAATTTGATACGTCCGTTCCTCGGAAAAAGGGTCTTGACAGACAGACAGACGGACGGACAACAAAGTGATCCAATAAGGGTTCCTTTTTTCTTTTTGAGGTACAGAACCCTAAAAATGGATGTAACTAAAATGTGTAGTATACTAATACTTTAAGTATCTTCCACAGTCTTGCTGGCATCGCAAAAAAAAAATGTTTTTTTTCATACATATCGTTATAATATGTATGGGATATCCTGCATGGGAACTCCACTTTTTTACGATTTCAGCAAACTATTAGAACAAACGACTTCATTTATATAGTTAGAAATACCCCGGTGCGGTGAACCCTATAGACGGAATCAGAACTATAAACCCCGTTGACCTAATTGCAGGACCACTTCAAGATCAGTTACCCTTACCCTACTATACTTAAACAGCGCCTGCGCACACATCATCAGGCTGGAGGACAGCCAACACCGCCCCCATCGGGTCATGGCGTATTTATTTGTCACCTTCATTCATGTGTCGATACTGGGATTCAGGGGCCATTGGCACAATAATACGTTTCATCTAATCCAAGATTAAAAGAGGTTATAATGTTATTGTATAGTACGCTAATTGATGTAGTGTTTAAGGTTACAATAATTACCTGTTTGCACATTATACCCGTATGTTTTTGTTGATCATTTCCCATTCGTTTGTAGTAGTATGCAACTAAACTGACGATAACTTTGTTCAATTCAATTCAATTCAATTGGAGGGAGTTTCTTTAGGGCCCGACGTTTCTTCTCTCTCGCAAACACTTCCCAAAACGTTGGGTATACGAGTTCCGAGTGGTAGGAACTGCGTATTAGGTAGAAAAAATATGAAGTTCGAAAAGTGTACAGAGATACCTACTTCGAATAAATATTATTTCATTTCATTTCATTCAAATAAAATAAAAAATACATAAATATACTTTATCACAGAAAAAAAGATTAAAATAATAAAAATAAACTTGTAAATAATAATAATAATAATAATAATCATTTATTTCAGATATAAAAATCCATAATATAAAAATTCAATACATTAAAATTACCTAAATCATTCACACATTATCATTTTTAAATTAAAATTTAAATTTGAAAACAATAAAAATAGTAAATTAGTAAAAATGTCATAGTAAAAATAAAAAATAAAAAAATAAAAAATATATAAAAATAAAAATGTCATAATAAAATGTCACACATACACACACACATACAGACAACACCACACAGCACAGCTACTTACAGGTAACATTAAACATAACAAAAACTGAACAATTTTCCCCAATGAAATTTGAGGCTTTTTCAACATTTTTTCGCAAAAAATTTTTGGTTCTTTCACAGTAATCGACTAGCTGATTCGTCAAATTGTATAAGAAGCCAACATATTAATTTGCGATTTGAATATAAGTTTATTGGGAATATTGGTTCAGTTTTATAAGTAGAAAGTAAAATTATATGTATACACGAAGAAGTACTTAGTTTTTGACTTCCAAAATCCAGAGATTGCCTTATTTAGGGCCTTATGCAAGATAAGCAAGGTACTTAATGTCCACACTTATGGAATAATACAATATGTAATATCTTATAATTGAACAAGGAAATATCTCAATTTGTATTATCCTGAATTAATGAAGGATTCCCTTAGGAATCTGAGAGAGACGTATTTCTGGGAGGACTCAATTTCTAGAAATGAAATCTTGACTATTAGATAAGGCGAATATATCGATAAAACGATACCTTTCTATAATTTATTATCAAGATTAAAGTCTTCATATATCATAATCATAACATATAGGTAATTTAATGTCTAAGGGGCCATATGTCCATGTTTATGGTATCCTCAGATATTTGGAACGAAGTGTTTTTGAGGCTAGTTGTACAGGTATCTACTCTTTTATATTACTTAAGCCTTCTAAAAATATTAACAAAATATTTGAACTACTCAACGTCCATTACGTCTGTTATTATTAATTAGAAATTAACGTTGACAAAAATAAAATATAATTAGAAACTTATTTTAAAATTTCATTAATAATTCATAAATAATAGAAGATTTCAAGCTACTTAGCTATAAGAATAAATACACAGTTTCATTTTATAATATTATATTTAAATTCCAAATAAATTATATGGATAATATTTAAATAAATATTGTTTAGGTTGCGGGAAGCCGCTGGATGCGGTCAGCGCAGGACCGAGGCCTTTGTCCAGCAGTGGACGTCTTTCGGCTGATGGTGATGAAATTTTGTTCAGGGCTTAATATATTTACAGGACCATAGGTAGATAAAACAATATGAGAGTCATATCCCGTCACCCTCTGAAATGTTTGGGGTCCAAAGAGTCATAATATTTAAGTTTTCAACAACAAGTAATTAAATTTTTGGCGGTTTGAGTTAATTTATGAGCATTTTTATAAATTACAATCTTATACAGTTTTATGTGGCTTTTTGCTCTTCTTTTCTATTATTTATGATATAACTTTCTTATAAAGCAACTATACTCTAGCAATCACCAGTCATTCTGGATAACTACATAAAGCAATTTACGAACACGGCACACTGTCTTAAAATCAGTTGTGAAAATCATATCCCCTGAACAGAAATCCTGACTCCGGGCCTGCTCATTAATAATTGAAGATGTCTTAGAAGCCGCTCACGCCAACCACTTGCCTTTAAATTTATTTGCTTAATTATACTCCGTTGTTTTAACTATTTCTACTCTTAATTTGCATTCTAAAAGATAATTAAAACAGTTGGAAGTAGATAGTCTGGGATTCAATTAACACTAAATAATCCAAGTTTAATATTGTTAAATATTTTAGATAATATTTACTATTCTTTCAGGGATCGTTGACAAAACAAACTACTTTAGTCTTGACATACCTACGCAATTAAAATAATAATTTTATTACGTATCAGTATACAATATATCTAAATTTACACTCAAATTATGAATTCATAATTCAAAAATATGTTTTACGACCAAAAATGACGATTGCACATTAGTTTTACAGCTATCTCGAATAATCTTGTTATCTTCGATAGGAGCTTCGGAAGATATCCATCGTTTGCTTTACCTATAAAATGTATTAATCCTTAAGTTAATAAACTTATAATAATAATAAATCATTTATTTCAGATTTATAAAATCCATAATGCAAAATTCAAAATCTATAATCCATACAAAATCCATAATATAATGCCGGAGCGAGCGAACGATCTTTTAGTCGGATAATTTACAAATGTAAATTCCAAATGGAAGACGATGAAGTAATAACCATATTTTGATACAAGATCCACTGATAGGAGCAAGAAAGGACCGTCAACTGACTGTTTGATATTCTTTGATTGATTCTTGTTTTTTGATGTATTTACAGTCTGAATCATACATTTTGGAGATGTTGATGAAATATTTTCTTTGTGCGTGCAAATATTTTGATATTCACCACCAAAATATTTGTATGTGTCTCTCGGCAGCTAAGGCGTATTATGTATGTTGCAACAAAAATAATTGAATTTTTGGTGAGAGCGGTTAAATACTACGTTTTAATAGCTATCGTTATTTGACAGTGACTTAAACATAGCAACAAAATCAAATTAACTTGTTTAATGTCATTACCAGTTATGGAGTAAACAATATTGTTGATAATCCTGAGGACTTTTTATTCTATTTACATGCTAACTCCACGAATTTCAATTCAGTATTGAGATTGTGTTTCATCTATTTGTAAATGAAAACTTTAAAAGCAATATTAGGCACTGCTTCACAAAGTTAATTTACAAGTAATTTTGAATTGGCTTTAATGAATTCTTTGAATTATTCAAGATCCAAGAATCCACTTTGTGATTACCTTTTTCAGCCAAAATAAGAAAAAGTTACACTATAAAGGGGTTAAAAGTTATTGGTATAGTGCGGCTCTGCCATATGGTTTATTTCCAAAGTGGTGTCACACAATGTAACCCGTATATTTTCTTAGGGGACATGACATTATAGAAGAAAAAATGTTTATATTACATAATGCTCTCTATATCTCTTATCGTGTGGCACAATTTATCCGTGCTATCCACATGGTTTAGACCACGCTCCTAAAACAACATGTTCTGCCATAACTAAAAAAATCTAAATGGTGGATTCTTAATACCACTCTCCATATAAAATTTATCAAAGTAACAGTCGAAGTAACAATGTTATTACCTATTATGTTATTGTTATATCGACAAGTATCATGTACGATTCAGTCTTCTCAAGTTCTGTTAAAACTCTATCCATGCGAATTCCAGGGAGAAATTTTACTCGACTTCTCACCTTACTCGCCCAAGCGAAGCGAAGGATAATATTTACGGCTATAAGTACAAAAATAAATAATAAATATTAAACCAAACAATGAACCAAAATGGCTTGACAGATTTTGGAGTGCGAAGTCTTGTTATATTCTTCTTTATCCTCAGATTGACATAAGATACGATAAAGGCATTTTTATTTGTTGAAATGCTTTTTTCATTATTAATGATGGACGTTATGGATATAAATATCCAGAGGCAAAGTACCATTTGTACTGCTATAAACGTGAAACATCTTTTCATTGAGCTTATATCACTGATCGCTTTTCTTTATAGAGTTTTTATTTTATCATAAAAAAAGGTTAATTCATTTTAAAAATAATTGCTTTGACTTTAACAGTGGTCGATAAAATCGAGTGGATGGAACGTCATCGGTGCTGTGATAACTTAATCCGAGATTAGGCACACCACACATTGCTACCGGCCCTCACCCGCAGCTCAAATGATTGGCATGCGCCCACGTCGAACTAAATCAGGTATAATTGGATCAGTAGTGATCAAACAGGCAGGTTGAGTGTCAGTGGACGCAGATCCTCGGCTTGGAAAGTGCTAAGGTTAGTGGATAACCTTTTGTTTGGACATTGAACTGGGTTTAGTGACTCATGGATTTAGAGTGGGTTCGATTTAGATGGTTGGTGGAATTGGGCCAGTGATCGTTTATTGGGACATAGGCAGGGGTTTTATTTTAACTGTTTAATTTTAATTGATTAGTCTTCTTCCAAGCGTCCCCAGTTCTGGGGTACGGGTCTTGATGAAGTATTTTCTCTCTCAACAAACACTTCTCGAAACTACGACGGCGAGTAGTTACATAAGTTCAAAAATATTAAAAGACTTCAAAATACCTTAAAATTATACTGACAAACCCACTTAAAATTCAAAATGGTCATTCGCATGTGCTTTTCTAAACTTAATATAATAATAATAAAACATTTTTTGAAATTGAGCCCACTAAAATAGGTACCGATCATTAAAAAAATCCCTTTTTTTGAGAGCTATCATTGTAATACTGAAATGTGCATTTAAGCTATAATAAAATACATATTAAGCTATTGGGTAACTACATTAAAAACACTCCAAACATCAAAAAGTCTTAAAAGCTTTTTTTAACAAAAATAAATACAATTTACAAGATCGTAGCAGGTAAAGATAAGCCAAAGTCTACCTTTGAACAATTTTGAGCCGTTTTAATGTAATTACTAGAAAATACTAGTGGTTCCGTAGAATAAAATAAATAAATTTGAAATCATAAAATACTTGAAGCACAGCGCACATTGGGTTCCTTTGTCCGAAAAACCGGGTACAATCGATGTCAGTACAGTTAGAATATTTAAAAAAACATGAGACCTTATCAAAGGAATTCTATCCAAAAAAGCGGCCAAGTGCGAGTCGGATTCGCCCATGAAGGGTTCCGTAGCAGCAAGTAACATAATATAAAAGTTTTTGTAGTTCGTTGTAACTTGAATGAAAGGTAAATTGCGGTTTACGATTTATGACGTATTAAAAAAAAACTACTTACTAGATATCGTTCAAACCAATTTTCGGTGGAAGTTTGCATGGTAATGTACATCATATATTTTTTTTAGTTTTATCATTCTCTTATTTTAGAAGTTACGGGGGGGGGGGGGACACACATTTTACAACTTTGGAAGTGTCTCTCGCGCGAACTATTCAGTTTAGAAGAAAATGATATTAGAAACCTCAATATCATTTTTGAAGACCTATCCATAGATACCCCACACGTATGGGTTTGATGAAAAAAAATTTTTTGAGTTTCAGTTCTAAGTATGGGGAGCCCCCAAAATTTATTGTTTTTTTTTCTATTTTTGTGTGAAAATCTTAATGCGGTTCACAAAATACATCTACTTACCAAGTTTCAACAGTATAGTTCTTATAGTTTCGGAAAAAAAGTGGCTGTGACATACGGACAGACAGACAGACAGACAGACAGACATGACGAATCCATAAGGGTTCCGTTTTTTGCCATTTGGCTACGGAACCCTAAAAAGAGGGCAAAAGTTACCAACTTTTGAATAGAATGTTCAACATATTATATCTATGTGTCATGAAATTCTATATCATAGGTAGGTAGGTATAGACTACAATTAGTCTGACATAGTTTTTGAAATTTTTGCAATTTCATTTTTAAAAGAGGTAACAAAATATAAAAATTTAAAATTCTAAGGCAGCCCTAGTAATGGCGCCGTCTATAACATATTCTTCACGTGTTGTATGAAACAAAATTCAATTATGGCTCAGGAAGTGGTTTTTAAGAGAGCTTCGGAACACTCCAAAATGAGTTCGTGACCAATCAGTGATTCAACGCGCGCAGTCGCTATTGGGACGGCTTATTAAATTCCATTTATTTCAGCTATTTCGGTTATAGGCTCGTAGGTATCGTCTAAAATTGATAGTGCACACATAGAACTCACCACCTTGTCTCTTCACATAAATATGTATCGGGAAGATCATCATCATCAGCCGAAAGACGTCCACTGCTGGACAAAGGCCTCCCCCAAGGATTTCCACACCGACCGGTCCTGATCTGCTCGGCGATGGAGCGTGCTATGCTTGGTGTTTCCTTACGTGATCGAATCAGAAATGAGGAGATACGTAGGAGAACTAAAGTAATCTACATGGTTTACAGAACTTATGTGGCAGTAGGCGGGGCACATAGCTCGTAGAACAGATGGCCGTGTGGGCAGAAAAGTTCTCGAGTGGCGACCGCGCACCGGAAGACGCAGTGTAGGCAGGCCTCCGACTCGGTCGATCGATGACCTGGTGAAGGTTGCAGGAAGCCACTGGATCGGGAAGATAAATGAAAAATGTTTATTCGAAGTTTTATTACATTGAATTATTTGAATGTACACTTTGAAGTTTTTTAGTCTACCTAATACGAGGTTTCTCCTTTCATCGTGATAGTGAAATCATACGTACCACGCGTTTGAATTAAATACATACATACATACGGGTCAAAATCATAACCCTCCTTTTTGCTTCGCCGTAGTCGGGTAAAAAGAACTAAAAGCTATTTGTGGCATCCGGAATACCGTACGTATTTACTGTACATTATGTTTTTAAATAAATATTTCATTATATATTTTTTATAGCTTAATTGGCAAAGCAAGGGCTTTGCCAATTAAGCATCATCTCATCTCATCTATTATATTTAAGGAAATATTCAGTAGTTATTCTACATTAAAAGGGTAGTTTTTACGGAAGTATTTGTTAATAACAATTTTTTAATTAAGTAAATATAATAGTACCTGTTCAGCAATGACGATTCTACTATGAAATATGTTCACGCGAAACTTAAATCCCATTTCGAGGTAACATATTTGGTTACATATGTAAATTCATACAACGCAGCGGTGCGGTCATACTCCGATAAAAGTAATAGTATAATAAATTTTTCAATAACACATACATTTCCTATAGGTACCTACACAAAGATGCCCTAAATTAGTATACCCACATACGGGGTCTACAAGACACTTTGTCGATACGGAAAGGTTGAGGATTTTGATTGGATATCGTGACTGGAAAAGCACAAGAGCGAAATACATATGTTACTGCGAAAGACGTTGTACGGCGCAACACTATTAAGATGTAAACAATTCATATTGTCCCCACTGCTAGGGCTCGGACCATACCTCGGGAAGGTTACATCATACTCCATACGCGAGGTCCAAGTCTGGAGTCCGGATTGGTGGAGGTTGTGGGGCGATTGGCCATCTCCAATGTCGAAAGTTTTACTTAAGATAATTTTTTTTTTCAAAATTTAAAAATGTGAGAAACATAATGTAGTGTTATGTAATTTGCTGTTGTGTCGGTCGCAGTTACTAAAACAAAATAAGATTTTTAACATGTATATCAGCAGTGGAAATACAAAAAAAAAGCTTAAGCGCCATTTAAAAAAAAATACAGGGATGACGTTTAAAGTTTTCTTTTTGTTACAAAAAAACTTTTAAACCCAACCCTTTAAAGTTTCTAAAATGGCGCTTATGCGTTTTTACCTTTCCACTGTCGATATAATTCACATCCACCATTACGAATTCACTTTGTATAGACAAATGGTGTCATATGGAAACATTTTTTGCCATATTCATATTTGTCACAGATAAAACATGAGTCCAAGGATGGGTCGTTGTCATGACGATGGACTCCGTCCTATTTCGCCATATACCCGGGTTTTATTCCAAACACATCCGTTAGATCAGTGTTTTTCAACCTTTTTTAATACCCGACCTCTTTACAAGTAAAAAAATTCTTGCGACCCCCCTAGGGTCACAAAAATACAAAATGTTAGTGATTTGAAAGACTACGTTTATAATTTTCTTCAATTAGAAAAATGATTTACTTATAAACGTCTCCAAAATAGAACCACGTTTTGACAAATTGTTAAAAAATAAACAGGACCAGCCTTCTCACTGAAATCGTATTTTTTTATTGCGGTATAGGACCTATAACCACTTACTTTTTCTTTTCCCGCGACCCCTTTAGATAGGCTTCCCCCTGGGGGATCGCGACCCACAGGTTGAAAAACACTGCGTTAGATTAATCATTACCTTGACAACAAGATCGCCTAATCAAACTTTCTTCTATCCGTTAATCGATTTAAGTCAAGATTTTCATATATAAGTAAGACGGTACGAATTTCGTAAAACAGCCGGTAAGTTTCACAAAAAATCAATGTTTCAAAGAACTAGAGTTCTAAAAAAACATGTATGGGGCGGGGCGGAGGCCTACCAAAAAGCTTTTGCTCAAAAAAGTTATGTATTCGTTCAACGAAGTACAAACTTGTATATTTTCAAATGCAAAACTAGGTACATACATTTATTTTACTCTTAAGTATCCTAATCTACAGTTTTTTTTCAAAATCGACTGCATAAAATGTAAGTTTTATCAATCTGGGAATCAAAATAAATTTACCGACACCACTATGTTCAAATCAAGCCGTTGTAACTAAAAACTGTAGCTGTAACTATGAAGCGAACATCCATAGGTGTGTACCCAAAAACTAATACCCTCCGCTCCGGTAATGAGAACCTCCTCCTTTTTTTGAAATCGGTTAAAAATACTTTACACAGTTTCGCATAAACACATTTTTAGGGCATTATTAATCAAGCGACAAAAAAATGAAATTCCGACTTACATGTCATTCTTGAATTGCTAAAACAATTACCTATACGTATAAATAAAATAAATATACTGAAGTATTAAAACGAATACAATCTTTTATTATATTTTTACACTAGCTTCCACCTGCGACTTTGTCTGCGTGGACTTTAGAATTGGGTCCAGAGAGAAATAAATGTTAAGGCAGCGCCATCCAGAGACAAAGTAAAAATTTAAGTTTTAAGCCATTCCTCCGGGAACCCTCGAGTTTTCCGGGATAAAAAGTATTCTATGTGTAACCGGAGTGCTTCAACTATCTACCAACCAAATTTCATCCAAATCCGTTCTGTAGCTTCGGCGTGAATGTGGAATAAACAAACAAACATCCATACTTTCGTATTTATAGTATCAGTGAGATGAGATGGGACGATTACACGACTACACGTGTGTTTTCCCGTAGAATATATACGTATTAATTTGTTATTATTGTTTCCTGATTCTTATCATTTGCTGAGTATTAATAATAATAATATCTTGTAGATAGTATCCCATGTTATAGCTCATGACCGACAGACACATAATAGGTATCCATTTACTTACATGCTTTTACTGATAATAAGAAGAGATATTTACTGTTTTTGGACTAATTAATGAGTGGAGATGTAAGGAAATAATTCGAGATAGGTTTCTATATTGGAAGAAAAGTATATGGGATAAGAATTGTTACGCTGGACAAATACGTATACATACCGAGGGTTCACGGGCGACTTGTATTAAGCGACATTTTTAGAAATGATCAGGAGACTGATTTAAAAAAATATTTCATAGAAAAATAATCATTAAAACTTAACGTCTTAGTATTATATAGACTCTCAATATTCTTAATATTTTAAATATTATTCAGAAGTAATTTTTTGTGAGGTATTTTGTAAGAAATTAATTTTTAAAGTAGAGGTTACCTGTGTTTCCAAAAATGTCGCTTAATACAAGTCGCCCGTGAACCCTCGATACTTTTACGTATGATCAATTCGCAAAAAAATTTGGACCTTTCATTTTAATTTGATCACGTGATCGGCCTATTTTGTATGGAGATGCCCAAAATTTTTTTGGGAATTGACCATTGGTCATTTGGGGAAAGTTGCTCAGTTTCATGAGTAGAAGCCACTATGAAGTATTGGTGGGGGGTCCAAAAATAACCCTGTATTTTATACATAATGAGTGTACAAGCAGAGGTACAAGTTCCGAGTCGTAGGAACTTTGTAATAGGAAGAAAAAAAACGATTTAAAAGAATGCGTACAGCTTAGTTTTATCCACAATTGGTGAGCCCTTGGCATCATCTCACCTGATGGTAAGTGATGATGATGATGAAGATGGAAGCGGGCTTACCAGCTTATACTTAAAATTAAATCTAACTTATCTAATAAATTGTGGGCAGTCCTCCGACTCAGTGGACCGTCGACCTGGATGCAGGAAGCCGCTGGATGCGAGCCGCACAGGACCGGTCGGTGTGGAAATCCTTGGAGGAGGCCTTTGTCCAGCAGTGGACGTCTTTCGGCTGATAGATACAGATAGATAGATCTAATAAAATTTTGACTTTGACTTTTATAAATTGACTTTTCATACCTCTTACAAATATGATGGGGTTGATCGATTTGTATGATGAAATTTTTGAGAGGAATATATTTTCAATGTGGTTTTGGTGTCCATAGTTAGAGGTTTTTTGGCTCTTATCTGTGCATCAAGATTTATTGGTTACTGTAGAGACTGGATAGGTTTAATTAGGTCTTCGAAGGCTTGCATAAAAAGTAAATATCATCGACGTTTGTTTAAATACTTGAATAATTAGAACAAATAATAGTTGACAACGCTGAATACTTTAAAAACAACCGACTTCAACCGTATCAGCTACCATTTTGCTGCTTTTTTTAGTATTTGCTGATTTTTTCAAAAAGCGCTGAATTAATTTTGATAAAATTTATATGGGACCACCTTCAAACAAAAAAAGAATCACCAAAATCAAAACATAATGGGCGGAGTAATCGCGTAACTACCGCAAAATACCGCAGTCCCTCAAGACTAAAGTCTTTGACCAGTGTGTGTTGCCAGTGATGACATATGGATCCGAGACATGGTCGCTTACTATGGGCCTTATAAGAAGGCTCAAAGTCGCCCAAAGGGCGATGGAGCGTGCTATGCTTGGTGTTTCCCTACGTGATCGAATCAGAAATGAGGAGATACGTAGGAGAACTAAAGTTACCGACATAGCTCTCAGAATCGCTAGACTTAAGTGGCAGTGGGCAGGGCACATAGCTCGTAGAACAGATGGCCGTTGGGGCAGTAAAGTTCTCGAATGGCGACCGCGCACCGGAAGGCGCAGTGTGGGCAGGCCCCCGACTCGGTGGACCGACGACCTGGTAAAGGTTGCAGGAAGCCGCTGGATGCGAGCCGCACAGGACCGGTCGGTATGGAAATCCTTGGGGGAGGCCTTTGTCCAGCAGTGGACGTCATTCGGCTGATAGATAGATAGATAGAATCGCGTAACATACATACAAAAAAATACTACATACAGTCGAATTGAGAACCTCCTCCTTTTTCAAAGTCGAACAACAATGTATTGACACCCAGTTTTAGTTTGCTCGTCACCCCATGTACACTGGCCCACAGAGATATCTGAATCCCTACTAAAGTTATTCGTGATACATGGTGTATTACGGAGAGATTCAGATATCTTTGTGGCTGTCTGTACATTCATTATGGAAACTGATAAAAATAATAAAAGCTTAGAAGCTCAAGTGATTTTTTACGGATCCCGAGCTACGTCACCAGCCCTTACAGTACCTCATTATTAACTAGGTACAAATTTTGGCCTGTTCCACTTGTCCCTACCAGCGTATCCCCCCTGGGGGGGATAAGTGGATATTTTTTCCACCTATCTCTACCGTTAGGCCTACTAGTAGTAGGGATAGCGGGAATAAAAAAAATCCACTTATCCCCCCCAGGGGGGATACGCTGGTAGGGACAAGTGGAACAGGCGCAAATTTTGTAAGTCCACATTTGGTAAGCCCTTACATAATGTGCCACTTAATATACTTAATATAATAAATAGTAACTGATGATGACACCAGAAGAAGGAAACAGGCTACATAATGAAATATGTGTTTTTAGATTTTCTGCCGTGCTTACGATAAGAGCAGTAAGTCTCTGAAACACACTTTCGACTTTTCGTCACATTTTTGCATTTTCCGAATTGTTTCCTTCGATTATTTTTAATACAATTTTTGAAATGTCTAACTCAGATTCTGTATTTTTATACTGCGTTATCATTTATCTGTCATAATTATTTGTTCTTACATAATGAAATGACGAAATGAGTGAAGTTACTGCTTTTAAAAATATACTTACTGCTCTCGTCGTAAGCACGGTAGTTTTTTAAAGATGATAAAATTCATCAACATGTTTTTTTTTGAGAAAAATAACCTCTTAAATGTACGAAATTCTTCATTACCTTAACTTTTAACTGCTTATTGCGGTACATTCTCTTTAACAAACTTCTATTATCTTTGAATTTATCCGAAAAATCTCAAGAAGGCATCTCAAACTCGTTTCATAAAGGGATAATAAGAATTTTGTTTCAGATACTCTTGGAAATTATTAAATTGTGCGCATATGATATTTTAAGGGCAAATTTTATACGATTAACTTTTCATCAGGGCCGCATCTTGAGAATCTTGAGTACTTTCAAGGGGAAATTACCTGGATTTTATTAAAAAGTATGTGATATTACGGAGTAAACGTATTTGGTATAATTAAATAATGTTTATTAAAATGATTACTTTATGAAATGTTAAGTGACTTGGATTATTCTGTAAGCTGTATAGTGATTTTATGAATAAATAAATTAAAATTGGTGAACCGTTTTAGATGTTACTTATGACACCGCCTCCGTAGTCTAGTGGCTGGTCCGCTCGCTTCACATCAGGAGGTTGTCGCGGGTTCGGTTCCCGGCGAGGTCCAACTTTAAAGGACTCGGTTTGGTTGGTGGTAGGGCATTTTCTGAGTCCGCCTGGCTAGCTACCACCATCTTATCTAAGTCTTGCCGCCAAACATCAACGTTAACTGCATTGATGTGTTCCGGCATGAAGATAAGGTAGCCAGTTCCCCATTGCGTTGGGGAATCTTGGTAAGCCCGCTTCCAACTTCGGCATTATCATCACTTAATTACCATCAGGTGAGATGATGTCAAGGGCTCACCAACTGAGTTAGAATGTGTGTACAGTTTTACTAGAATCAGTCTATTTTTTTAATAGAAATATTGACTTTAGTTTTGTATGCCATAGATATAATCAGTTTCAGTGACGCTTTACCAAAGTTCTTAACAATATGGTTCCCCAGTTGAAGTTTCTAAACTGCTTGACTCAGAATTACCTGAATAAGCAGGCATTTGAGCAGACCTTTCAGTGAGATCTATTTTACGTATCCCTTCATAAACGATTTTCGAGTTATTAAGTCCTGACACAGGATATCCTTTTCATGCGTTCATTTCACTTCACCCAAAACGATTCGATTCCATTTCACCCAAAACGCATTTCGCCGGTTTTAATAAATCTACGCAAATAGGCGTTTATTGCTTTTTAACGGCATACTCTTGTTCAAACGGAACCGTTCTTCATCAAAAAAAATATTTTTTATGCCTAATATAGGTATAGAATAGTTATTTATTTGCATTTATAGACTTCGTAAAAATTAATGAGTAGGCAAAGTATATGAACCCTGTTTTGAAGGTATTGCAAAGAGAGTTACTTAATATAATTTAATAGACCATATAGCTGTATAGTCCCGGTCACTTAAAATAAAAACTTTTATTATTATTATAATAATTTAATTGTAACCTCTTCATTATTTTCTGTCTTCCAACCGTGAAAAATATTTATCGATATTGATAGAATTGATAGATTTTATTTAATTGAAAGACCCAATTATTTATTTTTTTGTATAAGAAAAACAGCTTGACGATAGCCTTAAGCCCAAACTTGTGCCCCAGTTGAGGGGACGTCAATGGGATTTTATTTTCACTTTAATCTATACTCAGAGAGGTAGATTTAAAAATTTTATTTCACCTTTTCTCAGAGCAATGGGTTTTTTTTTACTTTCACTTTCACTCGTCCTCTAGAGCGATGGATTTTTGCTTTCATTTCCTTCTGTCCTCAGAGCGGTGAATTTTTACTGTCATTTCCGTTTGTCCTCAGAACAGTCGATTCTTGCTTTCACTTTCACCTATCCTCAGAGCGATGGATTTTTACTTTCAATTTCACCTATCCTCAGAGCGGTGGATCTTTAGTTTCACTTTCACCTATACGCACAGCGGTGGATTTTTAATTTCACTTTTACTTATCCTCAAAGCGGTGGATTTATACTTTCACTTTCACTTGTCCTCAGAGCTACCAACAACCATGGCCATCGACATGCGCCACTCGAAGCTCAAGCCCGAGGAGGCGGCTATCCTCGCTGGCGAGCTGCAGAAACCCAACTGGCAGTCCAAGAATGAGGGCATCCACGAGAGAGTCAGCTTTGAGGACACAATATGGGGCTTCGATCTGGCCGGTGGATCGTATTACAAGACCCCTCTGAGAGTTGTTGGTGTAAGTACTCAATATAATATAATAATATAATATATAATATAATAATAATATTGATTAATAATAGGATTTTAAATGCAACAGTAACTCTGTCTCTCTTTCTGTGACAGTTCACGGTTAGACCACTAAACCGATTTCGATGAAATTTGGCATACAGGAAGCCTGAACCGCAGATTATACTGATATAATTGGCTAAACGCTAAGAAAAGATACAGCTTACTTTTTTCTTATACCACTCGCGGGTGCAGCTGTGTATACAGCTAGTATCTGTGTCTGAGATCTAACTGACAAAGCCCGTAAAATTTTTAAGAAAATGGTCTGCTTCAAACAAGCAAATGAGGTAAGTACATAATAGACAAAAGCTTGCAATGCAGAATTAATAACAAAGCATTTTGTGACTAAACGTTTTTAAGATGAACAGCGCCTGTGATAAAACGAAGTTCCCCGAAACACTATGTATAGAAATATTTTCCTCGTATGACGTTCAACGATAATTTGGCGAATAATACTATACCGTACTTCTATTAGCATTTAACGGTAGTCAAGAGACATAACTCATTTACTATTCTATAACTTCAATTACAAAGTCTGGCTTTTATTCTGGCTGATGTCTGTGATATCTCGTTGCGAATGAAGCGATCGCACAATCTGATTAGTAAGGGAAGACGAAAGTAGTTTAATATTCAGATTCGAGAAAGCTTTTGCAATCAGGATCGAGTGGATTAGGACCACTCGTTTCTCAGAGTTCCAGTGTTAATGAATTTATGATAATATCGACACAAAAGATGAGGCTCAGTTTTCGTACTTTCAATTTCTCAAAGTAATATATTTTAATCAGACTTTATTTAGGTTGTATGTAAACTATGATGAATCTAATATACCGAATAAAAATTGCTACCTAGCAATAAGGTCGCCTATTGTTGTTACAATTTTCTTTTGTCTTTGTTTTTGTAATGTTATAATTTCTTATGATGCAATAAAGTATATTGAATGAATGAATGAATGAATCTAAAACTATATGTACAAACATATAATTTATGAGATTGAAAAAAAATGAGTGAATATATTGCAATGAGGAATTGGCTATCTTATCTTCAAGGCGGACCACATGCTACTAAGATTGATGTTTGGCGGCAAGACTTAGATAAGATGGTGGTAGCTAGCCAGGCGGGCTCAGAAAATGCCCCGCCACCAACCAAAGCGAGTCCCAAACTAGTCACCAAGCAAACCAAGGCGACCCCGCCGGGAAACGAACCCGCGACCTCTTGATGTGAAGCGACCGGAGACTAGCCACTAGAACATGGAGGTTGAAATATGATTGTATGATTTCATTCGGTATATTTAATAAAAAGATAGATCCTGATCGTGTCCTTAAACTCCATCGATACTAAATTAATAAATAGAAATCAACATTATTTGTTACCGGTCTTACTTTATTCTTGGACATTAATTTTACTGGAAATTCCAACCAATATTACTATAGAACCTTACCTTAGGAAATTAAATAGATTACATTCTCTATTAAGATCTTTTCAGAAACTTTATCAAGGTAAGTATAAGCTTCTGCCGTTCCTCGAAATTTCCGCTACATACAGTAGGGAACCAATACGTTAGATTATAAGTACATACAGAGTGTTAAAAAATAGAATAATAACGGTATAATCGACAACGCTGAACGCGTTAAAAAACCGACTTCAATCGCATAACATACGGGTCAAACTGAGAACCTCCTTTTTTGAAGTCGGTTAAAGTACTAAAACCTTCTTCTAAATGTAACAAATACTTTTCTGAAAACCGCATCAAAATCGGTTCAGCCAAACGCGAGATAATCGCGGACAAAGATACATACATACTTACAGGTCAAACTGAGAATTCCTTTTTTTTGAAGTCGGTTAAAAAAAGTTAAATTTTTTAACAGCCTCGGTAATGTAGTGGCTACTCCGTCCGCTTTATATCATTATTGGGATCGCTTCCACGTCATAGAGTTCTGAATCTAAATTATCCGTGTCGGGGTGCTCCGAATTTCCGATTCCGTTTGTACAAATAATGGTTTGGGATTTTGTTTCCCCTAATTGAGACTGAGAAATGAGACGGCCGATTTCTTTGTCAATTTATTAGTATAATTTATTAGTTTTTATCCAAATCTCCGGTGGCTTTAAATTCTTTTAACAATAATTGAGATTGTATGGTAAAATTGGTAAGCGAGCCACTAGCGACCTGCTAACTCTTGCCGCCAAACATCAATGCTAACAGCATTGATGTCTTCCGGCATGAAGATAAGATAGCCAGTTCTCCATTGCTGTGGGGAATCTTGGTACGCCCGTTTCCATCTTCGGCATCATCATCACTTACCATCAGGTGAGATGATGCCAAGGGCTTACTAATTGAGGGTAAAAAGAAACCGTGAAAATGATTCTCTTTGAAAACTGTAAATCCATGTTCAAGTAATTGTTTTTTATGTAGCTACCTACGCCATATTACAGCGAAATTGAGTTAGCTGTTTAATGTTAAACAGAACAGTGAAAAATGTCTATATTGTATTTTTCCAATCCCACGGGGACCTTGAATTTGTTGGAAATAAATTGAATTGTATCGTATTTTGTTATGCGCCCCCATTTAAGCTGTATTTAGGATGAAAGAATATTGGTTTTCATGCTACTTTATTATTTAATTCCCTATGGAGATACTGAGGAAATATAAAATATTATGGGACAAAAATATCTTATGTTAGATACCTCCCACCCGTCAACAATGCAAAAAACATGTCAGTGTGTTGAATCATAAAATATAAAACACATTTTCTCATTTACAAAATAACAACGAGGCGAGCGGTCGTTAACTGACTACAGGCACGAACATAACCTGGATGGACTTGACTGGTAGTGGCATTTTTTCGACCGTTTCAGTGCTTCGCAAGGCACGTTAAGCCGTTGGTGCATGGTGCCGGCTGCTATCATATCTATTTGGCATTCCACATCTCATTAAAGGAGTGATTTTGCCAATGTTTAGTGAAAAATGGGAGAATCTTCAATAAAAAAAATGGCTAAAGGCCAATGTCAAGTGAAAGGCAC
Organism: Coleophora deauratella; assembly: GCA_958295455.1. Taxonomy (NCBI): domain Eukaryota; kingdom Metazoa; phylum Arthropoda; class Insecta; order Lepidoptera; family Coleophoridae; genus Coleophora; species Coleophora deauratella. Next base: position 17,088,565 of record OY282397.1, on the reverse strand, counting down.
GGCTCTAAGGGTGATGGGCACTTAAAGACGCTCCACGTGGTGGTTTGCTGCTGGAACTCGGAAAACGGAGCTGTCTCTCGAGTTAATCCTCTTCTTATGACCGCTTATCTCTGAATCTGAATCACAGCTATTTCCCCATCACAAAACTAACGTTGAAATTACTCTAAAACGGAAATAATTGAAAAAATAACTCAGCAGACGTGTGCTCGGTACAAAGTCCCGGCAACCAACCGTCGTTAAGCCATGTCGGAAGTCTTATAGGCGGCTTGAAAACGTTTGAAAAAATTACTGTACTTCGGCCAAGGTAGAATATTGATCACATTTATGAATGAATGACCGATTTCGGTCATGGTGACCACTTCGACTCCTACGTAGCACATTTATGGCTATCTGGTAAACACGTGTAAGCAATACCAGCACTACAGGGAACCTTTTGCGTTTGCTAATTCATTTACATTAAAATGACTCAATGATAGATGATTAAAGTTATTGAGGTCGTCACCAGTAATACCTATTGCGTAGTAATGAGAATTAGAAAACATAATTGTTTTTTTTTTGTAAAACTAGCTTTTGCCCGAGGCTCCGCCTGGGTAAATGTCGATTTTTCAATGTCTCTACGGTATACTACGGGAACCATGCATTTTCCCGAAACAAAAAGTAGTCTATGTGTTAATCCAGTATTTGTTCTATCTATGTACCAAATTTCATCCAAATCTGTTCAGTGGTTTCGACGTGAAAGCGGAACAAACAAACAAACAAACATCCATACTTTCGCATTTATAATATAATATATAAAATATATAATATATGTAATGTATATAGTAAATATAGTAAAATAAATGATAAAACGCAAATATTTATTTCTTAACACCCATATCGCCTATACTACAGGAGCACCGATGATCATGATGATAATTCACCTTCTTCCTCCCAGGTCAAAAAGGGCAGTCGCGCAGAAAAGGCTGGCATCCGACTCGGTGACAAACTTAAAAGAATCAATGACATTGACACATCAACGCTCACCATACAAGAGGCCCATGAGATCATCGTCGATTCAGGAGTTCATCTCAAGATTGCCGTCTCAGCGTAAGTAAACCTATCTAGGCTTGGGTATGGAAAATAATGGGTCATCGGCTTTGTATGCAAGACTGATATCGGTACTTCGATGGTTAAGGTATTAGAGGCACAACCAAATCAACCATCAAATTGGAAGTGCATCAAAATATTACATTTGTAAGGAAAGTGATTTAGCTGAAGGTTAAGAAAATGATGGGTGATCGACGCTAAATGTACAAGAGGTTGATTACATTATCGTATAGGGAGAAGTGAACTTTTAAATCGCTTGGTGAGCGGCTTCTGGTTTGTAATAGTGCCTCACCCTCACAAAGTAAGTATGTCAAAAGGAGTTTCCTCTTCCTCGAGACAGAATTATTCGTCCGTATCTGCAAGATATATTTGATTAAGGTTTTTATTAAGCTTGCACAGGCCAGTTAAAGAAGTCCAGGCGAATGTACTACATTTGCTGTACTGACTACTACTAGCAGTGCTCTGGATTTATATGTCCGCGAGAAGCCAGAGATGAGCGTTTTCGAATATATCGAATTGATCTTAAGAGATCAAATCCATACATGTTTTCCAGGAACTTTCACCAGACCATTACAATAATAATAATAATAATAATATCTGGGACAAATCACACACGGTCATCTGGCCCCAAACTAGGATTACCTGTATCTTGGGAACCAGAGACTGATATACATACACATATACTTTTAAATACATAAATATATAGATATAATACACCCAGACTCAGAGCAAACAATTCTGCTCATCACAGAAAAGTTTGCCCTGTGTGGGGATCGAACCCACGACTCTCGGATCAGAGGTCAGGATCGCTAACCACTTAGCCACCGAGTCAGTCGAGTCAATGATTATAAAGATGTATGAATATGTATAGATTCTCAACCTTCAACCCTTTAATTCTAGTTATAAAATAATCTAGTTTTATAAAAAAAAAAATTGAATTGATTTTTGTTCTTACTTCGCTTACCCTTTGAAACTTTGTATCTACTATGTCGAAAAAAATACGACACAGCTTTCATGAAACATTTCAAATTTAAAATTGAAAAAGAGAAATACTCTATAAATTCATTTAGATAAACACATCTCGAACCAAAAGTTCGCTATGATATTTTATTAAAAAATACGCAAACTTCTTTTAACTAAAACATATTATTACTTTGAGAGATAAATTCAGAAACCTATCTATAGTTATTTGTTACGAAATACGTTCCTATGAAATTAATTTCAGATAGGTTCCTAGAATTGTACTCACTCGGTGCTTAGCGTTTCTGACCGAGGGTTGTGGGTACAATTCTCCCCCTGTGTAACATCTACATATTGTAAAAGTATACAGGATGTTAAAAAAGTGGATTTGATATTTTAAGGGATTACTCAGAATCAAGTGTAACAGAAAAAATATTTAAAAAATCCGATATACAACTTTATTTTTCAGTGTCCCATACAAATTCTCGATTCACTATTCAGACTTAGTACGGGAAACTGAAAAAAAAGTTAGATTGGATTTTTTTCAATGTTTTTCCTGTATTCTATACTTGATTCTGAGTAACCCCTTAAAATTTCAAACGCACTTCTTTTAACCTCGCCCCCCCCCCAATTCCCCCATCCCCCATCCCATTTCAAAGGTCGGCAACCCACTTATGACTCCTCTGGTGTTGCGGGTGTCTATGGGCGGCGGTAATCGCTTACCATCAGGTGATCCGTCTGCTCGTTTGCCACCTATCACATAAAAAAAACATCCTGTATAAGGTCTAACAAAATCAGCATAAACTATTTGAATGGGGGCTTCTACTGAAACTGAACAACTTTCCCAAGGAACACATAGTCAATTAAAAAAAAAAACGATTTTTCTAACAAGTCAATCACCTAATCGGCCACTTAATATGGGATGTCCCATTATCGCCGTTATACTGCGAAAGCCAATTATCTCGGTTTTTTACTAAAAAGGACTCGACTATACATAATCTCATTATTATTTTGTCATCTATCGTCTGCGAAAACCCGTTTATACACAAAATTACATAGTATCCAAGGTATTACCTCGGAAATATATAAGTTTGCATATAATGTAAGAAAGGGACAAAAATAATGAGATTATTGTATAATTGATTCCTTAATAGTAAAAAATCGAGATAATTGGTTTTCGCAGTATAACGGCGATATATTATGTACATGTACTGTACATGTATTACAGTCTCTAGTTCTTATAATACAGGAAATCCACTTTAGACGCGGATGATTATGTGTGATTTGTCCTTAATTTTTATTATTATGAAAACTGTATGCACCATGCGTTGCCGCAGGTAATGCCAAGTACAAAACCAGGCAACGGCCTGACCTTGTGATAAGGTAAAATTTTGCTACATGGTAAGAAGAAGAATAAAATTGAGCTAATGGTTCCGTCTAGCAAGCGACTGGCGAGAAATCGCACAAGACCGAGACCAGTGGCGACTTTTCGTATCGGTCAGGGACCAAGACACACTTTGGGTCGTTGAGCCAGCGGAGTAGGTAAGTAAAAAAATAAAACCGGCCAAGTGCGAGTCGGACTCGCGCATCGAGGGTTCCTTATAAATAAATTCATAATTACGCATGTCTTGAACTCTATGTTTTTTATATTTGAGTTGATTGAATGAAATGTAATTTGTGGTTTACGATTTATGACGTATTAAAAAAACTACTTACTAGATCTCGTTCAAACCAATTTATGGTGGGAGTTTGCATGGTAATGTACATCACATATTTTTTCTAGTTTTATCATTCTCTTATTTTAGAAGTTACGGGGGGGGGGACACATTTTACCACTTTGGAAGTGTCTCTCGCGCAAACTATTCGGTTTAGAAAAAAATTATATTTGAAACCTCAATATAATTTTTGAAGACCTATCCATAGATATGCCACACGTATAGGTTTGATGAAAGAAATTTTTTTTGAATTTCAGTTCTAAGTATGGGGACCCCCCAAAATGTATTGTTTTTTTTTTTCTATTTTTGTGTGAAAATTTTAATGCGGTTCACAGAATACATCTTCTTACCAAGTTTCAATAGTATAGTTCTTATAGTTTCGGAAAAAAGTGTCTGTGACATACGGACGGACAGACAAACAGACAGACAGACAGACATGACGAATCCATAAGGGTTCTGTTTTTTGCTATTTGGTTACGGAACCCTAAAAAAGTAAGGGCCCCGTCTCATCACAGCGCGCCTCGGATCTATAGTTTTTTTCCACCATGTTTCTGTTTTACTAAATAAACGTATTTCAATCCTATTCTACATCAAGCGGGTCTTATATTACGAATCTATTCTATTGCTATTTAGTATTGAGGTAAATATTACAATACATTACATGTATTGGAAATTTCTACTGGCTTTTTTTTTATGGCAGAGGTGGCAAACGAGCAGACGGATCACCTGATGGTAAGCGATTACCGCCGCCCATAGACACCCGCAACACCAGAGCGGTCACAAGTGCGTTGCCGGCCTTTGATATGGGAGTACGCTCTTTTCTTGAAGGTTTGAATGTCATATCGGTCCGAAAATACTGCAGGCGACAATTCATTCCACAGTTTGGTTGTGCGAGGCAGAAAGTTTCTAGTGAAACGCGCAGTTGTGGACTGCCAACCATCTATGTGATGGGGATGAATATATTGTCGCGTAGAACGATGGCGAAAAGAGGTGGCAGGGATCAATCCGAACAATTCCTCGGAGCACTCCCCATTGTACATGGCTCTGGCTATTATGATTAAATAGATACAGTCTTTTAATACAATGCAGACAGACGACCTGCACCGGTAGCATGGCGACGTATCTCGCGCGCGACGCGAGTTTTAAAAGCATTTGTTCCGTTCTAACGCTAAGCTAATGAAAGAGACAGCTGAGCTGTTTTCTCGCGTTTGGCGCGACAAACAGCTTTGTCTACGCCTCATGCTACCCGTGCTGGGTAAGTCAGGTAATTCCATGAAGAAAATAAAAAAGTGTCTGCTGGAGAAAACCTTTATGTCACGTATAAGAAATCTTCAAGTCTGAGTGAATTTTGTGTACATTTGAGCTCCCAGACAACGGCACCATTTTAAATGTTAAGAATACCCTTACCTATGTACCTGATACGTAGCATAGATGTAGTGGTCATTTGTGAAGATCCGTACGTGCAGACATTTACATATGAGAGTGCCCGAAAATATGCGTGCTCACTACCCCCGGGCGACCCGACCGTTTATCTTGATTTTTCATGTTAATAGAAAATGCAGAAATTAGAGAACTTTTTCGAGTGACAGGTATTTATAATAGGTAGAAAAAAATATAATTTCATGGAATGCGTGTTTGAAATCATCTACTTTAGAAAATATTATTGAGTATGAATTTATTTTAAAATGAAAACCTACAATAACTTCTAACTTACATGTTTTTAACTGCCATCGTGGGTTAGCCCGGTCCGGTCGCTTCACATCAAAGGGTCCCGGGTTCGATTCCAAAGTAATATAGCCAGTTCCCAATTGCGTAAGGGGCTCTTAGTAAGCCCGCTTCCATCTTTACGCATCATTATCGCTCACCATCAGATGAAATAAAGCCATGGGCAAAGAAATGTTACTGATTAAACATTTTCAGGTGTATAATTCTATGACTGTTCGTAAAAAACAACAAGGACCGTTAACATTTGAGTTAAAATTTAAAAAGGCGCATTTTACATCAATTTTTAGTTTGACGAATACATTCGTCCATTCCCAATAACACTGGATGCAGCAATATGAAAACGCACATCTCTGTTCGGATTCTTGTTTCATATTGTGCAAGCTTTTGAAGTTACCAGCACAAACGAAATTGCTTTTAAAACCTAAAATCGAATTATGGGGCGAGATTACCAACGTTATAACAATAAACATTAGATAGATAGATAGATAACTCGTTTATTTGTTACTACAAACATACATATTAAGTATTACATCAGTACACACAATAAAATAAAAATTAAATAAAACAATACTTAAAAATATGTGTGTGTTGCAGTAGTACAAAAGGGCCGTGACTCAGTGTGTGATTTGTTCTTTCGAGCAATACACTGGTATTCTGCCGCAACCCGAGGACTGTGACAATAATTAAAAAATATAAAAAACGAGTAAACTAACATTAATAACAATAATTTAAAAAGAAAGAAAGAAAAGAAATTACTGATAATTGAGGCATACTAGTACTAGCCTTCTTTAACCAATAAGTTATAACAAGTCTATAAATACAGCCTATAAGTAGGCAGCAGATACCTTCCAACAGGTGGACCGTCAGCTTATATCCTACACAATAAGTTCAGTAGTTTCGTAACGAGGTACCTAGAATAACAGGTATCGTTTTTTTTTATGGTAGAGGTGGCAAACGAGCAGACGGATCACCTGATGGTAAGCGATTACCGCCGCCCATAGACACCCGCAACACCAGAGGAGTCACAAGTGCGTTGCCGACCTTTGAAATGGGAGTACGCGCTTTTACAAACATGATTTAGAATAATATGACGGTACAATCATTTGCATATCGATACTTCTGGGCTCAAAGGGCGTATAAGCCTAAGTTCTATTTAGCGTATAAGCCCTTTGAGCCTAGAAATATCGATATGATAATACTGCCCTCATAAGAAATAAGCCCGCAAAGTATACGGAAACTCTATATACGGTCTTCTTTATTTATGAGGGTAGTATACGAATCCAAACATTGACTATTCGTCAGCGTTCAAATCAAACTCAACTATGCAGAAAGAATTTTGATCAAACAAATTGACCTCCGGGCATCGATGTGAGAGAAAAACTAGACTGGGTTTCTTTCAAAGTCAAAATAATATGTTTATTCGAAGTGGGTAGCATTGTACACTTTTCGCAGGTCATTTTTAATCTACTTAATACGAAATTCCTACGCCTCATCGTATACCCAACGTTTCGGGAAGTGTTTGCGGATAGAGAAGAAACGTCGGGTCCAAAAGAAACTCCCTCAACCACATTGTGAGGTGTAAGGTAATAGATGGCCGCCAATGAGGCAGTTGACTGCGTCAAAAATACGTCATGAAATATTTTCTTTTTCAAATTTTTTGAAAAACAAACTCGCATGAATTTTATTTTTTGTATTAGTTGGATTTTTAATTCACGGATGTAGTACTCATACGACCGGCAGCAACAGCGCTGGTGGTAAAAAAATTTACAAGTGAACCATAAGAACCATAAGGGGTTCCCCATACTTAGAACTGAAACTCAAAAATTTTTTTCATCAAACCCATACGTGTGGGGTATCTATGGATAGGTCTTCAAAAATGATATTGAGGTTTCTAATGTCATTTTTTTTTAAATGAATAGTTTGCGCGTGAGACCCTTCCAAAGTGGTAAAATGTGTGTCCCCCCCTGTAACTTCTAAAATTAGAGAATGATAAAACTAAAAAAAATATATGATGTACATTACCATGCAAACTTCCACCGAAAATTGGTTTAAACGAGATCTAGTGAGTAGTTTTTTTAATACTTCATAAATCGTAAACCGCAATTTACCTTTCATTCAAGTTACAACGAACTACAAGAACTTTTATATTATGTTACTTGCTGCTACGGAATCCTTCATGGGCGAGTCCGACTCGCACTTGGTCGCTTTTTTTCCTATCGATTCGTCGACACTCAGGGCCCCGGATATTCCCCTATGAGTGCCGTCTGGAGTGAGAACCGACCAGCTGTTGGCTCATGTTCTTGTATATTGTTTGCCGTATCCGTTCCGGTTCTGTTTACTTTGGTTTCAGGTGGGGTTAGGACGGAATTGTCTTGTAATGATGCTCGAAAATTGAAAAAAATATATAAGGTGCTACTTTATTGGTGCCCGATATTTTAGTCAGTGCTTCTACTCCTGATTCTGATCAACTTTCCCCAAGGAACCCATAGTCAAATCACAAAAAAAATTTTGGATTCTTCATACACATCGATCAGCCGAGCGGCCAAATTAGTATGAAGAGTCCAGAATTTTTTTTTGCGATTTGACTATGGGTTCCTTGGGGAAAGTTGATCAGAATCAGGAGTAGAAGCACTGACCAAAATATCGGGCACTAATAAAGTAGCACCTTATATAATTATACAAATTAAAAAAAAACGGGCAAGTGCGAGTCAGATAATGTTTGTGTAACGTGGTGTTTTGTAGTTGTATAAGAGATAGAGATGCACCGATTAGTCGGCGATTAGTCAATTAATCAAAGTCAATTGCATTACAAAGAGAAGTGTTAAAAAAGTGTTAAGTGTGTTTTTGGTGTTAAAAAGTGCGTTTGAAATTTTAAAGGGTTACTCAGAATCAAGTATAGAATACAGGAAAAATATTGAAAAAATCCGATCTACAACTTTTTTTCAGTTTGCCATACAAATTATTGATTCACTATTCAGATTTAGTGATATCTGAAAAAAATATTTGATTAGCGCAGAGCGGATTTTTTTAATATTTTTCCTGTATTCTGTACTTGATTCAGAGTAGGTTGATTTTGAATGTCAAACCCATTTTTATAACATTCTGTATAAATAGCTCGAAATATATTAACATATTAACTATTATTAACATTATAGATTCAGATTCAGATTCAGATGCTTTATTTGCCAATAAATAAGGTACATGTCAGATGGTATTTACGACATAGAATATTGTATCACTTATTTAGCCATAGTCATATTACAGCATGCAAATTATTACTATATTTATACACATTTATAATTAAAAAATTCAGATACAGAATAAAACATATTTTGAAGTAGCCACTTATGTAACTGTGTTTGGAATCTTCTTATTGGTAAATTTTTAATGTCTTCAGGAATTTTGTTGAATATAGTATGAGCCATCCAAAAACAGGTTTTTTTGAAGCATGTGCTTTGTGGAATGTCATCCATGACCAATCTATTGGGATCTCTCCTACTTCTGCAGGACATTTCACTGACTCTTTTATAGTAAGCCACATTATGCAGTTTGACGAATGTGGCCATTTCGAGGACATATAGGCAAGGCAATGGTAGCACATTCAGCTTAGCAAAAAGAGGTCTACATGATACATCGGATGCTATTCCAAATATGGCACGAATACACTTTTTTTGCGATATGAAAACTTGGTTTATATTTGTGCCATTGCCCCATATTACAAGACCGTACCGCAGGACTGACTCCACGTATGCATGATAGGCTGTGACTGCTGTGATTCTTGATGCTACCTTGGTTAATTTGTAAAGTGCAAAGGAAAAACTATTTATCTTGGCACATACCATATCAGTGTGCTCTTTCCAGTTAAGCTTATCGTTAATGAGAATGCCTAAAAACCTTGTATGTAGTGAGCTCTGTAAAGATTGTCTATTGTAATGTATATTAAGGGAATTATTTAAATTATTATAATTTACGAATGTCGATTTAGTCAAGTTTATTTTAAGGTTATTGTTGTGTAGCCATTGAATTATTAAATATATCACTTCATTAATGTCCTCTTCATGATTTTGTAATGTCGATTTTTTGTCAGTAGTTACTATTACGGAAATGTCATCAGCGAATAATATGGTCCTATGTTTTATGTAATTCGGGAGATAATTAATATATAGTAAGAATAATAGCGGTCCCAGCACACTGCCTTGTGGTACCCCAGATTTATTGATTTTGAACCCAGATCTATATAAATATAGTAAGAATAATCGCATCAAAAACATAAATGTGAAAATGGGAGCCAAGTTCAATATTATGTTATGGTGTGGTTGTCAACTTTACTGAGAAAAGAATTGAGATCTAAATGGATGCCAAGTTCTGTAGATAATCCTGAAATTTATTTACAAGAACGTATAACATTCTTAAGTAAATTTGAAACACAATTTCTTGTTTTTTACTGCTACAACAATGTTTGCTATTTAAAAATATGACTTTCTAAATTTCAATAGTAGAATTATTTACACAAAGCAAATAACTTATGATCTGTTTAACCTCATCATTGACTTGGCTAGTTTTTACCAGCACATGAAATATTCAGAAGAATAGAACCTTATAGTATAAAAATAAGAACTTGCGTATAACATAAAGATGATACGTTAATAAACCAAATTTAAGATGACTAGCCAAGTCAAATTTCCATGTTCTACCGGCAGCTGTAGGAGCCTATGTATTGTGAGTCAGTTTATATTTAAAGCGACAATGCCAGTGGATGCAGCTACTGCAAGTAATTTGTTCATTCGCTTCGTAACCCAACTTTTAATGGTATTGATATAACTTTTTCCTGTGCCGTCTGTCCTACTAGCAAATTCTCCAAAACTGCAGTTTTGTCTAACAAAGTCTTACAAATTGTTTCGAAAATATGTTTCTGGTCTAACATTTAGACCTTTTATCATTTGTTCGAGCTCATTTTCTGATATGAAATCTTTGGCATTTCTGAAATCTTCCATTGCATTTACAGCTTCAACAGGTCAGAAGTCCAACAGGTTCTCTAGACCGTCATCTTCGTGATCATGTTCCTGTCGATTTCTTTCAATTTCTCCTACTTTTTCTGCAATCATTTCGAATGCTCTCTCTGTATTGTCTAATGTCACTGACAAAAGTTAAGTACATTATCCCTTACTTACTAAATCAACACAAGATATCTCTTCTACTTTGGGCATGGCAGCACCCACCGAATCTTATCATTATCAGTTACAACTTACAACAGTACACCTACTGGCTACTATGTGTAACTGTGCTCTGTTTGAAAGATATAATTTTTCTTAAGTTATGTACCTACTGCAGAAGATGTGTTTCACCCCGTAAGGAATCGACCAACCGGTAGGCCGGTATAGAGGGCGGCTTCAGTGAGAAAACTCTTGGTTCAAATCCAACATGGGCAACTTTATATTTATGATATTTTCAGCTTATTGTTAGTAATAATGAAATGCTAACATATATTTTTATTCTGTTTATATTAAATGAATTAAGTTTATATGTAATAGTTTTTATTTAAATATTTAGTAGCTAGTGCTTTTATTACACAGGTTTTTTATACAATTCCAAGAATCTTTTATTTTTGTTTCGTCTTGCTATTTTCCTGTTTTCCATTTACTAAATTGTATAATATTATCTTTATTTCACCATAACCATAACAACCTCGATAGCTCACTTAATATAGAAGTCGCACATGTAACGCGCAGGTGCGAGTTCGAGCTCCGCGATAAGTTACTTTTTGAGCCTTTTTTTATTTTTTTAACACATGGTTTTTTTTATTTTTCCGTTATCAGTACATGAAATACTAGCCGCACACCAAATTTAAAGCTCGTAGCCTTGCTAGAAGTACCTTAGCTTTTTGATGACGGTGAGTGTCTTTAAATCATAAAAATATTGTATTGAAAAAATTTTTTTTCTTAGAAATTCAGTGTTTTCTGATTTTTTCCTTTGCATACATACAATTACCTAGCTTGATGCAAAATTTGAACTTTCTAGGTCATCTGGAAGTGGGTAAGCTTTTTGATCTATATGTCTGTGAGTCAGTCATAAAAATGTCGATTTTCGGACGTTAAAATCTATACCAACCGTTTGAGCTGTGTTTATAAAATTTTTAGTGCTCGTTTATCTAGGAAGTCTTAATACATAAACCAAATTTGGTGTGTTTATGTTAAATAGATTTTGAGTTATGAAGGTGACAAAAGTGGCTCCAAATGGTTCGTGTAATATTACACACGGAGCTACTCGCCAGTTCTTTTTTGACGTGAACTTGGCTGGACACGCTCCGCGTGTCTAGATAGCGGTCCCAGCACACTGCCTTGTGGTACCCCAGATTTATTGATTTTGAACCCAGATCTATATAAATAAGTCTTTCCTTTACTATCCAATTTCGAGACTTCCACACACTGCTGTCTATTTTGCAGATACGTTTTTAACCACCTATGCACTGGCCCCCGAATACCGTAGTTTTCTAGTTTCAGTAATAACTGTTCATGTGATACAAAGTCAAAAGCCTTTGTGAGGTCGAAAAATAGTACAGTAGTAAACTGTTTAGAGTTTCTGCTTTGACAGATTCCTTTAACTAAATTAAATGAAGCCAAGGTCGTTGATTTATTTTTTTGAAATCCATACTGACTAATGTTTATAACGCCAAATCTAATGAAAAAATCCATGAGTTTCATATGCATTACCTTTTCAAAAAATTTTGAAAAGATAGGGATCAATATAATGGGTCTATAATTACCCATTTCATTTTTGGAACCCTTTTTGAAAAGTGGTTTTATGATTGAAACTTTTAGTTGTTCTGGGAATGTACCTTCTTCTAATGAAATATTGACAAGGTATGCAATGACACTACTAATTTGATCACTACATGTCTTTATGACCTTGGTACTAATGTTGTCGTAGCCTTCGAAATGTGTATTATTAAGTGATGCAATCACCTTTTTTATACATTGTGAATCAATAGGTGATGTGTAAATAGTGTTATGCTGTATATTTTTAGTAAAATTATTGAGCTTATCATAATTATCGTTGTTTGACAAGTTGATATAATAATCATTAAAGTATTCATTAATTGCTATGTCATTCTCAACTATTGTCTCAATATATGTATTTGTATTGATCTTGTTAGACTCACTATTGATAACATCCCACGTAGCTTTTGCAAGGTTTTTGCTGTTTGATATATAATTATTGTTCTTATTTCTTTTTGCACTATATATACATTTTTTTAAAAGTTTTGTATAATTGTGATAGGCTTTCTTATCTTGGTTATTTCCTGTGCTGTAAAATCTATAGCGAAGCTGTTTTTTTGTCTTGCAACATTTTCTCAGACCTCTGGTTATCCAGTTATTAAAAGGCTTTCCTTTGCTTTTTATTTTTATGAGGGGAAAACACAAATCGTAAAAAATTTAAATGTTTCGTAAAATTTACAAAAAGCTTTATTGAAGTCCGGTTCGGAGTAGACTTCCAAGAAATATAAGCTTTTTAGATACATCTGGAACTTGGAAATATTTTCATAAGAGTAATCGCGTTTAAAAGAATATATTGTTTTAGGAGCTTTTTTTTTTAATTCCACTTGAAATTTCAGGATTTGTGCAGTATTGTGATCTGAGAGCCATAGTGGTAGTAAGGATCCTATTGCACTATTTATGTTACTTAAAACATGGTCAATACACGACATACCACGAGTAGGATCCGTTATGTGCTGTTTAAAGTTAAAAGAGCTTATTAAATCCACAAAGCGAGACGTCATACTATCTTTTACCAAGGTATTTATGTTAAAATCCCCCATAATAACTATTTTCTTCTTTGAGTGTTTTTTTAAACATAATAATTTTTCAAATTTGCTTAGGAACAGTTCTACCAGGTTTTTCCTTTTAGTTGGAATCCTATATAAGTAAATTATTAACACATTGTTTTGTGGAATTAATATTGAACAGCATTCAAAATGGGAACATATAGCCAGTTCGTTAAATAAATCAATCTTTTTGTAGCAAATACCTCTCTTAACTAAAATACATGAATCACCTCTCTTCTTATCACGACAATAACTTGTAGCGAGTTCATAGTTTCTAACCGAAACGTTTTTTTCTTCGCCACATTTTATGAATGTTTCAGTCAAACATATCACGTCTGGTTCATTTTCGGGACCGAGCTCACACAATGCAATTTCTAAAAATTCTTTTTTGGATAAAATGCCCTGAATATTTTGGTGCATAATTATATATGAATTATTGGGCACGAAAAAACTGCAAGTTATCGTCTCCGTTGCATACATTTTCGTTTTTATGTTGAACTGCCGTTGCTACTTGAGACGTTGTTGCGAGTAAGTCATTCGAATTTCGGGGATTAGGTAAGGGATTATTAGACTGCAGTCCTTTGTGGTTAATAATTGGGAAATAAAAAGGTATCGTTCCTTTTTTCTTAGACATTTGACCTCGTGCATAAATTTGTTTAGACGATTTGGAAGAAATTATTGGGAAGTAATGTAGTATTGTGTTTTTGTTCTTAATTAATTTTCTTTTGTTGTCTCCTGTGGTTTCGGATTGATCTTTTGAAAATGACAGTGTTTTATGCTTTGATATCCCTGAGAAGTTCAGAAATTGTTTTCTGTATTCAGCTGAGTCAATGAGAAGGTTAGTCTTTTCACAAATATAATTCAGATAGTCAAAATTACAGAAAAATTCAGAAAAACAAAATTACTTAATTAAAAAAAATACTATACTTGTAGAATAAACTATAACAAATTATAGTTACTTTTGAAAACGACTCCCTCCTAACCTCCTTCCGCTGCGTGAATAGAATAATGCCATCGCAAAGTTCTAAAACTGACGAAATGCCACCAGAATTTACGAGCCGAAGTTTGGGCACCGCTGTCAATTCATGTGGACGTTGACAAGACATTGACAAGAGATGTCCAAACTTTGTTGCTTTCTGTTCAAATACCTCGCTGTTTTTAAACAATTTGAGTGGAAAGAATGTTGCCGTTTTACAGTACATAAAGCCTTTAGCATATTTTTGGACTATTATTGAAAATAATTGTTTAATGTTATATGGGTGGCTGGAACATACATACTTGAGAAACTTTTCTGGAGATTTTAGATTAAACTAAACTTTACCCAAAACAAAACTCACATAACTGTGGCTCAGAATCTGATCGAAACATTTATTCAACAAACAACACACAACATATTAGGTAGGTGGTAGGTTTTCTTCAGTAAGGCTTTATTACCTCCGGGCTATCAAAACTTTTAATATTAATGTTTTTTGGTAATACTTTAGATTCGATGGTGGTTAGTTAGTTAAATAGGCCCAGAAAGCTCCACTAAAAGAATATGCCGAGAACGATGGCTGAGAAACTAATTTCTTCGTTTTTTTACCCTTAATTGGTAAGCCCTTGGCATCATCTCACCTGATGGTAAGTGACGACGATGCCGAAGAAGGAAGTGGGCTTACCAAGATTCCCCGATGCAATGGGGAACTGGCTATCTTATCTTCATGCTGGAACACATCAATGTTGTTAACATTGATGTTTGGTGGAAAGACTTAGATAAGATAAGATTAATATTAATATTTTTCTTGTATTGTATTTTATGCAGCAAATAAAAATCATCTATTGATTGATTGCGAAAAAGCTTCGCCATGGAAACACAACTGAAACGCATTTAAGTTTTAAATTTGTTTTTTTTTCTTTTCAGTCCTGAAGATGAAGAAGATGCGTATTTTTGTTACGAAGATCAAATTGTAAGTAAACTGAATACTGATTTTTTTTATGTGATAGGTGGCAAACGAGCAGACTGATCACCTGATGGTAAGCGATTACCGCCGCCCATAGACACCCGCAACACCAGAGGAGTCACAAGTAATTTTAACCTTTCCATCGTCAAAGACGGCTATAGCCGACACCGAAAGTGCCAGTCATCTATCACGACAAATACCTAACTGAAAATAGACTCCCATTTTATGTTTGCACTAAAAACTTGCTAATAAATAAAAACCCATTAAATTCTTAACTGTATATATTTTGAGTGAATAATGTTTTGGTTTAAAAAGGTTGGCGTAATATAATCACAAACTACGATACATAATAATTTAAAAAATATGCAGAAATAACCTGTTGTAGAGGGTACGAGCATTCTCGGAAACTTTTTTTTTATGGCAGAGGTGGCAAACGAGCAGATGGGTCACCTGGATGGTAAGCGATTACCGCCGCCCATAGACACCCGCAACACCAGAGGAGTCACATGTGCGTTGCCGGCCTTTCTAGCGGTCAAAGGGGTTAATTAACTTGAAATAAAGATCAATAAATACTTAAAAATTATTTTATATCGTAATCAAACCAGTAAATATAAAAGTTGTATTGTATTTTAGTCGTTAAAAAACATAGAAAAAGTTCAAGAAAAGAGCGTACTCCCATTTCAAAGGCCGGCAACTTGCACGCACTTGTAACTCCTCTGGTGTTGCGGGTGTCTATGGGCGGCGGTAATCGCTTACCATCAGGTGATCAGTCTGCTCGTTTGCCAGCTATGCCATAAAAAAAAGTTTCAATAAAAACTCTACTATCTTTTTGTAGGAAAGTGGATACGACAGCGAGGAAGAGAGACGGAGACTGGAAGAGAAAATAAAGAAGCGACAAGTCCACGCCAAAGTTGTGAGTCATCTGTTTACAGTCTGTCTACGGTCTTTTGGCAGGTGGTGAAAGACTTGAAAAATGACGCTATTTGTATGAAAGAAATGTCAGACTTGCGACTAAAGCGCCGCCCTGTCAATGTCATCCATCTACCAAAAGATCGTAGACAGACTGTAGCTTACACAATCTTGTATACTTACTTAATAATAATAATAATATCCGGGACAAATCACACACGATCATCTGGCCCCAAACTAGGATTCCCTGTATCTTGGGAACCAGAGACTGATATATATACACATATACGTGTAAATACATACATATATAGATATTATACACCCAGACTCAGAGCAAACAAATTCTGTTCATCACAAAAAAGTTTGCCTTGTGTGGGGATCGAACTCACGACTCTCGGATCAGAGGTCAGGATCGCTAACCACTTAGCCACCGAGTCGTCAAACTTACATAAAATAACTTCGTACTAATGTTTAGTTAGATTGACGGCTTTTCCACATGCAGCTTCTAACTAACAAACTGAACATTTTTCCCCAAGACACAATCATAATATACTATCTACTAGTTTCTTCTGTTTCTGTTTGTTTCTTCTCACTCTGCTGACACTCCCCTAAAAATGGAGTGTAAAGGTTCCGAGTGTCAGGAACTTTGGACTACGTTGAAAAAGGAATAACGATTTAAAAGTATGTTTATAGCATCTACTTAAATAAAATAATTTGAATCTGAATTGAATGATTTGAAAAAATGGACGTGAGTTAGGTTCCAAGGTTAAGCAGTTCCTTCCAAAGACAATGATAATGTTTATTTCAGAGCTCATATTGGAGCCTGCAATGGCCATGGGTTAGCAAAAGGAGGGTCATCTACAGGGAGTCTAACTGCTTCATGGTCCCAAGCAAATACGAAAACAACCACAAGTAAGGTTTTTTTATATTCACAAATGGCAAGACCTTAAATGAGGTAAAGCAGGCCTTAAATGTATTTAAGGTTAAATGCGCTCCCGCCGTCTGGTTTTGGTAATGTCAAAGAGTACACATGGCCCTGATTGTATGCGATATCTTTGGTTTGGTATAAAAGTATCAGACGGCCGCGTTCGCTGTTGCGCTCAAATATAAGTTGCCAACTGTATTCAAATTTGCAAAATCATCAGATTTCATGTTAAATACTATTAAATATTTTTCAGGGAACAATTTCCCTCTCAACCTTTTCTACGAGTTGAGGACGATATTGTTCTACAAAAAGCGAAAAATGCAAAAGAATTAGAAGAAAATGGTATTTCAAATGATATTACAGAAAACAATTTGACAAATGGTGACGTTTCGAATGGGAATACAAAGCCTGTCCAAAATGGAAATGTTGAAAATAGTTTAGAAAATATCGATAACGAGAATAATTCAATCAACAGAAATGAAAAAAATCATGACACTAAGAAAGATTTCAATGGACTTTTGAAAGATACCTCCGACTTAGAAGAGGAAGAAAGCAGTTACAGTGATAGTAAAGAAAAAACAGAAGAGACAACGAATGTTGAAAAAGAAATAAGTCATGACGAAATCAAAGAAACATCAGACGTTGAAGAAGAAATAATTCGTGATGAAGTTAAGGAAGACGTTGAAGACACAGAAGACGATGTTAGAGAAGCACCACATCTTGAAGAATACGTTAGCAATGATGAAGCTACTGAAGAGATTGAAGATAAGACTAGCACAGTTAATGACGAAACCAGTACAATGAATGATGTAGATATTATATCCCAAGAAGACGAAGTGTTTAAAGGCTTAGTTGATGATGGAGATTTATCAACGGATGATGACAGGCTATTAGACAGTATCCTTAGTGATGGTGTAGACAGTAGAAGAAATAATAGTGAATCTGAGAGATAAAGTACATAGTGATAGAAATATTGTGATATTATTGTGATCGCTTAAATCAATTATTTTTGTAGATATTTTAATACGAAATTATTTGATAAGGTAGTAAATTATAATTATTCAAATAGAAATAAAAAAAATCGATATCTATGTTTGGTAGTTCCAATTAAATTAATTGTTTGAACTTCGAAACATTTGGAATTGTACTTTGGTAAGCGTTTAGGTAGATAGGAATTCCAATTTCTCGCTGTAAGATGTTCATTTTTATTTTGCTCCTTATATTTTTTTTTAAATAGGTATTTTAACATATTGTTTATTTTTCGATATTATAATTATGTATTGTTCTCATTCCATTATAAAAGCTACATGCGAATATTTTTATTGTACCTATTATATTCAAATTATTTATATTAAATTGTCTTAATTAAAAAAAGTTTTAGGAAAATTATTTATTTTTAAAATTATGTCCCTATAAAGCGCATATCAGTCTTGTACAACCAGTTCAAATTTTTATAAATTAAATCTTCATTTCAGTAATAAAACCCTTTGTCTTCTTACCTACAATGAACAAAATTCTATCCACGATTCAACATAGTAAAACGACAACGAAGAAAATTGTGAGGTACACAGCCTTAATTAATATTTAAGTTCATAGGGTTACTGTTAAAGCTACGTAGAAAGATATCTGAAATGAGGTAATAGTACATTATGGTACTAGTGTGTAACATTGATGATTACCGTCGAGGCGCCATTGAGACCCGAGCCGTAGGCGAGGGTCTTAAGAGAGCCACACACATGTAAATGTTACACACTAGTACCATAGGTAATGTACTATAAACACATACTGTAAGTTATTAAGAGTAAGTTTGAAATAAACAAGTAAAATTAAAAATAATCAAGACAAAAATACTTACATGTTTATTGGACTCTTGTTCCTTAAATAATGAGTAGATTTTGATGAAAGACATCAAAATGAAATCAAACAATCCGCAGAATGCAAGATTTAGGTTAATATATGTAAGTATGTATGTATTAGTTAAATGATTATTGAAAGATATTTCTGCGTTTTCGGGTCGAATGGGATGCGATGATTTGTCGCCTTTTTTTATAGTTTAATGTTGCATTGTCATATCATATGTATGCAAACTTTCTGCTAATAGAATAAGCGTAATAGGAAGTGGGTCAAAATAAACTTGCAAGGTTTTGCATACAAAAACGACGGACGGACATAGTGAATGAAAAGAATTAGGCCAGAAAGTCTAACAAACGTTCCAAGTACTATATAAAAATATGACGTTTGTACACGTTGTTGTATAGCGTTCATCATCATCCGAAAGACGTCCACTGCTGGACAAAGGCCTTCCCCAAGATTTCCACACCAACCGGTCCTGTGCGGCTCGTATCCAGCGGCTTCCTGCAACCTTCACCAGGTCGTCGGTCCACCGAGTCGGAGGCCTGCCTACACTGCGTATTCGCGGTCGCCACTCGAGAACTTTAATGTCTCAACAGTTATCTGTTCTACGAGCTACGTACCCCGCCCACTGCCATTAGCGACTCTGTGAGCCATGTCGGTAACTTTAGTTTTCCTTCAATAGAGCATATTAATTCTACTTGAGCAATAAAAATTGAATTAAATTGAAGATGATGATTTGAAATTATTTTTTATTCCTCTTCTCATTAACTAAATTTTATACGCCATGTAGGAATTTTGAACAATAAATTCTATTCCGACTTTTGATTTCGAATGAACGCGTATGATTCTGCTTAAATAATTTGCGATTGTACCCTGGCACAATCTTGCCATTTTTGTACTCATGTTTGTGTGCGTGTTTTACCATTTAGATAACTTTTTGGAACATATATTTTTCATCTAAACTGTTTACACCGAAGCGTCGCGTCGCGTCGGGTAGCCTCCATGAATAATTAAAGCAGTCTGCTTTGGGAGAGAGAAATGAGTCCGCCCTACTTTGTTTAGCATACCTAGTTTTTATTTTTTAAATAGGAAATTGCCGAGTTTACTAAAATAAAGAATTGGTGTATATAGTTAAATGCCACAATTTTATCAAACCTAGCACAATGTGATCTAATATAAAGGCTTAAATATTATAAATAACGAAATAAAGAGATGAAAGAAAACAATACATATTTATAAACTAGCTGGGAGACCGAGCGTCGCTCGTTCAATCGGAGCGTTTATGAACTAATATAACTTGTTTAGTATTATGTAAATTATTTATAAAACTGTGCTATTGCCAATTACACGGGGCAGGGCGGCACAATCATCAGGTATGTAATTCACTTATACGGCAAAAGATGGCACAATAATTAAAAATTCGTTCAAATGTCCGTAAAATATTCTTTTTATCACTCTTAAGTCTTTTTATTTACATATTTACTTACGTTCACACAAAATAAAAAAAACCAGGGGATACGAATCCAGACGGAACGTAAACGGCTCGCGTTAAAACCGCTAAGCGTATATTATACTTAAATGCATTGTTAAAAATAAGCATCATATGCGTTCATATTTTATGTATGTTTCGCTCAAATCTCCCTAAAATAAATGTTTTCAAAGATAATTCCCTCATAAATAGATTTCTGGTGATTTTTAACCCCTAATCCTGGTTTTTTGTCGAAAGGTTTCAAGCCGTTTTTGATATCGTTTGCGCTTACAAGATAACTCGTTTAATAATATGAAATAATAGTTTCCACGTAAAATTAATTACACAACACTTAAATTTTACTACCTACTTCCAACTTTTCAACAGCAGTTGCGTAATTTCCCCTTAAACCAGGAATCAAGAATCACAACACAATGTAATGCGGGAGTGAGCAAAGCGAGCTCGGAATTTTGGGGCAGGAAGGCTATATAATTTTTTTTGTATTTATGATGGATTCTACCTGGACCGATGACTTGGTGAAGGTTGCGAGAAGCCGCTGGATGCGGGCAGCGCAGGACCGGTCGGTGTGGAAGGCTTGGGGGAGGCGTTTTCCAGCAGTAGAAGCCTTTCGGCTGATGAAGATGGATTCATCATAGTCCTCGTTGGTTTGGCATGAGAACCACAGAATAGGAACTGCAAAAGAAGTTATTTTGTATCTTATGAACTCGAGTGGTAGGTATTTGTGATGTTCACTATGACAAGCATTAATAAGAAAATATTTTCTGATCACGCAAGCAATTACTCTCGAAGCTCACGCTTATACAACCCCCGTCACTTCTGATCGTGACTATTTGCTACAAGCACCGCAATGACGTCAGCAGATTGGATGCTCCATATTGTACCTACTAACTCATAGGTGCCTCTCATCAATGAACTGTGTATGAGGTTTTAGTTGAAAATCCAAAGGAGAATGGGTAATTTTGTATGGACACCGTAGCGTTATGAACTTTTTGTTGTCGTCATGGAGTAGCTCAATTTATCCTAAAACAGTATGCCTTATTTCACTTGGAGAAAAAAATATGTTTGTTGAAAGATGAACTGATTTTCGTATTAATTAAATATTTGTTGCAGGAATGTACCAGAATTTTTCTTCAAGTGAATTTAGACAAGCGCTCTTACGATAAATTAAACTACTAGTCTATAATGCTACAGTGCACTGGGTACGGTGCCCATACAAAATTACCCATTCTACTTTGAGCAAATTTTCAAGCCGGTCAACCCAACGTTTTCGTATCGATATAACTTTATTTATACACCTACAGGGTGGGTAAGTACCTGTAAACCTGGTGATTCTACTCATGAATCTGAACAGTGAACACGCCCTTTAAGGGTTAAGTCCCCTTTGTATTGTGTTTTTTTCATGGGTATTATTTATCTTTACTTTACTCCGTTGTACAAAAATACCTTTACAAACAAATAAACGAATTCTACACGAAAAAGCGGCCAAGTGCGAGTCGGACTCGCCCATGAAGGGTTCCGTAGCAGCAAGTAATATAATATATTTTTTTTGTAGTTCGTTGTAACTTGAATGAAAGGTAAATTGCGGTTTACGATTTATGACGTATCAAAAAAAATACTTACTAGATATCGTTCAAATCAATTTTCGGTGGAAGTTTGCATGGTAATGTACATCATATATTTTTTTTAGTTTTATCATTCTCTTATTTTAGAAGTTACGGGGGGTACACACATTTTACAACTTTGGAAGTGTCTCTCGCGCAAACTATTCAGTTTAGCAGAAAATGATATTAGAAACCTCAATATCATTTTTGAAGACCTATCCATAGATACCGCACACGTATGGGTTTGATGAAAAAAATTTTTTTGAGTTTCAGTTCTAAGTATGGGGAGCCCCCAAAATTTATTGTTTTTTTTCTATTTTTGTGTGAAAATCTTAATGCGGTTCACAAAATACATCTACTTACCAAGTTTCAACGGTATAGTTCTTATAGTTTCGGAAAAAAAGTGGCTGTGACATACGGACAGACAGACAGACAGACAGACATGACGAATCCATAAGGGTTCCGTTTTTTGCCATTTGGCTACGGAACCCTAAAAAAAAGAGACGGATTTTTTTGCGCCAAGAGATTTTGATGTCTTGGATTTGTTTCTTACTGCAGAAAAAATATTTTTTATAACGTAAAATTCGACTCTTAGAATAAAAATATGATATTCTTGACATATTTTTCGAGAAATTCTTAATTCTTCATTGAAAAAAATATTTCATGGTGCATATTATAGGAAACATATTCTTTTGAATCAAAAAAAATATTGTTTGATTAACAATAACCATTATAACCAAAGTAACTTTATTGGTAATTTTAGGGTCATCAAAGAAATTGTTTTTACCATAATACATAGGTAATACAAATTAGTAAAATCGACAGACAGACCGACAAATCATTTATTCAACAAATAGCAAAAAATAGCAAAAATAAGCAATAAATTGTAATTCATAGATCTGGAATTCTGGACTATTATGCATCAATAGATCGCTAGATGAAAATGAAATAAATGATATTAATTTGCGGTAAACGAAATGCCATAATAATATTAAAATAGAGTGCAAGACATGATTCGCCAAAGTATTGGCATGCAAAATTTACAAATGGCAGTCGTTAAGCCATGTCGGTGGCTTTAAAGGCGGCTTGAAAACTTCTGACACTGGGGTTGGCGATCACTAGCCCCTCAACCTCCCCCAATCCGGACTTGGCCCCCGTGTGTGGAGTATGGCCTAACCTTCCCGAGTTATGGGAAGAGACCCGTGCCCCTGCAGTGGGGATGTAATGGGTTGTTAACAGATGCATGAGTAGGTGACATCGCTTAGCTAGTTTATTATACAATTTATGAATGAATCTCGGTATCTATTTTCAATTTATTTGTGAGTGTCCGAGCAAAAAGGGTCCAGTGGTCGGCATTTAGTTTCCGAGTTATACGCAGTTTTGTAAAGTTGGGTGAAAAAACGGCATTTCTTGATTTTAATTTTTTATTAATTATAGCTCAATTATCTGAAAGTTCGTATACTAAATGACTGTATATGGTGTTAATCTATGGAACAAGCAAGTGAAAAATCGGCTTCTGCATACAAACTGTCCAATCAAGTTTATAATTTTGTATGGAGAAGCAGATTTTTTTCGTTTCCTGAAAAAAAAAAACTTGTGGAAAGTTGTTCTTTTTTCGTCTACTGAGCAAGTCCTTAAAGTTTTCGGAAACCTATACCTTACACCCTGTATATTATGCCAGATTTTGAATATTTTTTTATCCTTATTATTAATTGATATTCTAAATTCCGAATATAGTCTTAATACCCCACTACTGAACCCTTTTTCTTTGGACGCCCACATTTTGTCACCCTATAAGAAGACTAGGTCACCAAATCTATTGGCAATTATTCTCATAGATTGAAATGTTCTCGAGTGATGGCCAGGGCACCCAAATACGCAGTTTTAGATGAGATAGTCCCCTCCAGAGGGACTAAGATAGCTAGTAGATAATTAGATAACCTAGAAAAACTCGCAGAAAATGTGTGTGTGTGTGTGTGTGTGTGTGTGTGCGTGAGCGTGTGCATGTGCATGTGTGTGTGTGTGTGTGTGTGTGTGTGTGTGTGCGCGCGCGCGTGCGTGCGCGTGCGTGTGCATGTGTGTGTGTGTGTGTGTGGTTGTGTGTGTGTGTGTGTGTGTGTGTGTGTGTGTGTGTGTGTGTGTGCGTGTGCATGTGCGTGTGCGTGTGCGTGTGCGTGTGCGTGTGCGTGTGCGTGTGCGTGTGCGTGTGCGTGTGCGTGTGCGTGTGCGTGTGCGTGTGTGTGTGTGTGTGTGTGTGTGTGTGAGGTAGTTGAGTCAGTTTGCTCTTATTTTACGATTTCCAGTAACATCTCTGTGTCTTTGTAGCTTAAAGTGTTTAGAAACTTTTGTAACATAAGTTTTGTCGTATCCTATACAGAATATGGGATGTTTTTAGTAACTAAAACTATATTTATTAAGCAAATTTGTTCACTTTGATAATTAGAAGTCCCCGTTTACTTAAACGGCGACTTAATACTTAATACTTATTCGGCGTAGAAATCCTTGAGGGAAGTCCTTGGGGGAAATCCTGGGGGGAAATTCTTTTCTCAGCAGTAGCCGTCTTTTGGCTGATGATGATGCCGATGAAATATCCTGGAAAGGTCACCCTGTGCAACTGACAATAACACGTGTCCGATAATGGTGAAATTACCTAGTTAGGTTTTGTAACACAATTGTCCCCGTATGTAGGTCCAGCCGACGCCCTGTCAATGCCAGCTGCCCTGCGTTTAAAGCCTACGATACGAGTATGACAGAACACTTATGAGAGGCGATTTTCTATCCCATTCATACATACCGCATTAGATTACTGTATAGAAGGAAAATAATGATAGCTTAATATATTAATGATAGCTTAATAATGATATTAAAAATTATTTTCAGTCGTAATACGAATCAAAATATAATATACTGAAAAACTGAACGACTAGTTTTTTTTCCGTTCCGTTCCGTTCCGATGGCTCACTGACCAGAAGTTCTTCTGCAGGGGCGTTGAGATCAGAGCATAAGGGATCATGGGCGAAGTTGTAACACCCTAAGTGAGGGCTCGAGTACCGTGACGGTACTCATATCCAGCATCTCGAACTGAAAAACTGAACGACTAGTTTTTTTTAATTAAAAATTCATACACACAGATATTTCTATTTTAGATTATTTTTAGGTAACTAACATTAATAACTAACATTGATATTAAATAAAATTTTGGTTTGAAGTCTGTTGTTTAATGACTATAAAATAAGAATTTTATGATTCACAAAATGATGTTATCGCCATCTTCTGAACAGTAAAGTATTAGTATCTAATTAAAAAAATATTAAATTATTTTTATCTATTATTCTTCAAAAAACGTAGTCAAGTAACGGAACGACAAAAACGAACTAAATACTTAAACCTACTATATCAACCTCTTTGTCGCGCAGATATATATGGTAAAAATATTTTTAACATGTGTATTGTGATTTATAATAATCTACCAAACGAAATTAAATTACTTGACATCAAATATTTTAAAAATCAGTTGACGAAATGGCTCTTGGATAATTGTTTCTATTCATTACATGATTATATTAATTTTAA
Source organism: Coleophora deauratella (assembly GCA_958295455.1). Taxonomy (NCBI): domain Eukaryota; kingdom Metazoa; phylum Arthropoda; class Insecta; order Lepidoptera; family Coleophoridae; genus Coleophora; species Coleophora deauratella. The sequence continues at coordinate 17,062,966 of OY282397.1, read as the reverse complement.
GAAAAATGTCGCATGATTTTGAATATTAATTTTTGTTTCTTTATTGTTCTTTTATGTATTTATTCATTTTCTTTTTGTTTGACATGTTTATTTAAAAAATTAAAATTTCATCATGTGAAATTAATTATAAAAAAAAATATTCTAATATTTGCACACCTGCTTGCAGGTTGAAAACGTGGACAAAATATATGTATATTAAGATCTTTTTAACAGTGTTCTTGCAAATAAAGGCTTTGACTTTGACACTCGAAAAACATTAAACCTTTGCTTGCGTAGTTGGGTAAAAATGATGCAACAATAAAAAAATCCAAATATTTTTTATTTATTTAAGGAGATGCACATACTTTTAAATCGTCTTTTTTTCTACCTAGTACAAAGCTCCTACCACGCGTAACTTGTACACTCAACGTTTCGGGAAGTGTTTGCGAAGCGAGAAGAACTTCTTATTATCAAAGCACATCATTGCTGTCAGCACGTAGTCTCGGAACGTGGCTCAGTATTGCCTATACAGTCCTATGACGTCATTCAGCCGAAACCCTCAAATATTGGCCGTTCCTCTTCTATTTACTGACCGTATTGACAGTTTGGTCGGCCAGTCGTAAAACGAGGCTATATATCGTAAAACTGTATTAGATTTGGTTTCAGTGTCACTTTTGTTTCTGTATGTATGTACTTATTATAATCGAGGTACAGAAAATATTATAAAAGTTATAACCGAGGTTTACCGGTATGGACTCTTCAAGAAGGGATTGTAAAGGATTTTGGAGGATTGCCAATGAAGTGGTAAATAAATAAATAAATAATCCAGGATAAAATACACACGGTCGTCTGGCCCCAAACTAGGGTTCCCTGTATTATGGGAACCAGAGACATACACATATAATTTACGTTTTAAATACATAAACATATAGATATAATACACCCAGACACACCAAACAAATTGGCTCATCACAGAAATGTTTGCCCTGGGTGGGGATCGAACCCACGAATATCGGATCAGTAGTCAGGAGCTGCATTTCCACCGGCGAACTGAGGAGGGAAGAGAATTTTAAATTGTATGGGAAAAATAAATTCTCTTCTCGCACATTTTCGGTGGAAATGGACCGACGCGATTTCAGTTCTCTTCACTCCACTCCTCGCCTTGCCTTGCCGGTGGAAAGGCAGCTTTAAACTTCCCAGGGCAGAAAAAAAATGATCAAAAAAGCTAATTTGAATGGAGAACTGGTAGAAAGTAAAATTTTATGACCTTTTTTTAAGAAAACTAAATTTAAAAAACATTATGAACTGAGGTGGTATAAAATCGCCTTCTCAAACCTCTGGTATTTATCTTCAATCAATCCAATCACGTTCTTCATTTCTGAAAGTCGTTTCTTGTTTGAATTACCGTCGTTTAGGAGTTAACAATCCTTCTCTATTCAATTTTGCCCTCTATTTATCTTAAGTACATTTCATTTCAGCTATCTTTAACAAAAAAATAAAGAATAATACGACTCTAAGTGTTTTTAAAGAGAATACCTCCATTCAAAAACGCTTCCTCTTACCTAGCAATAGTTCATTAGACAAAGCAAACTTATTCAACAGGAAATTAAACTTTTCAATTTTATTGAAAGACAAGAAAAAATATTCAGATTTCCAAGAGGTAGGAAATAATAATATTCTTCCACTTCATAAAATGAAAATTTAACCTTTTCCTTTGATAATATCGGCTCGGCAGCTGCAGGTTGGATGCCTAGTGAAATAACTATTTGGGGCGCATTTACATTAAGCCGACAGATTGTGAAAATATTATTTTTAGTTGAATTATCATTTAATTATGTTTCATCATCAGCCAAAAGACGTCCACTGCTGGACAAAGGCCTCCCCCAAGGATTTCCACGTCGACCGATCCTGCGCTGGCCGCATCCAGTGGTGTCCCGCAACCTTAACCAGGTCGTCGGTCCACCGAGTGGGAGGACTGTCTACCTACGCTGCGTTTTCCGGTTTTTTTTGGTCGAACAAATAATAAATAAATTTTGTGGAAGTTATGGATATTAAATTTAATTTTTTTTGTTAAAAATTGAGTGGTTTTATTATGTAACTGAAATATTTATTTTATGTATAACCTGTAAGGACTGAACCGGACACGGATTTTTATTACGTTTTTGTTTTACTTCTAAGTTCTCCTTGGTCGATACATGCTTATTAGAAAGTTTGTTATTTACTTAATCAGAGATTGAGAAAAGGAAATTTTGAGAAAAGGACATTTCGAGAAAAGGACATATACATATACAAGAAAAAAAAATCGGCTTCTCCATACAAATTGTCCAATCAAGTTTATAATTTTGTATGGAGAAGCCGATTTTTTTTTCGTTTCCTGAAAATATTTCTTGTGGAAAGTTGTTCAGTTTCGTCTACTGAGCAAGTCCTTAAAGTTTTCGGAAACCTGTCCCTGTCCTGTGTGTAACAGAAAGGTGTGATAATACTTCAAGGTGGGCTTTTACCCATCAAACTGAACAACTTTTGTTCTACAACTTTGTTGAAATCGCAAAGAAATTTTCGGACTTTTCATACAAACTTGGTTCGCCAGCTGATCGATTTCCTAAACTAGATTCTCTATGATATGGGAATCAGAGACTGATATATACGTTTAAAACAGATATTAAACACTCACATACCTAAAATATCACCATCGTAAGTTTTAATGAAGACCGACCCATTGATGAATGAAACCTGAACTTCAAAAACTAGTAAACTTCTAAAACTACCTCTGTATCAATTCATCAAAATAACTCTATATCCTGCGGCCTTTCATTTCAACTTCTAAACCCTCACTAAATTTCTGTCGGCTACTCCGACAGAATTCCATATTCCAATTTAAGGGTAAGTGATCATAGCAAGCAAAGTTGCGCGCTCCTCTGGTTTAGAGCCCATTTTTCATGTAGCTTTTAGACCCTATTTGAGTTATGTTATTCCTATAAAAATATCTCATTATTCACCGAGGATTATAATTTCTCCTCGATTTTCATCTCCTCAAAAATGAGGAAATACGTCGTGGAACTAAAGTGACAGAAAATCAATAAATAGAAGTGGCATTGGATGGGATTAATAGCTGTTGGGCAGGAAATTTTGTGAGATGCAGCTCACCGGAAGACGTAGCGTAGGTAGGCCTCTCACTCGGTGGACCGTCTCGGCATGGTGAGGGTCGCGGGAAGCCGCTGGTTGCCAGCAAGAAGACCCGCCGCTGTGGTTTGGACGGCCTCTTTTTCGGTTAATATTATGACAGCAAAGTTCGGTCTAAGGTTTTTAGTTTTCAAAATACTATTATTTAGATTTTATTCGTATAAGAAAACAAACTCAGATAGCCATTTCTGCAAAATTATATTTTTTAAACAAAAGTATTTATTTTTACCCGCTGCATTTATTTTATACATTCTTTCATTCGCCATATCATTGCTTAGGAAAATTCATTTTAAAACTTAAATCACGAATTATCATTTTTTTCACAAAAATCTGAAAAAACCTCAAAGTCAAATTATTCTATGAGTTCTCTCTATAAGTGATAAAGTTCCCACACGTAATCTATTAGAAACTTAACCTTTTATAAAATGTCACCATTATTTATTTACAGTTATCACAAATTTAAGAGAATGAATGACCGTGTCGCACTAAACATCAAACGACTGGGTCTTAAGCGACCATAACAAACTTTGCATCAAATAATTTCCACTGAATACCAAAGGGGTGGAATCAAAACTTTTCCTTTGCGCTTGTTTGGTGTACGATACGGCTGCCGGAACTACTGTAGCTGGCGAATTCGCTTCATTCGGTGTAGCCAGATTGCTATTGCTTTGTAATTTGTGTTTGAATAATGATAGGTTTGCGATTTTAGAGGTACAAAATAGAGGTAATATTCCGCGAAACTGAAGCATTGTAGTGCTCAGAAATCAAAGGAGTGTATCGCTTGCTAGCATGCTCCATACGAACGAGGTTTTATTGTTATTTCATAATATACTACATTTTTTTTCGGAAAAGTTTATAATTTTTTCTTTGATTATTTAGTGAATATTCAATAAAAAAGCTTCATTTGTATTGAGCGCGTTTGGGTAACGAGTAAGTCCAAAAATATTCATACACCTTTATTATAAATTAATACATTTTTAGCCAATCAATGTTTGGTTGGTGAATAAAAGAAATGGTTTACGTGTATAAAGTTTCATTAACTTACTTAATTCGAGCTCCGCTGGCTCAGCGACCCAAAGTCTCGATCATGTGCGATTTCACGCCAGTCGCTAGCTTAGAGCTCACGAAGTTCTGCGTTCACTACATCAGCCCATCGGTAATCAAAGTTTCATATCAAAATATTGTAATTTTGTATCGGTATCAATTTCTTCTGACCTAAAATTATAAACAAGAGGATATTTTTTGACGTCGAATTATAGATTTTTCGCCACCTTCTCTACATGTTATTGCGTGGTCAAATGCTGATTACCTCAGTTATGTAATAATACATACGTAAAAAAAAACAGTTTTGATTTCCGACAGTAAACCAATTGATACAAATAAAAAAAAAACACCTAAAAAACAATTAACGCTCCGCCATTTACAACGAGTAATAGAAAGGAAATAAAATCTTTAATTAAACGTAAAATAAAATGGTGTTTAAGTCCAGTTCTCGTATCAAAGGGGCATTTTATAGGTTCGCATTGAGTTCAAATAAAATGCACAATCACAATAGCTCTCAGAATCGCTAGACTTAAGTGGCAGTAGGCAGGGCACATAGCTCGTAGAACGGATGGCCGTTGGGGCAGTAAAGTTCTCGAGTGGCGACCGCGCACCGGAAGACGCAGTGTGCGCAAGCCTCCGACTCGGTGGACCGACGATCTGGTGAAGGTTGCGGGAAGCCGCTGGATGCCAGCCGCATAGGACCGGTCAGTGTGGAAATCCTTGGGGGAGGCCTTTGTCCAGCAGTGGACGTCTTTCGGCTGATAGATAGATATATAGAAAATGCACAAGGGATTCGATTCAAGCGGTTCACTTGACTGAGTTGAATGGGGCACCAGTGAGAGATTGGGTAAAAGTATGATAATTTAAGGTCGGCAATGCACTAGTGACTTCTCTGGTGTTGCGGGTGTCTATGGGCGGCGGTAATCGCTTACCATCAGGTGATCTGTCTGCTCGTTTATCACCTACTATCACATTAAAAAAAAATTGGTGAATCCTTAATGGTTTAACTTAATGGTTTGAGAGATTGATGTTAAAATGGAAGACTGAGTGGCTTGCATTGTATTCGTGATCGGGTGCTGTCCGTGTGGACTGGCCTGCTCTTGTCATTGGCATTTTGTTAATTGTTACTTTTTATAATTTACTTTTTCTCTGTCAATACATTAGTTTTTGGCCAAGTCATTTGAATCACAAATGTTCTCGAACAAAAACGACAGCCGTTGACAAAGTGACGGGTATTGACTCTGTTGAAATAGAACTGTGCCTTTTTGATATTTTATTTTATTGTTCCAACGTTTTGTGGTTTTTAATTATGACTTGCCTGCCAGCCATCATATGTAGTAAGATCATTGTAAAAAAGTAAATCGAGCTAGAGTTCTAACTGTTGTGCTCTTATGAGGGCAATATGTAGTCGATTTTCCATGCGTCGAACTAATTTTGCGGAGTATTGAACTAATGTTGTGGAGTATCGAACCAATGTTTCAGAGTATTGAACCAATTTTGCGGAATATCGAACCAATGTTCCAGAGTATTGAACCAATTATGCGGAATATCGAATCAATGTTCCAAAGTATTGAACCAGTTTTGCGGAATATCGAACCAATGTTCCAGAGTATTGAACCACTTATGCGGAATATCGAATCAATGTTCCGGAGTATTGAAACAAGTGTGCGGAGTATCGAACTAATGTTGCGGATGTTGTTGTTAAGAATATTTATCCCATCCCATCCCATCCCATCCCATCCCATCCCATCCCATCCCATCCCATCCCATCCCATCCCATCCCATCCCATCCCATCCCATCCCATCCCATCCCATCCCATCCCATCCCATCCCATCCCATCCCATCCCATCCCATCCCATCCCATCCCATCCCATCCCATCCCATCCCATCCCATCCCATCCCATCCCATCCCATCCCATCCCATCCCATCCCATCCCATCCCATCCCATCCCATCCCATCCCATCCCATCCCATCCCATCCCATCCCATCCCATCCCATCCCATCCCATCCCATCCCATCCCATCCCATCCCATCCCATCCCATCCCATCCCATCCCATCCCATCCCATCCCATCCCATCCCATCCCATCCCATCCCATCCCATCCCATCTCATCTCATCTCATCTCATCTCATCTCATTTTATTCTCGAACTAAAATTGCATGCCTGTATTTTGAAATTACTAAGTATCTAAGTATTTACTAATAATATTGTATGGATTCCTGTAATTTGATATTGAATTGAATGTATTCCAGACATCTGGCATGGAGTTGAGATAGCCAGTGCCTCATTCGTTTGGAGGACCTTGTTAAGTCTATTTTTGGAATCATTATCAATGCTATATCAGGAGGGATGGTGTAAGAGTTTATCTATTGTGAGCAGAAAAACATATATTCACCACATAAAAGGGAAAATCCTCAATTAGGAGATTTGTCCACTCATCCCGTATGTCTGAACTCAGAATGGTGAGCCGTACAATAGGAAATAACTTCTATTCAGGCATTCAAGCTTCCATTACACGGGGAAATAGGTAGCTTTGAGAGCTCAGAAAAGCTTCGACCGAGCAATTACTTCAAAGCCTCAAAAAAGAATGCCTTAACAGTGAGATAAAAAACGGTCAAGTGCTTGTGGGGCCACGCACAGTATAGGGTTCCGTATTACAATTTCATCAAAGTCATTTTCAATGGAATTATGAAGTAGATATATCTTTGATAAGTTGATCGATCGACTACTACTCGTTAACTTGTATTGCCTACTTAGCTGTGATAGTTTTCCTTTTAACTTCTTTCTTCGTTATTTATATGTATTTACTATTGCCGTGAATTTTTTCATATTTCTAGAAACAACCGTTTAGATAGAAGATGGGGGGGGGGGGGCACACATGACTTTAAGAAAAAATTGCACTGTAAAAGTTAAAATTTTGAAAACGGATTCCAATTTCAATTTATTTATTGTGTATAAGAATCAAAGGTTCATTTGCAGGTGTTTTTACATTTATAGTGGTCTCATTTGACAGTACTTTTTCAGACATATACACATTTTATACATGCAGTCATTAAAAAATAAAAGGAATTACGTATATTTAATGTTAAATGCAGACCTGTCCATTGACACCTCATACCATGGTTGGTCGACAAAAAAAAATTCATCCCCACTTCACATGGAAAAAAAATTCAAGTTTTTTTTTACCACTTTGTCGGCGTAATTAATATGTATATCTGTGTCAAATAACAGGTATCTAGTACTAAAAGTCTGTGAGCTAAGCCGCGGACAGACAGATAGACAGACAGACAGACGGACATGGCGAAACTATAAGGTAAGTTCCTTGTTGACTACGGAACCCTAAAAAGCCAAGTTTTTCTTTAATGTTGTCTAATGCAAATAACGTCTTGCTGCGGAAAATCATCAAGTATCTAGTTTAGGTTACAAGATCAGCCAAACGAACGAATTAAAAGTATGTATAAAGCATCTACTTAAATAAAAAAGATTTTTGATTTTGAATAACCAAAAAATATTAATTAACCTTCAGACTTCAGGGATAGTTGGTAATATTCTATTTAATATTTATTATACACACCATTGAAATTTTTATGCAAAATGTGTTTTTTTTTGTAAAGTTTCAAGCAAAGCATTGATAGCACACGGTGTTGCAAATGCCTATGGAAGCAGCGGTGACTACTTCCCATCAGGTAGTGCCGTCAACCATTTGCAAGCTCTTATGATATTTAAAATAATTATGTAATAAATATTAAATTCATAATTTGTAACTGGATTTGAATTACTTTAATAAGATAATTTAGTGTAAGCGAAGAATGTTGTAAAATATGCTGAATGAACAGATGAAAATATTTACACAAGTTTATTATTTATCAATTATTTTATGCTCATTTTTAAGAAGATAAAGCCAATAGAGACAGCTTGATGTAACTCTTAAAACCTTTAGTGGCGTTCAACAGACTCTGTGTGTGTGTGTGTGTAGTGATTCTATAAATGTATTTCTAGTTTTTTATTTTTCACGAACGGCTATAGTGTTTTCTGTCCATCCACTAGTATTTTTGATTAGTTCGTGCTTTTCGCTGCATACGCGGAGCTATCGCGTGCCTGAAAATTTTCCAACATTTGTACGGAATACGGAGTTTTACAGTTTATTTGTATCGGTATCGCTTTTTTTAGCTTTCATTTTTGACATGGACTTTTTTATTTCTTTGTGCCGCGCAGTACAATGAAAAAGTTTGATAAAACACTATCATACTTTGGATAGTGCAACGCAATAATCTTATGGATTTGTCACACTGGATGCGGTTTGCGGTCCGGTCAAAGCAAAATCTGCCCGCATTAGATAATGTTATTTTTCCGGACCGCAGACCGCATCCAGTGTGGCAAATCCATTAAAGTTCACGGACACGATTTCGATCCTTTTGTTTCGGTTATAAGCAGGTCTCATGACCTTACATCATCACGTGTAATAACCTCAAATTTCTAACCTGAATGGGCTTATTAAAATTTCAAAGTTAGAAAAGTACGTCGCCAAAATTCCACCCAACACACACACACATTAGAATAATTCAAATTCTTGTCTCCGCTGAAGTTGTTAAACTCGAGTGAAGGCTCTGAACAACTGCCATTTGTGTCTAAATTTTGAATGTAGCACTCTGTATTGTGGTGGTTATTTAGGGTTGAACCAAAGACGTTAATGTCGAAGAGGCGTTCCAAACTTCGGATATGTTACCTTAGGTAGGCCGCAGGTCACCATTTCAACATGTATGGGTGGATAGCAGGTTTCATTGTTTCATCATGTTTGATGATGGTTTTTCAATTTATTCGGCTTCTTCGAACGAGTCATTGTATTGTATTTTTATATAATCTTTTTTTATTTGAGTCTGAGAGTCACGTTATGTTACACAGTGTGAAATTTATTAACTTCGACCCCGTTAACCGTGTACTCTCAAAAGTGAAAAACTTTCTATACAAACGGAGCGAAACATAGCAATTTTTATACAATGTTCATTAACCACCTTCCAAAAATGTTATTACTACTATTGTTAACAGTTCCTTGGGAAAAATTTTTAGTTTTATGAGTATACCACTCTGTGGTATAAGGGCACAGTCAAATCGGATATTGGCCTGAGGAACAAAATGCACTATGTGTTCATTCTGGGCAGCACTTGGTCTAGACATCAATGTAATTACTGATTGATAATTAATGATATTGTTATTACATAAGTATAAATAAAACACTACTAGTAACACTGAAAACAATTATTAAGTTCATTTTCGCAAAAAAAGAATTCACAACAAAAAATCTTTTTTTCTCTTGACTCCTCGGACAGATTTTGAAGCGCTTCGGTTTACTGATTAGTGTTGGCCTGAGGAACAAAATGCACTATGTGTTCATTCTGGGCAGCACTTGGTCCAGACCTGGTCAATGTCCAGTATATATTTATAACACAAAAGATTTTTAAAAAATAATACAGTTATTGCCGCACCTTTCATTATTCCTAAACATGAAGATTCGACAGAAAGACCCTGCCCATAAGTTTTAAGGTCATCGGGCTTAAGACTAAACGCCTCGGGCGATACTTGTGGATCATTTATCTTCTGTAAAACACCCAGCTTTGGGTAGGTATTACTGTAAGTAAATGTAGGCAGTGAACAAGGAATATGTTAACATAATATGTAACATTGTGTTGAAGTTATATTGTCTGGAAATGTTGTGACAAAGTGATTAATACGTTGACTCTCTCGATGGTGTTGTGATTGTTGTTTCTGTTTGTGGGTTCAATAAAGGTTTTAATTGTTACTTAAATTTAGTTGTTAAATAACCCTGTATTCTTAGTTGCAGCTCTGACGAAAGAGCGACAATATCTTGTTAAATTACTTATAAAATTACTATTTTATCTAATTTCCCTATAGTTAGATATTTTTAATATTTAATGACAAGTATTTGTATTTCATTAATTGTAATTTATTTTTAGTTAACAACTCATGTCCTCCCCAAAGGCACGGGTCCACTTTACGGAATTTACTTTTATATGTTAGGTATTTATTACCCTTCATTATTTTACTTAATTTTTCATTGTTTATTTTATTTGAATATTTTTGATATCTACTTTGAATTTGACTTTTGATGAATTTTAATTATTTTTATATATTATTTTAACTTATTTTTTTGTATTGTAGGACTCGGTTTGGTTGGTGGTAGGGTATTTTCTGAGCCTGCCTGGCTAGCTACCACCATCTTATCTGAGTCTTGCCGCCAAACATCAATGTTAACAGCATTGATATGTACCAGCATGAAGATCAGATAGCCAGTTCCTCATTGTGTTGGGGAATCTTGGTAAGCCGGCTTCCATCTTCGCCATCATCATCATTTACCATCAGGTGAGATGATGCCAAGGGCTTACCAATTAAGGATAAAAAATACAAGGAATTCTAGTTAATACTTATTTCTTCTCTTACATATACAGGACTTTGTAGCTGAAAAGCAACAAGTGGTAGATGCTATTTTCGTCTAACTACAAATTTCCATAGAAACCTATGAAATCGTAACACAAAAAATATAATAGTTTTACAGACTAGCAAACAGTCAGATCAGTGGCGGATAGGCGTAAAACCAAAGATAAGATAATGCATGACCACGATGAATACGTTAAAAACAACCGACTTCAATCGCAACAACTCCAATTTTGCTATGTTATTGTTGATTTTCTCGATTTCGATAAAATTTATATGGGCCCACCTGTGAAGTATACCCTTTTAAACAAAAAAAGAATTTTCCAAATCGGTTCAAGCGTCTTCGAGTAATCGGTGAACATACATAAAAAAAAAGATTCCGATGAATTGAGAATCTCCTCCTCGAAGTCGGTTAAAAACACACGACGAAGCCTGGTTTAGTGTACTAGCTGACCGGAGGGACAAAAGACATCGAAGCGGCAACAATTCACCTGCCGTTCCGTAACCCAGCTCCAAATGTGGAAAAGTATGTAGATAGATAGCTATAGATAGATATAACATTTATTCACTTAAACAACACTTTTTACAAAACAGGTTTAAACATTTTACAAACAAAAGAGAAAACAAGAACAAGAACATAATACATAATGACCACGCTGAATACGTTAAAAACAACCGACTTCAATCGCAACAACTCCAATTTTGCTATGTTTTTGTTGATTTTCTCAAAATCCGCTGAATCGATTTCGATAAAATTTATATGGGACCACCTGTGAAGTATACCCTTTCAAACAAAAAAAGAATTTTCGAAATCGGTTCAGGCGTCTTCGAGTAATCGGTGAACATACATGACGAATTGAGAACCTCCTCCTTTTTTTGAAGTCGGTTGAAAAGAGTAGACACAATAGGAAATAACATTTAAACATTATATGTAAGTAGGCGGGTGCCGTGTTAGCGAAACAGCTCGCTCTGTCACTCTCATATTGGCTTATACAGTCACCAAAAAAGCAGACATTGCTTAAATCGTCTATAACAGACGCATAAGGTCTACGATGATGAGCCAGATAAGCGATTTGTAAGCTTAGAATGGTAATTAATATTTGTTTTCTCTGATTGGCACAGAATCCACTGTTTTCCTCTTGTCAACAAGCAAACCGCCATATTGTTTATTAACTATGGAACAATTTATAGCGAAGTTTGCTAATGTCTTGCTCGATTAGGATGTTCCTTAGTAGCTAAGGGGCGATACACACAGCCATAAATTACGAGTAAGTGCAAGTCGGGTTACAAAAAGGACAGTAGATACACACTTTGCTTCCTTGAGTCTATGCTTCAACTGTAGCCATAATGCTGTTAAGAAAATGGTCATGGCTGCATTGTCTGAAAACAGTCATACTTAATTCGCTTTTTTATTTGTGTTCATACGTTTTTTTATTGGTGTCCCATTATTATTGTTCTTTTAAAAAATACTATGTGTAAAAAGTAAGGAAGCTATAGGTCTACAAGTAATACTTTAATTTTTAAGCAATTTGTAAAAGACTGTTTATCTTTAATAAAATAAAATAAAAATAAAAAAATATACTGAAAGAATCTCTCTGTAAAAAGAATAAAATCGTGTCTGTGAATTTTATTTAATTTCTATCCACAATGGGTAAGCTTTTGACATCATCTCACTTGATGGTAAGTGATGATGACGCGGAAGCCGAAAGACTGAAGCGGGTTTACCAAGATTCGCCAACGCAACGTGGAACTTCTTTCGGATCAGATGGACTTCAACGTTAAATGTCTTTGTCGGCGAAATCTCCGTCATTATAACATTTATGACGTGGGAGCTAAAATGTTCGCTATTTAAAAGGTGTGTTAGTTTCAAGCACAATGGTGTCGATTCGGTTTTAACTTATTTGACAGAACTAAACTTAATTTAAGTGTTTTTTTTTCTCTCTGTATCGAAAAGACAACGATAGGATGCTAAAATTAAATTTAGTCCTGTCAAATAAGTTTAATCGTAAACACTGAATCGACACCAATGTCCATGTTATCAAAACAATGTCATAATATTATAACGGAGCGTTATCAATAAAGAAACGGGAAAAACAAAGCCGCGTAAGGAAGACTACATTCTTCAAACAGATCGCGGTTTAATATCAAAAATACCGGATGTAACAGAAGAATTTGAAACTTTTTTTACTGATATTCCCATCAAAACAACGGAAAGCCTTGACTCGTCGCCGGTACTCGCCCACCGTTTACTGACTGAAAATGTAGATCAGTGTAAAGAACATTTTCAATTTAGAAAAATTTACCCTTATACAGTAGAAAAACCTTTAAGTCACTTAAACTTAAAAACACTGAAGATTTATGGGGCATGTCTGTTAATTTGTTAAAGTCGGTTATTGATACTATAGCCCCTTATCTTGCTTCTCTTTTTAATATATGCATAGATAGTGGTGTATTCCCGGATCTTATGAATAGTAAAGTTGTTCCCTTATTCAAATCCGGAGAAAAAAAACTAACCCTAGTAATGACAGACCTGTCTCGGTACTGCCAGTACTTAGTAAGACCTTTGAAAAAATAATTCTTACTCAAATGTTAAGTCACTTCAATATTAATAAAGTGCTTCATAATCTACAGTTTGGCTTCACTAAAGGGCGTTCGACAACCGACGCAGGAGTCGAACTGATAAGAAACATATACGATGCGTTCGAAAAATCGCAAAATGCTATAGGAGTCTTTCCAAGAGTCTGTCCAAAGCATTTGATTGCGTCGAACATAAAACCTTACTTTTAAAGCTAGAAAATTACGGGGTCAATAATAAGGCCTTGAATTTGTTAGAGTCATACTTAGTTAATAGAACTCAAAAGGTACATATAAAAGGTACAAATTCGTCAGGCTCACGCGTTAAAATGGGTGTGCCTCAAGGGTCTATTTTGGGACCATTCCTGTTTTTGGTTTACATCAACGACCCACCTTTTATGGTTGAATCGCTGTCTAAAATTGTGTTGTTTGTGGATGATACATCTCTAGTTTTTAAAATTGACTGACCAACTGATATGATTGACGAAGTATACGACACTCTTTGTAAAGTACACAATTGGTTCACAGTGAACAACCTAGTCCTTAATGCAAAATGGATAAATTTCACCTTACCGAATGTTAAAAACATAACTCAAAACGTGTCATTAGCTAGTAGTGTTTTAGAATTCGTACCAAAAACAGTTTTCTTAGGTATAACCGTAGATTCAAAACTTCAATGGGGTCCTCACATATAAACTTTAGCAGGCAGGCTTAGTTCAGCTGCCTATGCTGTTAAAAAAATTAGGTTCCTAACAGATATTTCTATATCTGTTAGGCTGTTTCTACAGCGAGACTAGTAAATTTCAGCTATTTCCATAGTATTATGTTTTATGGTATACTTTTATGGGGGCATGCAGCTGATATAAATACTATTTTTGTACTACAAAAAAGGGCTGTTTGCGCGATTTACGGAATGCGACGTAGGCAACATAGTATTTAAAATGTAAATGAAATTTGATGGGGTGTACGCTACCTTCACGGACACAATAGTTCTACCTATCCGAATATAAACCTATTTGTGGATACCTAAATTAAAGAAACTATAGGCAACTAAATATCAGGCACTATTTTAGGGTTCGCTTATTACTCCACAATCTCCATCAGAACGGACTTCACCCCGGACTTCTTTCAAACATAATCGCACCTTGAAAACCATAACGTCATTATACGAAATTTGGTAAAATCACAAAATTGAGCTTTTATCGCCTTTTCTAAAGTTCAAATTTGTGATAGTCGAATTTCGTATAATGACGTTATGGTTCTCAAGGTGCATTATGGGTATAGTATAGCCGTGCCCCTGTAGTGGGGATGCTTCCAAGATCTGCCTTGGATGCAGTTAGGGACCATTAGCTTACCACTGATCGATAGTAAACGACCGTGTACTATCTGCATAGTGCATAATGCATTTGAAGCGTGTGTGTGGTGTGCATAGAATATTAGTGGGGAATTTAGTGTAACGCCCAGTATGGGAACCGTTTTATTTTGGATCCGGCGCTCAAAGTTGGCATAGTTGTTCCCTAAGCCGTTCTGAGTAGATTAAGCCCGGGAGCCACCGAGAGCCATCCTCCGTTCGGTAGGGGGAGGGGGGGAAAGTTTGTTTCTGCCGCGCTCCATTTGAGGGCTTATATCTCCAAAACTATTGGTACTAGGGCAAATGAGATATCATTTTCGTATGATTTAAGGATAAGGAATTCATTTCTGTAACAAAAAAAAATAACTTTCCATATATAAAAAAAGAAATATTTGATAAAACGTATAAAACATGACTACCTTTTTTCCGCATATGTGTCGATTAATTTTTATTCGTCTTTGATATTAGCATGAAAAAAATATATTCTGCCACACTTCTTAGAATTATAAAAATATAAATTTCATTAGAATAGCATAATAAATCCTTAGTGAAAAAAAATATAATTTGATGCTCGGCAGAGTAGCATAAAACGCGCGGTTTTAGTATCTGTTGTTCGTAAGTAAATAAAATGAATCATCAAACGCCCAAATGACTGTTAAGTAACATAGTATAAACAGGTACATTATATTATTATTTTAATATTTCTCGCACGCACAAAATATTTGTCACGTAAAATAAAAAATATTGTTTCCTTATAAAAACGTATTTGAGAAAATCCGCAAAACGTGACTAACTTGTGGCGTGATTATAATACGCCACTCTCAATAGTTTGTACCAACATGTCAAACTTTGAAAATCGCTCCGCTTATGATTTTGGACCACACGCTAAAATCAAGTTAGCAGCGCGGCGCCCGCTAGCCTCACCCCCTGGGACATCTTCGCGCCGCCGCCTGAGCATCGCTTCCGCCGACACGTCACTTGTACCTGCACCGCGGACCGTTGCGAGTGAACTTTGCTTGTTTTTATTTGCCTATTGTTATAGTTTATAACTGCTTGTTATTTAATTCTTTATTTTTGCTAATACAGTTTTGCTAAAGTGTAATAACCATAAACAATTCATTTCATCTTCCGAGTTCTACCTTTCTTCATACCGCTTTCGCTATACCTACTTGGATGCCCTAGGTAATGTGGTTAGTGTTCAGAAGTGCACTACTCCACAAACTATTTCTCATTCGAATTATGGTGGTTTACTATCTAACTTCTGTTGTATTATGGTGGTTTACTATGTAACTTGCGTGGTCACGTTGATCACACAGGTTAACTGACTTCAGAAATGGTCATACATAACCATAATGAGTTTGACTCTTATTGGCGCATTAATCTCGTAACCGTTTCCGTGCTTCGCAAGCCACGTCAAATTATTTTCATGACAACTGATGAAGCTTCGACCAGCGCCTATACAACTCCAAAACCCCGAAAGCATTCAGATCGAGTTGCACAATCGCTTCGAACGCCTAGGAGAATGTGAAAATGTGGACGAATACAACGACAGGTTTGTGGAAATTGTCCACACTGCTGGGAATAAGGCCTTCAAAACAAGACGTTAAAAAAGACATATCGGATCTCGGACCTCACCAGCAAGCTCATGGAGGAAAAACGGAGCCTGATTCTGAAATCCTCTGAAGATGCTTGTCAATATCGGCGACTAAACAGACAGATCTCCAAGTCCTTGACGCCAATTTAATACCAATCGTATTAAAGAGGCTATCGAGCGCAATAAAAGGTCAAAAGTATTGGCAAGGGATCTGTCTGCTGGTCAAAGTCAACTGACAAAGCTGAAGACCGAGGATGGCAGAGTCGTGTCGTCCAAGCCCGAGCTGTTGGAAGAGGTTGAGAGGTCTACGGACAATTATACACGACACGACACGACACGACACGACACGACACGACTACATGCTTACTATTCCGAAGAT
Organism: Coleophora deauratella; assembly: GCA_958295455.1. NCBI lineage: Eukaryota > Metazoa > Arthropoda > Insecta > Lepidoptera > Coleophoridae > Coleophora > Coleophora deauratella. The sequence goes on along the minus strand of OY282397.1, from coordinate 17,046,412 downwards.
ATCCCAGACGTCAGCCTATGCAAGATTAGAATGGCTCTCAAGCAGCTTAAGAACAACAAGGCACCCGGTGATGACGGAATTGCGGCTGAGCTTCTGAAAACAGGTACACAGGACACAGAAGTGTGGTGGTGCTCTTCTTCAAGAAGGGTAATAAGACTCTTCTGAAGAATTACAGACCCACCTCACTCCTGAGCCATGTCTACAAGCCATGTCGAGAATCATTACGAATCGTCTCGCACGCAGGTTTGACGACTACCAACCTGGTTTCCGAACAAGCTGGTTTCCGAAAAGGCTTCTGTACCATAGACCACATACATACGCTGCGGCAGATTATATAGAAGACCAAAGAGATATTGGCGTTTGTGGACTATGAGAAAGCTTTTGTTTCGATCGAGACCTGGGCTGTGTTACAGTCTCTCCAACAGTGTCAAATTAACTATCGATACAAAACGAAGTGTTGAAGTGTTTGTATGAAAACGCCACCATGTCGGTCCACCTCCAGGATCAGAATTCGAAACCTATCCGGTTGTAGCGTGGGGTGAGACAGGGAGACGTTATATCTCCGAAACTGTTCACCGCTGCACTGGAAGACGTTTTCAAGCTTCGGGACTGGAGTGGACTCAGCATCAACATCAATGGCGAATACATCACTCACCTTCGATTTGCTGACGAAATCGTGATCATGTCTGAGACCTTGGAGGACCTAGGCGCAATGCTCGATGGACTCAGTAGAGTCTCTCAACAAGTGGGTCTTAAAATGAACATGGATAAGACAAAAATCATTTTAAACGTCCGTGTTACACCCACTCCTCTGAAGGTTGGAGACTCTACTCTCGAAGTTGTTGAAGAATATGTATACCTGGGACAAGCAGTCCGGTTAGGTAGGTCCAACTTCGAGAAAGAGATCAATCGTCGAATCCAACTTGGCTGGGCAGCGTTCGGAAAGCTCCGCAATATCTTCACGTCCAAAATACCGCAGTGTCTTGTGTGTTGCCAGTGATGAGACGACATATGGATCCTATACATGGTCGCTTACTATAGACCTCATAAGAAGGCTCAAGGTCACCCAAAGGGCGATGGAGCGTGCTATGCTTGGTATTTCCCTACGTGATCGAATCAGAAATGAGGAGATACGTAGGAGAACTCTTTAGTTCGGTAACTTTTTACCGAAATAGCTCTTAGAATCGCTAGACTTAAGTGGCAGTGGGCAGGGCAAATAGCTCGTAGAACAGATGGCCGTTGGGGCAGTAAAGTTTTCGAGTGGCGATGGCGACCGCGCACCGGAAGACGCAGTGTGGGCAGGCCTCCGACTCCGTGGACCGACGACCTGGTGGGTTGCGGGAAGCTGCTGGATGCGAACCGCACAGGACCGGTCGGTGAGGAAATCCTTGGGGGAGGCCTTTTTCCAGCAGTGGAGGTCTTTCGGCTGATAGATAGCAAACCACCATAATTCTTTTTTTTTTTTTTTTTTTTTATGGCATAGGTGGCAAACGAGCAGACGGATCACCTGATGGTAAGCGATTACCGCCGCCCATAGACACCCGCAACACCAGAGGAGTCACAAGTGCGTTGCCGGCCTTTAAAATTCGTATAAAAAATACAATAGTCACATTTTTCGAATTTTCTCATATATGATTTTATAAGGAATTTTTTTTTTCTACGTGATAAATATTTTGATAAATATTTAAATAATAATAGTATGTACCTATTTTTATTATGTTACTTAACAGTCATTTTTGGGCGCTAGATGATTCATTTTATTTACTTATTTACAAACGAACAACAGATACTAAAACCGCGCGTTTTATGCTACTCTGCCGACCATCAAATTATTTTTTTTCACTAAGTATTCATTATGCTATTCTAATGAATTTTTTATAATTCTAGGAAATGTGGGTTTCAGAATATATTTTTTTCATGCTAATATCCTAGACCATTAAACATTAATCGACACGTATGTGGAAAAAAACCACCCACACTTCATTATCTACTTGTTGGATCGCGCTTCTTTTGGGGCTTATATCTCCATAATTTTATGTTCTAGGGCAAGGCCGATATCATTTTCGGATATTTTAAGGATGATAAATTCATTTCTTCATAAAAAAAAAATACTTTTCATAGAAAAAAAAAAGAAATATAACTCCTGTAATTTAGAACCACGCGGACCGCCCGTTTTATGCTACGCTGCCACGCATTGAATTTTATTCTTTTCTCGAAGTATTTATCATGCTATTCTAATAAAACTTATATTTTTATAATCCTTGGTAATGTGCCTTTCAGAATATATTTTTTTCATGCTAATATCTTAGACCATTAAAAATTAATCGACACATATGCGGAAAAAAGGAGGTCATGTTTTATACGTTTTATCAAATATTTATTTTTTTATATATTGAAAGTTATTTTTTTTGTTACAGAAATGAATTCCTTATCCTTGAGTCATACGAAAATGATATCTCACTTGCCCTAGTACCAATAGTTTTGGAGATATAAGCCCTCAAATGGAGCGCGGCAGAAACAAACTTCCCCCCCCCTCCCCCTACCAAACGGGGGATGGCTCCCGATGGCTCCCGAGCTTAATCCACTCAGAATGACATAGGAAACAACTATGCCAAGTTTGAGCGCCGGATCCAAAATAAAACGGTTCATCGCACTAAATCCCCGACTATATAGTATAAAATTGCATTGAAACTAAGATCATTTCATATAGTTTTCCTCTTAGTTCAAGTTTAGAATGAAAACAATACGACACAAAGGAATATTGACAGTTAATAAAATAAAATTGGACGTAGTTTAGCAGAAAGGACTCTATCCACAAAGCTTTGTTAGTGGATTAAGTACTATAAGTTTTGTGGATAGAGTCTATTTTGCTAAACTACGTGTTTCTGGATTGAGTCCTTTCTGCTAAACTACGTCCAATTGTAAATATGTAGGTATTCTTTAAGTATTTATACACCGTGAAATTTAATTCGTTGTACTGGCCTCTTCATACAAATTCATCAGCTGATCGACCATTTTTGTATGAAGAGGTCAACATTTTTTTTTCTAATTGAGTATGGGTTCCTTGGGCAAAGTTGTTCAGTTTCATGATTAGAAACCACAGTTAGCGGGAGTACAACGAATTAAATTTCACCCTGTATATTACTGATACATAGATTAAGAACTTCGAATCTATTTCCGTGGTTATTCGCCCACCAGAAACCCAAGCAGTACTCCGTAGCTCAGTGTTACCAGCGTGGTCATGTGTTGGTACCGGTTGTTAGTTACTATGTATATTTACTTTCGGCGATATCATATCCTCTGACATTATTAAAAATAAAGTACCTGTTTTTTATAATTTGACATTGGTAGTAAGAAATAAATGAATCTAATGTAATCTATCACTAAATGGTAATCAAAAAGCCATGTCAGAGGTCTTTTGAAAATATCTTAACTTTGGGTTGCCCACTAGCCCCACGACCTCAACCAATCCGGACTTGCCCCACGTATTTAGAATATGGTATGCCATACAATATGTATGGCATACCTTAGTACGGGAAGAAACCAGTGCCCCAGCAGTTGGAATGATATGGCTAAATAAAAAAATAACTATGAAATGAAATGACAATATTTTTTTCGAAGTAGGTAGCAGTGTACACTTTTCGAACGTCATTCTTTTATCTACCTAATACGAGGTTCCTACCACTCGGAACTCGTATTCCCACCGTTTCGGGAAGTGTTTGCGGAGTGAGAAGAAATGGCGGGCGGGCCCTAAAGAAACTCCCTCCAACACATTAAAAAAAAAGTCTTATATTCTATTATATCTTAATGCTAGATCAATAAATGAATTATACAATGTCATGTCTGTACATAAAATATACAAACATAAGAATAAAGAAATAAAGGATTCAAAAGAGATAAAACTAAAAGAGTAAATAAAAGTAACTAAAATATATTATTTTTTTTTTTATTAAAATTTGAGTGCGTTTGACTACATCTCACCTGATGGAAAGTGATGTTATGTTTGATTTGATTAAAATTCGTTCGCCAATATAAACGGACCCTTACAAATCACTCTAATTTCTAACAGCACAGTTCGCTGTAGAGTTCCTAAATTAAATTTTATAACTTGTTCTGTACTCTGTGCTCCACCGTAGAGTTCAAGTATCACATAAGCTTTGATTGCAGCTATGCAACTATGATTTATAAAATTTTACATAGAAACTTTAGATTAGAATAAACTTGGATATTACTTTGCCAAATAGATAACACGCTTGCCAAAACTATAACAAAGTTTGATCGAACTAATTTTGAATCTTTGTGTACTGTAAATAAGGAAATAAGTTAGCAAATTGTATATTTGCTTCTTTTACTCCACACCTGGTAAGCCCTTGGCATCATCTCACCTGGTGGTAAGTTATAATGATGCCGAAGAAATAAATTGATGATAATACTGTAAAAAAATACAAATTAAAAAATAATTAACAATAATATTAAAGAGGAATTAAAAGTAACCGGAAAAATATACAGAGTGTAAGGGACAGGTTTCCGAAAATTTTAAGGGCTTGCTCAGTAGACGAAACTGAACAACTTTCCACAATATTAAATTTATTACTTAGTGTATTTTTTAATAAAAGCCCTTAAAATTTTACACTCTGTATATTTTTCCGGTTACTTTTAATTCATTAAAAGTAACCGGTATTGTTTTTTTTGCAGCATTATCATCAATCTATTTCTTCGGCATCATCATCACTTACCACCAGGCGAGATGATGCCAAGGGCTTACCAATCGTGGAGTTAAAAAAGCAAATATACAATTTGCTAACTTATATCCTTATTTACAGTAAACAAAGATTCAAAATTAGTTGGATCAAACTTTGCTATAGTTTTGGCAAGCGTGTTATCTATTGTCCCTTACACCCTGTCCCTTACACCCTGTATAACGTCTCATAGGTTTGTGGTCTTATAACGAGTTTTTGGGTATTTTATTTTACTTTTGACGACTTGTCTAGCACTGTAAAAATAATATCACATCTTTACCTAGACTGCTGAAAATCTAAAAACAGGTCATTCATAATGCAAAAGGCAATAGTTTCATGAATACGAAAATTTCATCAATTTCGGGCATCCGGTGCTGGAGGAATTAGATATTCGTACCTAAGAGAGACCTTGGGAATATTGGATTCTGAGCTTGGAAGGTAAAAACACCTGTACCAACCTACCTACCTGAATCTTTATACACTTGTTTTGCAAACTGTATAAAATGGGAAGGAAAAAACAAAATTACTTTCTTCTTTCCTATAAATGTTTGTAAAGAAACTAGATTTTGTTTATGTAATTTTGTTCCTTGATCGAAATTGGTGTTCAATATTAAAATAACATGTTTAACTTATGAATAATATAGAGAGTAAAAAACTATCTTAGAAACTTGAATGAGGTCTTCTTATTTTCATACTGAACATTTCCCAAGGTACCCATAGAGAATTCTCAAAAAAGATTCGACTCACCATTACATACAATAGTTGGCGGATAAGCTGACGACTTGTATGAAGTGTCCAAAAAGTATTCAGTATAGATTGCCTGGGGAAAGTTGCTCGATATATAACAAAAAAAGCCTATTATCTAAGAGATGTATTCACATACAATATTCACATCGCAACCCCAAAAATCTTTCCCCTTTCCCGAAATTCTTAACGTAAAAGGTTCTTACTTTGGAATTAATGACACTGCGTACCCTTGGCGAATCTAGAACGGTTAGTCATTCCATAAAAAGGTGATCAGCCAAGAGAAATTGGGTTCCCTACCCGTTTACGTGAGATAATCTGAGGACTCTTTATTGGAATAAGAAGGAGAATAAGGAGAAATGGAAAGTAACGCCTCCTGCCTTGACTTAACAAATATCTCACATATGTAAATACACTCTTTTAAATGAAAACGCTTTTTTAATTTAGTTTTACTATGATTTATGTTTTATAAATATGTGATACTAATAACCTAGAAAAAAACTTTAATATGTCTGAAAACTATTTTTTTACCATTGAGTTCAACATTATTTAAAAAAGTGTACAAAAAGGGGCTTCTGAAATTAATGGGTAACTTTCCACAAGGAAACCGTAATCGACTGTCAAAAAAACAATTTGAACGTCTCCAACTAATCGATCAACTCCTCGACCCAGTTGGGAAGGAACTATTTACACAGGACACAGTTTGGCAACTTAAGGCTGGGGCTACACATTGCGCGCATCACACGCAGTAAACAACCCATTACGTCCCTACTGCAGGGGCACGGGTCTCTTCCCATTACTCGGGAAGGTTAGACCATACTCCACACACGGGGGCCAAGTCCGGATTGGTGGAGGTTGTGGGGCTAGTGGCCAACCCCAGTGTCACACGTAGTACTATTATCTAATCTGTGGCCTACCGCTATGCCTCCACACACTGGTGGCGGTGCGCTGGCGACGGCGTCGTTGGGTTTAAATAACTCCTTATTAGCCATATATTACTTACATAACCAGTTTCGATATTTGAGTACTAAGTCAGTTATATGTAATCATTATCAAATGTCACTTTTATAAGATAACTAGCTTCCGCCCGCGATTTCGTCCGCGTGGACTTCAGAATTGAAAGAAAATGTTACGAGTAAGATAGCGCCATCTAGTGACGAAGTGGAAATTTTGAGTTTCTAAGCATTCCTATGGAAACCCTTATGTTTTCCAGGATAAAAAGTATCCTATGTGTTAGCCGAGTGCTTCATCTATCTACCTACCAAATCCAAATCCGTTCAGTACTTTCGGCGTGAAAGCGGAACAAACAAACTGACAAACAAACAAACATCCATACTTTCGCATTTATAATATTAGTGAGATGAGATTATATGTAATCATTATTAACTGCTGACACGTGACCGCGGGTGAAGCTAAGTGCATCACCAGGCACCGGCATCTAAATTTTGAGGATGGATGGGTGGTAAATTATGACACAAGAAGAAGAATAATTAGTCTATAAAATTAACACTATAAATGCTTATAACATTAAAACAATAAAAAAACTACTATAGGTTGTTAGGACCTAATAAAAATAAACTAAACTGCCTTAGAGTTAAATGTCACTTTTATAAGATAATACTTTTTGCACTTGCTCAAAGAATAACCCTTTTTTTTGAATCCACAATTGGTAAACCTTTGTTGATCATCTCACTTATGGTATACTCACTATAGGATGCTGAAAGATGGGAGCGGATTTACCAAGATGATCCAACGAAATGTTTATCTTGTTTAATGCTATTAAAATTGATGTTTGGCGGCAAAACTTAGATAAGATTGTGATAACTAGGCAGCCGGCAAAAATGTCCTACCATCAACAAAACTGAGTTCTACAAAGATGAACCCCGCTGGAAATCGAACTCGCTACCTGCTGATGTGAAACTAACGGATTAACCACTGAACCACGGAGGTAGCTAAGCTGACCTTACCAATTTCACAGAACATTAAAAGCCTGCACCTTGTGTCAATCTAGAGATCAGGACGAATCTAATGACGAAATGACACCTCGCACTGCAAATTCCATCAAATCGTTTTAGCTAATGGAGGTAATCATCATCAATCGAAAGACGTCCACTGCTGGACAAAGGCCTCCCCCAAGGATTTCCACACCGATCGGTCCTGCGCTGCTCGCATCCAGTGGCTTCCCGCAATCTTCACCAGGTCATCGGTCCACTGCGTTTTCCGGTGCGCGGTCGCCACTCGAGAACTTGAGGTAATAGTAGAACATAATACCAGTCGGATAAAATGTACAATAAAACTGGTTCATGGACTTTCAGAATCACAACTATCTTACTTCCGTACAGTATAATCTGCTTTCGTAAACTCAACTCAGAACACAGCATAGATATTCCAAGAAGTTCCTTAAATTATACCAATTCGAACTCTCAGACGCTCAGGCGCTTACGCAAGCTCCAAGTTCACAAAGCTGGAAGAACTGCCATAAAGGAAACCATTGTCCAACTAAAACAACTGCTATAAAGTCGTTTCAATAGTGTTTGTTTCTACTACCGGCACACACGGGGCACTCCAACATACTGCCATGTTATAGTTACCTACTAAGTACTACTGCAATAAAAATGACGTTCTTACACGCGTAGATGTGTGTGCTTTGTTTCTTACGCTAAGCAACCGTCACCGGATCTCAAGGTGGACTGAAGCAGAAACCTTTTTTTCTGTGACTGAAGTAGCCTTTGGAAAGCGGTAAGGGGGCATTAGTAATGTCTAAACTGTGCTATTGTTACGTAAGAGAAACACACCTCCTCCACACATGGGGGCCAAGTCCGGATTTGTATGGGTTGTGGGGCTAGTGGTCAACCCTAGAGTCAGAAGTTTTGAAACCACTCTTACATGTTAGAAGAAAACATTTAGTAGGTACATCTTTCGGTTGACTAGAATGGAGTGTCCAGGGATTGTCAGAAGTTAAAAGTTTGTATTGACTGCACATTGTGAGTTGTTTTCCTTTGAAATTCTTATTGGCTTTATCTTTTACAGTGAATTGGTGAAAGTGGCTAATGGAAGATGGTGTTGCAGTCTTTCTCAGAGTAGACAATATGGCCCCTTGTGGCCGTTAGATGCTTTTAAAGGTCGGTAGATCGCTTTATTTCAATATCATGTGACAGGTGCGCAATAGATGGCAAGTTAAGTAAGTTAGTAAATAGGACATCTTGGACTTTTTTTATTATTCTCAGAGTGACCGAAAAAGTGAAAAAAAAAAGTTTCTGCGTCTGCGTCCTTTGAAACTGATTAACTTTCTCCCAGCAATTTACCTATATTAACTAATAGAAAAAGTCCTTGGACACTGTTGTTACGTTTTAATAGCAATAAATAATAATTTAATAATTTAATATAATAGCGTTAAATAGTAATAGCAATAATGTGATACTTCACACAAACACTCACGCTTATGCATACGCATACGCACACTCGCAGGCATACGCACACTCACAGGCATACGCACACTCACACGCATACGCACACGCATACGCACACGCACACGCACACGCACACGCACACGCACACGCACACGCACACGCACACGCACACGCACACGCACACGCACACGCACACGCACACGCACACGCACACGCACACGCACACGCACACGCACACGCATACGTACACGCACACACACATGCATACGAACATGCACACACACACACACACACACACCAGAACTGTCCCCACTACTGGGGACGCTATTGTTTGTTAACTGATTAGGTATATTTATCTATGTATTTTTAGTAAAGTGCAAGTCTAAGCCACTAATGGAACACACTCATCTTCATCTCTTACGCATCGGCATATTACCAGATTAGGTGGTCAGAACTCCCTAATTTTTGCATACTTAGGCATCAGAGGGTATATACTACGTAGGATACTAAGTACATATGTTTTTAATCTACCTATGTTGGGGATTTGCATACGAAATGAGTTAATTTAAAAAGGGTATTGTACAGACAGCCACAAAGATATCTGAACCTCCCCCGTATCACCATGTATCACGAATAGATTGAACTAATACAATAGCTTAAGCAAATCGATAACCATCGGGTTATAAGGAAACCATATAATTATGTATAGAATACAGACATCTACCAGTTGGAAATTGCGATAGATGGTGTTTCAAAGCAAAGTGCTAATTACGTTTTAAAATTTAAGGGTTTAGTTAGATATCTCTGTGGGCTAGTAGTGTACTCTGCGGCAGTTAGAGGAATACTGAGTTAATTGAAAATTTAATTTAATTATTTTATAGGCAATTAGTAAGTCCTTTCTGTTAATACAGCTACTTGAAAATGTATACTTTCACGCCAGTTTTTCAGTCATCAAACTGACAACTTAAGCTAAAAATATTTTTTTATTTAAGTCGATGCTTTATACATTCTTTTAAATCGAATAAATTTTTTTTCCACCTAGTACGAAGTCACTACCACACGGGACTTGTACATTCAACGTTTCTGAAAGAGTTTGCGAAGTGAGAAGAAACGTCGAGTCCAAATTCAAAACATTTTTTAAAATTAATTGTTAAATTCTATTACAGTTCATTTCAACAATAAAATTATGAGCTGGAGGGAATGCAAAGCAAATGCTATGCAAAGCAATCATTATTAGGTGAAAGACGTTTACAGCTGCATAAAAATGTATTCTCAAGGATTTTCACAACGACCGGTCTTGCGATACCTGCATCCAGCGGCTTCCCGCGACATGGAGTATCCATACTGCATGCAGGGTTATTTTTGGACCCCTCACCAAAAATTCGCAGTGGCATCTACTCATGAAACTGAGCAACTTTCCCCAAGTAACCAATGGTCAATTCGCAAAAAAATTTAGGGCATCTCCTAACAAAATAGGCCGATCACGTGATCAAATTAGTATGAAAGGTCCAAAAATTTTTTTTGCGAATTGACCATTGTTTACTTAGTAAATCTACGTGCGTTAAATTGTAATCAAGGCTTCTACTCCTGATTCTCCTGACTTTCCCCAAGGTACCCATAGTCAAAGAGCAAAACAATTTTGGGGCTCTTCATACAAATTGATCATCCGAACGGCCAAATTAGTATGAGGAGTCCAAAAATTTTTTTTGCGATTGTGGTATACAGGAGCACTAATGTAGATGAAAGGTGATTAGACTAAATATACACTGTATTGTAGAGCTTTTGATGGACGTTTACACTAGCTCATTTCATATTCGGATTGTAGGTAATTTGATTTTTATAATCCCTTTTGTACAATAATAATATGCTCTTAGTATTACTCAATAAAATTATATGGAAGGCTGGTACTATATTATCTTAACAGGCGACTTTGATCTTGAAATCGAAAAATTGTTTACCACTCAAATCAAATGGAAATGTTTTTTATTTAAAAAGATGTTTTGCACATACTTTTAAATCGTCTATTATAGTACACCTACTTAGAAAGTAGCTTAATACTATATCGAATTTGAGGCAGAATGTACGTCATTACTATCGTACAAATATGCGGGAGGAAAACGCGCTGAGCGGGAGGGAAATGTGTATGAAAATCCATTACTAACGTGCTTTTTTTTAATTTTGAGTAAGACTATGTCGGTGAACTAAATGTATAATTTTTATCTCCAAGTTCGCAAAATGATACTGGCCACTAGCTTTTTCCAAACATTATTTTGAAAAAAGAACATGTGATTTTGGCGCCGTTTTTTAAGTATAAAGCACTATGTATCTTGTGTTCTAATCAATAAATAAAAAAATACTGAATACGAAAATGTTGAACTGAAGGTGAAACTTCGATCTCATCGCTATTTCAGCGCTGAAATTGTCGCGGATTTTTAGTGAATAGCCTTCCAGGCTCCTGAAAGGTAGGGTCAACAGAGATCTATACAAATATAGAAATAAAAAATGTGTAGACGATATCATAATTAATTTATTTTATATAAAATATGATGATCTATTAGTAGTTATTATAAGCTTATACATACATTATATGGTTTAAGGTTAAGGTGTTTAATATCAAAAGGCACAAAACTATGGCACTTCGAAAACTATTGTATAAGATGACAAGTTGATTCGTTTACTTTAAAAAAATAAAAATCTCATTATGTATTCAATATTAGTTAGGTTACGAAACAATACTGAATTCGGCGCTTTTCATCTCAGTTAAATCAAATTAAAAATTTAAATCAATGTTAAATTTTGTTTTAAATAACTCAGTAGCAGAACCATAGAGATTCCCTCTACGGTTCTTCTTCTAAGTTATTCTGAGCTTGAAGAACCTCTTTTTAAGCGACATCAAAAAAGCAGCTCTTTTAGTCTGCTGTTAAAAAAATATTTTATCATCGGAGCGTAGGGGAAGGTTCCACCTTATGTCGTAGATATTCCACCTATAAGCACCAAACGCTTTACGTCATCGTTTATTGTGCGGACGCCAGAGTGGAATTATCTGCCCGCGTCTTTGTTCCTCGATTCATATAGTTTAGCAGTTTTCAAGGCGCGAGTGAACAGGCATGATTTGAGCTTGCATGCTTCATCTTCGGCAGCATAATGTACCTATTTATTGTGTAATGTAAACCATGTCAACCCTGTTCAATGTTTCTGTAAAATAAATACTTTCTTAAAACGTCACTTTACATCAGGCGAGGTGTTGCCAAACGCTTTCAGAACTTCAATTAAAAAGTATGTGTTTTTTTTCTCCACAATTTATTCGAAAACTTCTAGACGAGTTTTGAGTAAAGCTTTTTTGATAGAAATTTTGTAGCATGAAGTATCTTGGTTAAGTTAGTTCTAGTGTTTTAAAAGTTAAGGCATTTATTTTTAGTGTTTGGTCGTTAATACCCAGAAAAGCCGCAAAAGGGTGCTCTTTCATGTTGCCTTGCTTGATATCCTTTGTAGGCCCACACATTTCACCTAATCTATGCTATAAGGATAATGGGAAGTGAAAATATTTAAATAGAAATTGAAAATCTATTTCTTGTTGTTAAAAAATAACCCTGTATAAATCGAATCTTTGGGGTGGCGAAATCCTTTGAAGTCGTTTTACAATTCGTTAGTCGTTATTTCATTTTGTTTCCAATTTATTTTTTATAAGCAATTTAAATTAAAAAAATATTTGAATTTAGTGAGTAAGATTAATTTTGTCTTATGATTACTTTATTACTTGTATATTATAATTATCGTATTATTTATTGTATTATATTATGGTTATTTAGGTCATCTTTGAATCTCAGTTTATCTGACAGAAAATTAACAAAGATTTAAAAATGTATCAATATTATCCGAGAGTAACTGTTTCTTAGTTAAAACAACAAAAAATAAACACCTCTGTCAAGACCGATCGGTCTGTTAAATCACATTCGATTTTCAACTCACTTAGACAACATTAATTCGAGAAAAAAACATTTTGCTAAATCACAATCAGTCTCAGAAGTCCTGAACATATGGTCGTCTCATCGGAGTGTCTTCTCTCGGATCGGAGGTGGACTCCAGTCCACTCTTTCGCTGGTACCAGAGCAGGAGGGCTACGCAGACCAGGCAGAGGATGATGAAGAAACCCAGCATAAAGAGTAGGTATAACTGGAAAAAATATTAAGGTAATGTAAATTAAAACTTAATTAATTTTTATCATGAGTTATTTTATTGTTATCATGGGTTAATTAATTGTTATCATGAATTAATTAATTGTTAACATGGGTTAATTAATTGTTATCATTAATTAATTAATATTGGTAATGTTTATGTTCTTTGTGCTTGCAATAAATGTAAACGTATTCTAAGGTAGAATACAGCCTATCCAACACCGTGGTTGTATCATATAACAACAGTAACGTACTTATGGTGCTTCGTTATGGAGTTTCCACCTATTGCGATGCGATACAGACAGAGTAGACACTGGATATCTCAGAACAGTTATAAATTGTCTAACTGAACCAGAGCTTACTCATAACTGTTTTTAGAATAGTTGCGCTAAACATTCTTGATAAGTTAGGATTATTAAAGGGATTACTCTCATTTCGCTGTTTTGTTTTAAACAGACTTCAATAATTAATAACGAATTTTAACTAAAATTTCAAATTCGATTGTATAGTACGTACTCTATGTTTATCTGGGGATCAAATCTTTTGATTTCATAATCTATCAAGCTGTGTTGGGTACAGGTGGTAGCAATAAAGCTGTAACACATACACACATTTGACCGAACACATTGCCCTTATGCTATGGCGGTCGGGTACATATCGAAAAGGTTTTGTCTTCTATTCTTAATCAACTTCAAAAAAAGGAGGAGGTTCTCAATTCGTCGGAATCTTTTTTTTTTTGTATGTTCACCGATTAATCGAAGACGCCTGAACCGCTTTGGACAATTCTTTTTTTGTTTAAAAGGGTATACTTCACAGGTGGTCCCATATAAATTTTATCGAAATTGATTCAGGGGTTTTTCAGAAAATCAACAAAAACATAGCAAAATTGGAGTTGTTGCGATTGACGTCGGTTGTTTTTAACGTATTCAGCGTGGTCAATTATTCCTTACATTTTTGTAGTGCATCAGGTATGTTCACCGAAGCGAGAGTGTCCGACTTCTTCGCGGTTATAAGGACTCGTGTGGCCTCTTTTTGGGAAAGGTTGCATTCCTCACCTAATTCCATCTTGCAAGCTGTCAGTGCAGGACTAGACAGCACAATTTTTAGGCACTGGATTTCGATCCATCGGAGCGAGAATCGAAAATAACACAAATAATGTGATCAGATTGCTGCCCGTGCTCTATTTGGTATCTGTGTTGCTTTATTGTATCTTTTATTATTTTATTGTATTTATTGTATCTTAAGATATTTTATTATATTATATTTGTATGGCTTCTTTGGCTGTAATAAAGAATTATTATTATTATTATTATTTTTCCGAGCTCCGCGTTGTTTGGATGAAATCGATTTTAGCTAACACGGTTTTAGTAAAACCCAGACCGCCCAAATTGTAGTACTCTGGGTTATTTTGTATATGTACTTATTTCTTATCTGTTTTACAATAAACATTCATCTATTATTTGATTTAATTCGATTCTCAAGAAGTCTTCAATGTTCAACTCATATGTGATATTTGTTACCTTAAAAAAGTCATAACAAAATTGCTTCAGAATATTAAAAACGTAACGGTTTGCAAATATACTTAATTTAAAAAGAATACGTAGGTTTTCAAATATACCTAAGTAATTTAAAAGTAATAGACATTCGAAAAAAATAGTCGACAGTCCAAAATATCATTGTATTAAATTCAACAATAAGTAAGCTTAGAAAAGCTTTTGTTTCGAATAAAGAAACCGAAATATTTGAGGGCTTTTAGACACAAGTATAAAGAATAAAATGTATTTTTTAAGGGTAAAAAATAAGCGTGATTTTACGTCTCACTGCGCTTAATCTAAATCAATAGATTTTTTTAAAAAAACCTTGTAACATAACTACTTGCTTTTGCCCGCGACGTCGCCTGCGAAAGCAATCTCTGTTTTCAGTTTTGAAGAGATGTGGGCCTTGACAGTTCTATTCTATTCTATTTGGCATTCCACATCTCATTAAAGGAGTGATTATGCCACTGTCTAGTGAAAAATGGGAGAATCTTCAATAAAAAAAATGGCGAAACGCCAATGTCAAGTGAAAGGCACGGCTCTAAGGGTGATGGGCACTTAAAGACGCTCCACGTGGTGGTTTGCTGCTGGAACTCGGAAAACGAAGCTGTCTTCCGAGTTAAACCTCTTCTTATGACCGCTTATCTCTGAATCTGAATCACAGCTATTTCCCCATCACAAAAATAACGTTGAAACTACTCTAAAACGGAAATAATTGAAAAATTAACTCAGCAGACGTGTGCTGGTACAAAGTCCCGGTAACCAACCCGCCTTTACAGTTAACAATTAATGTTCTCGATTACAAACGTCAGTTTCGACTTTTGACAGATGTCGGTTTTGATAATTATACTTACATAATTTTAGTATGTTTTACCTCGTGAAAAATTGTGATTAATTAGCACATGAAATGTTGATTTTTCCATTTTCAAATAAAATTTAATTTAATTGGATCATTTTCCTCTTCTTGTTTCCATCTTTTTCCGCTTTTCACACAGGTTTTTGTCTTTGATAATTAACTTCTTTTTCTTTTGATTTAATAAAAATAAGCATCTGTTTTTGAGCTTTAGGTTTGGGTAGGTATTTACAAGTAACTATGTATGCATGATCGCGATTCAACTTTTTACCCAACTAACCCAAAACCAAAGGGAAGTTTAATGAATTTCATATGATATTTAGGTACGTTGTATGCGTGATTTTGTTAGACCATAGAGAATCTCCACATATGTTGTTTTCGCAAAGCGTTTTATTTATTTTGCTCACAACCTGAAAATTTTCAGATCATATTATTATATTTTGACTAGTCCTTTACCGTGACAGGCATAAATACTTTATTGTCGTTCACAATAACAAGCATCCCCACAGCTGGGGTACCAGCCCCACCAACAATCCTGGCCAATTAAAATATTCACATCACGCGTTCTTTGAAAGCTCGCCGACGAAACACAAAAGCAAGCACTCAGCACTCACTCTTAACAACCAGCTGACCTATTTAAATCAGTCGCGTAAATTCTTCTGATAACATGACATCATCACACGAGAAAAACAGGGTTATACGCATGCGCGGGTTCAAATATTTCAAATATCGAAAGCGATTTCCAATTAAATTATTCTCCACGTCTAAAAAGCACATAGATACTCTTTACACAAAAATGGAATAGAAAAAAGTTTTTAATATTACTAAAAGGAGACTTACACCGAAAAGGAAGAACAGTTTGGAATATGTGGACGTGGTGTCCATTGTAGAACACTAGCTACAATCTGTATCCATGGAGGTTTCGATGGGACTGACGGGAGCAAGGGAATAGGCATTGTGCCAACTCTTTCCACATAACATTTCCCCAAGCTGATTATTTATCGATTTCTTCTTGTCTCTATTAGAAAATAGTTTTTGCTTTCTTTATCTGCTTTTTATTAAGATTGATCTATCGAAGTCTGTGTGAGGAAGTCTGTTAGTAAAATTAGGTATTTTTCTATCTCAAGATGGATTGTTGAGCAAAAAAGTTGACGAATGTGGGTATAAGAATTTTAGAAAGGGGTACAGAATAATACATTACAGTAATAGACGGTAACTTTTGTGCCTATGAATAAATAAAAATATTATAGTGAGAAAGAAACCAGAGACGTTATACCTACATATTTTTACATTTGATACGCATGAAACATATTTTTTTATTCATATTTATTTCTTTCATAATAATACTGACTCGGTGGCTCAGTGGTTAGTGCTCCTGACTACTGATCAAAGAGTCGTGGGTTCGACCTCCACCCGGGCCAAACATTTCTGTGATGAGCAGATTTGTTTGTTCTGTGTCTGGGTGTATTATATCTATAATGTATGTATTTAAATATGTGTATGTATGTCAGTCTCTGATTCCCATAGTACAGAGAATCCTAGTTTGGGGCCAGATGACCGTGTTATTAATATCGGGACTTTTCTACAGATTCTATGGGGAATTTGTTCATTGTTTACATTTTCTTAGATGAGATCAAATAAGTTTTATTTTGTCGGGGTTAAGTCTGTGGTTCGACTCAGACTTTTTTGAAATAATTGGAAAAAACTTTCCCCAATAGGTTACGAAACTCGTCAAAAATCTCCCATATAATCTCTCTTATATTATCCCTATTTGTATGAGAAACCATTTTTTTTCTTCTTAGTTCTTATCCTGCGGCTCAATTTTAATCGTGCTATTTCAAGCAATAGTCGTTAATTGCCTTGTGTTGCACTTATCACCTTTTAAATATTACATATCCGGGATAAATCACACACGGTCATCTCGCCCCAAACTAGGGTTACCTGTATTGTGGTAACCAGAGACTAATATACATACATATAGACGTTTAAATACATATACATAATACACCCAGAAACAGAGCACACCCCGCACACTTCATACAAATATCGCGTTATTGCTTACAACAGCTCGCGTCGTGTAAAAAGAGCGCTGGCGGGCGTTCCGAGGGCACAACAGTTCACTCTGACAACAGGATAGCATAATATAAATCGCGTAAGTGTGAAAGAGAGGGTATTAAACAGTTGCTGTCAGAGTGCGTTTTCGGAACGCCAGCCAGCGCTCTTTTTACGTGACGCGAACTATACAAACAAATTTTACACTTCTTCGTGTCTCTACACGTGTCAATGCGTGTTTGAGTATCTAGTGCTGCTTAGGCAAAGGCTCCTTGGACATACCGCCTTGTCGTAGGTTACACTACTTTTTGTTATGTTGACGTTTTTAGTTATATTGATATTTCCGAAAACAGTAAAACTTATAACGACAGATATGAACATAAACGTCAGACTTTTACAATAGAAATTTTTAATGAAGTGACTTGGTTTGCCAATCTTTTGACAACTGGTCACTTATCGGTCACACATGAGGGGTGAGGTAGCCCTCAGAGAGCGGCAGGGAGTATCCATACTGTATAATGTCCTTATACTGTGACACAGAGGGAAAAAATCTGCTTATCACAGAAATGTTTGCCCTGGGAGGGGATAGAACCCACGATTCCCGGATCAGTTGTCAGGAGCACTAACTACTAGGCCATAAAGCTTTATGACCTGAAACCACAGTTAATATTTTTACAATTCAAATTTTCAGCAATCTACTTCAAAAGCTATATGATGTTTAAAGTAGACTTTAAGTTGAATCCTTTGAAAATACGAGACTAGTCAAATGTGAAAGCACTAGGTTTTGAGAACTTATAATAATATGTTAGGCTCAAAATAATATCAAATAATGTGGGCAGAAACGGTCGTGGCTCAGTGCGGCTAACGTGGTCGCGTCGATCACGCAGCTTAACTGACTACAGACACGGTCACAACCTGGATGGGTTTGACTATAAGTGGCATTTATCTCGACCGTTTCCGTGCTTCGCAAGGCACGTTAAGCCGTTGGTGCTAGCTGCGGTCAATAAATGGCAGTCTTTAAGCCATGTCGGAGGTCTTATAAACTCCTGACACTGGGGTTGGCCACTAGGCTTTAATCTCCACCAATCCGGACTTGGCCCCCGTGTGTGGAGTATGGCCTAATCTTCCCAATTTATGGGAAGAGACCCGTGCCCCTGCAGTGGGGACGATATGGGTTGTAAACGAATGTTGGCAGAATTACACCTTTTTGAATTTAATACATTAATTTTACTTTCTCGTGTTCTTTTATATTAGATACACTTTTGTCTTTGTCTATTTCTTTGATCGAATGTACTCACTTGTCGGAAGTGCTATTATTTCAGTCCATTGAGCTTTATCTTATCTCCAATACATTTTTTGATGCCTTATATCGCTGAGACGGTCTCTTTTTTGTAACAGCGGATCAAGGCATGTGTGTCTGTGTGTGCGTGTGCGTGTGTTTGTCTATGTGTGCGCAAGGAAATCTCACTGTCTCACTAATATTATAAATGCGAAAGTATGGATGTTTGTTTGTTTGTTTGTTCCATTTTCACGCCGAAACTACTGAACGGATTTGGATGATATTTGGTAGGTACATAGATAAGGTTATAGAAAAACCACTCCCGGAAACATTAACAGGGTGTTCTAATGATGAAACTGAACAACTTTTAAGGAAATAACTTGACTATTCATACAAATTGAATGGCAATCAGTAAATTTTGTAAGAGTAGTTCAAAAATTGTTTTTCAGAATTTAGTATGTTTTCCTTGGGGAAAGTTGGTCAATTTCATAGTACTCATTTCCCATTGTTTAAGTTTTCGGGTGTGATCTTTTGAGGATTTTTTGTCTCCAGATTCGAAGAAAGGGTCTTCTATACAAGTTTGAAACCCATGTTTGCCTCTCTGTGGCATTTTATAGCTCATAAACGGATCTTCTTCTTATCGTGTGGCATATTTAACCGTTCCATCCACAAGGTATAGACGGCAGTTGCCTGGTGTTGCACTTAGCATCACCCGCGGTCACGTGTAGGGCATTTAGATTTACACCTACGGACGTATGCAACGCGACCATCATACACATCTAGAAATCAGATGTCCAGGTTTCCTCACGATGTTTTCCTTCACCGTTAAAGTAGTCGGTATGAAAATACACGTAAGTTTCGAAAAATTCATTGGTGCACTGGCCAGGATTTGAACCCGCGACCTCTGGTTAGGAGGTCGAAGTCAATAGCGCTAGCCACTAACGCTTTTTAAATAAACGGATGAAGTGATATGAATGCGGTTTCTTCAATAAAAAGCAGGTTTCATCGCAGTATTTCTTATTTATGCTTTATGCAAATTGGTTAACTAGTTTTCGTCTTATTCCATTTTTACAGTCGGGGTGTTAAAATTTTCGTTTTTTGTACTTAGTTTTTTAAAATGTAGTTTTTTTCTGAAATTAAAATTGAAAAGTCATGTTGTTCGTTTTTATGGCCAATAATATTTGCATAGAACTATGTAAGTGGTACGTTGCATGCCGTATCGGAATTCAGACTTTGAAATGTATTTTATTTATATAGAGAACTATCCCTGTTGGGGTGTTTTTAAACGAATCCGAAATGAAGAAATTCGCAGAGGACTTAAAATTACGGAAATACTCTAAGCTTATAGAAAAAAGTATATATGGAGTAGCTACAGGTGGCTGAAACACCTTGAACGGCCAGATGGACGATGATCTAGTAAGACTTAAAGGATGTCGCTGGAGGTACGTAGCTCAGATAATAATAATAATAATAATAATAATAATTCATTTATTTTGCATAAAATGTGGTAAGAAAAAGAAATTACAAAAAGTGGAAACATACTATGGACCGCACACTTTACCAGAAGCTGGCATGCAAAAATAATATAAGCACATATTAATATAAAAATAAGATTTAAAATGTCAAAAGTATTTGGGTATCAACTAGTCAATAAAATATTCCTCCACCGAATAGAAGCATTTCTGTATCAACCAGTGTTTAAGATCCTTTTTAAAAACCTTTAGAGTCAGAGACTTCTTGCTATCACTCAGCTTATTAAAAATCTTAATTGCCATTAGAAGACTATTCCTGCTGTACAGAGTTGTTGATCTAGAAGGAACTGCTAGTCTGTGAGGTAATCTGTTTGCAAAATTACATGTGTCACTACGCTTTTTAAAGAGTTCTGGTTTCGTTTTTATAAACACGCACAGTTCATAAATATACAAACATGGGACGGTTAGCAGATTCAATTGCTTAAATAGTGGTCTACACGAGGTGAGAGCATCAACATTGCAGATTGCTCTGACACATTGCTTTTGAGCTATAAACGCCCGGCTTACTTCGCATGAGTTACCCCAGAGAATAATTGCATATCGCAGCAGAGAGCCAACATAGCCGTGATATGCCTGAATAGCAATTTTTTTACTACTGATCTGTGATAATCGCCAAAGAGCATAGGCGAAAGAGTTAATTTTCCCACAAATCTTATTTATATGCTCTGACCATGAACATTTATCGTCTATAGTAATACCTAAGAAATTTGTCTGGCGAGATTCAGTAATAGTTTGATTGTCAAAAGTAATATTCAAGGGTCGTTTATTGGAATTTTTATTAACAAATTGTATGTAAGTGGTTTTATTTAAATTAACATTAAGATTATTGGAGTGTAGCCAATATATTACGTTATTTATAGTTCTAATTATATCGTTATTATATGTGTTTACATCGTTGCATGGGATCACAACAGATACGTCGTCAGCAAAAAGTGTACAGTCATATTCTGTGATATCCGGGAGGTCATTTATATATATCAGGAATAATAAAGGGCCTAAGATACTGCCTTGTGGCACTCCTAATTTATTCAGTTCAGAATTGGATTTATAAATATGTAATTCGTTTCTTAAGTTCAGTTTTGTAATCTCGACATGTTGACTTCTATTACTTAAGTAACTATTAAGCCACTGATTAGCTATACCTCTAATCCCGTAAGAATGGCATTTATTAAGCAAAATATCATGTGAGACGTGATCAAACGCCTTACTCATGTCAAAAAACACCGCCGTGACTGCTTTTCGTTTATCCATGTAAGACAATACTTTATTTGTGAGAAAAAAAGCTGCTAATGATGTGCATTTACCTTTCTGAAATCCGTTCTGTTCTTGACGAATTATTTTAAATCGGTCTAAAAATGAACTTAAACGAACATGCATTGCTTTTTCAAATAATTTGGCTAATACGGATACCAGTGCTATTGGCCTATAGTTATCGACGTTTTCCCGACTACCCTTTTTGTAAAGTGGCTTAACAATAGATATTTTTAACGAGGATGGAAAGATACCGGATGTTAATGACAAATTTATTAGATAGCTCAGTACGGGTGCGATGTGTAATTTGCTAGCTTTCAAGATTTTTGTTTGTAATTCGTCATACCCTGTAGAATTTGTTGACTTTAAAGAGTCAATAAGTTTTATTACTTCGTAAGTATCTGTTGGTGTCAAAAATAAGCTAGCGCAGTTAGTATTAATACTGTTAATGTCACTTATTTTATTATTTTTATTGTTACTACTACTTAAGTCTAAAAAATGTCTGTTAAATGTATTTGCAATGTCAGTGGGGTTAGTAATTTCGTCGTTATTAATTAATATGCTATCTATACCAGAAGTCAAAAGTGAGTTAGTAGTCTTATTTTTTATCACATCCCATGCCGCTTTGCAAATGTTTTTAGACTGAATTACAAATTTGGAATTAGCTATCTTCTGAGCATTGTTAATGCAACGCCTAAGAAGCTTAGAATAATTAATATATTGGGACTTGTTAGCATTATTTGGGTTTTTGTAATAAGTAAATCGTAAGTGTCTTTTAGTAACCGTCGATTTTTTAATACCCTTTGTGAACCAGTTTGAAGTTCTTATATGTGATCTAACCTTTACTCTTTTCATCGGAAAGCATAAGACATAAAATAATTTAAAAGTATCATAAAAATCGTCAAAGGCACATTCTATATCTTTTTGCATAAACACAGACTCCCATGAGAGACTACTTAGACACTCTAGAAACTTGGTAACATTTTCTAGGCTATAATCTCTCTTGTTGTAATACCATACTTTCGGCAACTGTTTTAGGTTTGATACATTAAACGTGATGGATTGTGCAATTTCATGATCCGATAAACCTAATGCATGTGTTTTACTCTCAACATCATCTATATTACTTAATATCTGGTCTAAGCAAGCATCTTTACGTGTGGGAATTAATACATGTAATTTAAAGTTATAATTACTAGCTATTCTTGTAAATTCATTTGAGTTGTTCGTATTTTTTAAGATGTCAATATTGAAGTCACCTGCTATGACAATTTTATATTTACTTTTGTGTTTAAGCTTGTTCAGTAACTGTTCGAATTTTTGAAAGAATATATTTATGTTTGATGTAGGTGTTCTGTATATACAAATGATAATACATTTCGAACATGTAATTTCTATACCACAGCACTCAAACACATAATCCTGGGTAAACTCTTTCAAAAATGTTATCTCCTGAGCCTGTATATCGTTTGCGCATAAAATGCAGACACCTCCCCGTTTCTGATGTGCCCTTGAGTATGATGCTTTTAACCCGTATCCCATAATCTGAACATTTCTCTCACTACCCAATTTCACAAATGTCTCACTGAAACATAGTACATTAAATCTGCAACCCTTTACCGCCAATTCATTCAAAGTTACGTCTATTATGTCCTTTTTACTAAATATGCCTGCTATATTTTGATGGAAAACGGAAAAATCATTAGTCTCGAAAAAACATAGTTTTATCACGTTGATCATTTATTTGATTTGATTCGTTTGGTGGAAGACTTTTACATTGTACAGAGAAATAGTCAGTAATGCTTTTTTGAACATTCTTTTTTGACATTTTAGATTTTTTACTGGTGTTTTCAGATTCGCTCATTCTCTTAAAGTAGTAAGGAATTGTTCCTTTCCTAGAATTTAGGCCTATTTTGTTGGTATTTTTAGGAGATTTTCCGGTGAATTTACCTTTTAACTTGTTGTAACCCAAATACTTGTTGTCATAATACATTGTATCAATAAGAATATTAATTTTGTAACATATTTTTTCAATAAATCTGTAATTGTTGTCATCTATATCACTCACATTTATAAACCTAGAGTTGTCAAAATTTTTACAGTAAATATTTAATGTCTCATTTAGTTTTTCCTCATTCAAATGCTTGCTATTTTTAACACCTAATACAATAATGGTTGGTTCAGAGTGTGATTTTAGAAAATAACTTAACTCTGCGCATAATTTAGTGGGGTTATAATCACTTTCACCAACATTAATAATGATTTTATCATTTGCACTAGCACTTAATGTCTCTGCTGAATTTAGTATGTCTGCGCAACGTGCATTAGGTTTTATGAAGGAAGTTATTTGGTACTTTTCATAAGCAGAATTTTGCCTTGATTTTATCAACGCTGCTGCTAGTCCGCTGCATTGCTGTCCTCCGAGAATGAAAATTCTTTTACCTTCCTGAGAAGTAGGTTTCGTTTTTTTTGAATTGGGTAGATCACACTGTGATAAACCTTCATTCTGAGCTTCGCGAACATTTTCTTCGGGATCTTCTGCTAAAGTAATCGACAAAACACATTCATTTAGAGAAGTAACATTTTTATGAGGAATTTCTTTCAGATTTTGAGCTGTTGGTGGACCAATTTGCTCAGTTTGTACCATCTGTTCCTTGCGATTTATATGTACAGGAAGTGAGTCGGACCTCTTCAAATTTTTGCGCTTTCTTTCAGATTTAGGGCTGGATTTGCAAATAGCTTGAAGTTGTTTAACTTTAAGCTCAAAGTTATTTATTTGTTTTTTTAATTCGCTATTTTCCAGAGATAGATTTCCAATTTCCTCATCGGCTATATCTAATTTATGCTGCAAAAATATCATTTTCTCCTTGATTTCTTCTAATTCATTTCTGTTATTTCGTAGAATTTCTGGACAGCTCCTATTTAGAGTATCATTACGTTCGATAATATTGTCATAATCATCACCGTCAGATAACGAGTCGAATGAATTTCGTATTGGTACATTGAAATTTATCGTAGCATTCTCCGTCTCGGAAATACCATTTTGAGAGTCGTCAGTATCTTTGTTTATTTGTGTTTTTTCATTTGGAACATCAATATTACATTGTTTACTATTTCCAGCTATTGGCAACTTTTTACTTTGTAGTTTTGGGGTGTTGACCTTCTGTAGTGGCTTTCGATTGCCTCCACATTTAGTACACACCCATTTTCTTTTACTGTGACTGTCCATCAAATCATAAAGTTTCTCTCTATTCGTACATGAAAGGTCGTAGGCTTTTTTACATTTTAAACACGTTAGAAAGTGTTTACTTTGAATCGTCTTGTGACATTGTGCACATACAATCTTGGATGCCATTTCTTAAATTCTGTTTTTCAATTTTAGTACACTCAATTTGTAACAAACTTTTGCATCACTTTAGTGACGTGAGTACAGTAGTTGTATTTCGGAACGTACTCAATTTACATTTGACTTTTGTGTTGTTTATGGTAAACAGCTGATATGTATGATGTGCAAGCGCAAGTGATATTGAGTTTTTGGGGATTATGTGACTATCTAGTGGCCCAGATTCAAATTTGAAAATTCAACGGACAGATATTTGGCACAATGGAATACGATATAATGGAATTTTGAGTTGATACGTTCATAGTGAAGTGTAATACTTGCGTAACTTATGATCCTTGAGGTTAGTTCCACTGTTATTTAGTATTTTGCAATCACTGACTTTCTTTTTAATAGCTTAATTTGCATAAAAACAACAATAAGGTCTCCAAGCACTGTTTTTGTCGCCGGGGTTGCCAGCTAACCTAGGAATAGGATAAGGAAGTCTATGGGGGAGGCCTTGTTCTTTAGTAGACGTCTTATGGGCGATATATGATGATAATAACTTTACTGAGTAGAGCAAATTACACACATAATCACACGCACGCACACACACATATTTTAGTTTATACTTTTGTGGACCATTCGTCGCTGACGGCACATACCGATAATAGCGGCAATGCAAAAGGCAGTCCTCCTCGACAATGCCCGGATTGTCTGACGCTTTCTCTCCTCGTCGCACAGACCTCCAGCCGACTGTGCTTCTGCTGGAGTAGCTCCTGCCACTTTCACCTAGCGCGAAGTGGTCAGAGTAGCCCAAATTCATATTTCAAAATAATAATAATAATATCCGGGACAATTCACACACGGTCATCTGGCCCCAAACTAGGATTCCCTTTGCTATGGGAACCAGAGCCTGATATACATACACATATACATTTAAATACATACATATATAGATATAATACACTCAGACTCAGAGCAAACAAATCTGCTCATCACAGAAATGTTTGTCCTGTGTGGGGATCGAACCCACGACTCTCGAATCAGTAGTCAGGATCGCTAACCACTTAGCCACCGAGTCAGTATCTCATCACGGTACATACAGGGACTAGTTAGTTTATGTCACTAACATAAAGTACGTTATCCCTGCATGTGCCGTGATGAGATACGCCTGTTTGTGCCGTTAGCGACGTATAACGTCATCAAATTCTCGCCTTTGACATTTTTGAAAAGAACAATTCCTTACTGAGTAGGATTCTTCTTAAACCCTTTTTCTTACGCCCTGTATTGTTTTTAAAGGTAGATTTATTTGTCATTTATCATCATTATCAAAGACATTCACTGCCGGACAAAGAGGCCTTTATTTGTCTTTATTTTGCAACTTTTACTGCTACATGACATTATTGCTTGTTAGCTAACCGTCAGAAGCCCACGCGACTTTCGTAGCCGTGGCCTTGTTAGAGCAATATATTGAAAATATTATATATATATTATTAAAAATACTCCAATAACGGGGTTCTACCTAGTTATATATATGTGTTATTAAATAAAGATGAATGTGCAGACGGCAGACACCCTTTACATCATCACCAGATTTTTTAGTTCATTGTTCAATGGAGGTCACGCCAAGAGTCGCAATTATGCCTATATATCTATCATTATCTCTATTCTATGTCATTTATTGAATAGAATATGTAATTGATTTGAATTATTTCTTATAAAATGTCACCCATGTAAACACAGACCCACAGTATTTCTTACCTATCTCAACACAGCAGGCACACACACATTCCATAGCGTCTTTATGAAATTCCTATTGAATACACTGGCTTCTGCCCTGGCACTACCCTGCTCAGGCGCGGATCCAGGATTTCGTTCAGGGGGGGCAAATCAGTGTACCCGTATTTATGAAGCGGTCGATGGTATTAGACCATTAATATAAAAAGTCGCGAGCGTAGCGAGCGCAAAATTTTTTAAATAGTTAAGAAATGCTTCTATTAATTTGCATTTTATCGAAGTTTTAGTACTTCGGTCAGGCTTCAGGGGGGGCACCCATTGCCCCCCCCCCCCCTGGATCCGCGCCTGGCCCTGCTTCGGCACTGGTCTACTCATGAAAATGATCATCTTTAACAAGGAACGTATACTACATTCGCAAAAAAATAAGGACTCCTCATACTAATTGATCAATGCACCAATTATGTATGAGAAGTCCAAAATTGTTTTTTGCGAATTGAGTACCTATAGGTTTCTTTTGAAAAGTTGTAAGTCAGGTATTTTAGAAGGACCCTATACATATAATTTTCTCGCGCAACTTGGAACGCAGACGAGTGATAGCAAGAATACCAGTATTTAGCCTTTTAGACAAAATAAATATCTACACTGAGCTACAATCCTATTGCAGTGCTTTTGTGTTATTCCTTTGTGTTTTTTATTTTGTTTTCTTTAATTTTTTGTGATTATGTTTTGTATGATTTTTGTTTTGGTTTTTGCTTGATTTCGTATATAAGAACAGCAATAAATATTCATTTCGTATTTTCTGCTATGCGCATACAGCTGTCACCAGCAACGCTGCCCAAATCATCGCTCCACCTACACGGGGGGCGCGGGCGTACCCCGCTACGCTTACCTAAACATTGCGTCAATCTAGAACTCGCTTTGTTTAACAGTTGTCATTTCTGTAACAGATGTGTCCCCTTACATAAGTTAAGCATTGTTTTAATTACTAAATATTTAAGAGCCCTATTGCAGGAAACATAAATAAATATTGTATTTAAACATATGTATATGAATAGGATAAGTTTATTTACTGACATAGAACGAAAAAACAACATATATTAATACATACAACTTTCTAAACCAGTAGTTTTTTAACCGACTTCAAAAAAAAGGAGGAGGTTCTCAATTCATCGGAATCTTTTTTTTAATGTTTTTTATTTTTATTTTATGTATGTTCACCGATTACTCGAAGACGCCTGAACCGATTTGAAAAATTCTTTTTTTGTTTAAAAGGGTATACTTCACAGGTGGTCCCATATAAATTTTATCGAAATCGATTCAGCAGTTTTTGAGAAAATCAACAAAAACATAGCAAAATTGGAGTTGTTGCGATTGAAGTCGGTTGTTTTTAACGTATTCAGCGTGGTCATTATACACATAAGTTTTTATCTTCTCGATTGTGCCAATAAAAGACATTGCAATTGCAACACCCATATCGTCCCCACTACAGGGGCACGAGTCTCTTCTCATACCTCGGGAAGGTTAGGCCATACTCTATACATGGGGTAAGTCCGCATTGGTGGAGGTTTTGGGGCTGGTGGCCAACCCCAGTGTGAGAATTTCAAGCCACCTACACGGCCTCCAACATGGCTTAACGACTGCCATCTAGCGATAGCAGCCGACACCAACGGCTTAGCGTGCCTTGCGAAGTACGGAATCAGTCGAATTTATGCTACTAACAGTCAAACCCATCCGGGTTATGACCGTGTTTGTAATAAGTTAACCTGAGTGATCGACACGACGCGAAGATTTTATGTTGAAAAAAAAAAAGATATATTGCGACAGATTGTTTAAGCAAAGTTGTGTACAAAAAGTTTTTAGTTTCACGGTTCAGTATTTGATCTAACTATAACTATTTACTATCAAACGCTCGTCTACAATTTTTTTAATAAAAAATATGGGCTAAGTTCCTACTCGTGTGCACCTCGCCGCGTGTAAAGTTAATAAAATGAGAAATGGCGATTTAACGAAAATACAGTAATAGGGTATTTTACTCTATACAAGAAAAAATCTAAAACTGCTTATTTACTGTGGTATTTGTAATACGTAATCGATTTATTATGATTTCTATACAATAAAATGAGAAAAAACATTTTATTTTTGATTTACAAAAATCAAGTTTTTTAATCTGTTATTCAAATATCTGAAACGACAGCCGCCATGCTGGTTGTCAGGTGACGTCACAATAGTGGTAAACAATGACATTTTGTTCGCGATATGTGTCAAAATTTTAGTACAGAGCTGTTTTGTTTACTCCTGAAATGACGTCACGACCTAAGCATCATGGCGGCTATCGTTTTCGCGCGCTAATTGGGAATGGTAATTTAAAATGTATTTTTGGGGTACTTATAGGTTTCAAAAAAAAATAAAAAAAATATTTTTGACTTTTTCCCACCTATCAATCAATTCGAGATACTTTTAAAAAAATTGTGAAAAACCCTATTCTTGATGCTGTTCATGATACCTATCTAATAATAAAATCTAGCTAAGAGCGAGTCGGACTTTGTTCTGTTAGGGTTTCATAGGTACGTGTTCAAAACGTAAAGACGTTAGACTACAAAACTGAACAGTTTTAAAAAACTTATGGCCTATTAACAAAAAGACTTTCCGTAGAAAACTGTTCAATCAGTTGCACATTTTGTATAATAAGTTTTTTTTTTTGTTATTTCAGTGAATTCGTCGACCAAAAGTTGTTCAGTTTGATGAGTAGAGAAAATCTAGTACTCTCTTTCATAAAAAGTTCGTATTTTTTTGCAAATTGAATATGCTGGATAGCTTAGCTTACAGAACCAAGCATCTATTTATTTATTTTATTTATTTACTATTCGGAAGATTAACAGCAAAATAAACAATATAAATACAAAGCAGTAAATAAAAAAATGCCAATTAAAAATATTCACCTATAAAAAACAAAACAAGCGATAACATTACAACTTTCTGTCGTACTAAAATCCACAAAATGTAAATTATAAGTAAATATCCATCCTTTACGCATTATGGAATAGCAGATGGAAAATGCGTTATAATAGTGCCCATGTTTAGTCCACAAAGAAGTCTTGTGCCACTAATCGTTTTATTGTTGTAGTACTCGTGCAAAATAGATCAACGTCAGTGTTCTATCTACGCCATCATCATCATCACCAGCCTGCATTAGTCCACTGTTGGACATAGGCCTCCCCAAAGGCACGCCACTTATACCTATCTTCGGCCACGCGCATCCAGCTGTTGTCAGCAACCTTGCGCAAATCATCGCTCCATCTAGTCGGGGGGCGTCCGTCCCACGCTTCGTTTTCCCAAACGCGGTCTCCACTGTAGAACTCTGTCAATCTACGTACATGCTGGAAACAAACGGTTCTGTACTATTATTTAATTTAGTTTAAAACTTTATTAATCTTCATTTCAGGCCAATTTCCTTATAATTTTGGTTACTAACAATCTTCTAATGAACTTTAAGAGCATCTACTTTACGCGTAAGCAAAGTTAGTAGAACTTCTAAAGCTATTTTGATATTTCCACTTCCGGGAAACAAGGTTGGTACCTGACAAATTGAGAGACGATGAAATATTTTAAAATAAATAAAATAAAAATAAAAATAATTTATTTCAGGCACTAATAGTCCCATATTGTAGTACTACTATTACTGAATAAATTAAATTAAATTAATAATAATTAATTAATTAAACTATAGATAATTAATTAGTTAATGTCAATAGTTAACGGGGTAACAGAGTGTTCTGGTCATTATAAAGTTGTTTATTTACATATATTAGTTGAAACACAGTCTATACAATATCATTTTTACATACTTGGAGTCTCTTGTGAAAGGAGGCTCTCATTCTTCGCATGACGGCGAAAAAGTCATCAACCCTGTAGTAGGCGAACATGCCAGATGCACTACACCGCCAAGGTAGGCCCAGCATGGCTCTGAATGCATCGTTGTATTGCACTCGAAGTGTACTGAAAGTACTTCTCCTGTAGGACGCCCAGAGCTGGGCAGTGTAGAACGCCTGGCAGTACGCCTTATACAGAGTAATCTTTACTTGCTTTGAAGTATGAGCGAAGCGTCTAGCGAGCATGTTACTCTTCATAGCTAGGACCCTGCGTTGTCTGTCTAGGTCATCATCATCATTTAGGTATTCGGTAAGTATGTGACCTAAGTACTTAATTTTAACAACTAGAACATCTCTATATCATAGCCAAAAGTCCAGAATGGAGAAAATTGAGCTTTACCAAACAATTTTCCACATTTGTGGCAGGGAAATGGGATGGAAGGTGAATTATTGCCGCTGTGTAAGCGCTCGTGGCTCAGTGCGGCTTGCGTGGTCGCGTCGATCACGCAGGTTAAATGTCTGCACACACGGTTATGACAACTCTTGCTTACCTACTTACTCACTGGCTCAGCGACCCGAATTGGATCTTGGCATGCGCCACTCTTTACAACATTTTGCTAAACAATATAAATTTAATTTTGTATTAAATATTTACATATAGCAATTAAATGTAGTTTAAAATATATTTTATTTATATGATTATATTCTAAGGGCCTCGTTGACTGAAATAAATGAATAATAATAATGGTTAATATGTTTTGTCTGTGTTAAACAGAATCAGGTAATTAAGACAAAAACTACAGGAAGTTCATTATGAAATAATGGAACCTTGGACGCATATCAGGTGTGCCGTGATTTAAGTAAAATAAAATTGTGAAAGATATCTACAGTCAGCTACCAATAGCTACCAGCCAAAATTACCAAAAAGTTGGACGCCGGGAATCGAACTCGCGAACTTCGAACAACGGTGGCACAACATCCAATTCTCTTATCACGACGTATGCATGATCTTTCAATAGACATTTTCCCTTACACACCTACACAGAAGCTTTGATGTTGTTTACCAGTTAACGTGTGGTTTATATTCGCTTTGTTGTATACCGATCACGTTGTGGATAGACAGGGTGTGATAAAACTGATACAGAGCTTTTTAGCTGTAGCTTTTTTATCACGAGAATAATCAAAATATAGTTCCGGACACATCTATCGGCCCCCTATAGGATTTCAAGTTTTAATGGCCTATATGTAGATTTAAGCCTTTAGGCAGATAATGCCCATTCGCAAAACGTCCCTTCGACAAAAAAACTGTTTCCTAATGTGCCGGCTTCAAAACTGCATAAAAGCTTTTTGCTCAACCTAACATTTATTTTGTGCTTTCTATAGTGGCCACATCGTAGAATTGAGCAATCATAAAATGTCATTAAATGAATTAGGACTCTAGCGACGACAAGGTAAGACATATCGATGGGAGAAAACGAGAACGCTAAAAGTGCAAAGGTGGAATATTGTTAATTACAGCGTTTTCTTTTTCTCCCATCGATATTATTGGAGTAAAAATCCCACATATTATATCGTATAAGTACTGTAGTGATGGAGTCTCTACAGCCGCGCATTGTGATCTATTCGGCATTGGAACATTTCTATTAAAAATAATAAGGATTTGAATCGTTCGCTGTCTGATTTTGGTGGCTTAGAACCGAAGATTCTCTAAGGGTTCGTTATGATGTAAACATCTATCTAAATCTTTTAATAAGTTTAATTGGAAATAAACCGAAATAGTTAAAAGTAACAGTATTTTTAAATAAAGAACCCCATACTTAGTTACTTAGTGGATTAAACTTAAATCTAAACGACAGATCAGTTTCAACTGGGTAGAAACTCAAAATTTAGTTTTAGTTACTATACTGTAATACTGTGTGCTGAATAAAAACTTTTTCTATTCTATTCTATTCTACTTTGCAGACATTTTAAAAAAAGAACATTTCAAACAGATAATTATGTTCCACCCAAAGATTGCCTGGAAGAGGTCGCTCTTTAGTGATAAGACCACCTGTGTAACTATTTTCATGTATACTTTTTAATTTCCTGTTTTGTGTTATGTCTTTTTTGTATTCATTAATTCATTTTGCTGAATTATCTTTGTAATGGGGGGGTCAACATTTTGTTTTCGATTTCAGTAAAGACGCACAACAAAATGTGTACACTTTAATGGGTAGAAAGAAGAGAAGCCTTACTTAAAGGAAGTAATGCTACGCCTTTTGTAACACCCTATATAACCACCGCCTTTACCTATACATATACATACATGTATATTGTCGGTAATTACAATACAACATAATTAATTAAGGAATACCCTCAGGAACAAAGTAAGTTGATCACGTTACCCGAACAAAACGTCGACGACGCATATTCTCATTTATGCGCTAATCCTATGAACGATATCGACTTACCGTACATTTTACGCATTTGTGTGATATAAATAAATGAATATTGTTAATATTCGGGATTATATAAAATAAATTCCTGGCAAAATTTTGGAGGGCCGACCTGTTAGTCAAAAGTACATCTTGATTAAATAGTAAATTAACACAAATAGCTAGAGAACTATTTCTAATACAGAATTAATGATGAACTCACGACAAAGATAATCTAACTTCGTCAACATCTTTATATATTAAACGAATTATCTTGTAAGCGAAGACGATTTCGACAACGGCTTGAAACCTTCCGACGAAAATCTAGGGTTAGGGGTTAAAAATCACTAGAAATCGATCTATAAGGGAATTATCTCCAAAAAAATTCATTTTAGCGGTGATTTGAGTGAAATATACATAAAATGTAAACGCATATGATGCTTATTTGTAAGAACGCATGTAAGGGCTAAATGGCTTAGCGGTCTCGATGCGAGCCGTTTACATTTTGCTGCTTTTAGGGTCGGATTAGAATCCCACCCAAGAGACTTTATTGTTTTTTGTCTTTTTATTTTGTGTGAACTTATGTAAATAAAAATATTTTTAGAGTGATAAAAAATATTTTAGAGACATTTATTTATTTATTTTAGAGTGCGTAAGACAAAGAACGGGGGAGTTATTATCAGCACGGAAACCAAAAACGACATTGAAAAACTTAAGCAGTCTGTTCAGCTTTCTACCTCTGGCCTCAGCGTCGATGAACCCTACAAACGCAAACCTCGCATTATAGTTATTGGAGTTCCCGTAGTACTCGCAGAAAATGAGGTGTTCAAATGCATTTATGATCAAAACCTGGCAGAAAAACTTCCAAACATTACTAAAGAGGCGTTTTTGACCATAATAAAATTAAGCCATAAATCAGGTAAAAAGGACGCAGAGACCTGCAACTATTTAATTGAAGTTCCAGCCAACATTCGTAAGGCTCTGATTACCCAGGAGAGAGTATTTGTCAACTGGACATCCTGCCCTGTAAGAGACTTTACGCTTGTGACGAGATGTTATAATTGTCAACAGTACGGTCACGCAGCTAAGTCGTGTCGTGAGACAGCCCCTACATGCGGACATTCCGGCGAACTAGGCCATTCGATCGCCGAGTGCACTAAGAAAACCGACTCACCAAAATGTGCGTCATGCTTGCGCTTCAAAAAACCTAGCGACCACAAAACAGGTGACGACGAGTGCCCGGCAAAGAAAAATGCCGAATATAGATATATTAATTCAATAGACTATGAAGGCAATTAATTAGGTAACATTTTATTAGTGTCAGTTATTCATTTTGTGCAGTAATGCAATAATGTTTTTGTGCCTATCCTTAAGGTATTATTTGTTGAAATTTTTACGATGACCCCGTTAACACGGCCAATATTAATTACATAATTATTTAAAACTATTCACAATTTATGTTTATTTAGATATTTTTTTTTTTTTTGTATTTTGCTTGTAAGTAGATATATGTAAGCACTTTGTTGCCTGAGATACAGGTTTATCCTAGTTCAGGCACCCATCAATACTTATGTACTTTGTTTATTTTAAGAAACCTTTGTATATGAATCCTTTTACAGATGAATAAATTATTATTATTATTATTATATTATTATTTGAACGAATTTTTATTTATAGCGCCATCTTTTGCCGTATAAGTGAATTCTGAATTACATACCTGATGATTGTGCCGCCCTGCCCCATGTTTGACAATAGGGAATTTTCCACGGCTTTCTCTAAACTCAACTAGATGGTGCTGAACAACATTTGCAATAAGGAAATCTCTAAAAGTCACCAAAACTGATTGATATTACTATTATCATAATAAATGATGAATAACTTTCTAATATTACGTATCACTGAATATTTTTCTGTATTTTTATCCAAAAAAAGGATAATTTTCATGTATTTTTTTCAATAGAATCAAATTATAAAAAACGTATTATAGATATTTTCAGAAAAAATGACCTTTAGTCCCTTAGAAGGTCACTATCGACTAAAACAACACCCTGCAAAATGTTTCATAGAAAATATATCTTACAGGTACTACTAAATACGTTATCTTAGTTTATAAACGCTCCGATTTAACGAGCGACGCTCGGTCTCCCAGCTAGTTTTATTAAAGCAAACTACAAGTGCTTTAGGTACTTTTATTTGCTTTTTTTAAGCAGAACCGCAAAGTTTCGTGTAGTATCTTAAATATTCATAAAGTAGTTAAAATGTTTAGTTAGTACAGACTGTGCACCAGTTCCGAGTGGTAGGAACTTTGCACTTAGTAAAAAAAGACGATTTAAAAGTATGTGTACAGCATCTATTTAAATAAAAAGATTTTGAGTTTTGAGTAGGTACCTTAAATTAGTTTTAGTTTAAAATGAATATTTTTTTGTTTTACCATTTTTATAACAAATATCTTAAACTCTCCATACAAATCGATTGTTGGATTGATCAGTTTTATGTGGAGAAGCCAAAACTATAGAAATATAGGATGTAAAAAAACCCACTCCCCATAAGAGTCAAGGGTTCGATCCCCATCCAGGGTAAACATCTCTGTGATGAGCAGATTTGTGTCTGGGTGTATTATATTTATATATGTATGTATTTAGAACGTGTGGTGTAGGTATATGTATGAATATCAGTCTCTGGTCCCCATAGTTTTTTTTTATGTAATAGGTGGCAAACGAGCAGATGCATCACCTGATGGTAAGCGATTACCGCCATCCATAGACACCCGCAACACCAAAGGAGTCACAAGTGCGTTGCCGACCTTTGAAAAGGGATGGGGGATGGGGGAATTGGGAAGGGGGAGAGGTTGGGCCTCCGGTGCCCTCACTCACTCGGCGAAACACAACGAAAGCGTTGCTTCACGCCGGTTTTCTGTGAGGCCGTGGTATCACTCCGGTCGAGCCGGCCCATTCGTGCCGAAGCATGGCTCTCTCACGGATACGATAGTGCAGGGAATCCTAGTTTGGGATCAGATGACCGTGTGTGATTTGTCCTGGATATTATTATTTATTTATAAATTTTACAGGGTGTTCCGCTCTTGAAACTGAACACCTTTTTCTTTGGAACCTAAACTGAATTCACAAAATACAAATCACTTTATATAAAACTGGACACTTATTTTCCGACTTATAATTTTTATCTTCATAATTTATATTTATTATCAATTATCATAGAAACTTACGGAAACATTTTATTTAATGTTATAATAACTCAAAAAAGAATAGGATATTTGTTCTATTTAATAGTCATAAATTTGGTCAATGCTTATATGAATTACAAATAAGTAAAAGTCAAATTACATATAAATAAAATATCGAGTCAAAGCGCGTCCGTCATTTTATTGAAACTAGGAATGCAAATATTTTGCACTACGGCTCAATTCACTAACGATATAATATTATAATAACTATACTGATTATGCTTATAGTTCTAAAACACTTAATTCAATTATCGCTCTCTATACCAAACCAAAGCAACGAAACGCAAACTTCGTTAGAGCGAGTGCAAGATAAAGCGTAAACAACAGAAACGACGGACAAAATATAAAATAAAACCGCAAAAAATACAAATTCCGCGCAACTTCAAAAGAAAAGTAATAAACTATAACAAGCGTCCATCAGTCGCTGTAATGGAAAAAAAAGATTGTTCCTCAACACTATTACACTCGCGACAAAATAAATCACTAGATTGCACTACATTTCTTCGCCGCTGAGCGTTTATCAGCCATTATTCTATAGAGTCCCTTGACAGACCAATTTTCGGGACACCTCTAGCAAACATGATAAGGACGGCCTTGTCCGCTGAAAACATAAAATCAGTATTTCAGGTTCAGTCTTAGTCGAACCTCTGAGCCGCGCACACGCGTTCGTCCCTATTCAAATTTCGAATTGCTTACGTAGAACTCGCGAAAAAGTGTGAATAGTTTTTACGATCTCAGTTTTAAATAAAATTACTGGCAGTAATTTGGTGATTAAAAAATAATAATTTAAATATCTAATTAATAATAAAACATTTTTTTAAGTTTTAAAAAACTTTTTATCTATCGAGTTTTGAAAGATAACCAAGGAAACTTCATGTAGCGGAAGAAAACGTAACTTTTAAACTTAGAACATTTTGTTTCTAATCTTTAGTTTCGTTTTATTTTTGTAAGAAAAGTGAAAAGATTTTTTTAAGTCGCAAAGGAAAAGTTGCCAGCTCGTGTTAAGTGTCTAACGTTATCCAGATACGAGTCATTGATTCTGCTGACTTGAATTTTGCTGCCGATCCTTGCACGATGGGGAAATCTTGACTCTACATTCTTAATGTGAGTAAAAAAACTTTTTTTTATAAAATAATTTCATTTTTAGCGCGTTGGCTTTGATGTTTATAAGATGGTTTGTTTGAAAGAAGTAAGAGTTGATTACATTTATGCTTTAATGGTTTACAAAATCATCATAAATTTTCAAGGATCACTTCACCGATTCTATAATGCAAACTTCAAATAATAATAACTTACCAATTTAGCAAAAACAAAAAAAAACGTATACCATGACAATTTGAATATCGAAAAGAATCTAAACATACCTCGCTCAAAGTTAAGCCGTTTTGCTAACAGGCGATAACAATTATACACATATACCTACTATGCTCGAAAAACATCGCCTCCGCTTCTGTAATCGAGAAGAAAACGGCTGGAGTGCACTTAAGAAGGTTGCCTAATAAAAAAAATTAAAACAGCAAGTTACAAGCATAGCAGCCCCCTTAAGTGTATCCCAACAAAAAGTGTATTGCTCGAAAGAGCAAATCACACACTGAGTCACGGCCCTTTTGCACTACTGCAACACACATATTTTTAAGTATTGTTTTATTTTATTGTAAGTACTGATGTAATACTTAATATGTGTGTTTGTAGTAACAAATAAACGAGTTATCTATCTATCTATCTACCCAACCAAAAAGTATCCTATAGTACACTATTTCGGTTGAAAATTGTCTTTGGACGGCCCTCCAACTAACTGGACCGATGATCTAGACTTACAGCCACTTCAAGCATGTGTTTCTGAATTGTGCTAAGAGGAAGTCCATGAGAGAGGTCTGTGTTGTGAGCTCCCTATACATATTTTATACAGATGTTTAAAAAAAATGCGTTTGAAATTTTTAAAGGGTTATACAGAATCAAGTGTAGAAAATACTGAAAAATTCCGATCTACAATTATTTTTTCAGTTTCCCATACAAATTCTTCATTCACTATTCATATTTAAGTAGTATGGAAAACTGTAAAAAATAATTGTAGATCGGAATTTTTCCTGTATTATATACTTGATTCTTATACTTATTATTACAATAAACAGCATTTTACCAAATTGCTTATTTTTTTGTTAACATGGTTAATGCACGAGGGAATCTGATATTTTTATCTCACTTCTCACTCGTGAAATATCTCTGGGTGTATTTGTTCTGAGTCTGGGTGTATTATATCTATATAAAGTATGTATTTAAAAGTATATGTGTATGTATATCAGTCTCTGGTTCCCAAGATACAGGGAATCCTAGTTGGGTCCAGATGACCGTGTGTGATTTGTCCCGGATATTATTATTATGTCCAATATAAGCTTTCGCTACACTGCTCACTTCATTATTATTTTTATTATTCTGAGTAACCCTCTAAAATTTCAAACGCACTTTTTTTAACATCCTTTTTAAATTATTCTTTACATTTCGATTATCTCCCAAAAGGAGTAAACAAGACAAGTTGAAAAGAAATCATCCAAAGTTTAGCAAATATTTTCAATTAAACTAAATAAAAGAAAGCGAAAAGTTTTAATTAATTTATGTCAGTGCAAGTTGAAGAACTTCTCTAGAATAAATATTAATTAAAGTGGGCTGAAATAGTACCTAAATAATAACAGAAGTATTTTTTATAAAAATTTGAAACTATTATTTCACCTTTGCGTCCGGAACGTCTAGGGGTTGACTCTTCGATTTATTCTTTTGGTGTTTTTTTTTCATTTTGATGTTTTATTTTGAATCTCGACCTATTCGGTTTGATTTTGAATTTTTAATTGCCCTTTCTAGGGCACGCTAAGGCTCCATGGCCATACAGCCTCGTCTTTAGTTGCGTTTTTTCTTTAGAGTGACTGATTTTGAATAAATTATTCACATTTGTTTTCTTCAAATTAAAAAATAATAATACAAACAAAAAATTTACAAGCAAACACATAGATTATTTATAATCGCAAAGTTTTGTAACAAGCTGATTTTGGAAGCGAATCAAATCTATTTTGAACTAAGTACTTGGAATTGAAAAGTATTTTTGAAATCGGTACAGTGTTTCAAATTGCTTGATGAATTTTTTTTGTAGTTTTTGCATTAGTATAACGTCTCGATCTCTAAGAGTTTTTTTTTAATTTTATATACATTATAAACTCTGTCTATACAGTCATTATAAATCCCATCATAGTAATTACCTGAGTAATGAAAATGCAAAAAAAATGTTTACGAATATTTCCCGATGCAATAAGGTAATAAAGAACTTTTTGTCGCCATGCGAGAACATGATGGCAACACTAATGTTTGGCGGACTAGTTAATTATAAGATAACGTTAGCTAGCAATCCCTCCTTCCCTTTAACTATAAAAAGTAGGGGAAAAAAGAAGATTAATACTAAAATACATGAAAAATGTAAGGAAGTCGCTTTCGCACTCGTGATGTATCAGGAGGCAAGGATGCTTGCTACCTGAACACAGAACTTGGAGAATACGTAGGTAATCGATAAAAGATTTGCTCTTTAATCTAAAAATAAGTAACAGCGAGTTCGCATCTTAATTATTGTAACTTTTCTTTAAAAAAAAAGAAATTGTGTAAAGAGATTAATATTCCCTATATCTACCTAGTAATAGTACCTATATCTATGTATGTAAGTACATGACCTAGATCAAGTGGAATAAGAAAATGCTTTGCCACCAACCAATCTAAACAAGATTGGAAACCGTTAGAATCGGATTGGCGAATCGGTCTTTTATTTTTTTGCCGAATACCGCAAAGCCAAAAGTTTTCTTTTTAGAAAAATATATACATATTGGTGTCGATTCGGTTTTCAAGATTAAACTTATTTGACAGAACTAAACTTATTTTAAGTGTTTTGTTTTTTCTCTATGTATTTCTTAATACATTCTTGTCTTCTTAGACAAGAATAGGATGCTTAAATTAAGTTTAGTCCTGTC
Organism: Coleophora deauratella; assembly: GCA_958295455.1. Classification (NCBI taxonomy): domain Eukaryota; kingdom Metazoa; phylum Arthropoda; class Insecta; order Lepidoptera; family Coleophoridae; genus Coleophora; species Coleophora deauratella. The sequence goes on along the minus strand of OY282397.1, from coordinate 17,006,255 downwards.
AAATAAGTTTAGTCCTAAACACTGAATTGACACCATTATATTGTATAACAAGTACTGTTTTCATTCGAAAAAATACCTTTTTGACACCCCATTAGTGAACGATTTTGTTGTAACATACATTGGTTGGTTACATAACCACTTATCTAACTGCAATTCGGTATTTAACTAACACTCATTTAAGTAATCATCAATCTAGTAAGTTACTTTTGCAATTATATGAGAAATAGTTTTAGTGAATAATACTCTGCAATATCTTACTGATGCAGTCTAGTACCCTATTGTTTTGTTCTTTGTATTTCGTACCAATCATTAATTAAGAGAACTATAGGTCTGTCTTTAATATAAAGAAATACGTAATAATATAAGAAAGAGACTGTTTTGTTCTTCAATAAAATAAAAATAAAAAGTAACTAGGTAAGTGAAGTTTCTAGCTTTTATTTTTCAATGAAACCTTTGTAAAGTGTTTATCTTGGTACCAAAACGAGCAATTTCACACGTAATTGAACGGACAAGAGGCTGTAAACTGCATGGGGAAATCGATTTGTTGCATTGCGGTTAAATCGATTTCGTGATTAAATTATAATTTATTACTAGCAATTCCTTTCAGTCCTGGCACTTCAATATTAAATCCGGGACATAACACACACGGATATTCGGTCCCAAACTAGGGTTCTCTGTATTATGGGAAATATAAGCTGATATACCGTGGGAGAGCCATGCTTCGGCACGTATGGGCCGGCTCGACCGGAGTGATACCACGGCCTCACAGGAAACCGGCGTGAAGCAACGCTTGTATATAGCAACGCATCGTACCTCTCCTACCCTGGGTACGGTCTGGAACACTCCTTTGTGCCTAGGGCTGGAGTGTGCGTGTACGTCAGAGACGATATCAGTTCTCGCCGCCTCAGCAACCTTGAAGGTAGGGACCTCTCCACCATATGGCTACGTGTAGACGGCGATGACCATCCCCGCGTCTATTCGTGCCTATATAGGTCCCATACCGGCGATGGCGAAACTGACCGACTCATTGAGCACGTCCAAATGGCTGCAGATACTGTGCAGCAGCAGATCCCATCCGCTGAGATCGTGGTACTCGGCGATTTTAACGCCCACCACGCCGAATGGCTCGGTTCTAGCAAAACCGATCATGCGGGGAGATCTGTTCACGACTTCGCCCTGGCATATGGTTTGACACAACTGGTTACTACGCCCACGCGAATCCCAGATGTGGAGAACCATGAACCTTCACTGTTGGACCTTCTGCTGACTTCTCATCCGGACGGCTACCAAGTATCCGTTGACGCTTCACTCGGCTCTTCGGATCACTGCCTGATCCGGAGTACGGTGCCACTCACGTGCCCGCCGCGACCGCGAGTTGCTTGTCGCCGTCGTGTGTGGCACTACAAGTCAGCAGATTGGGATGGGATGCGGTCTTTCTTTGCGTCCTACCCTTGGGGGCAGATTTGCTTCACGCCGGATGATCCTAACTTCGCTGCTGATTCTGTCGCTGATGTGGTGCTGCAGGGTATGGAGCTTTTTATCCCATCCTCGGTGGTCCCCATTGGCGGCAAATCACAGCCATGGTTTGGTCGGTCCTGCAAAAAGGCTTCTCGCCGGAAGCAGGAATGTTACCAAGCCTGGGCAAATGCAGCGAAGGTACGGGATGAAAAGACCAGCGCATTGAAAAAGGAGTTTAACTTTGCCTCCAGGTCCTTCAAAAGAGACATTGCCAGGGAGAAGTCGGCGCACATAGGCAGAATTGGCGAGAGACTAGAGCGTCTTCCTTCGGGAACTCGTGCGTTCTGGTCTCTAGCCAAAGCTGTCCAGGGGAATTTCTGCACGCCATCATTTCCACCACTGCACATGGGAAATGATTCATTGGCCCACGACGCAAAGGAGAAAGCCGATCTTCTAGGCAAACTCTTTGCGTCCAATTCGACATTGGATGACGGGGGAAACGAGCCGCCGACCATACCGCGGTGCAAGAGCTGTATGCCGGATATCCGGTTCCACCAACGCTCAGTGCGTAAAGCACTTTTTTCCCTCGACATTCATAAGTCGAGTGGGCCCGATGGAATCCCTCCCATCGTGTTGAAGGTGTGTGCTCCAGAGTTGGCTCCAGTTTTAACGCGCCTTTTTCGGCTTTCCTACTCTTCTGGCGTAGTCCCGAAGTCATGGAAAACAGCTTTGGTGCACCCAATCCCTAAAAAAGGTGACCGCTCGAATCCGTCCAACTACAGGCCGATAGCCATAACCCCCTTATTCTCAAAGATAATGGAGTCCATTATCAATAGCCAGCTCCTTCGGTATCTAGAGGACCGCCAGCTGCTTAGCGACCGACAATACGGTTTCCGTAAGGGCCGGTCCGCTGGTGATCTTCTTGTCTACCTGACACATCGTTGGGCACAGGCGATCGAGACTAAGGGGGAAGCATTGGCGGTTAGTTTGGACATAGCGAAGGCCTTCGATCGGGTTTGGCACAAAGCACTTCTTGCGAAGCTTCCTTCTTATGGGCTTCCCGAGGAATTATGCAAATGGGTCACTAGTTTTCTTGCAGACAGAAGCATAAAGGTCGTAGTCGACGGTGCATGCTCAGATTCTATGTCTGTGAATGCTGGTGTCCCTCAAGGCTGTGTGCTTTCGCCTACACTGTTCCTTCTGCATATCAATGATATGCTGCAAATCAGCAGCACTCATTGTTATGCGGATGACAGCACAGGTGATGCCTTTTATACCGGCCGTGCTAACATTTCTCGGGAAAACGTCATCGAGAGCCGAAACAAACTTGTGTCAGAAATTGAGGACTCTTTAAAGAAAGTCTCAGAATGGGGTCGGATTAACTTGGTCCAATTTAACCCCACTAAGACACAGGTTTGCGCGTTCACTGCCAAGAAAATGCCATTTGTCGTATCACCTCGTTTTGAGGACACTCCCCTTAATGCCTCAGCTAGTATCGGAATCCTTGGTGTCGACATATCGAGTGAAGTCCAGTTCCGTGGTCATCTAGAGGGTAAGGCTAAATTAGCCTCGAAGAAGCTTGGTGTGCTCAATAGATCGAGACGGTATTTCACTGCGGCCCATCGCCTGCAACTTTATAAGGCGCAGGTTCGGCCTCACATGGAATACTGTTCTCATCTCTGGGCAGGGGCACCCCAGTACCAGCTTCTCCCTCTGGACCGTATTCAACGGAGAGCAACTCGAATCGTCGGCTGCCAGGATATCTCAGATCGGCTTGATTCCTTGGCGCTGCGTAGAGATGTAGCCTCGCTCTGCATTCTCTATCGCATGTACAATGGGGAGTGCTCCGAGGAATTGTTCGGATTGATCCCTGCCGCCTCTTTTCGCCATCGTTCTACGCGACAATATATTCATCCCCATCACATAGATGGTTGGCAGTCCACAACTGTGCGTTTCACTAGAAACTTTCTGCCTCGCACAACCAAACTATGGAATGAATTGTCGCCTGCGGTATTTCCGGACCGATACGACATTCAAACCTTCAAGAAAAGAGCGTACTCCCATATCAAAGGCCGGCAACGCACTTGTGACTCCTCTGGTGTTGCGGGTGTCTATGGGCGGCGGTAATCGCTTACCATCAGGTGATCCGTCTGCTCGTTTGCCACCTATGCCATAAAAAAAAAAAAAAAAAAAAAAATACATACGTATATAGATATAGTACATCTAGATTCTGCTCATTATATGTCAAACTTCTTTATTTTTCCGCGATAAAATTTATACTATGTCTCTTCCTACCGCATCCTGAAAAAATACAAATACATTTTTGCAATACCCGCAATTTTTTCTGGGATAAAAAAATATATTTTTGTGGTAATCCAGTGCTTAATTTACCTAACTACCGAATTTCATCTACATCCGTTCAGAAGTTTCAGTGTGAAAGTGGAACAAACAAACATCCATACTTATTAAAATATTTGTGAGGTAACTAACTATAAGGATGAGATGCAGCATGTTAAAAAATATCTAATACCCACCAGCTAGAAAACCGGCTCCAGTCAAAACTATGATATATTCTGCAAATAAAGCTCTTGAATCTAGTATATTTTTGACTGACTCGGTGGCTAAGTGGTTAGCGATCCTGACCTCTGATCCGAGAGTCGTAGGTTCGATCCCCACACAGGGCAAACATTTCTGTGATGAGCAGAATTGTTTGCTGAGTCTGGGTGTATTATATGTTTATGTTTATTTGTTTATTTGCCAGCATGTACATGTAAATTAAACTTAGATATTCATTGTTCTTATGTCTAAGTACATGGCCATGTTGGGGCATTGCAAACATAAACGGTCAAAATTAATCGGTCTAAGATATTTTATCGGGATACTTTACAGGGTTACAGGAAAAGTCGTACTGAATATTAAAGGACGTTATTATTTAGGTCATTTCTGATGGATTTGATTCTATAATATGGTGTCCGAAACTTAACCGTTTTGGCGATATTGAACTTTAAAGATTTTTTTAAAAATCCTCAATTTTTTGGCTTTTTTGTCGATTTTTTTGGGATTAGTGCTTCTGGGGTACGTTTTTTTGATGTAACTAGTTAGAAAGCATGCCAATTAATAAAAATAATTAACCAAAACTGAACCTACTACTAACAGCTTAAAAATACTGCTTGACAACGGTTAGAATTAAATTATTTTCAACAAGAGTTTTTAAATTTGAAGCTCTCTGTTTTAAAAAAAAATGTATGGAACTTATTCTGCAAATAGTTTTAAAAACTTTTATGTCTCTTTAGCTATTCAAAAAGGTATAACACTTATTATTAAATAGGCAAAATAATGACCAAATAACAGTTAAGTTAGCAGAGGGTACATTTTTTTGACAACACTTTAGTCCTTTTCAGCTCCAAACGAAGAGCAGTTTTCTTCTCAAAACTTTGTTTAAGGCCTTAATTCTTGTTGATCGACTCTTTAATTTAGAGATTCTCATCGATTTATAAGACTAAAGGCGGTGCATTTCCACTGATGCAGAGCGGGACTGAGCAGGGCGGAGAAGATCAGAGAATAGTAGCAAATGTTTCCACGCGTAGAGCAGAGTGGAGCGAAGTAGGGCGGATCAGAGTAGAGCAGAGTGGAACGAATTAGGGCGGAAAGGAGTGGAGCGTAGTAGAGCAGACCTAGAAAATGGTCACGTGCAGCTCCAGACCACTCAGCTTCGCTCCTTCCCTCTCAGCTCCACCCCGCTCCGCTCTGCCGTACTTAGCTCCACTCTGCCCTACTTCGCTCCACTCTGCTCTACTCTGCTCTGTCCCGCTTCAGTGGAAACACTTGCTACTATTCTCTGATCTTCTCCGCCCTGCTCAGCCCCGCTCCGCATCAGTGGAAATGCACCCTAAGGCTTTTAGTCTTATTAATCGATGAGAATCTGTAAATTAAAGAGTCGATTAACAAGAATTAAGGCCTTAAACGAAGTTTTGAGACGAAAACTGCTCTTCGTTTGGAGCTGAAAAGGACTAAAGAGTTGTCAAAAAAATTTACCCTCTGCTAACTTAACTGTTATTTGGTCATTATTTTGCCTATTTAATAATAAGTGTTATACCTTTTTGAATAGCTAAAGAGACATAGAAGTTTTTAAAACTATTTGCAGAATAAGTTTCATACATTTTTTTAAAAACAGAGAGCTTCAAATTTAAAAACACTTAATGAAAATTATTTAATTCTAACCGTTGTCAAGCAGTCTTTTTAAGCTGTTAGTAGTAGTTTCAGTTTTGGTTAATCATTTTTATTAATTGACATGCCTTCTAACTATTTACATCAAAAAAATGGACCCTAGAAGTGCTAATCCCAAAAAAATCGATAAAAAAGCCAAAAAATTAAGGATTTTAAAAAAAAATCTTTAAAGTTCAATATCTCCGGACACCATATCATAGGATCAAATTCATCAGAAATGACCTGAATAATAACTTCCTTTAATATTCCAGCTTTGCGTTAGTTTTGCAGCTGACCCGGGGGTTTATGTTTGATAGAATTCTTACACACTTCTTTTGTTTGATAAATATGTCGCTGGAATCCGTACTGTGTCCCCACAACATGACGCCGTATCGCAGCCACGCGTGGGCGTAGGCGTAATATGCTGAAAGGGCTGCCTTGAGGTTTGTATTTCTTTTTAAAACTGCAAGAGCGTAAGTATTTTTTATTTTTATTTTTATAGGTGGCAAACGAGCAGACGGATCACCTGATGGTAAGCGATTACCGCCGCCACCCATAGACACCCGCGACACCACAACACATTGGGAAATTTTAGTTTTTAATTTTTCTATGTGTGCCTTCCAATTCAAGTGAGTATCTAGTGTCAGTCCTAGCAGTGTAACTTTATTTGTTTCTTGGATGTTAAGGCGGCTAGTGAGATATCCTAGGTCTAGTGGGGATTTCTGGTGAGGTCTTAGTTGTAATATTTTTGTCTTCGATGTATTTATTTCCAAATTGTGGTCGTTTAGCCAGGCTGTACGTAGCTGTCTCAAAACATTTTAAAACGTGTTCTAAGGAGTTTTCGTTAGGGCATTCAAAAAGTAACGAAATATCGTCTGCAAAAAGAATACTAAGGGGTTCCAGTGTAGCGGGTAGCTCGTTTATATAAATTAAAAAGAGAATACATCCTAACACGCTCCCTTGGGGGATCGACCCATTTGTTGTTTTCATGATGGATGAAACTTGTTTTATTATTTTTGTTGTTTCACAGAAATAATCTATTTCGACGTACTGCTGTCTGTTGTTTAAGTACGACTTAAACCAGTTATGTGCTCTGCCCCTGATGCCTATATTGTATAGCTTTTGTAAAAGTATTTCATGTGTGGCTTTGTCATATGCTTTGGACATATCTAGTAGAAGAGCGACAGTATAGGATATGTTTTGTAAATTTTTTAGAGATTCTTGAACGAATTTATACACCGCTAAAGTTGTAGACCGGTTTTTACGAAAACCGAACTGATTTTCGTACAATAGTTTAAATTTTTCAAAAAAATTGTACAACCGGTTTTCCATTGCTTTCTCGTATATTTTTGAAATGGATGGTAATAGAGCAATCGGCCTATAATGCCCGGGGTTTTCTGGACTTCCGCCTTTTTTAAGCAACGGTCTAATCTTGGCTATTTTTAATTTTTCTGGAAAAAGTTCTTGTTCTTATATCCATATATGTATGTATTTAAAAGTATATGTGTATGTATATCAGTCTCTGGTTCCCAAGATACTAGGGAATCCTAGTTTGGGGCCAGATGACCGTGTGTGATTTGTCCCAGATATTATTATTATATTGAATACAGATACTGCAAAACGACCGAATTTACCACAGAATCGAATTCTTAAACTATTACAACAGAATCCTTCTGGCTCGTCACAGACATTTATCAGAGCGCAAAAAGCGTGGACGGATGGACGGAGTGGTAAATGTAGCAAACAGTTTATTTGGTATTGTAGATCAGAGGTTTAATGAAAGACTTAAGAAAGAAACTGACGCTAATGAAAACAATGAAACTACGAGTACTTGATTGAATTGAACAAAGAACAAACATCTGCAGTAGAGTTTGAAACTAACACTTTGAAGAAAATCAGCCTTTTTGACGAGTTTGTGAAACAAACAGACTTGTCGAGAACTGATTTATAATAAAACTCGAAATAATAAAATTTCGCATCCCTAGCTTATTTACTGATTAATAATCTTAAAAGGTTCAAGAAATACTGTTTAATACTCCAACTTACATCTAAAAGGGAAGTATTTATGTTCATTGAATAACGTAATTATGCATATAAATTGATTTGAATTGAATTGTGAAAATTATCAAGCAACTGAAAGATATATCTGGAAAGTTACCAAGAACACTGACTTTTCTGTTAAAAATGCATGAGAAAATGTTAAACAACATTTTAAACTACTTTACGTCGAAACACGACGAATGTCCTAGTAGTTCGTCCATCCATAGAGTTACACCCACGTATCTAGTCTTCAGTGTGCCATGAAAGAACATTTGAATAGAAATGCTTGTATCGAGAACTGGAACACATAACATTCATTTTACCATAGATGTTTTACTTACTTACTTCGCTGGCTCCGCGATCCAAAGAGGATCTTGGCCCCCGACACCAAATTCCGCCATCTTTCCTGTCCTCTACCGCATGACGCCAATCAGCTCTTTGAAGGGTAATCAGGTCTTTTTGGACTTCGTCACTCCAGCGTTACCGGGGCGCCCAACAGTGCGTTTTCCTGTTGGTCGTCCCATATATGTTGTCTTTGCTGCAAGGTCACCTTTCATCATCTCTAGATGTTTTGGTTTAAGTAATATTTTATATCACTTTTGACCTGTGATCGCGAACGTTTCATAATTTTTTTGTTACTCCGTTTGTGTTCTGGTCTTTTGAATTTTACCTACGTCAACCTCGTCCTACTTTCTTGATGTACACATGCATCAAGTTTTATAATTAACAACAATTTTATAATTAAGAATATTTTTACTTTTGAGTATGAATGCAAGCACCGGACGGCGTACAATTAAAGAAAGATTTGTCAAATTATAATGTGTTAATTTAACCATTTAATAATAATAATATCTGGGAAAAATCACACACGGTCATCTGGCCCCAAATTAAATAAACAGTAACTTTTAACTGTGTGAGTCTTTCGCTACATTCTACACTAAAACTGTTCACGGTGGCCATTAGATGCATTACAAATTCTTTTAAATCGTCCTTTTCTACAAGAAGTAATTAAATGTCTGCCATTATTTAATTTGGTTAGCAACAAATCTGCTATCAGCTAACAAATATTTGGTTTGCAATAAATAAAAATCTGGCTGCAAACCTTGGTCTGCAAAAAAATCTTAATGTGGTCAACAATTTAACCAATATGCAGTCAGCGGTCTGCTCAATAAACATTTGCGCTGCAAAATAATTACTTGGTTGACAAGATTTAATAATTGGTCGGCAGAAAAAACAGATCTATATGCAGTTTATATGATAGGTAGGCATATTGAGTGTACAAGTTCCGCGAGTGTACAAGTATGTGGAAAACATCTACTTAAATAAAAAACATTTTGATTTTATTTAAAATATGGTTAGCTATTAAAAAGTCCCTACCACCTGTACCACATGAAACTTATACACTCAAAGTTTCACGAAGTGTTAGCAAAGCGAGATTACCATGACTATTCCATACGGAATGAAGATTTACTATGCTATTGTAAACAGCAGCACTCTTGACCCATATGTATGTGAAGTCGGCAACGAATTATAGCGAATTGTCAAACAACGTATAAGCACAAAATAGACACAGAAGGTCCGCTCAATACAAACCACTAAAATCGTAAGCATATGCATGCTTATAGAAATATACGGTCGTTCGAGGCAAGGTCACGATCGCACAGTACGTGATCTTGTCTACAACGACCGTATATGTCTATAAGCATGTATATGCTTAGGATTTTTGTGAGCGTATTGAGCGGACCTTCTGTATCTGTGTTTTGTGGTATAAGTATAGATCGACAGACCGCCATGGCCGACCGAGATTATGATCCAAATTGATCTTATCCGCATTCATTCTGTATTTATCGGGCTGCCTAAAAAGTAGGGTAACGGTTTGCCTCATGCATTCTTATTACAATAATATCGTATCATTTTGTTTCGTCCCAAAGATTTATTTAGTTACCTACTGACAAATATAATTTACTTTTTAAATTAACCACAAAAAAGTAATAAAAGTGCCAATAAATAGTGTGCACACAGAGTTTAGTTATAAAGATAGGCTTAGTACCCATTAACTTTTTTTATTTTTATGGCAGAGGTGGCAGACGAGCAGACGGATCACCTGATGGTAAGCGATTACCGCCGCCCATAGACACCGTACGTTGCCGAATGCTGACCTTTGAAATGGGGTGGGGGATGGGGGGGATTGGGGACTGGGTCTAAAATTAATAAAAACTCATCATTCTGAACGGAGTGTCCGACTCAACTTCGACAGCAACTAAGCACTACCTATACGAATACTTATTTTCTACGTTTGGTGAAAAAGCAAAAAAAAACTCAATAAAAATTAACGGAAGTCTCCAACAATTGTACCAACAACCTGTATATTGAAATTGTCAGTACTCGTGTGTCTTATAAACTGGGACAAAAGCCCTTTTTTTTTCATATATAGACGCACTTACCTTTTATTTTTTAATCTTAATTTTAAAGTAGATTAGACGTCAGCGTCTTTCAACTCGTAAACATAAACATGAGAACTGGCTGGAGAGTTTCGTTTCTTTTTTTTTGAAGTTCTTTTCACGTCACGAGCAAACACTTTTTGGTCAGAGCGGCATTTGAAGAGTATTTAGGTAGTTTTTTAATTTTTATTTTTTGGCTTCTACTGTGTAATTTGTCACAGACATAATATTTAGGTAGTTATCTGATACATCATACAAATATATGAGTAATAGTCATAATGCCATCTTGTACGAACAAGCAATGCGACGAAAATTCTAAAAAGTTTTGGTGTTATTATGAGGTTGTTACAAAATTATAGCTAGTATACTATGTCTTTCAATGATTATTGATCACTCTTTTGAATAGAAAATCAATGTTATACTATAATTATTACTATACTCATAGACAAAAAAACCGACTCAAAGTTTTTTTTTTTAATTTTTATTTTTTATTTTTTATTTTTTAGGCATTTTAAACAAGAGGCATGGCAACGCATCTGCAATCCCCTCCGGGGTTGCAGGTGTCTATGGGCAGTGGTGATCACTTACCATCAGGTGACCCACTTGCTCGTTTGCCTTCCTTATCACATAAAAAAAAAGACTCAAAGTTTCACGCGCGACTTTTGGAAAATTAACTCAATCTAGCAAAATAAAACTAAACCAAAAGTTATAAAACTGTGTGTTTACTGTTTATGATTTTAGTTTAATGGTTTTCTAGTTTTTTGCTTTTAGTGTTTGGCAGTTTTGTAGAGTGAGTTATTTTTTCAAAGTCGAGCAACAAATCTTGAGTCGATTTTTTAGTCCACCAGTGTATTATGATCAATACATTTTATGGCTAACTTGTTATAGATTACAAGATTGTGGATAAAAAATATATGTTTAAGAAGGTAATCCCATAAAATTAATGTCACTCGCCTAAATTTGAAGATGGAAACGGTTAAAAATATGGTCCCATTTGTTTCCTGAACGACTTTTATATTGAACCATTTCGGTAATCGGCTGGCTGTTACTTTAACGCGATTTTTTCAGCCTAATTTAAAGAAAACCGGTCGTGGCTGAGTGCCGCTTGCGGGTCGCGTCGATCGCATTGGTTAACTGACTACCGATACGTTCATAACTTTGATTGATGTGACTGTGAGCAGCATTTATCTCGACCGTTTCCGTGCTTTGCAAGGCACGCTAAGCCGTTGGTGTCGACTGCTATCAGAGCGCTTTTATAGTCACGCGGGTTTCTGCCCGCATACGTGCGGCGTTTTTCAAAGCGACCCGCATGCGTGTGACACGCATGACAATAAAAGGAAGCTAAAAAATTTACTGAAACAATAGGTTGCGGGCACGGCCCGCATGCGTGCAGAAACCCGCGTGACTATAAAAGCGCTCTCACTGTAATGTCAAGGAACTTATAGGTGGTTTAAAAACTTCTGGCTTCTGGGGTTGGTCACTAGCCCCATAACCTTCATCAATCCGGATTTGGCCTCCATGTGTGGAGTGTATGGCCTAACCTCCCTGAGGTATGGAAACTGGGAAGAGACTCCTGCCCCTGCAGTGGGGACGATATAGTTACAGGGTTTTTAAAAATGTGTGTTTGAAACTTTAAGGGGTTACTCACAATCAAGTTTAGAATACAGGAAAAATATTTAAAAAAACCGATCCACAATACATTTCAGTTCCCCGTAATTAATCTTAATAGTCATTGTATTGGAAACTGAAAAAAAAAAGTTGTAGATTCGATTTTTCGATATTTTTCCTGTATTCTATACTCATTCTGAGTAACCCCTTAAAATTTCAAACGCACTTTTTTTAACACCCTATACATATATTCAAAATAAACAAAATCACCTTTGTTCAAAGTCTTTGGAAGGTTACATTACTGAACTATAAATAAAAAGTTATTTGTTTACAATTATGTGGACTAAACAGACTCTGGAGAATAAGCTTAAGATGCTTTTAGTGTTACTGGAAAAGTTTACCAACAAAAAAAATATCTAGGTTACATAATTTAATTACATTTGATTATAAACGTGTATATCTAGACATAAAATACACAGATTTTTTAGAGAAATGTTTGCCCTGGGTGGAAATTAAGCCACGACTGTCAGGTTAGGAGCGCCGCCGCTGAGCCATCGAGTCGCATTCGTAGTCACTTCTCTATTACTAGGCGAAATGTGAGAGCTTTTCCGTGTTAAGTATCCAGAACGGGACATCTAATGGCGAATTGGCAGATGTCTATGTTACTGTGAGATTGCGTAAACCGTAACATCGTAATCAAAGATTTATTACGCGATCTAATGGATTGGGTGATATACAAGTTCCGAGTGAAAGGAACTTTGTACTAAGTATAAAAAATGTCATTAATAATATGTGTACAGTATCTACTTAAATAAAATAAAACTTTTGATATTGAATATGGTAATTTTGCGAAAAAAAAAACGGATAATTTATGGGTCTCACGCGGTTTTTCGGATTGAAAAATAGTTTTTTCTAGCATTCTGTAAAATTGCGGAGCAGATCATCGATTAAGCATGATATTTTTCCGTATTCATTACGCTCTTATTGATTCAAAAGTCATTATTATACATTAAACTGATTATTCATAAAATTACAGGTTGAATTTCATAAAATAGATATTAGATTTATTTTAAAGATCTGTACACGAGGTTGCGTAATAATAATTGACCACTCTGAATACGTTAAAAACAACCGACTTCAATCGCAACAACTCCAATTTCGCTATGTTTTTGTTGATTTTCTCAAAAACCGCTGAATCGATTTCAATAAAATTTATATGGGACTGCCTTTGAAGTATACCCTTTTAAAATAAAAAAGATTTTTCCAAATCGGTTGAGGCGTCTTCGAGTAATCGGGGAACATACATAAAATAAAAAAAAGATTTCGACGAATTGAGAACCTCCTTCTTTTTTTGAAGGCGGTTAAAAAATAACTTACAAGATTTTACGAAATTTCATCAAATGGCAGATTACGCGACTTTACAGTGACACCTTTAACACACTCCTTTAATTCAGATAAGTGCTGTCAGTGACGAGAAACTACTGAAGCGAAACCACGTACAGACTACCACACCAGTTGTCCACATTACCAGCATAAAAAGAAACTTTGCTTTGAAGAAAACTTTTGATATGGCAAGGCCAGATAATACTGGTAGCCGTGACATTTCTGTGTTTGACTGTACCCATGTGACATAGAACCGTAAAATTTTGCGATTTCACGACTGTAGGCTGCCTTAAAGTAAGTTCTGTTCCACAGAAGTCCTGACTTTTATTGCTAGTGCTTGATTTAGTGTTAGTGCTAGCTCATAGAATCGTTAAACTCAAGTGGCAGTAGGCGGGGCACATAGCTCGTAGAACAGATGGCCGTTGAGACAATTCTCGAGTGGCAATCGCGTACTGAAAGACGAAGTGTAGATAGGCCTCGTAATCAATGGACCGATGACCTGATGAAGGTTGCAGGAAGCCGATGCATGCTGGCAATGCAAGACCTATCGTCGTGGAAATCCCTGGGGGAGGTCTTTGTTCAGCACTGGACGTCTTTTGACTAATACAGACGCAGAAAAGGCTAAACGCTGTAAACGACACATGTCAAAACATTTTTTAATGCAAATTCTTAAACAGAAAAAAATATGCGTCGAATGGTCCGTGTTTCACAGCTCTACGACTAATAGAACATTTTGTACAGCGTTGAAATTGTATTTTTTTTATCTCAAAAGTTTTTCGGCTCTATGTAAATTTTGCAGTTTTATTACTGCGTTTACGTTTTTTTGCGTCGATGATGAATGCTTGATGAGTTGCAAAATGGGATTGGTTAAAAGCGTCTTGTTATTCTTAAAAGCGTAAATATTATTTTAAGTAATGGTAGAAGCAGCCACATTTATTGACTTGCCTTTCCTGTGGATTGAGTCTCCTTGACCCGCTCCTATGCGGTACAGTGTCTTTGGAGACGTTCCACTCCACCACGGAATTTCCCTCCATTCACAGTGGCTCATTCGGGCTCAAACCAGGATTCCCTGCAATAATTACTCATACATACACACACATACACACACACACACACAAACACACACACATACACACACACACACACTTACACACACACATAACACAAACTCTCATGCACATGCATTAAAACCTACTTGTTTAATGTTTAATTTTATATCTCTCTCAATTTGTATCATAATACAGTAACCTAGGGCGCGGGGTGAGAGCCTGGCAATCTGTAACACAGGTAACCCCTAGTATAGATACGAGTACCAGTCTCTCACAAAGGAATTGCACATTCACATATTTCTACTGTTTTTGCTAAAAATTTTGTACCTTTGTGAAAGAGAAATAAAACATTTTATTATTATTATTATTAATTTATTTCGCACTCTGAATAAAACGACCGATTTTAAAATGTTGGCAAAATGAGTTTTGACAAAAACACAACCTAAAAGAGCAAGCCACAGAGTCTCGGTAAAAAAAAAACACCTCTATTTCTTAAACAATAAGGTAAAAACATGTTTGCGTCTTTATTCGCACACGCGAGTGTCTCTCTTTTAGGTCGGTTTTTTTATCAAAACTAATTTTGCCAAATTTTGAATTCGGTCGTTGATTTATTAAGAGTGCGATTTTATTTTATACAATAGTTTATTGTGTACAAAATATTTATAAAATTCAGCTTTCAGAGAGTAAAAGTTTCTTAAACTGAAAACATATACATGAGAACCTACTTTACAGTATTGCCTCTCCCTACACCTCTAAAGGCGACCACAGCCCCTTGCGGGTAAGGTCCGGTGACGGCAGCTGTAGCGCAAGCCATGGAAACCGCCTCTGTAGCCTAGTAGATTTTCCGCCCGCTTGACATCAGGAAGTCGCGGTTCGATTCCCGCCGGAGCCCGCCTGGCTAGCTACCACCATCTTATCCAAGTCTTGCCGCCAAAGCTTAATTTTAACAGCATCATGTGTTCTGGCATGAAGATAGGCAGTTCCCCATTGCGTTGCGGAATCTTGGTAAGCCCGCTTCCATCTTCGGCATCATCATAACTTACTATCGGATGAGATGATGCCAACGGCTTACCAATTAAGGATAAAAACACACACACACACACACACATTTCGTCTTCTTCTTTATCCTAAGAGCTAGGCTCTTGTCGATGGAGTAACCGACATCACACACACATTAACGCATGTATAATGGTCATATTTTTATGAACGTAATAACGCGTCCTTTTTATGGAGTGTGTGCAAGTATGGTATAGTCGAACGAACATAAAATGTATACGAGTCTATGTGAATTCATATCTTTTGAACGAACATAAAATGTATACGAGTCTTGTAAAGATAAAAGCCACATTGACTCTCAGATTTCCATTCAGGAAAGTCCTTTGTCCTCGATTTCTGCCCTTTATCTTTACATAAAAAGAGCCTTTGAAAAGAGCCCTGATGTACAACTACACTTGAGACGGTAAGCATCTTGTGTTAAGGTAAAAATCGAACCCTCGGCTTCGAAAAATCGAACAGCTTTTTTCTTCCAAAAAGAAACTTTTTGGTATTAAGGTAAGTGACCCAAATAAGGCCTACCTTATTTTTATCTTGGCGTAATTAGTAGGTTTTTAAGAGAAACTCGCTCATCTTTCGAAATATTAATCTTTATTGATTAAACTTTAAAATAAATATAGTTGAAACGTTAAAAAAACAAAAGTAAGACTTCTGTGAATCAAAATATTAAAAAAGTCATTTAGGCCTTATTGGGAAACCCATGCCGAAATAAGGCCTTTCATACTAAAATAAAGAATAAACAATCATTAAACTTCAGTTACTAAAACATATCAACGTAATATTATTTAAATTTAGTAAGATGCTTTAGTAATCATATTTGGGCGTTATAATCAGTCTTGATAATCGTCTCAAAATATTATCCTTCCTTTCTTCGTTTTCTTCAAGCAATCTCCTGAACAGTAAATTTTTTTATCGCCAGGGGTTAAGCCAACACACAGCTCATGATACCTGCCAGATATTACAAGCAAGGCGGCAATGCCTTGTCATCCATTCGATATTATTTGCACTTATATTATATTGATAGGCCTTATTTGGACCTGTCGTATGTGTAAGAAAAGAAAATATTACAGAAAATACATTGAAAAAATGGCGTATAAATGCTTATGTACGGGTTACTAAACTTTTAAACTAAATAACACGCAAAAAAAATCTCGGCATGCGTGCGAAAATATCAAAATACTTACATCATTACCTGTAGAAATTTTATAAAACAGGCGTACTCTCTGCGTCTCTACTGTTTTAGACTACATATTCTGACATACTCGTCGTAAGCGGCGCTCGCTATTCTTGTATGTGTCAGATACATCCTTACGCACATCACTATAAACTTTCGCGGTTATTTGAAATTATATATTATATATATACGCGGCCTTATTGGGGCATAGGCTTTATTTGGGTCACTTACCTTACTTTGTAATTTTTGCCTTGTAATTTGTTTGTAAGTATGCCAATTAAAGATTTATTCTATTCTATTCTAAACTTGGGAAAAATAAAAAGTAATCTTATTTCTCAGCTCCTTCGACTTAGGTTTCCCTCCAATTTTTGAGAATTTCGCTCGCGTAGCATTTAAAAAAATCCGTTTTTTTGTAATTCCTCCAGGAACCCTTGATTTTACTGGGACAGAAATGGTATGGATAGCATCTAGGACGTTAGGTACTTCGTGTTTTATTATTATTACGTTTTTCTATCTACAATTGGGAAACCCCTCACTGTCATGTACTGGTACACCTATTTCAGAAGGTTTTGTTTCATGATTTCATGATTACTTAATGGCGGATGTGAAACAACGTTTGATCTATCTATGTATTTTAAAATAAATGGCAAACAATTTTGGACTCTCCATTCAAAAACGGATATTCGATGATCGGTTTGTATGGAGAGTTAAATCTGTTTTGAAGTTATTTAAAAAATGTTAGAACAAAGTTGTCACTTTGAAAAAATGTAAATCATTTGTCTTCATCTAGTCACATTTGAGAGAGAGAGAGAGAGAGAGAGAGAAGACAGAGAGAAGAAAAGCTGTTCAAATTGTCAGTAGAAACACCGGTTTGTTCATAATGACCGCATAAACCTTCATTCAATTTTTTTTCTTTCTTTCTTTAAATAGTTTTAACTAATTTTGCTAAACCTTATAACTGTTCAGTACAATCGTACAAAGTTTCATTCAAATAGGTTTAGCCATTGTCAAGATTCGCGTGCACATTTACGATCTTACTATATCCGGGTATAATAAAATAGGTATCGGACATGTAAACTGAAACGAACTAAACGACTTTTGTTTTACAAAAATTTTACTATAATAGAAAATATCAATCAGCAGAATTTTCATGGTAAAAAAATTGCCTTTAAATTGTCTCCGAATCAGTGCCAAAAGGCTTACACACGGGTAATGGTAGAAGCAGGACCAATATCTGTAGCAGTGGGGGAAAAAGGGGTTTTTGTCCTTAACAGTGTTAGTTGGCTACAGGTGTATGACAAACTGGGTTTGGCCTAACGATCAATGGTTCTATTATAAATAACCTGTTATTCAAAAATAAAATGGAAATCTCACTAATAATATTATTATTATATGAACGTACGTATACGTACGACATTAAAGCTCACAAAAATAACTCGCAAACAAATTAAATTTTTAACAAGCCAAAATCCTAGTTTAGAAAGTTGTCAGAAACAACCAATTATTATGTTGATGTTGTCAAGCTGAAGTTTTAACGAGAGTTCGTAAAAAGTACACATGAATGTAGCTATTAAAAATATAACCATTTGTTAGGTGAGTTTCCTTAAAAAACGTCCGTATACGTATATCAACAATTTTACAATAAGACAACTGTTAATATTTCATATTTGTAACATTGCATTCTTCTTTAAAAAAACTGTGGAGCGAGTGTTACGTTTTTATAAAAGAGATGGAATAATATGAAAGTTACAAATATGAATAATATGAAAGTTATAATACTAACAAATAATATGTAATATGGAATTTATTCTGAAATAAATTTGATTTGATTTGATTTGAAAGTTGACATTTTAGTGAGGGACTGTTACATTAAATATTTTTTATAAGTTAGATTTTTTAATCTATATATATATATATCTATATCTTTTTTTTTTATTTATCTATTTTTTTTTTTTTTAGTTATAGTCCAAAAAATATTTACAATGTCTATAATTATGTTTACCAATCCGGACTTGGCCCCCGTGTGTAGAGTATGGCCTAACCTTTCCGAGTTTGTGACCAGTGCCCCTGCAGTGGGGACGATATGGGTTGTTAATGTGTGTGTTTATCTTTTAGTGCTCAGTGCCTAACCTACTGAATGAATTTGCTTATAGGGGCAAATATCTCTAGTTGTTTTTTATTTCTATTAACTTATGTTTATGGTTGCCCCATATGTAAATAAAAAAATAAAAATACGTTATTATTTTTATTATCTCAAACTCTAGTGAATAACTAAACTAATGATATTTTAGTCATGTGGATCCTAGCGATTTAAGCAGTGATGACTGTGTAAAATTTCGTCACATATTTCCGTGGGAGAGCCATGCTTCGGCACGAATGGGCCGGCTCGACCGGAGAGATACCACGGCCTCGCAGGAAACCGGCGTGAAGCAACGCTTGCGTTGTTTCGCTGAGTTAGTGAGGATACCGGAGGCCCAGTCGGAGGCGAAGTCGGCGCACATAAGCAGAATTGGCGAGAAGGAAGAGTCTTCCTTCGGGAACTCGTGCGTTCTGTACTCTGGCCAAATAATAAATTAAATAAAAATAAAATAAAAATCCTTTATTTCAGACCATTTAGATCCATAGCTTAATTATATAATTTTAGTAGTAATATCACATTTAAATTTATTATTAATCTTATCTATATTTTAGAATTTAAATTATTTAAATTATACAAAGCTGTCCAGGGGAATTTCTGCACGCCATCATTTCCACCACTGCACATGGGAAATGATTCATTGGCCCACGACGCAAAGGAGAAAGCCGATCTTCTAGGCAAACTCTTTGCGTCCAACTCGACACTGGATGACGGGGGAAACGAGCCGCCGACCATACAGCGGTGCAAGAGCTGTATGCCGGATATCCGGTTCCACCAACGCTCAGTGCGTAAAGCACTTTTTTCCCTCGACATTCATAAGTCGAGTGGGCCCGATGGAACCCCTCCCATCGTGTTGAAGGTGTCTGCTTCAGAGTTGGCTCCAGTTTTAACGCGCCTTTTTCGGCTTTCCTACTCTTTTGGCGTAGTCCCGAAGTCATGAAAAACAGCTTTGGTGCACCCGATCCCTAAAAAAGGTGACCGCTCAAATCCGTCCAATTACAGGCCGATAGCCATAACCCCCTTATTCTCAAAGATGGAGTCCATTATCAATAGCCAGCTCCTTCGGTATCTAGAGGACCGCCAGCTGCTTAGCGACCGATAGTACGGTTTCCGTAAGGGCCGGTCCGCTGGTGATCTTCTTGTCTACCTGACACATCGTTGGGCACAGGCGATCGAGACTAAGGGGGATGCATTGGCGGTTAGCTTGGACATAGCGAAGGCCTTCGATCGGGTTTGGCACAAAGCACTTCTTGCGAAGCTTCCTTCTTATGGGCTTCCCGAGGAATTATGCAAATGGGTCACTAGTTTTCTTGCAGACAGAAGCATAAAGGTCGACGGTGCGTGCTCAGATTCTGTGTCTGTGAATGCTGGTGTCCCTCAAGGCTGTGTGCTTTCGCCTACACTGTTCCTTCTGCATATCAATGATATGCTGCAAATCAGCAGCACTCATTGTTATGCGGATGACAGCACAGATGACGCCTTTTATACCAGCCGTGCTAACATTTCTCGGGAAAACTGTTGAAGACTCTTTTAGATTTTGATCTTTTTGTATATATTTTTAAAAACAACTTTTCTTGGTTATTGTCAGACTGGAAATAAATGTCTAGGTAAAAACATCGTTTCAGCGTTTCGCTTTATTTTATTTCTTTCAAATGGCGACCGATTATGAAAGTTTTAAGCGCGAACGCGCAAATCTGCGCCGTATTTTTACGAGAAAACTAAAGGAGCTGGAGGAATTGTTAAAATCGGAGAGTCGCGACCCCGACTTAGTCGAGGCAGTCGCGGAAGTTCTTGTACCCCGGATTGAGACAATGTTTACTCTGGACCAACAAATATATGACCATCTCGTAAACAGTGGAGCAGACACAGAAACGATCGACCGAGAGACGGATACGGCCGATGAATACCGTATAAAATGGGTCGCAATAAAAAGGAAAGTTGACAGATTGTCCTTACATCCAGACTCAGGTACGGTATGTAGCTCTAAATATGGCCAAGGTTACAGTCAGGCGGACTACAAGTCGGTAAGTAGCTGCAACAATAATCATGACGGCAGCACTCACCGACGTAATTTCAAACTGCCTAAATTGGAAATAAAAAAGTTCGACGGTGACGTCCGCAACTGGATTGGATTTTGGGGTCAGTTTCGAAAAATCGACGAAGACCAGACCATCGATGCCTACGATAAGTTTCAGTACTTACTGCAGTCAATGGAGGAGGGAACTTCAGCTCGAGGGTTGGTGGAGAGCTTCCCGCCAGCCGCAGAAAATTACGAAAAGGCTATAAACCAATTAAAAGAACGATTTGCAAGAGACAACCTACTTATAGACGTGTATGTTCGTGATTTGTTAAATTTAGTTTTATCGCAGGCAAAGAAGAGTCAACATCTTACTCTAATGATGCTGTACGACAAGCTGACAACACAACTGAGGGCGCTGGAGACACTGGGAGTAACTACGGACAAGTATGCTGCCATGCTGCTGCCACTAGTGGAATCTGCATTGCCCGAAGATATCTTGAGGGCATATGAAAGGTATCAAATGATAGACTCTACCGCAAATGACACAGGTAAAGTTCTTACTCATTTACTTAATTTTATTCGTAAAGAAGTTGAAAGTAATGAGCGCATTTCTATTGCCAAAACGTCATTCGTTAATAACTCCAGCCAAGAAAACGAACCAACAGCTTCTTGTTTATTAGCAGGGGAAGGGGATAATAAAGTTATGAGCCGTTCTTGTATATGGTGTGATAGGTCGACCCATTCCAGTGCTGAATGTTCAAAACTGAACAAATTGTCTTACGAAGATAAGAAAGCCATAATAAAGAAGAAAAGGGGCTGTGCTATTTGTCTTCGTTTAGGACACTATGCTAAGGTATGCAAGATTTTCGTTAAATGCCTTGTTTGCGCTAGACGGCATAGTACTGTCATGTGTCCTGACCTGAATCGCGCAGATAAAGGGAAAGATACGAAAAAGGAATCTGATTTACCTAATACTAGCACTGCAATGTCTTCTTCCCAGGGGAATAAAGTCACGATGCTACAAACGCTTATAGTTAACATTGTTTTCGGCAACAAAAAGGTTCGAGTAAGAGCTCTCATCGATACTGGAGCACAGCGTTCTTACATTAAAGAAGAAATTGCGAAGAAGCTCGGGTTAAAACCTGTAGGTGAGCAAGCCCTGAGCCATCAGCTGTTCGGAGGATCAGAAAGTAAGCTGCGTGAGCATAACATTTATAAAATATGCATAGAAAACCTTGACGGCTCATACCGGTTGAACATGACCACTCTTGATGAGCCTAAAATTTGTGGTTGTATTCCATCTGCCAGTCATTATTTAGGTGTGCGTCTCGAACAATTCAATATTACTCTAACTGACACTGGTGAGATAAAGGATATTGGTCTATTAATTGGGGCAGATTTTGCGAGCTACATTACAACGGGCACTTTCATACAACTGGACCAAGGTTTAGTCGCAATTAAAACAAAACTAGGATGGACCGTGCAAGGTAATGCAGCAGGCATCTACTGTTCAACAGTGGAGACTAATCTTAATGCAGTTGTACTGTTCTTGAAGACTGATGTAAATATAACCGATTTATGGGACTTAGAAACTATAGGTATACGTGAGACACCAACGAAAATAACAGAAGAAGAAACACTTGAGTACTTTAGAGAGACTTTAAGAATAAACGAGGAAGACAGATACGAAGTGACTTTGCCATGGAAACACGATCAAAGTGTATTGTCTTCAAACAGAGATTTAGCAGAAAAGCGACTAATATCTACAACAAAACGACTCAATGCGATTGACAAGTACGCAGGTTACGACGATGTTTTCAAAGAATGTTTACAGTTGGGAATTATAGAAGAAGTTACTCTTGATGATGGACACGGTCACTATCTGGCGCATCATGCTGTCATAAAAGAATCTAGCCTGACAACTAAAATAAGGCCGGTTTTCGATGCGTCAGCTAAAGGTAGAAGTGAGTATTCTTTGAATGCATGTTTGGATAAGGGTGTAAATTTGATTGAGTTGATTCCGAAGATATTAACACGCTTTAGGATGCACGCTGTAGGTATCTCGTCAGATATTGCTAAGGCCTTTCTTCAGATAGCTTTGTTAGAGAGAGACAGAGATTACCTAAAATTCCTTTGGTAGAAAGATCACACCCAAAAAGAAGTTATTACTTATAGACATTGTCGAGTGGTATTTGGTCTTACTTGCAGTCCATTTCTTCTTTCTGGAACAATAAAATATCACTTGGAAAACTACCATGGTCCATTAGAGGATACAGCTAAACGATTGCTTGAATGCTTTTATACAGATAACTGCGTGACGAGCTTGGAACGCAAAGAAGTGTCAAAGTTTGTTTTGGAAGCACGAGAAGTTATGGCTATGGGGAAATTCGATTTGAGAAGTTGCGTGACTGCATCTTTGACAGATACGAAACCAGAACGAGACTTAGTTTCCATATTGGGAATGCAATGGGACACACTAAATGATCTATTATGCTGTAATATGGAAAGTGTAAAGTCAAAAGGCGATGAAAAGGTGACTAAACGATATTTGCTATCTATGGCACACCGGTTATTCGATCCCATAGGATTTACTGCTCCCACTTCGCTTGTACCGAAGATGATATTGCAGCGAGCGTGGCAAGGAAGTTATGGATGGGATGAAGAATTGCCCGAGAGTATTGGTGAAGAGTTTAGAGCCTGGTTATCTGAAATAGACGTGTTAAAGGAGTGCAAGATACCACGGAGACTAACTTCTGAATGTATCGATGATTGCCGTAGAAGTCTACACGCATTTTGCGATGCGAGTATCGTAGCATACGCGACGTGTATCTTTTTGAGAACAGAATTTAAAGACATAGTCGAAGTGAGTTTGGTGCTGGCTAAAGCGAGAGTCGCTCCATCTAAACAGCAGATCACTATTTCGCGCTTAGAGTTGTTAGCGGCGCTGATTGGCACTCGTTTGTGTGACTTGGCCAAGAAATCTCTAAGACTAGATTGTGAGACTTTCTACTGGTCAGATTCAAGCGTAGTTCTCACCTGGATTCATAAGAACGCGCCGTGGGATAGATTCGTTAAAAATCGTGTTGACGAAATAAGGCGCTGTTCAAACGTGGGTGACTGGCGACATATCCCAGGTTCAATGAATCCAGCTGATTTTCTTAGTAAGGGCTGTAATCCCAAAAAGTTACTTCAATCTTCTTGGTGGAACGGGCCTTCATGGTTAAAGGATACCAAAGACAGTTGGCCTAACATGTCAATAGAGTTTGTCAACATAAGTGACAATCACAACAATGATAATATTACTGGAATTGTCGTTAATACGATAGAAGACAATTTCACTGATTTATTTAAAAAATTCAGCAAATATTCACGTATTGTAAGAATTATTGCATACGCAATACGGTTTTTTGCAAACTGCCGAACTAAAACGAACAGAGTTTTAAATAAATACATAAACTTTAGTGAGTATAGTCGAGCGGAAGTAGTATTATTCAAAATTATACAATTGGAAACTTATAACAAAAAACTGTTTTCGGACAAGAATCTTGAGTGCTTCACGGATGAAAATGGAGTTGTACGTGTAAATACGAAGCTGTTGTTGAGAGAAGACAATCAGGATTTTATGAAACCATTTTTACTGCCAGCGAAGCATTTCATCGTGTTACTTTTGGTGCGAGAATATCATACATTATATTTGCACGCAGGGGTACAAACCCTTATTACAAATCTACGTAGAAGACTCTGGATCTGTGGTGTTCGTCGTTTAGCCAGAAAGGTTATAACTGGATGTACTATTTGCAAGAGATATACGGCGAAGCCTTTCGACTCGCCTTCTGTTCCTTTACCACTGAGTAGGGTTAACGAAAATGCAGCTGTGTTTCAAACTACAGGTATTGATTTAGCAGGGCCGTTGTACCTAAAATCTGGCGAGAAAGTGTATTTTGTTTTATTTACTTGCGCGGTTTTTCGTGCTGTACATCTAGAACTAGTGGAATCACTAAGTACTGAAGCCTTTTTACGGGCTTTAAGGCGGTTTATAGCCCGACGGGGACGTATGCACACCATATAGGGGAACTAGGGGCATGATGGGGACGCTAAGGGAAAACAACAAAAAAACACAGTAATAATCAACATAATGTTTTCATTTATTTATGGCACTTTTATTTCTTAATGAACTAGAAATTGGCATAATCTTTGGACGAATACGTAATCACAAATTTCTAATAATAATATTTTTTTAAGAACACTTGAAAAAACCATCTTTCCCCGTATGTGGGGTAAGATGGGGAATGATAAATGGGGCATGATGGGATCTAGGGGCAAGATGGGATTCTTATTCATCTTCACAGAACATACATATGAGTACTTCCTCTAAGTCTTCATCATCTACCCCAGCACATGCAGTATGAGCCCACCGCTCACAGAGTTGACACTTTACCCAGTTTTCTGTTGATTTTAGGTACGTGTGGTTCAAATCGTTACAATAAAAACAAACGCTATCTTCTTGTCTTGATGTTGATGGCTTAGTCTTCTTCTGCAGTTTAGTATTTTTGACAGTATTGTTCTTTGAGGATTTACTGTTTTTGTCCTGAACGTTCTTTGAGGTTTTTTTATTTTTGGCAGAAGCGTTCTTTGGTAATTTTAAAGCTTCGAGTTCTTTTTTATATGGAGTTGAGGTTATTATCGCCGTTTTACCTCTTCGATCGTTTTTCCTTTTTTCTTTTATTTGAACTGCAGGAATTGGCAATATATCTTTAGGAGAAGCATTATCGAAACAAGACGTCAAATCACGGCAGACGGCTCGGATGGGAGAACGAATTTCCAAGGAACTTCTTGCTTGCATTTCAAAGGATCGTAAACAATCTTGTTGGGGGGAACCAGCGTTACATAGTTGAGCTGGTGTACATTGTTGTTCAGAGTTGACCAAGTATGCAGAGCTCAACGTGGATGGTGACTCATGTCCGGTATGAGGATCTATCTCCATCGATTGAGCATTGATAAAGCTTGACGTGGTTTGTACTTTATGTCCAGGATGAGGTGCTGCCTCTGTTGAAGCAACGTATGTAGAGCTCGACTTGGCTGGTGACTCATGTCCGGTATGAGATTCTGTCTCCATTGATTGAGCGTTGACAAAGCTTGACGTGGTTGGTAATTCATGTCCAGAATGAGGTGTTGACTCTGTTGAGGCAAAGTTTGCAGAAATCAACGTGGATGGTGACTCATGTCCGGTATGAGACTCTGTCTCCATTGACTGAGCGTTGACAATACTTGACATGGTTGGTTCTTCACATCCAGAATAAGGTGCTGCCTCTGTTGAAGCAACGCATGCAAAGCTCGACGTGGATGGTGACTCATGTCCGGAATGGGGCGCTATGTGTGCAGTGGTCCTTGACGTACATGGAATTTCATGAACTAATGGTATATTTGTAGTTTCAGCAGCTATAAAATCAGCATCACTGAAATTATCCTGATTGTACGGCCATATACCACACTTCCTAAAGCTGTTAACTGCTGTGGACATCGTAGCTGCTTGCATGTAAGCTTGTCCAAATATTTCACTTATTTGAAACATGGTGATCACACGGCCTGGATGCGATCTCAACCAATTTAAAGCAGCATGGTCATAATAAGTACTTAAAGGCCTCATGAAACCTACATCAGCAGGTTGCAGTTTATGAGTGCAATGAGGAGGAAAGCAAATTATTTCAACTCCATGTTTACGTGCAAGATCTATAACATCTAGATTTTGAGTATGACTTACATGTCCGTCTAAAAGCAGCAACACTTTATTGCTAGGGGAAGCTCCTGTAAATTGGATGAACTGTTTGAACCAACCGGTGAATATTTCGGCTGTTATCCAACCTTTTGGATTACATGCGTATGTTGTTCCTGGGGGAGCATGGTCTAGCAATTCAGCTTTCATACGCTGTCTCGGGAAAATAATGAGTGGAGGCATATACATTCCAGCCGCATTGAAACAAATTTCTACAGTGACAGTTTGGCCTCGCTCTGCAGAAGATAATGAACCGACTTGTTTTCTTCCTTTTGTAGCTATTATCTTGCTCTTAGTTTTCGAAACAACAGATATGCCAGTTTCATCGCAGTTATAGATTTTATCTGGAGTTAAATGTAATGCGTCATATGTTTTCCCGAGAAGCTGGTAGAAATTCCCAACTGCTACTCGGTTGAATCCCATAGCGCGGGCCGCCGAAGTAGCTTCTGGTTTACGAATTGATAAATCGGGATTACGTTTCAAAAAGCCATTTAGCCAGTCGATACCTGCCAATTCTTTCTCGTTATTAAAGTTGTGCTTTTTATTATTTCTTACGGCCAACTGGTATGCCAGACGCCTTAAAGCGAGAGTAGTTAAGCCAAAAAGTCGTCGTTCCATATCCTTCACATACTCTGCAAGTTCTTGTTCTTCTTTTTGTGAAAAAACAGACTTGAGAGGTCCCAGTGGTAATCCAACGGTAATTTCTTCACCTCGTTTAAGTTTTTTAACATAACGCTCCAAAGTAGTTTGAGGAACACCATGTTCTAAAGCTGCCTTTCTATATCCTGATTTTTTGCTCAAAACTTTATCGATAGCTGCTTTCATGGACTCTTGTGACCACTCTCCTCTTTTTGTCTTTTTTTTGTAGTTTCTAACCATGTTTAATCTGAAAACAAAATAAAGGACGTTTCAATCAATGTATCTGTAAACAATAATAAAAAAATCACAGTCTACATAAATAATAGCTTGTTTGGACCATCATGCCCCGTATGATCCCATCATGCCCCGTATGATCTACACCATCTTGCCCCGGTCACTGTGTTTTGAAACAATAAAATTTATAAAATACACACTTGGTACTAATGTGATTTTGAATTGTGCCTATCAGCAGTAAGGAAAACGTAAAAAGAAGGCTAGTAAAACCATCAGTTTAACTCTTTATCTTACCTGTTTCTGGAGTTGTTAAGAAACACAAAATATTACATCAATTATGCACTTGAACGGAAATTTATTTATAAACAAAGAACACGCGCACTCTTGCCGACTGTCATGGCCGCACTGAGTATTGTTCGAAAGCGGCTTGTGATTGGCTAACTCGCCGCCGCGCAGAGACGTTGAGTTTCTTGTATGTGTGCGTGACCCCGTCTTACCTCACTACCCCGTCATGCCCCTAGTTCCCCTACAGTGATAACGGTTCTAATTTTATTGGGGCTAATAATCTTTTCAAGAAGCTGGATTGGCAAAACATTGAAGCCGAGACGGCAACTAAACAAATAAAATGGATCTTCAACTGTCCTACAGCAGCATGGTGGGGAGGCTGGTGGGAACGCCTTATAAGATCAGTTAAAGATATTTTGAGAAGGGTATTGAGAAGAGCACGCTTAAACTACATAGAATTACAGACCATTTTATGCGATGTTGAAGCCCTCATCAATTCGCGCCCTCTCACTTATGTAGGCGAATCCGATTTATTGATACCTTTGACCCCTGCCACTTACATGCAAGAATTGCCAACAAGTGAGATGCCCGACTTGGACAATATTGATAGCAGAAGTTTGGTAGCACGTAGCAAATATATGGACAATCTAAGAAAAGACATAAAAGAAAGATTTCGAAAAGAATATTTAGCCATGTTAGCTTCTCGCAAGCGGAGGGTGCCTCAGCCATTACAAGTTGGTGACGTGGTATTGGTAGAATCAAAACAAAAAAGGACTTTTTGGCCGATGGTCAAGATTGTGGAGTTGATTCCCGGTGTGGATAATTGGCCGCGAGTGGCACGAGTCAAATGTGCGGGTGGAGTGTTGGTGCGGCCTGTTCAAAGGCTATATAATTTAGAAATTTCTTAGTTTTATTTAATTTTTATTTTATTTTTTCTCTTCATGCGGAGGATGTTGAAGACTCTTTTAGATTTTGATCTTTTTGTATATATTTTTAAAAACAACTTTTCTTGGTTATTGTCAGACTGGAAATAAATGTCTAGGTAAAAACATCGTTTCAGCGTTTCGCTTTATTTTATTTCTTTCAAAACGTCATCGAGAGCCGAAACAAACTTGTGTCAGAAATTGAGGACTCTTTAAAGAAAGTCTCAGAATGGGGTCGGCTTAACTTGGTCCAATTTAACCACACTAAGACACAGGTTTGCGCATTCACTGCCAAGAAAATTACATTTGTCGTATCACCTTGTTTTGAGGACACTCCCCTTAATGCCTCAGCTAGTATCGGAATCCTTGGTGTCATCATATCGAGTGAAGTCCAGTTCCGTGGTCATTAAATTAGCCTCGAAGAAGCTTCGTGTACTCAATAGATCGAGACGGTATTTCACTGCGGCCCATCGCCTGCAACTTTATAAGTCACAGGTTCGGTCTCACATGGAATACTGTTCTCATCTCTGGGCAGGGGCACCCCAGTACCAGCTTCTCCCTCTGGACCGTATTCAACGGAGAGCAACTCGAATCGTCGGCTGCCAGGATATTTCAGATCGGCTTGACTCCTTGGCGCTGCGTAGAGATGTAGCCTCGCTCTGCATTCTCTATCGCATGTACAATGGGGAGTGCTCCGAGGAATTGTTCGGATTGATCCCTGCCACCTCTTTTCGCCATCGTTGTACGCGTCAATTTATTCATCCCCATCACATAGATGGTTGGCAGTCCACAACTGTGCGTTTCACTAGAAACTTTCTGCCTCGCACAACCAAACTGTGGAATGAATTGTCGCCTGCGGTATTTCCGGACCGATATGACATTCAAACCTTCAAAAAAAGAGCGTACTCCCATATCAAAGGCCAGCAACGCACTGTGACTCCTCTGGTGTTGCGGGTGTCTATGGGCGGCGGTAATCGCTTACCATCAGATGATCCGTCTGCTCGTTTGCCACCTCTGCCATAAAAAAAAATAAAAAAATATTTCGTAAAAAAAATAAAAAATAAAAAATAATTTTTTATTTTTATTGCACTTCCCCAGTACCGAGTATATAAAAAAAAGTATAACTTGAACTTTTTACAGCGTGTACTAAATTTTGTAAGCAAAATTCAATGCGTATTCCTAACGTTACTTCCGATATCTTACGACCATAACGTTATTTTTACTACATTCCTAGCAGAGCTCTGGTTCGAAATCTGTCTTGGATCGTAAAAAGAGACAGATCCGTTTATTTTCATTCGTTCCTCGGTTGGGCTGTCAGTTTGTTTGTTTAAGATGGATCGACTCACTCCATTTACTCGAGCACGAGTACAAAAGTCTTGGATACTCGTGTCATGTTACCGAGGGAATTTTGCGTTAATTTTATGTTTTATTATTTAAACAGAAGCCGTAATGGATTGGTGAGGGTTGCGTGGTTGCGTCGATCATGTAGGTTAACCGACTACAGAAATTGTCATAAGATGGATGAGTTTCACTGTTACTAGCATTTATCTCGTCCGTTTTTAAGCTTCACAAGGCGCGCTAAATCGTGAGGGCCGATTGCTATCACTATATAGCAGTCGTTAACCCTTATAAAAGGCTTAAGTGATACAGAACAGTGGTTTAAAAACTTCTGACACTGGGGCTGGCCACTAGCCCCACAGTGTTGGCCCCCATGTGTGAAGTACAACCTAACTTACACGAGCTGTGGGAAGAGAGTCGTGCCCAGAAGTAGGAACGATATGGGGGTTGTTCGTTAACATCCGGCCATATTCCACACACGGAGGCCAAGTCCGGATTGGTGGAGGTTGTGGGGCTAGTGGCCAACCCCAGTGTCAGTTTTCAAGCCGCCAATAAGGCCTCCGGACATGGCTTAACGACTGCCATCTAGTGGTAGCAGCCGGCACCAACGGCATAACGTGCCTTGCGAAGCAAGGAAACGGTCGAGATAAATGCCACTTACAGTAAAAAACCCATCCAGGTTATGACCGTGTCCGTAGTCAATTAACCTGCGTGATTGATGCGACCACGCAAGCCGTACTGAGCCACGATCGCTTCAATGGGATATTAGCGAATTTTTACTTGCTACCTAATGCTTGCACTCCATACTGGTGAAAAATATGATCCTCATCTACCGCAACGTAATAAGAAGCTTTGCTTAAAATTCACTCAAGGCACCCGTCTCGTAAATATATTTCACTGAACAATATTATCTTTACGAAAACGCGTACTTGAATATGAAATGAAGAAAATGTTGAATCTCGAGACGAACGCTTTAGTTAGAGAATAATATATAGGGTGCTCTTAAAATATCTGTCAGAGCTTAAACTTCTATACACAAATCTGAACACACGGTTTTCGCAAAAAAAATGTATTGTAGGACTCTTTATGCAAAGTTTGCGATTAAGTGCTCCTTTTTACCCTTCAATTGAAAGAAAGAAAAAGAAAGAAAAAAGTTTATTCGGCAACAAAACAAAGAAAATAGAACAAAACATAAATCAAAAGATCTATAAGCCCTTGGCATCATATCACCTGATGGTAAGTCACACACGGTCATCTGGCCCCAAACTAGGATTCCCTGTATCTTGGGAACCAGAGACTGATATACATACACATATACTTTTAAATACATAAATATATAGATATAATACACCCAGACTCAGAGCAAACAATTCTGCTCATCACAGAAAGTTTGCCCTGTGTGGGGATCGAACCCACGACTCTCGGATCAGAGGTCAGGATTGCTAACCACTTAGCCACCGAGTCAGTCAAGTTAAAGAAAACTTTGGACCGACACGTGGTGTCTTTATCAAAACGTTATCAAAGAATAAAAGATAATAATATTGAGAAATACCTTGTACACTTTACATGTTAAATTAATTCCAAACCAGACTTATAATATTGGGAACCAGAATTTGCTTCATCAAGTTCATTATTAAATACCTTGTCCATAAAGATAAGAAAGAAGAAGAATTAAGAGAAAAATCCTGCGTTATCGCATGGAACAAGCAAGTTGACTAACTATTATTATTATTATTCATTTATTTTCAGGCAACTTAGTAGCTAATGTACAGGCCCATAGATACATAAAAACTTATACAATTTAAAAAGACATAAATACTATAAATATATACACTAATAAGTTATTCTACTTTAGATGAGCGTTTTTCTGTGCTATGGCTATACACATGATTATAAGCTGGATGGGCTTGACTGCTAATGGCATTTATCTGAACCTTGTCCGTGTTTTGGAACGTAAAGCCGCTGGTGCCGATCGCTACCTACTAGATGGCAGTCGTTTAGCCATATTAGATGCCTTATAGACTGCACTGCGTGAAAACTTCTGTCACTAGGGCTGGCCATTAGATTCACAACCTCTACCAATCCGGACTTGGCTCCCATGTTTGCACTATGGCTCTATCTTTCCAAAATAGAAAACCGGCGTGAAGCAATGCTTGCGTTGTGTTTCGCCGAGTGAGTGAGGGTACCGGAGGCCCAACCTTCCCCCTCCCCCCCTCCCAATTCCCTCAATCTCCCATCCCATTTTAAAGGTCGGCAACGCACTTGTGTGTCCTCTGGTGTTGCGGTTGTCTATGGGCGGCGGTAATCGCTTAACATCAGGTGATCCGTCTGCTCGTTTGCCACCTATCACATAAAAAAAATATATATGGGAGAAACCATTGCCCTAGCAATCGGGACAACATGAGTCAATGTAAAGAAAACTATTTTCCGTTAGAAAGAAAAAACTGTGTCTGTAAGTTCGTAAGTTATGTATAAAATCAATAATAACATAAAACATCAGCCAATATCCGGAGTGAATCCGTGTTGAGCCTGACGAGAGGTTCGTGAATCTTATATTTTATGCCTCTCGCATTTTCGTGCGAAACGCGTAGAATTTATGATAGTATATTCTTGTTTGCTTTTATTTACATAATAGCTAAAGCCCGTGACTTCTTTCACGTTCAACGTTTGAGACTTTAGAAAATTCTAGAAGATTGTTCGTGTGTTTGTACCTAATGCCTACCCTTTTCGGCCCATTAGATCTGTTTCCCAAATAATCCAGTACGTTCAAAATGTCCGTTTCCCAAAACATTCAATTCCTAAAATATCCGTTTTCTATAATACACCCATTTCCCAGACGCTTTTCAGTTAGCGAGTGTGTGATTGACTAAAACATTCTGTAACATTTTCGGGCTTCGTATAAAAAACTAAGATTTTTCACCACTAAATACCTACAAATCATAGACACTGCTACCAATTAATTATCTTCTGGAAAATTCGAAAAGTTCCCGCAAGTTCCAGACCATTTTGTTTTGCTCTGAAACATAATTGGATTTCTCTTCAGAAATCACTGATAAAATAAATAACGAATTATGAGTGGCGTCAGGTTACTGTTATGGATAAAAGTGTTTTTATTTGACTTATTTTATATTTAAGTATATTGATTTACACATACTTTACTCTATGTCCTTTTTATTAGGATATAAAATAGGCAGTAAATAAAATAGGCAAGGTACCTAATATCCCTTTCGTTTATATGACGTGTGTCGCTAAAAGCTATATTTTATGCAGTATTGGAAGTCCTCTGGTTGTTCAACTATCAGGGATTTTTTACAGTATATGATGGCACTGTATGATGTGAACGATAATTGCAACAGCAGACTGCCGGATAGTCGTCAAATATGGCCGACACTTCAACATTGCTTTTTTTATTTAAAAAAATACACAACCATCAATTAACTTTGCGATGTTGTTACATCAGTCGATGTAAACAATTCTGTACATACCTAGTCTTTTACGATTGCATAACTGTGATTATAAATTACTACTATTGTGAATATTAAACAAATTAATCAGTCATTAAAACTGAAAGTATCTGTCAACAAATCTCAATAGATACGACATGAAACCTTTAACTTTAACAAAAACAGACTTTAACAAAAAAAGAACTAAATGACAGGTGAAAAGCAATAGTCGGCCGACAGAGTCAATAGTTGGCCCATCACTACTTGTTACACACTTGTTATACACACTCGGTTAAACCGTACCACTCAAAAAGAACATGCATTATAAATGAATCGTGTATTCATTTGGAGTCAGACTCCAACATCGATGATACCAGACGACCGTACGTCGATGGGCAAAAAAATATGTCATAATGACCACGCTGAATACGTTAAAAACAACCGACTTCAATCGCAACAACTCCAATTTTGCTATGTTTTTGTTGATTTTCTCAAAAACCGCTGAATCGATTTAGATAAAATTTATATGGGACTACTTGTGAAGTATACCCTTTTAAACAAAAAAATAATTTTCCAAATCGGTTCAGGCGTCTTCGAGTAATCGGTGAACATACATAAAAAAAAAGATTCCGACGAATTGAGAACCTCCTCCTTTTTTTTGAAGTCGGTTAAAAATATGATCATAAGATACAGTTAACGTGTGGACAGGCCATCAGTGGAGATCACTGCTGTTTTGGTAGCGGTAATGGATTTGCGGTCTGTTACCCGCTGTCAAGTTTCCGTCAGACTGCTGTACTGTGGGAGCAAATATTAGAGGTTTACGTGGGGGTGACATGTGACATTTAGTCACAGAATATTTTGCGAGCTGTGGAATTACAAAGTTGTTATTAGTTGTTGTGACAAGCTGTCTGTAAAGTCCAGTGATGAGTTATTTATTTATTACTTACCGACTGACTTGGGGCTCAGTGACTTCTGTTCTGAGTTCTGATCTGCGGGTCTTTGGTTAAATTCCCAACCAGGTATTTTTTTATGTAATGAGAAGTTGAAGAGATGAGATTTCTTTGGTCTGTGTTTTGCTGTATTATATCTAATATATGTATGTATTATCAGTCACTAGTTCTGTTCTCATATAGAAAATTCTAGTGATTCGTCAGTGGATAATTATTTATCATTTATTTAATTATATTCATACTTTACATATTGTCTTATCAGTTACTTAATTAATCAGGTATACTTTATTGGAGCTTCATAGAGTGTAACGAAAAGGAGGTAGTTATAGTTAAAAAACTAAAGTAAACTAAACTAAAACTAAACTAAAGCAATTGTTTTAGTTTTAGGGGTTTCTATTTACATATTCAAATATTTCTTGCGTTTAGCAAAATCAAAATGTTTTTTAACATCTGATGCGATCAAAGATCACCGGGATGACACTGCAGGCCAACATTCACCGTGCTCAAGACCGAGCGGCCTGGAGAGCTGTGGTGGCACGTGTGACCCATGATGGTCACGTCCCTCAGACATGAGGATACGACGAGGAAGAAGAAGAATTTTGGTGGTTTTATTTGGGATTTTTTAAAAATCTATTACAAAGTATCTACCACGCGGAACTTGTACAGTCAACGCATCGGGAAGCCTTAGCGAAGCGAAATGAAAACTTTCAGAAAATCACGTCTGTTTGATACATTCATCTGAGCTCTAAGAGGCTGCTCATCTTTCCGACATAGAAAGCCATCAAAGCGAGGTCAAATGCCTACAGCGTGATCCTTATAGACTTGAAGAGCTTGAACTCATAGATACGAATTTGCGTCAGTCGACAGTCTACAGTCCAAGCATATACAGACTACTGCTTGATGTCAAACGTTGAATCTCAAGTTTTTAATAGGGAATTTTCCACGGCTTTCTCTAATCTCAACTAGATGGCGCTGATCAATATTGGAAATAAAAATATCTATAAAAAATCTTCAAAACTAATTGATATTGCTAAGTAATATCATAATAATGATGAATAGCTTTCGAAGATTACTTTTCATTGAATATTTTGTTTGTATTTTGATCCAAAAAATACTTTTCATAATTTTTAACGCACAAAGTTTATCAGTACGTTTTAGTATTTCTTTCAAGAATTCTAACATGATACCGAGTTATAAATTGCATTTTAATCATAAAAATGTTTAAAATCAATTTATTTTTGGTTCGGAAGAAGAAATTACTTAGAATAGAGAAACCAGAACGCACCCAGGTCATCCATACTTAACCAAGTTGGAAATTTATCGTTTCTATTAATTCAATTAATAAGAATCTATGTTCAGGTGGCTTTTTATATATTTTCAACAATATTAAAAATCTATTTTGCTACCGTAAATTCTATGCTTCTTTTAAAAATACTTTTCCAAAGCTTAGAAACGCCATGTATTGAGAATCTTATGAACGGTGTGATATACGTCATCTGAAAACTCCCTATTACCCTACTAAAGAAAAAGAAGATTGTTATCTTATAGACAAAACTCCTTGATGGATTTTAGAGTGCGAAGTTTCAATAGATTCTTTCTGATCTCCCCCATATTGGCGTAAGATGTCTTTACCCGTGACACGGAAGTGTGGAGTTCAAGCCGGTATTTATTATTACATTTGTCGGTACATGGCGACGTATTTCTTAAAAGATTAGACCGATTTGGATAAAGTGTTTTCTTCAATTGAAAGTAGGTTTCCTTGTTGTGGTTTCTAGCTATGTTCAGTGAAATTTGGTTTAGTGGTTTTCGAGTTAAACAACTTTTGTGATCGGGGTAGGTGAAATTCTTTTGTTTTGTTAAATTTCCTTAAATTTTGTGTGCACTTTTTTATTAGTAAATTAATTTCATGGTTTTTTAAATTTGTGGTAAGTAAGTAGTTTTAAACTGATATCGCAGTTAACTTCTAGGTACTGGTTATTAGCTAATTAGATATTCCAGTGTTGGACAGGTCTCGTTTATTTAGCGCTTAGCAACGTGCCAAAATATTAATTACGTCAATCATGCCGGGATATGCCTTATCACCATTAGCACACGTCCATTAATTTTGGAGTAGGTGGACTTTGAGTAAATATGTATATAGGGCTTCCGTTTCACCTACTAAAACTATTATAAACGCTTTTAATGCAATAACCTATTTTAGACAATCACGTTACTTTTTACGTTTACAACCCATATCGTCCCCACTGCAGGGGCACGGGTCTCTTCCCATACCTCGGGAAGGTTAGGCCATACTCCACACACGGGAGCCGAGTCCTGATTGGTGGAGGTTGTGGGGCTAGTGGCCAACTCAGAAGTTTTCAAGCCGCCTATAAGGCCTCCGACATGGCTTAACGACTACCATCTAGTGACAGCAACCGGCACCAACGGCTTGACGTGGCTTGCGAAGAACGAAAACGGTCGAGATAAATGCCACTAAGTCTGGTTATAAGGATAATACGGTATTTGACTACTAGTCATTTGAGTGACTTTTTATCAACTGCCAAAAACGATATTTTGTTCTGAAATTGTTCGTGTTACTGGCATGTGACGTCACAGTCTTTGACGAACTTATTTTCGGATTGTATTGAATATAAAATTTAAAATAAACAAAAATATCAGTCCAGTAATATTTTTCGCTATTCTAGGCCATATGCTATTTAGTGAATAATATTTTTCAATTTAATTTTCAACCGACTTCAAAAAAAGGAGGAGGTTCTCAATTCGTCGGAATCTTTTTTTTTTTTTTTTTTTCTATGTATGTTCACCGATTACTCGAAGACGCCTGAACCGATTTCAAAAATTCTTTTTTTGTTTGAAAGGGTATACTTCACAGGTGGTCCCATATTAATTTTATCGAAATCGATTCAGCGGTTTTTGAGAAAATCAACAAAAACATAGCAAAATTGGAGTTGCTACGATTGAAGTCGGTTGTTTTTAACGTATTCAGCGTGGTCATGATAGTATCAAATACCCTATTTCATATGATAAAATTAATAGGACTTCCACGATAATTTATACCTGGTAGATACATCCGAAAAATATTGTCCTACTTCCTTGTTCAGCTTTTGCGTAAACCAGAATTAATCATTTTTAGGTATTAAGGAAAAACTCTATCCTAGGGGTTTTTTTTTCTTCTTATCTCATTAAAATAGAAGAGACCCATGCCCCAGCAGCGTGGACAATCTGGATTCTTAACGATGATTACTTACCTAAAGTCATGTAGTTCTTGTTTTTGGACACATACAA
Organism: Coleophora deauratella; assembly: GCA_958295455.1. Taxonomy (NCBI): domain Eukaryota; kingdom Metazoa; phylum Arthropoda; class Insecta; order Lepidoptera; family Coleophoridae; genus Coleophora; species Coleophora deauratella. The sequence continues at coordinate 16,968,816 of OY282397.1, read as the reverse complement.
AATATACTAGGAAGAGACTGCGACTACTCAAATGTCCGTTCTACGCATAAAGATTCGCTGATCTTTGCTAAATTGTCACTATACCTACCTAAACCCGTACTTTGTAGTAGAGATGGGCAATCTTCCCATACCCTATCTACCCGGGAGGGTATTTATAGGGTAGATTGGGTATTTATGGGAATATACCCAGTTATATACCCAATCGTTGGGTATATAAAACTAAATTGTCGTTTAAAAATAAAGTCTTAATTTTATATGCTTTTACTTAGTATTTTTGAAATTCTGAAGTAAGTATCAACTACCTCAGTATCGAGAATAAAGCAAAATTGATTATATTTCGAAGATAACCATGATTGAAGCGCAGGAACTGACTTATCATTATCATATCGATATGGCTGTTATTTTATTAGTTTTGTGGGGTGCTGATTACGTTATAAAATAAAAATAAAATGAAATGGGTGTAGTTAGTGAGGATTTCTAAGTGCTCATTACGAAAATTTCATCCACTTTAGAACCTAAAATGACGGAAATGTACTTTTTCGAGGTTCTCATTATGAAAAATGACACCTATTTTTTAATCCAATATGCGGCCATACATTTATAAAAAAATGTCGTTCCATAAAAGTACAGGATGTTATGTTTTCGGATTTTAGCCGGTTTGATTCCTGGGTGTGTCAAGCGTATTTTCAAAAATCTTTGTTTGTAGTTTTGCTTCTTTTTAAAAATAAAGCAATGTTTCCTTTGAGTAAATATTTAAAGTACTTTCCCTCCAGGTGATGTTATTAAATTCCACCCTGTATACATGACCGTGAGAAGAGCAGGAGGCTCCCCGCACTCCCACCCGCACCTCACCCCCTCACCCCGCTCCTCAGCCCGCCACACCTCGCACCAACCCCCCGCACCCCATGCCTCACCCCCCCGCACCCCGTGCCTCACCCCCACACCCGTGCCTCACCCCCCGCACCCCGTGCCCCCCCTCGCACCCCACGCTTCACCCCCCTGCACCCCTAACCTCACCCCCCTGCAGCCCGTGCCTCACCCCCCGCACCCCGTGCCTCACCCCTACACCCCGTGCCTCACCCCACGCACCCCGCACCCCGCGCCTCACCACTCGCACACCGCTCCCCCCGCACCCCGCTCCTCACCCCCGCATCTGGCGCCGCACCCGCCCGGACCCCGCTCCCCTCGCATCCCGCACCCCGCGCCTTACCCCGGATATTGCCCCCCCGCATCCCTCGTCTCCCCCGTACCCCATTCCACCCCCCCCCCGCACCCCGCACCACATCACCCCGCACACCGCACTTCAGCCTCCCGAACGCCACGCCTTTACCCCCCTCCCCGTTTTTTTTTGTAATTATCACACCACAAAATGACACCCGTATCGATATTTTTCGAAAATGCATGGCCGCCATGTTGGATTTCATAATAGATAATAGATGTCATTTTCATTTTCAGAAAATAACATCATATAAATCGGAAATTCAAAATATCATAATCACGTTATACATGTGTGAAAAAAAAAACACTATTCAGATTTAGTATGGGGAACTGAAAAAAAATTACATATATTTTTTAAGCTGTTATTTATTGTAACAAGTTACTGAATTACATAAGATTCACTTATGCAAATTATAGAATTGACAGTTCTGAAGTGAAATTTAAAACAAAAAAAATAGAATGCTCATAAGTTTATATACCCTGATAAATACCCACTGGGAGGGTATTTATGGGTAGATATTGGGAATATTCCCAATCTACCCGGTAGATTGGGTAGATTGCCCATCTATAACTTTGTGGAGATGCAGGCGTATGTACACCGCATTTATAGTCTATGACGTTTCAGAGCGGCAATAATGTTTGTCATAAAACATAATGGCGTTAGGAAGTATGCATTAATGGCGTGAAGATACGAGGTTTTTCCATTTACTTTTTGGGGTGAGACGTCACAGTAATTCTTGTTAGCAAGTATTATTAATGTGAATTGGTTTTACTTTGGACTTTTCCGCTTTTTTCTTTTGAGGTTTACAAAAATGTTTTCGTATTTCCTTTTTGTTTTCTTACTGTTTCAATTAACTTGTAAAAATGGTTGTTTAATTTCCCCTGAACACGCAAACCACAAAATATTTATATACTAAAGGTTTAATTGGTATCCGATATAGTAGGAACCTCGTATTAGGTATACAAAAAAACCTTCGAAAAGTAACTGCCTATTTCGAATACAAATATTTTCATTCCGTCATTTTCATTCATTCATTTAGGTAGTATTAGTATTCATTCATTATCTCTTTACCTCACACATCTTTGCCTTTGAGGCAGGCATGTAAAAACACCACATTAAATGATATCATTAAAATATTTTTTGAACTAATTAACCATTGGTATTTAATGATTAGCGCCAACGATATTTTGCAGTCATATTACTGTGATAAATCATGTTTTATTATATCGCTGCCGTTCAAAAATAGTGGCAGAAAACGAAATATTCCGTTTTTGTGTTATTAATACCACCGTGTTTTATTTATCGTGTCGTATCGCTATATTTTATCGTGAACAAGACAGTACGTTAGTAAATATTAGGTGCTTACCTATGAAATTGACGTTTAGTTTAAAAAGTTCAAGGACAAAATTAATATAAAATAATTAAGGTTTTAAAACAACAAATTATTTTAAAAGAACCATTGGACATTTAGAAATAAAATAATGCTTGCTAAATGCACGTTGTCTGAATATTTTGAGAGCACAGTGGTGTAGAAACCGTGAAAATGGATTTTTTTGTCACTGAAAATCGCCATTTTTTCGTTAAAAAAATACTTTATTTTTTATTTTTGAAGGCTACACTTATCCCAGCGTGTTATTCGTTACCATATGTATTTTTGAACATATTGCGCATAATATTTCACGATTTTCAGATAATTTCGATTTTTTTTTTGGTAGAAAAAATTGACCCAATTGACCTCTAAGAAAACTCCAATACAGTATTTAATGGAACCCTACTCAGTCAGTTTTTACATAAGAGACATGACATCACTAATTCATGAAAGACCTTGAATGTAGCTAGAAAATGCTATATAATTTAATGGAAGTAAATTCATTTTTGGGGTAATATTATTCTGTTGAACTTTCAAAACTGAAACGCCAATTTCATAGGTAAGGACCTAATATAAAAACGTAATAACTATCAATAATCTGGTTATCTTTATTACTATAAAAATATAGCGGAAAAGGTTTTTCAGTTTTTAAACTGCTCTTCTGAACAATCATCATAATATCCGGGACAAATCACACACGGTCATCTGGCCCCAAACTAGGATTCCCTGTATCTTGGGAACCAGAGACTGATGTAAATACACATATACATTTAAATACATACATATGTAAATATTATACACCCAGACGCAGAGCAAACAATTCTGCTCATCACAGAAAAGTTTGCCCTGTGTGGGGATCGAACCCACGACTCTTGGATCAGAGGTCAGGATCGCTAACCACTTAGCCACCGAGTCAGTCAAATTCATTTTTGTGATGTGTCACTATTTTTGAAAGGCAGCGATATATTGCACAAACGCAGAACGCATAAGGCTGGCCGTCAAAAGAACTTGACCAGGATGTAATTTTTTTAACCACAACTGGTAAGACCTACCTCACCAGTGATTATGATTCTGAAAGTCCTATCTGGTAACCAAACGGGCTCAGAAAAGTTCCTACCACCAACCAAACGAAGTTCTACCATGTTTACCCTGTTGATAATCGAACTCGCGTCCTCCTGATGTGAAGCGAGCGGACTAGCCACTAGTCCACGAAGGCGGTTAAATCTTTTCGAGCTAATAATACTTACTTTTGCCATAACACAGTTCACAATTTTATGTAACGTAAAATATTTTTAAGCAAATAAAGCACAGAGGAAATGATTGCTAAATATACGTATATTATTATCTAGAACAAGTTTCTCAGAAACTCTCTCTCTGCCCTATTTCCTTTTAGGTAGATACTGCGGAAATTAGGCAAGCTCTTTGAACCCTTTTAGATATCTAGCCTATACCTACCACGGTATCGTATTAATTGAGGAGATTTAGCGGGCTATCTGACAAAAATTTTAACGGTTTTATGGTTTCTATTCTATTTTTCTATTTGGCATTCCACATCTCATTAAAGGAGTGATTATGCCAATGTCTAGCGAAAAATGGAAGAATCTTCAATAAAAAAAAGTGGCGAAACGCCAATGTCATGTGAAAGGCACGGCTCTAAGGATGATGGGCACTTAAAGACGCTCCACGTGATGGTTTGCTGCTGGAACTCGGAAAACGGAGTTGTCTCCTGGATAAATCCTCTTCTTATAACTGCTTATCTCTGAATCTGAATCACAGCTATTTCCCCATTACAAAAATAACGTAAAAATTACTCTAAAACGGAAATAATTGAAAAATTTACTCAGCAGACGTGTGCTCGGTACAAAGTCCCGGCAACCAACTCGTTTTATGGTTTGTTACAAAGAAATTGACCTAGCAAGAAACTCCCTTGTTTCTTTTTCTTTCCTTTCTTTTGTTTCTTTTCGCAAGTTTCTTTGGACCCATCGTTTCTTCTCACTCCGCAAACACTTCCCGATACGGCGGGTATACAAGTTCCGAGTGGTAGTACCTCGTATTAGGTAGATAAAAGAATGACGTTCGAAAAGTGTACACTGCTTACCTAGTTCGAATAAAAATATTTTCATTTCATTTCATAAACCTAACCGCTCGTTCGTTTACATCAGAAAGTCGCAGGTTCGATTCCCGGTGGGATCCAAATTTGAAAGACTCAGTTTAGTAGGTGGTAGGGCATTTTATGAGCCCACCTGACTAGCTACCAATGCCTTTTCTTAACATTGTCGCCAGGCATCATTGTTAATTGCGATGGGAATCTTGGTGAGCTCGCTTCCATTTTTATTCATCAACGCACTTGTGGCTCCTCTGGTGTTGCGGGTGTCTATGGGCGGCGGCAATCGCTTACCATCGGTGATCCTACTGCTCGTTTACCACCTATGCCATAAAAAAATCTTTTGGCATTTCGATAAGATAATGCCAAAGTATGTGAAGAGCGATGTATCATTAATTTTTCTTAACCCTAGACTAACATAGGATACATTTTAGGCAGTCAAATTGTACACTAAAAATAAATTGCAGTTTTGGGAATTTTCATACAAAATTAATTAATCAGCTGATCGATTTGTATAAAAAACTGAACATTATTTTGCGATTTCAACAAAAGTTGTTCAATATGATCAGTAGAAGCCTCAGGATCTTACACCTAATTTGTTACAACCAACCTGTATAATTATAATAAACAAAGTTGCAAAATTTTTAATTATACAGGATGTAACAAAATTGGTGTAGGACCCGTTAACTGGGGATTCTACTCATCGTACTGAACAACTTTTGTTCTACAACTTTGATCAAATCACAAAAAATTGGACATTTCATACAAATTGATCATCTGTTTTGCCATTTTTGTATAGAGAGTACAACATTATTTTTTGCGATTTGAGAGAAGTCGTAGAACAAAAGTTGTTCAGTACGATGATTAGAATCCTCAGTTAACGGGTCCTACGCCAATTTTGTTACACCTGTATTACTTACTTTAAATTAAGAAAAAAACTTGTAAGAAGAAGTGAACAAAATTATTCAAATTATTTTCGTTATTTGTTTGAGCATCCATTCCAAATGTGACGTTTTTCCAATGTCAACTGAAAAAACAGAAGCTAAGTAATTAGGAGAAAAAACTGTGAGACGCCCATTGAACTTATAAGTAGTTTATGTAAAAGTTTTTTTGAAGACGCCCCAATATCGAGTAAAGGTCACCTCGGGCCTAAAAGTAAATATTTTTCTTATTTCTAAAAATATTTTTACGCTGTTACATTAGTCATGATCGACATCTTAATTTATAGAATTGCTTAATATTAAAAACGGTCGCAATAAATGGGTGGCTTGGGCTTTTATTTTTCTCTTTAGAAGCGCCTTTGTGTCTATATAAAAACATAAGTATGAAAAGTGTTTGTGACAATTAGATTTGAGTGACGGCGCCAAAAAGGTTTTTGTGCGCTTAAGCTTGAAAAACTTAGGTTTTATTTCGAAACACATCCAAATAAGTACTTAATTAGTTCACTGTTAGCAGGATAGTGTAATGTGAATATCTTAACTGTGAAAAGGACAAGCCCTTGTCAAGTAAATGTAACTTGGTTTCGGAACGGGTCTTGATAAAACGTAACCATAAAATTCAGCCAAATTGCAGTTTTTAATATTTAAACGAAATCGTTTAGGTGTAGGAATTTAACCGGGAATATTTCCATGGACGGGAATTTATAATAAATTTCCTCGCCCATCACTATACGTGTCACGTACGTCACGTGTTCGCACGGAACCAGCGTTTATTTATCGGTACGTGTGAGACGGCCCCGACTTGTATACGTGTCAACAACATGTGTTGCTCTTATCTCAGTTAAAGAAAAAAAATCTTAACAAATGTGAGATCGTTTTCACTATTTGGGGTCGGGTGTCCTCACCATTCACCGCCAATATATTCTGTCCTGGGTTGTCGGCTCTGGCAACTGGGCTAACTTGAGGTCTCTTTCGATTTAAGACCACCAGGTCAATGGCGGACGGCCTCTGCCTTTTTTCTGTTATGGCAGGTTTAGCGCAATTTTTACGACATGGTCCTCGCTTCTTCTGCTAACATGTCCATACCATCTGAGGCGGTTTTCGGTAAGTTTTTCGGTGATTGGTGCGACTTTAAAGCTGCCCTTGATGTATTCGTTGCGGATGTTATCCAGTTGGGTCACACCTCCCACCCACCTCAGCATTTTTAACCGACTTCAAAAAAAGGAGGAGGTTCTCAATTCGTCGGATTTTTTTTTTTATTTTTTTTTTATGTATGTTCACCGATTACTCGAAGACGCCTGAACCGATTTGGAAAATTATTTTTTTTTTGTTGAAAAGGGTATACTTCACAGGAGGTCCCATATAACTTTTATCGAAATCGATTCAGCGGTTTTTGAGAAAATCAACAAAAACATAGCAAAATTGGAGTTGTTGCGATTGAAGTCGGTTGTTTTTAACGTATTCAGCGTGCTCAATTATTGCCACGCAACATTTACTCTATGAGTAGTATGAGTCTTCATCCACAGTAGCATCCTGTGTGAGCATGGACCCCAGGTATTTGAATTTTGTGACAAGGATGCAATTGTCATAAAAATATTTAAAACAATAAAATTATAGAATTGATATACTTACCCACTTATTTTTATTTCTGAAACATAACTTTATCAATTTCATAGAATATAATACTGAACTATTAATTTTATGTTTTTGTTTTTGTTCTATAATCTACCAAATTATCAGAAAAATATCATTAATATTAATACTTAATTGACGTAATGCTTTTAAATCATTATTTGACACATCCGCATGAACAATGGTGTTCGTTATTAAATAAACAGCTATAAAGGGTGTTTTAAAGGTATTAGTCATATTTGAATAAAGAGGCGTATAAGTATTATAAATTTGAGAGAAAAATGTTGACTTCGAGATGAACCATGGATCGACTTCTCAAAAAAAAAGTTAAAAATCAGAATGTGCAAGTCTCCTCACTGTATTTCCTTTCACCGTTAAAGCAATCAGTATCTAAAATGCACGAGACTTCAATTTAAGAGGAGGTTGAATTCTTGTGAAGCCACCGATATAATTAATGGAGAAACAGATTAAAACCTTAATCTCATTATTTTCCCAGCTAAGAACGTCGTCGCCTTAATTAAATCCAACGATATAATTACGTTAAGCAGCACAAACAGTAGACAGATCTAATTTGTTTGAACTTAAACTTTGGTTAATTTGAATCAATTTATTCGCTCACGGTGGGAGACAAATTTTGTGGTTTTATTGTTAAGCTAAGCCAGCTTTAGGAGTTTTATGGATATACTGAGTGAAATTTTATTCGTTGTACTCCCGTTAACTGTGATTTCTACTCATGAAACTGAACAACTTTGCCCAAGGAACCTTTAGTCAATTCGCAAACAAAATTTTGGCCTCTTCATACTAGGCCGGCAACGCATTTGTGACTCCTCTGGTGTTGCGGGTGTCTATGGACGGCGGTAATCGCTTACCATCAGGTGATCTGTCTGCTCGTTTGCCTCCTGTCCCATAAAAAAAACATCAGCTGATTAAGCATTTTTAAACTTTAGAAAAGGTCAGTTAACAGACCAACTCAACAGGACAGCTAGAAATAAAGGAGTTTTATATCCCCGCAAGTAAATGTCGAATATCTCGAAAATTGTCTAACCGATTTCTACGAAACATAGCTAAAAATCACCGCGATAAAACTTGCCTTCAATTTAAGTAACTACAACAATTTTATCAGTGCTCCCATTTCAGAGCTACGATGCCACATTAACATACAGAAAAATTAAAAAGGAGCTCCTAATGACAATGTGGAAGGAAGGAAATAAACGTGTATTTTTCAATGCAATTTTTTTGTTTGCTCTATTATAAAAGGGGTAATAATTCGGTATTTTTATGTTGCAAACTTTGATGTAAAAAAAAAACAAAAAAGGATATACAGGATTTGAAAAAAGACCGGCTGCCATGGATGGAAGATGGAAGACATAAGACAGAAAGTATTGTGTAGTCGTACGGAGACAATCAGTATGCCAGTCCGTGTTCAACTTGCCCGTTTTGAATTTATCACAGAAAACAAGAAACTCCTCGCATTCAGTGTATCTACTAAAAATAAGCCTTTTACCCGTAAAATTTTTACCAAATAAGCATGCCTTTATTTAAAAAAAAAAAATTCCCATTCTATCCCTCCAATTTAATATGGAGGCACTTTATCAATATTCATCAATCTCACTCTCCATGTGACAGAAATTGTGTTAGACTCCGTATTCAATGACTGGTACAGTCGGGCTCAAAAATGAAATTGGCCCAGTAGGAGTTATGCAAACTGGATCATGACTTGACAAGGGTAGACGTGCACAGATGTGAAAAGAATAAAAGTTCTTAGGTGCTTGCAAAGAAAACAAACTATTAAAAAAGTATTCGAGAATATTTTTGTAAGACTATTATTTTTACATGGTAGCCTATTATGAAATGAAATGAAATGAAATGAAATAATATTCATTCGAAGTAGGTATCTCTGTACACTTTTCGAACGTCATATTTTTTCTACCTAATACGAAGTTCCTACCACTCGGAACTCGGGAAGTGTTTGCGGAGAGAAAAGAAACGTCGGGCCCTAAAGAAACTCCCTGCAACACATTTTTTAAATAAAATTCTTACATGCTATTACATAATTCGGGTAAACAACTATTATCTTGAAACAATTATGAATCTTTTAAGTGTGAGAGGGTCAGATTCCTGTCAGACAAACCTTACCTTGGTTCTGGAACGGAACCTAAGTAAAATACGACATAAAGAAGCGACTCTTACTTTTTTAAGCTTACCTAACCCCGTCCCCCGTCCGATGGGACGAAAGAGGGGGGAGGGTTGGTATGTATAAGCTTGAACCTTATGTGTGTGTGTCTAGCTGAGGCACTGCACCTTCCAAAACGTTGGAGCGACTTGAACGCCGTCTTTTTGAATTAAAGCATGTTTTATCACGGTGTTGTTTTTTTTTTTATTTACAATTTATAAGCCCTTGGCATTATCTTACGTGCCGAGCTGATGGTGCCAAGGATGAAAGCGGGCTTACCAGGATCTCCCAGTACAATTATGGAACTGGCTTTCTTACATCCATGCCGGAACACATCAATGCTATTAACATAATACCAATATTTGCGTTTAGTTTCGTTTATTGAAAATCGGTTCAGCAGTTTTTGGGTAATGCTACTTTTATTGTTTGTGTTGGTTAGTAATTCTGTTAGTTATTGACTTTACTAACCATGCTCGTATTTGCCGTACAACTATTATATTATAATTATGACATGCTTTAAACCCTTATCAAATTACTGACACTTTATGGGGATATGAGGAGGAAACAATTTACCCCGATCACAGACGAAATGAAAAGAAGGACCGCGTATTGTGCAGTGTCAAACATAGCCTAAGTCAAAGTAACATTGATATAGTGCTAGAATTTTCTAGTACAAATGTTTTTGTATGCACTTTTTCTAACGATAGGTCATTTTCATAATGAATAATAAAATAAATAAGGAAGAGACTACAATCGGTCATCCGGCTAGAAACTAAGATTTCCTCTCTTAGGCAATAGGCTGACATAAATACACCTGAACTTTGAAATACATACTTATGTACACAGACAAAATATACCCAAAAACAGAGTTATGCAATAAATGATTGATTGATTGATTGACCAATTCTGCTCATCATAGAATTCTGCCCTGGATGGAAATCGAATCCACAATCCTCGATATTACAATAAAAGTGTTAAAAGTCCTCGTTAACTACTCATATCGTCCCCACTGCAGGGGCATGGGTCTCTTACCGTAACTCGGGAAGGTTATGGAGTATCCATACACGGGGGCCAAGTCCGGATTGGTGGAGGTTGTGGGGCTAGTGGCCAACCCCAATGTCTGAAGTTTTCAAGCTGCCTATAAGGCCTCCGACATGGCTAAAAATCCTCACACTTAAAAAAATCGTAGCATTTCGTCCAGTTTTCGTTTGTTTCGCCTAAGACCGCGATTATTAACTTTCCCAGAGTTGGCAACTATCCATAGACGGACTGTGGCGAGAATACTGATCGGTAATGTAGGGCAAACGGGCAAGTTGGGGCAAATAAGAAAGTTAGTAACACGTGTGGGGCAGTCAGAACTTTTCTGGCTTAGGTATTTAGTTTCTAAAAGAAATAATTACCTATCCAAATAATTATTTCTTTGGAGATGTCATTAAGTGAGAATTAATCAAATAGTTTATATGTATACCTATACCATCTTACATTTAAGTTACCGAAACTGGTACTGAAAGTTTCTTGAAACGTTAACTTCTTTTTTTTAGGGTTCCGTACCTCAAAAGGAAAAAAAGAACCCTTATAGGATCACTTCGTTGTCCGTCCATCTGTCTGTCTGTCTGTCTGTCTGTCTGTCACAACCCTTTTTCTCAGAACGCGTAGACGTATCAAGTTGAAATTTATGTCAAATACTCAGGCCTGCAATCCCTTGAAGCTGTGAAAAAATCAAACTTCTATGCCAACGCAATTAAGAGATTCGGCCGTTACCTAGAATCATGAAAATTGGCAGGAAGCAATGTCTTATAGCACAAGTAAAGGAAAAAGTCCGAAATCCAAAAATTTTTAGTATATCACATTGTTTTGTGATGTAACTAAATTATAGAAGTAAGAAGGCCCGAGTATTTGATATAGAGTTCAAGACATGTGTGAATATGAATTTATACGGAACTCTCGGTGCGTGAGTCCGACTCGCACTTGGCTGGGTTTTTTTATCTGTGGATAACGCTATGAGCTGTGTACGTACACACCTAGATTAAGTCTTTTAAGGGTTCCGTAGCCAAATGGCAAATAACGGAACTCTTATGGATTCGTCATGTCTGTCTGTCTGTCCGTCCGTATGTCACGGCCACTTTTTTCTGAAACTATAAAAACTATACTGTTGAAACTTAGTAAGTAGATGTATTCTGTGAACTGCATTAAGATTTTCACACAAAAATAGAAAAAAAACAATAAATTTTGGGGGTTCCCCATACTTGGAACTGAAACTCAAAATTTTTTTTTCATCAAACCCATACGTGTGGAGTATTTATGGATAGATCTTCAAAAATGATATTGAGGTTTCTAACATCATTTTTTTCTAAACTGAATAGTTTGCGCGAGAGACACTTCCAAAGTGGTAAAAAGTGTGTCCCCCCCCCCCCTGTAACTTCTAAAATAAGAGAATGATAAAACTAAAAACTATATATTATGATGTACATTACCATGCAAACTTCCACCGAAAATTGGTTTGAACGAGATCTAGTAAGTAGTTTTTTTTTTTATTACGTCATAAATCTTAAACCGCAATTTACCTACAACGAACTACAAGAACTTTTATATTATGTTAATTGCTGCTACGGAACCCTTCATGGGCGAGTCCGACTCGCACTTGGCTGCTTTTTATTTTATTGCTCAGCTTTATTTTTTATTCTTTATAAACTACTTTATTTTAGTTCTTTCCTATAATTCACGTAGAGGCCCAGGAAACACTGGCTTGACATAGTGAGATCTGAGGATCTGAGGAAAAGATATAACTTAGGAGGATGAGCAGAACGGGCAAAGCGGAGAAGATTAGGTCGGAAAGCGGACCCCGGCTCAACCCGGGACAACGCTAGATATCTCAGAACAAACCACAGAATATCTCAGGGAGAAGAAGATGAAGAATAAAGAAAAAAAAAGAAGAAGTCCGCCTTTGCTATACTAAGTTTTGTATATTTTAATTTATGTGCAATAAAGAGTTTACAAACAAACAATAAATCGCAAGATAGATTTAAACAGCTGATATTTTATTTTTTTATTCAATTACTTAGGTCCTTAATAATTTACTTTCTTGGCATCATCTTACCTGATGCTAAGTGGAAGCAGAATGACATATGGAATCTTTAGGTACTTACTAAAACGTTGTGGCGGTTGATGTGGCGACATCTATCGCACCGCCACAACGTAAACAAACTTGACATGTCTTTTTATCGACATGTACATGTTAAAATTCTGATATTTCTTGCAAACGTAGGTACTAAGTTTCTTTTAAAATAAAATAAATAACCATTTATTTTAGGTCAGTGACTCAGAAAATTGTTAGTAGAAACAAATATGCTTAAAGCTATAGTATACTAGCTTCCGCCCGCGACTTCGTCCACGTGGACTTCAGAATTGTGTCCAGAAAGAAAGAAAATGTTAAGATAACGCCATCTAGTGACTAAGTGGAAATTTTGAGTTTTTAAGCATTCCTACGGGAACATTTAAGTTTTCTGGGATAAAAAGTATCCTATGTGTTAGCCGAGTGCTTTATCGATCTATTTACCAAATTCCATCCAGATCCATTCAGTAGTTTCGACGTGAAAGCGGAACAAACAAACTGACAAACAAACAAACATCCGTACTTTCGCATTTATAATATTAGTGAGATGAGATGAGATGAGACAAACAGATAGAAACAGACAGAAAGATGTTATCATTTAGCTAGCCCAATGGACCGTTCCACCCTTCTGGATGACACAGTCCACTAGGTCAGCTATCATGCTCAGGATGCTGTTGCTGCTGCCCTAGAGTCTGAACAGCAATGACGAGCTTTTTGCGCATGACTGCATAAAAATCCCCGATGCGCTCTACAGAACCACGCATTTCTTATATTCATTCTTTTGCAATTCAACAATATTAAACGCGCAATACATTCTACTCGTTTGAGAATTTTAACATATCAAGACATATCAAGTTGACTCAGCGATATGAAGTGGATCTTAGATCAGACACCAAAGTTCGCCACTCTTTTCTAGTTTAAGGCGTTAAGTATAGCCAAATCGCAATATTCAATTCAAATTCTTGAAATAATGGTTAAAGCTATGGAAGCACCATGGAAAAAATATATAAAATACTTGAAACAATAAAAAACAAATGCCTTGAACAGAATCATAAAAATCACAAAAACTTTGATGAAAAAAAATATCCTGTAAACCCTGTTTTTTGCATTAATTGCAAATTCTCACAATATTTGTTTATGATGAAACCAACACACAAAAATCGGCCATTTTAATACCTTTAATTTACCTTGAACAGTTTTTTTTTAACTTATTTGAAAGCCAAGAAAAGTAATAAAAACATCGAAATCTCAAAAATTTTGCGTTCGGTCTTGATGTAACCGCCGCGATGGTACCCACACTGATCTGAACTTAAAATGAGTAGCGTTACGGTCGACATTATATTATCATGCATCAACCTGCTCAGATTGAGTGTAATATAATCTTATTTTTGTTTTCTGTGTTGCCAGAGTCTTATTTTTCGCCACAGTCCCAATCATTTCATTAAAAATCTGCAAAGAGAAGTCATTCAAAACTAATTGGGCTGGGGACTTCCTGCTTGGCGGCTTCTACCTTCGTATCACTCTCAGAGACAATTTAATAACAAAATGCCGCTTTAAAAGAAAATAAATTCCTGAAATTTAGTGACCGTTTTCGTTTATTTTGTTACTGCGGCCGTAGTTTATCCTGTTTTAACTTACGGTTTCGACGGAGTAGCGGAGATGTTTTAAGTTTGTAGCCTATACAGGTTGTAACAAAATTGGTGTAGGACCCGTTAACTGGGGATTCTACTCATCGTACTGAACAACTTTTGTTCTACGACTTTGCTCAAATCGCAAAAACATTTTTGGACGCTCCATACAAAGATGATCAATTTGTATGAAATGTCCAACATTTGTTTGTGATTTGAGCAAAGTCATAGAACAAAAGTTGTTCAGTACGATGAGTAGACTCCTCAGTTAACGGGTCATACACAAATTTTGTTACTCCCTGTATGGGGTCCTTCTAAAATACCTGAAAAAAATATAACAGTGGTTCATGAAAATGAACAACTTGCCCAAAGGCACCTACATAATATACTCTATTCGCAAAAACATTTTTGGACTTACCATACAAAATTGGCGGTTCAGTTGATCAATTAGACTCCAAAAAAATTTTTGCGAATTGACTATAGGTTCCTTGGGGAAAGTTGTTCAGTTAAAGCCGTGGTTAATTATTTTCAGATATTTAATAACGATTCTGTATAGGAGTCTGTGGCATCGTAGCTCTAAATTACCGATACCGAACGATTAATGCGGAGTTTTTCACTTGAAAGCAAGTTTTATCGCGGTGTTTCTGATCTAAATTTTGTAAAAATCACTACAGCGGTTTTTGAGTTATTTTTGCCGTCGGGAGTGATGTTTTTTTAAGTTAGGTTGTGATACGATAAATTTCTTCTAAATGATTTATTTAAATTTGTTTGTTTCATTTTCAGGTTAAGACTTGCTGTAATCACATACATCTACAAATGTAAGTGCCTAACTTTCCTGCTTGATTGCTTGGAGTGACTGACTCGGTGGCTAAGTGGTTAGCGATCCTGACCTCTGATCCGAGAGTCGTGGGTTCGATCCCCACACAGGGCAAACTTTTCTGTGATGAGCAGAATTGTTTGCTCGGAGTCTGGGTGTATTATATCTACATATGCATGTATTTACAAGTATAATCTGGTTCCCAAGATACAGGGAATCCTAGTTTGGGGCCAGATGACCGTGTGTGATTTGTCCCAGATATTATTATTATTATTTTGAAATATGAATTCGGGCTACTCTGACCACTTCGCGCTAGGCGAAGTGGCAGGAGCTACTCCAGCAGAAGCACAGTCGGCTGGAGGTCAGTGCGACGAGGAGAGATTATTATTATTAGTTTGAATTATTTATATTAAGAATTTTTACTTGTAACGAGTGTGTAGTACGTATAAGTTTGCAATGGAAAACAACTCATTATTTTCAAACGGGCTCGCCACTATTTAATAACTGCGAATAAAACCTAGTCGGCTGCTTTCAAAATTGTGTGCAATTTTAGATTTGTATAAAAAGTCTATTTTTTATAAATTTATATTATTATAGGCCTATAATGGGGATTAGTCAACCAATTCATAGATTAAAGTATCGGACTTACACGAGAGAAAAAACTCAAAAAAACTCAAAGGTTTTTTTATTTAACTAGATGCTTTACACATGCTTTTAAATTGTCAATTTTTTAAGCAACCTTAAAACTAAGGAACGAGTCACACTTGTCATTAAGAATAACGTTCATTATAGCTAAACCATTTTGGTAACCCTTTCCACTACCTACATTATACAAACAAATTTTTCAGCAAAAAGAAAATCGTTAAAATTTAATCCCTTGAGCCCGGAATGCGCGCGGTACTTTTTCTATAAGTAGAATCGGGGCGCGGCGGCGGAATATTGCCCCGTGTTTACAAAAATGATGATTATTCAAAAACTACAACATGTATCAATGCGAAATAAAAAATAATTCACTCTGTTTTAATTGACTATTTTATTTATCCCTAATTCAAGTGTTATTTCTGAAACAATATAATTATAATTTCATGCTAAAACTGTACTTTGGAAAAATTTCCGATGGCAAAGTAAATCACAATTTTTAGAAGATTTTGGTATATTTGTAAGAGTAAATTATGGTTTCGGTAAAGTCAAATGTATGATTGATCAACCTACATAATTAGTTTTATCATATTTGATAGAAAAAATATGATAAACTACGATAAACACCACTGAATCACGCACGCGCGCACACCTTGACAGCACACCTATGAAGTTTGCATTGATTTCGAACTGACATTCAAAATTCATAGACAAGTATTATACATCAAATTAAAGAGGTTTTTACCCTCTCTTTTCTTCTTATACACATCTAATACGGTTAAAATAAGATGGCAATACAAGGAAGCACTTTTTAAATGAGTCATCTACGCGGGTACCCATATACGCATCCGAGTCTCGGGTTGCAAAGCATTTGGCGGGTACCCATATACGCATTCCGATTAGGGTGGTTTAAGTAACACGCAAGAGTGGTCCGGTAAACCCAACTTAATATGGGCCACCGCGGACTCACCATAAAACACGTGTTTTCAGAACTCATTGCTTGCTTTCAGCCCAGTAAAAGAGTCATTCGACCGTAAAATGCACATTTTCCATTTTATTACTGCAGACTGGGGTTTCGGAAAACCTTTTATAATTTAAATTAAATGTGGGAAGTCTTTTTAGGGTTGCGTACCTCAAAAGTAAAAAAGGAACCCTTATAGGATTGATTCGTTGTCCGTCTGTCTGTCTGTCAAGACCCTTTTCTCAGGAATGCGTAGAGGTATCAAGTTGAAATAAATATCAAATACTGGTCTATATTCCTAAAAGTCATACTTCTAAGTCAACGCAATCACAAGATACGGCCGTTTATGCCGCATATTTTGACACTCATACGAGAATTCGCAAAGGAATAAAAACCGATAGGGTACTTCCCGTTGATCTAGATTAATGAAAGGCAAGATGCAATGTCTTATAGCTCAAGTAAAAGGAAAAATCCGAAAACCGTTTTTTGGTTACATCACCAAAAAAATATTTTTTGCAGTTGGTAATCTGAACACCCTTAAAGCGCAAGTCACCTCGCTCTTGTCCGGTTTTTTTGTAACGCGGCTTATCTCTTGAGTTTCAAAGCAAATTCTCAACTAAATGTTATCAAGTTTTTACCTAATCTTCTGTGTTGAGTATTTGTTGTAAAAGAAAAAGACACTTGAAATCTTTGTCGTTTATAAAAAGATTTCACGTGGATTTTTGTGTTTTAAGAAATAACTTTTTGATGTGTCCCCGAGTATGGATTATGGCTTAACCTTCCCGAGGTATGCCATAAGATCTGGTCTCATTAGTGAGGACGATATCCCGAGTATGGATTATGGCTTAACCTTCCCGAGGTATGCCATAAGACCTGGTCTCATTAGTGAGGACGATATCCCGAGTATGGATTATGACTTAACCTTCCCGAGGTATGCCATAAGACCTGGTCTCATTAGTGAGGACGATATAACGAGTATGGATTATGGCTTAACCTTCCCGAGGTATGCCATAAGATCTGATCTCATTAGTGAGGATGATATGGGTTGTTAATTATAACGAACGATCCTTTCATGAAATGAAATTTTATACCCTTATTTTTAAAAAAGCAAGCAATAAGCACATTACTTTGGTCGGTTAAGGCAAATGCTTTTGCGTGTTTTTTTTATATATTTGGTGGCAAAATATACCGTATTCTAACAACCTACGTGTTTATTTTGGGATAAAATATATTTAAAAATTGTAATAAAAATGTGTGTCGAATGAAACTCACATTTCTTTTTCCCCGTAATTGGGTATTGAATTTAATAATGATGCCAAAAAAAGATCAAAGAAAAAAATTTATGATCTTACGAATTTATTATTTAAAAATAGACAGTGTTTTTATTAGCAACTGATATTTTTAACAAGGGTAGATTCGGGATTTTGAAATTTTTAAAAAAGCCTTTCAAAAGTTTTTAATAAACTTTTTACCGTGGCTCATGATCTCTTTTTTTTAATGGCAGAGGTGGCAAACGAGCAAAAGGATCACCTGATGGTAAGCGATTACCGCCGCCGCCCATGGACACCCGCAACACCAGAGGAGTCACAAGTGTGTTGCCGGCCTTTAATATGGGAGTACGCTCTTTTTTTTGAAGGTTTGAATGTCGTATTGGTCTGGAAATACCACAGGCAACAATTCATTCCACAGTTTGGTTGTGCGCGGCAGAAAGTTTCTAGTGAAACGCACAGTTGTGGACTGCCAACCATCTAAGTGATAGGGATGAAATTGTTGTCGCGTAGAACGATGGCGGAAAGAGGCGGCAGAGATCAATCCGAACAATTCCTCGGTGCTCGGTGCTCCCCATTGTACAAGCGATAAAGAATGCAGAGCGAGGCTACATCTCTACGCAGCGCCAAGGAGTCAAGCCGATCTGAAATATCCTGGCAGCCGACGATTCGAGTTGCTCTCCGTTGAATGCGGTCCGGAGTAATAAGCTGGTACTGGGGTGCCCGTGCCCAGAGATGAGAACAGTATACCATATGAGGCCGAACCTGCGCCTTATAAAGTTGCAGGCGATGCGCCGCAGTGAAATACCGTCTGGATCTATTGAGCACAACAAGCTTCTTCGAGGCTAATTTAGCCTTACCCTCTAGATGACCACGGAACTGGACTTCACTCGAAAACGAACAACTGTACCCATCAAGGAACTTCCCATTACAGTAATACACATTTAATAAGGCTTGCCGATGTACCTGCGCAGTAGACAATATTTTAATTACGCGGGAAACTGATGGACCAATCAAGTAGCTTCATTGTCACCCGAAAATCTCTGCCGCTATTGGTTGATTGATTTCGTGCCTGATTCAATGAAATTGTCAGCTGTCAGAAAGCTGTCACCGTGCGTTGATTGTTTCGGGTGTTTCCGTCGATAGTTTGTTCTTGTCTGCGCGAACGAAGATAACCGACGCGCCTTATTTCTTGTGTACTACTGTACTTCACAAATCAGCAGATCCATTAGTATGACATAAAGTAAAAAAATATATACAGAATGTAACAAAATTGGTGTAGGACCCGTTAACTGGAGATTCTACTCATCGTACTGAACAACTTTTGTTCTACGACTTTGCTCTAATCGCAAAAAAACTTTTGGACTCTCCATACAAATTGATCATCTGTTTTGCAATTCTTTGCCATTTTTGTATGGAGAGTCCAAATTTTTTTTGCGATTTGAGCAAAGTCGTAGAACAAAAGTTGTTCAGTACGATGAGTAGAATCCCCAGTTAACGGGTCCTACACCAATTTGGTTACACCCTGTATACTTACTTATGAATTGAGCATAGATAGATTCCTTGGCGAAAATTGTACAGTTTCAAGAAGAGAACTCAGAGGGAGATTCCGTTATTTTTTTAAGGTCTCTCTTTCTATCTCTTTTTTATTTGGCATTCCACGTATGTGATTTTGCCTACGTCAAGTTTATTTAGGAGAATCTTTAAAAAAAATGGCGGCCTCATCTCAAACCGTAGACAGTTCTCCATCTACGTCTCAAACTCATTTTTACTCAAGTCAAATCAAAGGCATATCAAAAAACAAAAACCAAACGATTCCGCGTTCCAAAATACAGATCGAGGAGACATATGTGACTTTTACAAGAGCGCTTAATGCGCTTAATTTTTTTTTTGAATGGAGCTACTTTTCTTATTAGCCTCTTTTAAAATATTAATTGTCATCACCAGCTTAACCTGAAAGAAGTGTATTGTTACCAGACTATACAAATAGTGTAAGTCTTTGTCTGTTATATGTATAAACACTGTAATTAAAAAAAAAGTTTTTAGGGTTTCGTATTCTCTCTCTCTCTCTTATCGTGTGGCACAATTTAACCGTCCTATCCGCAAGGTATAGGCGGCGGAAGCCTGGTGTTACACTTATCATCACCCTCGGTCACGTGTAGGGCATTTATTTCAGGTCGGTTTCGTATTTATTTAAGTAGATGCTTCGCACATTTGTACACGCGGAACTTGTACACTCAACGTTTCGGGAAGTGTTTGCGAAGCGAGAAGAAACGTCGAGCCCAAAAGAAACTCGCTTCAGCACATGTTACTTATTTCAACAGTAGGTTATGTATTTATGTTTTCCTAGGCCTGAATCCTAAAAGGTTTTATGGATTCTGGAGTTGCGGTTTTGACGTGGTTAGAATGAAGATTCAAACATTTATTCGACCTAAAAGATACAAAACAACAAGCCTTGAACCCGTAAATGTATATACAAGCTATGTAACATATTTTGTATATTCGGTACAATAATATATTACACATAGGTGTAGAGTTGTAATAAGCATAGACCTATTCATTTGATGACATATTGTAAATTATGTCACTGTAAGACTCCCGAATAATAATGATAATACCTAATAATAAAATATTGGGCAAACAGTTGATCAATTTGTATCAAGAGTCTATAAAATACAGATTTTTAAATGTCTTAGCACAAAGTTTGTTTAGTTTTTTGAATTAAATCCTCATTTGACGTGTCCTACAAATAATACGTATTTCGTTACATCTCGTATTTGTATAATTTTAATAAAAAAATCTATTTATGTAAGTTAGGTAGAAAAATAAGATTTAAAAGAACATGTAAAACTATAACCTACTTAAACAGAAACCATTTTGAGACTGTGTTTTATAATTTTCAGGCTTCATTAATACAATTTGGCTTAATCATCCAGACAAATTTTATTATCAATACCATTTTCGGTCCAAAACTAAATTACCTTCACCCCTTTATTAAATCTTAGAGTGTGTCATACACACCCAACGCAATTAGGTGGTGAAACCCTATTAAATCTTGTTAATCTATGAATAAATTACCCTTCTGAGCTTATCTGAGGAAGCCTTGATTGAATATCTTACATAACACTGATTTAGATAAGACGCAGATAATCCTTGGCAAACAAATGTCTTAGATCTGATGGATAGTTAACTGGTTCCTTTAAGGTCGCTTTACGTGTGTTACTTAACGTTAATTGATTGACAAACGTTATGTATTTAGTGGGGAAACATGGCGTCGCGGCAGACTTCAAATTTTCCTATAGGGTAACTTTAATAATAATATATCCGGGACAAATCACACACGGTCATCTGGCCCCAAACTAGGATATCTTGGGAACCAGACACTGATATACATACACATATACATTTAAGTACATACATATATAGATTATACACCCAGACTCAGAGCAAACAATTCTGCTCATCACAGAAAAGTTTGCCCTGTGTGGGGATCGAACCCACGACTCTCGGATCAGAGGTCAGAATCGCTAACCACTTAGCCACCGAGTCAGTCAAAACTACCCTATAGATAAGACCAACTGGTCTAGCAAAATCTGATAACCTAAAGAGCAATAGAAAAACAAATGTAAGTAATTGATTTAACTTATTTTCTTTTTTAATTAAAACACATTGTTAAAACTATAGTTGAACGTATTAGAAATAGTCATGTTTTCTTTGTCTTATTTTTTTGTAAATAATATATGAGATCAGTATTAATTTCATTCGTCCACCCAAAGGTTGTCTGGAATAGATTGCTCTTTAGCGATAAGATAGTTTATATTTTCCTGTTTTATGTTGTGCAATAAAGTGTTTTCATTCATTCATTCTATTTCGGCAAAATCTTAGAACAAAAGTTGTTCAATATACAAGGTGCTACTTTATTAGTGCCCGATATTTTAGTCAGTGCTTCTACTCCTGATTCTAATCAACTTTCCCCAAGAAACCCATAGTCAAATCGCAAAAAAATTTTTGGACTCTTCATACAAATTGATCAGCCGAGCGGCCAAATTAGTATGAAGAGTCCAATTTTTTTTTTGCAATTTGACTATGGGTTCCTTAGGAAAAGTTGATCAGAATCAGGAGTAGAAGCACTGACTAAAATATCGGGCACTAATAAAGTAGCACCTTATATAGCCATTTAGTTATTTATTAATATCTGCCAAATATTATATTTTCACCTGTGTCAGGTAAATAAAAATCCTTTGAAGGTTTCTGGGGACATGTAAATTACCCCATTCGACTACTTTGCTTAATAACGCTGAATACGTTAAAAACAACCGACTTCAATCGTAAAAAATACAATTTTGTTATGTTTTTGTTTTTGTTGATTTTTTCAAAAGGCGCTGAATCGATTTAGATGAAAATATGGGACAACCTCTGAAGTATAACCTACCAAACAAAAAAAGAATCATCAAAATCCCGTAACATACATTAAAAAAAACATACAGTCGAATTGAGAACCTCATCCTTTTTTGAAGTCGGTTAAAAATTTCCCACAATACCGACTAATCCCACTAAAGGAAAGCTCTGAAACATTGTAAACAACTTTAAGTACCTATTCATTTCCGTCATAATTTCCACATCCTTTATTACTTCTCACCGTGCGACGGACGCGTAAACTGCCGTCATAAGAAATAAGGCCGCAAAATATTATACAGGTTGTAACAAAATTGGTGTAGGACCCATTAACTGGGGATTCTACTCATCGTACTGAGCAACTTTTGTTCTTCGACCTTGGTCAAATCGAAAAAAAAATAGTTGGACTCTCCATACATAAATGGCAAAACAGATGATCAATTTGTATGAAGAGTCCAAAATTTTTGTGTGATTTGAGCAAAGTCGTAGAACAAAAGTTGTTCAGTACGATGAGTAGAATCCCCAGTTAACGGGTCCTACACAAATTTCGTTACACCCTGTATATGGTGTTTCCGTATACTTTGCGGCTTTCTGTTTTATGAGGGCAGTAAATACGAATGCGACCAAATCTGTTTACCTAACTAGATTGTAGGGGAACCTATTTCTGGCTAAATGTTGTCCTACAGTCAGACTCTCGGTAAATAACTGTACGAGCGAGGTCGGTTAATATTGCTAGTGTTTTATTCTGGTGAGGAACACGGGGTGACTTTTTGTTGACTTAAAAGCGACAATAAATGATACAGTCATGTTACTTATGAAAAATAATAACAGTTTATACTACACCTACTTAGAAAGTACCATAATACTTTATCGAATTTGAGGCAGAATGTACGTCATTACTATCGCACAAATATGCGGGAATAATACGCGCTGAGCGGGAGGGAAAAGTGTATGAAAATCCATTACTAACGTGTTATTTTTTTAAAATTTTAAGTAAGACTACGTCGGTAAACTAAATGTAAATGCCAAAAAGTTTTTATCTCCAAGTTCGCAAAATGATACTGGCCACTAGCTTTTTCCAAAAATTATTTTTAAAAAAGAACATGTAGGTGTAGTATATAAATAACTATGTATAACTCGGAATAAAGTGCGATTCCCAACTCGAGTGTATTAAGTACTAAATCTCAACCTACATCTCTCGTTGGTAATCGGTTACTTTCTCGCCTTGATGAACAATGTACTATTATACAAAAACACACACGTACCATTAGCCAGAAATCTTTTTTCTTACAAACAAATATACGCACAAAAATATACAGATTTAACGTAAAAGCAAAAAAACTTAGTTACATATCGCAGCGCCGAAATACCTAATGGACAAGGAAAACAGACATAAAATCTTTGTGACAGCAAAGCTCCAATAAAGTAACTTACTGAATTTAAATCATAAGTGACTTTATTCACTCATTTTATTTATTAATTATTACACTTTATTGTACACAGAAAAGATAAAGACATACATTAATTGTTAAAGAACATACAAAAGGTAGCTTATTCCTATAAGAGATTTCTTCCAGCAGAACTTGGACAGTGAAATTTTCACAGTTTTGATTCATATATTCTTAATTCTCCAGTTTTTATAACTATATTCTACAATAAAATAATAATGAAAACCCAAGAACCGTAAAAACGAAAACGAAACCATGTGACCTTTTATATTCATTCCTAAAAAATATGTATCTAATAAATTTTGTATGAATAATTCAACATCAATTCTACGGTTGTTAGATTCCGCAGGGATTTTCTATAGCACCATCACAGCAATAGATCCTTAAATCCGTCGAGTATTGTGTTCGTCACAATACGACCTTAGGTTGGAGTCACACATTGCTGCTTTATTCGTCTGTTATTTTTCCGACCTTTTTAACCGACTTCAAAAAAAGGAGGAGGTTCTCAATTCGTCGGAATCTTTTTTTTTGTTTTTTTTTTTATGTATGTTCACCTATTACTCGAAGACGCCTGAACCGATTTGGAAAATTCTCTTTTTGTTTAAAAGGGTACACTTCACAGGTAGTCCCATATAAATTTTATCGAAATCGATTCGGCGGTTTTTGAGAAAATCAACAAAAACATAGCAAAATTGGAGTTGTTGCGATTGAAGTCGGTTGTTTTTAACGTATTCAGCGTAATCAATTATACTTTATCCTATCCGGTGTTGGCCCCCTGTGTGTGGAGTACTTTTGTTTTTATTGTTAAAAAAGGCTGGCGGCCTACTTAATGGAAAGTGGGACCCGCCGCCAATTGACATTTGTAACATCAAGGGTGTTATTAAAACATTGTCAATTTCTTGAAAAGTCCCACAATGTAGCCCTCAGGGAAAAAGCTCATTCACTTCACAGCTTAGGGTTCTAGGGAGGAAACACCTGTGAAACCTTACAGTTCGAAACCAATTCATCTTTAGCTGATAGGGATAAAGTTTAACCTAACCTTCCCGACTTAGGGGAAGAGACCCGTGCCTCAGCAGAGGAGCCGATATTATATACAGTGGTTTAAAAAGTGCGTTTAAGATTTGAAGGTATTTTTTCTATATTTTTCCTGTATTCTATGCTTGATTCTTAATAACCCTGTTGGGGAATCTTTTTGTTTGATGTATATATTTTTTTGTGTTTTACCTTTTTAGTATTGTCAGTGTTTTTGACCGTTATGTTTTTATATTTAGTTGTCTTGTAGAGCTTGAGTTGTAAATACGTTTTGAACCCATATTATACCCTTTATAATTCCATTTTTAATTTCATTTCATACAGTCTACATATCGTTCTATTCAAACCCCTTAAAATCTCAAACGCACTTTTTTAACACCTGTACAAAACGTAAGATAAAAAATAAATGTAAAACGTGGTTTCATCGCAAGCGGAATTGTTTTGTTTACTATACTTATGACGTCACGATCAAAACATCGTAGCTGCTATCTACTTCGCGCGGAATTCGAGATTTTAAATTAAATTGCGTTCTTATTGCTTTTGTTAAAAAGATGAGATACTTTTCAAAAAACGGTTGAAACTTCAACGCTTTACACATTGTTTCAAATGTATTACATTGACTGACTCGGTGGCTAAGTGGTTAGCGATCCTGACCTCTGATCCGAGAGTCGTGGGTTCGATCCCCACACAGGGCAAACTTTTCTGTGATGAGCAGAATTGTTTGCTCTGAGTCTGGGTGTATTATATCTACATATATATTTATGTATTTAAAAGTATATGTGTATGTATATCAGTCTCTGGTTCCCAAGATACAGGGAATCCTAGTTTGGGGCCAGATGATCGTGTGTGATTTGTCCCAGATATTATTATTATTATTATTATTACTATTATTATTATTATTATTATTATTATTATTATTTTGAAACATGAATTTGGGCTACTCTGACCACTTCGCGCTAGGCGAAGTGGCAGGAGCTACTCCAGCAGAAGCACAGTCGGCTGGAGGTCAGTGCGACGAGGAGAGAAAGCGTCGGACAATCCGGGCATTGTCGAGGAGGACTGCCTTTTGCATAGCCGCTATTATCGGTCTGCCTCGAAGTCCCAGCTGCCTAAGGTTACGATCCAGGTCAGCTGGAATCAAACCATTCACGGACAGGACTACAGGAATGATTTCAGTGGATTGCACTTGCCACACATCCGTAACCTCGTGCGCCAGGTTCAGGTACCGCAACCTCTTGTCGGCATCTGCTTGCACGAGGTTTTCGTCGTGTGGAATAGTGATATCCACCAAAAACACCCTTGACTGCGCCCGATCCATCAACACGATATCAGGCCTATTATGATCAATAGACCTGTCCGTGATGATGTCTCGGTCCCAGTAGAGCTTGGCGCGGTCGTTTTCGAGAACCGACTCCGGCGTGTACTTGTAATATGGCAACCGGCGAGCTATGAAGCCATACTTTAGAGCGATCTCTTGATGTAGGATCCTGGCTGCTTGGTTATGTCTGTGCAGATACTCAGTGTTACAAAGAATCGAACAACCGGAGGTTATATGGCGCAGGGTTTCACCTGGCTCACGGCACAACCGACAAATGTCCAAGGTACCGTCTTTCATTATGAACCTCCTATAGTTGTTCGTCTTTATAACCTGATCCTGTATTGCACAGACAAAACCTTCGGTCTCTGCAAAGAGGTCTCCGAAGCGCAGCCAGTGCACGGAAGCCTTCTGATCTACGAAGGATCTGTAAAGAGCCTTCAAGAACCTTCCGTGCAGCTCTTTCTCCTTCCAAATGGCTTCCCGCTCAACAGTGCTAAGTACAGCCGGCGCTTGCCAGTTCTCTTGGGCCATGGACAAAGGGGTTAGTCCTTTATCACATGCTATGACAACTCTATGCAAATCACTGTCGACTTTTGCCAGGAAATAGCATCGGAGGCTGCATATTTCACGGTTGTGCATTTGTTTTGCACATAGAAGGCCACGACCGCCATTCTTCCGCGGAATATACAGCCTCATCACTGACGACCTCGGATGATGCATCCTGTGGAGTGTCATAGTAGTGCGGACCTTCCGATCCAGGGCATCCAATTCAGTCTGTGTCCATCTGAGTATGCCGAAGGTGTACAGAAGAACGGGGATGACCCAAGCATTGAATGCACGTACTTTGTTAACGCCCGACAAATAGCTATCAAAAACTTTTGTCAGGCGCTCCCAAAACACGCCACAAACCGCCTGTTTCACCTCCGTCTCGTTCACACCAATGCTCTGCAACATACCCAGATACCGGTATGTCTCAGTCTCAGAGAGGGTACGAATGTTCATGGAGTCACTGTTGACTCCATTCGAATGCACCACCCTACCTCTCTCTACATGAAGGATCGCACACTTATCCACTCCTAGCTCCATGTTGATGGAGCTGCTGAAATTGCAAGTAATTCTCAACAGCTCCTCCAACCGTGTTGCATTTGGAGCGAACAGCTTGAGATCATCCATGTACAGAAGGTGGGTCATGCGTAAGCCCCCTCTCTGAAACTGAAACCCCGTCCCTGATTTCTCGAGCAGAAAGCTGAGTGGATTCAGAGACAGGCAAAACCAAAGTGGACTCAGACAGTCGCCCTGGAATATTCCCCTCTTTATCCAAATCCGGTCTTCCGCATTCGACAGTCGCTGACCATGGAGACTAAGGATCGTACTCCATTGCCCCATACATGTACCGAGGAAGTCTCTAACTGTACTATCAATCCTGTACAGCTCGAGAACTCTCTTTAACCATGAATGGGGAACCGAGTCAAAAGCCTTCTTATAATCAATCCAGGCAGCGGAGAAATTGCGTCGATTGCGATTCACCAATTTGCCTACGACCGCGTCAATCAGGAGCAGCTCCTTCGTACCGCGACTTCCGCCCCTACAACCATTCTGAGTTACCGCCATGATGTTATTCGCCTCTATGAAGGCGTCTATCTTGGCCTTCAGAATGGATGTTAGTGTCTTATATGTTGTAGAAAGACACGTAATGGGGCGGTACTGGCTAGGGTCAGCGGTATTGCTCGACTTAGGAGCTAAATGAGTGATCCCAGTAGTCAAGAAGTTCGGAACCTGACACTGCTCGAGTGCTTGCTGGAATTGGCTGGCTAAGGTCTCGTGACTAGCATAGAACCCCTTGAGCCAATAGTGGTGCAGTCCGTCGCTTCCTGGAGTTTTCCAGTTCGGAGCTTTACGGACCGCTTGCGACACATCATCAGTACTAATGGTCACGGGGTTCATAGGCTCGATGCCATCACCTGCCTCCTCCAACTCAGCCATCCACTGCTCCTCGTTGTGTTGAACGGGCCTAGACCACAGGTTACGCCAAAAGGCCACCAATCCCTCGTGATCCGGGCTTTCACCACTGTTCAACACAGCAGGTCGGTCCAAAGATCTGTAGAACTTCTTTTGATCACTCATGAAGAGGCGATTCTGACGAAATCGGTCTACTCGCTCCGAGTATCGCCGAATACGATTTGCCCATGCAGCTATCCTTTGCTTTAGGTCATCAATGCGCTCTGCAACTAATCGCATCGCATGGTGTCCCGCAGGATCAAAGTCTGATCCTGCAAATGCGAGCCTGACAAAGCGCATCACTCGGGGCCTGGTGTTGCCCGACCTAAAAGCAATCAGTTTGCCAATGAGGACCCTTGCCTTAGCGATACGATGCTCAATCCTTTTCTGCCAAGCCGGCTTTCCCCGCAGAGCGGAGATGCGAGCCGGTTCTGGCATTTTGGCACCAACAAATCGGCAGACCGCCATTGCAGCGCCAAAAAGGATTGAGTTCGTATCACCAAGGTCGCTGCTACTCGCCAAATAATCTGGCAGCATGCGATTTACGGCCTCAATGACATCCCGATTTCGGACGCTAAGGGGCAATCGTGGAAGCCGCGGCCTCTCCTCATGAGGTAGAGTGCGGAATTCCTGAATCACCTCTTCAAGTGAGCTCCTGATTTGCTCTAATTCCTGGGAAATCGTTTCTGTCTCAATATCCTCATTAGGTACTTGTGCAGGGCCAGTGGGCGGTTCATGCACTTGCGGTATATGCGCCGATAAGCGTCGCGACCCATTTAATGAGGATCTTGAGACCGGAACGATTTCGCGTCGAAGTCCTTCGAGTTCGGCCGCGCTAAAGATGTTGGAGCGCAATATGTACCGAACTCGGTCCGACAGGTTTTGCTCCGAGACAGACAAAGCGGGCTCCAAGCGCAAAAACTCTTGGTGCATCCTCACTCGGTACCCCGTCCGACGAGTTTCTCCCCCCGTCGCACCGTAGTACGCTCGCATGAGGTTCTCGTTTTGTGACCTAGTCCATCTCATGCGGCGTACTCCACCAGCGGCGGGCGCCGCTTGCTGGGTCTGCGAAGACCCTGCCGACGCCAAGCGCACTGGTGGCGATGATGGAAGTGACCGGCCAGGTGTTCGGGCCGGTCGTGATGCGCCAACTCGCATGCTGCCGCGCCTAGCATTAGCGCGACCAGACGCGCCCCGGCGGCCCCCGGGCAGCGACCCTATGCGACTCTCATTATCGTAACTTTCCATCATCATTGTACAAAAGACCGTTATGGACCCCTATATTTTAGTACCCGGGGTCAACTAGGAGCTCAGCACGGTCAACACCAAGCCCAAGGGGTACTGACTAATTACACTGACGAAGAGGCTGTGCTGTCACAACCGCCTCTTCCTCAGTGGCGATGGGGTCGTCACATCCCTACGCGCTTTATTATTATTATTATTATTATTATTATTATTATTATTATTATTATTATTATTATTATTATTACTATTATTATTATTATTATTATTATTATTATTATTATTATTTTTTTTTTTTTTTTTTTTTTTTTTTTTTTTTTTTTAAGAATAAAGACCCTTTTGGGTATAAATAAATAAAACAAAAAATGTGGGCGAACCCTATCCGAGTATTCCACCATACTCGACCTCTTCAAATATATCGTAATGTTGTACATTCAGTTTGGGGAAGCTATGATTGAGGGAGCTAACGACGCCTATTCTGTCCTCTTTAGAAAGAACGCCGCAAAGGACACGGAAACTCCATATACTTGGCGGCTTTGTTTCTTATGAGGGCAGTATTCACATATGTACTTGTTTGAAAATAGTTTGTGCAAAAAAGGTTTCAGCAAACACTTGTCAAGTAGTAGGTAGTAACTAGTACTTCAGTTGTAACTGGGTGGAGGAACGTCTAGGCTGAAGGGAATGTTTACCTCATTTAGATTTGTATTGTACTAGACTAGACTAGACTAGAATTTTCGTCGAATGTTGTTCCCGATAAATTGAATTTAGCATAAAACAGACGGTAGGTAAATAAGTTTCGTAAATACAGGGTGTTGAAGAACTGAATAACTTCTCCTGTGACACCTAACTAGTTGTAAGCAAATGTCAAAACGCGATTTCGTTCTGATTTGTTATATTATTTAAAAAAAAATAGAAATGATTTTTTTTTATGAGAAGTGATGAAATGAAATGAAGTGAGAATATTTTGTTCAAAGTGCAGCAGTGTACACTTTTCGAACGCTTTCTTTTATCTACCTAATAGGAGGAGATTGCTTATAGCAATAAGATCGCCTACCTGACAGTCACATAATTATGTACACTAGTTATAATTATACATATTTTTTTTAATGTACAAAAAAGTGTTAATAAATAAATAAAACGAGGTTCCTACCACTCGGAACTCGTATTATACCTACCCGCAGTTTCGGAAAGTGTTTGCGGAGTGAGAAGAAACGACGACGCGACGGGCCCAAAGAAACTCCCTCCAATTTAGCCACCTCCAACTCGTACGCGTGGAAACTGGAAAAAAAGGTAAACTAATAATTGACCACGCTGAATACGTTAAAAACAACCAACTTCAATCGCAACAACTCCAATTTTGCTATGTTTTTGTTGATTTTCTCAAAAACCGCTGAATCGATATTGAAAAAATTTATATGGGACCACTTGTGAAGTATTTTTAAACAAAAAAAGAATTTTCTAAATCAGTTCAGGCGTCTTCGAGTAATCGGTGAACATATATAAAAAAAGAAGATTCCGTCGAATTGAGAACCTCCTCCTTTTTTTGAAGTCGGTTAATAAAATAATAAACTAGCTAACTAACTAAACTAGCCGCCTGCAACTTTGTCTGCGTGAACTTTAGAATTGGGTCCAGAGAGAAATCAAATGTTAAGGCAGCGCCATCTAGTGACCATGTAAAAATTTCAGTTTGTAGCCATTCCTCCGGCCTTTTCAGCCATTTCCGGGATAAAAAGTATCCTATGTGTTAGCCAAAAGCTTTATCTATCTACCTACCAAATTTCATCCAAATCAGTTCAGTAGTTTCGGCGTGAAAGGGGAACAAACAAACAAACATCCATACTTTCACATTTATAATATTATGTAGTGGAGAGTGAGATGAGATACAATATTAAATTTGTATTTATAAGATACATTCAAATACACCATTGTGCTACGCGACACTAGAATTGAGAGTAACTGTATCGCAAATATGTAGATTGCAGAATTGCAGACAGCGCTACGTCCCCTTGTGACACAGAGAAGAATTCTAAATTGCCAGCTGACGCGTTTGTCTCGTTTCGTCAAAGGAAACGTAAAAAGCTCATACTAAAAAGTCTTTATTACAATATCTTTCGTGAAAAGCGAGTCAAAAGAATAAAAAGCGGCCAAGTGCGAGTCGGACTCGCCCATGAAGGGTTCCGTAGCAGCAAGTAACATAATATAAAAGTTTTTGTAGTTCGTTGTAACTTGAATGAAAGGTAAATTGCGGTTTACGATTTATGACGTATTAAAAAAAAACTACTTACTAGATATCGTTCAAACCAATTTTCGGTGGAAGTTTGCATGGTAATGTACATCATATATTTTTTTTAGTTTTATCATTCTCTTATTTTAGAAGTTACGGGGGGGGACACACATTTTACAACTTTGGAAGTGTCTCTCGCGCAAACTATTCAGTTAATTTCAGTTTAGAAGAAAATGATATTAGAAACCTCAATATCATTTTTGAAGACCTATCCATAGATACCCCACACGTATGGGTTTGATGAAAAAAAATTTTTGAGTTTCAGTTCTAAGTATGGGGAGCCCCCAAAATTTATTGTTTTTTTTCTATTTTTGTGTGAAAATCTTAATGCGGTTCACAAAATACATCTACTTACCAAGTTTCAACAGTATAGTTCTTATAGTTTCGGAAAAAAAGTGGCTGTGACATACGGACAGACAGACAGACAGACAGACAGACAGACAGACAGACATGACGAATCCATAAGGGTTCCATTTTTTGCTATTTGGCTACGGAACTCTAAAAAGAATGGAACGTTTGAACGAATGTTGAAATGATGAATGGCAATTAGAAATGATGTGAAATGTATTTATTTGCTTTAAATATGATACAATTAAATGCAATTTTAATTCCAGCTGTTATGGACATTTGCAGATTTACATATTTAGTCATACACAGACGACATGCAAAATTATTTTAATTATAATAAAATAATTTAAATAATTTAGTATTGTTTTTTTCTGTTATAGTTAAGTGAATAAGTTTGTTTTTTGTTACTGTGCCTAATAAAATAAAATAAAAATAAACTAAATAACCGAGTAAAAACAGCGCTGTATTAACCATTGCAATAGGCTCGATTTGAATGTATTTAATGGGAGAAATATATCTATATATATGTATATGTATGTATTTAAAAGTATATGTGTATGTATATCAGTCTCTGGTTCCCAAGATACAGGGAATCCTAGTTTGGGGCCAGATGACCGTGTGTGATTTGTCCCAGATATTATTATTATTATTATTATATTAAAAATTATAACACACATAAAGTAGGCATTTTTTGAAATATTGTGCTCTTAGGTATGATCAGTATATTTACATTTCTCGTACTTCTAGTAGCGTTTCTTTGGCCGTTTTTTAAATAAACATTAATTTATACTATTTAACAAAGCATACTTATTTATAAAATTGAAAAAGGAAGTTGGAGATGGAACAAAAGGTGCAGCGACTTGCCTAGTGGCTTCGAAAGAGAGTTTATGGGTTTGAATCACGACGGGGTCTACTGTTTTATGATCCGATTTCGTAATTAGTAGGTAAACAGCTATTGTATATTAAATAATGACGTCATCTTTCACAGTTACAAACATTTTTTGAACAAAATTTCCTTTTTGTTAACAACCCATAATAATATATCATCCCCACTGTAGGGGCACGGGTCTCTTCTAATACCTAGGTTAGGCCATACTCCACACACGGGGGCCAAGTCCGGATTGGAAAAGCTTGTGGGGCTAGTGGCCAGCCCCAGTGTCAGAAGTTCAAAACCGCGTATAAGGCGTCTGACATGGCTTAACGCCTGCCATCTAGTGATAGCAGCCGGCACCAATGGCTTAATGTGCCTTGCGAAGCACGGAAATGGTCGAGATATGTAAATGCCGCTAACAGTCAAACCCATCCAGGTCATGACCGTGTCTGTAGTCAGTTAACCTGAGTGATCGTCTTGATTGATCGAGAAATAAACGCAAGCCGCACTGAGCCACGACCGCTTTTTTCGTATCTGATATATTTTTTAAACTAACTCAAATTACTAGCAGTTAACTACTGGATTAAAATAACTAACTTACTTAACTTACTTAAACCTATTCATAACACTTAAAAATATATTTAAAAGAAAATAAAATAATGTGCCATTTCGGCACAAAAACAACATTGTGAAATAAACACTATTTCTCTAAATAGCACCGCCATAGGCTGCGAACTGCATAAATGCATAACGTGGTTGCATGCTGCAATTATGAAATGCACTGTTGCAAACGTTCAAATTATGCGCTCAGAGTGGCGGCAATTGCGCCTGAATGCGACGTCACAGCGAAACTAGCATGAAATATTATGATGGGAACTCCGTTATATAGGGTGTAACAGAAGTGTGTGACAATACTTCAAGGTTGGCTTTTACCCATCAAACTGAACAACTTTTGTTCTACAACTTTGATGAAATCGCAAAAAAAATTTTGGACTTTTCATACAAACTTGGTTCGCCAGCTGATCGATTTTTATGAAAAGTCCAAAAAAATTTTTGCGTTTTCAACAAAGTTGTAGAACAAAAGTTGTTCAGTTTGATGGGTAAAAGCCAACCTTGAAGTATTGTCACACACTTCTGTTACACCCTGTATAATTGTGTCGCAGGGATATTGTGAAACTTGCAAAAATATAAACTCACTAGTGAAATTAAAATTACTCGGATTTTTGTCAGTCGCCTCCATTTCTTACTGTTTTACATACTTGTTTCAGTGACATTATATTTTTTATTATTATTTAATAATCAATACATATACATAGTTAAAAAGTCGGTTACAGACAGTGCTACAAAAACCATTTATAGGTTTGTTTGAGCCTGTGGACTCGTCTTTTCACAAATTTAAACTTATAGCTATCTTACTATAGAATTTATCCTAACATAAATAAATACAATGTGCGTTTACAATGTTAAGGGGTTACTCAGAATATAATACAGGAAAAAATATTGAAAATATTGCATCTAAGTACAATTTAATTTTCAGTTTCCCCTACAAATTCTTGAGTCACTATTCAGACTTAGTAGGAGAAACTGAAAAAATCATTGAAGCTCGGATTTTTTCAAAATTTTTCTGTATTCTATACTTGATTCTGAATAACCCCTTAAAATTTCAAACGCACTTTTTGAACACTATATTGATATTGTAAGTTCACTGGATATGCAATGTTGTTAGACTGTGGAGCGTTCGGGGCCAATGGCGTATGACAAACCCATCGCATTGGCATCCTTTCTCGTCCTTCCTTCCATGCAAGCGATGGTAATTGGCTTTTCCATATTCTATGATCAATTTCTGACCAATGTGTCCGAAGAATTTTAGATTCGTTGAACAGATGGTTGAGAGCTTTGTCAACGTTTAGAACAGACTCATTTCTGCGACGACGCTCAATTCAATAATAGGTAAATAAATAAACACCAATGCTAATAGAATATCAATAACGATCCATTAACTACTCACTACCTGTGGTATAACGACCGTCACGAGCTTTGTAGTCTAATCTTCGCCCAATCTTGATTTAAACAAATTGACTTAACAAATCCATTTCGAAACCCCAATACACAAGAACATTTAATTCAAGCCACATACCAGACCAAAAGTTAAGCGCAACTTGAGGCGTAACTAGCCCAGATGGACCAAACATCTTAGTGCGCGATACCAAACTTTTAAGTGGTACCAAATAGGTACCAAGAAACTCGTAACTTAGTTTTGTGCTGCAATATTGAATTTGGACCCGTATCGTCGAACTGTTCAGTGGCAAACTTTGATAGTGTTGGACTATTAAATGGATGCTATCGATATAAATTAGTTTTGTATGTGCTATTAAAGTAATAATATACAGGGTGTAACAGAAAGGTGTGATACTTCAAGGTTGGCTTTTACCCATCAAACTGAACAACTTTTGTTCTACAACTTTGTTCAAATCGCAAAATTTTTTTTGGGTTTCATACAAATCGATCAGCTGGCGAACCAAGTTCGTATGAAAAGTCCGAAAATTTCTTTACGATTTCAACGAAGTTGTAGAACAAAAGTTGTTCAGTTTGATGGATAAAAGCCAACCTTGAAGTATTATCACGCCTTTCTGTTACACCCTGTATATATAGAAACTGTCAACAGTCGATACATTTGTTCTATTAATCTTATGTAAGATCGCCGTAAGCTGTTATTTCGTATTTAAACGCGTTATTTTTCTCGCCGTAAGCTGTTATTACGAAATTTCGAAAAATTTTGATTTATCACGTAGTCTTACGCAACTTTAGAAACGAATTTTTAACCACAAAATAAAACCTGCTTTCAAATATACAAACGCATTAATATTTGTGTATTTGTATATTGTATATTTGTATATTATAATATAGATCGAACTTTTTAAAGCTGTAATATAGACAGACAGAAACAGGTTTCTACATAGCGGCCATCTTTTATGTCCCGGAGCCTAAAACAGAATTATCTATTCTTGTAGTTTTTAGGCAGAAGGGACCTTAATTAAATGTTGGCTTGTGCCCATAACAACAAATTGCCCTAAGGAACTCCTAATAATACCAAGGACACACAAGGTCACAAGGTCCACAAGGGCGAAAAACAGAAGGATGTTTTCTGTTCATACAGTTTTCACTCATTTTAATGCTTCTCGTTAACCTGACTTTTCTTACGGGAAAGTTTTTGATACATATTTATGCACGACAATTATTTTCTGTTA
Source organism: Coleophora deauratella (assembly GCA_958295455.1). Classification (NCBI taxonomy): domain Eukaryota; kingdom Metazoa; phylum Arthropoda; class Insecta; order Lepidoptera; family Coleophoridae; genus Coleophora; species Coleophora deauratella. Next base: position 16,932,772 of record OY282397.1, on the reverse strand, counting down.
TTTTTTATTGGATATAATGTATCATTAGGGGAATGCTAATAATTTAAGTTTATTTTGATGAGATCAGATGAAATTTCAAAAAGTTAACACGTAACAAAATTGAAATAGTGAAATATAAAGTCAAAGTTTAATTAGTCCGTCATCGCCATACTCAACACAAATTATTTATAAATTAATAATCGCACACATATCATAGATAGCTTATGAAAATCCAATCTGCGATTTTGATAAAATATCTATAATTTATTAAACAATATTTCGATAGATACTATCGATATTCCCAAACAAAACTCTCAACACTAAATTAGCGAAATACAATATTGAATGATTGCTAATGCGAGGTTTTCACTAGTTTCCAAATAACCTCAGTTTGTTAACAAATGTACCATAATAGGTTGAAGAGTTTTTTTTTATTTTTATGGCAGAGGTGGCAAATGAGCAGACGAGACGGATCACCTGATGGTAAGCGATTACCGCCGCCCATAGACACCCGCAACACCAGAGGAGTCACAAGTGCGTTGCCGACCTTTGATATGGGAGTACGCTCTTTTCTTGAAGGTTTGAATATCGTATCGGTCCGGAAATACCGCAGGCGACAATTCATTCCACATTTTGGTTATGCGAGGCAGAAAGTTGATTTGAATCGTACTTGTAACAAAATAGGCGTATACGTATAGTAAAGGTTTGAGATATACGTACATATATACCTTTGTGGTGAAACAAAAAAGGGATACATTTAACAATTACAGGACTTGGCCCTTCAGTAAATTAAAGTACGTATGTACGCTTAAAAACGCTGGCTCATTCAACATGTTTTCTATTCAACAAAAGACCGGCGTAAAGCAACGCTTGCGTTGTGTTTCACCGAGTGAGTGAGGGTATCGGAGGCCCAACCTCCCCCCCCCCCCCAAATCCCCCATCCCCCATCCCTTGCGACTCCTCTGGTGTTGCGGGTGTCTATGGGCGGCGGTAATCGCTTCCCATCAGGTGATCCGTGTGCTCGTTTGCCACCTATCACATAAAAAAAGAGTTTTTTGAACCCTATTCAATGGCAAATAAAATTATTTTGATTTTGATTAATTGGTTAAGTATTTAGTACAGGGTTATAACAAAATATATGTAGAACCCTTAAATGGGGCTTCTTTTTTATACTGAACAGTGTTTGTTCAAGACCTTGCAAAAATATTAGAAAAAATTGGTATTTCGATCTAGTTCTATCATGCGTAACACTAATATATTTTTATACAGGGTTTATTTTTTTACGATTTGAGCAAAGTAGTAGAACAAAAGTTGTTCAGTACGATGAGTAGAATCCCCAGTTAACGGGTCCTATACCAATTTTGTTACACCCTGTAGATCACTGAATAAAAATAGTGTCTCGTTTCTTTTTATAATTTTTCTAAGAATTTTTTCGATTTAAAAAAACAATAGGTAAGTAAATGATGATAAATCATACTATAGGTAGGTAGTAATTATTATGAAAGTAAAAATACGCTATTGAGGTAGAAATACAATAAACGAAGAAATTATAAATGAATAAGAATTTAGGTCTACTTTTACAAACTGTCTCTCAGTTATTTAAATTTTGCGTAATGAAAATGTCCATTGTTTACCTTGAGTTACATTAACAGGCTTCGTAATCGCTATTGTCTCCATTTTACGTAAAATATTTCGAATTTACGAAATCAGGGGCTTCAAGCTAAAGTAATTACGCAAGTCCACTATAAACTAGACTATTACCTAGATGGGTTTGATTGTAAGTGGTATTAATCCTATGAGTATCTCAACGTTTTTCATGCTTTGCAAGCAATGTTATCCTCCTAAGGCCCAAAGGCCTACTCGTAGGACCAAATGACCTAAGTTTACTAACAAAATTGTATGTATACTAACACAGTAGTTTTAAGTTTACTAACAACTATGAGTCTCTGTTACTTAAAATAAATGTTTAAATAAATAATAAAAAAAACAGTAGTCATTCAGACCGTCCGAGGTCGTCCAAAAAGACAATAAAAAAAAAATGGCATGTACGGCTCAGATTCCTTCTCAGCCCTCAGCCAAGGAAGAAGACCGCAAAGTACGAGTATACGGGAACTCCATATACTTTGCGGCCTTCTTTACTAAGAGGACAGTTCTAATAGGGCATAATATAATTAAAGAACGATTAACTAAACACTTAATTTGTAACAATATAATTAACAAGAGGCAATTTGGCTACCAAAAATCTGTTGGCACTGTAAATGCGATAGACACTATGATAGAAGATGTAGTCTCTAAACTAAATAACAAACTTAGAGTAGCGGGAGTCTTTCTAGATCTTAGCTCTGCATTCGATATGGTAGATCATGGTATATTAGTGGACAAATTACAATACTACGGTATAAAAGGAAAATCGTTAAATTTATTTCGTTCTTACTTAGAAAACAGATACCAGTATGTTGAAATTTCTAGTGCACACAGTAGAATTGAGATGAAATGCAACTCTAAACTAACAAAAATAATGAGAGGAGTTCTCCTCAGGGCTCCGTTCTGGGCCCTTTGTTTTTTATAATATTTACGAATGACTTAATCAATTATATGAATCAGAATGAAAACGACATCAACGTTGTTGTTTATGCCGACGACACAAATGCTGTTATATCTGCAAACAATAATGAACAGCTTAATTTAAAAGTAAACAGGGCTGTAGGGAAATTTGATACGTGGTTTAAAACTAATAATCTAAGACTAAATACTAGTAAGACCTCTATCCTCTTATTTAAAACTACGTCAAAGAATAAAGAAACCATAGATGTTAATTTAAATGGAAAAGCTATTAAACTTGTAGGCGGAGCTAAGTTTCTGGGAGTACACATCGACGCTAGCTTAAATTGGAAAGAGGAAGTCAATTCAGTAGTAAACTCAATCAGCTCTGCATGTTATGCCATCAGAACATTAAGGGATGAATTAAATTTAAATCAGCAAAAAAATGTTTACTTAGCTTTAGTAGAGTCAAAACTAAGATATAGTATTAAATTGTGGGGAAACAGTTACGATTATAATTCTTCAAACGCCTTCATTATCCAAAAAAGAGCTATCAGAACTATGTTGAGACTGCCGCAAACTGAATCCTGTAGACCGCATTTCAAAGACTTAAATATTCTTACGGTTCCATGTCTCTACATCTTTCTTATTGTTTGTGACACACAAGAGAAGGTGTGTTGTGCGAAATCAGAACAAGAGAAGGACCTTAGATTAAGTACAAGACGTAAGGATGTAAAGAACAAAGTCATACCTATTCTAGAAGTGGTAAAGCATAGCGCATATTTTCAGGGAATAAGACTGTTTAATAAATTACCCGTTGAGTTTAAATCGATTCAAAATATATGCCAATTTAAATATAAGCTGAAACAATTTTTGTTGAATAAGTGTTATTACAGTATAGAAGAGTTTATTAACGATAAATTTTAATATTGTTGACATTAGTAATTATTAGATGATATAATTTTTGGTATGATATTACATAAATTTTAATTTGTAGACATTTTTAATTTATACACATATTAATATTTTTTATTCATTCTACATTTTTATTTTAATTATATGTTATCTGAGAATTTTTATTTTTGTTATTTGGATTTTAAATGGAACAATGCAATATTTATGATTATAAACATATTAATATTTCACGCAATCTATATTTTTACTTTAATATTACGTTCCTGGCATTTTTATTTTCTGTAATTTGGAATGTAATATGAACTGCATGTAATTGTTATTATTATTTGCTCATTTAATGAATTTACATTTGTGATATGATAAGTTTTATTGTTTTTAATTTTTGTTTTAGTTGTTTTAAGCGATGATTTCAAACACAATATTTTATTGTACCTGAATAAATGAATTTATGAATTTATTTATGAACATGATAGGACCTTGGGCGGTAATTACTAGAAAGCCAAAAAAGTCTTGGGCCTTAGAAGGTTATGCTGTTGGTGCCAGTATTTCACACTAGATGGAGTGGTAAGCGGGTTGACTATTAGCTCTAAAACCGGCACCCGTGTTTAGAGTAAAGAGATGATTTGTCTTCCCGAGATATGGGAAAAGAGTGCCCCGGGGGGGTGGGTAAAAAGCAAGCTACAAATAGAAATGTTAACTACCTAATATCATATTTTTCATCATTATCATAATCATCAGGTAGTTGTAAGGTGAGTGGTGGTATTGATGTTATCTCATGAAACAAAATATTATTTGATGAAATAACTAATCAAGTTTGAGCCGGACTCGCGCAAAAAATAGTTCCGTACCATCGAGTAATTATACCAAATTTTTTCCAAGATAAGAACCGCGGATAACATAAATTGCCTGCTAAGAACTACAAATGAGAGGAAAATTTGCTGCGTGAACAATTTGAGTCAAGATTTTCTTGTATCTCACAAGATCGCTAACGGTTCAGTGGTTTTATCCCCTCGCCCGCCGAAACGATCTCAACCGGGTCGATTTGGCCGCTACTTGGAAAGTCCATAAAAAATATGTAGTCACATAAAAGTGGTTGTAAAGGCGGTATTTTTACACCTTCACTCTCCTTCCCTCCACTCGTTTAAGTGGTTTACTTAATCTTATAAGGGACTAGCACTTAAATGTTGATATTTACTGCTAACAATAAAATCTGGTACATACGTCCGAACCCGAACCTCTTAACTGCTAAGTCCTCTCATGAAATTGAACTTTAGTTCCAAAAGTTTGCTGTAGTTGCAAAATAAAAAAAGCAGCCAAGTGCGAGTCGGACTCGCCCATGAAGGGTTCCGTAGCATCAAGTAACATGATATAAAAGTTCTTGTACAATAGTTCGTTGTAGGTAAATTGCGGTTTACGATTTATGACGTATTAAAAAAACTACTAACTAGATCTCGTTCAAACCAATTTTCGGTGGAAGTTTGCATGGTAACATACTACTTAAGCAGAAAAAATACGAGCGCCCTTATTATAATATACAGGGTGTAAGGGACAGGTTTCCTTTTCCAAAACTTTAAGGGCTTGCTCAGTAGACGAAACTGAACAACTTTCCACGAATTTTTTTTCAGGAAACGAAAAAATATCGGCTTCTCCATACAAAATTTTAACTTGATTGAACACTTTGTATGGAGAAGCCGGTTTTTTTTCATTTCCTGAAAAAAATTCTCATGGAAAGTTTGTCAGTTTCGTCTACTGAGCAAGCCCTTAAAGTTTTCGGCAACCCGTTCCTTACACCCTGTATAGTTATTGTGTTTTAATTCTAATATTTGGCAAATAAAAAGAAATAAATAGATTGGTTTACACTATGGTAGAAATGAAATGAAATGAAATGAAAATATTTTTATTCGAAGTAGGTAGCAGTGTACACTTTTCGAACGTTATTCTTTTATCTACCTAACACGAGGTTCCTACCACTCGGAACTCGTATACCCACCGTTTCGGGAAGTGTTTGCGGAGTGAGAAGAAATGGCGGGCCCTAAAGAAACTCCCTCCAACATATTTTTTTTTAAGTCTTATATTCTATTACATCTTAATGCTAGATCAATAAATGAATACAATGTCAAGAAAGAAAGGATTCAAAAGAGATAAAAGTAAAAATTATTTGTAGCTAATGACTAACAACTAGAAAGAAATAACTGGCTACTATGAACAAACTACCAGCGGCTACCTTTTCAAATATTTATAAGAATAAAGTGACGGTGGGTAGTATTAACGGCCGTGGTAACAAACAACTGGCAAAGAGTTTGCATTGTTAATAAATAAAACTCTTTGGGGCCGTCTACTTGGATAATTTTAAACGCCTACGTGATCTAATGGTTAGTCTGCTTTATTCACATCAGGAGGTCGCGGGTTCGAATCCCGGCGTGGTCCAACTTTGTTGGACTCGGTTTAGTTGCCGAGACCAGTGGCGACCAATTTAAAAACCATAAATAAATTAATAATTGATTATTATTTTTTTATTATTGTTTCTTTCATCTACACTGGTGGACAAAAAATTCGACTCAAGATTGCTTGCTCGACTTTTAGAAAATTAACTCAGTCTACAAAACTACGAAACACTAAAAACAAAAAACTAGAAAACCACCAAACTAAAATCATAGAGTACAAAGTTCCTACCACGCGGAACTTGTACAGCAACGTTTCGGGAAGTGTTAGCGGAGCGAGAAGAAACGTCGAGCCCAAAAGAAACTCGCCCCAACACATTTTTTGAAATAAATACTTAATATCTATTACAATTGATGTCATTACTAAAGCTATGAGCTGGAAGATCTATACATGTCCATACATCATTGTCATTAACATAGTCTTGGGTTTTATAATATCCTCTTGAACACAGGCATTTCTTTACATAAGTCTTAAACTTATTTTCGGATAAACTAATTACATTTTCAGGTATTTTATTGTAGAATTTTATACACCTGCCCCATGAACGACTTCTTTACCTTACTCAGTCTCGAATAAGCAACTTCGATATTATTTCTATTTCTAAGATTAAAATTATGCCTGTCACTGTTTTTTGGAAATAAATCTAAATTCTTACGAACATACATGATGTTTTCATATATGAATTGACTGGCAACAGTTAAAATATTTATTTCTTTAAACTTGTTCCTCAATGACTCTCGAGATCGCATCTGATAGATAGCGCGAATGGCTCTTTTTTGCAGTATGAAAATAGTTTCTATGTCAGCCGCATGTCCCCAAATTAAGATGCCGTAAGACATTATACTATGAAAATAGCTAAAATACACTAGTCTTGCAGTATCTACATCTGTTAGTTGCCTTATTTTCTTGACGGCGTAGGCAGCTGAACTAAGCTTTCCTGCTAAGGTTTCTATATGTGGTCCCCATTGTAAAGAAGCATCTAAAGTAATACCAAGAAAAACAGTGCTATTTACGAACTCTAAAATATTACTATCTAATATTACACTATCGTGAGTTTGCTTGACATTTGGTAATCTGAATTTTATTACTTTTGTCTTTGTGGCATTTAATAGCAAGTTATTAACAGTAAACCATTTATGTATCTCTGAAAGCGTGTTGTTTACTTCGTCAATTTTGCTGTCTTTCCTGTCTACCTTAAAAATAAGAGATGTATCATCTGCAAACAACACAATATTTGAGAGACGTTGCACCATAAATGGTAAGTCATTTATATAAACAAGGAAGAGAAAGGGGCCTAAAATAGATCCCTGGGGAACGCCTATTTTTACTGTAGAGCCGAGAGAATTTGTGCCATTTACTTGGACTGTTTGTAACCTATTGTTAAGGTAAGAATTGAGAAGACTGAGAGCCCTATCTTCCACACCGTAATGCTTTAGTTTAAGAAGTAAAGTTTGATGTTCCACACAATCAAATGCTTTAGATAAATCACAAAACACTCCTATTGCATCTTGTGATTTCTCAAAAGCATCATAGATGTTTCGTATAAGTGCTACTCCTGCATCGGTAGTTGATCGACCTTTCGTGAAGCCAAATTGTTGGTTATGCAGAAGTTTGTTTAAAGTGAAGTGTTGTAGCATTTGGTTGAGCATAATTTTTTCAAAGACTTTACTAAGGACGGGTAATACAGAAACAGGTCTGTAATTTCCCGCATCAGTTTTGGAACCTGATTTATAACGAGGTATAATTTTACTACACTTCATGAGATCTGGAAAGTCACCACTTTCTATACTAATATTGAAAAGGTATGCTAAATGTGGTGCTAATACGTCAATTACATTACTAATTAATTTAACTGATAAATCCCACAAGTCCTCAGTTTGTTTCACTTTAAGCGACTTAAAAGTTTTAACAACAGTTTCAGGTCCAATTTCTCTAAAATAGAATATTTCATCACAAGAAATTACATTTTCTTCTAATATTTTTTTAGCATATGTGGGTGATGAGTCCAGGGCCTCAGTTAGCTTTAGTGGAATGTTTGTGAAAAACGTTTCGAATTCCGTAGCTATTTCTGCGTTAGATGTTATTTTGCCTTTATCTGTTTGTAAAACAAAATCTTTATCGTGTTTCTTGAATTTACCGGTTTCTTTATTTATTATATTCCAAACCGTCTTAATTTTATTATCAGATAGTTTTATCTTTCTGGCTAAGTAATTAGATTTGGCTGCGCAGCATACCTTTCTGAATATTTTTGAATAACGTTTTACATAATTTGTGAAATTGTCATCAAATATATAACTTTTTTTCTCATAAAGATCAAATAAGGTTTGACGGCTTTTATAAATTCCTACAGTAGCCCATTCACAAAACTTAAATTTATTATCAATATTTATAGATTTAGTTTTAAAAATTTCCTGAAAATCTCGCTCAATTACTGTAAATATATATAAGTATATTTTAAGTATTATCTATGTTACCGTTTGTGTTCTTCCAATGTTTGAAAAATAAAATAAAATAAAATAAATAAATTTTAGATTTAAATAGGTAAGTAATTTACTGAAGTGTCTGTTAAATTCTAACTAAATCATAGGAATGTTATCTCAGCATCTGACGGTGTTGGATTATTATTCAGTTCGATTAAAAACCCGTATCATTAGGCCATAGTCCACAGTCGGGGGCCAAGTCCGGATTGGTGGATGTTGTGAGGCTAGTAGCTAATCCCAGTGTCAGAATTTTCAAGGCCTTCCGAAATGGCCGGCACTAATGGCTTAGCGTGCCTTGCGAAGCACTGAAACGGTCGAGATAAATGCTACTATCTGTCAAACCCATCCAGGTTGAGACCGTGTCTGTAGTCAGTTAACCTGCATGGTCGACGCGGCCACGCAAGCCACACTGAGCCACGACCGCCTCATTATTCAGTTCATTTACTATACTGTTCTTCAGAGCACCCTGTATAAATCTGACATCGTGTCCTCTCCATTATGGTAATGTAATCAACATGTTCGATGTTCGTTTATTTACAGCTTAATAATTATTCAACCTCTTTACTTGTACCCATGTCATAGAGCACGGGGTTAAAGAATAAACTCTCCTTGCTTGCGTTAGTAAAAAAAAAATTATGTCAGATATATACTTAACCGTAAAAATCGTACACAAATCACCACGATACAGGAAAGTTGCGTAGTACCTAATATGGGGTTATTTGTCGATCCTTTAGTTTTGTATGTATTTTGGTAATAAACATTTTATTTTTTACTTTCTCTAGATAGAGCGGCAAAAATAGTTTACAACCTTTGTAGTGTTTAAGAAATAAAAAAGCGGCCAAGTGCGAGTCAGACTCGCCCATGAAGGGTTCCGTAGCAGCAAGTAACATAATATAAAAGTTTTTGTAGTTCGTTGTAACTTGAATGAAAGGTAAATTGCGGTTTACGATTTATGACGTATTAAAAAAAACTACTTACTAGATATCGTTCAAACCAATTTTCGGTGGAAGTTTGCATGGTAATGTACATCATATATTTTTTTTAGTTTTATCATTCTCTTATTTTAGAAGTTACGGGGGGGGACACACATTTTACAACTTCGGAAGTGTCTCTCGCGCAAACTATTCAGTTTAGAAGAAAATAATATTAGAAACCTTAATATCATTTTTGAAGACCTATTCATAGATACCCCACACGTATGGGTTTGATGAAAAAATTTTTTTTGAGTTTCAGTTCTAAGTATGGGGAGCCCCCAAAATTTATTGTTTTTTTTCTATTTTTGTGTGAAAATCTTAATGCGGTTCACAAAATACATCTACTTACCAAGTTTCAACAGTATAGTTCTTATAGTTTCGGAAAAAAAGTGGCTGTGACATACGGACAGACAGACAGACCACTTGCTGCCCAAAAAATGGATACAAACATAATCGATAAAAGTCAAAACTGTTTTACCCCCATTGTATAGGTTCCTTTGGAGCAGTTTTTCAGTTTTATTAGTAGCAATAAAAAGTAACCCTTTATATTATTATTATCTTAATAATACTGAACAACTTTTGTTCTACAGTTATATTGAAATCGCAACAAAATATTGCACTTTCGAAACTGCAAAAAATAACTAATAAAACCTACATATCTATACATATACAAGTACTATACATATCTATCTGTTTGAAACTAACTGTAAACACTACAGTTTTATTCAGTTCCCCGTACACTAGAGGCAATGTTTCAGAATGATAAAAAGTTACTTTAGTTCTCTGAAAGGAAGTTACCGCGGCCAATAGATACATATCTAGATTCTACGTTATTGAATAGACCGCAAAGTAAAACTTTTGAGGATGGATGTACACGTGAACAATATTATGAACAATAGTTTGAAGTTATTGTAATAGATCTGTAAGGATGTTGGCTTTGTATAATTGACCACGCTGAATACGTTAAAAACAACCGACTTCAACCGCAACAACTCCAATTTTGCTATGTTTTTGTTTTTGTTTTTGCTATGATTTCGATAAAATTTATATGGGACCACCTGTGAAGTATACCCTTTTAAACAAAAAAAGAATTTTCGAAATCGGTTCAGGCGTCTTCGAGTAATCGGTGAACATACATAAAAAAAAAAGATTCCGACGAATTGAGAATCTCCTCCTTTTTTTGAAGTCGGTTGAAAAGTAAGGCTCGCTATTGTTAGTTCAAGCTACACAGTTACTTATATCTTCGTTTCTTGAAAGGTCTCACAGGGCATCTAATGTTTGAAAAGTTTTGTTAATCTCGTAAGGCCTTTTTTTTTTTTTTTTTAACGTTGGGAAATCCGTCATGGATACCCAGTCACTGCGGGGGCAGCAACCGGGTTATGCCGGACTCCTACCGGCTAAAACCCAACGGCGTTCCCGCTTCGCCGTATGGCAGGGGTCTGGGAAACTGGCAGAGCCTTTACCTCCAGTCCCCCACCGGCGACTGCTACCCGAAGGCGGCCCGGCTGCGTGAAGGGCAGATAATCTGCCCACCCGCGTGTGTAGGGCGCACCGGACGCAGAGTGCACCCTCCAACTGCTTCCTCAAAGTGGACAGCAGACCCCCCGGTCTACTGTCTGGAAGCGATGGGGGCCAGGAGACCCGACCCCCTGCGGCGGATAAGATGTTAGGCTCCGCCGCCAACCGACGCCGCGCAGAGATGAAAATCTCTGGCGGCACCCGCCTGGGGCATCGATAAAATCGACGCCCCCGAGCATCCCTTTATTGGACCCTTCAGCAAGGGTCCAAGGGAGCTCCTCCGCGGTTGGCGCGAGACACATCCCTAGGGATAGTGTCAAGCGCCCCCTCCTGTGCTGCGCTTCGTCTGGTCCCTCGCTTCAAGCCTGTCCGGTATGGGTAACCCTATCCGGCATAGCCTTGAAGGTCATTAGGACACTCAAGCCCCCCCACCAACGACAAGGTGGCAGCACGACGGGGGGGGATCTCGTAAGGCCTAACCTAACTTTAGGCAGGTAGTCATTGCGGCCCATCGACCTAATAATCGACAACGCTGAAAACGTTAAAAACGACCGACTTCAATTGTAACAACTACAATTTTGCAATGTTTTTGTTTTTGTTGATTTTTTCAAAAAGCGCTGAATCAATTTAGATGAAATTTATATGGGACCACCTCTGAAGTATTACCTATCAAACAAAACAGAATCATCGAAATCGATTCATAATTGGTGGAGTAATCGCGTAAACAAACAAAAAAAAACATACAGTCGAATTGAGAACCTCTTTCTTTTTTGAAGTCGGTTAAAAATAGGTCCGGACCAGACTTTCATTATGCAAAAAAGTTACCTAAACGCTTCAAACGTAAATACCTTTGTCCGGGTCGGTTCTGCTTGTGCCGACTGAAAATCAGCGCTGTAGGTCCCACCTGCAGTTTTTTTGCTGAGCTCGGAGCCGTTTCACAATGCGGCACGAGATACCTATCTGTGTTTGTGTTAATTAATGTTTCTTGTGTTATAGATTTATAATTATGTATGTTGTTTCATTTTTGTTTTTTGTATTTTGTGTCGTAATTTTGTGAATAAATGATTTATCTATCTATCTAACTCAAATGTGATATTTCTATACAGTGTGAATCTATGGTTCATTCGGAAATGGTGCCAATATTCCAATCGTACCACGATTTCGAAAATTAGGTTCTAATTTAAGGTAGTTGGGTCTTTATACAACAATTTAAAAACTTGATTGGCTCTGAACTACTACTAAACCTATGTCTTAAAAATAGGTCATTGGGCCTTACGAGGTTAAGTCTTATTAATTGAGGCTGCATAGAAATGAAGTATTCTTCAATTAATAGTCAGGAAGATTCAAAAGAATTTTCATGCACTTAAATCGATAAACTGTAGTCAGTTTAGGCGTGTTTTTTATTATTTTATTGAAACTGTTTTTTTTTGCTCAGAACATTATCTTTACGTCTATCATATAGCCAATATCGTCCCCACTGCTAGGGCAAGGTTCTCTAAATTCATTCTTCTATGTCTATACCCATTAACCCTGGAAGTTTAGGCCACCCTCTATACACCGGCGGTGGGCATGCTTCGCGCTGTGGCGCTTATCATCTACATTGCCCCAGGATACCGTCCGCACGTGCTACTTTGCGACCGTGCAGTCGCTCTTGCAATATGGCGTAGAATTCTGGGGACGTGCTGCTGACTGGCTGCGCGTTTTCAGGATGCAGAAGCGCGCTGTTCGAGCGATTGCACGGATTCGTTCGGACGAGTCGGCAAGGCCTCACTTCGTGTCTCTCCAAATTATGACATTACCATGTCTGCTTATATTTCAAGTGTCCAGTTACGTCAGAAGCAACTTGTAGTCGTACGCGCAGCGTGGTGACGGTAATTCATACAACCTCCGTAGCGCTGGTATGCTTTCCTCAGTCTCACACAAGCTTGAGAAATCCGCCAAAGGCTTGCGAGTTATGGGCCCCCTCGTATATAACAGGCTTCCGAGTGAGGTAAGGGACGCACCGAGTGACAATATATTTAAATCAAAATTAAAGAAATGGCTAGTCGAGCAGAGCTTTTACTCATTTGATGAATTTATTAAGGCACCCACATAAAACCGATTTAAATTTAATTATTATTGTGTAAGTACCCTCGTAATAACAAATTCTCAATGCATGAAACTATTTAATACATTTTTATTTTATGAGCTTACGTTTGAATACTTATGCTAAACTATGACTTGTAATTAATATTATCAATAAAAATATGTCTATGTCTATGTCTATGTGAAATAAAGATTATTATTATTATTTCGTGTGACGAAGAAACTTTCACAAAATATCCTGCGACTTTTCCATTCATCAAAAAATTTAAGCTGCAAACTCAATAATTGTTCAAAAAAAAATCTAAATAAAATTGGAACAGCCAGAGATTATCAACAACTACACGGCTACGGCTAGGCCAGACGCTGGACCAATCAGACGAAGCCAATGAAACTATGGCGGCCTTCCAGAAGGTCAACCAATTATCCAATGACGTGATAGCTGGCAGGGCTTGTCCAATTATAGCGGGGACGACCACAATTTTATTCTGTAAAGTCTATTACAAGCATCAAATCGCTGTTGGATTTAATTTTGGAAGCCGCTCAAAGTAATGTTTGGTATCATTGAATTATTTCGTTCTTTGGTTGGTTTTATGAACTGAAAGCCTTGAAATCAATTTCAAATTCTTTTTTATCGTACATCGAGGCGTTGTCCTAATTCATCATCATTCGTACAGTGACATGCGATCTAATTTCATCGTACAAATTATTTTATACCGATCAGAAGAATAATACCGTTAATTATACAATATACAGGGTGTAAGGGACAGGTTTCCGAAAACTTTAAGGGCTTGCTCAGTAGACGAAACTGAACAACAAGAATTTTTTTCGGGAAACGAAAAAAAAATTGGCTTCTCCATACAAAATTATAAATTTGATTGGACAGTTTGTATGGAGAAGCCAATTTTTTTTTTCGTTTCCTGAAAAAAATTCTTGTTGTTCAGTTTCGTCTACTGAGCAAGCCCTTAAAGTTTACTCGACGTCAAACATCAATGTTAATAGCACTGATGTGTTCCGGCATGGAGATTATAGACATATTATCCCCATTGCGTTGGAATTTTATTTTAAAAAATATGTTGGAGGGAGTTTCTTTAGGGCCCGACGTTTCTTCTCTCTCCGCAAACACTTCCCGAAACGTTGGGTATACGAGTTCCGAGTGGTAGGAACTTCGTATTAGGTAGAAAAAATATGACGTTCGAAAAGTGTACAGAGATACCTACTTCGAATAAATATTATTTCATTTCATTTCAGAATATTGGTAAGCTCACATCCATTTCTCGGCGTCCTCATCACTTACCATCAAGTGAGATAATGCCAAGGATTTAGCGATACTGGACAAAAAGTGATTGCATGTCTGATACAGATAATATAGGGTCCTTATGAGATACCTGAAAAAAAAATTGGCCATAGTTATGCCATTTCAAAGGCCGGCAACGCACTTGTGACTCCTCTGGTGTTGCGGGTGTCTATGGGCGGCGGTAATCGCTTACCATAAGGTGTTCCGTCTGCTTACCTATCACATAAAAAAAACGATCCAACTGATTTAAATCAGTTGGATCGTTATGGCATAACTACGGCCAATTAACCACAGCTTCTGCTCATAAAACTAAACAACTTTTCCCAAGGAACCTATAATCAATGCGCACTAAACTTTTTGGTCCTCATACTAATTGAGCAACTGAACCGGCAATTTTGTATGGTAAGTCTACATTTTTTTTGCGAATTGAGTATAGGTTCTTAGGTATACATAGTATATTGAGGGCTTATACTCACCGTCTATCTGGTCAGAACAACATGCTGAAATTATTTTCTAGCTTTCAGCACTTGTCCCACCGTCACCAGCGATTCACGAGAAGCGAGTAGAGTGACAAGCGAGAGTGTATAGTTCATTCCAATCAAAAAAAAAGCAAAAAGTAAACAAACACAGTATGCAGATGACATTGACATGTGTCAGTTCCATAGTAAGTTTGTTTACGTTTTGATTTTTTTTGATTGGAATGAACTATAGTTCCGATAGTTTTTGTCGCTTGGCTATAAGTGAGTGTGCGAGTGCCATGGTCGATACTCGCACTGTGGAGTAGAGTGACCGGTGGTTGGTTTCTCGGAGAGTGTTTTGATCGCGATTTATTGAAACGGGATCTACATCTTATAGGTACTGTACCTTTGCTTGAGCGAGAAAATAGACGATAGATAGTCGCTTTCTCGCCGGCGATGGGACAAGTGCCTTAAATTGTCTATTATTTTAGAGGATAAATCGCTTTGACATCGCATGCCTTTTGACAGTCCTTTTGTTTGTCACAACAACAGCACATAAGGTATTATATTTAGTTGTACCAAGTCCTCCTCTTCCTTGCATCATATTCCTCAGTGATGAGGGTCGTGACCTCCCTTTGACAACACTTTCTCGGTGACGATCTTTCGCCATTTCTTTCTGTCTTCAGCAATGTGCAGAGCATCGTGGAGGTTGGTAACGAGAGTGGCACGTATCTGATCTGTCCAACGTATCGGGCTGCGTCCCCGCGGTCTCTTTCCTTAATTTTTGCCAGTAAACATACGTTTTTCGAGGTTATCTCCGCTCTTCTAGCAGTACTAAGTACACAGCTAATAATAGACAACGCTTAATACGTTAAAAACAAACGACTTCAATCGCAACAACTCCAATTTTGCTATGTTTTTGTTGATTTTCTCAAAAACCGCTGATTTTTTATGGGACCACCTTAAAGTATACCCTTTTAAACAGAAAAAGAATTTTCCAAATCGGTTCAGGCGTCTTCGAATAATCGGTGAATAAAAAAAAAAGATTCCGACGAATTGAGAACCTCCTCCTTTTTTGAAGTCGGTTAAAAATTAAATCATAAAGGAAAACGTCTCAAAATTTTAATCAGTCAGAAGCTCAGAAGCGGTCCACGGCTACATCACTCCTGGTGTGACAAGGGCAGGCCGACGTAATGAGGAAATTAATTATAATTAGCAAGCAAGTCTGGGGGAAAATTAAATTAAAATATCCACTGTTATAAAAATTAATTTAAGTAAAGCTATTGAAAGCATGACGGTCGTGGCTCAGTGCGGCTTGCGTGGTCACGTCGTTCAACAGGTTAACTGACTACAGACACGGTCATAACTTGGATGGGTTTGACTTTAAGTGGCATTTATCTCGACCGTTTCCGTGCTTCGCAACTCACAGTCGCACTAGATGGCAGTCGTTAAGCCATGCTACGTCATACAAATTTCGAGCCATTGTTTACTACATAGACATTCATGTTTGTACACATGTACTTAAATGTGAAATTGAAGGCACTTATAACTTATTCTGTGTTAATTCATTAATTTTTTTATCAAGTAACACAGACTTAATGATGCCTTCAAAATACAATGGGATTTTCAATGACGTATGTGATCATATCCACATTATATGTCAAGTCAAATGTGACATCTTGTTCTTCCACTTTTAAAATAAAGGTAGTTTTTTTGGAAAGTTTTTGTCCTCCATTAAAGAATAAAATCAAATAGAACAGAGAATCCGTGAAGGAAGCACAATAAGAAATTATAAAGCTAGACGATAGTATCGCTGAAACACGATCTCTTGTAACTTCTCAGCCTTCGACAATCTTATTTTTATTTGACAAACTTATTCTCCAACTTTTTTCGAAAGTCATCACTAAAATCTCATCGTAATAATGATACATAGCCATGATATGTATGTATGTCAGTACCGACGCACGGACTTTGTCTACAAGCAAAGACTTTTTTTAACCGACTTCAAAAAAAGGAGGAGGTTCTCAATTCGTCGGAATCTTTTTTTTTATGTATGTTCACCGATTACTCGAAGACGCCTGAACCGATTTGGAAAATTCTTTTTTTGTTTGAAAGGGTATACTTCACAGGTGGTCCCATATAAATTTTATCGAAATCGATTCAGCGGTTTTTGAGAAAATCAACAAAAACATATCAAAATTGGAGTTGTTGCGATTGAAGTCGGTTGTTTTTAACGTATTCAGCGTGGTCATGGTATAACCCATCGATAAGGAAGGTGTGACCCAACAAGTATCTGCACAGACGGACCCCTCCGCCCAGATTTGTACAGAGATTTTTCCTTAGAAAGACAACACAATTTTTAAGTCACACAACGGCCAAATAAATTACTTTAATTGGCATTTCCCGAAGCAATACAATTTCTTCTCCTCTATTTTCAGAGCAAATACGAAGAGAAATAAAAAAATATATATTCGCCATCAATTTTAAACTGCAGTTTGGAGGTCTAAGGGAAAATAATAATTATTAGTTTGTGTTTTGGCACCCTATTCATTGTCCTCTGTCAAATGTCAGTTTAATACAAAATCAATTTATTTTCCTTTGAAGATTCACGAAAACTATAATATTGTTTGTTTGTTTGTTTGTTTGTAAACTCTTTATTGTAAATAGAAATGAATGTACAAAACTTAAAAGTAACTGTAAAAATACGCAATGGCGGACTTATCCCTTAATATTATGTTGTATAAATTTTAAGTCTTCAATGTAACAAATTTTAATTAAGTTTACGCCAACGATGGAAAAGACGGTTTTCATTAGAAACGACAGACAGTACAGGCAGCAGAGCTGATCGACGACGGCAACAAGGGTGCGTTTCCACTGAAGCGGAGCGGAGCGGAGCGAAGCGGAGACGTGCCGAATTGACCAATCATACTGCTCGAAATGAAGTGAAGCGGAGATTTTATGGAATCTAATTGGTCAATACGATATGTCTCCGCTCTGCTCCGCCTCGGTGGAAACGCACCCTAGGCTCAATTTTGGCATTTTTATACAGAATTCTAAATAGGCGCTACTTTGAAGATAAAGTTAAGTGATAATAGACTAATCCTTTATTGATACATAGTTTGTAACTTTTGTCAGTGTTGGCAGAAGATAACGAATTTCTCTTACAACTAAAAAAAAAAACTATTTGTTCGTAATAATGTTTCGTGTAATCAATTCCAAGACTGACAAAATTGTGCAAAAAGTCAAAACACTCTTTTTTTAAAACCCTGTATAGTTTTATATTTCTGATAAATTAACTTGAAATCCAAAACCGTATATGGGCATAGCAAAATAGTAGAACAAAAAATGTGTACAACATGACTAAATGTACTTTTACGGGGACTGTTTTTAAAATATTGTATTATTCGTATATCATTTTAAGTCACAAGAACGATAAATCATAAGGAACAAATGAATGTATGCTTTGGATATTGTGTTGTCATGATAACAAAAAAGTATTGTAGTATTCGTATACCAATATGAATTCCATTCAGCGTGCGATAAGCCAGCTAAACTGCTTGACTGCACATCAATTGTTGGTCTGTATAGAGGGTAATTAATAGATAGAATAGAAAACTATACAGGGTATTAAAAAAAAAAGAAAAGAAAAGAAGAGGAAATATGATTGGACATGACTAGAAACTTTCTGCCTCGCACAACCAAACTGTGGAATGAATTGTCGCCTGCGGTATTTCCGGAACGATACGACATTCAAACCTTCAAGAAAAAAGCGTACTCCCATATTAAAGGCCGGCAACGCACTTGTGACTCCTCTGGTGTTGCGGGTGTCTATGGGCGGCGGTAATCGCTTACCATCGGGTGATCTGTCTGGCCGTTTGGTGGCAAACGGCCATACAGTTTGGTGGCAAACTGCCATAAAAATAAAAATAAAACATTTGTTATGACACGATGACTTCATAATGTAGGTACATCATGGAGGGAAAGATAGAAGGACAGAGAGGTAGAGGGAGGCCGAGAATAAGTTACATCGATCAAGTGAAGGCCAAAGTCAATGTGAAGTCGAACCAGGATGTTAAGGAGTTGGCGAGGAGTAGGAAAGAATGGCAGTTACTCCACCTACAAAGCCTAGCTCTTAAGATAAAGAAGTTAAAAAAGAGTGTTTGAAATTTTATTTTATGGGGTTACTCAGAATTAAGTATAGGATAGAGGGAAAATATTGAAAAAAACTTTTTTTTTTAATTTGCCATAAAAATTCTTGATTCACTATTCAGATTTAGTACACATTTCTAAGGACAATTTATTTTGTAATATAAATATGTGTCACACATTTCAAACAAGAAAAGGAAGGTTATTTTTTTGAAGGCTTTGAGAAAGCATTGTTTCATGAGGAGCATCTACCATTTGCCGATTTTCATTGATGAAAAAATCATTCTGTATCAACAACAACTGTACAATTACTTGCTCTAAAAAACTATACAATCCTATCAGTCACCAAGGTTGCCTGGAAGAAATCGCTCCAAGACGATAAGGCAGAATATTTATCTTATTTTATCCTATCCTGTATCTGTCAAGACCCTGTATAAACTTCAGTACAAGTACCTCTAGTTTTAGTCTTCACAAGATCTATGTATTTCGGACGTCATGAATATCAAGTTTCTGACAGGCGCGCCGGCGGCGGCGTTAAAATGGATCTTGTCATATTATTATTATTGTTAGCTCCACAACTCCCAACAAGTTTAATCTAGCCTGGAATAACTCCGGAACTTGCAGCACTGCAGCACTGCAACACTGCAGTTGCACCGCTGCAGTAACTTTAGCTCTGTAGTTACTGCGAAATGACAGGGATATATTGCTTTTAATGCTGCAGTTATAAACATGTCACAATTTATGGGGAGAATTAATATGGAAATTGTATAATGACTGCTCATATTTATGGCGTAATATTTTTGTAAGTATAATAATTTATTCATGTATTGTATTTTAATTGGGTTCGGTGAAATTCGCTCCCAACCCAGGGTAAACATAAAAACTGAGTAAAAAAGAGAGGGTAGATAATTTTTGGACCCTCGATCCCACCTAAACTGCACAGTGGCTACTACTAAACTACTTTCCCTAAGGAACCTGTTTTTGTTCGCAATTAAAAATCCGGCACTTAGCTCAGCTTGAAGCTCTTAAATGGGTGGACCGATTAGAATGCAATTTCTCCCATTTAAATCTAGGTTTCATCGTTTCGATTCTTAGACATGTTTAATGAAAATTGGTTTATCAGTTTTCGAGTTATTCGACTTTTACTGTCAGAGGTTTACATTTCACTTTAATTTTTATAGTTATCTTTGTAATGTGGATACAGAGTAGACTTTTACTTACAAACAACATTGTAATACGCAACATAATTATACAACTGCTACATTACTATTCCGAATAGGACGGATACAACTATATCGTCTTTACGACTGCTATTACCCCAGATATATTGTACCTACGTAAAGGTCTTTATGGAGCTGTACCTATTTAAGAGAGAATTAAAGATTGTTTAAACCGACGACGCTCCCGGTTTATTGTACAGGAGAATTGCCTCTTAAATAAGTTGCCAATGTATTTAAGTATAAATTTTGCGATTTCTAGAACAGGCTATTGTTTTAAATTACAGAATTGAATTGAAAGTATTTTATTGGAAGTAGCATCGTACACTTTTCAAAGGTCCTTCCATTCGGAACTCGTATACCCGCCGTTTCGGGAAGTGTTTGCGGAGTGAAAAGAAACGACGGGTCCAAAGAAACTATCTCTAACACACTTTTTTTAGGTATCGTAAATGCTATTACATCTTAATTTTAGGTCAAGAGATATTTTATATAATGTCATATTTAAAAAAAGGATAGTATTTAATCGCGAATCAAAAAAATACTAGTTACACATCAAATTAACTAAATTGTAAATATAACATAATAGAAATAGATAAATAAATTAAATCCAGGACAATCACACACAATCATCTGGCCCCAAACTAGGATTCCCTGTATTATGGGAACCAGAGAACGAGAAATTTTGCGATTAAATATTGCCGTTTTAAAAAATGAAGAATTCCAGAGATAAAAGTTAATTTCAGTTAAAAGCTGACAAGAGCACGCTAGTCCACACGGACAGCACCCGATCACGAGTATAACGCGAGAGTCAGCCATCGCTCCTCTCAACCACAATTATTTGAAGAAAAAGGCTTGGCTCCCGAATATTACAACATGGAAAATATTACATACAAACATACATCAAAAAGTCAAAGGTGCTTTTCCTGGCGAGACGAGGAGGGAAGACAATTTAAATTGTATGGGAAAAAATAAATTCTTATCTCGCACATCTTCGGTGGAAATAGTCTTCTTCTTAGAGATTTCAACTCTCTTCACTCCACTCCTCGCCTCGCTTCGCCGGTGGAAAAGCAGCTTGAAACATGCACCTTAATTAATTTCGATACTAACTAAATAAGCATTGGAAACTTTTTGAGAATACGGATATGCTATCTGTTCTTTACAAAGCAGTAACAAAGAGGGGAAGCCAAAGATAATTCCTTCTCTAATTAACCCTGACGTTTATCTTACTAAAGTTAGGACACCAAGTTCGCCCGCATGGTAAATTCTGGGAGGCCCCAACCCTAACAAGAAACTCGTTACTTGGAATAAAATACAATCTGTCTTTTAGTTGCTCTCTCTCTTATCGTGTGGCACATAATAACGGCCCTATCCACAAGGTATAGACGGCGGTTGCCTGGTTTGAATGGGAAAGTAGTCTGCCGTTTTATAATGTTATGTTATTCGTTTATAGACTTTCACAATATAAGTAGGCTTAGCATTGTGTAAAGTCAATGTATAAACTATTTTGGGAAATGAATTTTTGGCAAACAAATCTATTTTCTCTCTCTCTATCTTATCGTGTGGCACAATTGAACCGTCCTATCCACAAAGTATAGACGACGGTTGCACGGTGTTGCACTTAGCATCACCCGCTGTCACGTGCAGGGCATTTAGATTTACACCTATAAATAAATATATTTATTTATCTTATTATATATTTTATTTATACATCTAGGTATATTCAATTTTTACTCGATTACGGCAAAGAAAACTGTTATCATATGAATGTTGAAGGATACCTCGGACACTTTGAATATTACCTGTACTAAATTCGATTTAATAAATGTCGTTATCATCACTGACCTTTTGCGTTTACTTTTTAAACTGAACTTCCTTATCAGGAGTTCGTTTGCGAAAAAAGGCTTTTCTTACAAAAAAAATAAGTCTAGTCAAGCCTTTAATATCAATAGTTTTTGGAAAACGTCATAACCTTCCTTCTATAAAAGAATAGACCTCTATAACATCTTCTATGCTTTTATGAAAGTCAGGTTAAATATGGACAAATTCAAATAAAGTTCAAAAAATAAAAATCAAATAAAGACTTTCTTAGTTACTTACAAACACCGCAATCTTCAAAAGTTTTGGCGTAGGCTTCATGAAAAATTTACTGAAATTAAAGAAGATGAAAAAATGAATAATTACAGACAAACTTGATAAAAGAGTGACGTTCAACATAGATGGTCGACAGAGGTCAACACACCCAAGAAAACTCCTCAATTGGATTTAGAATGAGAGACGAAATGTCATCAATATTTCATAGAACTTTATAAATATGGAAAGTTTCTATTAGAACTTACAAAAGTTGAAAAAGTTATCAACATTTACAAGACGGTTTCGTGACAGAATACTATGAAGAGCAAACTCGAACTTGCGAAGCAAAAAAACAGAATAAAATAAATAATAACGAAATAGAAAATACTGCCCCAACTGAAAGGCAACGAATGAACTAAATAATTTAAAATTATCATCATCATCTAATGATGAAAGGCCGTAAGACCTTAAACATTTTGACAGACAGACAGACAGACAGACAAAGAATTTATTCAACAAAACGACACATAAAACAAATTAACACAACGGATACATAATTATAGAATATTTAACTTATACTAAACCTAATACTGACCGATGATCTATCCAGCCTGGTGTGAAAGGAGCACTGCCGCTTGTGACTAAAAAGTCCGATTCTGGAATGACAATTCCGCTCAAGAGGGCACATACGGCCAGACTTCTGGAACCTTACTTAGACACGATTATGCCTTTTGGCTCGCTTGTTGGTCAGGTCCTGAATTGTCGTCGTGTGCTTTGTCGCCATCCGACATAGTTTTTCTCCACTCATTACGTTTGGACGCAAGATTCTTCCATTGAAGATATAAAGTTGAAAATAAAAATAAAATCAACTTGAACATTTACAATGGTCTCCCCCATACAACCTTCCATAATATTTTGTATGGAAAATAGTATTTAAAAATTAATTTGACGAGGGAGTTTCAATCATCAGTACGGAAAATTCAACAAAAAATGTAATTTCAGAGAAAGTTGTTAGACTTTTCTTCACACCATATTATGCAGTAATATGATGGTCACGTTACAAACATATCCGTAGGAGAGATTTCCCGGACGTGACTGCGGGTGACGCTAAGCACGCAATCACTGTGTATCTCTTGAGATATCACATAAGACGCGTCGGTCATTTGCAGTGTAATATTCAGAAAGAATGGAATATATGGTGAAACGGTACGTAGTTATAGCAGTGGAAGGATCTTGTTATGCAAGGTCCGACTGGGTGGGTACCATTGCTCGCTCTATCCTGCCGCCAGCAGCGCGCTGTGTTCCGGCGGGCGCACAGTGGTCTATCCATAGGTCAAAAATAGGCAATTGCAACATGAAGATACCGGGTTTGCAATACATGTTTTCAAGGGGTCCCCTTCAAAACTTAACTTCGAAACATGTTTCCGCGAAAATTGTTACGTCGGTGACTATTTGCCGATACTATGATACCGCGATACGCTATTTCTTCGATGTATTTTTTTAACCCCCGACGCAAAAAGAGGGGTGTTATAAGTTTAACGTGTCTGTGTATCTGTGTATCTGTGTATCTGTGTATCTGTGTATCTGTGTATCTGTCTGTGGTATCGTAGCTCCCAAACGGATGAACCGATTTTCGTTTTGTTTTTTTTGTGTCATAGATAATTTTATCCCGAGTGTTCTTAGCCATGTTTCATGAAAATCTGTTCAGCCGTTTGAAGATCATCAGCTCTTTTCTAGTTGATGAGGGGATCTGACTAACTTCCTTATGTCCGATCGATTCGAAATTTGGTACCGTGTTACTTCAACGATATTTAAAGAACATGGTAAGGCAAGCGTGAGCTGGTCAGCCGTTTGAAGATCATCAGTTCTTTAATAGTTGATGAGGGGATCTGACTACCTTCCATATGTCCTATCGATTCTAAATTTGGTACCGTGTTACTTCAATGATATTGAAAGTATATGGTAAGGTAACCATGACCTGATCAGCCGTTTCAAGATCATCAGCTCTTTAATAGTTGATGAGGGGATCTGACTACCTTCCATATGTCCTATCGATTCGAAATTTGGTACCATGTTACTTCAATGATATTGAAAGTATATGGTAAGGTAACCATGACCTGGTCAGCCGTTTGAAGATCATCAGCTCTTTAATAGTTGGTGAGGGGATCTGACTACCTTCCATATGTCCTATCGTTACTAACTCAACTAACTAATCATTATAAATACCTTCCTAATATTTATACCTACTTTAAAAAGGACAAAATAAAAGTAAAATTAAAATTTTAAAAACCCCCCGACACAAAAAATAAACTCTAAAAACTAACAAATAATATTTTAAACCTATTATAATTATTATCGTCACATATATTATGTAAGTTCAAATATTTTTATTTTCCAAGCGTCGTCGCGTCGGGGGACCGCTAAGTGATAAAAACAGGTGTAGTCGTAGATTGCAACAAAATAATTTACTCCGCTCGTACCTAAATGTAATTCTTAATAATTAATTAGCTGTTGTTGAAAAAATACTTTATAAACTTTAGCGGTCCCCCGACGCGACGACGCTTGGAAAATAAAAATATTTGAACTTACATAATATATGTGACGATAATAATTATAATAGGTTTAAAATATTATTTGTTAGTTTTTAGAGTTTATTTTTTGTGTCGGGGGGTTTTTAAAATTTTTGTTCACTGTTACGTTACCTCGAAAACCTTACTTCGACGGCTTGTTCCATCGATGTTTGTTTGTTCTATGTACTTGTCTTCGACTAACATTTTTGTCACACCCTATGAGGTAATATCATGGTCACGTTACAAATATATCCGTAGGAGAGATTTCCCGGACGTGACTGCGGGTGACGCTAAGTACACAATCACTGTGTATCTCTTGAGATATCATATAAAATAAGACGCGTCGATCATTTGCAGTGTAATATTCAGAAAGAATGGAATGACGAAACGTGGACCGTGGTTTTACCAGTGGAAGGATCTTGTTATGCAAAGCCGACTGGATGGGTACCATTTGTTGCGCACGTCCTAGCACAACGGTACACAACAGTTAAACATTCACCATAGGGTGGTTCAATAGGATAGAAGACACTCAGGCAAGCCCACGAAAACACCAAAGTAACGAGGTATAAACACAATTTAATAACACTAAAACACAACACAAGTTAAGTACCAATGTACTAAACAACACTTCAAGTTAACAAACACAATACACTTTCAAAGAATACACGAAGAAATAATAACACAATCGAGACAATGGAGAAGCTGAACTTTCTATTTGAATTACTACGAATAACACTATGACTTATTATAACGATCTATACGATATACGTGAAGGTAGTATAACATTTCGAGCAATTATCTAAAAAAACCTAATTTTCATTTTATACCCCTTGGCAATGCTGTAAAGGCGACCCCCAGGCCCTCACTTGGCCTCGGCCTAAAGTTCCCTTTTGAGGTTTCCATTTCCTCTTCATATCTCCTAAACTACTCGATACAATACAGTCCAACTTTACATTATACAAGCTGACAACATTCT
The DNA here is from genome assembly GCA_958295455.1 of Coleophora deauratella. Taxonomy (NCBI): domain Eukaryota; kingdom Metazoa; phylum Arthropoda; class Insecta; order Lepidoptera; family Coleophoridae; genus Coleophora; species Coleophora deauratella. Next base: position 16,907,107 of record OY282397.1, on the reverse strand, counting down.
CCAATTATACAAACAATACTTACTTAGGCTACATACCGCCAACATTCTTATAAATTCACAAATACATACAAAAAAGACATATTTTTGTAAAAGTTACACACACATTTCTAATTATTTCCAAAAGTAACAACGTCTACTTATCAAACTTTATTCCACCTAATAGACTTCCCTACGTTCTACAATAAAACAATACCAAATACAAACATTCATTGGACGTTGAACCCTAAAAACAGTAAAACCAACAATTCTATAAGCAAATTCACGAACAAAGTGAATACCAACAAAACTAGCTATCGCCCGAAACAAAAAACATGTAAATACTGAGGGCGCTAACAAGCTGGACATACATACAAAGTTACATCAATGACACTATTGTAATTACAGAGCTATTCATTCATTTAACAATTTTCCCTGCTAGAGCAGTAATAGCACACAAGATATCTTTTATCCCTTTCCAACGATTAGAGGAGATCGACAACTGGCGACATATACACTGTCTCACTCTAACGTTAGATATAGTCTAACACACATTCTAAACAATTTCAATAAAATTCAAGTGCAAGTCATTAGCTATTGCTTATTGCATACATATACATATAAGTACAATGCCAAGATAATCGGCTGCCCGTAACATTCCACCCCCCGTACGAGGATACATTTATACAATTCAAAATTATCCTAGGACAATATCGGCGGTGGGCAGCACGATGATTTTCGCTACTGGTCGTCTCAATAGACCGTGACCAGTCTTAACATCTATCACACGCACTTTTCCGTCTCTATCGGGATACACTTCACTTTTTTACAAATTTGCCCCTTAGGCGACTAATTGCGTGGCAGTGAGTGAGTCATTGCAAATGACTACACATCATCTACTTACACGCTCACTGAGTCACTTTCACTTCACTTGTCGCTGGAGCGACGGCAGATACTTCCGCCGCCATCGATGCCAGAAGACATCCACCAGTGCGTTTGCACGCCTCCACTGTTGACGGACATTCAAGTCCGCCGAACACGACGGCTCGAATGAGGCGGCGCCCGGTCCCGTCCCCATCAGGAGATGGTTCGGCGTGAGGACGGTGGGACTTCCTGTGTCTTCCTCTGGCACGCAGCTGAGCGGCCGGCTGTTAACAGTCGGCTCGGCCTCTTCTCGAGGCGCCTTCTGGCGCAAAGTGACTCGAAGCGCGTTTTCTATCGAGCGCACGAGTCTCTTCCAACTTCCTCCCATGCGAGGAGCTGCCGGAGGTTTCAATACCCATTCCATGTTTCTGGGATCATCTTGTTCTAAGGCGTCAATCTTCCGTCCTCTGCATTTACTGACGAAAGCCAATGCTTTCGCCGTTACTCTCATCACTCGTTCCCATGCAGAGTACCGCCTAAGATTGATCACAGGATCTTGGACCTGAGCTATCACATTGACTCTCAGCTCAAGGTCCACCTGAGGCGCTTCCTCGGTAACCGTGTTCGGCCACAGGTGCGGAGGATCGCGCAGAAAGGGGGGCCCCGAAACCCACATGCTTTTATCCCGAGGCCAGCCCAACTTGGTCGCTTCATCGGCCGGATTATCCGCCGATGCAACCCAGCGCCAATCACTTCTATTACTCCCCGATTCGATTTCGCTCAAACGGTGCGAAACAAAACTCTGATAGTCCCTAGAGTCCGACGCTATCCACCTCAGCACCGTTTGCGAATCAGTCCAGTCAAAAGTATCTACATCTAAATCTAAATCATTCAAACAGTCATCAACGCAATGTTCATTCACACTAGACTCTACAATGTTAGGGTATTTGTCTGCCAAATCCCTAGCATTCTTGTTCGAAATATACATCGCCATCGAAGGCGAGGATGTGGCTCCACATACCATGGAGTTCATGGCGTACAGATCTGGGCGTCTATCACTTTCTTGCCCGCGCCATAAACACAACTGAGCCCCCTTATCCTCATCCCTAATTTTCACACGCAAAAACATATCAGCTATATCACCTTTGACGGCGATCCTACCACATCGGAACCTCGTTAACACACCGAATAGCGAGTTCAGTAGTACGGGTCCGCTGAGCAATTTCGAATTCATCGAAACCCCTCTATATGAAGCCGCAGCATCATATACCAGACGAAGCTTTCCAGGCTTATTAGGGTTCACTACCCCAAAATGAGGCAAGTACCACTTAGGGTGTACTTCCCATGCATCTGGTACCTTTTCAGCGTAACCCTCGTTCAGAAGCCTGTCGATCTGAGCTTCGTATGTCATGCCAAATAACGGATCTTTATCCATCCGTCGTTCAATTCCCTTTAACCTCGTTAAAGCCTGATTATAGTTATCAGGAAAGATAGGGTTTTCATCCCTCCATAACAAACCACACTCCCATCCACTTTCAACCCGGCGACTAGTGCGTTCTAAAATCATGTTGGCTCGTTCAACATCCGCGTTCTTGCGCTCGACCTCAGCTATACCTATGCTATCTAATTCAAATTGTGCCTTAACTAAACTATGTAAATCCCTATCTAACCTACTCTTATTAACTAAAGCTGTACAATGGACTGTTTCACAATCAGAGGAAGTGGATGCACAGTATCCCAAGGGGCCATGGATTACCCATCCCAACTGAGTAAGAGAAGCGATCGGCTGACCGGACTTACCCCTTCGGATCTCCCTGCCGACGATGAGCTCCCAGTTATCCTGGCCCAGGAGCAGCAGCGGCTTCGTCTCCCCTCCCTCCTTGCGATCCTCACTGCAATCCATGGTGTCACACAAATCACTAAGATGAGCGTTCTCATACACCGACACTGGTACAGTTTGAGTAGGCAGATTCAAATGAGCCATAGTACGCACATTCACACAATGTTCCAGTCCATTAGGTCCACAAACACTAATGTTCACTTTCCGTGATTCTCTGTCCGTTCCCCTTTGTCCGTTCGCGGTCACTATTGTGAGAGGGCACGGCTCACCAACATCACTGGTCACTAAACTACTGTCCATTAGTGACACTGTAGCACCATCGTCCAACAAGGCGTGAGTCTGTGTCACGCAGTTGTCTCTTTTGATAGAGACTGGCACCATCTTCAGCAAGGCCTTGGTACACACACCTCCAACACTAAAGGCCCGCTTTACTTCAGCTTCAGGAGCCGAGGGCGTCAACTCGGGTGGGCGCTCCTCAGCCGGCACACCATTGAAGTGGAGTAGCGAATGATGAGGGGCGTTGCACTGTTCACAGCGCTTCGCACGACAAAACTCCCGGTTGTGCCGAGTGCACAAACACTTGAAACACAGTCGACTGTCTTTGGCCACGTTCCATCGTTCACTATTGTCCAGTGCTATAAACTTTCTGCACACTGGCAGCACGTGATTGCCATCACACATCGCGCACATTACTCGCGGCGCACTGCTCGACGCTACTGGTGCGGAGCTTACGTTTCGCGGCACACTCCTTGACGCTATTGCTCCGGAGCTTACAGTTCGCGGTGCACTCCTCGACGCAACTGGTGCGGAGCTTAGAGACGCGACTCTGTGTACATTACGATGTACAGGTAACACTCGCGGACGCGGTTCGTTATAAGTCTCACTAACCGAGGGTGCGGCCATGTTCGTGGCTACCAGAAACGATGCCGATCGCGAGCGTTCAACCAAGAATTCAAGTAAAATGTCCAAGCTTGGCGACACACGTAAGTCCACACTACACACATTGTCTTTGCACTTTAAAAACTCACTATATAAATGCTTCTGGAGTGGCGTAAGCTTGTTCAGTATCTCACACACCAGTTGAGGGTTATTCAAGTACCCATCAGCCTTGATGTTCTTCAGCAATGACACACAATTTCTCACAACTGAAGTAAACTTTTGCATTTCCTTGCCACTCTCGGTCACACGCGGTAAAGTCTTAATCTTCCTTAAGACACAATCCAAAATCGCACCAGGGTGACCGAATACTTCCTCAAGAGTACACATAACTTCTTGAGGATCACCTGCACCTCTCAAAATATCCTCCACTTCAATCTTCGCTGGTCCCACAACCGCTTGCTGCAACCTTGCCATGTTCTCGAACGCTTCAAACTTGTATATTTCCGTTGAGCGTTCATAGGTGCGCTTGAATGTGATCCAGTCAGCTGGGTTACCATCAAACTTTGGTAACTCGTATGTCTGCCGCGGTCTAGGCCTAGACATACCTATTATCGCATCCGCTAACTTATCTAGTCCCTCAGTCCGCCTACGAGAGCGCTCTTCTGACCGCTCCCTCCTCGGCGTTAGCGTCGATGCACGCGGCTGCGTATCGTCGAACCTCACATCGGCGGCGGAAGGGCGCGGTAGTCCACGTTCACGAGGCACCTCTTCCATACGCGGCGTTCGACTCAGCCACTCTTCCACTCGCTGGTTTGTCGCAACCTGCGTCAGCGAGCGTCGTTCCTCAGCTTCTTCATCAGCTGCAGCTTCTGCAGCTTCAATGTTGGCCATCTTAGCTGCCAACTGTTTTTGTAAGACATCTTCCCGTGTCTTCACTCTCTCCTTCGCTATCTGCAACTCTAACTGTCGCTCATCCTCCCTTGCCTTTGCTCTCTCCCTTGCTAGCTGCAACTCCAATAGTCGCTCATCCTCCCTTATCTTCGCTTTTTCCATAGCCATTTCCAGTTCTAGCTCTCGCCGCTGTGCATCCAAGGCCATTCTATGGCTGCGGCGAGAAGCATGGCTACCCAAGGTGCTCTTCACATCGAACGGTTGATGTGGTCGCACGAATCCACGAGGATCAACCAGCACGCTGCCCTCCGGGTCACCGGGTATCCGCAGTGGTGGCGGCCGTTGATCAAGTTGAAGATCGACTTCATCGGGCTCCTTCTGATCCCGATGATCAATGATTCGTCCCTGCGGAAGAGTGGGCACGAGCGATGACGACGGCGGGATCGTTCGTTGCAAGGCCGCCGCCCCGTCCGCATCCACCGACAATTCCAAGTCCGCAGGCACATCTCCCAAGTCGTCTTTAGTGAGCTCAGCTTGCTCCTCCGTCAACTTCTTCGCACTCCTCGTTACTCTCGACATGGTAACTTATAAGTGTCTTATCTATCCGGCTCGAAGGACCAAACTGTTGCGCACGTCCTAGCACAACGGTACACAACAGTTAAACATTCACCATAGGGTGGTTCAATAGGATAGAAGACACTCAGGCAAGCCCACGAAAACACCAAAGTAACGAGGTATAAACACAATTTAATAACACTAAAACACAACACAAGTTAAGTACCAATGTACTAAACAACACTTCAAGTTAACAAACACAATACACTTTCAAAGAATACACGAAGAAATAATAACACAATCGAGACAATGGAGAAGCTGAACTTTCTATTTGAATTACTACGAATAACACTATGACTTATTATAACGATCTATACGATATACGTGAAGGTAGTATAACATTTCGAGCAATTATCTAAAAAAACCTAATTTTCATTTTATACCCCTTGGCAATGCTGTAAAGGCGACCCCCAGGCCCTCACTTGGCCTCGGCCTAAAGTTCCCTTTTGAGGTTTCCATTTCCTCTTCATATCTCCTAAACTACTCGATACAATACAGTCCAACTTTACATTATACAAGCTGACAACATTCTCCAATTATACAAACAATACTTACTTAGGCTACATACCGCCAACATTCTTATAAATTCACAAATACATACAAAAAAGACATATTTTTGTAAAAGTTACACACACATTTCTAATTATTTCCAAAAGTAACAACGTCTACTTATCAAACTTTATTCCACCTAATAGACTTCCCTACGTTCTACAATAAAACAATACCAAATACAAACATTCATTGGACATTGAACCCTAAAAACAGTAAAACCAACAATTCTATAAGCAAATTCACGAACAAAGTGAATACCAACAGAACTAGCTATCGCCCGAAACAAAAAACATGTAAATACTGAGGGCGCTAACAAGCTGGACATACATACAAAGTTACATCAATGACACTATTGTAATTACAGAGCTATTCATTCATTTAACAATTTTCCCTACTAGAGCAGTAATAGCACACAAGATATCTTTTATCCCTTTCCAACGATTAGAGGAGATCGACAACTGGCGACATATACACTGTCTCACTCTAACGTTAGATATAGTCTAACACACATTCTAAACAATTTCAATAAAATTCAAGTGCAAGTCATTAGCTATTGCTTATTGCATACATATACATATAAGTACAATGCCAAGATAATCGGCTGCCCGTAACACCATTGCTCGCTCTATATCTGCTGCCAAGCAGCTTGCTGTGTTCCGTCGGGTGGTGTGAGATAGCCAGCGTAATTACCAGCATAAGAGGCATTCAGTCTAAACCCTCAAGATCGGCAAGGCAGTGATAACCCTGTGCCTTGGGGTTACAGATGCTCATAGGTGGCAGATGCCACTTTCCATCAGTCTCCAGCCTTTTGTCATCTTACGTGTTAAAAAATAAAATAAACGTGGATCCGAATAGAAAATGCCATTGACAGTAAGTAACTTAAGATATTGAATCGTCTACAATTTCTTAATAACATAAACATTACCCAGCGCTTGCGAAGTCGGGTGAAATAAAGCCATGATAAAAATCAATTGTGACATATTTTAAAGCAGCTACGTACGATGAAAATAGAATATAATAATGTATTCAGTGAGGGTGACCATGTTGACTAGTTCATAATCATAAGGGCCTGACTGCACTAGAGACTTTCATTTCATCTAATGTTATTTTTTAATTTGTAAATGCACGCAATGCTTTTTAGTTTCATACTGAAGAAAATGTATGTATGTATGTATGAACACTTGTATGCCTCTGAAAATGATACAAAAGAATACTGAATATAGTGCTGGTGACGAAATACTGGCGGGTGAGTATTGTTTCTTCCTCCCCCCCCCTACTGCAGTAGCACGGGTATCTTCTATACCTCGGGAAAGTTAGGACACACTCCACACACAGGCAAAGTCGGAATTGGTGGAGATTGTGGGGCTAATGGCCAACCTTAGCGTTCGAAATTTTCAAGCAGCCTATAAAGCCTCCGACATACATCGACGATAAAGATAGCAACCGGTACCTACAGCTTAACGTGGCTTGCGAAGCATGGGAACGGTCGAGATAAATTCCAGTAACAGTCAAACCCATCCACGTTAAGAACGTGTCTGAAGTCTGTTAACCTGCGTTATAGACGCGACTACGAACTCCGCATTTAGCCAACAACCGTTTTTTACGTTTGTCTCTGGTAATATTTAGTATTCTTTGCTAGTACAGTCCCGTACACCTAAAAGTATACAGGGTAGCCGTGCCATCTAGTACTACTTGGTAATCGTGTCTTGCACTACTTGGCTGTATATTTTTAGTTGCACGAGACTGTACCATGTGTTAAGGGAGAGAGCATCACTTTAAGAATAATTTCAACAAACATTATGTATGAATCATCTCAGTCACAAGCAAATATGACTAAAAATAGGTACACAGTAAACATTCCTGCGAAGATTGAAGTGGAAACTGTAGGGAAATCACAGAGAGATTGTTTGCATTCTGTACTCAATTGATTTATCGGTAATATGGGTGTTATGACTCTGGACTGCTTACATCGGACACCATTTAAATCGTTTCTAATAGAAGCTTAAGATCTCGGACCATGATGTTTTAGTCAACATAGTACTAATATTAATACTTTGGTTTAAAGGTGGCTTGAAAACTTCTGACACTAGGGCTGGCCACTAGCAACACAAAATCCAGCAATCCGGACTTAGCTCCCGTGTGTGGAGTATGGCCTAACCTTCCCGATTTATGGGTAGAGACCCGTGCCCCTGCAGGGGACGTAATGGGTTGTTAACATAACCTCTGGTTAGGAGAGCCAAATCACTGCCCGTAATCCACCAGTCATTTATAAATATATTATTTATGAATATCCAAATCAGACAAATCTCAAACAATTTGTATACATTTGTACAGTATACAGCAAAAGTTACAAGTCTGGTACAAATTTTACTCTCAAATTTAACGGCATCGTAATAAGAGAAGCATCCGAAGACATTATTCTTCCTAAGGACAGTGCGAAAATAGCAATTTTTAGACTACGTTTGGTGGCCATATCTGTGACTGTGACTTGCTTGACAAACAGGCTGACAATGTCAATAAAAAAATAGGCTCTGATTTTCCAAATAAACGCGCTCCATTCAATTGAATTTCATCCTGAATTTAATATCAATGGTACTAATATAGGGTGACTTTAAATTAGTTCTTGATACCAAAGGGTGTGCATGTGATCACAAAAAAATCCCTAAAAAACCCATAGTCAAATCGCAAAAAAAAAAATTGGATTCTCCATACTACTTTCGGCCGGTCAGTTGATCCATTTGCATGGAGAGTCCAATTTTGCGATTTTATTTTTATTTGCAGTTTTGACTATGGGGTTTTTAGGGTTTTTTTTTGTGATCACATGCACACCCTTTGGTATCAAGAACTAATTTAAAGTCACCCTATATTTTTTTTGGTTTCAACGCATTTGAAACAAAATCTTCACAGGCCCAGTCATTAGACAGAAGGTCTTTAATAAAATCCAAATAAAAATGACTGTTACGTCGCTCGCTATGCTTTACGACCCAATTTTTCGCGAAATCACCTCAAAGCGAGCGACATAATTTTTTTTTTTTTTTTTTTTTTTTTTTTTTTTATTAGGTTTACCAACAGTAGTTTACACCCATACATGGTAAGACTTAAATAACACAGTTCATAACATAATCTAGTGCAACAACCTTTTATAGGTAAACACAGCATGCACAAAAGTGTGAACACATCTATTAATTTATACAAAAGAAACATGAAGATGGATATAACGCTCATCAGCACAGTAAAATATAAGTTAAAATAAATTTAAAAATAATATTAAATATCAGACAGATTGTCTGATAAAGTTTTGTAAATTTTACATATAGAATCATAGTGTACATCAATGTCGTCACTACAGCTATTTATAGTTTTACAGAATCTGGCAATCGGAGAGTTACAACCTAAAACTGTTCTTCGGAGTGGAGGGCATAGTGGGGTGATAGGTTTACGCGGCAAGCGGCTTGGGGCACGAAAATTAATGTGATGTAATAATTGTGGGCAGTCTATGTCATTTCTGAGAATTTTGATAAGAAACATGCAGTCTTGTAAGATTCTTCGATTTGACAAGGATTCGATTTTGAAATGGTGTAGTCTGGTCTTATAAGAAATGTTTTTTTTGGCCATACCAGAAGAGAAGGACAAATGCCAAAGGAAACGTTTTTGTACACGCTCTAACCGCAAGGAATGTGTGGCATAGTGAGGACGCCAGACCACGCTACAGTACTCAAGTATACTGCGCACTAAATTATTGTAAAGTAATATTCTAGTGTTGCGTATATGAAATGTTTTACAATTCCTGATCACAAAACCAAGCATTCTAGATGCTCTATTCACAACGTTTTCTATATGAGGTATGAACGTCAGCTTTTTGTCAAAAAGCACGCCCAGATCCCTTATAATATCTACCTCTTCAATAGGATCACTACCAATAAAGTATCTAGAACTAATTACAATGTTTTTTCTAGAAATTTTTATATGAAAGCACTTTTTTGAATTAAGTTGCAGAGAGTTGTTATGACACCATACAAGCAGTCTATTTAAGTCATCTTGAAGTAGACGGATATCCTTGTCACTTTCAATTGTTCTACAGAATTTTAGGTCATCCGCATACATGAATGTCATTGAGTTATTAAAACACTCGGGAATATCGTTTATGAAATAATTAAACAACACGGGACCCAAATGCGAGCCTTGTGGCACACCAGAAGATATATCTCTACTAATAGATTGAAAACCATTCATTACAACATAAAAAGACCTCTCAGATAAATAAGAACTTAACCACTTTAGCAAGGAGCCTGATATGCCATATGCAGATAGCTTATGTAACAAGATTTTGTGAGAAACCCTGTCGAAGGCCTTGCTAAAATCTGTATATATAACATCTGTTTGCTTACCAGAGTCGATTGCCTTCGCCAGGGACTCGGTGAAAGTAACTAGGTTTGTACATGTTGATCTAGATCTGACAAAACCATGTTGAGAGTCTGTTAAAAATAACTTAAGGTAGTTTTGCAGATAGGGACAAATCAGGGATTCAAACACTTTAGCAAAACAAGATAAAATTGATATAGGCCTATAGTTAGATACAAGCTCTTCGTTCTCGCTTTTGTGGATAGGAACAACTTTAGCTACCTTCCATTTTACAGGGAATACACCAGACTGCAAAGAAGTATTGTAAATCAGCAATAACGGTTCCACTAATACAGATGCACATTTAACAATAAAAATTGGCGGAATGCCATCAGGCCCCGCGCCCTTTTTGCAATCAAGATTTTTAATTTTTTGAAATAATGTTTTATGCTCAATTGTAGGTGTGGTCAAACATTGGCTACCATTTCGAAGCGACAATAACAAGGCTGAATTATATTCATAAAAAGAAGTAACGTCGTCATGACTATAAACAGATGAAAAATAAGAGGCAAACATTTCGCATACTTCAGTACTTACAGTGGTGTTTGTAGAACCATCTGACATTGAATATGGATATGAACTAGTACCTCCACGCTTTGCCTTGACAAACGACCAAAACAGTTTAGGGTTTTTGACTAGTTCTTTTTCTAATACTTGTATGTACGAATTATATTTAGCGGTTGCCATTTTTTCGGTGCGTTTACACAGCAGTTTTAATTCAATTTCATCTAGTGGATTTCTATATTTATTGTAACGTTGTCTTATTTTATATTTTTCTTTTATGACATTTTTAAGTGCTTTGTCAAACCAAGGGGGGTAATGATTTTTTTTGGGTCTGCTAAAAGGTACAAATTTTTGGATAGCCGTTTTAAGGATATCATAAAACACACTAAGCATATCATTAACATTGTGTAGTCCAGTGAAAATATCCGTCCAGTTATGCTCCTTCAGATACTCTATAATAGATTCATAATCTGCCTTGTAGAAATTTGGTCTATTAGTGTTTTGATTGTACGGTTGTGTAGCATTTGTTTTAAGTGAAATTTGTATATCGAGGGGAGGATGATGTTTGTCTATAGTAGAAAGTGAAGCGATGCTCTCATTTACTTTACATAAAGTTGATGACGATAAGACAAGATCCAATAGACGCCTTGAGCTATTCAGGATTCTATTCATTTGAGTAAAATTATTAACATTAATGAAGTCTAGAAGTAATTGACATATAGCTGGTAAATATTTTTTTGGTGTAGGATGACTTACTAAATCCCAGTCCATATTAGCAAGATTGAAGTCTCCAATTATAAGTACATCGAAAGTAATATTTTCTAATACAGCATTACAGTTATCTATAAACATTTCCAAGTTACAGCTTCGAACAGGCGGAGGTAGGTATGTTGCACAGAGAGCTATCTGACGCATAGAATGAGATATTGGCAAATCTATTATAACCCAAAGGTCTTCACATTTGCTTTCCCAGGTCATGTTACGTTTGGATTTAATATTTTTTTTAACTGCTATTAGTACACCACCTCCTTCCCTTCCACTAAACAAAGTTGAACTTTCCCTGTCCCTTCTATATATTGTATATCTATCGTCAAACAGCTCACCGCTCCGCACTGAATTATTAAGCCAGGTTTCTGTTAGTATGATGACATCATAATCACTACACTGAATATTACAGAAAAATGCATGGGTTTTGGTTCTCAGCCCTCTGCTATTTTGATAATATATATTTAATTCAGGACCTTTTAAGCCTTTAAGACTCCATTGCAAGCACAAAACTAGAAATATCTAAATAATTCTGCTTAAACAGTCCATACCCTTTACGAGTATATACTCCGCATCTTCACTTTTCCTGACAAAAATTCTACCACCCCTAATCCAGACGTATTTGTATCCTTTTTCTCTTGCTCTAAATCTGACAGCCGCATGGAGTGCCTTGTTGGCCGGAGACAAGTGTTCTACAACATAAATTGGACATCTGCTGCCGGCGAATCCTAGATGAGAGCTGTTTAACTTATCTGTCGAATTTGACTTGTTATATTTGATGACGGACGCCAATAGCTGATCTCTCATTTTAGTGGAGGCCAACTGCACAACGATCGATCGAGGACGAGTACTAGTTGTACTGAGCTTCGCCACACGTGTGCAGTGCTCAATATCGTTTTCTTTTATCTCGCAGCTAACCACACTACCCAGCTGTTTTATAATGGTGTACAAATTTTCATTTTTATTTTCAGGGACGCACTGGATCTCTACGTTTTTTGAGCGTGAGTGCTGTTCCAAGTAGTTGATACGCAGGTTCAGATCGGTTATCGTGCGTTTCATATTCGCATTGTCTTCCTGCAACACATCCATATTTTTCATTGCAAGTCCGTGCTCCGACTCGATGTCGTTGAATCTGGTATTCATAAAATTTATGGACTCACTGATTTCTCTCATTTCCCTCTTGATTGGCTCTAATTCCTTGTTAATTATCTTGATTATACTAGCATCAAATTGTCTAATCATCTCACCAAATTCTTTTTTTATCACTTCCTGAATTATACATCGCACGTCATCCTTTGTGATTGGGGAGCTCGGTTCTGGAGCGAGCGGTGAACTGAGAGCAACCCTCTTGTTATCTCTTCTTGGAGTATTGTATGTCTGGGTGGCGTCTTTCTGTGACGAATTCAGGCCATGAAGCGTACATGCTGGGCATTTCCATTTAGTTTGTACCCCTGAATCTTCACCAGAAAACGGAATTGACATGCAGGAGTAGTGGAAAGACTTACTACAGTTTTTGCATGAAACAAAATGTTCGCCTTCCCCTTTATTATTTTCACAAGAAGCACAAACCACGGTAACTGGAGCCATCGTAAACCGCCTCTGCACCAGACTATTTGCACAATGGGTAACAATGTTTCCAGGGTAAGACCGCCGTTACAGCGCCTCGTTGTGCACGCAGTCTTAAGGTCGCGAGAAAAACGCAGTAAGCGCCAGGAAATCCGTGCGACTTACGCGTTCTCATCAAAAACTCTCGTTGTGGAATGTGACGGTGGTTATGCTTTTGATTTTTTGTTATTTTTGTTTAAAAAACACACTTATGTTAGTTATCTATTCACTAAACTTCACAGTTCAATAACATTATGTATGTTTTTATTATTTCACGAAAAAACTGCTGCCAAAACTTGGTAAGTAAGCTAGATATTTATTAAATTGTGAGGAGCGTTATCACGGCGATGTTTACTGTTCTATGATCCCTTATCCACATAATAGGATAATAGGGAGAAATGAAAATTGAAAGATAATTTTCGCACTCACATTGAATTGCCGGCTATAACGAATTCTCACCAAGTGGCTAATTTAACCAATATTGTACAGTCAGCATCAGAAGTCTGAAAATGAACAATCAGCAAATGGAAGTAATCGTTATATCTTCGGTATTATTGACGTTTAAGTCATCGACTGAGATGATACTAAAGGCAAAACAATTGTGGATTAAAAACATGGTTTGGAATGCAAAGTTTCTGCATCTACAGCTACGAATAGTAACAGTATGCAAACTGTGAGAAACCCATGTGCTGTGGAAACCAGTCGTTCTGGAAATCCTTTTGGGCTTAGCAGTGTACGTCTTTTAGCTGATATGATAATGTAAAAAACAGACTTTACATTCCCTACGAAAAGAAGGGACCACTAAGTCTAATTCTTGAAAATGAACAAGCCTATTTTAAACATTCGTAAATAAACCAAACGGTAATAGTAAGTGAGCTAATTTTATAATTATATTTGTGTGTAAAGTCCAAATTACCTAATTGCGATTTCGGCGAAGTCGTAGAAAAAAATATTTTCAGTGTCATGAGCACAAAAGGCCTATCCGTATTGCTACACGTTTTTGTTATCCCTGCCTGTATAGATACCACAAAACACTTAAGACTGCGTACACAAGAAAACAGATCAAGTAACACCCCCTATACGACCGTAACAAAACTATGCAGTATACAGGGTGACAAAAATGTCCAGCAATATTTTAACTGTTACTTTTACTCATCAAACTGAACAACTTTTTCCAAGAAAGTCATGGTCAAAAAGCAGAAAAAATTTGGACTTTCCACACAAAGTCCATCGACCAGCTGACGGATTTGTATGAAAAGTCCAATTTTTTTTTTCGCATTTTGACCATGAGTTTCATGTGAAAAAGTTGTTCAGTTTGATGATTAGAAGCCACAGTTAAAATATTGCTGGATATTTTTTGTCACGCTGTATAATGAATTCACGTAGGGAGAGATGGAAATGGCACGCGCATGCTTCATATTTACAGATCACCCCCTATATGCCTCCGCCACACTCATGGACGGATGGTGAATCGAGTGGGGTGGCCGTGAAGTTAGAAGCTTCATGCTAGAACTTATATATTCTGATTATGTCAATAAATACTCCCAAACAGTATCCAAAGGAAAAATGGGCTATCGTAGATTTAAAGAAAATCGAGTTGTTCACTGAGGCTGCTAGCGTAACATTACGCTTACGAGTGGCATAATCAGAATATCTAAATTCTAGCATGAGTCTTCTAACTTCACGGTCAAGCTATTCGACTCGCTAATCGTCCATGAGTGTGGCTGAGTATAAGTATAAATTTCGCATACAGAAAGGCCAACGACGGTCACCGAGCAAGGAGCAGCTAAGCTGGCAACTTAGAAACTCCACATCACTTGTCTCTGATACGATCCTTTACATTTTCTTGTAATGGTACCTATGCAACTATATATAAATATGATCAGACTTGTTTACACAAATGACGTAATAGAATGTAAGCCTTTTATTTAATAAATGTGTTGGAGGGAGTTTCTTTGGGCGCGACTTTCTTCTCTCTCCGCAAACACTTCCCGAAATGCTGGGTTTAACCTCCTCGGTCCTCGCGTCCCCTATAGGGGACATTTTCCATGAGGCTTTCCCTGGCGATCTTTTAAATAAAAAATATTTCAATGCATTGGAACTAGATACAAAAAAAAGGGTTACATAGAGGACAAAAATATATATATTATACTTATATAAAAACCCCTCAGTACGTCGAAGTATTTATTTTTCAGTGTTACAAATGAAATTATGGTACTAGTGTGTAACATTGGTGATTACCGTCGAGGCGCCATTGATAAGTCTTAAGAGATTGGGTCTTAAGAGAGCCAAGGACGGTAATCATCAATACACACGAGTATCATACTACGTTTTTCAACACACTTGTGAATAAAATAACAATAAAAACTCATTTCAACAGTGAAAACGAGTTGTGAAAAATGTTTCGCTATGGCGGGAAAAATTAATCAGTTTTCCTATGCGCGCGCATTGCGATCGGCCACAGACTAAAGGGATGAGGTTTTTTTTTTTTTTTCGGCGCATAGGATTTGCGCCTATTCTGCCACGTACAAAATGGGGAATTTAATTTTTTTAAAAATCTATACCTAACTCACTAGTGAGTTATAGCAATGAAAAAGTCACAGTTTGATTATGGGTGTCATTCTGTGCCTAATTGCGGTGACCATAGAGCCACTTTATGAGCTGTTGTGTTGAAAACCAAATTATGCTTCAGGACTGAGGAGGAGAGTTCCAAGTGGTAGGAGCTTCGTATTAGGTAGAAAAAATATGAGGTTAGAAAAGTGTACAGTGATACCTACTTCGAATAAATATGAAATAATATTTCATATTTTCATTTCATTTCACACAACTTTAGTATCGACCAAGAGACAGACCAGCGCGGATCAGCTAGACAGAGTTCAATTTATAATGGTTCTAACTGATAAAAATTACGGTTTGATGTCCTTGGATTAGCCTACACAGCGCCGCATTTTCGCTCTCCGCTCGTCCCAGTTAATATGCGGTATCTATAAGAAATGGAATAAAAACCATATTGGGTTGGTAAAAAAAGTCTTGCGACACTTTGTATTCAACCTGTATATTCTTTGTACAGAACTTTTAGTTGGAGGGCTTTCAACGTTTGCCCAATCGTTAGGCACAAGTTATAGATATGAATGGCGATTACATAATAATATATTCAAGTTATTTTGAAAATAAAGTAACTTATCTTAAAATCAAACTTATTGTCGCAAGATTTTTTCACGCACGATTTACACAAAATCACGCACGATTCAACATTTAAGTTTTAAAAGTTAATATGATGCCTTATATATAGGGTGACTTTAAATTAGTTCTTGATACCAAAGGGTGTACATGTGTTCATGATAACGAACAACTTTCCCTAAGGAACCTATAGTCAAATCGCAAAAAAAATTTTGGACTCTCCATACAAATCGATCAACTGACCGGCCAAATTAGTATGAATCCAAATTTTTTTTTTGCGATTTCACTATGGGTTCCTCAGGGAAAGTTGTTTGTTATCATGAGCACATGCACACCCTTTGGTATCAAGAACTAATTTAAAGTCACCCTATATAATTATACACACGCAAAATTCATCAAATGGGGTAATCCGTACCTAAATCGACAAAGGATTACCAAAAACTTCAATCCCCAGCCGGCCGTTGTTTGAATTTACAAAGAAATTTTCATTATTTTCCTCACATATGTATGGTTTTACCTTTCAAAGTAACTTCGCAACGGCTTAATTTCTTTATCATGAACGAATGCACGATTTTTTTAGACACGAAAGCGAGTAAGTTAGTTCCGATACGTATGTAGCACAATAGTGTAGTAATTAGAACACACAAATCGGTTCGAGTTCATGAACAGTGGTAGTGGTTCATCCCTTTCTATTCAAGTATCTTTTCATAAATTTAAAAGGGAAACAGTCCTACTAGATTTTCTAAATTCAAATAAAGGGTAATGGGTAAAAGCGTACCCAAACACACAGTGAATTGTAGCATTATGAACTATGTCGGTATGAGTTGCCCTAATGGAGTAGTTTAATTTATCCTAGGAGTGCTTGTCTAAATTCACCTGGAGAAAAAACCTAGTTTCTTGTACATTCCTGGAACAAATATTTAATTTTTACAAAAATCATTTCATATTTCAAAATTATTTTTTCTCCAGTCTTAGGATAAATTAAAATCCATGAGAGCAACAAAGACCAACATAGTTCATAATGCTACAATGCATTGGGTACGGTGCCCATACGAAATTACCCATTCTCCTTTGGATCGGATTGGATCTTTGTAACGCTAACTCCCTTTTACATCAGAGTAGATATTTTTGCTTTAACGTTTAGGTAGGTCAGTTATAAACTTCTTGAATACTCTTAACATTAGTGTACGGGATGTAAATCTATTCGTGCGTCCAATTTTAATCAGTGCTTCTACTCCTGATTCTGATAAACTTTCCCCAAGGAACCCAAAGTCAAATCGATTCAATACCACTTCGAGTCACGATTCAGTACAGCTACCTTGAACCTTTACTACCACTTCCTGTGTCCTTGTCTCCGCAGCAAAGCTTCCGTGAGTGGATCCACAGCCGCTGTTCCACCTGAGGTGGATTTAGGAATACGTTACAAATACCATAAGAATTTCATACCTATTATAATAATAATAAATGTAAGAAATTTTTATTTCAGTATTATTTTCTTACTCTTATTTCGAGGAGTCCGTTTGATTTGCCATCGACTCGAGAAGAAGAAGAAGAACAAGATTTTCTTACAATTTTTCAAACATGGATGGGACCATCCTTTTAAGTATAAAAATACCTGTAACAGGAGGTCCCGCTCTTTCATAAAAACACCTATCGAAATGAGAAAAACAGAAAAACAACAGTATTACAAATATTGTACCTGTTGTAACCTACACATATGGCGTTTTTTCTTTTTAATCTCATTTGATTTTTAGTGGACAGTCTGGTGGATTCTCATGTGTATAATTGACCACGCTGAATACGTTAAAAACAACCGACTTCAATCGCAACAACTCCAATTTTGCTATGTTTTTGTTGATTTTCTAAAAAATCGCTGAATCGCTTTCGATAAAATTTATATGGGACCACCTGTGAAGTATAACCCTTTTAAACAAAAAAAGACGGGACTAAAATCGGTTCAGGCGTCTTCGAGTAATCGGTGAACATACATAAAAAAAAAAGATTCCGACAAATTGAGAACCTCCTCCTTTTTTTGAAGTCGGTTAAAAAGTTGGATAAAAGAAGGGTGTCCGTCCATTGGAAATTCAATTTACCGTACGTACTTCAAAACCTTATTTTATTTACACACTTAAATTTCTTCCTTAGTAACTGCTCTGCTCTACACTTTTTTTTCAGTTTTGTTAAAGAATATGTAATAAAAAGCGTCTATGGTCTACAGACTCGGTGGCTAAGTGGTTAGCGCTCCTGATCACTAATCCGAGAGTCGTGGCTTCGATCCCCACCCAGGGAAAACCTTTCTGTGATGAGCAAATTGTTTGCTCTGTGTCTGGGTGATTATATCTATGTATATATGTATGTATTTAAACGTATATGTGTATGTATATCAGTCTCTGGTTCCCATATCACAGGGAATCCTACTTTGGGGCCAGATGACCGTGTGTGATTTGTCTCGGATATTTATTTATTTACTTTTTATTTGAGTTTGAATTTCGTGCAGTGAATATCACAATTATGTTTGATGTTACTATCTTGAATAGCTGAGGCCATCCCTTTCAGTCTTTTCTCTGATTGCAGTCAGTGGTTCACTACAGTACACGATGTTAAAAAAAGTACGCTTGAAATTTTAAGGGGTTACTCAGAATCAAGAGTAGAATACAGGAAAAATATTGAATTAATCCGACCTACAACTTCTTTTTCAGTTTTTCATACTAAATAGTGAATCAAGAATTAGTGCACTAAAAAAAGTTGTAGATCGGATTTTTTAAATACTTTTCCAATATTCTATACTTCGACGGGGAAGTGCTAACAACTCCTAACTTACATTTTTTTACGAAAACGACTTATGAGTGCAGTTCGATAGAGAATGAATTTGCGCGTCTACTGGTACATGAATTAAGTTGAAATTCGCAAAATTAATGTAGCTAGGCACCGAGGGAATATCTCCTATATTAAGGTCCATCACAACCTGATTAATTTTGGCTGGAAATATATTCTAACAAAGCTTTTTAAACTTTGTAAGTTAGGAGTTGTTAGCACTTCCCCGTCGACTTTACTCGGAGTAACCCCTTAAAATCTCAAACGCCCTTTCTGTATACATAAGTACTATATAGAGTACGGACATTGCTGCCTCTCTCTCTAAAAAGAGAACTTTTACTCGATCGATTGGCTGGGTCAGATTCTTTAAAAAAATTAAACCTCAGCATCCATGGCCATAAAATAAAAATAAAGTTGCTACCTATATACAGTCTGTCTAAGATCTTTTGGCAGATGGATGACATTGACATTTTACTCGCAAATCTGACATTTCTTTCATACAAATAGTGATATTTTTCAAGATGGCGGCATTAGTTCCGGCTTTTCACCACCTGCCAAAAGATCGTAGACAAACTGTAAAACTGTTTTCTTTGACAGTCACAGGTATAATGTCAAATAGCTCACAATGTAGGTATTTAATATCGGAAAAATAATAAAAATGTATGTTACAATAAGATGTCAAAAAAATGTCTATCGGTAAAGGAAAGTGAAAGTCAGTGAATTTTTAAAATATCAGAAATATATTTTTTATTGTTTTATTCGTTAGGGTTATGTATGTATGAATAAACACTAGTTTTAGGTTTTAGTACATAAAAATTAATGTATATATTTTTCTTAAAGCTCCACGCAAAAACGCAAAGATATTTCATCGAAAGAATCTTTCCAAGTAATACAAATATTTCAACACATATTTTCATATTTTCTTTCTTCTATATTTCAAAGAAATTCTTACACAGCTATGAAAGCTACGATAGGCAGCACAAAAACCACTTTTCTACAAAAAGAAGCTTCAAACATCTCGAGGGCTGCTAGAACCCTAATGAAGCAATTAAAAACTAGGCTAGGGTTGTCAAATAACCACTTGATGGCAAAAATGCTGACTCTCTGATTTGTTGGATTTTTTATCGATGATGCAAAAAGAGACGATGATAAAAAGAAGGCATAGTTTGGAAAAAAAACTTTTTGCAGCGTGAGGCATTTAAAAATTCATGTAAAGTTTGTTCCATTCTTTTTTTATTCTTTATTTTTAGGTGGCAAACGAGCAGACGGATCACCTCAAAGAGTAAAGTAATACACCGGATCACCTGATGGTAAGCGATTACCGCCGCCCATAGACACCCGCAACACCAAAGGAGTAACAAGTGCGTTGCCGACCTTTGAAATGGGATGGGGGGATGGGGGGAATTGGGCGGGGGGTTGGGCCTCCGGTACCCTCACTCACTCACTCATTTGCATTATTGTAATGATTACACGTACCTATATGATAGCGATCTCGCACCTAAACGGCGGAGACGGGATAAATCCAGTCTCTCATTTAGTGCAAGATCGACGTAATTACACTTTTTGTCAAAATTTACTTGAGTATGCTAAACGACGTATTGTGGTTTGTTACGTTCGGACAAAAATCTACGAAATTGTATTTTCTTAAAAAGTTAGATGGCATCACATTCATACAATTGCGTCGGTTTTTAATACTCAATACGTCGTTTGGCTTACTCAAGTAAATTTTGACAAAAAGTCTTCTTCTTCTCCTTGTCGTGTGGCACATTTAACCATGCCATGCCATGTACAAGGGATATGTGGCAGTTGCCTAGTGTTGCACTTAGTATCATCCGCAGCCACGTGTAGGACATTTAGATTTACAAAACTTACTTTGTCAAAAAGTGCAATTATATTGCGTCGATGTCGCACCAAATGAGCGCAGTGACAGTAACACACACATTTACGCATGTACAAATGTTTTATTTTTATTTAGGTAGTGGATTATACCACGCTATTGTGTGGAGTGACTAAAGTTAGTTCAGGATCATATTACCTGATTTTTTTAATTCCTTTCAAACCTTTCTACGTTTCAAAGTCGTTTGCAGAATTACAAAATGAAACGCCATTACGAGTACATGACTTTGACATTCTTACAGAATACAAAATGTAGCGAAATATACTCGGATATAATATTCTCATTCTTTCCCCATAACTCCATTATGGGTAAGAGCCTTCAAATGATGTTTTCCTCATGGAGGTCACGTCCAAAGCTAAGTTTAAGTATAAAAGGTAACAACATTCTCCTGCCTTTCCTTTGCCTGCTCTGAGTGTAAAAAGGGAAAGAATCGCATCATTTGAGGTTTAATAACTTTTTATCACCCTATGTTACGTGCTAAATTAGACTTCGATTAGACATAGACATATGTTTATTCTTGACACAAATAACAATATACAAACAGTAATAATACTAGATTATAAAACGACAAAACTAAACACAAATATATTTTTTTAAATAAAGAATTTAATCGTTAATTTGTGCCAAAAAATGGCCCTCGACTCAGCATGAGCTGCGACTGCGGTGACACAGAACAGAACCCGAGAGAACCTGCTGTCTTCTTCTTATCGTGTGGCACATTTAACCGTTCTATCCACAAGGCATAGGCGGCGGTTGCCTAGTGTTGCACTTAGCATCACCCGCGCCCACGTGTAGGGCATTTAGATTTACATCCACGGACGTGTGCAACAGACTATCATACACGTCTAGAAATTAGATGTGCAGATTTCCTCACGATGTTTTCCTTCACCGTTAGATAGATAGATAGATAGATAGATAATACATTTATTCCATTTCACGACACATACAATAACAAGAAACAAAATAGTTACATTATAATTACACAAACAAAGAAAAAGAAAAGAAACATAATTTTGAACAAAAAATAACGGATAAAAAACACAACATACACAAAATAGTAAAAACAAACAATTCATATTTTTTAAGTTTTATATAATAAAACAAAAAAGTGCAGTGATCGAAAACGGCTCCGATCTCAGCATGAGCTGCAGTTTCCTGCAGCGCTGATTTTCAGTCGGCGCCGGTAAGGAACAAAACCAGTTTGGGCCTCGAAGAGAGGCAGTCTGTGAAGTACTCATTACAAGACGAATTAACTACTATGTGGTAGTCGGTATGAAAATGCACGTAAGTTTCGAAAAACTCATTGGTGCACTGGCCAGGATTTGAACCCACGACCTCTGGTTAGGAGGACGGAGCTGCGCCACCGACGCTTTTATAGACCACAATTCATCAAACTCGTCGAAAATTCAAGTTCACATAAACATACAATTTCCCAAATCATGAACTGCGTTTTTCAAGAGATCACGTGTTATTTTATTTATTTATTTATCTATCTATCTATCTTTCGAAATACCATTTCCATTTGACTGGCGTTCCCCAAGGCAGTGTCCTAGGACCAACCCTGTTCTTAATCTACATCAATGATCTCTGTAAAATGAAAATCAAAAATGCACATATCTTTTCTTATGCAGATCATACTGCAGTTGTCTTTACTGGTAAATCTTGGAACTCTCTTGGTGTAGATGCAGAACAGGGAATGGCAAAATTATCGAACTGGCTTGATAGAAATCTCCTCACCAAACACGAAAAAAACTAACTATATTTGCTTCACTATCAATAACCGAACCCAACCGGACAAAAACTTTAAAATAAAAATACATAGATGTGGAAATATATGTCCCGTAATCGATAAGGTTACTTCTACTAAATATTTAGGTATTTTTATTGATCAAAGGTTAAAATGGCACGTTCAAATAGAAAAAAATTCAAACCGAATAAGAAAATTTGTATGGATTTTTAAGAGTCTTCGTCATGTTGTTCCGAATAAATCACTTGGAATTACCAATTCATCCAAAAGAAATCTTCTTAACACCATCTACATTGCTCTGGCACAATCTGTAATTACTCACTGTATCCCCATTTGGGGTAGTGCTCTGAAAACCAAATTCATAGAAGTCGAAAGATCGCATCGTTCCCTACTTAAAGTTATGTATTTTAAACCTTTCCGATTTCCCACCGAAACATTGTATCAGACTTGTAACTTAATGACGGTGCGTATGCTCTATATAACAAGCACAATTCTTAAGAAACATAAAACACTTACCTTTGACAAAAATATTTTGAGTAAAAGGAGAAAAGATATTGTAGCCTATTCCACAACGGTAAAATCTTTTTTTGCAAGCCACCAGTATAACGTAATATCGACTTACCTTTACAATAAAGTAAATAAAAAACTTAATATATACCCAATGACTAGTTACAAATGCAAAGCAACAGTTACAGAATGACTTAAAATTATTAACTATGATGAGGTGGAAGACCTACTAAATACACGTTTTAATAAATACATACACATACACACACACACACACACTGTACCTTAGATTAGTATTAATATTTTTAAACTTGAGTAATTATCTTTATAGCATCTACTGTTTTGTACTTTAAAACTGAAGTAACTATTTTTATGAAATCTACTTTTGTATATTGTTAAAGAAGAGCGGAAACTTCTGACACAAGTAGTTTATACTACTTAAAAGAAGTTTTCAGAAACTGTTTACTTGTTTTTGTAAAGTGGTTTGATGAAATAAACAATTTATTATTTATTATTATATTTTACTGACTCGGTGGCTAAATGGTAAGCGATCCTGACCTCTGATCCAAGAGCCGTGGGTTCGATCCCCCCACACAGGGCAAACTTTTCTGTGATGAGCAGAATTGTTTGCTCTGAGTCTGGGTGTATTATATATCTATATTATGTATTCAAATGTCAAACAAACTCACGATAATGTAATATTAGATAGTAATGTTTTAGAATTCGTAAATAGTACTGTTTTTCTTGGTATTACTTTAGATGCTTCCTTACAATGGGGACCACATATAGAAACCCTAGCAGGAAAGCTTAGTTCAGCTGCCTACGCCGTGAAGAAAATAAGGCAACTAACAAATGTAGAAACTGCTAGACTAGTCTATTTTAGCTATTTTCATAGTATAATGTCTTACGGCATCTTAATTTGGGGACATGCGGCTGACATAGAAACTATTTTTATACTGCAAAAAAGAGCCATTCGCGCTATCTATCAGTTGCGATCTCGAGAGTCCTTGAGGAACAAGTTTAAAGAAATAAATATCTTAACTGTTGCCAGTCAGTTCATATACGAAAACATCATGTATGTTCGTAAGAATTTAGAGTTATTTCCAAAAAACAGTGACAGGCATAATTTTAACCTTAGAAATAGAAATAATATTGAAGTTGCTTATTCGAGACTGAGTAAGGTAAATAAGTCGTTCATGGGGCAGTGTATAAAATTTTACAATAAAATACCTGAAAATGTTACAAGTTTATCCGAAAATAAGTTTAAAACTTATGTAAAGAAATGCCTGTGTTCAAGAGGATATTATAAAACCATAGATTATGTAAATGACAAAGATGTGTGGACATGTATAGATCCTTCAGCTCATAGCTTTAGTAATAACATCAATTGTAATAGCTATTAAGTTTTTATTTCAAAAAATGTGTTGGGGCGAGTTTCTTTGGGGCTCGACGTTTCTTCTCGCTCCGCTAACACTTCCCGAAACGTTGAGTGTACAAGTTCCGAGTGGTAGGAACTTTGTACTAGGTAGAATAATATGACGATTTAAAAGTATGTGTAAAGCATCTACTTAAATAAAAAAGATTTTTGATTTTGATTTTGATTTTGAAAAGTATATGTGTATGTGACCGTGTGTGATTTGTCCCGGATATATTATTATTATTATTATTATTATTATATTATGTATATCAGTCTCTGGTTCCCAAGATACAGGGAATCCTAGTTTGGGGCCAGATGACCGTGTGTGATTTGTCCCGGATATTATTATTATTTATTATCATTATGAATTACTTAATACCTACTCGTCGACTAGTGAATCTAGGGTACTAAAGGAATGGTCCACCGATTTAGGCTGTGTTGTGTCTGTTATTCTGTTTGTATGTATTTTCTATGTTTTACCTATTTTTGTAATATTTAGTACCGTTCATTATTTTGCTGGGAGAGTTTGTAGGTAATTTAGAGATAGATAGATAACTCGTTTATTTGTTACTAAAAACACACATATTAAGTATTACATCAGTACTCACAATAAAATAAAAATAAAATAAAACAATACTTAAAAATATGTGTGTGTTGCAGTAGTGCAAAAGGGCCGTGACTCACTTTCAAGCAATACACTGGTATTCTGCCACAACCCGAGGACTGTGACAATAATGAATATTAAAAAATATATAAAAAAAAACTGCTGTTATTTCAGCCAGAGGAACTATGTATTTTAGTTTTGTTTTAGTTTATGTATTTTAGGATGTATTTTATTTTTATTTATTTATTTTATTTTACATTTACAGCCAGACGAACGATGTACTTTTTAAAATCCTTACTGGAGGCGCGATGAAGCAGATGATGTTTTTTTATCTAATTGCCCCAGTGAAGGGTAGCGTATTTCGGGCGTACATTTGTGATTTTTTAGGAAAAAAAATATTATTTTAAGCAGTAACTCAATTATACAGGGGTACAGGAAAAGTCGTACTGAATATTAAAGAACCTTATTATTCAGGTCATTTCTGATGGATTTGATTCTATGGTATGGTGTCCGAAACTCAACCGTTATGGAAATATTGAGCTTTAAAGATTTTTAAAAAAATCCTTAATTTTTTGGCTTTTTTATCGATTTTTTTTGGGATTAGTGCTTCTAGGGTTCATTTTTTTATTTAACTAGTTAGATGATATGTCAATTAATAAAAATGATTAACGAAAACTGAATCTACTACTAACAGCTTAAAAAGACTGCTTGACAACGGTTAGAATTAAATAATTTTCAAAAAGTGTTTTTAAATTTAAAGCTCTCTGTTTAAAAAAAAATATGGAACTTATTCTGCAAATAGTTTTAAAAACTTCTACATCTCTTTAGCTATTCAAAAAGGTATAACACTTACTATTAAATAGGCAAAATATTGACCAAATAACGGTTAAGTTAGCAGAGGGTACATATTTTTAACAACTCTTTAGTCCTTTTGCAGCTCCAAACGAATAGCAGTTTTCTTCTCAAAACTTATATAGAAAAAATATAGAAAAAATGCTGTTTAGTGAATAATATTTTACAATTAATCACTGATTAATAATTAATAGTAAATACCCTATTGTATTGTATTTTGTATTTATTTTCCATTGTATTTTGTATAACATTTTTGTATTTCGTATTAAACACTAAGAGAACTATAGGTCTACCTTTAATAAGAAATATGTAATATCATAAGCAAGTGACTGTTTGTTCTTTAATAATAAAAAAAAAAAAAAAAAAAACTTTGTTTAAGGCCTTAATTCTTGTTAATCGATTCTTTGATTTACAGATTCTCATCGATTAATCAGACTAAAGGCCTTAGGGTCCATTTCCACTGACGCGGAGCTGGGCTGAGCGGGGCGGAGAAGATCAGAGAATAGTAGCAAGTGTTTCCACTGAAGCGGGGCGAAGCAGAGTAGAGCAGAGTGGAGCGAAGTAGGGCAGAGTAAAGCGAAGTAGGGCAGAGTAAAGCGAAGTAGGGCAGATTGGAGCGAAGTAGAGCGGAGCTGAGCGGGATGGAGCGAAGCGAAGCTGAGTGATCTGGAGCTGCATGTGACCATTTTCTAGGTCTGTTCTGCTCCGCTCCACTCCATTCCGCCCTAATTCGCTCCACTCTGTTCTACTCTGCTCCGCCCTACTTCGCTCCACTCTGCTCTACTCTGCTCCGCCCCGCTCCAGTAGAAACACTTGCTACTATTCTCTGATCTTCTCCGCCCCGCTCAGCCCAGCTCCGCGTCAGTGGAAATGCACCCTTAGGCCTTAAGTCTTATTAATTGAAGAGAATCTGTACATTAAAGAACCGATTAACAAGAATTAAGGACTTAAACAAAGTTTTGAGAAGAAAACTGCTCTTCGTTTGGAGCTGAAAAGGACTAGAGTTGTTAAAAATATGTACCCTCTGCTAACTTAACTGTTATTTGGTCAATATTTTGCCTATTTAATAGTAAGTGTACCTTTTTGAATAGCTAAAATGATGTTAAATTTTTTAAAACTATTTGCAGAATAGGTTTCATATATTTTTTTTAAAACAGAGAGCTTCAAATTTAAAAACACTTTTTGAAAATTATTTAATTCTAACCGTTGTCAAGCAGTCTTTTTAAGCTGTTAGTAGTAGGTTCAGTTTTGGTTAATCATTTTTATTAATTGACATGCCTTCTAAATAGTTACATCAAAAATATTGACCCTAGAAGCACTAATCTTAAAAAATCTACAAAAAAGCCAAAAAATTAAGGATGTTTTAAAAAATCTTTAAAGTTCAATATCTCCATAACGGTAAAGTTTCGGACACCATACCATAGAATCAAATCCATCAGAAATGACCTGAATATTAATGTCCTTTAATATTCAGTACGACTTTTCCTGTAACCCTGTATACAGGGTGTAAGGGACAGGTTTCCGAAAACTTTAAGGGCTTGCCCAGTAGACGAAACTGAACAACTTTCCACAAGAATTTTTTTCAGGAAATGAAATAGAATAGGCCTCTCCATACAAAATTATAAACTTGACTGGACAGTTTGTATGGAGAAGCCGATTTTTTTTTTCGTTTCCTGAAAAAAATTGTTGTGGAAAGTTGTTCAGTTTCGTCTACTGAGTAAGCCCTTGAAGTTTTCGGAAACCTGTCCCTTACACCCTGTATATTATTTTTACTAGTTGACTAAAGATTTCTTGGAGAAAGTAGACCAATATCATGAAAAGCCCCAGTTAATAACGGCTCACATAACCATTTTGCTACTTCCTGTAAAGGAATAACTAACTGACTTAGTAAACTAAATTGTTATAACCACCCCACTACCTAACAAGTGGGCCAATGATAGTAAATTGATAGATGCCCCACAAGGGATTAATTCGTTGCTAATAAAGCAGAAGTGGGCAGTAGTAATTGTGTTGTGAGTTGCACCGTACCCCGGGGACGGTTGCCGCCGCGAGCGTACCTACTTCGTTTTGTTTGCAAGTTTTATTTGTAAAATTTCTGCTGTTTTGAAGTGGTGTAATAAGGGTTACTGAGTGCTTTTAAAATTTAATTATTAATTGTGAAGTTTGTGCAATTAATAATACTGTGATGAAGGATTAGGGTACTTAATTATGTGTGTTTGTTTTTAAGTACTAACACCACCATCTCTGTCATCTTCCGGTAAGGCTGTCTTTCGACTGACTGCTGATTCCCTTTCGTACAAGTATATAATTTTTATTTTTAAGTATAGGTTTAATTTTATGAAAAAGGAATATAAATATATAAGGAATATAAAAATAGTTATGTTATTCAAATTAACATCTTTCATAACTACAACACTGTTTACAAGCTAGCGCAACTCCTTCACTGCCGCGTACCTTTCGTTCAGAAAAACAACCGCACAGTACGACACTCCAGACTCTTAAATCTTAGTGATTAAATGCTCTTTGTTTGTTTCTAAAAAGACTTTCAACGCCAACAAAAAAATAAACTTAAATAAATTGGTATTAAATCTTTTTGAAAGAAACAAAAGTCGTTTTTGACAGTTGATAAAAAGTAATTTAAAAATAAATACCTTTTTTAGTCTGGGAACTGACTAGTATTATCAGCGTATTAATAAGTAGGCATACTGGGGTGTAACAGATAACAAAAACGGATAACAAAAAATGCTGTAGCATCTCTTTTCACGTGTGGTACATAAAAAGGCGATGCAACAGATAAGTATTGTCTAGTGTTATTAAGATTAACAGTTTTGACGATTTACAGAATTACCATATTCTTATCATTTTTAATTGTAGAAAGAGAGAACTATACAGTTTGACCGTCTTCGAGGATCGGGAAACATAGCTGTTTACCTAATACTTAATCTATTATTTTGAATTCCGACAAAGTTTTGTTCAGTAGGTATTGATAAATAGAAAAAAATGCCTACCTAACTTTTCATTTTCAATCAAAAAAGTATTTGGCTGAGTGAAAATTTGATGTTCCTTAGAATAGGTATCTCAAAATACAGACGAGAGAAGGGCTTACTCAGTAGACAAAACTGAACAACTTTCCACAAGAAATTTTTTCAGGAAACGAAAAAAAAAATCTGCTTCTCCATACAAACTGTCCAATCAAGATTATGATTTTGTATGGAGAAGCAGATCTTTTTTCGTTTCCTGAAAAAAAATCTTGTGGAAAGTTGTTCAGTTTTGTCTACTGAGCAAGCCCTTTAAGTTTTCGGAAACCTGTCCCCTGTATATGCATTATTATGCATGTGCCTAACAGAGCGAAATTATTTATGGATTTTAATAATTTATGGATGAGAAACTTCGAGAATCCGACTCAGCTATTACGAGTATCTTCTTTTCTATAAATGTTATTCATAATTATTGTAATATTATACGTTCTATGTATAGAAGATTCTGGAACAAAATTTTCAGAAAATCTGTACAAGTATATACAGGTTCAATTAAAAATAGAACGAAATTCAAAGCAAAGTACAAATCAAATGGAAATTAAATATTCACACGAACATGAACGAAAACAGTTGAAACGAAAGAATTTTTAATGTTTTTCGCTATTCGTTCATTCAATTGGGAACGCGAAATGGTTTACTGTTTCGGAATTTAAGCCACCGAAATGTTGGGCACTTGGAATCGTGACAGAATTAAATGAAATTGAACGACATTGTTGAATACGAAATATCTGGAAATCAAGGATGTGAATTTCGGGATTTTTTAAGTAGGAACTGATCGTGTGACGGTCCCCACCCGGTATGCAATGCTGATGCATGATAGTATGCATGATCCATACACCTGAACCCTCTTTGAAGAATGTCTGTCGCACTTTGTGAGACAGATTAATTATGTGATCGTCTAGTAATTTTTTATTATCGTTGTTTTTGAATAATCATGTGATCGTCTAGTAATTTTGTTATCATCGTATTTGAATAAGAAATTCTGAAAAATGGTATTGTCTCAGTCTTGATTTGGTTACACAAATGTTTAGTTAATATAAAAGAAATTAGAAGGTTAAGTATAATTGCAAATAGCATTATAATTTTGGCCAGCCAAACCGAGTACACAGGGACGAAGGACTTTGTGATCAGTCGAACCAGGGCAGCGTCCTTGTGCTTGCGATTTTAGCTGATGACACCTCAGTCTTGATTACATGGATTCGTAATATATCAGCCTAAGCTTGTTAGAATTAATTTATAAGATTATAGCACTCTGTTTCTGTATTAACATGAACATAGTAACGAGGGACTTCTGCGGCCTAGAGCTCGAAAGTACCACGCGCCTATGTATCGAAATAGGTTCTTCCTCAGTTCTAGGAATGTTTGGATATGAAAGGATAATTGATCATAAGGGCATTTTTGACTGTCTCTTTATAGATAATTCATAATTTATGATTCATGATTCATAACCTGCCTGGTTACCATAGGTCCTATTTGACATAGGACAGCAAGCCAGCGTGATTATAAATTCATTGATTTGTAAATTGTATGTACGGGCCCGTATTGTATGTATAGCATGTATCTATGTACAAGCTATGTAGATTTGTATATATATAGAGTGCACTCTTTGAGAACAGTCTGGCTCCTTTTTGTCGGGTATGGGGTGAACTTTGGAATAGCCTATATATTAATATTATCAAAACAAACGGACATGCCGTTTCCTAAACTATCTAACCAAAACATTTTAAAGTCTGTATATTACCAGACACAAAACAAGACAGAAAAGAGAGCGCTTTATAAATATTAATTGGCAAAATTAATATTGTAAAAGAGAATAATCAAAACTGTGTATCATATCTAACCAACAAAGTTTAATTATGGTCTGAAATAATGAATAATAAAGTTGATTCTGGCAATTTAAAATATCAAGACTGCGACTCATACTCAAAGTTATCAAGAATTAATATTAGTCTGGAAGAGACTTAAAGTTATTCGGTCTGTATTGCTGAAATCATGAAATAAGATTAATTCTCTCATATTAATCTTTATGTTTGGGTTTTATATCTATGGAGGAGAAATGATTTAAAAGCAAAATTAAGAAATTAAATGTTTTATTCTGATTTATTTAAAATGTGAGAAAAATTTACGATCGAAGGATCTGTTGATCAATATACCTTGATTATTTATTATTTATTTTAATTTAGATTGTAAAACAATCTATGTATTTAATTAAGAGGAATAGGTGAGTATATCAAGGCATATAAAATAGTTACGATAAACATAAATTCTTCGACCCCCGGCGCTTTTGAGCCAAACCTAAAGGAGGAAAAATGCACCGAGCGGTAAAAAACCTCCTTGCTCATTAAACCTAAATTACATTTCATTAGTGTTTGTTAAGTATTGACATATGCAAGAAACCCCCATTTGATATTATCCATCACACTGATAAATAGGCATAGTTTATTAAAATTATTTTGAATAAATGAAAGGTTAAAACCAATGACCAAATGAATAATTAATCGAATTAATTATATCTTCACGAAAAATACATAACATTATAATTATAAAGTGTTAGATTGCAATCAAAACAACACACAATAAAATAATGAACATGAATTAAATACAATTTTAGAGTTATGCAACAGGTTTTAAGGCATGTTATTGTTTTAAAATCATCAAATAAGTCTCAAATAAAGTTAGCTTCTTTTGAAGATAATTTCGGTTGCACATCTCATAATTGTAAAAAAAAAATGAAATAAATGAAGATGTTGAAGTGTGACATCAACCAAACTTTTGGCTTTTAAAAGGAAACTGTAAATTTTATTTGAAATGTAAATTCACACTACAACAGCCCTTTTTAATAATTTTCTACTTAACTTTTGACATCTCGTGATCAGGAACCACCATAATTACATTTTTAATTAGTAGAATAAAATGAAATGAGTAGAACAATTATATGCAATATTTGAATTAAATGCTATCAGCACTGTCTCTAACAACCACTCTTTCCGAAGGTTTAACACCAATTGTCCGCTCCTTTTCTTAAAATTAAATCATACAGGGATATTTACATTCATTAGCTAATTTTAACATACTTTGTTACCTAATACATTTTAATAGAGCTTAATTTCGAACAATAAGGATGGTTTCTCTGCTTCATCCCTCAAGAAAGGCTACCCTCCGCCTCTAACTTTTCAGCCAATAGTTAACGTCTTGCGCAAGCGTCATCTTGCATCTCTTTCAGGGCCGGCAAGCGGGAACGGGATAAACGATAGTACATTGTTCATTATGATGTATTGTAAATGTAGACATTCAGGCATAGCTCAGGAATCCTAGGCCAACTCCGTGATTCTGACTCGGCTTTAGATTAGTTTCCTCGGCTCTACCTCGTTCTAAGGCTCGTAGCTCTCCCATCAACAAAATGGAGTTTCTACACTGAAATTTAGAAATAACCCAAGCACAGTATTTGTTACACTAAAATTGATCTTATGTTTGGTAGCTTAACGCTTTCATTTAATATATGTATTTAAAGGTGAGATTTGCCTGTTTCGCCGACATTACGCTTACGAGTAGTTAGTGCCGTGCACATGTGCGTCCGTTATCTCGTTTTTGTTTTGTTATTTGTTAAATGATAGAGATAGAGATAGAGATATATTTATTTAACAGACAGTAAACAACACAAAACAAATTACAACAAGGAAAAAAGAGAAACAAGCACAGTTAGAAAATAAACACAAAACAAACATAAACAAGTTAACATATTTCTTATAAGTAAGTAATACTAATACATAAAACATCATTGTCTGTTAAATTGGCACCGACTCAGCATATATCATAGGTATACAAAGTATACCTACGACGCTGTTATTCTGCCGGCACCGAGGTAGGAGTGTCGCGCGCGTCTCAACAGGGCAAACAAAAACAAGAAAGATAGACAGTTAAGGCCAAGTTGGTTAAAAAGTTGAGAAGCGGAAAAAAAAGAAAAAAGAGGAAATATAGAAATAAACAGAACATTGTTTACTTACGTGTTTACGTGCTTACCTAATAATACTAATGTAATATAAAGTACTTAAATAAAGAAAATGCAGTTATAAAATTTTAAAAAACTTACCTACCCTCACATTTATTCACGTCAGTCACGTGCAGTATTGCGGGCACCGGCACCGCGGGGCAGATCGGATACGAAGCCCGATCCAAGTGATTTTTGTAAAGATAAAAGAAAATCTCGGTACATAGATTTAAATTTAAATATAGAGGTGAGATACCGAATAGGTGGTGGGATATCATTCCAGCACTTGGAGGCTGCGTATCTAAAGCTACCCCGAAATGCGGTGGTTTTATGTTTGTGGCCCACGCATTGCCATGAGACTGTCCGCGAGGCATAACGATGTCCTGAATACCGCCAGGTAAGTTTATCAAAAAGATAAATTGGTTTTCTTGTTCGAATAATGCCAAACAATAATGTTGCATAGTATAATTTTAAGCGCCCTTCCATTTTCAGTATATTTGAATTGTTTAAATACGGAGTCACATGAGACCTAGGAGGAACTGCAAAACAAAACCGAGCGCATGCATTCTGTACGCGCTGTACCTGACGAAATGATCTCTTTAACAAACAAGGACCATACACAGTTAGACCATGATTCAATTTAGAGAGAACTAGACTTTCCACAAGTTTCACACGAAGTTCAGGACAAATAAAAGGTCGAAACCGATACATAACCTTGAGGCGGTAAAGACAGTTACGCATAAGTTCAGCGACATAGCCTTCAAACTGCAAGCGGCTATCCATGAGTAGTCCAAGATTACGAGCTAATTCAACCTGAGGCAACGGCTCACCAGCTATCATAATGCTTGGGTTCTGTGCACTAATATTAAGTACTTGGTTAGCAGAGCCGAGAATCATAATCTTAGATTTAGATGGGTTCAAATGCAGAGAGTTTGCAGTAGACCACCTGTAGATTCTATCAAGATCGGCATTCAATAAATCTACAGCGCTGTCGATGTCTTTCGGTTTAGATGAAATATATATTTGGAGGTCGTCAGCATATAAATGAAATTTGCAATAATGAATACATTTGACAATATCAGCGCTGTATAAGATAAATAACAAAGGGCCTAAAATAGAACCCTGTGGGACGCCCCGTTCCACAGGCTGGCACGTAGAATAATAATCCGAACCGTCGGGCTTTTTAAGAGCGACTATTTGACCACGCCCGCTCAAGTAGCTATTGAACCATTTCACCGCAGATACATCAAATCCATAGAAGGAAAGTTTCGACAGGAGCATGGGAATGCTTATGGAATCAAATGCACGAGAAAAGTCCAATAAGGCTAAAATAGTACCTTGTCCAGTATCTTGAGCGGCCAAAACATTATCAACAACATCAAGCAAAGCCGTTGAAGTGCTGTGACTCTTTCTAAAGCCCGACTGAAATTCAGGTAAGATTTCATTGTCGTCACAATAAGCAAGGACCTGCCGGTAAACAATTTTCTCTAAAATTTTAGAAAGAATCGGTAAAAGGCTAATAGGACGAAGATCTTTAATATCTGACGGGTCAGGTATTTTTGGTAACGGTCTCACTATAGCAGTTTTCCATAGTGCAGGAAACGTAGACGAAGATATAGAACTATTAATAATATGTGTGATGGCAGGAAGAGTGTACGGAAGAGTCAGGAAAACCATATCGATGTTAGTTTTATCAATGCCTTGTGCTTTAGATTTTATTGATTGCAAACATTTTGCCACTTCACTTTCACTGGTTGTCTTTAAAGAAAATGTTATATTACTATTATACCTATTAAATTCAAAAAAAGTAAGATCTGAGATTCTCACATGGTTTATACCTGGGATTTTAAGAAAGTGATCATTTATTATGTTTGGGTCATTAAAGTTGACAGGTAAGTCTGACCCACCCTTAAAATCAGGTAACACAGATTTTTTTAAATTACGCCACAAAAGTTTAGGGTTTTTTAGATTTCTATTTATGTGATCATTGAAATAGGCTTTCTTTTCACTGTAAATACTTACATTTACCATATGCTTAAGGCTTTTGTATTCAAGTTTATGTGATTCAACTTTACTGTGGCGATATTTATTGTGAGCAGTGTCACGCAAGTCCATCATGTATCTTATATTACTAGTAAGCCAAGGAGGCAGAGGAGTTTTGATTGTAATAGTTTTTTCGGGGGCATGAATATCATAGAGCTGCAATAACCGCTGTGTAAATAAATCCACCATTTGGTCCACATTGCTCAGACATAACACTACACTCCAGTCAGCAGCTACAACATCTTTATCAAGCAGACTTAGGTCAATATTCTTCAAAGGTCGGTAGGTTACACAGTGAGGAGAGGGTTTATGCTTTTTTATTTTAATATCTACCCAGACCAACGCGTGGCCACCTAATTCGGGGTAGTGAATTACTTTTTTATTAGCAACAGGAGCATTAGTACAAATGAGATCCAAAATTGTAGAATTATAAGACGAAAAATGAGTTGGTTCAGTGATATGGTTGGTTAAATTTAGGCTTAATAGGGTATCAACTAATTTTCTCTTATTGAGGCAGTCAACGCTGATATTTATGTTAAAATCACCTAGAAGAATAATGAAGTCGTTATTTGAAAAAGACATGACAGAGTCAGTGATCGCATCGAAAAAAACGTCAATATTCACCCATGGAGGACGATAAGCGGTACCTATAGCAATACGATACGAATTGGCGGATGCAGTTATCCACATTTGTTCGACCGAGGCATGTAAGTTAGGGTAAGGGCATTTACGAACAATTAAACCCCGTTTCACATAAAAACCTACTCCCCCGCCGGATCGTCGCAAACCATGCGAACGTGGCACGTGCATAAGCCTATATCCAGGGACAGCTGGAGCCTTTGCATCCTGACCTGCGACCAGCCACGTTTCATTAATGGCCAGAATGTCCAACGACTCGCGTAATACAACCCTCTGAAATTCATCATGGTTTGTTCCCAAAGATCCAGCGTTGAGCAGTCCAACTTTAAAAAATTTAGTATACACTGTTAAAAGTTAAGAAGTAGTAGGTTAGGTAGGTTTTTAAGTATTTAGTTAGAAAAACAAAGATTTCATATTTTACTAATATCACGGTGCCGGCAGAAAGACAGTTCAATTCACTTGTATTTAAACATACACATAGGTAAACCGAAATAAAATATGCTAGTGACAAAACAGTATTATATAAATAACTTACAATTATAATAAACCCTACAGAAAAGTAAACAAAACAGCAGAAGTTACTTTTATAATAAATTTTTAAACCAGTTCGATGATAGCAACACAAATGGCAGATTGAACGCCATAATATAATTAAAAACAAGGCCAAAAAATTACACAGTATCGTGACATAAATATCCGGTACTAAGTACAGGAACAGCGAGATCCGACGCATACAGTTAAACATACATTTAATATATTTATGATTAAAATTTTTGACCAATTTGTTTGATGCCAAAAACACGGATTAGATCATCCTCATTTCTCAGGCGCTGGGTGCGTGATGCCTGAGAGTCGTCCCGACGCGCATAAATACGTCCTTCACGGGTCCAAACGAACCGCCACCCCAGTTCACGTTTAGCCTCACGGGCTTTGCCAAGGATAATGCGGTTCAGTCTGGTTAGCCGCTCATTTACATACAAGCGCACCGGAGTATGTTCAGGCAGCCCCAGGTCGGCCGTGGTGACGTCACGGCGCACACGAGCAGCGCGCAGTAAGTCGTCGCGCAAAGCCTGACGCGCCAGTCGAACGACGAGGCGGCGCGGGCGCACACGTGTTGCCGCTCCCGGCCCGCTGACAGCGGCCGGGCCGCCCGCCGCCGCCACGCCCGCCGCGGAGCGCGGAGCGCCCTCGCGCGCGGCGTACATGACGTCACGAGCATCTAGCTGTAAACCCAACTTAGCAGCAACCCCCATCACAATGCCAGTTACTGATTCACCCGGGAATTCGGGGATGCCTGCTATCTCGACATCATTGATAAGCAGCGCTTGGTCTCTGTCGTTTAACTCCGAGTGAAGTTGTTCAATAGTGCTCTTTAAAGCAACGGCATCAGAGTTGGTATTTGCTTGCGACTTTAATGTGGATATGTCGTTCTGTGAATGACCCCATTGGGTATTTCTTAAAATTTTCCTTTTGAAATACAGTTCAATAGTTAAGGATTTATGGGTTTGTTATATTTTTTTGTTTTAAAGTGTTTAGTTTCTGTGGCGTTCTTTTCAATGTTGACCCTTGTCATTATAAATCAGGAATTTATTGTTTTCAAGTGAGACTTAAGCTGTGCCGTATCGTATTCTTAAAATTTTTGAGTTAATTTACTTTGACATCTTTATTGCAACCAAATGTGAATGTAAAAGTTTCTCAGGATATTATAAGTAATTCTACCATATCAGTACGGAACGCTTTCTGCGAAATGCGTCCCATCACATCTCTCTCCCTATTGACAGTTTGAAATTCGTTCTTTCTAACTTTCAATACTCGCACTTACATCACTGGAAGAATTGCAAATCTCAAAAAAAAACTTTATTTAGTCTATTCTTATTTAATTGTGAAATTATTTTACCTATGTTTTACTTAAATCAGACGTCTAATTTCTCTATCTAAAATGTGTCGCTCCCGTATTGGCTTATATAGCCACCAAAAAAAGATACCTTGCAGCAGACATTGTTTGATCGTCTGTAACAGACGTGTAAGGCCTATGATGAGACCTACTCAGATCAACCCAGTAAAATATATTGTCTTACTAAACTCTTAGTAAAGTATTATTTTATTATTATTAATAACATATTTTTATCCATTTATTATTCTTATATTTAAGTCTGTACGAAGCGTGTACATCGTTTAAAAAGGTTGTGTGGTTGTAAGTGTGACCTATTTTTTTCTTAGTATAAATCATAGGGCTACAGTAAGGCGTTGTTACCCGTTTCATTACATCAAATTTTCTAACTCCTCGACCTTTTTATTAACTTGTTTGCGAAAGGTATTGGGTAACTTCATTTAACAACCGGCGTCTTAGCTTCCATTCTAATTTGATGAAAGTATATATTTGTCATGCCTAACTTTTGTGTGAATATGGTATTCACATTTAATCTTTTCTATTTTAATACATGTAATAATAATGATTTATTCTCCGCATCTTGCTTAAAGTCCTTACATATTATTCAGAAAAATGGGTACATTATTTTACAACTCTGCTCCAAAGTTTATAAGTTCTTTTTATTTACTTGGCCGCACTTTTCATTTCATACTCATACACACATACATTACGTATATTT
Organism: Coleophora deauratella; assembly: GCA_958295455.1. NCBI lineage: Eukaryota > Metazoa > Arthropoda > Insecta > Lepidoptera > Coleophoridae > Coleophora > Coleophora deauratella. Next base: position 16,868,880 of record OY282397.1, on the reverse strand, counting down.
TTTTTTGCACATTTTATCCCAATGACATTTTAAGATACCGCCTAAATTCTTGGTTTCATTTTTCGATCCAATCTTAACCTTGGTGCTCAGACCCTGATGTCTAATTGTTAAACTCTTCCTGTCTGCACCTTACCATCTGCTTAACTCTCTCTAGCCAATCATTGTCTAATAAAATTGACATAGGTAATTTCCGCAAACCTCAAAATCAAAATGTATTTTATTTAAGTAGATCTTTACATATGCTTTTTAATCGTCAATTTTTTTTTCTGCCTTACTAAAAATATGTTTCTCTATTTGTATACAACCCAATTCTATTTTTCTTCTTCACCATCATCATCATCATCATCATCAGCCTCTATTAGTCCACTGTTCTATTTTTTTTTTTTTTAAGACTAATCGTCTGATGCCCTCGCTACGTGACCTTATATTACCTAGTACAATAGTAGTATTTGCATAATAACTACAGGAATTTCCGGCAGATCTAACCGAAACATAATAAACTCATATCATCATCAGCCGAAAGACATCCACTACTGAACAATATAGTTCCGTAATAATAGCCGTAGTTTATCAACCTCTATAAATTAAAACTTGAATTTTCCAACCATAAACTGTTACTGTAACCTCCGGTAACTTTGGCAAAGAAGAATTTATTTCCTCATCTAACGACACCTCTCAAGCTTAAATCCATCGAGCCGTTTAGACTACAAAGCGTGCCAAAGAAATATACATACACACATACACTCGAAAACACAACCCTTTTCGTCTATCACACAATAAACAAGCTCTACCTATCTCTTTACCTAGTTCTTTATCTTCATTCCTTTCTTCTAACAGTCTACACAATGTCCCGAAATAAATCTCACAATTTGCTGTCCATTTTCCAACTTTCCTAACACCTTTCCAACATACATTTCATAAAATCGTATGCAACTTCTATTTTACTAGAAACATTACTATTACTCGAGACGGCTTCGTTATTCTTATTACAATTGGAATCGAACCAACTGATTACCTCAGAATATCCTTTATCTTGTACAATTGTATTCTAATTTTCTTATTCGCATTAACCTGTCTCCGTTTTCTAAACTAATGTCACTCTCGCAACAGAAACTTATATGCTCAACTGTGCACAATTATTACTTGACTTTGACTAAGATGCAACTAATTCAACTAATTATTTCAATTCAATTTACTTCATGTATGTATACTATATTAATTATGTATCAATTTAAAGTATATAAAGTGTGGTCATTCATTCTTTCAATCATTCATTATATTACTTATGTACTTGTTCTAATGTTTTAACAAAACCGTTTCTTTTAGACCTGTGTTTCCCATTTAATAGAAGGGTAAATAATCTTGTTATATGGCCCTCGATTGTTCAATTATGACCTGCTTTTTATTTAATACTTGCAGTCAATGTTCTACCATTCCCGTGCATAGAACACACATACTTATCGTATATAGGTAATCGCTCACTTATTGTAAGGACCCCGATGGCTAGAATTATTCATGATGCTATGACCAATTTCAACACTTGTATTTCGTTTTTACATTTTGATCCGATTTGCAGCCGCTGAGATAGTTAGTTAGTTACTTCCCGTTTTCTAGCGAATCTTAGATTTTGCATCATATACTTACAGGAAAGTGACATATCACACATTCAACTAAATGCTCTTCATATATAGCACCGTTAAGTACTAATCTATTTGTGCCGCTAAATGCTCACTCACTTATTTATTATTTATTATATACAAAACAGGCATAATATAAGTTAACATAAAATTAACTCATACTCATCGTAATGTTATTACCAGTATCGAAACTAGTTTAAATTTTGCGGCCTCCTGTTGTCAAGTTCCCACATAATTCTTACAAAATTCCACCTCAAAATCTTTTCAGCGTAATTCAATTTTACTACCAATTTCAGTACTTTTGCACTGACCCCTTGGAGCCGCCTTCATCACCAAACCTTATCCGTAATTTACAATAATTACATACATTACTGTTTTGGCTACATAACTTCCATGCTCATCCATACTCAATCTATAGTTTATTCATTGTCTACGCCATATCATCTGCCTCTTTCTTTCACATATGTACTTCAAATATTCATTCATCATCTGGTGTTTGTTCGCATAAACGAATACGAATTTTATAAAAATGATTGCTTTAAAACCATCAATATCCACTTTCCTTTTCGGTCAACATGTTTCTGGAGATCACTACGCCAGAATCATCAGGTGAGTCGATCACGCATACCTTTCAAACAGTCCACTACATCCACCAATTACTCGATGTAACAACTTTTAATTCGATCATTGTACGTTGTCCGTTTCACTAAACAATAATTTTCATAACCTCACTACAGTCCACATCACGCATTAAAAGCATCTGTTGTTATATCTATAACCTTGCTCTGTACATATTTTACCAAATTAATGTACTTTTGCAACCTATTCAAAAAACTTTATGAGATTTGATTCGCAACTACCGCTTTTCTTTCGACAGTTTGTTTGATTACATAAACAACACTTCTCCCATGAGGACTGCTATCTCAGTTGAGTATATTTTCTCCTAATATTAACGTTCCAAGGATACTATCTTAGCAACAGATCTATATCACACACATACTCTCATTCACTTACTCTCTATTCTTATTATTTACTTTTATTACCGAACATATATCTGTTTCAGCCCGTATTATTTTTGAAATGAGTACTATGTTTAAATTTAGTTTTAAAGCATAATATAAGCAAGCACGTTCTGATATCCATAAGTTTTAATCGTATGTATTAGCTGCAACAACACGTAACCAGGAAATCTTAAACCAACCACCACGATACAGGCAAGCTACCTAGTCTAGTTATTGTCAGTCTTTTAATTCTGTATGTATTCCGTCAATAAAAAAAAATATTTTACTTGCTTACATCTTTACTCTGTGTACTAGCCAAACGTTTCTATTGCATCTAAACGCTTAATTACGGTTTCGAACCCTTCAAACAACATCGGGAACCCACTACCTGAAGTTTTTTGTAAACTTGATCTCTTACGCGCCTAGCAGCTCTCCGTCCGTCCGTTTGTTATTTACCAGATCAAATGTTACTAACGATTTTATAAATTCGATCATGGTATTGAAACAGGCAAATCGCACGCACACAAACAAATGTTATATGGAAGGTGAAAATAAATGCTAGTTTTGTAACAGCTCACCCAGGACATCAGTTTAAAATTAGCTGCTTTATATATATATATATTTTTAAGAGCTAAATTATTGTATATTTTTTTATTTATTTTTATTTAATTATTATTCAGTAAGTAAAATTTAACTTCCTCCTGGGTATTCCATTACATATTATAAGAGGTTGCATTAAATAATGATTTCTTTGTAATATTCCCTTAAAATTATGATTTCCCCTTGTAAATTATTTAATTAGTATCCATTTAACAGACCGATTTTGTCCGTGGATATAAATAAAATAATCTAACTGTGTTAAGTGATGCACTCGTATAACATAAAACATATCAATTAGGTATCAGTTTTCTGTTTGCTGTTCAAACTTAAATTTTATTTCATTATCAAGACAATTACCAAATGTATAGAAATATAGGAGATTTTTGTTAATATTAGTCTCTCAAATAAGGAGCTGAAATAATTTTATTTATTAAACATATTTAATGCAACCGCTCCACAAAAAATATTATAAACTGCTTGAGCTGTAAAAGAACACAAAAGATATAAAATAAAATAGAAAATGCAGTACAATGCATTTCGAACACTTTATAAGTAATAACAAAATGTCTTTATATTGAGAAATCTCTCTCTCTCCCAGATTTTTAACAAAATTTATATTGTTTATGAATAATTATTATATTCATTGCCTTTTTAATCTTTCTCTCCCCGATGTTAAAATTAAATTAAATTTCATATTCCTTTATTTTCAATTTATAAACATATTATATTCGATTTTATATTGTTTATGAATTTATTATCTTTAATGCCTTTTCAATCTTTCTCTCCCCGATGTTAAGATTAAACTTAATTTTATATTACTTTGTTTTCAATTTACAATTTTATCTTTATACTGTTTATGAATAAAAGTTTTTATAAATATTTCTCTCCCCGTAGATAAGACCCAAACTTATATTTCAAATTAATATTTCCTCTTCAACTTTAGTTCAAATATGTGGAAACATTATATTTATTTAAATATTCTGGATTTCAATAGAAATTTAATTCAATTATTTTCAAATGTATAAATATACATTTTTATATTTATTTGTAATAATTTTTGATGAAATGGTCTACGTTGTGTATTTTTTTTTTTTATATTTAATTGGATTCTATCTTAGGTGTGCTAGACTTTGATAGCACATCGCTAAGATCCTGGTCCATCGGAACCACGTGTGACGGTCCCCACCCGGTATGCAATGCTGATGCATGATAGTATGCATGATCCATACACCTGAACCCTCTTTGAAGAATGTCTGTCGCACTTTGTGAGACAGATTAATTATGTGATCGTCTAGTAATTTTTTATTATCGTTGTTTTTGAATAACCATGTGATCGTCTAGTAATTTTGTTATCATCGTATTTGAATAAGAAATTCTGAAAAATGGTATTGTCTCAGTCTTGATTTGGTTACACAAATGTTTAGTTAATATAAAAGAAATTAGAAGGTTAAGTATAATTGCAAATAGCATTATAATTTTGGCCAGCCAAACCGAGTACACAGGGACGAAGGACTTTGTGATCAGTCGAACCAGGGCAGCGTCCTTGTGCTTGCGATTTTAGCTGATGACACCTCAGTCTTGATTACATGGATTCGTAATATATCAGCCTAAGCTTGTTAGAATTAATTTATAAGATTATAGCACTCTGTTTCTGTATTAACATGAACATAGTAACGAGGGACTTCTGCGGCCTAGAGCTCGAAAGTACCACGCGCCTATGTATCGAAATAGGTTCTTCCTCAGTTCTAGGAATGTTTGGATATGAAAGGATAATTGATCATAAGGGCATTTTTGACTGTCTCTTTATAGATAATTCATAATTTATGATTCATGATTCATAACCTGCCTGGTTACCATAGGTCCTATTTGACATAGGACAGCAAGCCAGCGTGATTATAAATTCATTGATTTGTAAATTGTATGTACGGGCCCGTATTGTATGTATAGCATGTATCTATGTACAAGCTATGTAGATTTGTATATATATAGAGTGCACTCTTTGAGAACAGTCTGGCTCCTTTTTGTCGGGTATGGGGTGAACTTTGGAATAGCCTATATATTAATATTATCAAAACAAACGGACATGCCGTTTCCTAAACTATCTAACCAAAACATTTTAAAGTCTGTATATTACCAGACACAAAACAAGACAGAAAAGAGAGCGCTTTATAAATATTAATTGGCAAAATTAATATTGTAAAAGAGAATAATCAAAACTGTGTATCATATCTAACCAACAAAGTTTAATTATGGTCTGAAATAATGAATAATAAAGTTGATTCTGGCAATTTAAAATATCAAGACTGCGACTCATACTCAAAGTTATCAAGAATTAATATTAGTCTGGAAGAGACTTAAAGTTATTCGGTCTGTATTGCTGAAATCATGAAATAAGATTAATTCTCTCATATTAATCTTTATGTTTGGGTTTTATATCTATGGAGGAGAAATGATTTAAAAGCAAAATTAAGAAATTAAATGTTTTATTCTGATTTATTTAAAATGTGAGAAAAATTTACGATCGAAGGATCTGTTGATCAATATACCTTGATTATTTATTATTTATTTTAATTTAGATTGTAAAACAATCTATGTATTTAATTAAGAGGAATAGGTGAGTATATCAAGGCATATAAAATAGTTACGATAAACATAAATTCTTCGACCCCCGGCGCTTTTGAGCCAAACCTAAAGGAGGAAAAATGCACCGAGCGGTAAAAAACCTCCTTGCTCATTAAACCTAAATTACATTTCATTAGTGTTTGTTAAGTATTGACATATGCAAGAAACCCCCATTTGATATTATCCATCACACTGATAAATAGGCATAGTTTATTAAAATTATTTTGAATAAATGAAAGGTTAAAACCAATGACCAAATGAATAATTAATCGAATTAATTATATCTTCACGAAAAATACATAACATTATAATTATAAAGTGTTAGATTGCAATCAAAACAACACACAATAAAATAATGAACATGAATTAAATACAATTTTAGAGTTATGCAACAGGTTTTAAGGCATGTTATTGTTTTAAAATCATCAAATAAGTCTCAAATAAAGTTAGCTTCTTTTGAAGATAATTTCGGTTGCACATCTCATAATTGTAAAAAAAAAATGAAATAAATGAAGATGTTGAAGTGTGACATCAACCAAACTTTTGGCTTTTAAAAGGAAACTGTAAATTTTATTTGAAATGTAAATTCACACTACAACAGCCCTTTTTAATAATTTTCTACTTAACTTTTGACACCTCGTGATCAGGAACCACCATAATTACATTTTTAATTAGTAGAATAAAATGAAATGAGTAGAACAATTATATGCAATATTTGAATTAAATGCTATCAGCACTGTCTCTAACAACCACTCTTTCCGAAGGTTTAACACCAATTGTCCGCTCCTTTTCTTAAAATTAAATCATACAGGGATATTTACATTCATTAGCTAATTTTAACATACTTTGTTACCTAATACATTTTAATAGAGCTTAATTTCGAACAATAAGGATGGTTTCTCTGCTTCATCCCTCAAGAAAGGCTACCCTCCGCCTCTAACTTTTCAGCCAATAGTTAACGTCTTGCGCAAGCGTCATCTTGCATCTCTTTCAGGGCCGGCAAGCGGGAACGGGATAAACGATAGTACATTGTTCATTATGATGTATTGTAAATGTAGACATTCAGGCATAGCTCAGGAATCCTAGGCCAACTCCGTGATTCTGACTCGGCTTTAGATTAGTTTCCTCGGCTCTACCTCGTTCTAAGGCTCGTAGCTCTCCCATCAACAAAATGGAGTTTCTACACTGAAATTTAGAAATAACCCAAGCACAGTATTTGTTACACTAAAATTGATCTTATGTTTGGTAGCTTAACGCTTTCATTTAATATATGTATTTAAAGGTGAGATTTGCCTGTTTCGCCGACATTACGCTTACGAGTAGTTAGTGCCGTGCACATGTGCGTCCGTTATCTCGTTTTTGTTTTGTTATTTGTTAAATGACCCCATTGGGTATTTCTTAAAATTTTCCTTTTGAAATACAGTTCAATAGTTAAGGATTTATGGGTTTGTTATATTTTTTTGTTTTAAAGTGTTTAGTTTCTGTGGCGTTCTTTTCAATGTTGACCCTTGTCATTATAAATCAGGAATTTATTGTTTTCAAGTGAGACTTAAGCTGTGCCGTATCGTATTCTTAAAATTTTTGAGTTAATTTACTTTGACATCTTTATTGCAACCAAATGTGAATGTAAAAGTTTCTCAGGATATTATAAGTAATTCTACCATATCAGTACGGAACGCTTTCTGCGAAATGCGTCCCATCACAGTAATAAAACGGTTTGGGTGTCGTCAACCTGTCTAATGGCACTTTATAATTTTACTAGCTTCCGCCCGCGACTTCGTCTGCGTAGATTTCAAAATTGGGTCCAGAGAGACCGAAAATGTTAAGGTGGCGCTATACATATAGTGACGAAGTGGAAATTTTGAGTTTTTAAGCATTCCTCTGGGAACCCTTAAGTTTTTCGGGATAAAAAGTATCATATGTATTAGCCAAGTGCTGTATCTATCAACCTACCAAATTTCATCCAAATCTGTTTTGTAGTTTCGGCGTGAAAGTGGAACAAACAAACAAACATCCATACCTTCGCATTTATAATATTAGTGACATGAGAAAGACGAAAGTACTCAATTGAAGGTTCGAAGCGTCAGTGGCTCCACAGTTATGTAAGGAGTTCGACTTCGACCTCCTAACTAGACATCTCGGGTTCAAATCCTGGCTAATGCATCATTGATTTTTTCTTAACTTACGTGTATTTTCATACCAATTACTCTAGCGGTGAATGAAAACATAGTCAGGAAACCTGCACATCTCATTACTAGATGTGTATGATGGTCACGTTTCACACGTCCGTAGATGTACCTAACTTAATCTAAATGCCCTACACGTGACCGCGATTGATGCTTAAGTGCAACACCAGGCAACTGCCGTCTATCTCTAGTGACAGCACGGTTAAATGTAACACGATATCTTATCTCTTAAGAAGAAGAAAGAAGAACAAGAAGAACAAGAAGAATTGAAGGATTTCGAGATTGTACCTTCTAAATTTCTAACCAAAGAAGATCGTAGTTTTATGTAAAATGATAACACACACACAAATTTTTTCGATTATTTAAGTAATTATACTCCGTGTTTCTTGAGCTCATTAATTTTTAATTCTTGAAGGCTTCCTAAAAGTAATACACCACTGGCAACTGGGAGACTATTTTAAAAAAGTTTTTTACTCGACCTAAAGACAGTACATAAAATACTGACCGTTACAAAAATCAATAACCTTCACTGAATCTGGGCACTGGGCAATAAAATTAAACCCTGCATACTGCCGTGTTCCACCATTGTGCAATTGAATTATCGCTTTTTGTCCAGCGCCCAAACTGTGCACAGTGTGTGGAGCTATTTGGACCGAAGCCAAAAGCGAGACGGTCAAAAATAAAATTAAGTGCTCTGAATAGACAAAAATTGAAAACTGGGTAAGCTGCTTATTTTAGGTTTTATTTTGAGCTATTTATCTAGATAATTTAAACGAATGGTTAGAAGGCATTCTACTAATTTTCTGCTAGCTGTTTCACTCGTTAACAAGATTGGTTGAACCGTTAGTGTATCTAGAGGGAACAACCACATTTTCAAATTTCTGTATTCAATTACTTCACTTTGAAATAACGTTAATATTTTAATTGTCGTTAAGCCGTGTCGGAGACCTTATTCAGGCAGCTTGAGAGTTCTGACACTGGGGCTGGCCACTAGCCCCACAACCTCCACCAATCCGAATTTAGCCCACATGTGTGGAGTATGGCCTAACCTTCCCGATGTATGAGAAGAGACCCGTGCCCCGGCAGTGGGGACTATATGCGTTGTTAACAACTTTGAATTCAAAATGTTTAAGTAATTACCGGACGGCTACCAAGTATCCGTTGACGCCTCACTCGGCTCTTCGGATCACTGCCTTATCCGGAGTACGGTGCCACTCACGTGCCCGCCGCGACCGCGAGTCGCCTGCCGCCGTCGTGTGTGGCATTACAAGTCAGCAGATTGGGATGGAATGCGGTCTTTCTTTGCGTCCTACCCTTGGGGGCAGGTTTGCTTCACGCCGGATGATCCCAACTTCGCTGCCGATTCTGTCGCTGATGTGGTGCTGCAGGGTATGGAGCTTTTTATCCCATCCTCAGTGGTCCCCATTGGCGGCAAATCCCAGCCTTGGTTTGGTCGGTCCTGCAAAAAGGCTTCTCGCCGAAAGCAGGAATGTTATCAAGCCTGGGCAAATGCGGCGAAGGTACGGGATGAAAAGACCAGCGTATTAAAAAAGGAGTTTAACTTTGCCTCCAGGTCCTTCAAAAGAGACATTGCCAGGGCAAAGTCAGCGCACATAGGCAGAATTGGCGAGAGACTAGAGCGTCTTCGGGAACTCGTGCGTTCTGGTCTCTGGCCAAAGCTGTCCAGGCGAATTTCTGCACGCCATCATTTCCACCACTGCACATGGGAAATGATTCATTGGCCCACGACGCAAAGGAGAAAGCCGATCTTCTAGGCAAACTCTTTGCGTCCAACTCAACGTTGGATGACGGGGGAAACGAGCCGCCGACCATACCGCGGTGCACGAGCTGTATGCCGGATATCCGGTTCCACCAACGCTCAGTGCGTAAAGCACTTTTTTCCCTCGACATTCATAAGTCGAGTGGGCCCGACGGAATCCCTCCTATCGTGTTGAAGGTGTGTGCTCCAGAGTTGGCTCCAGTTTTAACGCACCTTTTTCGGCTCTCATACTCCACTGGCGTAGTCCCGAAGTCATGGAAGACAGCTTTGGTGCACCCGATCCCTAAAAAAGGTGACCGCTCAAATCCGTCCAACTACCGGCCGATAGCCATAACCTCCTTATTCTCAAAGATAATGGAGTCCATTATCAACAGCCAGCTCCTTCGGTACCTAGAGGACCGCCAGCTGCTTAGTGACCGACAGTACGGTTTCCGTAAGGGCCGGTCCGCTGGTGATCTTCTTGTCTACCTGACACATCGTTGGGCACAGGCGATCGAGACTAAGGGGGAAGCTTTGGCCGTTAGTTTGGACATAGCGAAGGCCTTCCATCGGGTCTGGCACAAAGCACTTCTTGCGAAGCTTCCTTCTTATGGGCTTCCCGAGGAATTATGCAAATGGGTCACTAGTTTTCTTGCAGACAGAAGCATAAAGGTCGTAGTCGACGGTGCATGCTCAGATTCTATGTCTGTGAATGCTGGTGTCCCTCAAGGCTGTGTGCTTTCGCCTACACTGTTCCTTCTGCATATCAATGATATGCTGCAAATCAGCAGCACTCATTGTTATGCGGATGACAGCACAGGTGATGCCTTCTATACTGGCCGTGCCAACATTTCTCGGGAAAACGTCATCGAGAGCCGAAACAAACTTGTGTCGGAAATTGAGGCCTCTTTAAAGAAAGTCTCAGAATGGGGTCGACTTAATTTGGTCCAATTTAACCCCACTAAGACACAAGTTTGCGCGTTCACTGCCAAGAAAATGCCATTTGTCGTATCACCTCGTTTTGAGGACACTCCCCTAAATGCCTCAGCTAGTATCGGAATTCTTGGTGTCGACATATCGAGTGAAGTCCAGTTCCGTGGCCATCTAGAGGGTAAGGCTAAATTAGCCTCGAAGAAGCTTGGTGTGCTCAATAGATCGAGACGGTATTTCACTGCGGCGCATCGCCTGCAACTTTATAAGGCGCAGGTTCGGCCTCATATGGAATACTGTTCTCATCTCTGGGCAGGGGCACCCCAGTACCAGCTTCTCCCTCTGGACCGCATTCAACGAAGGGCAACTCGAATCGTCGACTGCCAGGATATTTCAGATCGGCTTGACTCCCTGGCGCTGCGTAGAGATGTAGCCTCGCTCTGCATTCTCTATCGCATGTACAATGGGGAGTGCTCCGAGGAATTGTTCGGATTGATCCCTGCCGCCTCTTTCCGCCATCGTTCTACGCGATCCACAACTGTGCGTTTCACTAGAAACTTTCTGCCTCGCACAACCAAACTGTGGAATGAATTGTGGCTTGCGGTATTTCCGGACCGATACGACATTCAAACCTTCAAGAAAAGAGCGTACTCCCAAATCAAAGGCCGGCAACGCACTTGTGACTCCTCTGGTGTTGCGGGTGTCTATGGGCGGCGGTAATCGCTTACCATCAGGTGATCCGTCTGCTCGTTTGCCACCTCTGCCATAAAAAAAAAAAGAATGTTTTCAAATTACGTAGATGCCGTACACATTCTTTTAAATCGTTTTTTTCTACCAAGTACAAAGATTCTATCATTCGGAACTTGTATAGGTACTCAATGCTTCGGGAAATGTCAGCGGAGCGAGAAGTAACATCGAGTCTAAAAGAAACTCGCAGAAACTTAATAGCTATTATAACTGATGATATTCCTAAAACTATGAAGTGGGTGGATATCACTGGGGCGTGGAGGGGGGGGGGTACATACTCGTACCCAAATACCCAAGGCATTATATCCGTTTTTAACCGACTTCAAAAAAAAGGAGGAGGTTCTCAATTCGTCGGAATCTTTTTTTTTAATTTTATTTTTTTATGTTATGTTCACCGATTACTCGAAGACGCCTGAACCGATTTGGAAAATTATTTTTTTTGTTTAAAAGGGTATACTTTATTGGTGGTCCCATATAAATTTTATCGAATTCGATTCAGCGGTTTTTGAGAAAATCAACAAAAACAGCAAAATTGGAGTTGTTACGATTGAAGTCGGTTGTTTTTAACGTATTCAGCGTGGTCAATTATGTCTTAACCCATTACGATTAGCAAGGCCCGGAACAAATTTTTGGGATTACAGCTGTCTTTAGTATCTACTGACTTTTTTGCCTCGATTGTATGGATTTCTAGGAGAAATTTCTCCTTTTTCATGACAAATGGGAACGAAATTAATAAAATTTCACCAAAGAAGGGTAATGTAACGTATTACATGCCCTTTACTACCCAAGAATTAAAAACATGAAAAATTAATTTTAAATGTGAAAGCAAATTTGCATAGCTTTATCCCTGCATCTTTTTTGCAAATTTTAGTTTGGAACACGCGATTATTCCAGTTAGAACTTATTATAAGACGGTCGCTGCGTAAAATCGCGAAAATAAATAAATCGTAAAAGCTGCGCCGGCTTGCAAGATATCGCCAAATTTATTTTAAAATTGAGCTTTCCAAAGGCAGAAATGAAATTATATCTAATGATCCCAACCTTATTGGAGAACAATAATTATTGAATATTATAATTCGCTACACTTTGCGTAAAATTTGAATAGATAGAAAATTTATGGTCCTCCCGATGAATCGGATGGTTAGGCTACACGTTGTCGCATTGGGCATATATGAGCGGATCGTCAGCAATCCGGAAGGTAGGAAAGTAGACAGTAGAAGGAATGAAAGTAGGCAGGAGCAGCAGTAGGAGCGGTCGGTCGGCAGGCCGTTAACAGTGTTTGTCGGCAAGTTCAACAGGAAAACAGCAGGAAAAGGTATCAAAAGCAAAATATTTATCGTGCTCCAAAAGTAAAGCAAGTATGCGCTTCGTAAGTAAGATAAGAGGATAACAATAACAATTTAAGTAAGGTATAGATTATTTGGAGGTCTGAACATGAATGCGAATTAAAAAATGAATGAAAAATGAGAATTGACAGCAGGAATTTGAATTTGAACCTCAAAAACCGAAATAGATGCCAAAAAGCTGCCAATACATGAGAATTGGTGAAGAAGTATCGTAACGAAGCATGACGCCTCGTTACCACGTATTCTTTCAAACTTTTTTCTATTCAAAGTCAAAGGATTCTAGTGCCCTAGTACTCTGTGGGTTGTAAACAGTATGCCAGTAAACACAGTAACAGTGTATCAAATCAAATCAAAATATGTTTATTCGAAGAAGGTAGAATTGTACACTTTTCGAAAGCCATTTTTTTGTCTACCCAATACGAAGTTTCTACCACTTGGAACTCGTATGCCCAACGTTTCGGGAAGTGTTTGCGGAGAGAGAAGAAACGTCGGTTACGAAAGAAACTCCCTCCAGTATTAGGTACTTATCCTAAAATATTCTAAATTGACGTGTTACTCCACCCAGAAGGCGCGGCTTTTCGTAGGTACCCAACTCAAATCTCAACTCGCATAAATGTTGAAAGGACAAGACTTCAACAAATTCGATTTGTACTGAAACCATCCGGTTATTGTCTGTCTGTTGTTCTCAAACTTTGAAAAAAGTTTCGTTAACAACCCATATCGTCCCCACTGCAGGGGCACGGGTCTCTTCCCATAATTGTGGGCGAAGTATGCCCTAACCCTCCCGAGTTGCAAAAAGTTTAGGTGAAATCTGAGAGTCTACATATTAAGCTAATTACAGTGCGCACGTATCCTCGTCTCGTACTGCCAAGTGGAAGAAGTTATTCATCATCATTATCAGCCTGTATTAAGTCCACTGTTGGACATAGGCCTCCCCCAAGACACGCTACTTATACCTATCTTTGGCCAAGCGCATCCAGCTGTTACCAGAAACCCTGCGCAAATCATCGCTCCACAAAGCCGGGGGCGTCCAACGTGTTATAAGTAGTTATTATACGACATTTTTTTATTGCGTCGTATATGCCAGGTTTATTCCATTATTCGGTTTGAATGTGTCAACTTTTGCTTTACCAGTTTTTAAATGAATGACAAAAAACAGTTATACTACTTTTTTTTTTAAAAATGGCGGTTTCTATGATTTCGCCAATGACAATACTGATAGAGGCAAGGGATCAAGAAGATCGAATATTTATATATGAGATAATAAAAGAGTTAGAAATTAAAGACTTCGAATAAATAAATGGAAGTATTACAAGAAAAATAAGAAGAGGAATTAAAGCTTAATGTTATTTGACAAGATAAAATCACTGATAATGTAGATGAAGGGAGAGAACGCAAGTGACAAGAGAGATGAAAGATTAATGGGACGAGGGATGGAAGGTGGCAAAACATCATAAAGAGAAGACCGTAAATTGCGACAGTTAAAGAAAATATGATCAGGAGATCCTTCGTCTAAGCCACATTCACAGAGGGAGTTGTCTCTAACCCTTATTTTGGTCAAATGAACAGGCGAACAGCAGTGAAACAGTGAAAAACAGTTATTTAAAGGTAGAACTAAAGCTGTCACATCTGCTTACTATTCGAAAACTATTGTAGCTACAGTAAAAAAAATACTGTCACGCACAGCTGACAATATGTAGACTCTATTTATAAAAACAAATATTTGAGTAGCTATACACAAAGCACGGAAAAAAGCCGGTGAATTGGCAGATTAGCGTGGCCATTTTGTATAATTTTATAATAAATTTGCGGCTGAATAGCATGGCCAGTCGCTGTTCAGTGGATAAATACTTACACTATCATTGTTATTATTTTATTGCTATGAAATATACAGGGTGTTAAAAAAGTGCGTTTGAAATTTTAAGGGGTTACTCAGAATCAAGTATAGAATCCAGGAAAAATATTGAGATATCCGCTATTCAAATTTTTTTTTTCAGTTTTTCATACAAATTCTCGATTCACTGTTCAGATTTAGTATGAGAAACTGGAAAAAAAAATTAATAGCGGATTTTTTCTATATTTTTCCTGGGTTCTGTACTTGTTTCTGAGTAACCACTAAAAAAATTCAAACGCACTTTCTTTAACACCCTGTATTTTTAAACATATCACCGTTCGTATCGTTAATATCGCATGGGTTTATATTCAAATCAAAACAAAAGGCACACGTATAATACATTGTGATCAATTCCAGAGCTCCTTAAGGAAATTAAGGTGGTGCATTGTTTAAATGTACTCGTGCTTACTGTTCAAACTCGATTACGGAGTTCTGATTTAATTTTAATTACATTATCGACATCAAGGCTATTAATTTGTTAAAAATAAAGTAGAAAATAATTCAGACGTGATCCTAAACAGGCCGAATTGTTCACTGAAGCAAATCCCTAAATTCCAGTATTTAAAGAATTATTTTGTTTATTGAATAAAAATAGTATCGTATTTCAATTAATTATAGAGATCTTGGCCCGCATCCAGTTTATTTTAGCAACTTTTTTCAATGTTACGCAGTGGTAGTGGTACCTTTTACCTACCTAGGAACGGTAACTACGTTTGCCAAAAATATCGCAAACTTTGAGTACCTCTGTCCTTGTGTTCCCTTTCCAAACTTTCACCCTCGAATGTGAAATGCTGAACAAAAACTCGCAAAGTTAAATATTTATACCAGGAAAGTTAAAATAAATATTTGGCGCTGGAATAAAAAGATTTCGAAGAGTAGGAAGGATGAGTGTTATACAGGATGTAGCAAAAAGGTGTGGTAATACTTCAAAGTAAGCTTCTACTCATCAAACTGAACAACTTTTGGCTCACCACAATCAAACTTGGCTCGCCAGCTGATCAATTTGTATGAAAAGTCCAATTTTTTTGCGAATTCAAAAAAGGTGTAGAACAAAAGTTGTTCAGTTTGATCAGGTTTGATGAGTAGAAGCCCACCTTGAAGTATTACATTCTGTATATATCTATATAACACCCTCCTAACAAATAACAATGTTGTGTGTTACCCTCAGGGAAACAGAAAAAAGGAATATATTTAAGAATTACAAAAATCAGCTATCAGCTTATCAATAGTGGATACAAAAAAAACCGGCCAAGTGCGAGTCGGACCCGCGCACCGAGGGTTCCATATAAATTCATATTCACACATGTCTTGAACTCTATAGCAAATTCTCAGGCCTGAAATCCCTTGAAGCTGTGAAAAAATCATACTTCTATGCCAACGCAATCAAGAGATACGGCCGTTTATGTCGCATATTTGGACACTCGCATGGGAATACCTATAGGGTAGGTACTTTCCATATACCTAGAATCATGAAATTTGGCAACAAGCAATGCTTATAGTACAAGCAAAGTGAAAAGTCGGAAAACGAATAATTTTTTGTTAGATCACAAAAAAATTATGATGTAAAAATTTTGGTTTTCGGACTTTTCCCTTTACTTGTGCTATAACACTTTGCTTCCTGTCAAAATTCATGGTTCTAGGTATACGGGAAGTACCCTCTAGGTTGTGATTCTCATGCGAGTGTCCAAATATGCGACATAAACGGCCGTATCTCTTGATTTTTTTACAGTTTCAAGGGATTGCAGGCCTGAGTTTTCGATATAAATTTCAACTTAATACGTCTACGCGTTCCTGAGAAAACGGCTCTTGACAGACAGACAGACAGACGGACGGACAACAAAGTGATCCTATAAGGGTTCCTTTTTTCCTTTTGAGGTACGGAACCCTAAAAACGTATACCATGTTCTTCTTCTTATGGTGTCACAAGGGATAGAAGACAGTCCATAAATGATCTGGTTTACTGGAATATACAATACCAAGTAAGATTAGAGTATAGTGTTGGTAGAATCATCTTGATTAGGTCGTTTTTTTATTATTATATGCTATATTTCTTATTTTTATATATTATGTACTTTTTATTATATGCTATTATTGCTATGTTTCTATGCTACCTGTTTAGTATTAAATGATTAGCCCATTCCTACTTTCATTTGCATTTAAAGGCCACATGTCATTTTGAATTCAAATATTAAATTCAAAATATTCTAGAACCTTTTTCTGCATGACGTTTGCCTTAGCGAAGGTGGTTAAAGCTGGATCTGTTTATGAAAAGTTATTATGAATTTACGGGTTTGTCTTACACTGGGGTTGCTTCATGCTAAACCGAGTTTGACGACACCTATGGACATGTGCAATGCGACCTTTTAGTAGATTTAGGTGTGCATTATACCGCACGACGCTATATAATCTTTTACCGTTGATTTCAAAGCAATAAATATTATTATTATTATCCATTAGTGTCCCACTGCAGGGCAAAGGCCTCCCCTCGCTTCTTCCACGGATCTCTATACCTTGTCGCTCCCATCCAGTATTTAAAGAATCCATCCAACTTGTCCTGCCACCTCCTACTTGGTCTGCCGCGACCTCTGCGACCTTCAGGCGCCCAGTTTGTGACAATCTTTGCCCACTTTTCCAGGTGCATGTGGCAGACGTGTCTTGTCCAATCCCACTTAAGAGACTGACTCGGTGGCTAAGTGGTTAGCGATCCTGACCTCTGATCCGAGAGTCGTGGGTTCAATCCCCACACAGGGCAAACTTTTGTGATGAGCAGATTTGTTTGCTCTGAGTCTGAGTGTATTATATCTATATATGTATGTATTTAAAAGTATATGTGTATGTATATCAGTCTCTGGTTCCCGATGACCGTGTGTGATTTGTCCCAGATATTATTACAATATTATTATTAAAAAAGTTCCATGCAAACGTTATGTAAATTTACGTACATTTTGTAAATCTCATTGGTATACAGGATGTTAAAAAATAGCGTTCGAAATTTTAAGGGGTTACTCAGAATCTATAGAATAACCTATATAAGGTGCTACTTTATTAGTGCCCGATATTTTATTCAGTGCTTCTACTCCTGATTCTGATCAACTTTCCCCAAGAAACCCATAGTCAAATCGAAAAAAAATTAAAACAAATTAAAAACATTGAAAAAAAATTAAAAACGACTACAATCTAGGGCACCAACGGTTATGTTAACCCACCCAGGTTATGACCGTGTCTGTAGTCAGTTAATCTGCGTGATCGACGAGAGCATGCAAGCCGCACTGAGCCACGACCGCTTCTATGCATTGCAGAGTTAAAAATAAATAACGAAAGGACCATTTCCTCACACAAGTTGTGTCTTAATCAAGTGTCCTTCTTCCCTTAAATGTCTATCAGCTTTCCATTTTAACATCATAGTAGACATAACGTCTAAAATCTTGGCAATTGGTCATTCCCTTTTAAAACAGATAATAGGAATTTATTTGTAATTCTGTTGACGAGGAAGCTGTAAAAGGCTATCAATGAAATTGATTGTGTTTAAACATTCATAGATCGAAAGTTATAAATCATCGAATCCCACAATGATTGATTTATCTTCAGATTGGAGTGACGTTATTTTTTTAAAATCAAACCCTGACGGTTGGTTCGCGAACTCGTTTGGCCGGGATTAACTGGAAAACGTTTTGCGTAAAAAAACAACTGTGAACGAGAATAGAATATTTATTAAGAAAATGTCTGTTTTTTTTTTATTATTGAAATCTCAGACTAAAAGAGACTTTATTGTGATTGAAATGGAAAAGCTTTGTGAATTTTATTTATCTATAATACCTACCCAAGCGGTGATGTTTTCTCTTTTGTGCGTATCTAGTTTTTTTGTTTAGTCTACCAAATACGACGTTCCTACCGATAGATATAAATATTCCTAAGTACCACTTAGAAATTATACACCGAACATTTCGGGTTCAAAGATCCCATACTAAAAATATAATTAACCAATTAACAGTATAGAGACTAAATACTGTTCTAGTTTTGTTTTATTTTTAATTAATATCGAATATCTTAAATACAATATCTTTCCGGCATACAAATATTATACCTATACATGCATACTTTTAAAAGCGAGCCTTCTAAATGCTGTTTGAATTTCTTTTATCTAAGAACTCGAATAACTTTTTAAAAAGTTAACAAAAAGTTTAATAACGAGAGGTTTCTGGAGAAGCCATGAATGAGCAACAAATGGGTGAAGTTCAACCATTCGCGCATGAATAAATTTATTATGTTTTCAACTTTTTCAGAGAGAACGCAGTAAGAACAATTTTCGTCAAGGCGAATAACACTGTATAGGCGAAGCATGAAGATGAAGAGAACAGTTACTGATAAAAACATGTTTTTTTTTAATTATCTGTTAAAATAACGAATGATAAAGTATATTTATTACACAAAAAACATGAATACACCATAACACACACAAATAATAGAATATAAGAAAAAAAAATAACACAAATAAAAACTGATTAGTCAAAAATACCGCCCCAAATCGTACCCGGAACAAAAGTGATGGGCATCACAGAAGCAGCGTTACCACGCTGAATTGCGATGGGAATTCACCAAAGACTGACCAAAGACTGATTGACTGGCCAAAGTGCTCATCAACTATTTTGCTGTTACTTCAGAGATAAAGTAATAACAATCGCTCTTGAAAAGTTATAGGGGCATTATCATAAAATCATAACCGCCATCGTGACGTAGTAGCTGGACCGCTCATTTTAATTAGAGAGGGACAATGATATATAATGTTACTATTGAGAGGGACTAGTGGAGTAGGAACTTTGTATTAGATACAAAAAAAATACGATTTAATATAATATGTACAGCATCTACTTAAATAAAATTGAAACTACTTAAATAAAGGCTGGCAACGCACTTGTGACTCCTCTGGTGTTGCGGGTGTCTATGGGCGGCGGTAATCGCTTACCATCAGGTGATCCGTCTGCTCGTTTACCACCTCTGCCATAAAAAAAA
This sequence comes from Coleophora deauratella, assembly GCA_958295455.1. Taxonomy (NCBI): domain Eukaryota; kingdom Metazoa; phylum Arthropoda; class Insecta; order Lepidoptera; family Coleophoridae; genus Coleophora; species Coleophora deauratella. The sequence goes on along the minus strand of OY282397.1, from coordinate 16,849,148 downwards.
ATTAAAACATTCCCGGCGTGAAGCAACGCTTGCGTTGTGTTTCGCCGAGTGAGTGAGGGTATCGGAGGCCCAACCTCCCCCCCAAATCCCCCATCCCTTTTCAAAGGTCGGCAACGTACTTGTGACTCCACTGGTGTTGCGGGTGTCTATAATCGCTTACCATCGGTGATCCGTCCGTATAAAAAACAATGATTTTGGTCGCGTGTTCGATTCCTGGCGGGATCCAACTTTGTAGGGTTCGGTTTGGTTGGTGACAGGGCATTTGGGGAATCTTGGTAAGTCCGCTTCCATGTTTTGGCATTACTGACACAGGTAAGATGATGACAAGGGTTTACCAATAGGGTATTTGACACTATCAAAATTAAATTGAAAAATGTTATTTACTAAATAGCATTTGGCCTATAATAGCGAAAAATATTACTGAATTGATATATTTTTTTTATTTTTTTATTTATCTTCTTATAGCTATCTTTTTAAATTTTATATTCAATACAATCCGAAAATAAGTTCGTCAAAGACTGTGACGTCACACGCCAGTAACACGAACAATTTCAGAACAAAATATCGTTTTTGGCAGTTGATAAAAAGTTACTCAAATGACTAGTAGTCAAATACCGTATTGTGAATAAAAAAATATTTATATTCAGAAAACCATAGGGCCAGTACCTACCAGTCTCAATACTAATAAATGTTTTTTTATACTTAGTTACTTAAACTTTTAGTGTCACTTCCAACATCTCTTAGGCAATATTGCGAATGTCCAATCTCAAAGTGTGGCCATATTGTATGTCGCACTAATGTATAGGGTCCTTCTAAAATACCTGAAAGAAATTGAACAGCGGGTTCTACTCATGAAACTGAACAACTTTCCCTAAGGAACCTATACTCATTTCGCAAAAAAAATGTTAGACTTCCCATAAAAATTGGCGGATCAGTTGATTGATTAGTATGAGAAGTTCAAATTTTTTTTGCGAATTGAGTATATGTTTCTTGGGGAAAGTTGTTCAGTTTCATGAGGAGAAGCCGTGGTAAAAAATTTTTCAGGGTTTTCATAAGGACCCTATATGTATATGTCTTGGTCAGATCTTAGAATTAGCCAGATCTTAAAATACCTGGCCATTTTGTTTAGGATCTCCAAAAAACCTCTAGATTAAATCTGCTTTCATAAGAAAGAAGGCTGCAAAGTTTTTTTTTATGTGATAGGAGGCAAATGAGCAGACGGATCACCCGATGGTAAGCGATTACCGCCGCCCATAGACACCCGCAACACCAGAGGAGTCACAAGTGCGTTGCCGACCTTTGAAATGGGATTGGGGTGGAGGGAATTGGGAAGGGGGGAGGTTGGGCCTCCGGGGCCCTCACTCACTCGGCGAAACACAACGCAAGCGTTGCTTCACGTTGTTTCTTCAGTATATGTAGTTTCTGTATACTTTACGGCTTTCTTTATTATAAGAGACTTTCTTTATTAAAATATCGAATAACGATAAGGCCAGTCACTTCGTGATGTGACAAATTCATATGATTTAACCATGACATATACAGGGTGTAACAAAATTGGTGTAGGACCCGTTAACTGGGGATTCTACTTATCGTACTGAACAACTTTTGTTCTACGTTTTTTCTCAAATCGTAAAAAAGTTTTTGGACTCTCTATCTATACAATGGCATGAAGATGATAAATTTGTATGAAAAATTCATTTTTTTTTATGATTTGAACAAAGTCGTAGATTAAAAGTTGTTCAGTGCGATCGGTAGAATCCCCAGTCAATGAGTCCCACACTAATTTTGTTACAACCTGTATACTGTATCACTATTGTAGAGCTACGCTTTTTACCTATCAATGTTTAATCTGAAAAATGGGTTGGAGGGAGTTCCTTTGGGCCTGACATTCTTCTCTCTCCGCAAACACTTTCCGAAATATTGGGTATACGAGTTCCAAGTGGTAGGAGCTTCGTATTAGGTAGAAAAAATATGACCTTCGGAAAGTGTACCAACTTCGAATAAATATTATTTTGAATTTTGATTTTACTTCCCTGATTTCGTTCACCGCACTTTCATCTGTTGCTATTTTCATGCGCCACTTGTTTATCCCAAATGTTGTTTACGCGAAACTTTCTTATTATTTTTCCAATAGGTACCTGAAAGTTTAATAAAGAACTGAACCCTATGAGAACTTAAAGAAACGCAGTTTTGTAGACTATGTAATTTGTTTCCTGTTCAGCAGTTGAATTGGACGTAGTTTAGCAGAAAGGACTCAATCGACAAACCTTTGTTAGTGGATTAAGTACTTTAAGGCTTGTGGATAGAGTCCTTCCTGCTAAACTACGTGTTTATGGATTGAGTCCTTTCTGCTAATTCCTACATATGTACAGTTTGAAGTGTAGCAAAAAAGTTGTGGGTCAATGCGGCTTGTGTGGTCACGTCGATCACGCAAGTTAACTGACTACAGACACGGCCGTAACGTGGATGTTTTTGATTGTTAGTGGCATTTATCTCGATCGATTCTGTACTTCGCAAGGCACATTTAGTCTTTGGTGCCGGTTACTATCACTAATATCAGTCGTTAAGTCATGTCAGAGGACTTATAGGTGGTTTTTAATACTTCGGGCACTGGGGTTGGGCACTAGTCCCACTACCTTCAGCAATCTGGACTTCACCCCCGTGTGTGGAGTGGAGACTGGCCTAAAATTACTTTTGTTAGTATTTCTGAACTGTGAGACAGTTGCAATCACAACATTTGATTGTCGTAGTCCACTTATATATTTTTACATAAAAGAATTTGTACCAATCATTTAGAGTCGGCGCAATATTATTATGTCTTTTTCTTCTATTCATCTCTCCTGTCACCTCAGTGCTCAATTCTTTTATTCTCATATCATCTCATTCTCTTGTCATATTTGACCCAGTAAATACCCTAGATATGTTAAAAGACCCGCTGTAAAAAGTAATTTTATCTATTTTTAGGGTGCCGTAGCCAAATGGCAAAAAACGGAACCCTTATGGATTCGTCATGTCTGTCTGTCTGTCTGTCTGTCCGTCCGCATGTCACAGCCACTTTTTTCCGAAACTATAAGAACTATACTGTTGAAACTTGGTAAGAAGATTTATTCTGTGAACCGCATTAAGATTTTCACACAAAAATAGAAAAAAACAATACATTTTGGGGGTTCCCCATACTTAGAACTAAAACTCAATTTTTTTTTTTTAAATTAAACCTATACGTGTGGTATATCTATGGATAGGTCTTCAAAATTGATATTGAGGTTTCTAATATTATTATTTTCTAAACCAAATACTTCCACCAAAACTTGGTTTGAACGAGATCTAGTAAGTAGTTTTTTTTAATACGTCATAAATCGTAAAATGCAAATTACCTTTCATTCAATCAACTCAAATATAAAAAATATAGAGTTCAAGACATGTGTGATTATGAATTTATACGGAACCCTGGGTGCGCGAGTCCGACTCGCACTTGACCGGTTTTTTACTTTCAACATCAATATCGTCAACAGCATCAATATAATCACAGTTCAGCTCGCCCTTTAGTGACGGTGTTGTAAGCTAGTAATTTTGCTTAAATTTCTCCAAATTCTAAGTAAATAAACTTATGTGTACCTATATGGAAATTAATCTTAGGACTTAGGCCGCATTTAGACCTATCGTGTGATGGACTTGACTGGCTCGGTGGCTAAGTGGTTAGCGATCCTGACCTCTGATCCGAGAGTCGTGGGTTCGATCCCCACACAGGGCAAAACTCAGAGCAAACACAGATGACCGTGTGTGATTTTGTCCCAGGTATCATTATTATGTAATCGATGGTCTCAACAATTATATGTATTTAATAGCTACTTGATATTGTTACGGATTTGCTTCACAAAATAACATGATTATTAAGTATATTATATACGTTTATTATACACACAGACACACACACGTAGTACACAACGAACAACTAAGCTACCGTCTCCTACGCTATCCCGAGAAATCCTTTAAAGCATACGTATTAAATAAGACGACACCCACACGGGCAGACCCCGGGCAAAGCTGTAGTATAACGATGAAGAGGATTTGCGAAAAAGTTTATAACTCAAAGAGATCTTACAAAACAGACGTCTAGGAGCTTTTTGTAAGCTGATGAAAGTGAAAAGAGCTGCATGATAAGTTTAACTCTCACTCAGTTTTCGGACCCTTTAGGTTTAGAGAACAGATAGTCCTTTAAGAAGGTCCCCAGACTAGTAATACCTAGGCGCTGTGCTGTTACTACATTCACCTTAACAAAAAATTGCGAATTTAGCAACGTCGTAAAGCTAAAGTTTTTCAATAAAATGGAAATCAATAAGCAGCAGTTAACGGGACTTACTCCTATTTTGTTAACCGATTTGAGAAAAAAAAGGAGGCTTTCAATTCGACTGTATTTTTTTCGCCGATTGGGAACTTGTTTTTTTTTTAAATTTATTTTTGTAGATTCTTTACACGTTCGTTTAAATCGTATATTTTTATATTAAAATAAAATGGTTCCGTTTTTATCGATAGATTATGAATTTGAGGTGGGTTCTATATAAATTGAAATTTCATAATTCATATCGAGTTTTAGCGAGATATATTAAAGTGATATCGAGTTCGCAAAAACCAAAAAAAGCAAAATCGTAATAACTACATTACAATTTAACTAGGTTACTATTTAGTTTGTCAATTATTGCACTATACAATATACTAATATAGGTATACGTAATAATATACAGCTGCATAATATTTTATGCACATGCGCTGTGCAAGGCGAGACTGCGGCGGTAGTTCCCAAGACTATAAAACGGTACTTTAGATTTAACGAACCATCTTCGAGACAGTTTTTATTGCGTGGGAGCGTCGCCGGCATGTGTCAAACAGATCATAACTAGTTTTAGTAAGATGACAAGGCCACTCACTCTAAGCACAAAATAGACACAGAAGGTCCACTCAATACAAACCACTAAAATCGTAAGCATATACATGCTGACTGACTGACTGACTCGGTGGTTTAGTGGTTAGCGATCCTGACCTCTGATCCGAGAGTCGTGGGTTCGATCCCCACACAAGGAAAACTTTTCTGTGATGAGCAGAATTGTTGGCTGTGAGTCTGGGTGTATTATATCTATATATGTATGTTTTTAAAAGTATATGTGTATGTATATCAGTCTCTGGTTCCCAAGATACAGGAAATCCTAGTTTGGGGCCAGATGACCGTGTGTGATTTGTCCCAGATATTATATTATTATTATTTGGAAGTATACATTTGGGCTTCTGATAGCACTGTATCGTGACCTTGCCTACAAGGACCGTATACGTCTATAAGCATGTATATGTTTAGGATTTTAGTGAGCGTATTGAGCGGACCTTCTGTATCTATGTATTTTGTGCCCTAAGCGTTTTGTGCTGAAACATTTCTATGTTAGTTTTAACCGCTCATATCTGTCCTCGTGAGAATGAAGGCCGCTTACTCCATGTACTTAGCGGGGTTGTCATACGTAATATCTATGGTCGTTACATAGAAGATTAGGCTATCGAGCACTGTGCATCAATGAGTTGCTGCATCTATGATACTCCACATCGAAAAGTACGGGATATCGAAACTTGCAGTATCGAAAGACCCTATATCTAATCTCGCCACATGCATCTTATTAGGGTTGTGTACTCAAAGGGTGTTTGGGACCCTATTATTAAGCCTTCTCCATCTGTCTGTCTGTCTGTTCGGCTTACATTTAAATAGCTGTATCTTAATAGGCCGTATATGACGGCAGATTAGACTCCATTCCCCCTCCCCATTCCAGCCATCCCCTCATCTCATTTCAGAGGCCGGCAACGCACTTGTAACTCCTCTGGTGTTGCGGGTGTCTATGAGCGGCGGGAATCGCTTACCATCAGGTGATCCGTTTGCTCGTTTGCCACCTGTCACATTAAAAAAAACTGCTTGATAAAACTACTGGATCGTACTTTAGTATTAGGAAGATTAAGACAGACTCTACTCAGGCAAGCCAAGTACAAATTGGTACAGGTTTTAAATCTGCCTACATGGCTTAAAGACTACCTGAAGAAAACAGCAGCAGCGCAAGGGCTTAACGTGTTTTGCGAAGCACGGGACGGTTGAGATAAATGTCGCAAAAGTTCTAAAGTTATCTGTAGGAACTGCACTTCGGCGAGAAGGGAGGCCAGGCGAGGTGATATAGTCCAACCGTCGTTAATGGTTGGAAGTCGTATACAGGGTGTTAAAAAAAGCGCGTTTGAAATTTTAAGGGGTTACTCAGAATCAAGTATAGAATCCAGGAAAAATATTGAAAAAATCCGCTCTTCAATTATTTTTTTCAGATTCTCATACTAAATCTAAATAGTGAATCGAGAATTTGTATGAAAAACTGCAAAAAAAAATTGAAGAGCGAATTTTTTCAATATTTTTCCTGGATTCTATACTTGAAACTTCAATATCGCGTTCCAGCTTATTTTGTGGCGAGTGCGATAGGATGTCGTCACACATCCATATAATTATGTTGTCATTGTGGTGTAGTAGCAATTCCGCGATTGTAATCAGTTAACCTGCATGTATCTTAATATTATATCTTTTGTTGTTATTTTTTTGTGTATATCTATCTAATACTTAATTTAAAAAATTGGATAAAAAAGAAAAATCAAGTAGATTATTTAATTGCTTTCTAGCATGACTTTATTATGTGATTAATACCAATGATAACTGCAGGCCATACTCCATCCATGTCACCACCAAACGCCAAAATATGTCTATACTCGTAAGTCATGATTCAGTGCTGAAGAATTGCGTGACTTCAGTAGAAACTGCTTGACGCTGCGACACGACTCACTTGGTACTAAGTACCGATTGACTCTTAGATATATTTTATTATTGATTAGCACGAATCTTTGAAAACTTTACTGCCTACATAAATAACGTTGGTTAGTTTAAAGAAAATTTTGATACTAAAAATAATATGAAACAATTATGTATACTTACTAAAAAAACGCTGGATTCCACTCATGAAAATGTTTTTTTTTTTATAAAAAATCCAAGTTGTTATTTTGTATTAAGTACAGATGCCATAAAAAGCTGTTCAGTTTTATCAATAGAAGTACCCTGTCAGCTGATTTGTGAACTATGTATGGGAAATTCAAAAAATATTTTGTCAACAAGTTCAGCAAAGTCGTAGAACTTATTCGATCTCGAGTTTCGAGTTTGTCAATTAATGTCAAGTAGACGAGAAGCTTAGGACAACTGCTGACTAACAGCTAAAACTTAGAAAAGTCTTAAAGGGACGCAGTGGGGACACTGCTGGAGTACGGGTCTCATCTCTGAAATGTGGGACATCTCGGAAAAGTTAGAATAGAATAGAATAAATCTTTATTCCGAAGTTACGCGGGCCATTATTTTATTTAGGGGCCAATAATCTGTCCCTTTCAAACAAAGGCGATTTACTTAGTCCAACATGTAAATTATTAAATGGAACTGCTATCAGTCAGTAGTTACCGAAAAAGAAGTATGGTCTAGAAAAACATACTAATTAAATTAAAATTTTGTATTTATTTACAAATTACGGTAACTCAGTTGTATTTCTAAGTAACGCAGTTGTTTTTCATATGTAAATATTGGCTGTCCCTCTGTGCAAGTCACGTAAAATAACCTTAAATTTCTTTAAATTTTTTCACGTAACGTATACAGCGTGTAACAGAAAGGTGTGATAATACTTCAAGGCTGGCTTTTACCCATCAAACTGAACAACTTTTGTTTGAGTGCAATTTGAATTTGCGGTAGAGGAGGATCTTGAAAAATTAAAATACACAGGTATAGAAAGGTGTGATAATACTTCAAGGTTGGCTTTTACCCATCAAACTGAACAACTTTTGTTCTACAACTTTGTTGAAATCGCAAAGAAATTTTCGGACTTTTCATACAAACTTGGTTCTCCAGCTGATCGATTTGTATGAAAAGTCCAAAAAAAATGTTGCGATTTGAACAAAGTTGTAGAACAAAAGTTGTTCAGTTTGATGGGTAAAAACCAACCTTGAAGTATTATCATACCTTTCTGTTACACCCTGTATACGTTACGTGAAAAAAATTAAAGAAAGTTAAGGTTATTTTACGTGACTTAAGCCCTGTTTTTTGTTTCCTGAAAAAGATCCTTATGGAAAGTTGTTCAGTTTCGTCTACTGAGCAAGCCCTAAAGTTTTCGGAAACCTGTCCCTTACACCCTGTATAATATTGTTATACCCTGTATACTGTGACAGTATATCACAAAATCGATGTTGTAGCATCACGTGACTGCGGTCTGAATCAGCACGTAATGTGGTTCCGGGATTGGTGTCATGAACAGGCAGTCATGCTTAGTAGACGGTTGCAATGTTAATAGAGGATGCGAGTGATATTATCTTCCAAATGTTGTGATATTAATGTTACCGACTCGGTAGCTCAGTGGTTAGCGCTCCTGACTACTGATTCGAAAGTCGTGGGTTCGACCCCACCCAGGGCAAACATTTCTGTGATGAGCAGATTTTTTTGCTCTGTGTCTAGGTTGATTATTATCTGTATATGTATGTTTTTAATTTAAACGTATATGTGTATGCATATTTTCTGGTTCCCATAATACAGGAAATCTTAGTTTGGGACCAAATGACCGTGTGTGATTTGTCCTCGATATTTATTTATAATTATTATAATGTTATTTCTTATTAATATTGTAACAAAAAGGAACATCTACCCCCAGTTGGGCTTCTACTAATGGATCAGGAAAACTTTTGAGCTTAATTACGAATTTCATCAATGGCCTCTGGTCTATTACAGACGATTCACCGCAGTGGCGCAGCGATTTTGATGACTTTACTGAAACTAAAAAATCATTTTTCTCTCCAACTCAAACACTACAAATGAGATCGATTAATCATTTGTAAGGGAAAAAGTTTCTACAATTAGGTACTAGAACTTCTCTTCAAAAATAACTAATGGGGAAGAAAACTAACAAAGCTCGCCGATAGAGGCGCTGATATCGCTTGACTCATACTAACTGTCAAAACGTATAGAAAAAATTGTTTACGTGTACTAAACATAAGATTATTAAAAAAATGCCGCGTTGTGTAACGATTGGTTGCAATAACAATGGAAATTATTAATTTCCTAAAGATTCTAGGATGAAGAAGAAGTGGGAAAAGTTACGTTTTCAATTATGTACTTTTCAACTTCGCCTTTAATTGAGGACCAGTCCAAGTCGCATAGATTTTCCATTTAACAATTTTAAAGAAAAAAAAACTAATTTATAACACCTCGATAATAAAAAACGCGGAACTAATTGAAAGTTGGAGTCAAGCGTCCGTATCGCCATCTGCAAATAGCTTTGCGTTTTCTTCCCCATTGCTTACCCATACAAGAAAAGTCATTAAAAGTTGCCTCGTATGAATCGGTTGTAATAATGAAGTGAACGTGTGGAAAATAAGGCAAAAAGTAATGGCCTATTCGTAGCTTTCATTTTAAGACACTTTGTGTCAAAATGTTTTCGTACGGTGACTGAATATGAAAATCGTTTTACTTGGATTGTCAACCCTATTTTGAATGCAAAAGGTTCGCACGTGACGCAACGTCGTCGGAATACATACAGCACCCCATCATTGCTGCTGTCATTTACAAAGCATGCAGTTGCAAACGTCAAAAACATTTTCATAAAATTCTGTTGTAGCCAAGAACGAAGCTATTTTCGCAATCATTGTATTGGAAAACTTTGTTATTTAAACAAAAACAGTTCACGAAAGACATCCACTGCTGGACAAAGGTTTCTCAAGGATTACCACGACGATTGATATTGCGCTGACCACATCATGTTCTTCATAAGATAAAGATAAAAATATAGATTTATTGCACAAAAAAGTATATAATAGTAATATAATTGAGTAGAATCACAGTTATATTTATATTCTGGTTAGTAAGATATCTTCTATAATGCCAGTACTTTATATACTATGAATACTACCCTAGTGTCCTGATGACCCATCAAGGGAAACTCCTAGAGAGCAATTACTGTTATCTGTCTAACTGTACCCAATATCGAATGTCTGTATGTCAACATTTGTCTTGGGGCTGTGTCTTCGTTTAGTTAGGTCGAGGTAATGCCAATAAAGCGTTTATCTCCTATTTAAAACAAGGCAAGAAACCTCTCGTTATTGCGCAGTGAAATAGATATTGTAATTTAGTCGAATCACAGAAGAAACGAAGCGTCTTTCATGTGCTACTTAAATATTTATCTCGGATTTAAATTGGGTAAAGTTTTTACAAAAAAAAAAAACATACGTTACCGACATGGATATACATACCTAATCCAGTTATTAAAAGACTTTTTAAATAATCTTTGAATCAGTCAACGTCATAACAGTTTTTAACTAAATTGAGACCATCCCCTGTACGTAATTCGTATTTACTCCTACTCTCTCAGAGCAAGGTTTCTATAATGAGTTTACTATATTTTCACCTCTCCTTTCAAGGATAGTACAGAACTGTATGACCACCACCGATAGTAAAAGTCATATAATATGTAAAACCCAAAAACCGTTTAACCGATCTTCATCAAACATGGGTGAAGAAACCTGCTTTTAAGAGATAACCGCTCTGAAATCGGTTCACCAATTTGAGAGCTAGATAGACACAATTCGAACCTACTGATATAACAATCCTATTTTGCGTCACAAGAAAATAAAAAGAAACCTAAAGCCTCAATATGTTTTTTTTTTCATATACGAGATATTTCCCCAACGTCTCATCGTAGCGGAGAGGAAAATACGTTTTACCTAAATTTCCTGTCACGATCCTGTATCAAGGACTTGGCGGATCTCAATACGCGAGGTCACAGAAGAGTTGACACTAATATATTGTTATACAGTATACTATTGTTGTACAGTATGTATACAGAAAAGTCACGTGCTGTCTCCGGCCAATCCTCCACGCCATTTCTACCCTAACCCGCAATTTCTGATACTTTCTTGCAATATAATACTTTAAAACCCAACGGATGAATGACGAGTCTTGTTGTTTGAGGGTTGTGTTTTTGAGTTTGGTATATATGTCGTTTTGCTTGGCTGACCCTGTAGTCTAAACAGTTTCATAGATTGATTGATTTACATAGAAGGCAATGTCAGACACTTTATCTTAATTCCCTGAGTTTCATAGGATATCTTCTTCTTATCTAAGGGGAGGACCCCTGTCGTTGCATTGGCCACCACTTCCTTCTATCTCTCGCTCTCTCTTTCAACGCCTGGTACGACTGACCATCATAGGATATACGGGTGAAAAAAATAAGTTCAAACCTCGTTTGGAACTTCTACTCCTCAAATTTATCAATTTTTGTCATTTCTGAAATCGTAAAATAAATTGCAGTTTTTTAAAAAATTTCACTATGATGAGTAAATACCGCAGTTAATGGTATATTTATTTAGCGATATCTGTATTCGATATTTATAGCAGTCAGTTTTTATGTTACATTGCTTAAGTTATTTCTAATTTGTCCCCAGTTTCTAACTTATATCAATAATTTTGGTCTGCAATTACGTATACATATAATATTTATCTTATCTTAGTGTACAAGTTCCGGTAGCAACTTTTTTAATATATTTTTTATACTTTACTGTAATATAAAAAATATAAACAAAAGTGATAAGTATAACTTTGTACTAAGATTTAAAAGAATGTGTACAGCATCTACTTAAGTAATAAATCATTTTGATTTTGATTCTTATGAAACCACGAAAAAGAAACCAACGTAACTCCAAGTAAAAATCTATCAAATTATCTTGCCATGACACAGGTACACACTTTTCCCTGTGCTTATACCACGTTAATGCGTATCTCACTCGAGCATACTCAACAAAAAGCCAGGTGACGTTTATTGGAGCCTCGCGCCATCTCCGCCATTTTGACTGACATGCCACTGAGAAAATTAATCATTTCTCCTGCCTGCAGTGTGACGGAAGTGAAAAGATGGCCTTATCTGCTTGCTATTAGATCCCGTATCATAATATCCAGCATATGTTATTCAAATATCTCGAACTATGAAATGGCTTTGAACAGACAGTTCCGTAATAAATTTATAATAATAAATGACAGAAAATTTCTTGAAGTTTTCTTTTAATATTTTACTTTTTATTAAAAAAAGTGCGTGTGACTACATTTCACCTTACGGAAAGTGACGATATAGTCGAGGATGGTACACGCCAACTCAAATAATGCCTATTCACTCTCGCCTTGAAGATCCCCAGATTGTAGGAATCGGAAAATATAGACGCAGGTAAGGAGTTCAACTCCTTCGCAGTCCGCGTCATAAACGAAAAGACATTGCATAGTTTTAAAATAGAATAAAATATTTAGGGTTTTATTTATTTATTTATTTTATTTACAGGGTAAATCTGTCAGTGTCTCTACACCTGCCAACTCTGGGTCAATTACACGCGAAGATCGTTCAGCACCATGAGGGTGCAGTACAATGATACGTTCCGCACCCTCATGAGGCTGCCTCGGTTTTGCAGCGCATCAGGCATGTTCGCCGCAGCCCGTGTACCCGATTTTTTCGGTATTTTGAGGGCACGTATGGCTTCGTTCTGGGAAAGACTTCGTCGCTCAGTTAATTCCATCTTGAGATCGGTCTACGACAGCATGGAGGGCCCGATATTTCAGCATTGGCTCAGTGTGCATCGGAGTGACAACCGTAAATAAATGACGCAGCCCTAACAGTTTGTAGTAAACTTATTGCTACTTGTTTGTAGGTATTATTGTATATTTTTATTATGTGCTTGTATGTTTAAATGTAATATGTGATATGGGTTTAACCTGCAAATAAATGATTTATTATTATTATTATTAATCTATCTGATTGAGATAAGACAGACACTAATTTAGAAGAGTGTTTTGGTGCTGAACATTGAATCGATGGAAACAAATGAATGACCGTGGTAGAAAAGGGGTAAGATGGATGGAATATTAAAGATGTAATAGAAAGGGGTTTAATGACACCAGTGATGGATTAGAGTAGAAAGATAAAGAATTAATTAAGTAAGATATGAAAAAGTGTGCAGTGACATGAGAATTAATCAGAATAAGATCCAAACGGAGACGAAATCGTTTAAAACCGATTCCAAATAAATGAAAGTTTTGTATTTGATAGAGAACAAATATTAATTTCGAAAATGTATAGTGATACCTACTTCGAATAAATATTATAATTTTGATGAGAAGAGACCAGAAAATATAGTGATATTTGTAGTTGTTCGTCTATAGAACACAATTATACGTTTTCAAAAGAAGAAAGATTTAAGTAAAAGATATCATATTGTCTCCTGAAAATCTGACCCCTTTGACTGACTTATTCCATCGTCGCGTTGTCTAAACTTTTAGGAATACATTAGCACTTTGATAGCTGAACTGATCACATACGCCCTCATTCTATAATGAGAATCTGACCCCTTTGGCTGAACAGGTCCTGAAAATCTGACCCTTTGGCTGACTTATTCTATCGTCACGTTTTCTAATTATAATCTCATTATAGAATGAGGGCATATATGATCAGTTCAGCTATCAAAGTGCTAATGTATTCCTTAAAGTTTAGACAACGTGACGATGGAATAAGTCAGCCAATGGGGTCAGATTTTCAGGAGACAATTTGATATCTTTTACCTAAATTTTTCTTCTTTTGAAAACGTATAATTGTGTTCTAAAGACGAACAATTACAAATATCACTATATTTTCTGGCTTCTCTTCTCATCAAAATCATATTTATTCGAAGTAAGTATAGCTGACAGCAGCTCCCTTCACTCAGTCAGCGAGGGTTCCCAACCCTTTATTGTAAATAACTAAGTACATGAAACTTCTACTGTACAGTATCAAGTCCAGTTATAACAAGTTTTCCTGCTTGTGTTTATAATGGTTTACACTACACATGCACAAGTATAATGGAAATAAAACTCCAATGGACGGAAACAACCCAAGTTTGCCCAAAACAAACATTACCACATGAATAGCCAATGAGTGAGAGAACCCATTCTACTTTTCCAGTTGAATGTAAATTCACAAATCCGGTCGGCTAACCACTATTTACATTACACCACCCACAATAACACTGGACCCATAGCATAGCCACAGAATATACATATAAATTAGAACTTATAGATCGTATTCCTTGATCCTCTCTAAACCTGGCCTTACTTCCCGTAGGGATAAGAATTGTTGATGGTTGCTTACCGCATGCAACGCAACACACACAATACACAGTAATACAGTACACACGCGTGCACAAACGACATATTTTTAGTTATAGTAGGTAATTTTGCCGTAACAGTTTGTTGGAGTGTTGGGTGCAGTACAAAAAACCGGCCAAGTGCGAGTCGGAATCGCGCACCGAGGGTTCCGTATAAATTCATAATCACACATGTCTTGAACTCTACATTTTTTATATTTGAGTTGATTGAATGAAAGGTAATTTGCGGTTTACGATTTATGACGTATTAAAACAAATTGCCATTTGGTTACGGAACCCTAAAAAGCCAAAGTAAAAGGTTTTTTTAATCCACAATCGCTAAGCCTTTGGCATAATCTCACCTGGTGGTAAGTGATGATGATGCCGACGATAGAAGGTTAATTTTTTTTATATTACGTAATACGTTGTCTTTGTCACATTGCGATTTCCTTTCAAGCGTTCAGAGCGAATGCTCTTCCATACGTAAAATCGCAACGGTATTGCGAGAGAAAGAAGAGTTACAGGTCGCGTCAAACTTTAAGATCGCTGAAGGGTACTGAGTGGGGGAAGTGTGCGTTCAGTTGGAATCCTCATGCTCGAATTTTGATATTCTGATTATGCCAATATTTATTGTCTAATAGTGCCCAAAGGAAAAAAATGTGCTATTTCAGACTTTTTCACTGAGGCTGCTAGCGGAATGTTTCGCTGGCAGCCTCATCTCTAGAACCAAGGAACTACTTCGAAATTCGAGCATGAGGATTCTAAGTGAACGCACACTTCCCCCACACAGTACCCTTCAGCGATCTTAAAGTTTGACGGGACCTGTACAGCTATAATACTTGAGTTTCTTATATTTGTAGCTGCTACTCCTAAAACTGAACAACTTTCTCCAATATGCCCATACAATTGGGGCAATAATTATATATACTGGGACTTATCCTCATTCTTGTGATAATTATATAAAAATATTACTATATTAATATTCTTACCTAAGTTTCGACTCTCCATACAAAGTAAAGAACGTACCTAATGACGTAGTAATCAAGGCTATCACAGATAATTTGTATTAGAAGTGACCCGGCAACGTCCACTAATCCGAACTTGTCCCCTTGTATCTGAGACATGAAGAAGACAAGAAGAAATTCCGTGAGATTCGTTCACTTACATCGCAGCCGCTATAGTTTTTGACAGTTATTTCTGGTCCAAATTGCTCCGACGATTGGCGCAATCAAAATAATTCATGCTTATTTTTATACAAGGAAAAGTTACCAGTAAATAGCTCGTTTGTGAACACTTTGTGAATCATTTCACGCAATTTACGTTCGTTTCTTCGTGAACGTGTTAGTTTTTTTCTCTATTTATAATAATCCTATTCGATAGATAGATATTTGTGTTAAAATCTTGTTATTTATAGTGATAGCAAAATGTTTTGTGTTTGAAAACTTGAAAAAAGATGAAGTGAAAATTTCAGTGCGCTAAAAGTAAACAAAACAATTTGGTCTGTTTTTATAAGTTCAGTGATTATAAAATTTTATTTTCTTCTGACAAGGGTAGTGGAGTCACCAAATTTCGCCTGGTACTCTTGCGGCATACAGGATGTATCAAAATAGGTGCGGGGATGCCCATTAAAAAGGGCATCTACTCACAACGTATGTTCTACAACGATTTCAATATACTTATAAAAAAACTTCTTTCTATTATTTAGAGTCTTATATTTTTAATATTATTCAGGAATTTTCAATGAGTTTATTTATAAGAAAGTAATTTTTAAAACGATCTTCAAAATATTTCCAAAATGTTTACAGAGTCTTAATTTGTGTATGTAAGTTAGAATAGAATTGCATACCTAACTGTTAGCAGAAGCTTTTATATTTTCGACTGTCCGTAATTTATTTAGGAATTGGTCTAAATCTACATAAACATCCAGTGGAGACATTTTGTACTAGTAAATGGGAGAAAAGTAGTTTTATTACTGCTGCAAAAAGTTTACCTGATTTTTATTCTATTCCACTTGTGAGATGGAAAATTGTCGTTTTATTTTGCTCTGGCAAAAAATTTACTATCACTTATTCGATTTGTTTTACAAATTTAAATTTGCACATGTATAATGAAAATTCAAGCGAATAAGTTTTTCTGTGATTTCAACAAAAGAGTGAAAATGATTCTTAGTTTATTTAATAAATTCGATGATAATTTATTAACTTTAATATTATTTTACTTGTATTTGATCCAGTTTATACTTTATAGGTCCGTACGCTAAACATCTAAAAGGTATCTTACACCATGACCCGATATTTTTCTACAGCGCCGTCGAGCAAATTTGCTAACGTTTCCCTCATAGTGTGGTAAAAATCTCGTCTCATGTTCATGTTTTCACCGTCACGTTTCGCGGAAATTTTATACCCACTCTATTAAATTAAAGGCTCTCTTTTAAAACATGGGTTGTATTTTTCTAAAGTGTTTGATTTCTCTTTTTCTAATATACTTATAGAGCTTCATTTAAATTTAAGGCTGTAGCAAAATTTAAAATTCTGTTTACACTAGACTTAAGCTGATGAAGATTAATAGCCGCAAGTCTTAGCAAATTCATTTCATATTCACAAGGGAGCTTATTAAACAACGGATCAAGCTAACCCTAAACCGGCTTTACGTTATTCAAATAAATGTATTGAACTTGAACTTGCATGTTTGTTATTTGTGAGCTTTTTGAAAATTATCTATGAATACACTTCCAGAAACATCTATCGGCTAACCTAGCATTAGTTTTAATCATTAAGTTTTATTGGACTATAGCTAAAAGTAAATGTTAGGTTAAGCAAAAAGCTTTTATACAGTTTTGAAGCTGGCATATTAGCAATCTTTTTTGTATGCCATTAGTTCCAAATTCAAACTCAGGAATAGCTCATAGCTAGGTTTTATCTATAGGCTATTAAAACTTTAAATCTTAGGTGGGCCGATAGATGTTTCCGGCAGTGTAGTTCAGATTATTTTCTGTTTATATTTTTCAATTGATTTCTTCTTGATACATAATTCTTATTTACTTTATGTTTAATCTTATATCTTTAATACAGACTTTTATATTTAATAGGTATCATATTGACCTGTATATATGTTTCTGCTAAATAAAAATCTAAAACTTCTTTTCCATTGTTCCAGGTAGCCACACTATCACCAAGAACATGAGACTCTAGAGCACCATCCACCATGGAATCAACAGATGACGAATTCTATAGCATATGCCTAAATCTAACAAATGAAGAAATAGCATCACTACAATGCAACTACACAACAGATTTCGAGAACGGAGAGTTACTAGAGAAAGTCGTATCAAGAGTTGTACCCATCTTCTTTGGCTTCATTGGAATAGTAGGACTAGTCGGCAATGCTTTGGTTGTTCTTGTCGTCGCCGCTAACCCTGGCATGCGATCAACAACCAATCTCCTCATCATCAACCTCGCTGTCGCCGATTTGCTCTTTGTCATCTTCTGCGTACCATTCACGGCTACTGATTACGTCATGCCCAGATGGCCATTCGGAGACTGGTGGTGTAAAGTCGTCCAATACTTCATAGTGGTTACAGCCCACGCTTCAGTCTACACTCTAGTATTGATGTCTCTAGACCGATTTATGGCTGTTGTACATCCCATAGCGTCGATGTCTATACGTACTGAGAAAAATGCTTTGCTAGCCATTGGCTGTATTTGGGTGGTGATTCTAACCACAGCAATACCTGTCGCTATATGCCATGGCGAAAGAGAGTATTCTTACTTCCACAGAAATCACTCTTCATGTGTGTTTCTGGAGGAGAGGGGTTATAGTAAGCTAGGGTTTCAAATGTCATTCTTCCTTTCTTCTTATGTGATCCCGTTAGCTTTGATAAGTGTTTTGTATATGTGTATGTTGACGAGGCTGTGGAAGAGTGCTCCGGGGGGGAGGGTGTCGGCGGAGAGCAGGAGGGGGAGGAAGAAAGTGACAAGGATGGTTGTGGTCGTCGTTGTGGTGTTTGCTGTCTGCTGGTGCCCTATACAGGTGACTATGTTTTTTTTTATTTAATATACATAAATACATTGTTTTATTCAGAATATATTATGTACAAAAATATTCGAGAGTCGTGGGTTCGATCCCCACCCAAGGCAAACATTTATTTGATGAGCAGATTTGTTTATCTGTGTCTGTATTATATTGTTTATTATACTGTTTATTAGTGTGTGTATTATATCTATATATGTATTTATTTAAACGTATACGTGTATGTATATCAGTCTCTGATTCCCAAGATACAGGGAATCATAGTTTGACACCAGATGACCATGTGTGATTTGTCCCGGATATTTATTTATATTTTATTTATTCGTAATTTTGAAAAAAACAACTATGACACGGTTTTCAAATCAAGTACAGTTGTTTTCAAACTTATGATCTTAAATTGTTTTTTTTCTTTTTATTGTTATTGTAAAAGTTTCACACTATATATTTTGTCTTAGATAATGAACAAATAATGCGCCGCCAAAATTAAATTTAGAATCTCATTCCCATCTCAAAACATTACAATCCATTGAATCACCAAACAACACCCAATCTTCTACTATCTCAGAGCAAACACCAAAATCTATTATCTCGCAAACAGCTAAGTAAACAACACTAATGTTTTGTTTCATCCGACACCCATTTTAAATCTGGCGTGATCACGCTTCAGGCCTCTATCCATTTCACCCTCCACTTACTTGGTACTTCAGGGTTAGATGAAATTGGTATTTGCTCATCAAAGTAGTAGTAGATATTAAATTGGCAATGAATACGTGTTTCGTACCACTTGTCTCTTTTAAAACTGACTTCAAAAAAAAAGGGGAGGAGGTTCTCAATGAAATATAATAATCGACAACGCTGGACACGTTAAAAACAACCGACTTCAATCGTGACAACTACAATTTTGCTATGTTTTGGTTTTTGTTGATTTTTACAAAAAGCGCTTAATCAATTTAGATGAAATTTATATGGGACCACTTCTGAAGTATTACTTACCAAACAAAAAAAGAATCATCAAAATCGATTCCTAATTGGCAGAGTAATCGCGTAAAATTAAGGCCGGCAACGCACTTGTGACTCCTCTGGTGTTGCGGGTGTCTATGGGCGGCGGTAATCGCTTACCATCAGGTGATCCGTCTGCTCGTTTGCCACCTATGCCATAAAAAAAAATTAAAAAAAACATACAAAAAAACAACATACAGTCGCATTTTCAAACCTCCTCCTTTTTTGAAGTCTGAAAATCCAGAGAAAAATCACTCCAGCCTCAGCTAAGGTTCCCTGTATTATGGGAACAAGAGACAGATTATACATATAGGTACAACTTTTTTCAAAATAAAGCCTGACATGGTATTACATACATAGTATTTATCTAGACCGTTACCGTGCTTCGCAAGGCACGTTAAGCCATTGGTGCCGGCTGCTATCACTAGATGGCAGTCGTTAAGCCATGTCGGAGGCCTGATAGGCGGCTCGAAACTTCTGACACAGGGGTTGGCCACTAGCCCCACAACGTCCACCAATCCGGACTTGGCCCCCGTGTGTGGAGTATGGCCTAACCTTCCCGAAGTATGGAAAGAGACCCATGCCCCTGCAGTGGGGACGATATAGTTTCTTAACAATGGTATTACAAAGTTCTGGCAAACAACATGTATATAGTTATATTAAATTGTATACTATTATATAACAATGTAAAAGGATGGACAAAACAATGATATTATTGTGTGTAAAATAGAAGTCAAGTCTCGATATTTTCCATATTTCAGAAGGACTTTTTCTAGAACCAAAGAACATTATCTATGAATTTATGAGAATAGGCGTCTTCAGAAAATAATGTTAAGTATTAGCTAAAAGCATAAACAATGAAGAAATATTGTCTGTAAAAAACAAAAACAGGCTACTTTAATATAATACCTTAAAGTCACCATAAAGTTATATCTTGTAAGTGGGTGTTTTCCCTAGATACATTCAAATGTTTAATAGACATTCATTCATTCATTCATTACGGTTTCATTCATTATATGTTTCTTTTTATATCTTGGATAGGACATTCGGGGATCTTGGAATTTTCTAAGAACAATTTTCGGAGGGTCTAGCTAGATTGAACATGGGTCGTGAGGATTTTTATACTTCGAGTAAATGTGTTTATATCATAACCCAAAGGATCCATTTATCGGATAATTTGTTTTAAAAATACGCGAGAATTTTAGAAATGTTCCACATTTTCTGTCTGTATGAATAATTAAATAAAAAAGTAGATCAAATAAAAAGCTTATGTTATTTATTTCTTAATCTAAAGTGAGTTTTTTTAAATCATTCTATACTTGATGATGATGACTTATCTTTGTCGCTTAGACTTCGTGGTCGCGACTTCGATTCCGGTCGATAGCACTCAATTTGTTTGGTACAATAGTAAGACATTTTTTGAGCCCACCTAGCTAGCTACGGTAGTAACTTTGATAAAATAGTGATCTCATCTAAATCTTGCCGCCAAACATCAATGTTAACAGCACTACTGTTTTCCGGCATGAAGATAAGATAGCCAGTTCCTTATTGTGTTGGAGAGTCTTGATATGTCTGCGTCAATTTTTCAATTACCATTAGATGAGACAATGACCCAGGGCTTACTAATTTTGGATAAAACATAAATAAATAAAACTTCTTAATGCATTGTTACAGATAATACTGCTGGTGAAGGCGCTGGATGCGTATCACATAACGTACTTGACGGTGACGGCGCAGATCGTGTCGCACGTGCTCGCGTACATGAACAGCTGCGTCAATCCCGTACTGTACGCTTTCCTCAGCGAGAACTTCCGCATTGCCTTCAGAAAAGTGAGAATTCAATGTAGACTATTACAGAAAGTATATATAACGTAGCTGTAAGAGGCACATATATAATTTTCAAACACTTTACCACAAGGAATCGAAAATTAGAAGATAAGTATCGTAGAAGAAGTAAGGTAAGGTAAGGTAAGTGAGCAGGAAACATAGATCGTAGAACAAATGGCTGCTGGTGCAGGAAGATTATCAAGTGACGTGGCCGTAGCCTAGAAAGGCTTCCCAGTTTGGTGGATCGATGACCTGGTGAAGGTAGCGGAGAGTACAGCGCAGTTGTTGAATTTTTGTGGGGAGTTTTTCGTCTGAAATGATGTTGATGATGACCATAAGGCTAGTCCAGAATTTCTAAAGCATTTAACATATTTGGTGCTAATTTAACAAAAAGTCAGATAATATAAGGTAACATGCTGAATCAGTTATAAATTGGGAAATTTAAGTGAATTAGGAGAGATTGCAATACGTATCCATTTCCACATTATGAAGTATCTATCATCCAAAATAATTTTATTCGTTTAACAACTTGCATAAATATCTCCCTCAATAATCGTCTGAGAGCAATAATTCATTCAATGAAATGGGAGAAAATCCAAATGAAAACCATAATTTGGTTATAACGATCCTCTTATTCTGTTATTAAAGCGATATTTCATTCTGAAAGTCCGCTATCGTCGAAGCGTACAGAATTTTTGAGTGCCTCAAAATTTATTCTCAAACACTCGTACGCATTTGTTTGTTTACAGTGTTGCTGGATCAAAGTAGATTTTTATTGAAGTATCAGATTTATGAGTTTTATGGCTAATAAATTTGTTAGCTATGGTTTTTAAAAGTTCAATAACCATAGCTTTTCATTGCAATTTTCCTCTTTATTATGATTCGATTTAATTTCTTGTTTTACTTATTTTTATCGCTGACTTCCTTTTAACACATTATTCTCTAAGATACAGTGTGTTCATTCACAGTTTAAAAGTTATTTTGCCTCTAATTTACTAAATGATCATACGATAACTAAATTCAAATGTGTTTTTAGGGTTCCGTAGCCAAATGGCAAAAAACGGAACCCTTATGGATTCGTCATGTCTGTCTGTCTGTCTGTCTGTCTGTCTGTCCGTATGTCACAGCCCCTTTTTTTCCGAAACTATAAGAACTATACTGTTGAAACTTGATAAGAAGATGTATTTTGTGAACCGCATTAAGATTTTCACACAAAAATAGAAAAAAAACAATAAATTTTGGGGGCTCCCCATACTTAGAACTGAAACTCAAAAATTTTTTTTCAATCAAACCCATACGTGTGGGGTATCTATGGATAGGTCTTCAAAAATGATATTGAGGTTTCTAATATCATTTTCTTCTAAACTGAATAGTTTGCGCGAGAGACACTTCCAAAGTTGTAAAATGTGTGTCCCCCCCCCCGTAACTTCTAAAATAAGAGAATGATAAAACTAAAAAAAATATATGATGTACATTACCATGCAAACTTCCACCGAAAATTGGTTTGAACGATATCTAGTAAGTAGTTTTTTTTTTAATACGTCATAAATCGTAAACCGCAATTTACCTTTCATTCAAGTTACAACGAACTACAAAAACTTTTATATTATCTTACTTGCTGCTACGGAACCCTTCATGGGCGAGTCCGACTCGCACTTGGCCGCTTTTTTTTATTCGCCATTGTTTTCATTACACTTAATCAATTTAGTTCAAGCCTGCATCATTACTGCAAGGGCACCAGAGCAGAGCATATAGTAGTGTAGGGCGGCGCAGTCAGGAGAGGGGAGATTTTTTTTGCCAACTAATCCTTTACTTTTGGAACAAGTATTACAACCTTTTGGAGAAGTATTAGCGAATTGAGAAGAAACTTCAACAGCCCAAAAGAAACCCACATACTGGCTAATATTTACGTATTTGTTTAATGGTAACTGGCAACAGCTTGTCATACCAGTACATCTACGAAGCAAATGTATAATATTGCGTTTCATAATATACCTTTGTTGCCGTTCAAATATTTTGCGTTCAATTTCCTGTTAATAATAATAATTCCTGTAAATTTCTTGTTAATGTTGAATAAAATCTGGCACTCCCCCTAACTCACTTTAGTTCCAATCAATACCCGAAATATACTGTCCTCCTTTGATCACTCGGAACCCCTAACAATGCTGATTGGATGGCACAATAATAAATTGTCTTCCTTTATTTTTACTTTCTTCCCTTTGAGTCAATTTTCTTTTTGCAAATATTTGTTTCTTTGTATCACAGGTTTGTGTATGTTTATTGTTTACATTGTCATATGTATGAGTGTGCGGTTTTTGTTTGTATTGTTATCTTCTGTCTATATGAGTGCTTTAATTAAATAAATCATTATATATGTACATGGTTTGTTTTTTGGTTTGTTTTCATTTCAGGATGTTTTTCTTATGTTTCATAGAAATTCTCAAATCAAGGATACTTTAATTTGGGGTTAGAGATACTATAGTGTACTGGAACTCTAGAAATTTAAAGCCTGTAGGTTTTTCTAGGTAAAATAATTGGATAAAGAGTAGCATTGGACGAACTCAACAATGGAACAGTAATGTGACATCTAGGGTGTCTGGTAGAAATCGCTTTGAGCGATAAGTACCATCGTATCTTTATTATTGCACTTTTTTGTCTTAGGAATTATTTGTCTGTATACGTTTAAGAGTACTAATTTTATGTTTTTGATGGGATATTCTTTATATATATGCTTTTAAGAGTATATCCATATAATCATCTTCTTCTACCGTTACCCGGCTTAAGCCAGGGTCTGCTTCCCGACTTTATGTTCTCCACATTTCCCCATCCTCAACATATTTCCTATTGAGTTCGTCCGTTCTCGTCTCATATCCATAACTATAGATATTTCCAAATTTTGAAAATAATCAGTGTTATCATTTCTGCGCTATTTTTACAAAATGAAACACATTTGACGCTTGATAGAACTTATTTATTATACTGAAATTGTATTTTTGAGTTTTACAGTCAAATTATTAAGAAAGAGCGAAGCAACATCAAACGAAGTGTACCATAGCAAACGGTTATATTTGGAAGACCAGACCCAGGGCACAAAATACACAGATACAGAAGGTCCGCTCAATAAGTTCACTAAAATCCTAAGCATATACATGCTTATAGACGTATACGGTCGTTGTAGGCAAGGTCACGATACTGTTGTGATACTTTTCCGCGTGACCTTGCCTCGAACGACCGTATATTTCTATAAGCATGTATATGCTTACTTTTCCGCGTGACCTTGCCTCGAACGACCGTATATTTCTATAAGCATGTATATGCTTGTGATTTTAGTGGTTTGTATTGAGCGGACCTTCTGTGTCTATTTTGTGCCCAGGGTCATTTATTTATATGGAATTGTTTTTTCTTAAATACTTAATTGAATAGTACAGATATAGTTAGAATTATGAGCGGTTTTCACATCATTTCCGTTCCATTACATTGTAGTTTTACTCGACTGCTTCAGAAAGAAAGGTTATGTTTTTCAGTACATTTTTTAATTCTATTAGTTTGGCTAATCCTAAAATATAAAACGCTTTTTGGATTTAAGATAGAAAAGTGTCTTTAGATTCGTCTCAGTAACCTGAAAATCTCAAATTACAATAAACATAACAGTCGAGCTTTAATTAAATTGGGAAGGTAATTTAATTCCGTATACCAAATCACTTAATTAATAAATGGAATTAATAAAATTACGATCCAGATACGACTAAATCTAATTACAATTGCGATTAAAATGTTCGCTTAACAGCGATAATAAAACCTTTATCCAGCTAAGGGGTGTTCAACTTCTCCGCTGTATAAGGGCTGTTCAAATATTGTACGTGCGTGTTTGAAACTGCCCTAATTATGATACCACTCGTATTCCTGACAATTATCTAGTAAAACAAATTTCATATCGCTGAGTAAAACATTGTTAGGGTTAGTTTACAGCGTCGTGGAAGCGAGTGAACCCAAACCTAGGGTTTTTTGTGGCAACAGTCATAGTATATGTTAATTCGGTATCCATTTTCTGACGCCACAGCACTCTTACTTTATTAATCTTTAGTTTTTCTTTTTTAGCTTTGTTATTTAAAAGAAAAACATGCAACGATTTAATACTGGTGTCGAAAGTTTTCTACAGGCTGTATCAAAATTAATGTAGGACCCGTTAACTGGGGATTCTACTAATCGTACTGAACAACTTTTGTTCTACGACTTTGCACAAATCACAAAAAAAATTTTGGACTCTCCATACAAAAATGGTAAAACAGATGATCAATTTGTATGAAATGTCCAAAATTTTTTTTTTGATATGAGCAAAGTTACAGAACAAAAGTTGTTCAGTACGATGAGTAGAATCCTCAGTTCTACACCAATTTTGTTACATCCACCTGTATATCTATGTCATTTTTTAAATTACAAGCAAATATTCTAAAAGGTTTTCCTCGTCTCACCTCGCCTCTCGAGAACCGTTTTACCCCATCGTTTATGTGGGCTGCTCGATCTTATAAATTGAGTCCGCCGTTCTGCTGAAGGCCACATTCAGTCTCCTCCATACTTCTACCATTGCAGTCCTAGTCCATGTATTTCCTACTATCTTCTTAAGGTCATCTTCCCATCTCATTTTTTGTCTCCCTCTGCTTCTTACTTGTTTCTGGGTTGTTAACAACCCATTACGTCCCCACTGCAGGGGCATTGGTCTCTTCCCATAACTCTAATACACCCAGACACAGAGCAAACAAATCTGCTCATCACAGAAATGTTTGCCCTGGGTGGGGATCGAACCCATGACCCTCAGGTCAGTAGTCAGGAGTCTTCGAATCAAACTTTGCCCATACTATATATGTAGCAAACTTAAGCCATGATCCATTAAAACGATTTTGTCTTCATAGCTAAAGCGCTCCTATGGAACCGGTTTGCGCTAGTTCGATTATACCTAAGTTAATACTGATAAGCCTTAATTTTCCTAATGACCCTCCTCTGCAAAGACACATCACTAACTATTCAAGCGAAACCTAACCTTCATTATACTTGCGCTAGCTAGACTATAGAAGTGCAAGCATAAGCTAAAGTTAACGACCATCACAGCTGGGAAAGAGATTATAACGAGGTTCTAATCTTCTGGCACGAGTAATTTAGATTTATGTTATGATAATGATATAAGAAAACGCTATTCTTTAAGATTTTGATTATATTTGCTACTAGTCGGTTTTGTTCTGCTTCTTCATGTTTTTCCCTCTTCCATATTAATTATGGTTCCACCAATATCTGGTGCATTATAATGAAGATCTCGATATCTTTGATCAAATCTCTTTAATACTGCTTCTTCACACATTTTTATTTTTTACTCTAAGTGTTAGCTTATTTTATTTCAATTTAGTTTAATTCTTATTTATTGATTAAAAATATTGTATTTGCCGAATAAACATCTTTCTTTCTATTCTTTCTTTCACATAATTTTTCTAAAACTTTTCATCTTTACTGATGCATCTTCGATGTCTTTTAATTCCATTCGAAAAATGTCATTTAATATCTTTTCAAATAACTAAACTATTCACACACACTTTAATGGTGTACATATCGTGGCCAGATCATAGAATTGATGATTTCACGATGTGGCCGACCATTTCATGAAATTGTCGTATTTCATGAAATTGTCGTATTTCATGAAATAGAAAATATCCGCTGATCACATCATGATATGGTCTGGCTAGATCAATGAATACATCAACGTTTGACGATATACAGCTAAACGCACGGCTATTTCATGAAATGGCCAAGCATTAGTGATCATATCGTGAAATAGGTACAGCATCCACCGTTACAGGCCCTGATACCTTTTTGTTTTTATGATGCATCATGGCGGCGTACAATTATTAATAAAAAAGGCTATTAATAATACGCCAATTGAAGATAAAATATAAGTGAAATGTCGTTACGACACTAAACTAAAATATTTTTTCGAAAGTCAATCAAAAAACGAGCGCAACGTAAAAACGTGGAATTCGTAAAGTATTTCATAGGTTAGTATATATCAATCCTAAAAGCTAAGTATTTAAAATATATAATTAATCTGTTATCCAATATTACTCAGATTTAAAAAATGCCAGTAACTTTTCAACGAATTTTTAATTTTTATTAAACCTTTGATATCATGAAAGCCCTACATTAACGATATGGCCAAACGTGGATAGACATATCATTAAACGTTGACGTTTAAATGATATGGTCAGTTTTAGCTGGCCATTTCATGAAAAACGACCATTTCATGAAATGGTCGGTCACATCATGAAGTGATTAATTCTATGATCTGGTCACGACATACACATATGCTTTTGATTAGACTAATCGTAAGACATAAACATAGACAAAAATTATATTAGGCACAAAAATTAAACACCTTATGCTTATAAGGAGTTATCACGATCTAACTCATTTTTTGTGCCTTGAAATAAAAACATTTTTCATTTGGCTGTCAATACCATCTATTTCCTTTTGACTTTTTACTGAGATTTTGGTCAAGATCTATTACTTTCAGTTGTTGAGCCAAAATGATTGATTGTTTGATGAAAATAATGTGTATTTTGTGCGCCCTTCATACTCTAGGTTACAAGGATATTTATGGGAGAACAGTTTTTGTCCACTCTACTCAGTGTTCATTAGAACAAAGTGTGTCGCATTGCTACATTGTAGCCTTTTTTTACTCGATTATCTCAGCGAAGAGTAATGTTTTCATCTTGGATAACAGATTAATTATACATTTTAAATATTTAGCTTTTAGGATTGATATCTACTAACCTATAATACTTTACGAATTTCAAGGTTTTTACGTTGCGCTTATTGGATGGGTGCGTCGATCCAATATAGATCATATGCGATCGGTGGAGAGGTGAAATAAAAGAAGGTTCTTTCTAGTGATAGTACCGTGGTACAGTATCCAACGTATTAGACTCTTTATTGATTTTGCCTGTCTGACTGATATACAATATTTGTGTATCACAATTGGTGGTGTATAAAATTATGATAACATAAAATCACATTTCTGAAGGTAGTTAAATACTTAATTGAAATATGTAGGTGTCCCTACACGCTCGTTTTTTGATTGACTTTCGAAAAAATATTTTAGTTTAGTGTCGTAACGTAACGTAGTTGTATGTCTGTTGTTAGTTTGTCATCGTGTTTACGTTTGAAGCCAAAAAGACTTGATGGGTGCAAAATGTCATTAGAGTCGGCTTGATCCCGTCCTTGATTATTTTTTATTTCGATTGGATTTATATAACCTGGCTATATAGTCACTAGTCCCGCAACCTCCACCAATCCGGACTTGACCATGTGTGGAGTATGGCGTAACCTTCCCGATGTATGAGAAGAGACCCGTAGCCTTGCAGTGGGGACTTTATGGTGTGTTAACAAACCTAGGTCTTGTTTAAGACCTATCAAAAAAGATCTTTCACATTCCTCTATTAAGTAGGAACACATTAACATTTTAGTTCACATTAAAGAAAAACAAAGTCCTAACTAAGCCATGAACCGCTGACAAACAAACTGCACGTTACACAACACAGTTAATGCCGAAATTACCTCCAAGAAGGCCCGGAACTCACTTCCGGCTCCGCTAAGTTCCGGAAACTTAAAAGAGGTCATTAAATGCTGTTTCTAGTTAAAATTGCAGCTATTTAGAGCTAAAGGACCATTAGTGCTTCTTATCTGACTGTATTTGGGATGCAGTTTCAGATTTAAAGTTTTGCATGATGCGCTTAACGTTTTCTTCTTGGCCGGTTCACTCTTGGCCTTATCATAATATTAATACTACAACGTAAAGAAACGATACTAATCAGTTAACGACTATCATCGACAAATATCATCAATCGTTATAGGTATGTTTTTTTTTTATGGCAGAGGTGGCAAACGAGCAGACGGATCACCTGATGGTAAGCGATTACCGCCGCCCATAGACACCCGCAACACCAGAGGAGTCACAAGTGCGTTGCCGGCCTTTGATTTGGGAGTACGCTCTTTTCTTGAAGGTTTGAATGTCGTATCGGTCCGGAAATACCGCAGGCGACAATTCATTCCACAGTTTGGTTGTGCGAGGCAGAAAGTTTCTAATGAAACGCACTACTATGTACTTATAAGTTTTACCTTTGCGAAAGATATAATAATAATAATAAATAAATAAAATAAAATTGTTTTATTTTCAGGCACAGGACCCATAGTAAACATTACATTACATAACATTAAATCAATCTAAGTAATAATAATAATAATAATAGTCGGTTTACAACAATTTACAACAATCCAAAATTAATGCAAGACCAAACTTTACTTAATAAAGTTATGTCAGAGCTAAAAAATAATAATAATATAATATAATATTATCACATTTAATTATTATGTCAGTTACATCTGTAGTTTGACAAGTCACAATTTATTTATCTATATGTCAGTTTAGGATAATACATAACACATAAAAGGTAAGGCACACAAAAACCAATCAGCATATTTCCTTATTAGTTTTTTTCGAGACAGAACATTTTTTCATGACAGTACACTGTGTGAAAAACAGCGGCTATTATAGGATTGGCAGAGGAAATTACTCTTTTGTGGAAAGAGACTGTAAGTCTACGAATTAGGGCATAGAAGTCATCGACTCTGTATACAGCAAATAATATCGCCTTTGTACACGTAATCCAATATTTTATATGTTATGTAAATTCCTTGTGAGCAATAAAGCATTAATACATACATACATACATACATAATAAACGTTAGTATTATTTTCCATAAACATTTTCGCTACTCTGCCCACTTGGCGCTGGGCGAAGCGGCAGGAGCTACTCTAGCAGAAGCACAGTCGGCTGGAGGTCAGTGCGACGAGGAGAGATAGCTTTGTGCAGATTGTCAGTTCTGTGATAGATTTTGCGAAGTCACTAACATTAAAACCCATTGATTTAAGTTGTAACCAAAGAAGTTTTATATCGTCGCTCCGGGGGAGCGCGGTGCATATCTGTGGTTGTAACCATCTCTGTAGTCTGTTAACTTGCGTATTCGACGCTACCAACACAAGTAAGATGAACTAATCAAAATTTGAAATTTTACGCACCTATTTACGTATTTACTCGTACACTTACTTAGGTTAGGTTTTTTCATATCAGTTTAATTAAATGTTAATAATAATGCCATTCTTAATCAAATTATCATTATTTAAAAAAAGGTGCAAGGCGATTTTCATCTTCATTTCTGGAGGAACTTTTTCAATTTTCCCAGCAAAACTTCTTGGAAAACATGAGAAATTGCTTCACTTTTTTACGTCACAAAAATTATAAAGTTCTCCGTTAGAACCGACTTTAACTACGCGCTAAGAGTTCTTAGCCGTGGCCGTCCTCCCCGTTAGGTAGATAACTTGATACTTTCGAGTTTAAAACTTAAACAGCTTCAGTTAATCTGCTCTTTAACTTTTTATCTCTCTTTAATCTGTTGCACACGTGCTTCAGCTACATTTCTTTGAAAACGCTACACATTTTACCGTATACTTTATTTTCTTGTAGAAATGAGGTAGCGGAGAGTTTTTCGTAATTCTGAGACTTTTAAGAAGCTTAAAATATGTTTTTGAAAGTTCTGTGAGAAGAATTCCTAAAGCTTAGTTACATTTTAGCTACATAATGTGTATTCTGCGAAACATATAAATAAAAATAAACTTAAAAACTAAAACCCAACTACGATAAAAAGATGTAAACAAGACTATGGCGTCGTAATATCTTACAACAATATCTTACTATAATAACTTACAACAATCGACAAATATTTTAAGACTAGCTATTTATTTATTAGTAGAGTTACAAAAGGACCATTAAAAATTAAAATATTTATGAAGAAGGTGAAACGCCACTAATTCTATCTATCTATCTATCTATCAGCCGAAAGACGTCCACTGCTGGACAAAGGCCTCCCCCAAGGATTTCCACACCGACCGGTCCTGTGCGGCTCGCATCCAGCGGCTTCCTGCAACCTTTACCAGGTCGTCGGTCCACCGAGTCGGAGGCCTGCCCACACTGCGCCTTCCGGTGCGCGGTCGCCATTCGAGAACTTTACTGCTCCAACGGCCATCTGTTCTACGAGCTATGTGCCATGCCCACTGCCACTTAAGTCTAGCGATTCTGAGAGCTATGTCGGTAACTTTAGTTCTCCTACGTATCTCCTCATTTCCGATTCGATTACGTAGGGAAACACCAATTCAAATTCAAGACGCGCCACTAATTCAAATTATCTAAAAACATCTTTTATATTACCTAATAATTTATTTATAAATATAAATATTAATTTTCGTGTAACCGTTTTCATATGAAATACCTCGATTTTTTTAATGATGTGTGACTACAGCGACAACTCAGATGCAGCATTTCTAAAGTATAATTATTCTCTCCACAGGTAATGTACTGCCCTCCGCCGTACAACGATGGTATGTCCCGACCTCAACCAACCAAGACAACACGAACTGGCAACGGCAACTCCTGCCACGATATCGTCTGAGACTCGGTACGCAGTCGCGCTCGTTTGCCAGCCGATGCTGTGACTGTTGTTTAAACCTGGCGTGAGCTGTTTAGTGGCTGTAAAAGAGCACAAGAGTGTAATGTTATAAGTGTGAAAGAACTGACTGTTAGTGACTTATAAGAGCGTCATATAAAGTGAAGATGTTAGTTATAATATTTAGCCAAATATATTGACAAAATTAAGAAATTATAATAAATGAACTGTTTTACAGCCTTCCCTTACTTTTTACTTTATATCTGTCTGTACTTTCACACCAACGATTCAACAACTTTCACTTAAACACGGCTGTATAAGCACATATGAGTGTAAATTGCTGTTTAAAAGCGTAAATTTTTTGGAGATAGCGTGAACGTATGTAAGTTTATGTCTAATATTTTTGGTGACGGAATGTTCATTCATTACTAAAAATCGCTAATAAGTGTGATTTGGGTCTACGGAGCGAATTTAACTGATATCACGCAAAGTTTGCTTTCGTGCTTCGTATGTAGGTATAAAATAATATACTTTTTAGTCAAAGAATAGATACGGAGTCCTTTTGTTTGTGTTATAAACAGTTTCGAAATATCACACGTAATATTGTACAATACTGTATGTGATTTGCAAGACTAAGATATCTTAAAATGTGTAAAATTCTTAATTCGCTGAATAAAAGTATATTTTAGTAGATAATTAATTTTGATGTCTTCATATGTTAGGCTAAAATAAAAATATGACTGTAAAATATTATAAATAATAATAATATGTTAATAATTTTCATAAAAGATATATAATTAGATTTCAGTATGAGTAGGTACACGTATACCAGACATTCTTAGTGAAATTTGTAATCAGTTAAGTAAGTATAACGAGATTTTCACATCGTCGGCTAAGTAGAACTTTAAATGCTGTAAATGAAATGTAGATGCTGTAAAATTACATATATTTGTTATGTAGATTATAAAAAATGAGTGTGTTAAATTGTAAAACATAATATCAGATTTAAAAAACAAAATAATCGTTTTTGCTTGCATTCAGACAGATGAAATATTATAAATATTTTATATCACCGTAGGATCACGTAAACTATGTTTTATACGTATTTCATTTAACCTATTGTGGGTCCATGAATATTTCTTTACAGTTTTAAGGAAATATACAATTTTTAATTCCTGAATTCGAGAATTAAAACTTTTTTACTTAAAATTGTAAATAAATACTTATGTACTGATTCTTCTTTTTCACAAAAATGGTTCAAACAATCTTGCGGAGATAGACAGATACATATTTTGAAAATATTTTTGATTTAACCAATAACTAAATAAATTGTGAATCATATGTATGTAGCTATGTTTTAGAAATTTCCTTCTACTGATTTTTGCATTTTTGAGCCCAAATGCGGAAATGAGTTTGGAAATTTTTATTTACTATCTCAAACTTCATGTATTTATAATTATGTAAAAAAAGATTACAAATGTAGTGTATAATGTAAATTGTAATATTATACTTAAATGTAAAAGTAGTTTAAGGAAACTTTTCTGTAAAATAAATCATAACTTTTGTATATGAGTTTTGTAGAATAATGAAACCATTAGATGAAAATGCTGTTTAAGAGTTAAAAACTTTTAAAGAGCTTAAATATACTGATAAAGATTATGTTGTATAAAAACGATTTACTAATGTGGATAAAACATCGAACAGAAAGATAAGATGTATCTTAAAAAATAGTTACTTAACATAGGTACGAATATAAGTTAGATAGGATAAAATCAAAATAATTTTGCACAGAAACATTGATGTCTACGGAAAAGGATAAAATTACAATGTAACCAAAAAAAAATTTTTTAATGGACTATGTAAATCTTTAAAATATTCATTATAAATAAAATCTGTGCAGGTAGCCATGTTTATAAATAATATATTAGATATATTTATTTATTGATAAGCATAAGCATTTATTTTTATTATTTCATAAATAAAATTAATGAATAATTTGTTTGGTTTAGTCATTTTATCTGTTTTTTTTTTATATTTAATAAATCAATAGTTTCAAGATACATGTTATATTTAAAACGAATATAATTTATTGTTGGTAGGTATATCTGTAATTTTATGTAAAACGCTTTAGGTGAAATTACGTAAATAAAGTAAATGTTTCATAAAAGTGTTTTTTAAAGCCATTATACAGCTTCGCTGTTAGTTTATAACCGTTTAGGTAGATATAAACTTCGATAAAAGATCTTCTGTATCCGACCGTAACACAAGAACATTTTTTAATCCTTTGTTCTACCATTTTTTTTTCTGTGTAACGATTAATGATTATACTCATGCCCCCAGGTACTGGGTCCTTTAGCTACTTTGAAACATCCTGTATATACAGCTTACAATCCTCATAGATTGTAACAGCCGGACAGAGGCATATAAACCTCACTTGATAGATTTTTTTTTATTTTTTCCACCGAATTAAGTAGGGACAATAACCCTGGCATTCTCTATTATTGGAAGACCTTAGAAGAAGGGGTGCCAAGGCAAGATGATGAAAGATAAACAGATGTGGCATGAAAATGAAATGAAATGAAATGATAACATGTATTCACTTACACGACACTTTTACAAAACAGGTTTAAGACAGAAACACAATTTCAGAAAAGAAAACAAGAATACAGAATAACAAACACACACACACACAACACACCTTTAAACATTGAACAACTAGACGACGGGTGTCGTGTAAAGGAAGCGGTTCAGATCTCAGCACACGCTGCAGTTTTCTACAGCGCCGATTTTCAGTTGGCACCGGACGTGGATCTAACCAGTTCCATGATAATGGTAAGCTGCTGGAAGAGACAGGAACTGCTGGAATTGGAGACGCGTCAATAAAATACAAGGTCACTGAAAGCTATTTCGTTTTGAGACGTAATCGCTCAGAACAATTAGGGGTCGTCCATTAGTCACGTGAGGCTCAAAAGAAGGGAAGGGGGTTCGGAGAAAATCACGAAATATCATAAGGGGGGGGGTGTAGTGATATATTTATCTTTTCGATGAACGCGTGATTTCTAGAGTGTTCCAAATGTCGGACTGTTGTTGTTACGTTGTAAAGAAAACTTGTTCAATATGATGTGTAGAAAGAAATAGAGTTTATCTACACCTTTTTAGGGTTCCGTAGTCAACAAGAAATTCTTATAGTTACGCCATGTCCATCTGTCTGTCCGCGGCTTAGCTCAGAGACTGTTGGTACTAGAGAGCTGTAAGCTGTCCGACACGCACTTGGCCGCTTTTTTTATTACTTCTATCGTACATAGAGCTGATTTTTAATGATGGATGTGATCATACTTTTTACTACATATTCGGGTTAAATGTAAATGTGATAACTTTTATTTACCTGTCTCCGTAGTCTAGTGGCTAGTCCACATAAGAAGGTCGCGGGTTCGATTCCCGGCGGGATCCAACTTTGTAGGACTCGGTTTGGTTGGTGGTAGGGCATTTTCTGAGCTCGCCTGGCTACCCACCATCATCTTATCTAAGTTTTGCCGCCAAACATCATGTTAATAGCATTGATGTGTTCCGGCATGGAGATAAGACACCCAGTTTCCCATTGCGTTGGGGAATATTGGTATTTAACCTCGCAAGGCCAAGCTAAATTTAGGCAGGTAGTCATTGCGACCCAACGACCTAAAAATTTTACCGTAACTCTTGAACTTAAATGTGATTCATTCAGAAATGGAGCCAAATTCAAATCGTAATAAGAGTTCGAAAATCAGTACAAATTTTAGGTAGTTGTGTCTAAACTACTACTAAACTTATGTCCTAAAAATAGGACGTTGGGCCTTACGAGGATAAGCCTGCTTCCATCTTCGGCAACATCATCACTTACCATCAGGTGAAAAATGATGCCAAAGCTAACCAAAAGATGCCAAAAAGAACGACCTAAAAAAATTTTACCGTAACTCTTGAACTCAAATGTGGTTCATTCAGAAATGGAGCCAAATTCAAATCGTAATACGAGTTCAAAAATCAGTACCAATAGGTAGTTACGTCTAAACTACTACTAAACTTATGTCCTAAAAATAGGACGTTGAGCCTTACGAGGATAAGCCTGATTCCATCTTCGGCAACATCATCACTTACCATCAGGTGAAATGGTGCCAAAAGCTTTAGGCCTACGACATGGCTAAACGACTATCCATCCATCGGCATGCCATCTAGCGATAGCAGCCGGCACCAGCGACTTAACGTACCTTGCGAAGCACGGAAAAGGTCGAGATAAATACCACAATCCATCCAGGTTATGACCGTGTCTGCAGCCAGTTAATCTGCGCGATCGACGCGACCAGACAAGCCGCACTGAGCCACGACCGCTTCTACTGGAGTTGTCAATTTTTAATAAAGTTTTGGGTAGATTATTAAAATAATTCTGTGCAAATACCTGATTTATTTTCGTATTTCATGTAAATAAAGTTTTTGTTCGTCCTCTATTCGGGCGCGGTACCAGATAAAGTATGATTTACAACCTCTGAGCATCCGTGTATTGTGATTCACATTTTTTCCCCATTCTCTACTGGAGTCATGATCTTTTTTGTTGCAAGATAAGGGAGATAGGGCGGGCCAGCAAAATAAAATTAATTGTTTTGAAATTCATTGGTTCGAAATCATGAAATAATGTGTAATTAATGACTCTTTCCCGGTTGTAATGTTTTTCGGGGTTATGTATGTCCGTTCCATTATTATTAATTGTCAGTAGTCTAAAGGAAATGATAAATTTTTAGTAAGATATGTTGTTAGTTTAAATTTAACCTGTCACAAAGGATAGCCGTAATATCTACATTTCTAGAGATAAATAATTTTCTAGCGACAGATAATTTTCGTTATCATTATTTTTGCCAACATTTAAATTTTTTCGCTTCAGATTCTATGTGTTTTATGTATTTCAAACTAGCTTTTGCCGACGGGGATATTTGCATGACCGCAGGTTGAGGATGCGCAGTGCGCGAGCTGCAAGCTGCTCGCGATCACAGAAAAAAATGATCATGGTAAAGAGCAGATTAAAGAGCGCCAAGGGCTTACCAATTGAGGGTAAAAAAAGAGCTCTTCGGATACGGATTAATACGAGTGCGGATTAATTCGTTTTATCCCGAAAGTCTCATTTGCGCGCTGCGCACCCCCAACAAAGACAGTTGTAAAAACGATACCCACTCAGGCTACAGGCCGGGACACAAGGCTTGTTCGTTAACAACCCATATTATCCCCACTGCAGGGGCACCGGTCTCTTTCCATAACTCGGAAAGGTTAGGCCATAGTCTACACACGGAGGCCAAGTCCGGATTGGTGGAGGTTGAGGGACTAGTGGCCAACCCCAGTGTCAAAAGTTTTCAAACCGGCTATAAGGCCTTCGACATGGCTTAACGGCTGCCATCCAGTGATAGCAGCCGGCACCAACTTCTTAACGTGCCTTGCGAAGCACGGAAACGGTCAATATAAACGCCACTAACAGTCAAACCAAACACAAAAGTGCACTGATATGGTATCTAGTCAAAAATCCAGTTCCTCCACAAGTGAGGCTATTACTTATGATGGCATTGCTAAGCTGTTGGACTCTAAACTAGAATCCAAGCTTCACGGCATGATTGAAATCATTACACGTAATATTCAAAGTTCTATAAAGAATGAGATCAACGCAGCTGTGGACAAACTGAGAGCAGAGTTCACTCAGACCACGGACTTTCTTGCTGAAGAACAAAAGGATCTCAAAACTGAAATTTTAAACAATGCCAAAACTATTCAAGCCCTTCAGACAGAAAATAACCGCCTCAGTGATTCCTTATGCAAGCTGAATTCTAAGCTGACGAATATGGACATCATCTCTCGCTCAGCTAATCTTGAGATACACGCCGTACCCGAACGAAAAGATGAAAATATTCTTGCCCTTTTCAAAAAACTTTGCGAGATCACTAATGCCTCGATTGATGATTCTTCTATTAGATCTTGTCGAAGAGTGGCTAAAATGCAACAGTCAGATCGCCCTCGCAATATCCTGATTACTCTTGGGTCATCGCGCCAGCGTGATACTGTTATATCAGCTGTGCAACGCTACAATAAAAACCACCCGAATGACAACCTCAGTTCTACTCATCTTGGCGTTCCTGGTACTCCATTCAAGATCTATGTTGCCGAGCATCTCTCGCCTGAAATGAAAACTTTATATGCTGAGACTCGTAAAGTGGCCAGAGAAAACAATTTCAAATATGTTTGGGTGCGCTTTGGCAAAATCTACATGCGTCGGGACGAATCATCTGGTGCTATTCTAATTAAAAACATCGAAGCTCTGTATAGCATTTCCAGTAAATAATAATTCACCGTCAATAGGTATCTCTCTTTGATAAATTTTGTTGATTTCATTGTAGCAATCTATTGTGTTATTTTTATGGATATCTTTTATCAAAATGTTAATAGAATCAGATCTAAAACAAATGATATATACTTAAATGTACTTAGTCACAATTACGACATTATTTGTTTAACTGAAACTAACCTCAATTCCTCTGTTTTTGACGACGAAATATTTGACACCCGGTATAATGTCTTTCGTAGGGACCGGCATACTACTTGCATATCCAAAAAGGAGGGTGGTGGTGTTTTAGTTGCTGTCCACAATAAATACAATATTATACGTCAGGCTTCATGGGATAGTGATATTGAGGACCTATGGCTCAGTATCTTGATGGACTCTTCTTCTAATAGGACCATTCACGTATGTTTGTGTTATCTTCCCCCCGACCTTCCGTCCGATAAGCTGAAACATTTTTATGATTGTCTTCATAGAGTTATACTTGAATGTGACTATTCAGATGAAATCGTTTGCATTGGTGACTTTAATACACCCAATCTCACCTGGCGTGAAGTTCCTCACTCCACCCTGATGAACCCATCAAACCCTCTTGACTTTAAGGCCAACTTATTGTTAGACATATGTGCCACGTGTGGTTTCAATCAATTCAACTGTGTTCCCAATGCTAACGATCGTTATCTTGATCTAGTCTTCTCTACAGTTCAAAATATACATGTCTCTAACACTGAACCTCTGTGTAAAGAAGATATCCATCATCCTGCTTTGAAAATTAGTATTCTTTCTACTATCCCTCCTAAAAATATCACAAAAACTAAACCTAGAAGGCCAAACTTCCATAAATGTAATTTTGACAAGGTAAAACATGAGCTTATTGATACAGATTGGCCTGAAATGTTGTCTTCCTCCGACGTAAATGTTGATGTCAAAAGGTTTTACGAAATACTCAATAGTATAATACTCAAACATACACCACTGTCTAAAAAGGATACTGGTCAATTTCCACCCTGGTTTACTCCTGGTCTTAGACGCTGTATAGCTGAAAAGTTAAAATTTCACAAACTACACAAAAAGTCCAAAAATCCCCGCGACTACGACACGTTTTCGCTATTACGCAAACGTAGCAAAGAACTTATTGTCAAGTGTTTTGACAATTTCATATCATCCGTAGAAGACTCCTTACGCGATGACATCAAAAGCTTTTGGAGATACGTTCATAGCAAGAAGAGTTCATCTTGTTCTATCCCTCAAACCATGAAGTATGGCGATTTCTCATCTTCCGATAAAAAAGGTGTCTGCGAGCTGTTTTCTAACTATTTTGGTTCTGTTTTTGAAAAGGCAAGCTCTAGCTCATTAGAGACCTCACTTGACTGCTCAGCTATTGATCCATATTGTAATTCAGTCCTTAATAATCTATGTATTTCCGAAGATATAATTCGCTCTAAGATTAGAAAATTAGATGTTAACAAGGGTTCAGGTCCTGATGGTATTCCTCCGTTTTTCATCAAACACTGCAGTTCTGAGCTTAGCATTCCGTTAACTATAATCTTTAAAAAATCTCTTAGATATGGTATCTTTCCCAGTATGTGGAAAAATGCCCATGTTATTCCAATATTTAAGTCGGGAGATAAGTCTCGCTGTGAGAACTATCGTCCTATAAGCATTCTCTCATGTTTTTCCAAATTGTTTGAATCTGTTGTGTATGATACTCTTTATCACCATCTCAGGCCATTTATCTCACCTAATCAGCATGGATTCCTCAAGCAAAGATCTACTACTAGTAATCTACTTGAATACAAAACTTACTTATGCAATGCTTTCGCTAAAACTAATCAAGTTGACTCAATCTACACAGATTTTTCGAAGGCATTTGATAAAGTAAACCATTCACTACTCTGTCGCAAGCTTGCTGCCTATGGGATTCACGGAAGCCTCCTACGCTGGATAATTTCATACCTCTTTAATAGAAGTCAGCTAGTGGCTCTTAAGGGAGACTTTTCTTGTCCTATTATAGTTACATCTGGAGTACCTCAGGGGTCTCATCTTGGACCGCTTTTCTTTATCGTATTCATAAATGATCTGGTTGAACGATTATCTTGTCCTAATCTACTTTATGCCGACGATTTAAAAGTTTTCTCCACTATCAGTTGCCTTAAAGATGCTATTAACCTCCAAAAAGATTTGGATTCCATTTCTGAGTGGTGCTCTGCTAACCAAATGTCCCTTAATGTCAAAAAGTGCTGCGTTATTACCTTTACCAAAAAAACCAATAAAATTAATTTTGATTATTCTGTGGACAATCATATCTTAGATCGTAAATCTGTAGTAAAGGATTTAGGCATATACTTTCATGAGCAATTGTCTTTTCGTAATCACTATGATTACATAATAGATAGATGCTCGCGCCTGCTTGGTTTTGTAACCAGAATAACAAAGCCATTCAAAAAGCCTGACAGCTTAATTCATCTGTATAGGTCTTTAATAAGAAGCATCCTAGAGTACAATTCTGTGATTTGGTCACCTTTTTATAATGTTCACATTAAGCGCATTGAGCGCATTCAGAAGCGTTGTCTAAGATTCTCGTCTTTCCGTTTTCATTTTAATAGAGTCTGCAATTCTTACTCAGAACTATTGGCAAAATTTAAGCTCAGCACGTTGGAAAATAGGCGTAAGTATTTTGATTTAGTTACCCTACATAAAATTATTCACTCCAATATTGATTCTCCCGTGCTTCTTTCGGTCATTAATTTTAATACCAATTATCGATTCCGGGTCCCTAAAACGTTTCAACTTCGCGTATACCTAAACAACACTTCATTTTATAACCCGATTACTCGTATGTGTCGCCAATTTAATGAATTGTCTGCTGCCAACGATGGTATTGACATCTTCGACAGCAGACTTTTCAAATTTCGTAGTCAGCTCGTTAATGTTATGTTGAAGTAATGTCGTAATTGTGGCTTCCCATTCCCATTACCATTACCATGTCTCACTATATTCTACTTTAATTAATTTAATTAATTAATATTATACTTGTATCAATGACGCTCACCTCTGTTTGCATGATATGTATAATTGTAGTGTTTTTTTTTCTCTATATGTTTGTGTACTTGGTCTTTATTTAAATTGTCTGCTTATCTCTGTTTGCATACCTATATTGGACTACAGTCTGATCATACACTTATCTTATTTAGTATTTAAGCCCTTTGACTGTAATCTGTTGGTGTGTTAAATTCTAATAAAATAAATAAATAAAATAAAAAAATAAACCCATCCATAGTCAATTAACCTGAGTGATCGACGCGACCACGCAAGCCGCACTGAGCCACGACCGCTTCTGCCCCCATTATTTGATATTAATATCCTGAATCAAGGATTAAAGTGGACATAATAGTGCAAAAAGATCCATCAATGGATCTTTACAATGGATCTTAGTGGACCCAGGGGAAAAGGCTAGTTGTAATAAATATAAACCGCTGATATTATATTATATTATATTACATTGTCTATTTAATTAATTCGAGTAATATAATATGCGCAGTCACGCAATTAGCAAAGAGATAAGTAATTCATGGCAGTACGCGCATACCGTACACGTGGTTACATAACGTAAAAGTTTTACGGTTATTTATGTTTGACGGCGCTACGGTTACAAAATAAAATAAATATAAGTGCTTTTTAATATCCTGTCCTATACTATTAAACGAGTTAGGTGTCCAGACGATGTCAAAAACGGCTTGAAACCTTTCGACGAAAATCTAGGATTAGGGGTTAAATCACCAGCAATTGATCTATGAGGGAATTATCTTCGAAACGAAGAACTTTTTAGGTCCGGCTTCGTATCCCACGAGACTTTATTGTTTTTTTGTCTTTTTATTTTTGATTTTGTGTAAACTTATGTAAATAAGTGAATAAAATAAAAAAAACATTTTGTGCTGCCTTGCTCCGTGTAATTGGCAATAGGGAATTTTCCACGGCTTTCCAGCTGTATTTCATGTATTAACTAGATGGCGCTGATCAACAATTGAAATAATAAAATCTAACAAGGAGAGTATCAAACTTGGGAATCTCAGATTCCGCAGATTTTTTATATATGTCTCTCCTCAATAACTAGGTAAAATGGTAAGACGCAGTTCGCTTTCATTTTCGAGAAAATGAATTCAAAGGCTCATTTTTTTATTGTTAACAATAAACATCGACTAAAATACACCCTGCAAAATGTTTCATAGAAAAAAATTCTTGTGGGTAGGTACTAACTACTACTAAACAAGTTATCTTACGTTGTTTATAAACGCTCCAATTGAACGAGCGACGCTCGGCCTTCCAGCTAGTGAAAAATAAAAATGACAAAAAAATATTATAGTCGATAAAAAACTACTCTACTGTTCAAGCGAGCGGTGGATTTTTTCGTGTGTGTATAATATAATAAATTGGTTTTGTCTTAGTGTGGCTTACGTGGTCACGTCGATCACTGCAGACACGGTCATATCCAGGATGGGTTTGACTGTTGGGGTATGTCCATTTGATTGTTAAGAACTCTAGCCAAAATAGATTGATGTATTTGGAGTACATAGAGTCTTCATTTATGTTTCATCTCCAGATTGACAGATATCCTCCTAAAGCCAAAAAGCCTACTTGAAATTTCAATAGTCATTCAGACCCTAGGTTATTTTTTATTTTTCTATTTTTTATGGCATCTACGGCCCAGAGTCCTACTAGTATGACAATATCCTCTATTACCTAAAAGTCCTATTGGAATCATGGGCGGCAATGACTAGAAAGTCGATGATAGAATCGAATTGGGGTAGTTTCGGTTGCCAATGGTTTGTTATCTTATGTACAGGAGGATATAAGGAGTTTCTATACGTGATCGAATCAGAAATAAAATATGTAGGAGAACTAAAGTAACCGATACAACTCACAGAATTGCTAAACTGAAGTGGCAGAAGACGCGGCACATAGCTCGTAAAACAGATGGCCGTTGGGGCAGTAAAGTTCTCGAGTTGAGACCGCGCCCCGGAATAAGTATACTTCATTTT
The DNA here is from genome assembly GCA_958295455.1 of Coleophora deauratella. Lineage (NCBI taxonomy): Eukaryota > Metazoa > Arthropoda > Insecta > Lepidoptera > Coleophoridae > Coleophora > Coleophora deauratella. The sequence goes on along the minus strand of OY282397.1, from coordinate 16,806,125 downwards.
TTCTCACTTGTCTTATTTTTTTTTTAATATTAAAGCGTACCTACTCTACATTATTGACATTTCATGGAGTTAGAAAAGCTATTTAGTAAGTTTATATGACGAACTTCATAACCAGGTGTCCCAACACGATAAAATACCAATGGCAACGAGTAGGTATGCTTTAATATTTTGAAAAATAAGACAAGTAAGGATAAATGAAGTATAGCGTGGCTGGGCAGGCCTCCCCACTCATTAGACCGACGATAAGTTGAAGGCGAGAAGCCACAACGTAAGACCGGCCATCGTGAAAAACCTTTGTCCAGCAGTGGACGTCTTTCGACTGATGATGATACAGGATGTAATGACAAAATATAGCAATACTAAAACGGGTGCTTTTGCTTGTAAAACGGAACTTTAGAGATTGGCTAAAATTTAAAAAAGGATTTTTTCATACAAATAGATTAAATTTGTATGGAAAGATCAAAACTTTTTATCAGTCTACTAAGGTTGCTTGTAGTAAGTTGTTGAGTTTCATAAGAAGAAGCTACAGTCAAAGTTACTGCAGTCACTTTTTCATCAGCCTGTATTGTTTATGAATTTTCTCTTGTCCCTAAAAACATTTTTGTAACTTGATATGCAAAATCAATTTGTCATGTACAAATAAACTGCTACTCTAAAAACAACTGTCTTTATTTACAAACTTTTGTTTGAACAGTAAATTCAGAGTAAATAAGTATCTTATATTAAGCAATGTGAAGTAACTACTGTACCATCTGTCATGAAACTGCGTCATAGTTACATAAATAACTAGCTTCCGCCCGCGACTTCGTCTGCGTTCAAAATTGGTTCCAGAGAGAAATAAAATGATAATGCAGCGCCATCTAGTGCCAAAGTAAATATTTCAGTTTTTAGTCATTCCTCCGGGAACCCTCGAGTTTTCCGGGATAAAAAGTATTCTGTGTGTTAGCCGAGTGCTTCATCATCTACCTACAAAATTTCATCCAAATTCGTTGAGTAGTTTCGGTGTGAAAGTGGAACAAAAAATAAACAAATATCCATAGTTTCGCATTTATAATATTAGTGAGATGAGATGAGATAACATTTCATTCGCTTAAAAGCGTAAATAACTGATTCTCTCTATCTCTCTCTCTCTCTCTCTCTCTCTCCCTCTCCCTCTCCCTCTCCCGTATCATGTGGAAAATTGGCACAATTTAACCGTGCTATCCACAATAGACGACGGTTAAATGATGAAACGGACTTAGCTGAATTTCGATTTAAATTATATACATATACTAACTTCGTCGAAGAGATTAAGTTTACTATTTAGCAGGATAGTAGTACTACATGGTTTACTAAAGCCAGGATAACCGTGGGGAAAGTACTTAGGTACTTTCTTTTTGTATCTTATTTTCATTTGTGTAATGTATGCAATAAAGAGTTTACAAACAAACAAACAAGTTGTATAGTCTTATTACTCTTGTTGTTTAGTCTAAGACAGGGTGTTGAAAAAGTGCTACTGAAATTATAGGGCGTTACTCAAAATCAAGTAGAATACAGGAAAATCTGAATAGTGAATCAAGAATTTGTATGGAAGACAAAAATAAAGTTGTAGAGATTTTTTCAATCTTTTTCCTGTATTCTATACTTGATTCTTAGTAACCCCTTAAAATCTCAAACGCAATTTTTTAACAACCTGTACATAATCCGAACAAACAAGCCACTTTAATGAGTTAGTCTACTATATACCGCTTAAAGTCAGCAAATAAGTCACCCCGTATTTCTGCCATAACAAGTGTAATCACTGGAAATAAAAACACGGTTACTTAAATATTTCTTTTAGCTAACTGCCCGAAATTACTGGCCTACGATTTTCTTAATAGTTGCAACATGCAATAGAAAGCTTAGTACTGATGACGGTGAAAATATACAACAGAGTAACTGATACATAACTGCAAACCTCAGTAAAGAGATTCTACTTAAATCGAAAAAAGATGTTAAATTCTTCATTGGTAAAAATTATCAGTTTGTAAGCAAAGTAGGTATGTTTAAAACGTCAAAATTTTTGCGATTTCAGCAAGTTTTAACAGCAAAAAATTTCAGATTTATGAGGAGGATCGCTAGCTAATAGTTTTGTAGATATTGCTAGTCACCCTATAGATTTACATACATACGTTTAGGTACACTGGTTTGTTTATACGAATTTCTTTAATGATATTTAACATTTTCCATAAAAAACATTCTGTAATGTCTATGATTTTTGGACTTTTTGGCGGGAACTCGCGGCAAGAGTTTGTCATTTTTGTTTTATTATCCGAAAAAATAGATATCGTGGTTTTTAATGCATAATATTGATAGTGTATTGTTCAATAAAGTGCCATTTAAGTGTCTAATATGTAGGATAATGAAATAAAAGTGTGTAGACTGTGTTTCGAGTGCTCTTAAGAAGTCCATGAAATCTTCATCAAAAGTGCTATCATTTTGCTGAAGAACAGGAAATTCAAATACGAAAGAAATGGCTTTGGCTTAATTGAATTTTCCTATTAAGACGAAGAAATACGGAAGAAATGGCTTTTGGCCTTTAAATACGACAGAATATTTACAACAGACTAGGCTGTATGGCTCTGATCCTTTGCCTTCCCCATCTCGGGGTAAAATAAAATCTATTTTCATCTCTGTCTATGATTTTTGGACTTTTTGGCGGGAACTCGTAGCAACAGTTTGTCAGTTTTCTTTTATTATCCGAAAAAATAGATATCGTGGTTTTTAATGCATAATATTGATAGTGTATTATTCAATAAAGTGCCATTTAAGTGTCTAATATGTAGGATAATGAAATAAAAGTGTGTAGACTGTGTTTCGAGTGTCCTCAAGAAGTCCATGTAATCTTCATCAAAAGTGCTATCATTTTGTTGAAGAATAGAAAAAATTAAAGACGAAAGAAATGGCTTTGGCCTTAATTCAATTTTTTTATGAAGATGAAGAAATACGGAAGAAATGGCTTTTGGCCTTTAAATAAGACAGAAGATTTTCAACAGACTAGGCTGTATGGCTCTGATCCTTTGCCTTCCCCATCTCGGGGCAAATTAAAAAAAAAAAGTCTATGATTTTTGTGTTGATAAATAGAGGTGGGTCGGTACGCGATTTTCCAATACCGAAACGTAACTGGTTATCAGTACCCAATAACGGGTTTTGAAACTATTTATTTTAGTAACTATGTATCGGCGACCGAGAAAACGATACTGGTATTGGAGGGTATTGGTATTTCTACGTTACCAGTTATCTGTGGTTGTCGGTGTTATAGCGTTATTGTGGTAAACATGGTATTGTGCGGTATTGCTGTCCCTTTCACACTTGCGTGATTTGCTATAGTCCGTCCTGTTGTCAGACCGAACCGTTGCTTTCGGAACGTAGACTTGGAACGTCCTCCTGTGTTTTTTCGTTGCTCGTACGTGTTCTGAAACACTTCCGCACGAGAAATTATTCCTTGATAGCAGGACGGTCTTTTGCAAGCCTTCTAGGTGAGAAAGGGACACTCTTGTCAAATAATGCATGACTTCCAATAACTTGAGATTTGAAACATGCTTCTCAGTTGTTCCCAATAAATAGTTTCGGGAAATGCATAGTTTTCGTAATACCGAATACCGTATTTCGGTTATTGCACCAATACATAGTTGCAGAAACTATTTACGTTTTAAAACGCCCATCGCTATTGATAAAACCCAATACTACATGGGCTGCAATCAGAATGGCGAAGTCTTTGCAATCTAGTTTTTAGGGTTCCGTACCTCAAAAGGAAAAAAGGAACCCTTACATATAGGATCACGATGAATTTATACGGAACCCTCGGTGCGCGAGTCCTACTCGCACTTGGCCGGTTTTTTGTAATCAAAGAAACTACTAAAATAACTATTACAATTACTAACCTTTACTTCAGGTTTTTTGTCATCCTTAACATATGATAGTCTTTCTTAATTTTACGACATTTAAAACTTCATTTCTGCATTTACAGTCAAGTTAAGAAATAATATCAGCAGGAACCATAATTCGTAAAGAACCTCGAAACAATTTTAATATTAACATACCATTAAAATGTTTAAACCTGTTTTGTTAAATGTGTCGTGTAAGTGAATAAATGTTATATCTATCTATATATACTTCATTTTTTCTTAAGTGTCTTTATTTTTGAAAATTTTATAGCGTACCTACTCATCATTACTGATATTTCATAGAGTTCGCAAAGCTCTTTATTAATAAAAGGAACTTCATGACAATGTTTCCCAACACTATAAAATGTCAATGGTAATGTGTAGTTATTGGACTATAGGTATAGGACTTAAGTGGCAGTGGGCAGGGCACTATAGCTCGTAGAACAGATGGCCGTTGAGGCAGTAAAGTTCTCGAGTGGCGACCGCGCACCGGAAGACGCAGTGTGCGCAAGCCTCCGACTCGGTAGACCGACGACCTGGTGAAGGTTGCGGGAAGCCGCTGGATGCGAGCCGCACAGGACCGATCGGTGTGGAAATCCTTGGGGGAGGCCTTTGTCCAGCAGTGGACGTCTTTCGGCTGATAGATAGATAGATAGAATGAGTAGGTACGCTATAATATTTAAAAAAAGAAAACAAGTTAGAAAAACATATACACTGGTGGACTAAAAAATCGACTCAAGATTTGTTGCTCGACTTTTGAAAAAATAACTCAGTCTACAAAACTGCTAAACACTAAGAACAATACACTAGAAAACCACCAAACTAAAATCATAAACAGTAAACAGACAGTTTTTAAACTTTTGGTTTAGTTTTTTTTGCTAGATTGAGTTAATTTTCTAAAAGTTGTGCAACAAACCTTGAGTAATTTTTTTGGTCAATGAGTATTAATAGTAACAGTACAGCGCAATCACCTTAACGAAAGTTTTCTTTCCGTAAAGTTACCTACGTCAGCAGCTACGTGGTTTCGAATCGGAAGCCAATATTTCAGCAGTCAATCTTGAAAGTTCCTGCAACTTGATCCCTTAAATCAATATGTATGCCTTATAAATCACCCTGATTCGTTCCGGCATATCCGTGTAACCTAGACTTGGGGTCAAGAGATCCTTGACCTTTGGCCCAGTCCGTTTCATCTGCAGATTGCGTTCAGAGGTTGACCTGGAAGTCGGTTGATATGAAAGGGGTAGGTAGGAAATGAACTTTTCACGTACGATGTATGACCTGACGATATACTTACGAGGTGATTTTTTAATGGTGGCTATGAACATAATACATATGTTCATCTTTTGTTCTATCACTTTTCAAATAAATAAAATACAATTTTGGACACTCCCTATACAAAAATGGTCAATTCGATTATTAATCAATTTGTAAGTATGGAAAGTATAACATTTTTTGAAGTTTATTTGAAATTTTTTAAAAAAAAATTTGACCTCATTGATACTTGTAGCCAGGATATATTTGAAAAAATAACTTGTAGATTTATTTGAGTAACCTAACATTTACATCAATTGTGATCTAAAGTTGGTCAATCATTTTTTAAATTTTTTTTTAAATATAAATTTCGGCTACTCTGCTGCCCAATTGGCACTAGGTGAAGCTATTATTTATTATTATAATCTAAGAATTTTAACAAAACAAAACGTTTGCTATGCCAGTCTTGGGATCACAGTCGCCAGATCCCCAGAGATAGGTAAAGCCGCCTACAGAGACCGGCAGGGAGTATCCGTACTAGTACTATAATATTAATATACTGTCATTATGGTCATGAGTCTAGACCATGACATACTTCTGGAAAACTTATTTTACTGCTCCGCCCAACACTGGCAATAAAATCGGTTAATCAACCTTCTAGAGCCGCAATAATAGGTATCTATTCTGCAAAGCAAATTTGTCCTCCTCGCCACGAGAGCCGTTCCATTCGTAGGTACTAATTGAATTGATTCAATTGAAAGTACTCAATTGGACTGATACTGGTATGTGCGTTTCTAGTGACAGCACGCGGATGTATCTCTATGTGGACTGAAGTCGTTTTTCGCAGGACTGTAATGAGAATGAATCGTCTATTTTATGTACATAGATTTAAAAAAACCGGCCAAGTGCGAGTCGGACTCGCGCACCGAGGGTTCCGTATAAATTCATATTCACAAATGTCTTGAACCCTATATCAAATTCTCAGGCCTGCCATCCCTTGAAGCTGTAAAAAAATCAAACTTCTATGCCAACGCAATCAAGAGATACGGCCGTTTATGCCGCATATTTGGACTCTCGCATGGGAATCAAAACCTATAGGGTACTTCTCGTATACCTAAAATCATGAATTTCGGCAAGAATTTATAGCACAAGTAAATAGAAAAGTCTGAAAACACAATTTTTTGTGATGTAACATTTTTTTTTTTTGGCATAAATAAAATAAAATATGCGGCATAAGCGGCCGTATCTCTTGATTGCGTTGGCATAGAAGTTTGATTTTTTCACAGCTTCAAGGGATTGCAGACTTAAATATTTGAATAAATTTTAACTTGATACGTTTACACGTTCCTGAGAAAAAGGGTCTTGACAGACAGAGAGACGGATGGACAGACGGACGGACAACGAAGTGATCCTATAAGGGTTCTTTTTTCCTTTTGAGGTACGGATCCCTAAAAAACAAAAAACAGCTGTTTACCTATATGATGTTTTTGAAACTGTACACTAAGAGGTGAGACGATATTGTAATTGATAGGTCAGTTGATGGATTGCGGAGTAAGTAAATCCACTCGTTTCTGTCATTTTCAACCGACTTCAAAAAAAGGAGGAGGTTCTCAATTCGTCGGAATCTTTTTTTTTTTTTCTATGTATGTTCACCGATTACTCGAAGACGCCTGAACCGATTTCAAAAATTCTTTTTTTGTTTGAAAGGGTATACTTAACAGGTGGTCCCATATTAATTTTATCGAAATCGATTCAGCGGTTTTTGAGAAATCAACAAAAACATAGCAAAATTGGAGTTGCTGCGATTGAAGTCGGTTGTTTTTAACGTATTCAGCGTGGTCAATTATGCTTTTTCGATTACTGCTTTTACGATAAACCATTCTATGATTTCATAGTGATCAACTTCTAAGTGCAGCGAGTGGAAAATCACATGTGTTTTTTTTATTAGACAACTTTACTGAATTCATAAAAAAATTACTTATAACTTTAAAGTTAAAGAACAAATGGTGTTCAATTACTTGAGAAGAAGCCCTCTTTTCAATATTCTTTATTTTTCTCTTAATGCCTCATCTAATTCCCGGCAAATATTGTAAAAATAATCCTTAATCGTGGTTTGGTAAATTTCCCTAGCGAGCACAAAAATAGACTTAGGTACTTTTATAAGCTCTTCTCACAAATAAATAATGAAGACTTATTTGAGCCGACATCACCTATATTTTCAGAAGTAAAACCTAGAATAATTGACCACGCTGAATACGTTAAAACAACCGACTTCAATCGCAACAACTCCAATTTTGCTATGTTTTTGTTGATTTTCTCAAAAACCGCTGAATCGGTTTCGATAAAATTTATATGGGACCACCAGTAAAGTATATCCTTTTAAACAAAAAAAGAATTTTCCAAATCGGTTCAGGCGTCTTCGAGTAATCGGTGAACATACATAAAAAAAAAGATTCCCACGAATTGAGAACCTCCTCCTTTTTTGAAGTTGGTTAAAAACAGCTTTTCTTAACGCTACTGGTGGCTATTTAGGCACCATGGAGTAAAACTGATATTACACAATTAAAGGTTTTTTTCATTGGAAAAAAAAAACAAATAGATAGTTAGATAAATTATTTATTTCATTCAACCTAGCATAGTGTAATAAAATGGCTTCCTAATCACTTAGATTAACAAAAAAACTTAATATAAAAACGAACTATTTATCACTAGCTTCCGCCCGCGACTTCGTCCGCGTGGACTTCAGAATCTAGAAATTTTGAGTTTTTAAGCATTCCTTCGGCAACCCTTAAGTTTTCCGGGATAAAAAGTATCCTATGTGTTAGTCGAGTGCTTTATCTATCTACCTACCAAATTTCATCCAGATCCGTTCAGTAGTTTCGGCGTGAAAGCGGAACAAACAAACAAACAAATAAACAAACAAACTGACAAACAAACAAACATCCATACTTTCGCATTTATAATATTAGTGAGATAATATAACTATAAAAATTCCAACAAAATAATAAATAAAAATAAAGGAAGAAGAACAGAAGTATTACAACATGCCAGGCCAGTGAAAAAGGTCTAGAATGGATTTTATTGTAACGCTGGTATTCTGACTAGACCAGCAGTACCAGTGATAGAAAAGAGTGAACGCGCCTCGAAGGTCAATCAAAATACAGAGTGAAATTGAAATGGTAGACCAAATTTTAACTGTGGTTTTCAGTCATGACACTGAACAACTTTCTCTAAGGAACCAATTCAATTGGAGCAAAAAAATTGGACTTTCCATAGAAAGTTGGCTACCAAGGTCATCGATTTGTATGAAGAGTCCAAATTTTTTTTTGCTCCGATCGAATTGGTTTCTTAGAGAAAGTTGTTCAGTTCCATGAGCAGAGACCACAGTTATGGTCCGCGATTTCGATTTCACTTTGTATTATAAGAATAAGTCAGGTGTAAGCCAAGTTGAGGGAAATACTTTTCAGATGTATGTATGTTGAAAGTACCTATACAATGCGAAACTGTGCTTGTTTGTGTGTTCATTCTGAGCTTGTTTTCACTTCGTAATAGAACAACGAATGAACACGATTTTATGGACAGAGGTTTTGGACGGGATGGGAAGTGACAAAGGCTACATTAATCATGGTAAAACACCGAATTCCCTCGAGAATCACACCGGAAACCCAAGAATAATGCAACATGAAAAAGCTACTTCGTAACCAGTTCAGTTATTTGCAAAGAGCATATATGGAGAGCTGGAAATAAATATACAGGGTGTAACAAAAAGGCGTGATAATACTTCAAGGTGGGCTTCTACTCATCAAACTTTTTTTTTTTTTTTATGTGATAGGTGGCAAACGAGCAGACGGATCACCTGATGGTAAGCGATTACCGCCGCCCATGGACACCCGCAACACCGGAGGAGTCACAAGTGCGTTGCCGACCTTTGAAATGGGATGGGGGATGGGGGAATGGGGAGGGGGAGAGGGGGTTGGGCCTCCGGTACCCTCACTCACTCGGCGAAACACAACAAACGTTGCTTCACGCCGGTTTTCTGTGAGGCCGTGGTATCACTCCGGTAAACTGAACAACTTTTGTTCCACGTCTTTGTTGAAATTCCAAAAAATAATGGACTTTTTATACAAACGTGGCTCGCCAGCTGATAGATTTGTATAAAAAGACCAAAAAAAATATTGAGATTTCTGCAAAGTAGTAGAACAAAAGTTGTTCAGTTCGATGAATAGATGCCCACCTTGAAGTATCGCCACATCTTTTTGATACATTCTGTATTCTTATTTACTTGCTTACTCCGTTGGCTCAGCGAACCAAAGTGTGTCTTGGCCTCCAATACGAGAAGTCGCCACTGGTCTTTTAAACAGTTTTTTACTTATTTCGTAAAAGTCACAAAATCGCCATCTACGCGGGCAGCGAGCAAAATCTAGTTTTCAATAAACTAAGTAGGTTTTCTTTTTCATCGCCCAGAAAGGGCTAATAAATATTAAATACACCCGATTAATCTCGTGTACATTAATAAAAGAAAAATAAAAAGACATCAAAAATTTTATTAAAAACTGTTTTTACTTTTGAATGCTAACACATCTCGAAACATTGAATGTACAACCTTATACCTACCTACTAGGTAAAAAAAAAACAAATAAAAAGAATTTTACTCAAATTTTAATTTGAGTTTTTGAATGGGTTATGTCACACGTTTCCCAAAAAAAAATGTCTCTATTTAACATATAGTCTGACGACGATCTTTTGGCAGGTGGTAAAAAGCCGGACTAACGCCGCCATCTTGAAAAAAGCGGCCAAGTGCGAGTCGGACTCGCGCACCGAGGGTTCCGTATAAATTCATAATCACACATGTCTTGAACTCTTTATTTTTTATATTTGAGTTGATTGAATGAAAGGTAATTTGTGGTTTACGATTTATGACGTATTAAAAAAAAACTACTTACTAGATCTCTTTCAAACCAATTTTCGGTGGAAGTTTGCATGGTAATGTACATCATATATTTTTTCTAGTTTTATCATTCTCTTATTTTAGAAGTTACAAGGGGGGGGGACACACATTTTACCACTTTGGAAGTGTCTCTCGCGCAAACTATTCAGTTTAGAAAAAAAATGATATTAGAAACCTCAATATCATTTTTGAAGCCCTATCCATAGATACCCCACGCGTATGGGTTCGATGAAAAAAAAATTTTTGAGTTTCAGTTCTAAGTATGGGGAACCCCCAAAATTTATTGTTTTTTTCTATTTTTGTGTGAAAATCTTAATGCGGTTCACAGAATACATCTACTTACCAAGTTTCAACAGTATAGTTCTTATAGTTTCGGAAAAAAGTGGCTGTGACATACGGACGGACAGACAGACAGACAGACAGGCAGACATGACGAATCCATAAGGGTTCCGTTTTTTGCCATTGGCTAAAAATGACACAATTTGTATGAAATACATGTCAGATTTGCGACAAAAGCCTGTCAATTTATCCACACGCCAACAGATCGTAGTCAACTCAACTCAACTCAAAATGTTTTTTATTTTAGTAGATGCGTTACACATGCTTTTAAATCGTCAATATTTTCTCAACGTTTCGGGAAGTGGTTGCGAAGCGAGAAGAAACGTCGAGCCCAAAAGAAACTCGCTTCAACACATTTAGGCCAGTCGTACAAGACATCGGAGGTCGCATTGGTTGCAACAGTTCTGATTTTTTGGTATGTTGTTAGGGTAGATAACAGTAATGTAAAACTAATTTTTCAGCTTCGAAAGACTTGTGCTAACTGCGTGGTGCTCCAAAAACATCGAAATTTTCGGACTTTTTTCAGATTTTGGCTTATAACTTCTAAAAGGTGCATCTTACAGAAAAGGTCATTTTACACACTTATAAGAAAACACAATTTCCTATAATTTAAGTGCAATTGCAGCTCTGTAGGTCTAATAGAACCCAATATACAGCACTTCAAACATTAGCAATTTTCGCAAAAAAGTTCAAAATTGTAGTTTTGCCGCCTTCCGAGCAGAATATCGGCTATAATACTCATTCTACGAGGAAAGTCATTAAAAAGAAAGTTATAGAGCAGTTATTTAGATTTAATTTAAGCACAAATTGAAGTTTGTAAGACCAATAGTTCCCTTGAAATCTGGACAAAGCGAAAAATTAAGGAAATCAGATTTTTCAAAAAAGGGGGCCTGACAAATTGCAGGACTTCTGTAAAGGATAAGAAAGACATAAATCGGGGTAAAATAATTTAAACTGATGTTATTAAACTTAAATTATAACACTTAGTGATGGCGGGACCTCAGTTGATACCTGCGACAGAAATATACATGAAATATAGAACAAAATGTCATTTCATATTTATTTTAATGAATTACAACGAAGGGGTAGGTATGTAATATTAGGTTTACCTTTAAGCACTTAGCGACGAAACAATCGTGTTCTTTTGGAAGGTCTAGGTTCATCTGACAGCTCTTTCTGGGGTTCCGGAGACTGCTCTGTTGCTTGTTGTAAAGGGAAGGTCGTCGAAGTCGTCCTCTTCATTCAACTCAGTCAAGGCTATGGACAGAGTGTTAAGGCAGGCAGGTCTTCCCCTGATAAACTTTGCAGAAAATTTCAGCCCTGTTGTCTTGCAGGAGCATCTTCCTTTTCCGCACCCATTCTTACACCTGCATGACAGGAATTTCATAAAAACTTGTTACAAATAGTTTAAATACACAGCCCAGGATAGACCTACGAATGGATTACCTTACTTGCATGACAGGAATTCCGACGTTGGTTTCTTCGTTGAGTCACTAGTGGCAGTCCCTACTGGCTCCTCGAGGTGTTGTAACAACCACTACGTGCGTAAAAGAACAACTGTATTCCAAAACAATTCATTCAAGAAGAGCTTTCATCCCCCCCTGGAATACAGTTGTCATTTCACGCATTCAGTAATTGCAACAACACCTCAAGGAGCCAGTAAGGTCTGACACTAGTGACATCAACGAAGTAATCAGGGTCGAAAACCCTGCTGAAATTACTGTCATGCAAGTAAGGTAATCCATTCGTAGGTCTATTCTGGGCTGTGTATTTAAACTATTTGTAACAAGTTTTTATGAAATTCCTGTCATGCAGGTATAAGAATGGGTGCGGTAAAGGAAGATGCTCCAGTAAGACAACAGGGCTGAAATTTTCTGCAAAGTTGGTCAGGGGAAGACCTGCCTGCCTCAACACTCCGTCCATAGCCTTGACCGAGTTAAATCAAGAGGACGACTTCGACGACCTCCCCTTTACAACAAGCAACAGAGCAGTCTCCGGAGCCCCAGGAAGAGCTGTCAGATGAACCTAGACCTTCCAAAAGAACACGATAGTTTCGTCGCTAAGTGCTTAAAGGTAAACCTAATATTACATACCTACCCCTTCGTTGTAATTCATTATAATAAATATGAAATGACATTTTGTTCTATATTTCATGTATATTTCTGTCGCAGGTATCAACTGAGGTCTCGCCATCACTAAGTGATATAATTTAAGTTTTATAATATCAGTTTAATTTATTTTACACCGATTTATGTCTTTCTTATCCTTTACAGAAGTCCTGCAATTTGTCAGGCTCCCTTTTTTGAAAAATCTGATTTCCTTAATTTTTCGCTTTGTCCAGATTACAAGGGAACTATTGGTCTTACAAACTTCAGTTTGTACTTAAATTAAAGCTAACTAACTTCTCTATAACTTTCTTTTTAATTACTTGCCTGGTAGAATGAGTATTATTGCCGATATTCTGCTCCGAAATCGGCAAAACTACAATTTTGAACTTTTTTTGCGAAAATTGCTAATGTTTGAAGTGCTGTATCTTGAGTTCTATTAGACCTACAGAGCTGCAACTGCTCTTAAATTATAGCAAATTGTGTCTTCTTATAAGTGTGTATAATGACCTTTTTCGTTAGATGCACTTTTTAGAAGTTATAAGCCAAAATCTGAAAAAAGTCCGAAAATTTCGATGTTTTTGGAGCACCACGCAGTTAGCACAAGTCTTTCGAAGCTGAAAAATTAGTTTTACGAGTACACTACCCTATCAACATACCAAAAAATCAGAACTGTTGCAACCAATGCGACCTAACGCGAGTTTTATGTCTACGGTGACTGGCGTAATTTTTTAAATAAAATCTTAAATTCTATTACAATTCATGTCAACAATAAAATTGTGAGCTGGAGGATCTATACATGTCCATATATCATTGTCATTTAGATATTCTAATATTTTGTAATACCCTTTAGAGCATAAAAAATTTTTCACATAAAAGCTGCTAGAACAAAATTAAGATAAACATTTTCGGCAATATAGTAATTAAAATAAGTATCGTTTTTGATTAATATTATATAATACGTTAATTGATATTTATTTTCTCTATATTTCGGTAATATGACTTTTTGAACTCTTATATTCAACTAATTAATTTAATTAATTAATTTACTTTGTATGAGATGTTGACATATTATTTTGCTATAAGAGCGTGGGCTTGTTATGGAAATGTGTTTAATGTAAGGGTTTATGAATATACTAGCTTCCGCCCGTGACTTCGTCCGCGTTGACTTCAGAATTTGAAAAAATAATGTGAAGATAGCGCCATGTAGTGACGAACTGGAAATTTTTAGTTTTTAAGCATTCCTACGGGAACCCTTAAGTTTTCCAGGATAAAAAGTATTCTATGTGTTAGCCGAGTGCTTCATCTACCTATCAAATTTCATCCAAATCCGTTCAGAAGTTACGGCGTGAAAGCGGAACAAACAAACAAAAAACTGACGAACAAACAAACAAACAAACAAACACTTCCCGAAACGTTGAGTGTAAAAGTCTCGCGTGGTAGGGACTTTGTACTAGGTAGAAAAAAATATTGACGATTTAAAAGCATGTGTAAAGCATCTACTTATTTATTTATTGCTCGAAATGAAGTGGAGCAGAGACTTTGAGTAATCTGATTGACCACTTTTGTGGTCTCCGCTCCAGTTCATTTTGAGCAATATGTTTGGTCAATACCGTACGTCTCCGTTCCGCTCCGCGTCAGTGTAAACGCACCCTTAGTATCATGCCTGCTGCTTAGAGGATTAGGGTTGTCTTTATCTCTCACTTATGTAATTGCTTCTTTCATTTCGGTGATGGTATCATTTTCATATAAATTAAAGTTACTGTCGTAATCGCTGGCAATAAAAAGTTTTATAATTATTACGCGCTTGGGATTTTTCTTCTTAATAAAACTTTAAAGTACTTATAGGGCTTAAATTCATTAGTAAAACATTTTATATTTGTACGAATAACTTAAATTAGGTATATTTTCTTTTTAATTATTTAGTTGAATGCTAATGTTTTTGGGGTTTTAAAAAATAAAATGACGAGTAAGAAAATTGCTTTTAGGCAGTTACTTAGTGCTGCTATTAAAGAAAATTTACTCGGACACTAATAAAATTCCCAAATTTACTATACTTATGCGCATATTCAAATCACAGATATTCAGTTTCAGAGAATCTGTCGTGAATCAGCCGCCGATTGAATATAGAAACGAATGTAATCGAAAATACAGAGTTGCCAAGGATCCTTTCTTTTTTCCCTTCCTTTGGGAGCTGACCCGTGCATTAATCTAGTGAAAACCTAAACCTCCTATCTTTGTTGAGTCAGATGTGCCTTGCCACAAAGGCTTGGTGTATTTTAGAAAACGATGTCTCGCTAGAGTTTTCTAAATCCGCCTGGAGACGTTAAAGCATATCGGGAGCCGGGTCGTTTCCTTCCCTCAAATATGGTTGAGGGGAGCGATGGCTGACTCCCGCGTTATACTCGTGATCGGGTGCTGTCCGTGTGAACTGGCCTGCTCTTGTCATTGATTTTTGGAATTGTTAGTCATTAGCTACAAATATTTTTTACTTTTATCTCTTCTGAATCCTTTCTTTCTTTATTCTTATTTTTGTATATTTTATTTACAGACATGACATTGTATAATTCATTTATTGATCTAGCATTAAGATGTAATAGAATATAAGACTTTTTTTTTAATGTGTTGGAGGGAGTTTCTTAATTCAGGGCCCGCCGTTTCTTCTCACTCCGCAAACACTTCCCGAAACGGTGGGTATACGAATTCCGAGTGGTAGGAAACTCGTATTAGGTAGATAAAAGAATTCGAAAAGTGTACCCTGCTACCTACTTGGAACAAAAAATATATTGTCATTTCATTTCATTTCATATAATATTTGTAACCGCCTGCATGATATAGTGGTCAAGTCTACGTGTTTCAAATCAGTAGGTCGCTAAGTCAATTCCCGGCGAGATTCAAATTTATAAGAGTAAACGAGTCTGACAAAAAAATGAACTAACCAAATATTCTTACCTAGCCCTATGTTACCCCCTAAGTTAACGTATCAGTGAGTGGTTAGTTTCCTGATTCGTCAAATGCGCACTTTCTGTGGCCACCTAGGTAACACCATCTTGCAGTCAAACATCAATATTGATGTGTTTCAGCATGGAGATAAGGTATGGTAAAGATAACCAGTTTACTATTGAGTTGGGAATCTTGGTAAGCTCACTTCGCCCGATCCTTTGGCATCATCGTTACTTATCATCGATGAGATTATGCCAGTCTTAAAAAAACAGTTACTTCGTAAAATTATATAATAATATAATAAATAATAATATATAATAATATCTGGGACAAATGACACATGGTCACCTGGCCCCAAACTAGGATTCCCTGTATCTTGGGAACCAGAGACTGATATACATACACATATACTTTTAAATACATACATATATAGATATAATACACCCAGACTCAGAGCAAACAATTAACAACATATTGTCCATATAGGCTTGCTGGATGGGTTTGACTGTTAGTGGCATTTATCTCGACCGATTCCGTGCTTCACAAAGCACGTTGAGCCGTTGGTGCCGGCTGCTATCGCTAGCAGTCGTTAAGCCATGTCAGAGGCCTTATAGGCGGCTTGAAAACTTCTGCAACTGGGGTTGGCCACTAGCCCCACAACCTCCACCAATCCGGACTTGGTCCCCGTGTGTGGAGTATGGCCTATACCTTCCCGAGTTATGGGAAGAGACCTGTGCCCCTGCAGTGGGGACGTAATGGGTTGTTAACATCGTCCGGTCCATAACTCGGATAGGTAAAGCCATAGTCCACACACGTGGGCAAAATCTAAATACGTAACACCAGAGGAGTCACAAGTGCGTTGCCGACCTTTGAAATGGGATGGGGGAAATGGGGGGGGCTTGGGCCTCCCGTATCCTCCCTCACTCACGCCTGCTTCACGCCGATTTTCTGTGAGGCCGTAGTATCACTTCGGTCGAGCCTGCCATTCGTGCCTAAGCATGGCTCTCCCACGGTACAACCCAACTAACACAAATGGGTTGCACAAGGGCTTTATAGCGTATCCGATTGCGTCTTATAGCTGTAACTTGTTAGTTCCATAGCGCGCTATGGAACCTTTATAAACCGCTTATGCCTCTAGGGGGGCGCCAATTTTCGCCAGCCTACAGTTCTATACAGTCTACAGTGATCGTAAAGTGCTTGAATAGCGAAAATTGCGGATGAAAGCTGTATTTCGGTTCCTGTAGCGCTTAAGGAACTTACGTTGGCTGCTTAATGAACGAATATGATTCTAAATCATTCACTCGTTCAAAATCATTCTTCTCATGAGGTTAGCAAAATATTCCAGAAGTGGTTGTGGGGTGATATTTATCTGTTTTAGTAGTAAGTTTTATTGTAGAACAAATAATGGCAATGAAATATTTGACATTTGACTTAAATAATGGTGGAGTTTTTGTGAACATATATTTATCCTGCAGTTTCGAATTGTTCGTGTGTAAAAACAGTTGGGAATTAAATAGACTTTACAAGTTAACGAGTAGTAGTAAATTTTGTAGCAGTGTTTGTCTAAGTACTACGGAACCGTACACTGCGCGTGGCCCGACACACACTTGACCGTTTTTTATGTTTCTTGTATCAGTTTAATGGAGTTGGCACATAAAGCTATAATTTTATATTTTTAAACACTATAAACCGTATAATAGTTCCAAAACGTGGAAATTTAGGCCTGAATGTCATTAGTATATCTGTTATAGACTTATATTGCACAAAAGCAACTGCTCGCTCTAAAAGGGTGAAAAGTACGTGTTTCAGAAATAAATCAGTTCTAGTTTTCTATCCCATACAGCTGTAAGTGCCAAAATGCACCAAATAAGCTCTGACTTAGTCAGGAGTGGTAAAAGAGATACAATTTTCACCACTGCATGATCAAAAGTGGCAAAAGGGATACAAATGTAACCATAGCACAGCTGTTAGAGCCATAAGGTGTCTCAAAAGGTGTTAAAGCTGCAGTCAAGGTTTAACGCTTTTTTTATCACTGTTTTAGAACTCAAGGCTAAATGCGACGTCGTTATACCACCGCTATGCTCCTCAAAGTTCTAACAAAAGCTGCAATTTCCACTAATGTGTTAGTTGGGAAATTATGTTCACCATTTTAGAAAACAAACAGCTATAAATAAATATTAGATATATACGTATTGCTAAAGGATGTAATTAATCACCAGCTATAAAGGAGTATCTGATGAACCTCGCTTTGTTGACTGACGTTTGAATAAACCCCCCATTATTTTGATTCAAATGTGTCTATGACAGTTATGCTTATGATACAGAATGTCCCTGGTCCCATTTTATTGGTCTATTGATAGCCCAAGTCTAAAAGGAAATATTATGTTACTTATAGAGGAAAAACTATGTATTTTTATGTATTACTTTCCTATAAGGAAAAGGAAGGTTTCCTGTTACATGTATTCTCTTACTTAGCAGGAAGTTTTACCGTTTATATTTAAAATATATATTTAATTCTAAGAAAGAAAATAAATAGTAAAATAATAGAGTAAGTATATAAATGTTTATTTGCAACAAAGAACGACAAAAAAAATCATAAACAAAAATTAAGTTAAAAATAAAAACACAAAAAGAAAAAATATATTATTATTAAGTCCACCTCTAGTTCTGTTGATAGTGACAAGTATTTTTTAACCTTATAATATTGATAATCATGAATATTCATAGTTAATTGTTTTGACCTGTGTCAAGAAACTACAGTCTAACTGTATTTTTAACCGACTTCAAAAAAAGGAGGAGGTTCTCAATTCGTCGGAATCTTTTTTTTTTATATTTGTTCACCGATTACTCGAAGACGCCTGAACCGATTAGGAAAATTCTTTTTTTTTTAAAGGGTATACTTCACAGATGGTCCCATATAAATGTTATCGAAATCGATTCAGCGGTTTTTGAGAAAATCAACAAAAACATATCAAAATTGGAGTTGTTGCGATTGAAGTCGGTTGTTTTTAACGTATTCAGCGTGGTCAATTATTCACATTTAATTGGTTGAATTATTGAACTGAAATTACACTGAAATATCTTACTTTCCCATGAAACCATACAGTAGAAAAAAAATGGAATTAGAAAAACTTAAATCTGATCTGATATAATAATAATAACACAGACCATGATTTCGAGGCAGACCGATAATAGCGGCTATGCAAAAGGCAGTCCTCCTTGACAATGCCCGGATTGTTCGACGCTTTCTCTCCTCGTCGCACTGACCTCCAGCCGACTGTGCTTCTGCTGGAGTAGCTCCTGCCACTTCGCCAAGCGCGAAGTGAGCAGTGTAGCGAAAGCTTATATTTGACATAATAATAATATCCGGGACAAATCAATAACACACGGTCATCTGGCCCCAAACTAGGATTCTCTGTATCTTGGGAACCAGAGACTGATATACATACACATATACATTTAAATACATACATCATCATGGATATAATACACCCAGACTCAGAGCAAACAATTCTGCTCATCACAGAACAGTTTGCCCTGTGTGGGGATCGAACCCACGACTCTCGGATCTGAGGTCAGGATCGCTAACCACTTAGCCACCGAGTCAGTCAACTGATATGATTTGCCAACTTTTTATTCCACAATTTGTTTGCTTTAATTGTATGGGCTTCTTGGGGAAATTAGTTCAGTTCCATAAATAGAACTAGATGGCAGTCGTTAAGCCATGTCAAAGACCTTATAGGTGGCTTGAAAAATTCTTACACTGGGGTTGACCACTAGCCCTACAACGTCCACCAATCCGGATTTGGCCCCCGTGTCTGGAGTATGGCCTAACCTTTCCGAGTTATGGAAAGAGACCCGTGCCCCTGCAGTGGGGACGATATGGATTGTTAATCTTTCATCCTGTGTAGCTGTCTCATCTATAGTTTTTATACAATGTATAAACACCTTAAGGTAAGCATTCAAACACCAAATGAATAACTCAACACATCAAAATGAACAATTGTTATTGCATGTACAAAAGCTATTATTGTCTAGTGACTAACTCCTTATCCTTTCGCGACAAACCTCCCATTAGCTGTTAGCGTTAATTACCAAAGTGATTTAGAAATTTGTTCTCCATAATTTAATACAGCAACCGAGCGTAACAAGATTTCGCCTTAAATGATGTTTACTATGTTTTCTTGGTTAATTAATACCATACTTTACGTAGGTAAGTACAGTAATACACATTTATTAAGGCTTGCCGATGTACCTGCGCAGTAGACAATATTTTAATTACGCGGGAAACTGATGGACCAATCAAGTAGCTTCATTGTCACCCGTCATTACACGTTCCGAAAATCTCTGCCGCTATTGGTTGATTGATTTCGCGCCTGATTCAATGAAATTGTCAGCTGTCAGAAAGCTGTCACCGTACGTTGATTGTTTCGGGTGTTTCCGTCGATAGTTTGTTCTTGTCTGCGCGAACGAAGATAACCGACGCGCCTTATCTTTTGTGTACTACTGTAATTACTGTGTATGTATTTCAGCTCTTGAAAGATCTGAGAACTTTATTATTGAAACGTTTAGCCGCACTTTACCTGAAAACATGGCTATTAAAATACTTAGTTATAATTTGTAGCCATTTCACGCACTTGTAACTCCTCTGGTGTTGCGGGTGTCTATGGGCGGCGGTAATCGCTTACCATCAGGTGATCCGTCTGCTGGTTTGCCAGCTATGCCATAAAAAAAACTAAATGTGTTTCGTTTTTAGGGTTCCGTAGCCAAATGGCAAAAAACGGAACCCTTACGGATTCGTCATGTCTGTCTGTCTGTCTGTCCGTCCGTATGTCACAGCCACTTCTTTCCGACACTATAAGAACTATACTGTTGAAACTTGGTAAGTAGATGTATTCTGTGAACCGCATTAAGATTTTCACACAAAAATAGAAAAAAAACAATAAATTTTGGGGGTTCCCCATACTTAGAACTGAAACTCAAAATTTTTTTTTTCATCAAACCTATACGTGTGGGGTATCTACATATGGATAGGTCTTCAAAAATTATATTGAGGTTTCTAACATCATGTTTTTCTAAACCGAATATTTTGCGCGAGAGATACTTCCAAAATGGTAAAATGTGTGTCCCTCCCCCGTAACTTCTAAAATAACAGAATGATAAAACTAGAAAAAAAAACCATGCAAACTTCCACCGAAAATTGGTTTGAACGAGATCTAGTAAGTAGATTTTTTAATACGTCATAAATCGTAAACCGCAAATTATCTTTCATTCAATCAACCCAAGTATAAGAAATATAGAGTTCAAGACATGTGTGATTTTTTTTGAGTCTATCTAAGTATTCATGTATGTATGTATTTGTATACATATACAGTATGACGAAATATGTGTAGACCCATTTAACTTGTGGTGTATTTATGTAACTTTATTCTAGGACATCAACTTTTATTCATATAAATAGATCAGCAAACTCGGCCGAACTTGTAAGATAAATATACAGAGTGTAACAGAAAGGTGTGACAATACTTCAAGGTGGGCTTTTACCCATCAAACTGAACAACTTTTGTTCTACAACTTTCTTGAAATCGCAAAAAAAATTTTTGACTTTTCATACAAACTTGGTTCGCCAGCTGATCGATTTGTATGAAAAGTCCAAAAAAAATTTGCGATTTGAACAAAGTTGTAGAACAAAAGTTGTTCAGTTTGATGGGTAAAAGCCAACCTTGAAGTATTGTCACACCTTTCTGTTACACCCTGTATATATTTTTGCGATTTCATGGAGGTTGTAGAACAAAAGTTTTCCAGTATAATCAGTAGCTTCTACCCAAGCCCCAGTTAACGGTTCGTTCACGAACTTTTTTTACATCCTTTATATTAAACTAGCTTCCGCCCGCGACTTCAACTGCGTGGATTTTAGAATTGGATCCAGAGAGAAGTAAAATGTTAAGGTGGTGCCATCTAGTGAATAAGTGGAGTTTTAAGCATTCCTCCGGGAACCCTAAGATTTCCGGGATAAAAATATAGGATATCCTATGTGTTAGCCGGGGTCTTTATCTATCTACCTACCAAACTTCATCTCAATCCGTTTAGTAGTTTCGGCATGAAAGCGGAACAAACAAACAAACAAATAAACAAACAAATATCCATATTTTCGCATTTATAATATTAGTGAGATAGCCGGGGTCTTTATCTATCTATCTACCAAATTTCATCTCAGTACGTTCAGTAGTTTCGGCGTGAAAGCGGAACAAACAAACAAACAAATAAACAAACAAACATCCATACCTTCACATTTATAAAATTAGTGAGATGAGAAGTGGGATGAGGTAGAAAGTGACTTATAGTGAATACATTCGCATTTATAATATAAAAAATATGTTGTATAAATAACCCTCCCTGAAGTCCGTAACTCCAACCTGCAGAAAGGTGTATTACATTACAGCACTCCACAGCACCCTCCACATGCACTTACGGAAAAATGCCACCACTCAGAATACCTCAAGGCACCTATTTAATTCAATAAGCTTGCCCGCTAGGCGGCGCATATGTCGCCGTAAAATCGCGTTAACCGGAATTTCACGAAAATACGCATTTATTCACGAAATACCGGAAAATTACGTAACCGACGTTTATTAGGCTATTATGTGGAATGCGAATGATTGCATTAATAACCCATATCAACCCCACTGCTGCGGCATTGGTCTTGAGAAGGTAAACCAATACTCCACATAATATGGGGCCAAATTCAGTTTGTTGACGGTAGTGCGGCTACTGGCCAACCCCAGTGGCAGAAGTTCTCAAGCTCCCTAAAAGGCCTCTGACATGGCTTAAAAACTATGATCGATGATTCCGGAGCGCCGGAGATTTTCAAGATTTTATGGCTTAAAACTTCCCACAAGATTGCATAATAAAGCATCAATTACGTGAAAAACGCCTATATTTGAAAAAAAATATGGATAACGTGATTTTATCGTGACATACTTTGCATTATGGGGAAGCTAATGCTAAACGTATATTTATTTTTTTAAAGTACATTTATAGTACCTATTCTAACATTATTTTCTTATTTAGATAGCAAATAACAACTTAGCAATTTTTTTTTTTTTCAGAAAAAATTAAAATAATACAAATGTTTTAGCTCTGCCTGTACGAATATAAAGTAAATCTGAATAGTGAATCAAGAATTTGTAAGGCAAACTAAAAATAATAATTGCATATCGCTTTTTTTAAGTAGTGAGTAACTCCTTAAAATTTCAAACGCACTTAATAAACCCTGTATAATATTATACAACCTGTAAAAATAACTCTCCCGGAAACTAAAACAGCCCATCAAACATCATCATAGTGCACCAGTGAGTATTCGAAACTTACGTGCATTTTCATACCGACTGCTTTAACGGTGAAGGAAAACATCGTAAGGAAACCTGCACATCTGATTTCTAGATGTGTACGATGGTCGCGTTGTAAATCTAGGTGTAAATCTATATGCCCTACACGTGACCGCGGGTGATTCTAAGTGCAACACCGCCGTCTGTACCTTGTGGATAGTGTGCCACTTTAAAAGAGAAAGTATGAGTTTCTTCGCGACAGTTGTCCAGTAGAATGAATAGAAGTTCGCGTTTAGGTTTCTGGGAAATTTTTTTCTACATACTGTATATTTCGTACCTTCAATGAAAACCAGCCCTCTTTTCCCTTCAACGCTCAAAACTCCGGGTGAACTTAAAATACCTAGGAATATTTAATTTCAAAAACACAAATATAAATTTCGAAAAATAATCGAGAGTCAAATTAAGCACAACACTTCGTGGAATTAAAAAACAACTCTTTGCCGTATTACTGGTGGTAAAGAGACAAAGACAAAGAGCATTAAAAAATATATAATATAGGTAGCGTGAAAAACAACACTATTTAAAGAGAGAGAGAGAACAGTCACACGTTGGGTTAGAAGTAGAGAAAATGCAAGAATTTAATCTCATCTCATCTCACTATCTCACTAATATTATAAATGCGAAAGTATGGATGTTTGTTTGTTTATTTGTTTGTTTGTTTGTTTATTTGTTTGTTTGTTCCGCTTTCACGTCGAAACCACTGGACGGATTTGGATGAAATTCGGTAGGTAGATAGATCAAATACTGGATTAACACATAGGCTACTTTTTGATCCGGGAAAATGCATAGTTCCCGTAGGATACCTTAGATACAGTCAAAAAGCGACATCTACGCGGGCGGAGCCGCGGGCAAAAGCTAGTATTCAATAAAAGTAAATAAATACGACAGTAGATGTCAAAAAAAGAGAAGAGAAATCCAGCTAAATATTAATTAATTTTTATAGGTTATTGCTTTTTAGAATTCGAAAGGGTGCAAATGCCGGAAAGTTCCGTACCGTTCTTTTCAAACTCTAATATTTCAGTGAATAATGAAGATAATCTAAAACAACTTTCACGAATGTTTAAAGTATTTCAAATCTCCATCTAAATAAAGGAAAAATTTTTTATGCATGACCCTATTATTGGTGGTTTAAGTAACGAGCGCTCTATTCCGCGGTACGTAAAGCTTGCCATCACTCCAAAAATATCAACAAGTATTAATTTGAAGTAAGTGATATTTTGGAACCTTGTTACCGCCTTCTTTTTACCTGACTACGGCGAAGCAAAAAGGAGGGTTATGATTATCGTGTGTTACAATTAATCGTCTATCTCATAAGTACCTAAAGACAACGGTTTCCTGGTGTTGGTGGTAGTACTTTGTCCCAGAATTTGAACCCGAGACC
The DNA here is from genome assembly GCA_958295455.1 of Coleophora deauratella. Taxonomy (NCBI): domain Eukaryota; kingdom Metazoa; phylum Arthropoda; class Insecta; order Lepidoptera; family Coleophoridae; genus Coleophora; species Coleophora deauratella. The sequence goes on along the minus strand of OY282397.1, from coordinate 16,781,865 downwards.
TCTGTTTAGGAGGTCCAACGAAGTCACTACCGTTGAGCCATGGGCGAAGCTGTGAATCATTTTCACCAAACACCCGTATGAATATACTACTATACTATACGTATACTATAAGTACACATATAACGATGCTATAATCTATTGTACGCCTATTTTCAATTTCAAATCGATCGCTTCAGAACGGCAGTTGACCCGTCTGCGTTTTATCTCCCTGGTCTAGTCACCTACACATGTCTACAATGCTTTCAGCAGGTGTAGAAGATGCATATGTAGTTTTCCTGACCACCTTTTCCTACACCGTTAGAGCAATCATTAAATCATTGGCCAGTTATGTTATCTGAAAAAAATCGTAGCTGGCCTGGAAGAAATCTTTAAAAGCGATCATGCCACCTCTGCGTATCAATTATTCTTATCTTTTTTGTGCTCTCTCATTTTAATTTTTATTAGTTTAGTGTGGAATAAAGTATAGGCATTTGTCTTATTTCATGATTCGGTCCTTTCGATTTGGATTAATGTTGGAGGCTCATGAGTCATGATGAGCCTCCAAAATTAACTCATGACTTACTTGACTTAATGTCCTAAGTCCCCTATGTGGGACAGATGGCATCCACAGTGCTCCGCCATTGTGTTCTGTCTTGGGCTATACGCTTCACTTCGGGCCATGATAACCCGATCTTCTTTAATCAGCTCATAGACTCATAATTTCCACTAAAAATATATTCCTTTTAGAATTTTATCACTCCGTCGTCTTCTCATGAGTTGGGGCCGGCCTTAGATAAGCACTCCGGTGCTAAAAGCTTCCTGACCGGTGGCCATTGTGATGACATCCGACCTGAGAGCAGGGTCTTCCTCGCACGAGACCAAATGCATTTTTTAATGTCAAACGGAACAGTGAATTGGGTTGATGACCTTTTTATTGACCTGCCCAAGCGGACGGTAATGTTTTGGGTATGTATATATATGTCGCAGGGATAATGTCAAACTCGTAATATTATAATCTCGCTAGTGAAACTATAATTACACGGATTGTCATCAATCGCCTCAATTTATTACAATCTCACGTACTCTTTTCAGTGAAATTATAATTCTACTAGACGTATACCTTGATATTATAAGGCAGGGATATATTGATGATTTAACTGGATCTGCAATGCTCTAAGATTGTGAGACGATCACTGATTGGTTCGTTTCAATGGCAGATGACAAAGCATCAACCAATAAAAACGCACGAGGACCTGCCAAAATTTTGACTGATAATATAACTAGGGTGATATTGTAATACCACTGAAGAAAAGAGTACGTGAAATCGTATGAACGGTCGTGATTGAAAAAGATCCGCGTAGAAACTAGTGGAATTACGATATCACGAGTTTGACAGCATCCATGTGACATTTTTCCTTTTTTTATCTATATGTATCACGGTTACCGCCTTTAGGCAATACGGCTGGATGGATACTGAATACCGAGGTCCATTATATTTGTCTTGATTTCCAGATTGACATAGGATTTCTTTTGTGCAGTCCCGTTTTTATAACAAAGTGCGTTTCACTACATCTCACCGATAGGTGCATAGGTGGTTAGTAACAAAAAGTCACTACACTTTTAAAGAATTTTCGGAAGATAAACGTAATATGAATAATTTAATTAAATAACAACATGTTGTTAACATATTATTGTAATCCTTTATCATTAAGATACATTATTTTTTTGTATTTAATCTTAGAATCTTATAATTTTTTTTTAAGCATAACTGACTTGTATTTTTACTTATATCAATAAAATATGATATAATATGATATGATGAAAAGTGAAGATATTTTAAAACTAGTCAGTAATGATACACGTAACGCTCAACTTTCAAATAAGAGTTGACTAATCACTCTCGCTTTGAAGATCCTCAGTTTGTAAGTATCGGAGAACTATCTACTATGTATCAGTTACACACTCATTCGCAGTCACTCGTCTTTTTTAACCGACTTCAAAAAAAGGAGGAGGTTCTCAATTCGTCGGAATCTTTTTTTTATGTATTTTCACCGATTACTCGAAGACGCCTGAAGCGATTTGGAAAATTCTTTTTTGTTTAAAAGGGCAAAAATACTTCAAAGGTGGTCCCATATAAATTTTATCGAAATCTATTAAGCAGTTTTTGAGAAAATCAATAAAAACAAAGCAAAATTGGAGTTGTTGCGATTGAAGTCGGTTGTTTTTAACGTATTCAGCGTGGTCAATTATTTATCCAATTAACGCATTATTTAACGCACTTGTGACTCCTCCGATGTTTCGGGTGTCCATGGGCGGCGGTAATCGCTTACCATCAGGTGATCCGTCTGCTCGTTTGCCACCTATCACATAAAAAAATATATATATATTTATCCACTATTATTCTAGTAAGCCCCTGTCATTATTTCACCTGGTGGTGGTGGTCACCTGGTGGTAAGTGGTAAGTACCTTGAAATCTTTTTTCTTGCTTAAATTGTTAAGGAAGGTCGGGTTTACCAAGATTAATATTTTTTTGTTTAAATTGCTAAGGTTAGATTGTTAGTATTTCTAATAACGCTTGAGATATTCCGATAGAAGGTTTGAACTTTAAATAATACAAACTCTACCAAGGTTACCAAGAATTACATCCCGTTTATACGTAAGAGACGTGAACGTTATCAGCGGTGGGCTGTTAGCTGTTTAAATGATGAGGTACATATTTTCTCGCTCTTACAGGAAAACATGCATACTTAAGAGATAAGTAAGGTGGCAGATTTTTCACCAACATAACCATGTGTGGTGTTATAGGGCGTAAAATTAACTCTCACAGAACAACGTCACACTGAATTTTCAAAAAATCACTTGTTGTACAAAGCTCGCAGATCAGCTGACTATAAAATTCAGTATAGTATGGAGTCTTTGGGAAAAGTCGTTTAATATGGCGAGTAAAAGTTTCAAGAGGCAGTTTTACATTCTGTCTACATCAATAAGCTCTAAATGCCACCGAGTTGCTGGAAGAAATCGCTTTTAGCGATAAGACCGCCCGAAATAGACTATTGCACCAGCTAAATTGGATAAATGCCGCTGGGTTGGCTGCAAGAAACAGCTTTGAGCGATATGACCGCCCAAATTGTACCGGCTGCAGCCCTTCCGTTTTTAATATAATATGATTTGTGTTTTGATATAAACATAATGTTTATGTAAATTATTTATTTATTTATTTGTATTTCTTTTACACTCTTCTATGTCACTAAAATAAAATCGCCTATCCTTTTATTTCATTATTTTAGTTTTTGTTAATGATATTTGTACAAATCTATGTAAAATGTGACTTGTCATTTTATACAGGGCGTAAGGCACAGGTTTCCGTTCAGTTTCTTCTACTGAGCAAGCCTTAAAATTTTCGGAAACCTGTCCCTTACACCCTGTATACTATAAATGATCTATCTATGTATCTGTCTTCACTTCATATTAAGTCCACCAGATCTAGACTTAGCCGCCATGAATGTTCTCCAAAATGAAGCATGGAAAATGCCTTTCAAAGGGTTATGGGTTTTTACCTAAATAAACAATCATTATTATTATTATTATTATTATTATTATTAAAAAAAAAGGATAAAGGCACAAAGTGATAAGATCTGATTAGAGGGTAGCTCGCTTCAGCCACAAAATAGACACAGAAGGTCCGCTCAATACAAACCACTAAAATCGTAAGCATATACATGCTTACAGAAATGTACGGTCATTCGAGGCAAGGTCACGCGGCAAAGAATCACAACAGTATCGTAACCTTGCCTACGACGACCGTACACGTCTAAAAGCATGTATATGCTTAGGATTTTAGTGAGCGTATTGAGCGGACCTTCTGTATCTGTGTATTTTGTGCTTCAGCTCCGCCCGGCTACTTGTACTATTGGGTAGGTATTCATTCTGTGGCCCGGCTTCTATTCAGAAGGAATTACAGTTCTAGTGTATGCCCTAAAATTAGTGACTCTAGAGCTTATTGCATTTAGCCTAGAATCGTATAGAATGTTAGAATGGATCGTGATTGTTCTGTGTAGGGGCAAGTGATGTCGATTTCAAATTTGGAGTGAAACTTGAGACCAGGGTTCGGAAACCGGTTTTTTGAAAATACCGGTTTCAGTCATTGACCCCTATATCGAAATAATTTCGGTTAAGGTTTCGTTCAGGTTTCGGTTACCGGTATATTTAACCGGTTTAACCAAAACCGATATTTTTTCGTTCGAACGGAATTAACCGGTTAATTTGAAGAATATGCGACTTTGTAGGCATGTTTGCCGCGTGCAATCAATTGAAAGCGTGCGAGAAAGTGAGCAGAAGACTCGGGCAGTGGCACCCGCGCGACGCGCCTGTACTTGACTAAGTTTGGTTTTAACCGGTTAATTTAGTTCTTATTTCGGTTAGAAAACCGCTTCCTGATTAACCGATATTTTATTCAAATTTACCGGTTAAGCTGGAAACCGGTTTTAACCTGAACGGAATCGTTAACCGAAATTCGAACGTAATTAACCGGTATTTGTTAACCGGTTCCGAACCTTGCTTGAGACTGACTCTGTGGCTCAGTGGTTAGCGCTCCTGACTATTATTATTAATCCGATGGTTGTTAGTTCGATTTGCATCTCAACTTTCATACACATCGAGTAATTAGATGTGCAGGTTTCCTCACGATGTTCTCCTTCACCGCTTAACACTTTGAATGCCAATCCCGCTCCGGGGCGGGGAAGGGATACCGCGACGGGAGGCCGGCCCCGCCCCAGAGCGGGCTTGGTGCTAGCCAAATTCTAATATCGGCTCCCGCGTGACCTAACCAGAGTACAGAGCGGCAGTCAAAGTGTTAAACAATAGTTTTTTCTTACTGCTACCTATTGTATGGGTTTCTCGGTGTAGTTTTATTGATTATTCAGTAAAAGCTTAGTTTAAGGGAAATAAAACGAAAGATCACCTGTACAGCATATGAGATTCATAAATTTTCCTGTTGGAGTTGCTGTAGCTGAGGAAATAATAACCGACAACGCTGAACACGATAAAAACCGACTTCAATCGTAACAACTACAATATTGCCATGTTGTTTGTTTTTGTTGATTTTTTCAAAAATCGCTAAGTCAATTTAGATAAAATTTATGTGGGACCACCTCTGAAGTATTACCTACCAAACAAAAAAAGAATTATCAAAATCGGTTCGTAATTGGCGGAGTAATCGCGTAACATACATACAAAATAAACAACATACAGTCGATTGAGAACCTCCTTCTTTTTTGGAATTGGTTAAAAATAACTTTCATTTTCTTCAAGCGTGTCAATTAATTAAATTTGTTATTTAATTAGTAGACGAATATAAATGGAAACGCCACTTTTCAAGCGTAAAACGGTATAATCGAATCAAAACAGTGAAAACAATTTAATTATACTCAATATGAAAGGTTAAGGGGTCGCCCATTAATCACGTGATGTTTTTTAGCAACTTTTTAGACCCCCCTGGTGATACGTGGTGAGGTTTTAGACTACCCCCACCACCTACCCAAAATCACGTGTATTTTTTGGCCCAAAATATTATCTTTAAATACAGACAGACATAACTTTGCAGGTTGTTTCTGACTGTCTGAAGCCGTTTCGAACCTTGGTATGAATTAAAAACAACGTAACAACAACAGTCTGACGTTTGGAACTTACTCTAGAAATCGCCCGTTCAACGAAAAAATAAATACACGTGATATCTCAGTTCAAAGATTCTAGTTTCACGTACCAGACATTTTTTTCAGTGTGTTAGTGGCATTTATCTCGACCGTTACCGTGCTTCACAAGGCACGTTAAGCCATTGGGTACCGGTTGCTTTCACTATATGGTAGTTGTTAAGCCATGTCCGAGCCCTTATAGGCGGCTTGAAAACTTCTGACACTGGTGTTGGCCACTAGCCCCACAACCTCCACCAATCCGGACTTGGCCTCCGTGTGCGGAGTATGGCCTTACCTTCCCGAAGTATGGGAAGAGACCCGTGCCCCTGCAGTGGGGATGATATGGGTTGTTATCAAAGAAAATTAGTAATTGCTATTACAGACATTTAATAAATTAATAATTGCGAATAAAAGACTCCTCTTTAAGTTCTGTAGCGTCTGAATAAAGTTTCTATCTAGGTATCTAGATATATCTATCTAATTAGTTTTTGATGTGCGGCGCTCGCGCTGCTCAAATATAAATCGGCCTTTTTAGTGCCAGCTTTGTAAGGAATTAATATACCGAATTCCAGAACTGACCCGGCCTAGCAAGCTATGTTAAACGTGACAAAAATGCTGAAGATCTAATGGAAATTCCGTCTATATACTGCGTAACAAATGTTCTTTGTCTTAAAACTTATATTTGTGAAATGTACATTTTTTCAAAAGAAATAAGTTGAACCGTACAATCAGAAACAGATAAAGGAAACGTTTTGAAGTAAACTTACTTATTAAATCAATTGACTGCAACGCTACTCTTTGGCAAATCGTGTCCCATCGCCAACGTCGGCCTCAGCCCACAAAAATGTATGAAAATCTCAAATCTTGGCGCCCGCGCCCGTTGCACGGATACCAAGCCGACTGTGACGCTCAGAAGCTTAAACTGATTACCATACCTCTGTATTATAAATTATAACAAAATATAACTTACGGTGACACAACTACAGTAGTACGACTTATAAAACTGTACCTAGTTGCGTCACCGAGCGCTCCCGACTGATGATCACGGATCATCGGTTCGATTCTCATCCAGGACAAACATTTCTATGATGAGCAAGTTGGTATGCTTTTTGTAGGTGTATCTGTACATATATGTATATTATATTTGAACGTATATATGTATGTATATCAGTCTCTGGTTCTCTTAATACAAGGATTCATAGTTTGGGGGCGATCTCACGGAACCATCAACGAAATGAAAACCAGACTTTCAAAAAAAAAAACAACAGTTTCAATCCGTTATTGCCGATCGCGTAAATCATATGAAACAAGTTTAGCCGAACGTGCACGATGTCTCCCGAGGGCCCGATTTTATGATACCTTGGACTGAAACCAATTTTATTGTGAAAATACTGTACTGAAATGTTTTTTTGCTATCCTCTATTGAATTTTTGCCTTCTTTGTTTCCCTTTTAAATTACGCGTAAAATCAAAACTGATTACGTACTTTAATCTCAAGATAACAGATTTCGACCTCTTTGCCAAGACACCTTTAAAATAGACCTTTAACAGTTAATGGAAAAACACGCCATCACTCGTCACAATATCACTGAAGCCAAAACTTTGAGCTTTTTCAGGAAAGGAAAATTAAAGCTTTAACTCTGAATAACGATTGAAAAGGCATATTGAAAGGAGAGATTTCGATCCCTTTTCAGGCCTTTTGATTGAAGTGAAGAGTTTTTACGAGGATTCCGGTCATCAATCATCTATACGACCTTGAACAGGCTTAGAAAATATTAAACAAGAAGTAGATATACTTAAGGCAGACCCCGGACACTTTATACAAGTCGTCAGAGTTGTTTACCTTCTACGACCTCTTTTTCTAACACGTAGGAATGAAGGAGAAAACTGAGCAACGACTATATGGTCAGATGATATCTAAGGGTGTGAGCTAGCCTTCAGGCAGCGGCAGGGATTGTCCATATATGTATAGACGGTAATACTATTTAATACAATGTGGAGCGAGCGCAAAACACATTATTACAGCAACGGTAATATTAGAATCGTTCTGTGCTGAAAAAGACAAATAACATAAACGAGAAATTTCTAACCTCCTCCCGATAGTTTCTAAATGGGTCCAACTTTATAGAACTGTTTGGTTGGTTGGTAGGTTTTAATGAGCCCATCTCTTCATAAGCCCACTTACTACCATACCATACTATACCGCCTTTGTCATTGTGTTGCTGCAGAGCAGTTATCCGGCACGAAGTTAAGACAAGCATTTCCTCATTGCGTTGGGAAATGACAAGCTCGCTTTCATTTTCTTTTGGAGCTGAGCGAGTAGGTAGATAAGAGATAAGGTTCTTAGTTTTTTTTTTAATGAAATTTTTTTCGATCAGGCATAAATAAAAAGGCAAATAATGTTTTCAAAAATTGTGAACCCATAACACGCTTAAGCGTCGGTGGTAACCGCTCATCATTTATTTTGATAAAATCGTGATCTGAATATTATTTCGCGATTAGTCTTGAGGACACGCTTAAGGACTACCTATAAATGGAGGAAAAAATGTTTGTCATAATTATCAAGGCTTTTTATCCACAACTCGTGAGCCTTGCTAAAGTTTTGGAATAAAACCTAGTTTTTTAGAAGACTGCTTCCTGGTTATACCTATTATATATATATTTTTTTTTATAGTGAGGACATTAACTTTGCTGTGGAGATAGTTCTAATTATACATTTTGTTGCGAAAACCATTCTTTTTAATAGTATGTTTAAGTGGTAAAATCGTTTTTATACGGTTTTTTTTAATGATGTCTGGTTTTTTATTGTTATTATCCCTATCAGTTTTAAAGTGCGTTAAATACATACCATTTAACGACGGTATATTGGTCGTGAATTAGGTTCACAAATGAACGAATTGAATTGTAGAGCCTTAAGGAAACCAGAAGATATTGTATTACGTAAAACGCGCCCTTAAATTGTATCGTAAGTCGAACCGAAACCGTTTTCAGAATAATTTAATGACAGTTACCCATGTAAACTTAGATTAGAATACGGCATTGGTGGGGTCACGAAACAAGGTGAATTTAATATGGGTATTAATAATAATAATAACCATGTTTATTGAATAAAAAGTGTACAAATGAAACATAAATTACTAGAGATTTAAAACTACAAAAGATATTATGTGCCTGAACTAGGATAAACCTGTGCTTCAGGCAAAAGGTGCAGACATAGTTTCTTATGGACTAAAAATATCATAATAAAATACAAATATACTTATTTATTAGTGAACAGTTTATAATATTAGGTTTCTAAATCAAACCTTAATAATTTATTTAACTACCAACAGCATATTTTCCGTATCTTCATAGCTCAAGCTTTGTAAAAAAATCTTTACAATAGTTTTACAGTTATACAAGTTATGGTCATATCTGCTTATTGTTTTATTCATTCTATTGTATAGGAATAGATGCAAGAAATGCAAAAATCTATTTGTAAATACATGTTTTGATTTTAAAGTTGCAAGAGTTGGGCAAACTATGTCTTTTCGCCTTTTACTATTAATAACATCAGGTTACTATTTAACTGTTCACCAAAAATCTAATGTTTTTTTACAATAATTAAATTCCACTTCAACAAAGATACTGACTGCACATCAGAATAAGCACATCAAGAGGAAATGAGTTTAGTATCATGATATTAAATTGATGCTTAATAAATACGCAGGCTCTCTCAAGTTTTAAGCTTCTGCCAACAAAATGTTAAAATTCAAAATTTGCATTCTGATTCTACTTTCAAAATTGTCTACACGTCGTTCAATTTGGTTCTCCAATTGTTTCTTTACTTCTTATTGTTCTTGTTTTTTCAATGTTTTTTTTTTTATATTTTACATACAAGCTTCAGATTTCGTCCAAACTCTAATGTAAAACAAGAGACATATAATAATTGAAACTGGTCAAGAAGGTCCGTCCGTAGGTATAAATCTATATACCCCACACCACAGACTTGCACCCCGAGCGGAACGACGATATAAAACTTTTTTATACTACACCAACTTAGAAAGTACCTTAATACTTTATCGAATTTGAGGCAGAAACTATCGTACAAATATGCGGGAAGAAAACGCGCTGAGCGGCAGGAAAATTGTATGAAAATCTATGACTTACGTGTTTTTTTTTAATTTTGGGTAAAACTAAGTATGTCGGTAAACTAAATGTAAAATGCCAAAAAGTTTTGAAGCCACTAGCTTTTTCCAAACATTGTTTTGTCGTCGTTTTGAAATGTCGTCGTCGAGTAGTGAAAGTGAAAATATTTTTTATTATGTCGTAGGTGTAGTATAAAGCACTATGTATCACTCGGAAGAAAGTGCGATTCCCAACTCGAGCGTATTAAGGCCCTCGGCTGCGCCTCGGGCCTCAAACTACATCTCTCGTTGGTAATCGGTCACTTTCTCCCCTTGATGAACAATGTGCTAGTGCCCCACACATTACCACGGGTGATGCTAAGTGCAGCACTAGGTATCTGCCGTCTAATGGACGATATTATGGACGATAACAAGAAGAAGATACTAGCCAAGTATGAGTTAAACTCGCGCTGTATTATGTGGTAGTTTCTTACCGTCGCTAGTCCATCCACCATTCCAGTCCACCGTCAGTCTGACCCCGCTCTCTACCGGTTTCTACTTTGTCATCTGTATGTTTATTAGATCCTCCCATGGGTTCCCAGGACGAGACAATTTCATCATCGATCATTTTTCCGAAAGATAACGCTGAACGAATCTTTGACAAGGGATTGAGAGAGGTTATTGGCAAAAATTTCATAATGTCCCTAGGTATCACGAAAATCATTAGGCAAATGACAGCTACTTCCCATCTGGAAAACTGTCAACTTTGTTGCTATCTAGCTCAAAAACTTGAAATAAAAATACTTCAATAATTTTCTTTTAAATTTTAGAAATACCTGAAAAAAAAACTTTTGTCATCATACACGGGGTGTTTCAGTTCTTTTTTTCTCTGTTTGATTTTCTATTGTACAAGTTTTCGGTGATGTCTATTTTTTTGCGACTTGACTATGTGTAACTTGGAGATAGTTATTCAAATTGGTAAGCAGAAAACCCAGTATTAATCCTTGTTCAATATTTTAAGAGCACCTTATAGCTTATAGTAAGTAACTATCATCTACAATATTCAGATTACCTTTAAAGAAAATCCCAAAGTTCAACTACACTTTCTTCAGTTTCCCGTCTGAACTGATTAAAAATTCCGCACTGAAGGAATTCCGAGCTAAGTTTCCTTGCAAACTACCCCGGAAAAGGCAACTTTAGGTAACTTTCCAGCAAAGTATCAATTTGGTGGTGGTAAAGTGTTAAAAATTCAACGCTCGTAAAATGCGCGCCTGTATTCGAATAGCTTCAAAAAGTTTATATACCGATGCAGACTTTAAAAAGATCGTATAAAATCATAAAATACTTTTTAATCTGAGCACAAAGTGGAATAAAATCTTCTTCTTCCTAACTTTAGCAAACCAGTATAAAATAAAGACTCTTTTCTATCAAAGCCACATTTCACAAACGCACACTAATATTAAAAATGTGAAAGTATAGATATTTGTTTGTTTGTTCCATTTTCACGCCGAAACTACTAAACGGATGTGGATTACATTTGGTAGGTAGATAAAGAACTCGGCTAACACATACATATGATACTTTTTATCTCGAAACTTAAGGGTTGTCGGAGGAATGTTAGAATAGAATAGAATAGAATATCTTTATTTGCCAGAATGTACGTAGGTATACAGATCTTAAATATTATAATATAAATAGTTTCAGTACAGTCAACCTATAAGGCATGCAAAAATTTGTTTAACAATCTTTAAAATATTATAACTGCTATTACAAATTAAGAAAATTAACTGAATTATACAATGTCTAAGAAAATTAAAATGTCAGTGCAAAATTAAAATGTCATAAATTAGTACACGAAATGTCGAATTGATTAATATTAAAATTATATAATTATGTCAAATTGCTATCAGAGAAAAACTCATTTAAGCCATAATAACATTTTTCAATAAGCCACTGACGCAGTTTAATGATAAAATATCTGGTAGGAAGCTGTCTAAAAGCAACAGGGATCCTATTGTACACTTCAATGGACATAATAAAGCAGTTTTTCTTAAACAGGGCTGTTTTGCACGACGGCATTATTAATCGCGTCAGATCCCTTTCTCTCAGTCTAGGAACTTGTGTATGTGTTCTGTAATACTCAGGATGTTTTCTAATAAAACTAGCCATTTCTAAAATGTACATACCAGTGACAGTAAGTAATCTGTGCCTTTTAAATAGTGGACGACACGTATCAATGGGACCTGCGCCACTTAATGCCCTGACACACTTTTTTTGAACAAGTAGTACCTCCATGATATGCGTAGAGTTACCCCACAGTATAAGACCGTACTTTATAATTGAGCTAACGTGACCATGATAAGCCACCAAGGCTGCTTTTTCGCCAGCGACATTTCTTAAGTTCCTCAGTGCAAAAACAAAACGTTGTAGCCTGTCACAAATATTTTGAATATGCTCTTTCCAGGTGCAATGTTCGTCAATGACTACACCGAGAAATTTCGTTGCGTGAATTTGTTGCAATGGATAGCCATCACATTGAATATTTAGATTTACTTTATTAGTTTTATAGTTACCAAATTGAATATAATTTGTCTTTAACGCGTTAAGATGAAGATTATTCCTAATTAACCAATCATTAATCGTTCCAATAGTAGAGTTTATTGTTACTTCAAAGGAAGTGGAAGTGTCATTAAATGGTATAATAATAGAAATGTCATCAGCGAACAGAGTCATTTGATAATTTGTAATATTGGGAAGGTCATTAACATAGAGTAAGAATAGTAAGGGACCGAGTACACTTCCTTGTGGGACACCATAATAATTTTTTAGAAATGGTGATCTAAGTAACTCTCTTTCCCTACTCTCATTGAGCCTATCGATTTCCACACATTGTATACGATTCCGTAGATAACTTTTTATCCATTCTATTGCTGGGCCTCTTATTCCATATTTCTCACATTTTAATATTAATAAACTATGATCAACACAGTCAAATGCTTTTTGCATATCAAAGAAGATAGTTACAACTGGTATTTTCTTATCTATATTTTCAGTAACAGCTTTGACTAAAGAGTAAACAGCATGAATTGTAGATTTTTTCTTCTGAAACCCATTCTGTTCCTTTGCGATTATGTTCTTATTTTCCAAAAAGGTATTTAACCGCTCTAGAAATGCCTTTTCGAAAACCTTTGAGAGAACAGAGATAAGCGCAATAGGGCGATAGTTATTAAGATTTTGTTTGCTATCCTTTTTATGTAGGGGTTTTATGATGGAACGTTTCAGTATTTCTGGAAAACATCCTTGCTCAAAAGAAAGGTTAATTAAGTAGGTTATTATGGGAGCTACCGGTTCTATGGATGCCTTTAGAACTTTAGTTGCAATGTCATCGAACCCTACAGAGCCTGTGTTCTTAAGTGACTTAATAATTTTAATAGTTTCATTAACTGAACAAGGTCTAAGGAAAAAGCTATTACTCTGAGAATCGATACGAGAAGCTGTTGCCATTTGAGTGGTTATATTTTCCTTTTCAACTAGATATTTATTGAAAGCTAATGCTATTTCTGCTGGATTTACTATTGTATTCCCGTGAAGTAAAATTGATTCTATCCCTTTATTCATCTTTGTAATATCTATTCTGTTATTTATGATATCCCAAGTGGCCTTACTTTTATTTTTTGCATTTTGTAATATATTGTTATTTAATTGTCTTTTTGACGTTATCACACACGATTTAAGCAGTTTATTATATGATTTGTATTTATATTTACTTTCAATTGTTTTATGTCTATAGTATTCGTACCTTAATTTTCTTTTGACGATACAGGATACTTTTAAACCTTTCGTTATCCATTTTGGTTTTCCATTATTAGCTTTAATTTTTACACGTTTGGTAGGGAAACAGATTATATAGTAAGGTAAAATAATCATGAAATTTATTAAACGCTGTGTTTAAATTACTCTCCAAATAAACGTCATCAAAGGAAAGACTCTGAAGGTGCTGAACAAATTTCCTAATATTATGCTCAGAAAGATCTCGTCTATTAACGTACCAATAGTTTAATGTCTTCTCCTTATTTCTAACTTCGAATTCCAATGTTTGACATGTCTCATGATCTGATAAGTACAGGTGATGCGTTTTTCCAACTGCCAAAGGTATGTTACTGGCAATATGATCTATACAAGAATTTTTACGAGTAGGTTCTGTGATGTGAAGATCTATATTATAGTTATGAAGAAGATCCCTTAACGTCTGAGATCCGTGACCATTCTTCAAAGTATTAATGTTTAAATCACCCGCGATAATTATCTTCTTTTTTGTTTTTGATATTAACTTATGTAGTAGTAATTCCAAAGCTCGAAAAAATTTATTGAGGTTTTTATCAATCGGTACTCTATATATACAAATTATTATACAGTGAAATGAAGGTATATCTACTCCACAACATTCAAATATCCGTTCAACTGATAATTCATTGCAATATGGTATATTCTTGAACTCAATATCTCTTCTCAGAAGTATAGCTACTCCGCCGCGTTTATTACGCCTGCAGAAAGAAGCTCCGATATTAAAGTTTTTTTTTAAAAACTTATTTCCACTTCGTCACTAGACGGTGCCACCTCCACATTTTCTTTCTCGCTGGACCCAATTCTGAAGTCCACGCAGATGAAGTCGCGGGCGGAAGCTAGTAATGAAAAATAATAAACGTTTTATCTATCTACATATCTAAATAAAGCGTCTTTAGTCTAAGATATCGTAGTACCTCGAACGCACTTTTTTGACATTTTGTTTTTGTCACCGGTTTTTACTCGTACAGGGCTAAGGTCGCCTTTAGGGGAGGTCGTCTTGAGGGGCAGGGAATCTCCACGCTGTAATTACTAGTACAAATTTATACAAATGTACTTATACTTTGTTGTTTTGTACTTTGATATAGGGAAATATTTAATCGCCCATCAAAAAATATTCTACGCCAACGATTCTGCCATAACTTCACGTGCATTACAAAAACGCACGTCATACTATGCACTTAAGTTGATATTTCTTTAGACGACAAAGCTTTCAGCACTAGGAAGCATAATGAGGAGACAGTCATAAAACGGTTAACAACTATCTCTTTCTAATGCCACATTTGTAAAAGAGACAGCAATAGCCATAGGTTGCCGGAGGATGAAAAATAGCGTTGATCTTAAAGTGCTGGTAGTTTAAGCTTTTAGGGAAAGGCTTAAGCGAGCTTTTAAGGTAGGACGGCGTATAAGAATAGTGTGAGGCTTTTAAGAAGCCCCACATAAAGTTAAAGCCCATAAGAATTTATATTTCTTTATTTAAAATTCATAAGCTAATTCTACTTACCAAGACACCAGATAGAAGAGAGTGTAGTACAGAATATCTAGGTAAAATACATGCATAACACATGACCGGTTTTTTTTTTTTTTTTTTTTTTTATGTGATAGGTGGCAAACGAGCAGACGGATCACTTGATGGTAAGCGATTACCGCCGCCCATGGACACCCGCAACACCGGAGGAGTCACAAGTGCGTTGCCGACCTTTGAAATGGGATGGGGGATGGGGGAATGGGGTGGGGGAGGGGGGTTGGGCCTCCGGTACCCTCACTCACTCGGCGAAACACAACAAACGTTGCTTCACGCCGGTTTTCTGTGAGGCCGTGGTATCACTCCGGTCGAGCCGGCCCATTTCGTGCCAAAGCATGGCTCTCCCACGTCTAAAACATACCGTTTTAAATACATAATTTATTAAGAAACGTAGAAGAAGAGTAGGTATTTTTATAATACTATTGCTTATCTTAAAATAGGGTTTATTTCATCAAGACAAAATAGTAAAAATCAGACAATTTTCATGACATTTGAGAAAGTAATAAATCTGTACGGGACAATGATTTTTTTTTCAATTTCAAAATGTTTCTATTTAACTAGATGCTTTAGACGTATATGTTAACCTTAGAAAGGTTAAGGTAAGTGTAACGTACTGGAAATTATATGAACGCTACTACGGTTGACACTTGCCATCGAGCTGTCACCGAAAAAATATGTACAGAATAGGGTTTTTCACCATTTTTTGAAAAGCATCTCAAATTGATCATTAGGTGGGAAAAAGTCAAAAATATTTTTTGAAACCTATAATTACCCCAAAAATACATTTTAAATTACCATTCCCAATTAGCGCGCGAAAACGATAGCCGCCTTGATGCTTAGGTCGTGACGTCATTTCAGGAGTAAACAAAACAGCTCTGTACTAAAATTTTGACACATATCGCGAACAAAATGTCATTGTTTACCACTATTGTGACGTCACCTGACAACCAGCATGGCGGCTGTCGTTTCAGATATTTGAATAACAGATTAAAAAACTTGATTTTTGTAAATCAAAAATAAAATGTTTTTTCTCATTTTATTGTATAGAAATCATATTAAATCGATTACGTATTACAAATACCACAGTAAATAAGCAGTTTTAGATTTTTTCTTGTATAGAGTAAAATACCCTATTGTAGCAAAAAAGGGGGGCTCTGGTCTTACCTGCCGCTCCACTGCTCTGGCGCTGTTAAGGCTTCGCGTCGTGGTTCCAGCCGGCTGGTCTTCTCAGAGCCTTGATTCCATAGGTCTTTTGGGTCTTCTGGTTTCTTTTGGTTGAAAAGGAGTTTTGATCACACCATCCGGTGATCGGTGAAAAAATATTAGCACAGGCGCGAGACGCGTGCGCTTGCCACGGCGGACATAGATCGAAGCGGTTGTCCAAACAAACCTGTGTTTCATTTATTGTAGTTTTTGCATCTGTGACCTATACAGTAAGCATAAAAGTCCCCCACCATGCGGAACACGTACACTTTCATAGGAAGTATAAGTGAAGCGAGAAAAAAGGACGAGCCTAAAAGAAAGATATAAAGTCTTCTCGTGGTAAAACCGGTACGTGCTCTCATATAAATTTAATTAACAATCAAATTAAATCAAGTAATCAGGTACTATAAATAATAAATAATATGTCAATTACAACATTATCAAGAATCCTCATAAATATCAAAGAAAACACTTAAAATCCACTCAAAACTTATCTATGCAACAAACTTTTGATTCACCCACTTATTTATCTCTCTTCTCTTATCGTGTGGCACAATTTAACCGTACTATCCGCAAGGTATAGGCGGCGGTTGCCTGGTGTTACACTTATCATCACCCTTGGTCACGTGTAGGGCATTTAAGATTTACACCTTTGGACATGTGCAACGCGACCATCATACACAACTAGAAATCAGATGTGCAAGTTTCCTCACGATTTTTTCCTTCACCGTTAAAGCAGTCGGTACGAAAATGCACGTAAGTTTCGAAAAACTCATTGGTGCACTGGCCAGGATTTGAACCCGAGACCTCTGGTTAGGAGGACGGAGTCACTAACCGCAGAGCCACCGACGCTTTTTATTGATGATAACTCGCTTTCCTTTTAATGTATAATAATTATGAAACTGAATAAACCTAAGTACTAATTTATTTTATCCTAAACGAACGATCGTATAAATGCATTCAGTCTGGCTTCTCTGGATTTAGAGAACTGCTGCAATTTCGCTCAAAGCTTTTACTAATTACTAAGGACGATATTACACTAGCGTTTTTGTTTTAAATTGAAATAAA
Organism: Coleophora deauratella; assembly: GCA_958295455.1. Lineage (NCBI taxonomy): Eukaryota > Metazoa > Arthropoda > Insecta > Lepidoptera > Coleophoridae > Coleophora > Coleophora deauratella. Next base: position 16,764,452 of record OY282397.1, on the reverse strand, counting down.
GCTTATTTTTAACAGACTTAATAAAAAGGAGGTGGTTCTCAATTTGTCGGAATCTTTTTTTATGTATGTTCACCGATTACTCGAAGACGCCTGAACCGATTTGGAAAATTCTTTTTTTGTTTAAAAGGATATACTTCACAGGAGTCCCATATAAATTTCATCGAAATCGATTCAGCGGTTTTTGAGAAAATCAACAAAAATATAACAAAATTGGAGTTGTTGCGATTGAAGTCGGTTGTTTTTAACGTATTCAGCGTGGTCATAACAACCCATACCGCCTCTACTGTGCCGGGGCATGGATCTCTTAGCATAGCTCGGGAAGGTGAGACTTGAGGCCAAGCCCGGATTGGTCGAGGTTGTGGGGCTAGTAGCCAAGCCCAGTATCAGAATTTTTAAAGCCAGCTGTAAGCTCAATTACTGCCTTTAAGAGTTAATAGCAGCAGTATCGATGACTTTTTTTTCAATGTGATAGGTGGCAAACAAGCAGACGGATCACCTGACGGTAAGCGATTACCGCCGCCAATAGACACCCGCAACACCAGAGGAATTACAAGTGCGTTGCCGACCTTTGAAATGGGATGGGGGATGGGGGTAATCAGAGGACTTACTGTATACAGGCTGTAAATCTAGTCGTGCATCAAATTTTAATCAGTGCTTCTACTCCTGATTCTGAACAACTTTTCCCAAAGGAATCGTAAAAATTTTTGGACTCTTCAAACTAATTTGGCCGCTCGGCTGGTCGATTTGTGTGAAGAGACCAAAAAATTTTTTGCGATTTGACCATGGGTTCCTTGGGGAAAGTTATTCAGAATCAGGAGTAGAAGCACTGATTAAAATTTGACGCATGACTAGATTTACAGCCTGTATAGTCGTATATATTTTCCATTTCATGAAATGGTCGGCCACATCATGAAGTGATCAATTCTATGATCTGGCCACGACATACATATACGGTGGGTGAACTGTCAGTGTTATTGGAATAATTATCCAATATCTTGAAAATCACGCACCCGCTCTTCGGCATAATCTCCAACGTGCAACGGCTCACGAACTAATAGAAAATTATAGCAGTCTCGATCTGAAGCTTAAGATCGCGTGGGTATTTTATTTACGTTCAGTCTGCCGTCACCTTTATTTGCAACAGCCAAAGCTTCAGCCCAATGCAATTTAGCACTAGTTACTTCTCCACGAAAGTTTGAATCAATAAAGCAAAGTAAAATTGCCATTTCGGCTTTTGGTGGGAATAGTAAACGATTAATTCTACGGCTTTGCGGGTGTGGCTAGTATACAGGATGCAAAAAATAGTGCGTTTGAGATTTTAAGTTGTTACTCAGACTCAAGTACCTATAGAACATGTATCTACTAACATAATTGTATCTACTAACATAATAACAGCCACTATGACTCTGTCGAAATAAAGATTTATTATAAAAAAATAAAAATAAAATAAAATATTGTTTATTTCTTTAGAAAAGTGTACACTTTGTATGGTGGCTGATGCCTCCTATTAAGCCAAAGCCTGTGCCAGGAGGCACCGCATAGGCATTATTATTATATAGAATACAGGAAAAATACTGAAAAAATCCGATCTGCAATTATTTTTTTATTCCCATACAGATTTAGTATGGAAAACTGAAACGATTGATTCGTAGATCGGATTTTATCAATATTTTTCCAGTATTCTATACTTATTCCATTCTGTTCTATATAATCTATTCTATACCTGATTCTGTGTAACCCCTTAAATTTTGAAATACACTTTTTTTAATACCCTGTATTGTATCAAATAGCAATGTAGTATGATTCTATGTTGAACATTGCAATCCGGTAGTTGACTGCTAGTCATTTGACTTACTTATTATCAAATGTCAAAAACGGCATTTTGTTCTAAAACTGTTTGAAATTTTGTACGATGACGTCATTGTTCAAAATAGTAGTTTTCATACTAATTAGGAAATTCTTATAAATAAAAATTGAAAATGTTAAGAAAAATTAAACTGATTAAGTTCTTCATCGATTTCAATTAAAGAGCTATTTAGTCAATAATATTTCGTAATTTATTTTTCATGCAGTCAACTCCCGGATTAAAATCCACGGAAGTGACAGTCTACATAAACAATAGGTATAAATTTTGTACTCAATTAATTTTCATACAGGCTCTTGTTTTGCTTGGCGAACCCCTTTTCATAGTATACCTACACCACTTATTCAGTGGTATACACGATAGTGATGGTAAAACATATTTGAAACTAGCTTCCGCCCGCGACTTTGTCTGCGTGGACTTCAGAATTGGATACAGAGAGAAAGAAAATGTTTAGGTTATGCCATCTAGTGACGAAGTGGAAATTTTGATTTTTTAAGCATTCCTTCGGGAGCCCTTAAGTTTTCCGGGATAAAAAGTATCCTATGTGTTAAGCCGAATGCTTTATCTATCTACCTACCAAATTTCATCCCAATCCGTTAACTTGTTTTGGCGTGAAAGTGGAACAAACAAACAAATAAACAAACAAACATCCATACTTTCGCATTTGTAATATTAATGAGAAGTTTTCCTACAAAAATTTTGGTCATGAATTTGGTTTGGACTGCCTGATTGTATGAAAAGTCCAACTTTTTTGGGAAAGAAGAAAATATTTTTTTTTGCATCGGTGCCATGTTAACATGAAAACTCCTATTTCTAATGAGAAGGTTGTCGACAAAAAACGGTGAGTTGAGATGAAAGGAAAGATACTAGATAGTATAAATAATAATTACCTTAAATTCGTTCTGGCATTCCTAGCACAACTAGAAAAAAATGTATTTTCACCTCTCCAGCACGAAAAGGGTGCCTTTGGTCCCTAAAAATGCAAAAACACTTTTTGCTGCAAGCGGGAGAAAAAGTGATTCGAATTTCGAACACCACCTTTTGCGGGGCGCTAAAAAAAATATGGGCGATAGTTTGTTCAGAAACTCATTTTGGCCTAGCGATTTAACTCATAGGCACAAAATGTTGTCTGTTATTTAATGAAATTTAAGTTTATAAATTGTGCTATTGCATTTTTAAAGACGTAATATTTAAAATAAAAATATACTAGTAAATATGAATATCGCTTATTAAAAATATCATGTTTATCTTAGGTTTTCATTACGGCCCCACTGCGGGGGCACGTTCCCATAACTCGTGAAGGTTAGACCATACTCCACACACGGGGGGCCAAGTCCGGATTGGTGGAGGTTGTGGGGCTAGTGGCCAACCCCAGTGTCAGTTTTCAAGCCGCCTATAAAGCGTCCGACATGGATTAAATGTCGCTAAAATAATTCTGTTGTTTACCCTAAAATACATCAAATATAGAGTTTTATCTGACTGACTGACTCGGTGGCTAAGTGGTTAGCGATCCTGACCTCTGATCCGAGAGTCGTGGGTTCGATCCCCACACAGGGCAAACTTTTCTGTGATGAGCAGAATTGTTTGCTCTGAGTCTGGGTGTATTTTTTTTTTTATGTGATAAGGAAGGCAAACGAGCAAGTGGGTCACGTGGGTATTATATCTATATATGTATGTATTTAAAAGTATATGTGTATGTATATCAGTCTCTGGTTCCCAAGATACAGGGAATCCTAGTTTGGGGCCAGATGACCGTGTGTGATTTGTCCCAGATATTATTATTATTATGTACTTATCTGTTTATGTATTATAATTTAGATAAAATTATGTATAGAATGCTGAATACTAAACAACATTCTCTAAACTTTCTCATGGCGTCAAACCAAATAAGTCAGGACTACCAGGCAACCGCCGCCTATACCTTGTGGATAGGACGGTTAAATTGTGCCACACGATAAGAAAGAGAGAGTCAGGACTGTGGAAAATAAAATAAAAACACTTTTATAAAACCACTCTGAAGTAAACAGCAAAATGTAATAAAATATTCTCGTTTCATTTAATGTTTTTCTCTTTATTATTCAAATTAATTTGTATTTCTCGAGAGTCCTCGGCTTAATCAGGAGAGTGATGTTTCTTATCTCAAGGTTTTTCCTTGGATGCTCCCCGACGAGCTTTTTATCAACAAATAATGAGAAAATAGGTTCCTTATCTAAAAACTAGAACCTATCTTCCAGATCAAACCTTCATTTCCTATCACCTAGCGTGAACAGGCTGAGAAGTGTTTAAATATTGTTTTATGGATGATGCAGCTTTAAAAAAAACGGCAAAAAATTTACATTTTGTTTTCCGTGAATTTTTTTAACAATATCCAGACAATTATTTAACAGGCTCGATTAGAATAGGACCATCAAAAAAAGATGATAATCTGGATAAACAAAAAGGTTACATGAAACTATAAATATTATTGAAATATGTATGTACTCATAAATAATAACCGCTGTAAAAGGTTAATGCCTATGTAAAAGGTTAATTCCCACATTTAGCCCACACGACAAAAAGAAAAAATCTTTAAAAATTCCAAAGAAAAGAAAAATTGCGGAAAACCAATAATAATATACTTGTTATATAACATATCCCACTTGATTATTTATTTGTGAATCATTACCAACTAGTACTTGAGATAGTAGTCGAACAAATACTTGAACTGATTAACAGTCAAAATACTTCGCGATAAGATTGTAATGCACTTAAGAATACTTCATGTAGGCCTTATAAAACCCTCGTTGTTGCCTTCACCTTGTTTATTCTAAATCAAAATGGCCAGTTTACTCAAGGTCTGCTTTTTTCTATCTGTATTATCAGTAGTGTTAACAAAGTCAGTGAAAATTACAAAAGAAGAATTAGAACACTATATAGATGACAAAAAATTGGAGATAAACCAGAGATATAAGCCGCTGTACCATGTGTCGCCACCAGTAGGCTGGATGAATGATCCAAATGGATTCTCCTACTTCAATGGGGAGTACCATCTGTTCTACCAATTCTACCCTTATGACAGCGTCTGGGGGCCTATGCACTGGGGTCACGTCTCCAGTCCAGATCTTGTTAACTGGAAGCAGCTTCCAACAGCCCTTCTTCCCGACAACGAACAATGTTTCTCAGGAAGTGCTGTGGCCCTCAACGACTCCTTGGCTCTCATCTACACGAGTCATGAAATCCTGGATGAGGAGCCATTTGTGAAGCAAAGTCAGTATCTTGCCTTTAGTAAAAATGGAATCGACTTTGAGAAGTTCCACGGAAATCCTGTTATACCGTCGTCTCCAAATGGCTCACCAGATTTCCGGGATCCAAAAGCTTGGAGACAGGGAGATTTTTGGTACGTGATCATTGGCAGCAAGACGGATGATGGCAGAGGCAATGTCCTTCTGTATAGATCAACAGATTTCATCAACTGGGAATTTGTTTCCGTCATCGGTGAATCTAAAGGTGATCTTGGTTATATGTGGGAATGTCCGGACTTCTTTGAGCTGGATGGAAAATTCGTCTTGCTCATGTCTCCTCAAGGCATCGAACCGCAAGGCGACAGATTCAAGAACTTATATCAAACTGGTTACATCATTGGCAATTTTGATTACTCAACTCATACGTTCACACCAGAAACAGAATTCCAGGAGCTTGATCTTGGTCACGATTTCTACGCAGCTCAAACTACAGAGGTTAACAGAAAGAGGTACTTGGTAGCCTGGTTAGATATGTGGGAAAGTGAATTTAATGAAGCCGTTGATGGGTGGGCTGGAACCATGACCATAGTGCGAGAACTGTCACTCCAAAACAATCGTATCTTAATGAAACCAGTTGATGGTATGGAATCTCTGAGAGAGGAACCTGCGATAGTTGGAGATTTCTACTCAAACCAACAGTTGAGTTTTGAAAAAACTGCCGAAATTATCATTGAAGGTAACTTGGAAATGGAGATAATTCTTTCTATTGAAGGTACTGATGGAGGAGACAGGGCTATGCTTCGCTGGGACCCTGTCATTGGCAAAGTGTCATTAATTAAAGAATCTAACAGTGAAACTGATGTACGTCAAATAAAATGGGAACCAATTAGATCCAAGAGCTGGAGAATATTCTTGGATGCGAGCTCCTTGGAGTGGTTCTGTGGAGAAGGTGAGGTGGTATTCAGCAGCAGGGTATACCCTGATGGCGGATGGAAACTGACTAACTTGAGTAAGCAAAATCTGGTATTGGAAGCCTATTCTCTAAGAAGAAGTTTTCCTGTATAGATTTTAGTGTTCTACATTTTTTACAGCACTTTTTTTTGTACAACACTAGGCAACGGCCTTCTATACCTTGTGGCGTTGGTTGGTTGGTGCCACACGATAAGAAGAAAAAGCACTTTTTTATAAGAATAAATATTTTATATTTACAAGGTTCGTTTTAATGGATGTTTTTTAGTGCTTAAGCTTATTATCATTGTCATTTATGTATGTACATCTATTCCAGACGTTCAATAAAGTAGTTCCCACAAATCCAAAGTCAAACAACCTAGATTGCAGAAAGGACAATCTCCCAACGGTGTCCCATTTCATTTGTAAACAGAAAATACATCGAAAAGGCGTGCATCCGGCAGATTTATGTTGTGAACAACATGAATGCAATGTGAAGTTACAGAAGTAGACCATCTAAGTTTCTTCAATCTTTGCTGAAGAGTGATCCTGATCATAGAACATTTGGTTAATCAAGGGTTTATTTTCCAGAAAATAGGATTCCGGATTACGTCTGTTGCTCATTTTTGTTTTCTATTTAGATTCAGTGCATATGTTACTGTAAAACCCGAACTATGGTAAATCCTAAGATTTACTAGTAGAATGTAAGAGTTACCTATATACAGGCTTTTACAGTAATATATACACCATCACACATATCTCACACAAATATCAAATGGCAATAGCTCAAAAATATTTTTGCACCGTTTTTTCTTTGAAACATAATATAATATAAATAGGTAGAAGATACGAAAATTAAATAAATAGCTAATATCAAACTAATTCCATAAAATGAACTTATAAACTAAATAAAGTTACTCGGTCGGTGGCACAGTTTTTAACGCTCCTGACTTCTAGGCCGAGGGTTGTGGAATAAGATCCCCAGGGCAAAAATGTGTTGTTAAGAGCAGATTTGTTTGCAGAGTGGATGTAGAAAACATTCATATTATTTGGTCTGGTTGTTTAATCTCTATACAGGATGAAACAAAAAGGGTTTTTCAGATTCCCATACTAAATCTGAATAGTGAATCAATAATTTGTATGGAAAACTGAAAAAGTTGTAGATCGAATTTATGCAATATTTTTCCTGTATTCTATACTTAATTCTGAGTAACCCCTTAAAATCTCAAACGCACTTTTTAACATTCTGTATATGTGTGTAGGTATTTAAAATATGTGTATGTACTGTATCAGTCTCTGGTTCCTATAATTCAGGGAATCTTAGTTTTTTTACCCTCAATTGGTAAGCCCTTGGCATCATCTCACCTGGTGGTAAGTGATGATGATGCCGAAGATGGAAGCGGGCTTACCAAGATTCCCCAACGCAATGGGGAACTTCTCCATGCCGGAACACATCAATGCTGTGAACATTGATGTTTGGCGGCAAGACTTAGATAAGATGGTGGTAGCTAGCCAGGCGGGCTCGAAAATACCCTACCACCAACCAAACCGAGTCCTACAAAGTTGGAACCCGCTGGGAATCGAACCCACGACCTCCTAATGTGAAGCGAGCGGACAAGCCACTGGGCTACGGAGGCGGTTCGTGCGATTAATGTTTGGAGCCAGATAAATGTGTGTGATTTGTCCCGGTTATATTTATGTTTATTTAATATTATTATTTTCCCAATTCGGACTTGGCCCCCGTGGGTGGAGTATGGCCTAACCTTCCTACTTCTGGGAAGAGACCCGTGCCCCTGCAATGGGGACGTTATGGGTTGTTAACGAATATTTGTCAAAGCTTCCGGGAGTTTTCAAACCTGTATTTTAATGAAAAATATAACCTTTTTTCTATCTCTGGTATTAAAAAAAGATATATTTATAAAACAAAACAAGGCTAAAAATTTGCAACACACGAATCAGGACTAATTACGTTGGGTCCCATAAATATTTTTAAATTCGTGGAATTATATCGTGATGAATATATATGACTGTTTGTATGTATAATTTTTATGGAAAATATATTTTAAAAAATCCCTACAATGCAGATCCTGATGTACGTGATTTATGCATGAGATTTTAGATTAGTACTAACAACAACTCCCTGTATATGGTATTTTTATTTGGGTAGTAATAAAAGCTCCGAAATGTAAATAAAAATTTAGCTTGTTCAAAGTATGATTTTTACTGCTTTATTTACTAAGTTTCTGAAAACTGTTATGCGAATAAAAATAAAGAAGCGATCGAAAGATATACTGAAAGTTGCCAAATATTAATAAATCATTTGCAGACGTAATACTTTTCTACCAGATTAAATTACGTTTTACCGAAAACTGTCAGACTGACATAATGTCAAATTGGCCTCTGTCAAGCATCTGTCACTCAGATGTATGACAAAGTGACATCTCCATCGATTGTCCAGAATTACTATCTATGATTTGCTTACGCACCAATCAACTCAGTTTTAGGCAGCGCTCACTTTTGCACATAGCATTTGCTCGTACTAATTTAAGAGAAAACTCCTTTATGTCTCGACTATCCAAAACTTGCAATAGGTTTTCTATTTCTCATGGTCTTGACCTCTTCTGCTCCAGCGTCTCAATAGTACGCAAGGTTCTGGGTTCAGATTTCTTTGCAAATCTTAACTTTTTCTTTATCTTACTTTATATTTTTTGTTTATTTAAAGTTAGCTTAAAAGACACTCAATAAAACCCGGTCAGCCGTTTTTGTGTGATTGAATAACAAACTTCCAAACTTGTACTAATATTAGTATCAAAGTAATTTTGACTAACATTCTTACTCAAAGCCACTTTTAACCAATATTTTTTCAGTCAAAAGTAGTTTTCACTGACATTAGTTAAAACTACTTTTGACTGCAAAAAACAGTCAAAAGTAGTTAGTTTTGACTGGTTAAGAGTTTTGACTGTATCAGCTCTATCAAAAAAAAAATAGAAGCTCTCAGGATTGGAAGCTATAATAAACTTGTGTTCGACTCATATTCCTTAAGATTATTTTTAATATACCTAATAATATCGTTAAAAATCCATTTAAGATCTTTTTTTATTAACTTTCGTTCGTCATCCATCACAAATATAGGAAGTTCATAATTTTTCGTAAAGTATTATTACATAACAAGTTATTTAAAAGCTGCAAAAAAATCCAATAATGACGACTCAGTTTGAAAATTTAATAACGTTAACAAAATTAATGAAGAAGTAAAGTAATTTAAGACCGAACTTGGCTATTTTTGCAAAGGCATTTTTCAGATCAAATCAAATCAAATACTCTTTATTGACTACAATACAAATACACATAACACATACAAAACAAAAAAGAAAAATAAACAAGTAGTACAATCTGGGCGGTCTTATCGCTAAAAGCGATTTCTTCCATACAACCCGGAGTTTTTCTTCAGTCTTCTGATTTCCATGAAGTTTCATTTGAAACTGTAGGTTGGAATAAATTGCGCTTATTATATGCTGTGGTCAGACACAAAGATTTGTGAAAGCCTTATTTTTATTAATAAAATACATTTTTTTTAGTTTTAAATTTTTAAGCTGTTATTACGACTCGACTCGTAAAAATAATGCTCGATTGTTACTAGATAGATGAGCAAAGAGGAGTTTACAACAAGCTACCTTGTGGCCAATGTAAGCAAATTTCGTTCATTTCATAAAAAAACGTGTTCGGTAGTGTCGTCAAAACTAAAATAACAAAATAAAAATACATCGGCAAAATTATTTTAAAAAAATAAAATACAAAATATTTACTTTTCTTCAAGATTAAAATAATAAAATTAAGAAAAAAAAAAAACTTAATAAATAATAAATGAGTCTGTTTCTTAATCTTAAAACTTTTAAATTATTAAAATGCACAAAAGAAAAATTACTTTATCTTGCATTTGCATTTTAATCACAAGTATGGTATTTAAAATGCAGTCGGGTAATAAGTCACACAGACCTGAGAGGTCGAGATGTCTTAGTCAAAAATCTAGATTATAGACAAACTTTAGATAATATAAATCTATCAAATCTATTCAAACCTTCAAGAAAAGAGCGTACTCCCATATCAAAGGCTGGCAACGCACTTGTGACTCCTCTGGTGTTGCGGGTGTCTGTTCTATGGGCGGCGGTAATCTCTTACCATCAGGTGATCCGTCTGCTCGTTTGCCACCTCTGCCATAAAAAAAATCTATATCTGTCTCCTTGGTGACTTTACTATGAAAGATAAAATTTAACAGCTCCAATGTTTCTTACAATCTTTGATATGCAGTAACTATCAAACTAAATCTAAGAATTTTCGAGTCTACTTTTATTATCGGCACAGTATTAGAACATTATACAGTATGGACACACCCTGCCACTCTCTGAAGGCTACTTCACCCCCGCCATGTGACTTCTACGTGTCAGGTTCCAGTTGTCAAGAGACTGGCAAACCAAAGAAAATTTTATTTTTATAAGGAGAAAGGTAAGGCTATACAGCCTTGTCTCGTGTGTACAGTATTCATTCGCTTTATTAACAGTGTCTATTGTAGGTAAAGTCTGTCGTTTATGTTCATATCTGTCGTTAAAAGTTCTACTGTTTTCGGAAATATCAATTACTAAATACGTCAACATAACAAAAAAAGAGTGTAGCCTACGACAAGGCGGTACGACCAAGGAGCCTTAGCCTAAGTAGCTCTAGATACTCAAACACACATTGACACGTGTACAGACATGAAGAAGTGTCAAATCTCTATTTAATAAAAAATAACGCGATATTAGTATGAAGTAGAGATGCGCCGAGTACTCGTTTATTACTCTGATTAAATAAAGATAAATTAAATTACTCGGTACTCGGCGTACTCGGCACTTTTATTAATACTCGTACTCGGCCGAATTACTCGGTTCAAATGACGAGTACTCGGTTCAAATAAAGTAATATAATTTGAGAGATAATATAACGAAAACAAACATGTTTATTAAATAAAGTAATGACCTTTTATTAAAGAAAACAAAGGGAACTATAATTATTTTATGTAGAGAACAGTATTTTAAAATTGAACTATTATTATTTACAATGAATTACAAACAATCTACGACCATCATATTCATATATGCAGTGGAAGCTTTGTTCAGAAATTTCAGAATACAACAACATTATAAAGGATTCAACAATTAAGACATTGATATTTGAAATTAGCAAAGGTAAGTTAAAATGCAGGAATACAAGGACTCCCTAATAACTAGTTCTTTTTAAAATTTAAAAAAAGCGACTGAGGAGCGAGCATTAGCGAGCTATGAAGGAGTAACGAAGTACTGTCATGGTAAAAAAGAATCTAACTAGAGATTTTGATGGCGATCGATTGTCTTGCACTAATAGAGCCCAAAAAACTAGAAAACAAAAAAAATACTGTTTATGTGTGTGTGTGTGTGTCTGTTTGTGCATGTCTCTCCGGTACTCTCGCGCCAAAACCACTGGACAAAGTTGGATTTTTCAGGGCAATATTTTGTTAATATCTCCAACCATTTTTTATTTTTTCATAGACCCGCTTCAGAAAACAATCGCTCGCATTTAGTAAAAATATTATATATCGTGTATCACACGTTGAACTATTTTTTATGAGCAGCGAAAAAATCGCAAAGATCACTAGATAAAGACATCAAGGAGACCTACATTTCATTTTTTTTGTAACATTAAATTATGTTTTTACTGCGTAGTTATATTGGGATAGGACACCAAACTGCTGTAGTAGCTACTCCAAACGAGAAAACTTCGTACGACAGAACTCACTGCTATAGACGAAAAACCTATATAGTCTGATATTTTATCTCTGATATTATGAGTCATTTGTGTTAAAAGTTTTTTCTGGGGCCTTCCTGATGCAAAGGTTGTCCATCGCTATTGAGCGTGGAAACGCTGCAAGCGTGATGGGCACCTTTGCGTCTGGAACGTCTAAGGGTGGACTTTTCGACTAAAGAAGCCTTAGGGGTCGTCCATTAATCACGTAAGGCTCAGAAGGGGGGAGGGGTTCAGAAAAAGTCACGTGTATTGCGTGAGATATCAGGTGTATTTCTTTTTTCGTTGAACGCGCAGTTTATAGAGTAATTTCCAAACGTCGGACTGTTGTTGTTATCTTGTTTTTAACTCTTCCCAAGGTTCAAAACGGCTTCAGGCAGTCAGAAACAACCTGCAACCTTAATGTCTGTCTGGAAATTTTTATCACGGTGCTTAATTTTTCCAGAAATAAATTACATTATACCTGTATCTTTTGTACCAAAAAATACACATGATTTTGGGTAGGGGGTGAGGGGATAGTCCAAAACCTCACCACGTATCACCAGGGGGAAGGAGGGGTCTAAAAAGTTGATAAAAACATCACGTGATTAATGGACGGCTCCTTATAGTGGATTTTTATATTAATAATTGACTATATGTAATATGGTAATTTAGTTTGCTAATTAAATGAGATTTTATGTAAAAAAAAAACAATTATATGTATTAACTGAACCGAGTAACTCGGCCGAGTACTCGGTTTGGCAAACTTTAATTAAACCGAGAAATACTCGGTACTCGGTAAAACTCGTACTCGGCGCATCTCTAGTATGAAGCGTCCGAGGTGTGATTATCGGATCTAGTAGAATTCGTAATAATTACTATTTTATTATTATTATTTTTACTTGTTTTTTTTTATGAAATAGTCTTTGCTTTCATGGGGAGGTCCAGTGTGAATCCCATAGGAGCCTTACATGAAAAATTTGAGTTATTATTCATATTTTAAATAATCACCACAAACAGCAAAAATTGATTTCCCCAGCGCATCATTACAAAGCTACAGATAACTCTGTCCGAGTTATTAAAACCGGAAATTATTGGCTGAAATATTAAATGCTTTTGGCTCAGTCCATTTTATCTGAACTCTGAATACGGTTCCCGGTTAGGATGATTAACGCTATTAAAGTAGGTATCAAAATACAGTTTTAGGGTGAATTTTTATTCCTCACTGTCCGTAAATGGAAAGTGAAGTTTAGTACCACAGTATAAGGACATTATACAGTATGTACACTCCCTGCCGCTCTCTGAAGGCTACCTCATCCCCCCAGTGTGACCGATGTGTGACAATTTGTCAAGGAGTTTGCAAACCAAAGCACAGTTTATTAACTATAGACAATTTTTTTTAAGGAAAGAGCTAAAGGCTTCTCAGGTTATAAGCCTTGTATGGTGTATACAGCCTTCACTTTATTTGTGAAACTCTAGGTAAAATAAAGAACAATGAGGGCTAATTGAACCTCGGTTCAACCCTAGTAAATCACGCACACATTTACATGTGTACAAACATGAATATCTATGTAGGTAGTAAACAATGGCGCGAAATTTGTATGAAGAGTCCGGGGTGTGGTTTAATGCTGTCTATCTCTTGTGATAGTACGGTTAAATGTGCCATATGAGCAAAAAGAAGAAGCACATAAACTGAACAATTTTCCCCAAAGTACCTCAATCTGTGTCTCAAGACGAATCTAACGACACCCCCCCGAAAATATCCATCAAACCATTTTGACTACAAATAGTATAAATAATTAATAGGAATACTATACATAAACGTAAAAAATCGCTTTTAAAAAATGTTAAAACAACCTTTCTTGTGGCACACATCTCAAGATATAGATGGCGATGGCGGTTGCCTGGTGTTGCAAAACAAAGCAACCCTATCATAATATATCTATACTGTTTATATACTATCTATCCTACATAGAACGTAATACGCCTGCACGTGTCTCCTCACTTCCTACCACGCTCCGACAGACAGTTCATGGATAGTTCCCTATTCTATAATTAGAATCCGTTAAGCTAGCGCTGCCTCCGCATAATAAATGATTGTTCGTCAATCCTTCCGCCCTGCACTGCATTAACATGTCCTGAAAGGGTTGACACTGATATATGTATGTGCTAGACACAAATTACTAGGCCAGGAGTTGGCGTACCTAAAGTCTTCTTCCCCATTTTTGACCCCTTTCATTTTACGGAGCTAAGAATGTCATATTAACAGATAAAATATATTGTGCCAGCTTTTTTCCCGCGGTTTCGCGTGTTATAGTTTTGTGACTGTTGTTGAGGATGTGCAGTGTGCCAGCTACGGCACACTTTTCGGGATAAAACTGGCCGATGTTCCCTATCCCCTAAGCTCTTTGCCAAAAACTGTTGCTATTTCTGCAAAGTCGTTAAGTTAAGGGATATTTTGTTTTTACTAAAATAAAGAAAAAATATTCTTATCTCATTTATCTTTTTATTACATAGTATTATTTCGTGAAACGGTATACTAGATCTCTAAAAAAAGGTTTTCCAAAAATCAAGCTACAATTCAAATGTCATGTCTGTACAATACAAATGTAATTTACAACCGTAAAAGCCACAAAAAATCGTCGCAAATCAAAGTCGTTGCGATGCGTGAGTAAATTGTATTTGCCATAAAAATGAAGGGTATTGTTTGTAATAAAATTTACACTGAAAGGCTGAACAACTGCGTTATAAATTGGTGTAGGTATTTATGGTATTTATACAGTAAGTTTTTAGATAAATACCTAACGTCACCAAAATAATAATAAGAATAATCACTTTAAATTGAAAAGCTTCTTCAAGGAACTTGCGCGGTCTAGAGATTTGGAGGGTTGCTTAGAAATACTTAGAATTACATTTCGAGTAAATATATCGCAGTAGCTACCACATCAAATGAAAAATAAAGGCGCTTCCGCTCCCGGTCTATACGCCAACATCCACGCGTCGCGGGATACCTTAAGGCACAGATATAAATTAAACAACTATATAGTACGTGGCGTAAACGTTCCGATGCAATTTTATATAGGTAAATTTAATAAAGCCGTAAATCGATCCATAATTTCGTACGTAGGATTGAGTTCGGTAATAGCTATTGGACGGCCGGATACAGAATTTGAGAGTTTAATAAGGACCGTCCGGGTGTGATACCGTACAATGGTACTAAAGTAGTTAAACCTTGCGTCACCTGACTGACTTGGTGGCTCAGTGGTTAGAGCTCCTGACTACTGATCCGAGAGTCATAGGTTCGATGGGCAAACATTTCTGTGATGAGCAGATTTGTTTGGTCTGTGTCTGGGTGTATTATATCTATATATCGATACTTCTGGGCTCAAAGGGCGTATACGCTAAATAGAACTTAGGCGTATACGCCCTTTGAGCCCAGTCGTATCGATATGTATCTATTTAAATGTACTATGTGTATGTATATCAGTCTCTGGTTCCCATAGTACAGGGAATCCTAGTTTGGGGCCAGACGACCGTTTGATCGTTTGTGATTTGTCCCGGATATTATTATTACCTTTTAGTAAGGACAAGTAAAGGTGATAGGTATCAAAAGTTTCTGTCACATTTCTGCTGAAAAGGGTTATTTCCAACCACCACAACTAAGCTCATTAACTTAAAAGCCGCTTCTGAATTGAATTTTGTGGGCTTCCAGTGCCCAATGCGGTTTAATTTGAAATATGATCCAGTTCGAGTAGATCTTAATATTATAAAGTAGCTTTTAAGTGTTTTAAAATTCATGAAAACGTAGTCTTTGAATTTAAAGGAACTAAGCGGCTGGTTTTAAACGAATAAAGTCGTGGAGAAAATGTTGTCATATTTTGTAGGTAAGTATACAGTTGTGCATAAAGCTTTTTGGTTGCACTGCTAGTATCTGACTGATTTTGATACTATTATAGCCAGTTAATTAAAATAAAAAAATAAAAAAAAATACGCAAATTTTGATTTTTAGGGTTCCGTACCTCAAAAGAAAAAAAGGAGCCCTTATAGGATCACTTCGTTGTCCGTCCGTCTATCGCTCCGTCTGTCTGTCAAGATCCTTTTCTCAGGAACGCGTAGACGTCTATCTATCAGCCGAAAGACGTCCACTGCTGAACAAAGGCCTCCCCCAAGGATTTCCACACCGACCAGTCCTGTGTGGCTCGCATCCAGCGGCTTCCCGCAACCGTCACCAGGTCGTCGGTCCATTGAGTCAGAGGCCTGCATACACTGCGTCTTCCGGTGGGCGGTCGCTACTCGAGAACTTTACTGCCCCAATGGCCATCTGTTCTACGAGCTACGTGCCCAGCCCACTGCCACTTAAGTCTAGCGATTCTGAGAGCTATGTCGGCAACTTTAGTTCTCCTACGTATCTCATCATTTCTGTTTCGATCATGTGGGAAACACCAAGCATAGCACGCTCCATCGCCCTTTGGGTGACCTTGAGCCTTCTTATGAGGCCCATAGTAAGCGACCACGTCTCGGAGCCATATGTCATCACTGGTAACACACACTTTTCAAAGACTTTAGTCTTGAGACACTGCGGTATTTTGGACGTGAAGATATTGCAGAGCTTCCTGAACGCTGCCCAGCCGAGTTGGATTCGACGATTAATCTCTTTCTCGAAGTTGGACCTACCTAACTGGACTGTTTGTCCCAGGTATCCAGGTATACATATTCGTCAACAACTTCGAGTTTAGAGTCTCCAACCTTCAGAGGAGATGGTGTAACACGGACGTTTGACATGATTTTCGTCTTATCTATGTTCATTTTAAGACCCAGTTGTTGCGAGGCTCTACTGAGTCCATCGAACATTGCGCCTATCCTCCAAGGTCTTAGCCATGATCACGATATCGTCAGCAAATCGAAGGTGAGTGATGTGCTCGCCATTGATATTGATGCCGAGTCCTCTCCAGTCCAGAAGCTTGAAAACGTCTTCCAGAGCAGCGGTGAACAGTTTAGGAGATATAACGTAGACGTATCAACATGAAATTTATATCAAATACTCAGGCCTGCAATCCCTTGAAGCTGTGAAAAAATCAAACTTCTATGCCAACGCAATCAAGAGATACGGCCGTTTATGCCGCATATTTTCACACTCGCATGGGAATCAAAACCTATAGGGTACTTCCCGTTGACCTACTATCATGAAATTTGGCAAGAAGCAATGTCTTACAGTACAAGTAAAGGGAAAAGTCCGAAAACCAAACATTTTTTGTTACATCACAAGTTTGATTTTTTCACAGCTTCAAGGGATTGCAGGCCTGGGAATTTGATATAGAGTTCAAGAAATGTGCGATTGTGAATTTATACGGAACCATCGGTGCGCGAGTCCGACTCGCACTTGGCCGGTTTTTTTAAGTATTTTAAATAAACTTAAGTAGTTGCACCGAAAAAATTCAGTTACATTACAGACATTTTGAAACTAAATTTATAAACGACGCAAGCTTAAAAAGAATTATATATTTTTTTATTGAAAACCTACAATTAGTATGAAAACAAAGATAAAACAAATAATATACTTAGCAAACAATAATTAAAAATATCTAAGATTATTAATCCGAACTACCTCCTTTATATTTCTAACGCATTGCACACAGCTGTTCTTGGAGTTTCGAAGGGCTTTTTGCCGAGCTGAATTAGGGCAGATTAGGGTAAGTTCCCCAATCACCCCTTTCCAAGTTCACCCATTAACAACTGGACCACTTCTTCCAAAGTTTCCAGAGCTGTCAGACAAGTAATAAAAAAATCCTTCGACCGTAAATCATCTGGTGGCGCCAGGGAGGTACTTTAATAGAATTTTTACCAAAATCTGTTCCTAACAGTAAAACTTTCATGTTTTTCTTTTTTTTTATGGCAGAGGTGGCAACCGAGCAGACGGATCACCTGATGGTAAGCGATTACCGCCGCCCATAGACACCCGCAACACCAGAGGAGTCAAGTGCGTTGCCAGCCTTTGATATAGGAGTACGCTCTTTTCTTGAAGGTTTGAATGTCGTATCGGTTTTATAGCTTATCTCAAATACTGTTTACCTTTAAAAAAAACATCCACTTAATAACCTTTTTTTTTGCAGAAGCTAACAATTACAATGCTTTTTTTTCACAAATTTTAACGATTCAGTAAGTTGTTGAAAAAAAAAAACATGATCATGAAAAATTTTTATTTACTCAACTGACAATCGCTTATTTTATTTATTCATCTGCATTACAGTTACAAAATAATCTTTTTCTTAACTGTCAACTACCGATACCGGCACGAAGACGGAGGATCTCCTTGGTACCTGGGTCCATCTCTGTAAATACCAAATAACTTCGTTTTCACATCTCAGTTTTATAAATCACAGTTTCATTCTGCTGTCTTTGTTCGAGGGCTCCATGCTGGGGGACTATGTTTAAGGTCAACTGTCCATACTTTTACTTAATAAAATTAACACTTTAAATATGTATCTGAATTTTATAAAAACACATTCTTTAAATATCTTGGAACAATTTTACCATAAAAATAATAACTACATAAAAATATATCCTACGTAAATCTGGGGACCAGGAAGAACGAAATCTCGCACTTCCAAATCCATTAATCCCTTTTGGTTGTAGGTGGTACAAGTTCATGCATTAATCAGTACATACATAAAACATTAACCTATGCTTGGAGAGTCGGGTTAAATAATAAGCTGGTTTACTGTCAACAATTTGTTACTGGTTACTAATATGCCAAAAAATTTAATTACCGTTACTATTTATTTGAAGGGTCTTCATTTAACATTTACAGAAACCAAAAAAAACTTTAATGTTAAAATATTTAAAAAAAACTTTAAAAAATCAATACGAGTAAGTACTTAAATTATACATATTCAACTATGGGGAAGAAAACTGACAAAGCTCGCCGATAGAGGCGCTGATATCGCTTGACTCATACTAACTGTCAAAACGTATAGAAAAAATTGTTTACGTGAACTAAACATAAGATTATTAAAAAAATACCGCGTTGTGTGGCGATTGGTTGCAATAATAATGAAAATCATTAATTTCCTAAAGATTCTCGGATGAAGAAGACGTGGGAAAAGTTACGTTTTCAATTATGTACTTTTCAACTTCGCCTTTAATTGAGGAACAGTCCAAGTCGCATACATTTCCCATTTAACAATTTTACAGAAAAAAAAAACTAATTTATTAACACCTCGATAATAAAAAACGCGGAACTACCTAACTGAAAGTTATTATGAGTCAAGCGTCCGTAGCGCCATCTGCAAATAGCTTTGCGTTTTCTTCCCCATTAATAAAGTATTTGGCGGGTATACGTAAGCTACATGAAATCCACTAAGTTCAATATGTCTTGTCAGTTTAGTTTTTCCGATGAGTTCTTTACATCTTAAGTCAACGTAGATGAAGCCGTGGGCACCCCAATTAGTCTAAAGATAAGGTCTATAGAAAAGCTTCTGACCATCAGTTTAAGCAAACCAGCCAACTTGGCTTAACGACTGTTATCAAAGGCTGGCGGCGACAGCTTACGTGCCTTAAGCCACGATCCACGGCTTAAACCAAGAGATGACGTCACATTTTTTAAAAGAAAAGTGGATGCGTCGCCTTTATTAATATTTCAACAGCAAGCCTTTAAGGAGGCACCTGGAAGGTGTTTAATTTTTCATTTTCAGAGAATTTGCTTGTGACAGCGAATCTTTAAGGGGTTATTAGTTTGAATTTGTTACACGTCATTAGATTTAGCTTCCTCGGTGGTTTCGCAGTAGCTTATTTAAACAGTGGTATCAAGGAGAAAGCGTTGCTAAGTAATTGTACCAAAGATATTTTCGAAACTTATTATGAAATCGTAAAAAGTGTAAAAACAAAAAACACAAAAATGTGAACTGCCATTATTTAAACTCAATAAGGTTTTTACTTATGAAACTGATCAATTTTTCTGAAAAAACCTCATAAGCTATTTTGGCGAAAAAATTGTGTCATCCCATACTAATCTGACTGATCAGCTGATCGTTTTTTTAACAAATAAAAAGTAATAGGGATGAACATCAGACATCAGACATAACATAAAAGAATTTTATTTTAAAAAATGTGTTGGAGGGAGTTTCTTTAGGGCCCGACGTTTCTTCTCTCTCCGCAAACACTTCCCGAAACGTTGGGTATACGAGTTCCGAGTGGTAGGAACTTCGTATTAGGTAGAAAAATATGACGTTCGAAAAGTGTACGCGTCACTTTTCAGTGTACGTGTTTGTGAAAAAACAAAAGAAAACGAAAAGTCAGAAATACAAGAAAAAAAGATATTTTAAATCTGTTTCGCTTTAATGTTTTTATAGAGTTCTTGGAGATGTTGTTACGTTAAAACCCTCGTTTAAATAGTTCAATACTTTAAAAACCCCCTGTTTACTTAACACGAATACCTACGCAATAAAATGACTTCGATTGTTAGATGAGAGATGATCTTGGTTTTATCGGGTCATAAATAAGAACAATAGTCATGCTACGTAGGGTATAATTGACCACGCTGAATACGTTAAAAACAACCGACTTCAATCGCAACAACTCCAATTTTGCTATGTTTTTGTTGATTTTCTCAAAAATCGCTGAATCGATTTCGATGAAATGTGTGAAGTATATACCCTTTCAAACAAAAAAAGAATTTTCGAAATCGGTTCAGGCGTCTTCGAGTAATCGGTGAACATACATAAAAAAAAAGATTCCGACGAATTGAGAACCTCCTCCTTTTTTTGAAGTCGGTTGAAAAGTCTGATCGATTCAGGAAGCGATTTCGACGGGATACAAATAGACAAATCTTACACAGAACTTGTTTTTGTAAAAAAGGTTTCTCGTTTGTGGTATCATAAATCGACCACGTAATACAAAAAAAATCCAATCTTAACGAGAAAAATTACACAAAAATATGCCATTTTGGACATGAAAATTTTGATCATGTGCCTCATAATGTCGGTACTTACTTTGAATATAAAAAGAATATTTTCAGAGGTTATTTCACTACGCTTACATCTACCAATTACAACTCTACGCGGCGAGAAAGAAGGGAAATAATCACAGAGAAATATTAATGAATTCCGTTCGGACAAATTGTTACGGTGATTTTTTTCTTTTTTTGCCGCCTTCTCTTGTAGGAAAATTATGATTTGACTTCCGAAAAGGAATCTGGAAAATCTAGACATAATATTTAATTGAAACAAACATAAAGTGACCAGTAAGCTGGCCGATTTGTACGAAGTCCAAATTTTTTCATGTGATTGCAGCTTAGTCGATAAAGGACATAGCCTCATCAGGTCTCGTTGCTGCCCTTTGGGTAAAGAATCCTAGAAACTTATCCTACTCAGTTTTATGCAGAGGAAAGAAGCCTTATGACTATTAGAGTAGTGGTGCAAAGGTCGCACTTGACTGATGAAAGAAGCCAGAAAACTTTCAGCTGATTGAAAATGTTGACGCTGTACGGAAAATTATTCTCGTTTCAGCAATAAGTAGTGCACTGTTAAACATAGACCCATAAACTTCCAGAAACCGCATAACTACGCCCAACGGCTTCCTAAGCCTAACTAGATCATAATTTAATGTCTCTTAAACGAAATCGTTCAATCCGTCCTATATACCTATGACACACGTTGAAAAAAACTCATCCCCATAATAACTATTGTTTTTATTTACATTTGATAACCCTTGGCACCATCTCACCTGATTTAAAGTGATTATGACGCCGAAGATAGTAGCGGGCTTACCAAGATTGCCCAATTGATAAGAAATAAAAAAAAAAAAAAAAAAAAAAAAAAGGATTCTGATTTCCGAGAGTTCCAAGTTAAGCTGGTTACTACCCTTAGTCGCTTTGTATTTATATTGTACAACTCTTTGCTACGCTGTTGAATTAATGTTTAATAAAATGCCATTTTATAAAATGTTATTTGTAATTGGGCTTTGGACTTCGGCTTCGCCTTATTCCCATTCTTAGTTCAGAAATCATGTGACAGAACCGTATTTTCCGCAGAAACAAAATATAAGTCTGACTTTATTAGCTCATGGCACACTTATTCCTATTGCAGTGTTATTTCGTCACTCGCCATTTTCGCTAGCACACGCCTCAAGGAGGTTCTCCAATTTGCTCTAATTCAATTTTCTCTACCTTGCGAAGGTACACAATTCACTAAAATACTAAGCCACGAGTCAGTATAACGTAATTACCAACTACCTTCCTAATATATCAAGGAGGAAACCAATGAATAACAATGGATATTTCATTGAAAGATTTACGTTAAGAGGGGACTTTAAGTCATCTGGATAAAATAATGAAAAAGGCTTTTATTTTAATCGACAACTTATTTTAATCTAGGAATGACCATGTCTTGCTTGAACATTCAAAAGAAGATTTTATTGTATTTCGTTAATGTTAGTTGACTTCAGACTTCCTCTTAAATATAACCTTATCTCACCAAGTTTCATGCCTCTCTTCTCTAAACTTATATCTCAACGTACTGAAGATATTGTATCTGTGAACAGTAAACATCAACAAACACTCCATTAAAGTTAAATCTGTAGCAACTTGCAATAACGTAAAAGTTGGTCGAAAATCTAAACTTAGCACACATTTGAGTAAGCAGTAACAGAGTCTGGTGAAGTCAGAGTCAAGTCAAAGTCAAAGTCAAAATATTTTTTATTTAAGTAGATGCTGTACGCATACTTTTAAATCGTACAACAAAGTTCCTACCACGCGGAACTTGTACACTCAACGTTTCGGGAAGTGTTAGCGGAGCGAGAAGAAACGTCGAGCCCAAAAGAAACTCGCCCCAAGACATTTTTTGAAATAAATACTTAATATCTATTACAATTGATGTCATTACTAAAGCTATGAGCTGGAAGATCTATACATGTCCATAGATCATTGTCATTAACATAGTCTTGGGTTTTATAATATCCTCTTGAACACAGGCATTTCTTTACATAAGTCTTAAACTTATTTTCGGATAAACGAGGTTCTCAAACTTGTTTTGTCTACCTCCCACTTTGAGAATCAATTATTTTCTGGTGTCCCCCTCTCAAAATTTTAAAATATCAGAAGAAAAACACAAATCTGTCACCTCATCACTCCTCTAAACCGCTTCAAGATGAGATGCACAGACATTTAACAAAGTTCCTTCTTCTTAACAAACATCCCTGAAAGAAAGGTAATGTACTGCAAGTATTTTTTTTTAAAGAGTGACCTCTGAGCAATTTTCAAAGTTCCAATCTACAACTTTTTTTTCAGTTTTGCATACAAATTCTTGATTCATTATTCAGATTTACTGTGGGAATCTGAAGAAAAATTTTAAGAGCGGATTTTTTCTATATTTTTCCTGTTTGTATGATATATTTGATTCCGAATGACCCCTTAAAATTTCAAACGCACTTTTTTAACACCCTGTATAGACTATGGTACATTATATGAACTCACGCGTTGAGACAATCCTCTCCTCATATTTTTCTGAGGTATACAGAGACAATGGCAGTCATTTTCAAAATTATGCGAATAAATTGCAGGCTTAGAGTGCTGAAATATCTAATCTCACATTTGTGGGTGACTAATGCATCGCCTTATAGAAACATTTGAGGATAATATTTTGTGGTGATGTTAAAAAAGCGGCCAAGTGCGAGTCGGACTCGCCCATGAAGGGTTCCATAGCAGCTAGTAACAACATAAAAAAGTTCTTGTAGTTCGTTGTAGGTAAATTGCGGTTTACGATTTATGACGTATTAAAAAAAAAGAACTACTTACTAGATCTTGTTCAAACCAATTTTCGGTGGAAGTTTGCATGGTAATGTACATCATAATTTTATTTTTAGTTTTATCATTTTCTTATTTTAGAAGTTACAGGGGGGGGGGACACAAATTTTACAACTTTGGAAGTGTCTCTCGCGCAAACTATTCAGTTTACAAAAAAATGATATTAGAAACCTCAATATCGTATGTTGTTTTTTTTTCTATTTTTGTGTGAAAATCTAATGCGGTTCACAGACTACATCTACTTACCAAGTTTCAACAGTATAGTTCTTATAGTTTCGGAAAAAAGTGGCTGTGACATGCGGATGGACAGACAGAGAGACAGACAGACATGACGAATCCATAAGGGTTCCGTTTTTTGCCATTTGGCTACGTAACCCTAAAAACGGTCGAGAGAATATGTCTGTGACTGTAGTAAGTTTACCTGGATGATCGACACGACCTTGATAGACGCACTGAGCCGGGACTGCATCTATCTGACGTTATACTTTAAATATATTTTATATAGATATTTTCTCTATTTTCTCTTCTCTTATCGTGTGGCACAATTTATCCGTTCTATCCACAAGGTATAGGCGGCGGTTGCCTGGTGTTGCACTTATCATCACCCTCGGTCACGTGTAGGGCATTTAAGATTTTACACCTACGGACGTGTGCAACGCGACCATCATACCCAACTAGAAATCAGATGTGCAGGTTTCCTCACGATGTTTTCCTTCACCGTTAAATCAGTCGGTATGAAAATGCACGTAAGTTTCGAAAAACTCATTGGTACACTGGCCAGGATTTGAACCCGAGACCTCTGTTTAGGAGGACGAAATCACTAACCGCAGAGCCACCGACCGATTATATAGATGACATAATAAGTACATAAATAAATCTTTATTTCGGACCAAAGAAATCCATAATATTGAACCAAAATCTGAACCAAGTTACGGATATTTACATGACAGTTAAGCTAAATCCCAAGGCTCTAGTTACATATGACCCTGGTAAAACAATTGATTGCGAACTTCCGTAGAGAGAACATCTTTAAGTCCTCAAACCATCCCTTAGACATAATTAAGCTAGAGTTAATACCTCAGATGCCACAAACAAGGTAAGTAACCCCACTCTTATCTCAAGCCTCACGGATCACCGATCTCAAGCCATGAAGCCTTAACAGAAAAAAGCTTTGAGATAAACAATGTCCTTTGACATAAAACAGAAGGGAACGTCCTATAAGTAAACCAAAGATTATGTTTGGATCACGAAACCAGCGAATAGGGTAGTCGAAGAGTTGCTTTTTATCAAATGTTGCAAACGACAATTTAATTTTGTTCTTAAATAGTTTAAATTGAGTAATTTTACCGTCTGATTCTGGGTGTATTATATCTATATACGTATGTATTTAAAATGTATATCAATCTCTGGTTCCCATAGCACAGGGAATCCTAGTTTGGGGCCAGATGACCGTGTGTGATTTGTCCCGGATATTATTATTATATTTTGTATTATTATTATTGTAATCGTTGCCATACTATTCGTCGCTCACGGCACCTACAGGCGTATCTCATTTTCATTAACTTTTCCCTAGAGCCAAAATAAGTTGTGATATGTCATCTGGTACAACAAAGCCATGGAAAAAGTAAAACGTGATAATTGTTTTTTATTGATGTGGTTCAACAACATTACACAGTAACTATGGCTTTACAAGACTATATTTGACTATATTTGGCTTTAATTTCATATACGCCTCTAGTAACAGCAGGCATGCAACAAAGTACAGTGCGTTATAAACAGTGATCGGAAATTCGGGGACAATTATACCTAAAGTTGGACATGCTTTTTTTAATAGCATACATAAAATTTTCAATAAGACCAACATTTACTACAATCAGATCATTACAATTAAGAATCCTAACGCTTTTTCGATCCCGGTATCCCGGGAATTTTTAAAATTCAGAAAGGCATATCCATACTATTCTTTCTTGGGAAAAAATTAATTGGCCCCTAATTTCCGATCACTACTTAGTTCTAAACAACAAAAATCCGCGACAAACTGACTTTACTCACTGGCTACTTGTACATTGTTTGACATAGGGCTATTTGTGCCGCCATGGTTCCGTTAGATGCTACAAACATTAACAAACATCGATTGAATTAGTTCCTAAAAAAAATTCAGATTAGCAGAAACCATAGATGAAATTTAGTCTGTTAATGGCTAAAAGAATATTATTTCAACAGGCATTTTGTTAAATGCCAACTATCAAGTAAGACGCACCGAACATCTGGAAATGGCAACCAAAATGCATTTTATTGTAATTAGACAAGACCGTTTATCCTCCAGTCTAGTCCTGTCGTTTCTAGTGGTGGGAAGACCGTGTAAATAGTAAGGCCGAAACCGAATGAAGATTTTCGATTTACTTTTCGGATTTTTACGTAAAATTTACCAAGAAAGTTAAGAAGGGGAAACTCCTTTCATTTACCCTAAATGTATTAATATTGCGTACTAGAATAAGTCTTATTGTCAGTATAATAGTGATAATCAATGATTTTAAAAGTTCCTCGTGGACACTATACAAGTGTAACAAAGTTGGTTATTTTGGCATACATAATCTCGATTAATATATGGGCTTCTTTTAATCTTGGAAAAGTGGGGGTTCCCGGATAAACTGTAAAAAGCTGAAATTCTTAATACCCAAAAACCACTACATTAATTTTGTTGTTAATTGGCATCATACACAATGAATAAATTATCTTCGCAGATAAAAATCTTACAAGAACTTATGGACTTTTAATGAAATCCCAACATCCGCGATGAAGTCCGGGCACCGTTAATACTCTTTGGATTCGTTCAAAGATCTCTGAGACCGAACAGCTATGGATTCCGTGGACGCTTGGACATCACTAGCGACAGCTTTCCAAGAACTCAAGAGAGCCGGAGGAAGTAAGCGCTCATCTGTTTAAAATACATCCCATCTCATTTCCTTCACTTCACAGCGGTAGCGTTATTCTGAGTAATATTGATCGCAGGCAAGTAACGTGGTTCTGTGAACTTAAATTAGGTGATTTGTTAAGTTCACATGAACTTTAAGTCTGTTGTTCAAAGTTTAGTACTATAAAGCCACTGCTTAAGCTTTTGAATTTTGTAGCCCCACAGGATTCTAAATAAACTGCGTTAGTACTTATTTTTTTATAATTATTTGTGTCTCCTTAAAATAAGTAAGAGTCTAAAAGTTTTGTAAGACTTTTAAAACAGAAAAAAGGATCCTTATGGGGACGAAAACTGACAAAGCTCGCCGATAGAGGTGCTGATATCGCTTGACTCATACTAACTGTCAACACGTATAGAAAAAATTGTTTACGTGAACAAACAGAAGATTATTAAAAGAACGCCGCGTTGTCGGCGATTGGTTACAATAATGATGGAAATTATTAATTTCCTAAAAATTCTCGGATGAAGAAGACGTGGGAAAAGTTACGTTTTCAATTATGTACTTTTCAACTTCGCCTTTAACTGAGGAACAGTCAAAATCGCATAGATTTTTCTATTAAACAATTTTACAGAAAAAAGTACTAATTATAACACCTCGATAATAAAAAACGCGGAACTAATTGAAAGTTGTTATGAGTCAAGCGTCCGTAGCGCCATCTGCAAATAGCTTTGCGTTTTCTTCCCCATTGAAGCTTAAGTAGTTAAGCAGTTATGAATGCAATGTTGTAAACAAGTACTTCAAAATTCAACGTGGTGGATAAGCATCAGCTTTTTTGAACGAAACGATCACGATTTGAACGAAAGCTTCAATTTTTTGTTATCATCTTCAAAGTCGTTAAACAAAATTCATTCATTTGAGGTAGTAAAAAGTAGATAGCACGCGCACGCGCACGCGCACACGTACGCGCACGCGCACACGCTCACGCACACGCACACGCACACGCACACGCACACGCACACGCACACGCACACGCACACGCACACGCACACGCACACGCACACGCACACGCACACGCACACGCACACGCACACGCACACGCTCACGCACACGCACACGCACACGCTCACGCACACGCACACGCACGCGCACACGCACACGCACACACACACACACAATTACATTCTCAGATACTCACTCTTTAAACTTTTATTTAGAATATAAATTGTTAATATTTCTATTTTAATATTTATTAAGTACACTTGTATGTGACGATTTATGTAATGGAGAAGCGAGATCTCCTTATACAGGTATTATAATACCTAAAAGGAGTTCTCAATCTAAAATTTGTAAAACTTGGTTGAACGAATAAATAAATTTTATTTTTTAGCATTATACAGTTTGCGGAGGATTTTTTTGTATAATGACCACTTGGAACTCGTGTACCAGCCGTTTCGGAAAGTGTTTGCGAAGTGAGAATAAAAGACGGGCCCAAAGAAAACTCCTACAACAATGCTTTTACATCTTTAGTTCACAATAGTCTTGATTTATATAGTACTGTGAGATAAAAAATAGGCCAAGTGCGAGTCGAACTCCGTACAAACTTGAGATAATAATAACAATAACAATAACTTGCCGTCAGAAAACTGTTGCCCCCATACATCGACATAGGACGTGGTAAGTTTACCATGTTTATGATGTAACTACAAAACGGTTTTCGGATTTTTCCTTTACTTGTACTATAAGACATAGCTTCTTGCAAAATTTCATTTTTAACCGACTTCAAAAAAAAGGAGGAGGTTCTCAATTCGTGTCGGAATCTTTTTTTTATGTATGTTCACCGATTACTCGAAGACGCCTGAACCGATTTAGAAAATTATTTTTTTGTTTTAAAGGGTATACTTCACAGGTGGTCCCGTATAAATTTTATCGAAATCGATTCAGCGGTTTTTTGAGAAAATCAACAAAAACATATCAAAATTGGAGTTGTTGCGATTGAAGTCGGTTGTTTTTAACGTATTCAGCGTGGTCAATTATTTTAGATCAACGGTAAAGTACCCTACAGGTTTTGAGTGTCAAAATATGTGGCATAAACGGCCGTATCTTTGGATAGGGTTGACTTAAAAGTTTGATTTTTTAGCAGCTTTAAGGAATTGCAGACGTAAATATTTTATATTAATTTCAACATTATACCTCCACGCGTTCCTGAGAAAAAGGGTCTCGATAGACAGACAGGCGAACCACGAAGTGATTCTATTCCTTTTTTCTTTTTGAGGTGCGGAACCCTAAAAAGAAATATACGTGAAAATGAAAAAAATGAAAATGAAAAAATATTTATTTTACATAATCTCATTTTACATAACAATACATGTTGTAGGATACTTCTTTTAAGTATAAAAATACTTGTGCCAGAAGTATCCGCTCTTCCATAACTATAAGAGTTCCAAAATTATAAGAGATACAAAACAAAAATAATAATAATAATAGAAAAAAGAAATATTAACAGCAATAAGAAAGAAAAATACTAGCCAAAAACAAAACAATATTTAACAAATAACTAATTGTGGGTTTGTGGGTGCTTTTGTGCGTGTGTGTGTGTGTGTATGTGTGCGTGCGTGCGTGCGTGTGTGTGCGTGTGCGTGTTCGTGTGCGTGTGCGTGTTCGTGTGCGTGTGTGTGTGCGTGTGTGTGTGCGTGTGCGTGTACGTGTGCGTGTGTGTGTGGGTGTGTGTGTGTGTGTGTGTGTGTGTGTGTGTGTGTGTGTGTGTGTGTGTGTGTGGGTGTGTGTGTGGGTGTGTAGGTGTGTGTGTGTATGTGTGTGAGTAGGTGCGTGTGTGTTTACATATTAGAATGTGTGTGATTGTTGTATGTTTTTGTGTGTATGTGAGTGATTGTTTGTATAAATTTTATCTTAGGCCATGTACTTCAAGAGACTTTCAACTTCTTCATAATCAAGAGTGTTAAGCCATTTAACTATTGTCTCTTTACAATCGTGCGTATTAAGGGAATAAATATTAGTCTTTCTATTAATCTTATTGTATAGATACGATGATAGGGAATTGTATTGATGTTGTGCAAAAGCTGTTTTCGTCACTTGACAGGATGCTACTATATCATTTCGTCTTTTCTTTAATATCTTAGGATCAAAGCCTAAGCTTTTATGTTTTTTTATAATTAATTGAAAGATGAAAAGTTTTCTAACCGAAAGAACTTTACACAGATTATATAATTCATCAGTTGGAAATCTCCTTTGCTTAAAATGCATAACTTTAAGTAGTGATCTTTGTGATCTTTCTAATTCCAGGAATTTTATTTTACTGGCACCACCCCAGATAGTAAGACAATAAATTAAAACTGATTGCACCAATACTATATACAAAGTGTCTAGTAAGTTAGTTTTGGGTTTATTTGTGATTGCAGAACTTTTTACAATGTTTGTAACTGGAATAACATGTCTTAAGGTTTTAAAGATCCATGATAGCTTCCTTACTCTATTTGAAATTTGATCTATTTGGTTGTGCCATGATAATCTTTGATCTACCATGACTCCAAGATATTTAGTGTTTGTAGTCTTTTCTATTATAGGACATGTACAAGATTGTAATATTCCGTTGCATTTATGAATTTTTAGATTAAGGTCATTTCTAGGTTGGGTACGTTATATATGTATATAACGTGTATTACATCCTATAGAAAAGCGACAAACAGATTTACTCAGAATAGTAATGCAGACGGATCATTAAGGAGGCAGAAAGACAAGAATGCAAGCATCTCCCCCGGCTCCCGACTCACGACTCACCTTCCTAACTGGAATAATAAATAACCCGAGCACCCTGTATAGTAGAATTGTTGGAATATCTAGACGACACCTGCCGCCTCGTCTGCGTTCAGAATTGAAATGAAATGAAATTTTTATTTCATTTAACTATCATTATTCTTCAATTTAAAGGCAATACGTACTCCATGCCTTAAGGGCGATTTTTTAAGCAAAAAAAGAATGCGTAAAATTTTATTCAATTTTATGCACATTTTCTGAAGATCTATAGATCCGACGAAATGAGTTTTAGATTTGTGTGAAATGAAAAATCTCAATTTAGATGAAAAGTTTATTTAATAAGCAAAATTTACCATATTTCTCAAACCTTGTGGCTGCGTGGATTCCACTGAGGTTGGATTTTATATTTACTCGAATACATTTACAATACTTTTAGCAGCCTCCTTGACGTAGTTGCTCGGTCACTCGCTTCGCGTCAGATAGTGGTTCGATTCTTGGCGGATCCGACTTTGTAGGACTCGATTTTGTAAGTGCCTGGCTAGATACCACCATCTTATCTAAGTCTTGCCTCCAAACATCAATGTTAATAGCATTGATGTGTTCCGGCATGAAGATAATATAGCCAGCTCCCCATTGCGTTGCAGAATATCGCTAAAGCCTACTTCCATGTTCCGCGTCATCATCACATAACATCAGATGAGACAAAGCCAAGAGCTAACCAACTGTCCATTAAAAAAAATCCAAAATAAACTAAAAATAAAATAAAAAATAAAACAGTTCGCTTTCACTGGAATTTTCAGAACACACAGTTTCAGAATTCACGTAATTACGCAATTATGAGCCTTACATGGTTTCAGTAGGTCTTCCTTCAAAATATTACAGCTGTATTTAAACAATTCATCGGTATTACTGCTAAATCTGTTAGCACTAAGCTTAATCCAGTGAAGATTTACCTTAAAACACTGAAAAGCAAAAATCTTACGCTACATTGAACCAACCAATCTTTCTGCAAACAATAACAGGGCATATTTAACCGCACGTTTGATTAAAGTACCAGTATAAATGGATCTTATTTTGTAAGGAATCTCCTTTATGGCATAGTTCCACGTAAAGTGGTGGATACTATAGACATGCAGTTGGGTGCACCAAAGCGGTAGTAAATTAGGATAAATTGTTAGTAATATGGGGTCATCCACAAATTACGTAACGCAATTTGTTGTATCCAACCAGGCGTTAGGGTCCTGGTACGTGGGGGGCGGGGGACATTAAGGTTTGCGTAACGTTACGATTTTTGAAGTAACAGACCACAACACCGCCTATACAACATAATATATGACCTCTAATAATGTATCGAAGGCAATTAAACTAGGCCTTTTGGCTCGGAGTAATTGTTTTCACAGAATAGGTCGCTGTTACTGGTAATATGTTATAATATCAAACGCAGTTCAATGTTTGAGTTATTGTACATACAGTACACACATATAACATGAAAGATGTTGAGTCACGAAGTTTAACTAATTAAAGACGCGATCATAATTGGTTTATTTGTTAGCGGCATTTATATCGACCTCTCCGTGCTTTGCATGTCACAGTGCCTGTTGCTATAGATGCCAGTTGTTAAGGGTTAAGAATTTCTGAGGCCTTGTACAGTAGTACACAAAAAATAAGGCGCGTCGGTTATCTTCGTTCGCGCAGACAAGAACAAACTATCGACGGAAACACCCGAAACAATCAACGCACGGTGACAGCTTTCTGACAGCTGACAATTTCATTGAATTCATTGAATCAATCAACCAATAGCGGTAGAGATTTTCGGAACGTGTAATGACGGGTGACAATGAAGCTACATGATTGGTCCATCAGATTCCCGCGTAATTAAAATATTGTCTACTGCGCAGGTACATCGGCAAGCCTTATTAAATGTGTATTACTGTACATGCGTTCTTGTAAACTTCTGACACTTGACTTAGGGCGCTTTTATTGTCATGCGGATTTCTGACCGCAAGCGGGCCGTGCCCTCATGCGTGTGGCGTTTCCAAACCGACCCGCGTGCGTGTGCCACGCATAACAATAAAAGTGCCCTAAAACATGTAATGAAACGATAGGTTGCGGGCGGCATGCATGCGGGTATGCGGGTATGCACAAATCCGCATGACAATAAAAGCGCCCTTAGCCAATACCCCAAATCCTGGGGTAACGAATCAAATGCCGGCAACTCACTTGTGACTCCTCTGGCGTTGCGGGTGTCTATGGGCGGTGGTAATCGCTTACCATCAGGTGATGCGTCTGCTCGTTTGCCACCTCTGCCATGAATCTATTTCTATGGGCCTTGTGCCTGAAATAAACAGATAAATAAATAAATTAATACGAACAGTGGATAAACTAAGCTCTCTCCAGTACATTCAAGATTGTTCATTGATGAACATTATTAGTTTCTATAAGATTTATCTATGGGAGCTTCTTTCATCGACCGTCTTAAAACTTTTATATTCTTACTGAAAATTAATAACGATGGATTAAGGATCCCTTGCCGGTAACGGAGAACTTTAAATTAACTTACTGTTGCTAATGATACTTGGTTTAAGCGTTAAAAGTGGTTCCAATTTCTTGGATGGATCTTGCAAAGTTTGTGTTGTTACTGGCCACTGGGATGGATTTGGAGCTTTAGAGGCCACTATTGCATGCATTTCGGATACCTGAAATGATAATACTTTATTGTATTAGAAGTTGGTCGCAGTGTAACTATACTTATCATAACTTCTTATATCATTTTTTTCTAAAGAGCATCTACAGGTTAGATTCTCATTCTGACACGCCCTCGGCCGGGACGCCCTTGATTATATTTAAATTTGGTTTAGCACTCTGAATTCTTGTCGAGAGTCAGCCATGCTCTCTTCAACCGTTTTTGAGGAAAAGGAACGGCTCCCAATACCCTACCATGCGCTCTTTTTGTTTTCCGTTTTATTTTGGTTAACGTTTTCGATTATTACCCTCCGGCAAAACAATGTGTGGCGGCTGGTGGCGGACAGATTGTTTGATAGTTTGCTGTACTTATGTCTGAGTGTTTTATGTAAGCCGAGTGTTGTACATAAGCCCCACAGAATTCGAAATAATATTCAGCGGAAAGCCCTTCACATCACTTCACATGAATTCGTCTCTGCTGCCAATAGTCGTCGCAAAATTTGTTGCAGAAAAATTTTGTTTTCCAAAAGGTCCCACAGGAAAATATATAGTTCAGCTGCAAATACAAGTTGCGAAGGTTTTCGAAACGTGATTGAAAAATAAATTCAATACTAAAATTGTTTTACTGTTGAAGTTATGAAAAATCCGGGCATCTCATAGGGCACAAGTCCATAGTTATATTAGTATATAAATATTTTATATCTCGAGAAATCAGAAATTTAATATCATGTACAGGGTGTAAGGGACAGGTTTCCGAAAACTTTAAGGGCTTGCTCAGTAGACGAAACTGAACAACTTTCCACAAGAATTTTTTCAGGAAACGAACAAAAATCGGCTTCTCCATACAAAATTATAAATTTGATTGGACAGTTTGTATAGAGAAGCCGATTTTTTTTTCGTTTCCTGAAAAAAATTCTTGTGGAAAGTTGTTCAGTTTCGTCTACTGAGCAAGCACTTAAAGTTTTCGGAAACCTGTCCCTTACACCCTGTATATAAATTTATGACCGTTAAATACATAAATAAATATATATACATATGTAAGTAATTGAAGTAATTTCGTTAAGAGTCTTCAATAAGGTGTTCTCACAACACTGGTTCATGTTATAAAACCTTTACAAAAAAAGAAACATCGTTTTATACATATTTGAGATAAAAAGATAATAAAAATTAACATTGATTTTCGAAAAATATATTCTGCCGAATTTCATTCAATGTAAAAGTTCGAATCAAAAAATGTACAATTATAATTACGATGCGGCGCCGGTGATTAATTATAAGATCGTTTACTTATTTATATTTAAAAAATATTACTTTTTATTATTTAATAAAACGTATGTCGAAGCGGTTGTGACTCAGTGTGGCTTACGTGGTCACGTCAATAACACAGATTATTTTTTTGAATTTGAACGTTGAGTGTACAAGTTCCGCGTGGTAGGAACTTTGTATTAGGTAGAAAAAAAGACGATTTAAAAGTATGTTCAAAACATCTACTTAAATAAAAAACATTTTTATTTTGATTTTTACTACAGACACGGTCATAACCTGAATGGGTTTGACTGTTGGTGGCATTTATCTCGACCATTGCCGTGCTTCGGAAGGCACGTGCCATTGGTACCGGGTGCTGTCACTAAATGGCAGTCGTTAAGCCATGTTGAAGGCCTTATAGGCGGCTTGAAAACATCTGACACTGGGGTTGGCCACTTGACCCACAAGCTCCACCAATCCGGAATTTGTTCCGTGTTTGGAGTATGGCCTAACCTTCTTGATGTATGAGAGGAGACCCGTGCCCTGCAGTGGGGGCGATGTGGATTGTTAACTACTTTTTGCCCGCCGCTGAAGATGCGCATTGCGCATGGGCATGCAGGAAGCTGCTCGCGTGCACAAAGGTTATGTTGTTCCCCGCCCCCTATCCAAACTTTTTGCTAAATTTAAATGAAATCGATTGAGTAGGAGTAGTTACAGAACTAAATAGCTTTGCACTGCCAAGTTGCATTATTTCCGGAATCCCTGTGTGATTCCCGAGGGAATTCGTTATTTTTACAAGATTAAAACTAAATTATGTCACTTAAGCTAAGATAAAATAAGGTAAATATACTTTATTGCACACCAAAAGAATAAAAATAACAGGAAGAAAACACAAATATATATATATATATATATATATATATATATATATATATATATATATATATATATATATATTTAATTATTTTATATATATATATATATAAAATAATTTTCACTTACCATCCCGTCGACTGTGTGCAAAAACGTCTTATCCGTATTGACAAGCAATATAAACAAAAATCGCCTTTATAATACCTAAGTATTGTATAAGTAAGGACATAGAGAGAATTGCTAGAAGGAAATCTAGGGAAGTAAAAACGTAAAAACTGTATACTCAAACAAACCCTACCTATACAGGCTGTTAAAAAAGTAAGTTTGAAATTTTAAGGAGTTACTCAGTATCAACTATAGAATACAGGAAAAATATTGAAAAAATCTGATCTACAGTTATTTTTTTCAGTTTCCCATACTCTACATCTCAACAGTGAATCAAGAATTTGTATGGAAAACTGAGAAAAAACAGGAGATTTTTTCAGTATTTTTCATGTATTCTCTACTTGATTCTGAGTAACCCCTTAAAATTTCAAACGCACTATTTTAAACATCCTGTATAGTGTGAATTTACAAATACGTATAAGCCGTGACCCCATATCGATCAATGCCTTCTCCCCTAAAAATCTAAATCACTCAAACAAAATTCAAAAACGTAACACTCTAGCGCACTGATGAAGATTTATACGAGTGTCCTAATAAATCTTTAACAAAATGAAAATATTGCTTTTTTCCCAGATAGGAGATTAGAGAGTGGAGTCAGATTTTCTAAACGATTTTTGTTAAAACTCAAAAAAAAAACTCAAAATGTTTATTGCATGAACATAGTAAAAAGATGGAAAAAATACAATATTCTACCGGACATGGCATGCAAAAATTTAAATTTAATTATTTCACAATATTGATAACTAACAATTTTATTACTATTACACTCGGCTTCAAAAAAATCGCACCTTTTAAGAAATCTATTTTAAACATCTTTCAATCGTATTTGTATTATGAAATATTGGTAATGTTCGGTATCATTTAAAAGGTAAGGAAACAGAGAATGCAAAAACAATAATTCATTCAATGTTTTTTATTGGAACTGAGAAAAATTTACAAAACAATAAAAATCCTTAAAAAACCCAAATGAAATCTGATTAATTTTTCAAAACAAAGTTGCTTAAAACTAACCTAAAACCTAGTGTTACCCCCCCTAGCCCTAATGACGTCTTCCATGCGCTCCCTCATGGATCGCACCAACTTTAGGACCTCTTCTTGAGGGATTCTGTCCCATTCCTCAATAACGGCGTCTTGGAGCTCCTGAAGAGTCGCGGGAGCGGGATCACGGGATCTAACCTTGCGTTTCAGCTGGTCCCAGAGGTGCTCTATCGTATCAGATCTGGACTTCTCGCTGGCCACTGCATGACAGGGATCCCAACCTCTTGAAGGTAGCCCTGCACAATTCCAGCAGTGTGCGCGCGAGCGTTATCGTGCATTAATGTGAACCCGTCGCCAATAAATCCAGCATAGGGGACCACATGTTCTTCCAGGATCTCTGTGATGTACCGGTGAGCAGTCATTGACCCTTGCCCGCGAGCACCGCCGGTCCGAGAGACGCAAGAAAGTTCAGTTTCGCCGTCGGCAGATATGCCGCCCCAGAACATGCAGGAACCGCCCCCGTATTCTACCGTCTCTTGGATGCAGGCTTGGGCAAAACGTTCCCATTGTCCTCTGTATACTCTTTTGCGTCTATCGTTGCAGAAAAGGCACACTCTCGTTTCGTCTGAGAAGAGAACAGCTCTCCATTGGTCCAGGGTCCAATTGACGTGGGCGCGAGCAAATTGCAGGCGTGCTCGCCGATGCGCTGCGGTTAATTTTGGACCCGTGGCAGGTCTTCTAGCCACAATATTTCTCTCCTTTAGTCTTCTTCTAACTGTAGAGACACTCACGGCCCTTCTACGAACTGCTTGAAGCTGCTGTTGCAACTCAACAGCATTAGAGAACCGATTTCTCAAAGTCTTCGATACGACGAATCGGTCATCTCTCGCAGAAGTGCAGCGATTTCTACCAGACCCACGCCTTCGGACAAAGCCACCGGTCTGCAGGAACCGCTGGTACACTCTTCGAACAGAAAAGCGACTCAAGTGCAATTGCCGAGCAACATCACACTGACGTAGTCCTGATTGCAGTAGTGCGATAACTTGGGCGGCTTCAGCAGCAGTAGTGTCCATCTTCAAGGACGTTTTTCTGATGAAAGATATTCTTCTGTGTCTTCTTCGACTGTTGGTAGCAAATTTATCCCCCGATAAGCTGTATCGACCCTTTTATACCCAAAAAACAAAACAATACAAAAAAAATTTGAAGAGGAGAATCAGTTCCATTGTCATTCACAGTGACTTAAAGTGTCAAGCTTTTTCTTTAATCAAATGAAATGGATATTTTTTTAAAGAGTTTTTATAGGGCTCTCAAATGATACCAATATTGCTACGAATAACTGCTTGTCTTAAGGATTAACAGTGCTTGAAGCCTATTTTTACGGACGTGCGATTTTTTTGAAGCCGAGTGTATATTGATTGATAGATTGATATACTCTTTATTGTACACACACAAAAATAATAATATATAAAACAACAAAAGACACAATATTAAAATAACAGTGGTACAATTTGGGCGGTCTTATCGCTAAAAGCGATTTCTAAAAGCGATTTATATTGTATTAGACTTTTTAGGGTTGCGTTGAAGATCAAAAACTGATACGTATTGCTGCGATATATAAAAAAAAATGTTATTGTTGTATATAACATACACTATACAGGCTGTAAAAAATAAGTATAGGGGCCGAACTGGGGCTTCTACTTGTAATACTGAACAACTTAATACAGCGACTAGCCGTTTCGCCAACTTTGTATGGAGAGGTCTAATATTTGTATAAGAGGTCTACTAGCGAGAGAGATACTTCGGCAAAAACTGAAAGAAGCGGAAATAATAATAATAAATAATAATTAAATAATAGATGCTTTACGAATTCTTTTAAATCGTCATTTTTAGGGTTCCGTAGCCAAATGGCAAAACAACGGAACCCTTATGGATTCGTCATGTCTGTCTGTCGTTCTGTCTGTCGTTCTGTCTGTCTGTCTGTCTGTCTGTCTGTCCGTATGTCACAGCCACTTTTTTCCGAAACTATAAGAACTATACTGTTGAAACTTGGTAAGTAGATGTATTCTGTGAACCGCATTAAGATTTTCACACAAAAATAGAAAAAAACAATAAATTTTGGGGGTTCCCCATACTTAGAACTAAAACTCAAAAAAATGTTTTTCATCAAACCCATACGTGTGGGTTATCTATGGATAGGTCTTCAAAAATGATATTGAGGTTTCTAATACATTTTTTTTCTTAACTGAATAGTTTGCGCGAGAGACACTTCCAAAGTGGTAAAATGTGTCCCCCCCCCGTAACTTCTAAAATTAGAGAATGATAAACCTAAAAATTATATATGATGTACATTACCATAGAAACTTCCACCAAAAATTGGTTTGAACGAGATCTAGTAAGTAGTTTTTTTTAATACGTCATAAATCGTAAACCGCAATTTACCTCCAACGAACTACTAGAACTTTTATATTATGTTACTTGCTGCTACGGAACCCTTCATGGTCGAGTCTGACTCGCACTTGGCCGCTTTTTCTTCTAGTACGTGGAACTTGTACACTTTGTTTCGGAACATACAGTGGTAGCGAAGCGAGAAGAAACGTCGGGCCTAAAAGAAACTCGCATTAACTTCAAATTAAACTATTCTAGTTTATGTTAATACCGTTATGATATGAGCTGGAGGATTATACATGTCCATATAGGGTGACTTTAAATTAGTTCTTGATACGAAAGGCCATACATGTGTTCATGATAACAAACAACTTTCCCTAAGGAACCCATAGTCAAAACGCAAAAAAAATTTTGGACTCTTCATATTAATTTGGCCGGTCAGTTGCTCGATTTGTATGAACGGTCCAAAAATTTTTTTACGATTTGACTATGGGTTCCTTAGAGAAAGTTGTTTGTTATCATGAGCACATGCATGGCCTTTCGTATCAAGAACTAATTTAAAGTCACCCTAAATATTACTTTTAGCATTTAAAAG
Source organism: Coleophora deauratella (assembly GCA_958295455.1). Lineage (NCBI taxonomy): Eukaryota > Metazoa > Arthropoda > Insecta > Lepidoptera > Coleophoridae > Coleophora > Coleophora deauratella. The sequence continues at coordinate 16,725,220 of OY282397.1, read as the reverse complement.
TTTTTCAGACCTGACAGTCGTTTTGATCCTCACAAAGAACTCAGTTTTATAAATAGATACAATAAAGATATCATTTATTATAAACACCAGACATTATACCAAATAAAACATAACACCCTATAAGCACACCTTTGTTCGATACCTTCACAATAAAAAGACTTCAGTATAAGGAAAAATAAAATACTTCCTTTTGTTCCCGCTTTTTTTATTTCTCTTTGAAGGTACAATACTACGGTAAAATAATTCCAAATACAATATATTTTTACTGGGACAAAATAAAAAAATATATTTTCCCAACCGTTATAAAAAAAGTGAAACTGAAATCGCGGACCAAATAAATGTGGTTTCTATACAAATCGATGAGGCAGTAAACCCACTTTGTATGGAAAGGCAAATTAAAAACTAAAAGAAGAATAAAGAATATTTATTTGTAAATTTTTTGCTCCGGCTAGGTGGAGCGATGATCTGCGCAAGGTTGCTGGTAACAGCTGGATGCGCGTGGCCGAAGATAGGTATAAGTGGCGTGCCTTGGGGGAGGCCTATGTCCAACAGTGGACTAATGCAGGCTGATGATGTTGATGGTGAATTTTTTGCTCCGATTGAATTGTTTCCTTACATAAAGTTTTTAGTTTAATGACTGGAAGCCACAGTTAAGGTTTGGTCCGCGATTTCGGTTTCACCTGTATACACAGGGTGTAACAGAAAGGTGTGATAATACTTCAAGGTTGGCTTTTACCCATCAAACTGAACAACTTTTGTTCTACAACTTTGTTCAAATCGCATTTTTTTTTTTAACTTTTCATACAAGTCGATCAGCTGGCGAACCAAGTATGTATGAAAAGTCCGAAAATTTCTTTGCGATTTCAACAAAGTTGTAGAAACAAAAGTTGTTCAGTTTGATGGGTAAAAGCCAACCTTGAAGTATTATCACACCTTTCTGTTACACCCTGTATAAATTTTAATTTGCTATTTGCTAAGACACTATAATAAATCGTCTTGAATACGTGTATATATATCAGTCTCTGGTTCCCAAGATACAGGTAATCCTAGTTTGGGCCCAGATGACCGTGTGTGATATTATATTATATTATACACGCAGAGGCCAAACTGGGTGTACATTTTGATCAAAAATGTTTGCTAATAAATTAAATTTTACATGGTACGGTAGTCCATCTGTAAAATAGTAACTCACCCAACATATAGGACATATTACATATCATCAGTAATACGTTATGTAAATATTAAATATTGATTCGTCTTGCCTATTGTCTCAAGAAAAAAGCCCTGTTTTCTCGTGGACCCACTATTTTGTCCCACTAGTGGTTCCACGAGGGAGACTTGTTTCTCCTGGTCCCACTACATTGTATACTGTGAAGAATGACCCGGCTACATTCTTTAGCATATGACTATAAAAAATAAAAAATAAAAAAAAAATCATTTATTTCAGACAACTTCAGTCCATATTTTGTTAGTAACAATTTTTGCTTATAAACTATGTTAGTAGGCATTGCATAAGAATAGAATAGAATATATATTTTTTTAATGAATAAATAAAGCTTAAATTTAGAATTTGGAATTTACTTTATGGTATTATGAGTTCACCCAATGATATTTTATGTAATACATATCAGAGAAATTGATTCAGTCATTGTTTTCAGATTCACTACTTAAGCTTAGCCAAATATAAACACACACTTGTAGGTACCTTTCTACATTCGTATAAGCAACAACATACAATATTAATTTCTTAATAACTTATCGTAAACATACGAAACCGTAAAAACGCCTCTGTAAACGTTACGATATGAAAACCTGAGACTTTACCTCAGTATGCCGAGAAAAGTTTTCCTCTAATGGAATTAGGCTAATTGAACGACACGTCCTATTCCAAAACTCATCAATCATAGATAGTTTTTTACCTAAACCATTAAAATCCCTTTTTAGGGTTCCGTAGCCAAATGGCAAAAAACGGAACCCTTATGGATTCGTCATGTCGTCTGTCCGTCCGTATGTCACAGCCACTTTTTTCCGAAACTATAAGAGCTATACTGTTCAAACTTGGTTAGTAGATGTATTCTGTGAACCGCATTAAGATTTTCACACAAAAATAGAAAAAAAAAACAATTAATTTTGGGGGTTCCCCATACTTCCCAACTAACACATTAGTGGAAATTGCAGCTTTTGTTAGAACTTTGAGGAGCATAGTGGTGGTATAACGAAGTTGCATTTAGCCTTGAGTTCTAAAACAGTGATAAAAAAGCGTTAAACCTTGACTGCAGCTTTAACACCTTTTGAGACACCTTATGACTCTAACAGCTGTGCTATGTTTACATTTGTATCCCTTTTGCCACTCTTGATCATGCAGTGGTGAAAATTGTATCTCTTTTACCACTCCTGACTAAGTCGGAGCTTATTTAGTGCATTTTGGCACTTACAGCTGTATGGGATTGAAAACTAGAACTGATTTATTTCTAAAACACGTGCTTTTCACTCTTTTAGAGCGAGCAGTTGCTTTTGTGCAATATAAGTCTATAACAGATATATTAATGACATTCAGGCATAAATTTCCACGTTTTGGAACTATTATACGGTCTATAGTGTTTAAAAATAGAAAATTATAGCTTAAGTGCTAACTCCATTAAACTGATACAAGAAACATAAAAAACGGTCAAGTGTGTGTCCGGCCACGCGCAGTGTACGGTTCCGTAGTACTTAGACAAACACTGCTACAAAATTGACTACTACTCGTTAACTTGTAAAGTCTTAAAAGTGATAGTTTTTCTTTTAATTTCGTTATATTATATACTACTGCCGTGAATTTTTTCACATTTCTACGCATGACTTTAACAAAAATGTGCACTTTAAAGCATAATAATTCGAAAACGGATCCCTGAATCGAAAAATTATTTTCGAAAACTTACAATATTTTTAAAAGACCGATCCAACGATATCCCACACCATGGGATAGTCGAGAAAAAAATCATCCCCATTTCACGTGTAAGGGAGGTACCCTGAAATTTTTTTTTCTATATTTTATTTTACCACTTTGTCGGCGTGATTAATATACATATCCGTGCCAAATACAGCTCTCTAGTACTAATAGTAGTCTCTGAGCTAATCCGCGTACAGATAGACCATCAGACAGACGGACATGGCGAAACTATAAGGGTTCCTTGTTGACTACAGAACGAAAAAAAGAAATAACTAGATATAACTTAACTACTCCAGAATAAAATGATAAATCATTAAAAACTACAATCAACTGTAACTTTCGGTATTTGACATACCGCTAAAATTGGAAAGTCCTGGTTTCATGTAAAATAATGTTTTACCACTGTGTTAAATAGAACCCTAATTTGGATGTGTGCTGTGCAGTATTGAGCTTTAAATGATATCAGATTAGCTCCCTGAATCACAAATTTCGATCCTATGGACATGTTAAGAAGACAATAACTATACAACAGTAGTTTTTATTGCTCATAGTGCTAGAAGAGTTCTATTGGTGAAAATTAGAACCTAAGACTTCAACAGCAAAACGCCATTTTTGGCAATGAATTTAATGTGTTTTTCTAAAATTTGTTACTATAAACACTCTACATAATTTGGTTGAGGCCTGATAATGGATTCTCGTGTTTATAATATACACAAACGAACTTAAATAGGCGTAATTAATAACAAAACTGAGATGTAAAAGAAAAAATAAATAAAATAAATGAATCAATTTTACGAATTTTACGCTTAATTGATGGCGGATTATTTTTTTACCCAAAACATCGCATATATTTCACGATAAATTTAATTCCCAACTGTTTTTACACACGAACAATTCGAAACTTCAGGATAAATATATGTTCACAAAAACTCCACCATTATTTAAGTCAAATGTCAAATATTTCATTGCCATTATTTGTTCTACAATAAAACTTACTACTAAAACAGATAAATACTACCCCACAACCACTTCTGGAATATTTTGCTAACCTCATGAGAAGAACGATTTTGATCGAGTGAATGATTTAGAATCTTATTCGTTCAATTAAGCAGCCAACGTAAGTTCTTTAAGCGCTACAGGAACCGAAATACAGCTTTCATCCGCAATTTTCTCTATTCAAGCACTTTACAATCACTGTTAAGCAGTTCTTCTAGAACTGTAGGCTGCCAAAAATTGGCGCCCCCCTAGAGGCATAAGCGGTTTATAAAGGTTCCATAGCGCGCTATGGAACTAACAAGTTACAGCTATAAGACGCAATCGGATACGCTATAAAGCCCTTGTGCAACCCATTTGTGTTAGTTGGGTTAGAACTAAAACTCAAACATTTTTTTTTCATCAAACCTATACGTGTAAACCTATATCTATAGATAGGTCTTCAAAAATGATATTGAGGTTTCTAATATCATTTTTTTCTAAACCGAATAGTTTGCGCGAGAGACACTTCCAAAGTGGTAAAATGTATGTCCCCCCTGTAACTTCTAAAATAAGAGAATGATAAAACTAGAAAAAATATACATATAATGTACATTACCATGCAAACTTCCACCGAAAATTGGTTTGAACGAGATCTAGCAAGAAGTTTTTTTTAATACGTCATAAATCGTAAACCGCAAATTACCTTTCATTCAATCAACTCAAATATAAAAAATATTGAGTTCAAGACATGTGTGATTATGAATTTATACGGAACCCTCGGTGCGCGAGTCCGACTCGCACTTGGCCGGTTTTTTTCTTAGGTGTCATCTTTCTATTCGAGTAAAATGTCCGTTCAAAGCATGAGCTTTCACATACACAAAAGCATGCTCCCACCCAAGGTTTAGGCTGCCTTATGTATGGCTTATGCCATTGAATTGTTCTAGGATAACAATTTACTGTGTACAATATCACAGATTAGATAATAGTATGATAATACGGCAGAAGAAACATATCTACGAGTATAACGCAGGATATAGTTACACAGTATGTAGGGTCTTTATGAAATACCTGAAATAAATTTCACCACGGCTTCTACTCATGACTGACTGACATGACATCTACAAACTGAACAACTTTCCCCAAGGAACCTATAGTATTATTTTTAATTCGAGAGACTAATTTGACATAAGGTTGACATGTCAAACGCAAAAATGATACCATGTAAAATAGTGTTGTATACTCTATCGATATCTTTATTTGGTGGCAGTTTGCATCAATGAGATTGTATACCTCGCTTCAAAGCAAAGCAAGGAGGTTATGACTCAGCTATGTTCGTATTACTTTTATGTAAGCGAATACAAACTGTTTTGTATTATGTCTTCTGAAATTGGCAACCCACCAAATGTCAAACTAGTTTCTCGAATTAAAAATCAAACTGTACACTCAAATCACCAAAAAAATTTTGGAGACATACTAATTGATCAACTGAACCGCCAGTTTTGTATGAGAATTCCAAAAAAATTTTGGCGAATTAAGTATAGGTTCTGTGGGGAAAGTTATTCAGTTTGATGAATACAAGCCACAGTTAAATTTTTTCAGGTTTTTAGAAGGACCCTAGGTAGCCAGAAATCGGCTATAATCATCATAATCATAAATATACGCAGTATATCAACGACATTGGAAGCTGTTTTGAAAACTCCTGTCATTTACTTTACGCAGACGACACGAAGATTTTTAAAGTTGTTCGTGAGAGTGAGACTGTTTGATGTTACAACAGGACTTGCTTTCTTTTGAGAAGTATTGCTCTAAAAATCAACTTCTACTTAACACTGATAAGTGTTACGTAATAACCTTTACTAGAAAACACAATCCTGTTACCTTTGGTTATAATGTTTCCAGACAGAATATCAGGCGTGTTGCTTCGATCCAAGACCTGGGAGTCGCTCTGGACTCCAAGCTACACTTTAATATTCACATTGACAACATTATTGCTAAAGCATATAAGCAGCTGGGTTTAATTAATCGTTTGGACAAACCTTTCAAAAATGTAAATACTATGAAAATATTATTTAATGCCTATGTACGTAGTGTTCTCGAATTTGCAAGTGTGGTTCGGAGTCCACAGTATGCAGTTCACAAGGATAGAATAGAAAAGATTCAAAATAAATTTTTAAAATCCCTTGATTATCGTACTGGTCATTTATTCACAGACTATAAAAGTAGTGCTGTTAGACACAACGTAAAATCACTTCAAATTAGGCGAATTTATCTTGACACTGTTTTTCTCTACAAAATTATACACAACTTCATTGATTCAAATTCACTGTTGGAAAAAATTTGTTTCAAAATCCCACGTACATCCTCTCGTTCACAACATACTTTCTCAGTCTCTTTTTGTCACACTAACTATGCCAAAAATACATTTTTCAGGCGCACATGTGATTATTATAACAAGTCGTTGAATAATGTTGACATTTTTTCTAGTTCTTTATTAACTTACAAGAAAATGGTAAGCGAAGTGTTGGAAAATAACTCTTAATTATAAATAATTTGTATTTCTCTCATAATTTATTTGTTATAATGTTTTATCTTTTTTGTTTATTTAACCATATTTTTTACATAATTATTTGCTACACATTGTTTAATGTTACCAGTTATCTCGCTCTAAGCTGTTGCTTGTAACTCTAAAATTTATCTTTGTTAATTTCATAGGGGCCTTTAGGTCTATTTGAAAATTTAAATTGTGTCTAAATTTTATAAAAGACTGTTTGTGTCCTAAATAAATAAATAAAATAAAAAAATATACGAGGTGATTTTCAGTGTTGGATATGCATTTATATCCATACGGGTCAAATGTACCATTATTCTACCACTTTTTTAAATAAATGTCAAAATTTTGGAACCTCTTTTAAAGAAGATCAATCTGACGATCGATTTGACAGACTCGGTGGTTCAGTGGTTAGCGATCCTGACTACTGATCCGAGAGTCGTGGGTTGGATCCCCACCCAGAGCAAACATTTCTGTGATGAGCAAATTTGTTTGTTCTGTGTCTGGGTGTATTATATCTATATATGTGTGTATTTAAACGTATACATATGTGTATGTATACCAGTCTCTGGTTCCCATAATACAGGGTATCCTCGTTTAGCGCCAGATGACCGTGTGAGATTTGTCCCGGTTATTATAAAAATTTGTTCGGAGACCAGACAAAATCCGTATCGACAACTTCCGGATGTCATTGGACGCGGCCCGGATCTGTTGAATGTAACTTACTTAGATATGACATGTCCGGAATTCCGGTGACCCGAATATAATCCCGGATTCTAGATTTATATTATTATTGGAACATTATCCGACTTCAGAATGTTGTTGGGGCTGGCATGCAGGCTGCTAAGCAAGGAGGAATTGAATTGTGCCACTCGATAATAAGAAGAACATTTGTGGTTTTGACCTGGCTGTATACCTTGTTCCAAGAGAAGATGAGGGAGATCAAGACAAAGCAATACTACGAAAACGACACATGTCTGCGTCACTTGCCTAAATGGTTTATTTACCTTTTGTTCTTTTTTTATTGGAACGAACTATACTTAGGAACATTTCGCAAACCAGAAATATTTCGCTATGCGTGTTTGTTTTGTTTATATATTTCAACCTGTCATCTTCAATCATCTTCATTCATCACTTTGAATGAATCATCTTCTGTCAACCAGTTATACAGTCATCTTCATTCATCACTTGCATTTTGGGTCTACAACTTTATTCTTTAGTCCTGCTAAAAAGCTATATCCATGCGGATGACTCCGTGTCAGCAGTCATCATCATCATTGGCCTATGCGTCTATTACAGAAGATCTGCAGTGTCGTGGCGGTATTCCGTGTTGCTAACCACGCAGCAAAGCTGCTGTGGGTGGAGTAACCTCTCACCATCAGACACTGCACCGCCTGGAACGGAGTTAAGGAAACGCAGGGCTGCTCAGAACTTGCGTTACCCTCTCGGCCTCGCTGGCTGATTCCACAGGAAAGGCATAGGCATAAGGGTGGAGCCAGTTTAACTGTAGGAGACCGCGGTTTTCGGGTTAGACCCTACTCGCGCCTAACGGAGACCCCATAAGAAGTCAGAAGTAGCATAATATGTTAGGCTTAATATAAAGTAAATAGAGTCCAGATTGGACTGATTAATTGAAACGTTCATATAAAAAAGTCAGGAATTAACCCTCACAGAACATATTTTGTTTTTGGGTTAATCCAGAAAATGATCCGTTTATTCTGTGTAGCTGCTGATATTTTAAACTTTTTACGTAAGAACGTTGTGCCTCTGACTTGCTGCTGTATTAAACTTCTAAAGTTGTTTTATATCTAAACACCTACACAACATAAGAAAAAAGAACTGCCCCAGGCCACAAAATACACAATTACAAAAGGCCCGCTCAATACGCTCACTAAAATCCTAAGCATATACATGCTTATAGACGTATACGGTCGTTGTAGGCAAGGTCACGATACTGTTGTTTACTAACTTTGCCGCGTGACCTTGCCTAGGACGACCATATATTTCTATAAGCATGTATATGCTTACGATTTTAGTGGTTTTTATTGAGCGGACCTTCTGTGTCTATTTTGTGCCCAGGCTATATAAACAAGAAAATGGCCGAGATGAGTTTTTGCTTCTTTTATGCGTGGGTGAGTACCGAGTAATAAATCACTCCCTCTTAAAAGTTACCTACTTAACAAGTTAAAATTGACTTGATGTTACTTTAGTTAGTCTCTATGATCTTTTATGGGTCAAATAAATCGAAGTTTTATAATTTGTATAAGAAAATGTAATTTTGAATCTGTGCACAGAATTTGAGTTTTAACATAACTTCTGTAGTCTAAAAAAGTCTTTGATTTTTTTAGCTTTGTTATGTTAACAACCCATTACGTCCCCACTGCAGGGGCACGGGTCTCTACCCATAACTCGGGAAGGTTTAGGCCATACTCCACACACGGGGGCCAAGTCCGGATTGGTGGAGGTTGTGGGGAGTTTTTTAGCTTTATGCTTACGTTATGTTATATTATATGTTAACTTGTTTATGTTTGTTTTGTGTTTATTTTCTAACTGTGCTTGTTTCTCTTTTTTTCCTTGGTGTAATTTGTTTTGTGTTGTTTACTGTCTGTTAAATAAATGTATCTCTATCTCTCTATCTCTATGTGGTATTGGATGTCATTACCGATTTACTTTTTGATAAATCAAACTGAAAATGGCAATTAATCATTTATTAACGTAAAATCAGTAAATCAAAATCTTTGGAGCTCGCGCAGATGTCTAGATATAAAACCTTTTAAAAAAAACAAATACCTAACGGCACATAATAGTAACTTTGTCTGCGTGGACTTCAAAATTGGGTCCAAAGAAAAATAAAATGTTAAGGTAGCACCGTCTAGTGACAAAGTAAAAATTTCAGTTTATAACCATTCCGTTGAGTTTTCGAGGATAAAAAGTATTTTAAGTATTAGCCTACTGCTTTATCTCTATCTACCTACAAAATTTCATCCAAATCCGTTCAGTAGTTTCGGCGTGAAAGTGGAACAAACAAGTAAACATCTATACTTTCGCACTTATAATATTAGTGAGATGGAATGAGATATCTAAACGTTAATCTGGTATTAATCTGGGTCCAAGACGAATTTAATCATACCTCACAATACGAAATCCATTAACCACTTTCGACGATAGAGCAGTAAATCGGACACACATACATAATTAATTACATGCGGGTACACCTGTAAAACCTTTCCCTTCGAAATCGAAAAACCTTACCCTTCGAAATCGAGAAAAAGAGCTACTACGGTTACGGCGTGAGAATTCAATAGAATTCGAATGAATGCTTCAACAAACTAGAACAAAAGTAGACGATTTAATAAATGGATTCCTTCATTTAAATGGGAAAATCGCAAAACATTTAAATGAATTCTTATCGCTCAGCGCCACCAAAATTCTACTTTGATTACACGAATTCTACTTTTGATTACAATCTTTTAAAGGTACATTACATTACTTTAAGTCAAAAGTTAGCCAATGCCATAAACCTATCTCATCTGATTTACTTTTTAACAAATGTCAAAAACTACTATACAGGGTGTAGATCTACATATGCGTCAAATCTTAATCAGACCTTCTACTCCGGATACTGATCAACTTTCCTCAAGGAATCGATAGTCAAATCGCAAAAAAAATTTGGACTCTTCATCGATTTGTATGAAGAGTCCAACAATTTTTTTGCGATTTGGTATGAGCTCCTTGGGGAAAGTTGATCAGAATCAGGAGTAGAAGTCCTGATTAAAATTTGACGCACCTGTAGATTTACATCGTGTATGTTTTGTTCTAAAACTGTTTAAAATCATGACCAGTGACGTTAAATTTTAATGACTCGGTGGCTGTGTGGACACTCCTGACTATTGATCCGAGAGTCTTGGGTTCGATCCCAACCCAGGACAAAGATTTCTATGTTGAGCAGATTTGTCTGCTCTGTGTCGTGGTGTATTATATCTATACATGTGTATATGTATTTAAACGTATATGTGTACGTATATCAGTCTCTGATTCTCATAATACAGGTACAGGGAGTCCTAGTTTGGGGCCAGATGACGGGTGTGATTTGTCCCGGATATATTTTCAACAAACTACGAAATTTTCATTAATTAAAAATTAGAATAGAATAGAATAAATCTTTATTTGACATACAAATACAAATTTCAAAATTACAAGGAAAAAAATACACACAAAAAAGTAATACCAAAAAGGTGCAAGCTCAGCATATGCTGTGGGTGAAGACCAAGTTCTGCTTTAGGATGATGCCGTTGGAGTCGCGCCACATCGTGAACTTCAAATCGTTTGTGGTGCGAGTTGCGACGGAACATCTGGAGTCCTTGACAAAGGAGGAATTCTGGCCGAAGGGTGTAGTGTTTCGGAGATTCCGAGGAAGTTTGCTGACCACTGCCACCGAAATAGTACCGACCTTGTACTAAATAATATGAAATTTTTAGTTAGTTAATATTAAGTATTTATATATAATATTTTAAGTATAAAATGTATATTATTGTATATGTTATAATATGGGCCTCGTTGACTGAAATAAACAAATAAATAAATAATAAAAAGAAAAAAAGCCACAGCGCAGCGCTGGTATTCTGCATTATTACATTATTTTGATGAAAATCCAAGCGAGTAAATTTTTTTGCAAGCTATTTAGTAATCAGTCGTTAACAACCCATATCGTCCCCACTGCAGGGGCACGGGTCTCTTTCCATAACTCGAGAAGGTTAGGCCATACTCCAACACAAGGGGGCCAAGTCCGCATTGGTGGAGGTTGTTGTTCGTAATCAGTATTACACATGCTTTTTTTAAATTCTATTCTATTCTAACTCCAAATACCCTCACGCTCGTACTAAGAAATATTGTAAATCTACTCACGCTGTGGTTGCAAACAAATGAAGATTTGTTTTAAAGCTTCGTGCTCGGGAGGGGGGGAACATTACTTACTCGTAGTGTCAATGACAAGGAAAGCCACCTGTGGCTGCGCCTGAGTAATTGAGATGTAGATGTTCAGACTCCCCTGGGTAAGAATATATGGGTCCTGTTTATTTCACAAAGCCCGTATATTTAAATGTCAGAGGTAACAGTAACACGGAAAATGTGTTTTATTTATTTTTAAATAAGATATTATATTTTATCTTTAAATATTAATCGAATATGACGCCTTGTAAGTTTATTTGAGGAAGTAAAACTGAATTTGCATTTAGAATTATGGCTAGAATTTAAAAAAGTAAACAAAAATGTTTAAAAATAATGCACTATTTTTGGTATGCTCCTGGTACTTATAATTTTTTTCCAAGAAAACCAGGATCAAATCGTATAAAAATTGGACCTCCCATGAACTCAAACTCAAACTCAAAATGTTTTTTATTTAAGTAGATGCTTTACACATGCTTTTAAATCGTCAATATTTTTTTCTACCTAGTACAAAGTCCCTACCACGCGGGACTTGTACACTCAACAAAGGGCAACTCATGCAAAGGGCAACTCAGCTGATTATTTTCTATGCGATTCAATAAAACCATTTGTTGGCAACATTTAAAGTACAATATCTATGGCAACATAGATAAAAAACTATTACACAACTTTGTATTCTCTTTGTGCCTCCATTAAAACCTTCAAAAATAAATTCAGTATTTCCTTTATTTCTTTATAATGAATCAGTGCTAAAGTCCTAAAGCTTTATACACCGTTTACATTCAGAGAGTTAATGAATGAATTTGCCTTTGATTTCATACATATTTAATGATGTTTTTTTTGTGACTATCGCAGATATTTTTGCATTTTTTACTTTCGTACCTTCTCATACCGCAGATTGGTCATCTCTTACTACTTTTTAACTGACTTCAAAAAAAGGAGGAGGTTCTCAATTCGTCGGAATCTTTTTTTTTTATGTATGTTCACCGATTACTCGAAGAGGCCTGTACGCCAGTCACCGTAGACATAAAAATCGCGTTAGGTCGCATTGGTTGCAACAGTTCTGATTTTTTGGTATGTTCTTAGGGTTGATAACAGTAGTCTAAAACTAATTTTTCAGCTTCGAAAGACTTGTGCTAACTGCGTGGTGCTCCAAAAACTACGTAATTTTCGTTCTTTTTTAAGATTTTGGCTTATAACTTCTAAACGGTGCATCTTACGGAAAAACGTATTAAACACACTTATAAGAAGATAAAATTTCCTATAATTTAAGGTCAATTTCAGCTCTGTAGGTCTAATAGAACCCAAGATGCAGCACTTCAAACATTGGCAATTTTCCCTAAAAAGTTCGAAATTGTAGTTTTGCCGCCTTCCGAGCAGAATATCGACTATAATACTCATTCTACGAGGACAGTCATTAAAAGAAAGTTATAAAGCAGTTATTAAGCTTTAATTTAAGCACAAACTGAAGTTTGTAAGACCAATAGTTCCCTCGTAATCTCGACAAAGCGAGAAATTAAGGAAATCAGATTTTTCAAAAAGGGAGCCTGACAAATTGCAGGACTTCTGTAAAGGATAAGAAATACATAAATCGGTGTACAATGATTTATAATGATATTATAAAACTTAAATAACATAGGTATTTCATGTATATAGAACAAAATGTTAATTAATATTTATTATAATGAATTACAACGAAGGGGCAGGTATGTAACATTAGGTTTACCTTTACGCACTTAGCGACAAAACAATCGTGTTCTTTTGGAAGATCTAGGTTCATCTGACAGCTCTTCCTGGGGCTCTGGAGACTGGTCTGTTGCTTGTTGTACAGAGGAGGTCGTCGAAATCGTCCTCTTCATTCAACTCAGTCAAGGCTATAGATGGAGTGTTGAGGCAGGTCTTCCCCTGACTATCTTTGCAGAGAGTTTCAGCCCTGTTATCTTGCAGGAGCATTTTCCTTTTTCACACCCATTCTTGCACTTGCATGATAGGAATTTCATAAAAACATATTACAAATAGTTTAAATACACAGCCCAAGATAGGCCTACGAATGGATTACCTTACTTGCATGACAGTAATTTCAGCAGGGTTTCCGATGCTGATTTCTTCGTTGATGTCACTAGTGTCAGACCCTACTGGCTCCTTAAGATGTTGTCGCAATTACTGAATGCGTGAAATGACAGCTGTATTCCAGGGGGGATGAAAGCTCTTCTTGAATGAATGGTGTTGACGACAACTTCTCGCAATTGGCACTTTCCTGGAAAAAACTTTGTTTACGTTAGAGCCTAATCTGTTAAGTAGAGGATGTCAACCTCTGATGCTCTTTACCAACATAGACTGATAGATTGGGCTCCAACATTTAAAATGTTTTTTCCAGCAAAGTGCCAGTTGCGAGAAGTTCTCAACAACATCATTCATTCAAGAAGAGCTTTCTTCCCCCTCTGGAATACAGTTGTTCTTTTACGCATTTAGTGGTTGTGACAGCACATCGAGGAGCCAGTAGGGACTGCCACTAGTGACTCAACGAAGAAACCAACGTCGGAATTCCTGTCATGAAGGTAAGGGAATCCATTTGTAGGTCTGTCCTGGGTCGTGTATTTATGAAACTATTTGTAACATTATTTTATGAAATTCCTGTCATGCAGGTGAAAGAATGGGTGCGGAAAAGGAAGATGCTCCTGCAAGATAACAGGGCTGAAACTCTCTATAAAGTTTGTCAGGGGAAGACCTGCCTCAATACTCCGTCCATAGCCTTGACTGAGTTGAATGAAGAGGACGACTTCGACGACCTCCCCTTTACGACAAGCAACAGAGCAGTCTCTGGAGCCCCATGAAGAGCTGTTAGATGAACCTAGACCTTCCAAAAGAACACGACTGTTTCATCGCTAAGTGCGTAAAGGTAAACCTTATATTACATACCTACCCCTTCGTTGTAATTCATTATAATAAATATTAATTGACATTTTGTTCTATATTTAATGTTTATTTCTGTCGCAGTTGTCAGCTGAGGTCCTGCCACCACTAAGTGATATAATTTAAGTTTTATGATATTAATATTAATTATTGTACACCGATTTATGTATTTCTTATCCTTTATATAAGTCCTACAATTTGTCAGGCTCCCTTTTTTGAAAAATCTGATTTCCTTAATTTCTCGCTTTGTCCAGATTACAAGGGAACTATGGGTCTTACAAACTTCAGTTTGTGCTTAAATTAAAGCTTAATAACTGCTTTATAACTTTCTTTTTAATGACTTTCCTCGTAGAATGAGTATTATAGTCGATATTCTGCTCGGAAGGCGGCAAAACTACAATTTCGAACTTTTTAGAGAAAATTGCCAATGTTTGAAGTGCTGTATCTTGGGTTCTATTAGACTTACAGAGCTTCAATTACACTTTAATTATAGGAAATTTTGTCTTCTTATAAGTGTGTATAATGACTTTTTCCGTAAGATGCACCGTTTAGAAGTTATGAGCCAAAATCTGAAAAAAGACCGAAAATTTCGTAGTTTTTGGAGCACCATGCAGTTAGCACAAGTCTTTCGAAGCTGAAAAATTTGTTTTACACTACTGTTATGAACCCTAACAATATACCAAAAATTCAGAACTGTTGCAACCAATGCGACCTCCGATGTCTTTTACGACTGGCCTACTGAACCGATTTGGAAAATTATTTTTTTGTTTAAAAGGGTATACAGGGTATACTTCACAGGTGGTCCCATATAAATTTTAACGAAATCGATTCAGCGGTTTTTGAGAAAATCAACAAAAACATAGCAAAATTGGAGTTGCAGTCGGTTGTTTTTAATGTATTCAGCATGGTCAATTATCAAATGAAACGCTTAAAAATCGTCGGTGGCGCAGCGGATACTGACTCCGTCCTCCTAACCAGAGGTCGTGGGTTTAAATCCTGGCCAGTGCACCAATGAGTTTTTCGAAACTTACAGCGGTGAAATGTGCCACCCACATGATAAGAAGAAGAATAAAACGCTCATTTCTCTCGTGGCTTCTATGAGTTTATCCCATGCATTTCAATAAAATATTTGTTTAAAATGAATGTAAATATTGTAAAATATAGCTGCCCTCGTAACTTAAATTATGGCATGCGGCTCGCGACTTAATTAACTTTATGATATTTAGGTTGCACACACTTGCTGCAGGTAATAGTTAAACATTATTGCATAATTATAAATAATTAAATAAAACGACATAGCCCTTTGGAAAAGCCGGGCCATTTCATTACTTTAATTAAATATCCATCACCCGATTGTGTTTCACTTTGAGAATAAATTACGTCGACTAGCTAAAAGAACCATTAATTATAAGCTATTTGATCCAGCCGTGTAACATGCTGTGTCATTGATGTGATAAATATTAGATATCGCGGACTAAAATAGAAATAGGTATCAAAAGTGAAGCGGTACTAGCCCCAGCTTGCACCCTTGTCTAACTCAAAACTCAATTATGAACTTTTTTATGGCATAGCTGGCAAACGAGCAGACGGATCACCTGATGGTAAGCGATAACCGCCGCCCATAGACAGCCGCAACACCAGAGAAGATACAAGTGCGATACCGGCCTTAATTGCAGGTTTTATTGTGGTATTTGTACATCTACATAGTAAACATCGACTGAATTTTGAAGTTGGAATTCTTTTTCTACTTAACACAAAGTTCCTACTGACGGTACATTATCTAGAATACTGTGTTTAGTTACTCTCTGTATTTTACATTGATCAATGGTAAACACTAAACAATAATTAATTGTGCCGCCCGACAACGGGACTTGCCTTAATAATTCAACATGTCGGCTGGAATATGTGCTACTGATTTATGTCATGCTCTATCAATAGGTTCCTAACTTTACATAGTATGTATAACAAAATATTACCTATTTTATACTACAGGGTTATTTTAGACCCCCCCACCAAAAACTTCACAGTGGCTTCTTCAAACTGAGCAACTTTCCCCAAATAACCAATGGTCAATTCGCAAAAAAAATTTTGGGCCTTTCATACTAATTTTGTAACGTGATAGATAGACAGATAGATAAAATCTTTATTGCAACTTACAAGGCATCACTGATATTATAAAAGCAAAAATACAAACATAAAACTTAAAGGTAACAATACAGAACAAAAAATAATACAAAAACAAGAATAAAAACATAAAACTTAAAGTATAACAGTGCAACTTAAAACATATCAGTGCCACCAAGAAATTGCAAATGGTCCAGGCTCAGCATGGATGTTATGAGTGATCGGCCTATTTTCAACCGACTTCAAAAAAAGGAGGAGGTTCTCAATTCGTCGGAATCTTTTTTTTTTTTATGTATGTTCACCGATTACTCGAAGACGCCTGAACCGATTTGGAAAATTCTTTTTTTGTTTGAAAGGGTATACTTCACAGGTGGTCCCATATAAATTTTATCGAAATCGATTCAGCGGTTTTTGAGAAAATCAACAAAACATAGCAAAATTGGAGTTGTTGCGATTGAAGTCGGTTGTTTTTAACGTATTCAGCGTGGTCAATTATGTATAGAGAAGTCCAATTTTTTTTTGCGAATAGACCATTGGTTATCTGGGGAAAGTTGCTCAGTTTCATAAGAAGAAGCCACTGTGAAGTTTTGGTGGGGATCCAAAAATAACCCTGTATATTGGTAAACTTCTATTCATTCAGCTGAGTAGCATTTTTTTTACGAATTTAAGCGCAAATGAAAATATTCTTGTCTAAAAATTTTATAGTGTCTTTTTTGAAATAAAAATTTACAGACTTAACCCATCTGCAAATTGTGACACGTCGATCGGTAATGCAACAAAATGTATTCAAAGCTTGCAAAAAGAATATTTGTTATCAAATGTTAGGTAACACCGCCTTCCGTATGATAATCGCTTTATGAAGGGTGGAATCGGAACTTGTCCAATATATTGTATATGCGTAATAATCATATTTCAGGCTTTTACTAGCTTAAATATTAAATTGATAAAGAACGTGGGAAATTTCAGTCTATATGACATTTCAATACGATCAAAAATGTAAATATCAAAACAAATTTCGCCATTTTTAGGGGTATAAGCAACTTCCTAAATTGCAACTTACTACAATGATAGAGAATATCATTCTACCCTTGTTATTTTTCTATTGATACTGGTAACCCTATCCACACGTGTCGCTGGTACAACAGCAAACAAATGTCCGAGTAAACACAGTTCCCGGTTCCCGCCTACGTTGAAATGCCCACTCTATCACATCATGGGGCATATACGATTTGCTTCCGGTTCAAAAATACACAGAAAACATTTTACACATGTCCACGGATTACAGGAGTGCGATTCTGTAACTTCAGCGCTGTGGGAAAATTCAGTGTCAAGTTTGACTTAATTTTGATCCAAGCGAGTGGATGACAAGCGCACACGAGATGTCAAACAATCTCCTAACATAATGGTGATCAAAGGGCTTTTTATACAGTATCTATGGAAAATAAATAAGGTTTATTTACTCTGAGATACGGCACAATTTGACCGCCCTTTTACAAGAGAAAGATGGCGATTGAAGGTCACGTGCACGGCACAGATTTATACCTGTGGAGGTCGCAAGGCGACCTTCATCCACATACAGTAATCAATTAATGGTAGTTAATTTAAAAAATATATCTATATATCACTTTGGCCAGGATTTGAACCCGAGACTTCTGGTTAGGAGATCCAAATCACTAAAAAACCACCGATGCTTTTTAATTTCTATTAGTTAAATCTGGTACATAAAAATATAGTATAGACGATACTTACTGTGCGAGTTGTAACAAAAAATGTAGCACATTTTTTTTATTTTTACGTATGTAGATTAATATAATATACCTAACATCTTATCTTAGTCTTGTCTCCAAATATCAATGTTAACAGCATTGATGTGTTCCGGCATGAGAATAAGATAGCCAGTTCCCCATTGCGGTGGGGAATCTTCGTAAGCCCGCTTCCATCTTCGGCATCATCATCACTTACCATAAGGTGAGATGATGCCAAGGGCTTACCAATTGAGGGTAAAAAAAACCTATACCTGCCCGTACATAACATATAATTGAATATCTAGTCAAAAGGCTGCGCTTCGCTCGCTCAAAACTGGACAACGATTGGTAAAGATATGCCTTTGTGAGTGAAGCATCGACGTTTGTGAATTTATAATAAAAAAACATTAAGAGTTTTTTTAGTATGTTTTTTTTTAGTTGACTTTGAGTTCAAGCAGTGGATGGGACGATACGAGTATGGGTTGTTAACGAAAAATAATTGTTTGAGAGCCTAGACTCAGACCAGCCTCATACTTCGACTTTGTCTTCCTTTGAATAACAAGGTCTATATTTTTAGAAGCAAAAATATTATGTAAATCGAGTTGCGTCGTCGTTAGGGAAGCTTTTAACAGCTGCACTGAGGGAACATCGTTAAAAATTAATTTTTTCCAAAGCTCTTAGCTTTTACGGATTTAGAGGATATGTAGGAAAAGCTTGGCCTATTTTCAAAAATAATGGGTGAGACCTAAATGTACAGGGTGGCGGTGAAAAGCGATAAGTTTTAGAAGGTGATTTCTGTCTTCTACTCACAAAAAACTGAACAATTTTCTCCATGAAATCAAAATATGATCAAAGAAACAAAATATCCAAAACCACAGTCTAGCTCTTTCAGAATTAAATAAACTACAGATTATAAACTTAAACTAGCTCTGATCATTTCTCCGGCTAAAAGCTTTCTTTAAAAAAGTTTCACTCAAATCCATCCAACAGTTTTCCAGAGACTTGGGGACAAACAAAAATTACCGACAGAATGCAGAAGCTTCTTTTTGCTGCAGCTTTTACACGACTGACGAAAACCAAATTAATGTTTTTCAAATGGTGCATCCAGTAGTAGATCCATTTCACACTGTCTGCAGCTAAAAAGCTGGAGGGATTTTTCCCAGATACATAAGATGCATTTTATGCAATTGGGTTTAATTTTTTTATTGCAATATTGCAGGTTTTTTGGGGAAAAATGTAAAATGTATATTTTCATGAGTAGAATTCTGTCGTTTGACGTTTCCTATCGACTAAAAAGACACCCTGTTACATTAAGTAAGAAGACTACCTACTTGCTTATTAAAGAAGATAAGGCGATGAGTTGTAACATTTTACTTTTAAAACTTGTGCTTACAAGTTCGTTAGGCAAGACGAGGCACTACCTCTTTGTTGGGTGTTTTATACAAGGTAATTTTTTTAAAACGAAAATGTACACGCTTAGGCTATTTCGGGGCATATGTGATAAGTTTTTTCTGCCAATTGTCAAATAAGTGACAAAAAAAGGATTTTTCACATACATAAATGGCGAATTCGACGATAGACTTATATGGAGGGTTGAAAATAAATATTTTGAAGTTTTCGTTTTTAGACACAGATTATATAAAAGTTACACGTCTGAAATGTTTATATTCGCCATTAAAATATCTTGTTGAATTCCTTTTTCAAGATTAAAGTGATAAGATCGTTGGAAATGAGATAACATAAAATATTTTGTAACTGCCGTTAGCTGTGTAGGACCTTATTAAGCAAAATCTCTACTATATTTTCGTGTAAGTATTCTAGTCTACAATTTCGTATGTATAACATAAGCTACGACTAACAAAAATTCCAGGATCCTCCCCAACGGTAAATACTCAAAAATATTTCTTACTACATCCTGGTGTCTGTCAAGATCTTGAAGTGAGATTTATTGAATTTTTTTAACACCTCACCGCCACGTTTCAGTGTGGCCCTGAGATTTATTGTGCCCGGCATATTACCTTTCCGACCTTCGCCTCCTGTTCAGGATATAATTAATGGGAGAGACGTGTTTGGATGACGTTTCCAAGATTTATTTTTTAATTTTATTTTATGTCTTGGGGGTCTTTAAAGTTTTGGATTTTCGATACGGGCTGTCTTGAACGTGATTCAAGATTTTCTGGGTTTGGAAATCTTTGAATCTACTATTTGTAAACTTTTGAAAGTGAAGAGTTATTTTTTATGTACTTTTTATTTTAAAAGGACATAGACAACAGTTTTTTTTATTTTATTTATTCAGATCGATCTCACAGCAGTACATCTGTTTTACTATAACTATTTACATTGTTGTAGGCCAAATTAAGAGATCATATTTTTTTAATAAAATTATACAAAGATAGTAACGATAAATCGAATCTGTGTGTGCGTGCATACGAGGCGTGTGTGTGTGTGTGTGTGTGTGTGTGTGTGTATGTGTGTGATTTTTGACTGAAATGTTAAAAACGTAATAATATCAATATGTGCTTAAGACTGGGTCGAAAGCTCCAAGTTCTAACGTTTTTGTAGTGTCTGTTATGTGTTTTTTGAATTCATTTAAGTTATTGTGGAATACATCAACATCAAGAAAGTGAGTATTATATTCGCGTGCACATCTATTCATTATTGCATTTTAAGCGTTGTTATCCCATCTAAATAAATAAAGTTCAATTTTATGGTTTCATAAGTCGAACTTGGAGTAAATCCATTTTTAGGGTTCCGTAGCCAAATGGCAAAAAACGGAACCCTTATGGATTCGTCATGTCTGTCTGTCTGTCTGTCTGTCTGTCTGTCCGTATGTCACAGCCACTTCTTTTCCGAAACTATAAGAACTATACTGTTGAAACTTGGTAAATAGATGTATTTTGTGAACCGCATTAAGATTTTCACACCAAAATAGAAAAAAAACAATTAATTTTGGGGGCTCCCCATACTTAGAACTGGAACTCAAAAATTTTTTTTTCATCAAACCCATACGTGTGGGGTATCTATGGATAGGTCTTCAAAAATGATATTGAGGTTTCTAATATCATTTTTTTCTAAACTGAATAGTTTGCGCGAGAGACACTTCCAAAGTTGTAAAATGTGTGTCCCCCCCCCCGTAACTTCTAAAATAAGAGAATGATAAAACTAAAAAAAATATATGATGTACATTACCATGCAAACTTCCACCGAAAATTGATTTGAACGATATCTAGTAAGTAGTTTTTTTTTAATACGTCATAAATCGTAAACCGCAATTTACCTTTCATTCAAGTTACAACGAACTACAAAAACTTTTATATTATGTTACTTGCTGCTACGGAACCCTTCATGGGCGAGTCCGACTCGCACTTGGACGCTTTTTTTTTACTTATTCTCTGGCAGTGTAGTGCGTCTGGCATTTACGGTATTGCCCTCGATACTAAAAATAATTAAAACATCATTCTACTAAAACGCTAAATAAAATGTATATTTTATTTTATTTCAGAGAATAGCCTTTAATATGACATTATAATTTATAATTATTAATATTAAAATTGACGAATTACACTTGTGTGAAATAAAATAATCATATACAAAACGTTGTGTAGGTATGCCTAAAATATACTGTTATTTATTTGTTAACACTTATTTTGGAGCGCTGGAGCTATGCAACCTTTGTCAGATTTCATCTTCCGTAGCATAATTATTAACATCTACAAAAATAAAATTTGGCTAGAAAATCTATAAATAAATTCTGCTTTCAGATCAGAATACAACCACTAAGACTATGAAGTTAGAATGCTGTCATTGAAGAGAAAAACTTAATTACTTACTTCGCTGGCACAGCGGCGACCGAAAAATGGATATTGTACCGTATAATAAATTGAGTTCAGCTTCGTAATTTTCACGCTCAACCTTGGAAAACTCCGCACTATTTAGAAAAAAATTCGGAAACAAACATAGCTTTTGATATTCAACCGCTTACTAGATTTTGGTCTTAGCTCTAAATTGTGTACTTAATCGTTGATAATAAAAATAAAATTTTTCACTACAAGTTACAACTATGAATTTTGTAGTCGGTTGTTTCAATTAACTACAAAATTCATAGTTTGTTAGTTTTACATGCTTGTCTTGTAGCTACGGTAGATAACTCTTAGAACAGATAGCCTTGGGCCAGCAAAGTTCTCGAGTAGCGACCGCGTACAGGAAGACATATTCCATAGGCATAGGCAGGCCTCCCACTCGGTGAGTTTCTGGTGAAAATCGCGGGAAGAAGGTTATGGAAAACCTTTCTGCAACAGTGAACGTCATTTGGTATACATGATAAAAGCTATATGTAATTAAAAAAATATAGTATAATAGTAAAGTCAAATCAATAATAAGAAAATAAAAATTACAACTCAGATATAATTGATAAAGACTTTGGGAATTTAGTCAGTGCTTCTACTCCTGATTCTGATCATCTTTCTTCAAGGAACCCATAGTCAAATCACAAAAAAATTTTGGACTCTTCATACCAATCGATCAGCCGAGAGCGGCCAAATTAATAATATGAAGAGTCGAACAATTTTATTGCGATTTAACTATGGATTCCTTGGGGAAAGTTGATCAGTATCAGGAGTAGAAGCACTGATTAAAATATGACGCACGACTAGATTTACATCCTGTATAGTATAACGTCTTTTAATAAATATTCGAGAAACAAACCGAAACCTCACAGAGAAGCCTGCTTGTGACGTAACACGTGGCCGGATTAATCCACATCACAACTTCTGGGCTAGTTCCAGAGTTGGCTGGTTAGAATTTCTTATTAGTTCTGGTAATAAATATTAATCTTGACACATCTGCGAAGGGAGGTACGTACAATATATGAAGGTTTCCTTCACCTTTATTCTTGATTTAGGGTCATGACACAAACTTCAGAGAAGCTAATCAGCTGAGCTAACGTGAAGTTTTGTTGCGGTGTCGCTTATAAATTACCTATCGTGGGAGTAAGAATACTTCTTTGACTTCAGCGTATACATAGCTACATACAATACATACATTCTACTACTATTCACAATAAAGAAATTGCGGACTCAGTGGCAGGGTTGCTTCATTTCTGCACTTTGCCGTGCTTACGATAAGAGCAGTAAGTCTGTGAATCACACTTTCGAGTTTTCTTCACATTTTTGCATTTTCCGAATTGTTTCCTTGGATTATTTTAAATAAAATTCTTGAAATGTGTAGCTCAGATTCAGTATTTTTATAGTACGTTATCATTTAATTGTCTTATTTATTAGTTCTTGCATTATTAAATGATGAAATGGATGAAGTTACTGCTTTAATATATATACTTACTGACTCGGTGGCTAAGTGGTTAGCGATCCTGACCTCTTATCTGAGAGTCGTGGGTTCGATCCCCACACAGGGCAAACTTTTCTGTGATGAGCAGAATTGTTTGCTCTGAGTCTGGGTGTATTATATCTATATATGTATGTATTTAAAAAAATATATGTGTATGTATATCAGTCTCTGATTCCCAAGATACAGGGAATCCTAGTTTGGGGCCAGATGACCGTGTGTGATTTGTCCCAGATATTATTATATTATTATTACTGCTCTGATCATAAGCAGGGCAGCACTGTTTACAGTTTACAAAGGTACTTTGTACAGTATCTCAGTCGTAGCGATCAAATCAAATCAGTCAATACACATTTTACTGACTCGGTTGCTCATTGGTTAATGCTCCTGACTGATCCTAGAAAGAAAGAAAGAGGTTTATTCAGCAACAACATTACAAAACAAAGACAACAAGTACATAAATTAGCTTAACTTAAAAACTAGAAAAAACAAAAGACTTAATATAATATAAACACGTTGCCGAAAAGGCCTGAAACTCAGCATAGTGCTGTGGCTATAAAACTACTGATCCAAGATTCGTGGGTTCGATACCCACCCAGAGCAAACTTTTCTGTCATGAGCAGATTTGTTTGCTCTGTGTATGTATTTAATCGTATATGTGTATTTACAGGGTGTAACAGAAAGGTGTGATAATACTTCAAGGTGGGCTTCTACTCATCGAACTGAACAACTTTTGTTCTACAACTTTGATCAAATCGCAAATTTTTTTTTGGACGTTTCATACAAATCGATTAGCTGCCGAACCAAGTTTGTATGAAAAGTCCGAAAATTTCTTTGCGATTTCAACAAAGTTGTAGAACAAAAGTTGTTCAGTTTGATGGGTAAAATCCCACCTTGAAGTATTATCACCACCTTTCTGTTGCACCCTGTATATCAGTCTCTGGTTCCCATAATACAAGGAATCCTATTTTGGGGCCAGATGATCTTGTGTGGTAGTTTATGTATTTATTCATTGTTCTAGATCATATTTTTTTCTACCTAGTACTAACGTTTCATTTATAACCTGTAGTGTGCCATCCACTCCACTCCAATCTCACCTTATTTGAATCAAAAACGGCGTCCCGCGCCATCTCAAATAACACCTATTGGTTCTCGTCTAGAATATTTGAACAAGTTCGTGTAATCTCTCTTTTTTACTTTCCTTTTTTCCTTTAAAGAAGGTGCCTTATTTGTCCGTGTCGAGGCGCTTGGCCAGAGGACAGTCATTTGTGGAATCAGACCCCTCCAAAAGTGACCGGCGTGACTGGAATCCTGAGTTAGGGTCAGGTCGTGCTCCGCATTATGAAAGAGAAAAACAATCGCTTTTAAAAATAGAAAATTTTGCTATTTATTTTGCCACTAGGTGAAGCTGTTGTCTTGAATGTGAGCTGGCTAAAGACATTTTAATAAAAAATGAAAGTGACTTTAATATAATTTTCTTTAACTTAAATGTCGCAGTTTTATGTGTTTGTTCCATTCGCTTTAGATAAGGAGTTCGTGGGTTCGATTCCCGGCGAGATCCAACTTTGTAGGACTCAGACCTACCAGCATTTATTTAATCAGTCGTGCTTGCTTGTTGCCAATCATGTCCCAATTGTATACAAAATCTTGGTAAGCCCACTTACCCGGCTTGATAATTACCCATTTGGTAAACATCACTACTTAGTGACGACCTGCACCGGTAGCATGACGACGTATCTCGCGCGGTTTACGAGTAATACAAACTATACTCGTTACAATCATATTTTATTGAGTTAAGAATTTCCATTCTGATTTATTGTTATTAATTTTATAATCGTTTTTTAATGGATGAATTATTTGTTGTTGTTATTTGAATTTTTAAATATTTCTTATTATATATATTTTTTAAATAACAAAATTTTACAATTCCGACATCTTATTTCTCACATGTATTCTACTGTATTTTGTGATATTTTTACACAACTTTTATAAGAGATATTTAATATTTGAAATTTTTATTTTACCTCTATTTTTGACAATCTTGCTACTCTTGATTTTCTTTGATATTTTATCTATTACATATTACCTTTGTAACGTAAATATGAGATTGGTAACATAAAATAAAGTATCTTACGTAATTTATATCTGTATACCAACATTTAAACAATATTGGTTGATTTTAATTGAATATTATTTTAATTATACTGAATGAGAAGTCAATAATTATAATTTTTACATTCCTTTCACGAGTGAATAATTTATTTGTGAGGCAGTTTGTACGCTATCATAATAAAATACCAGAATGTATTTTGTTTCAATATACAAAACACTATAAAGTTCGGGTGGATACCATTAGACACTACTTAGAATTATACCTACGTCAAGGAATGAAAGATTTTTGGTTTTTATCTGATGAAGTTTCTAAATTAAAAAGCTAGGAATATCGTTCCGTTCATCCTTTTTTGTATTTACTTATTCGATTTGGTTTATTTTTAATATATATTTTTATCCGTGTTTTTATTATAATGGTATGTTAAATTGCAAACATATTTTACGAGTAATTAATTTAATATAGCTGCGTTAAAATTATTTTATTTTAGACAGTCCTTTATAGACTGATACCTCTCTTCTAAGTCGTAACCCCAGGAAGTGGGGATCGTGACCATCATGAGGTCAAGTCAGCGAGAACTGTAGATTAGGCTATAGGCTGATATACGTTACTTCATACATAATAATTAGAGCTAATTAAGTGCTACGTCAAAATTCACCCTTTTTTTTGACAAACCCTACACATGGGGTGTCGTTTGATAAGCGAATAATGACAATAGCTACTCCTAATAAAGATTACGACTATCATTCATTACTAAACCTACTATTTAGAGCTAGGTAATTAGGTGCCTCTGTCAAGATTCCCTTTTTTTGACAAACCCTACATATGGGGTGTCGTTTGGTAAGCGAATAATGACAATTAGGTATTCCTAATAAACTTTAAGTCTACACATCTATAACATAATCATACTAATAAGTAATAACACCCTTTATGTTTTACCTATTCGTTTTTTTCTTTATAGTTAAATTAAAATTATCAAATGCCTAGGTTGATCAAGATTTCCCAATATTTGACAATCCTTACATATGAGGAGTCGTTTTTGATGAGAAACAGTGATACTAGTACCTATCTAACATTTATATTTCTATAATATACCTACAAGTAATTTCAAGATGCAGTTTTTGACAAACCCTACACATGGGGTGTCGTTTTGCATAATGACGTTACTAGATTACGTTATTCCATCCAACTTATTTATATTTTATCATTTATTATTTAATTTTAATTTCAACTATATTTTCTTTTTTAATCATTTTAGGCTCTAGTCCATATGCTAGGCGATTTTATTTAAAATAAATATCCAAACTTCATTTTTTTTTAACTCTACTCCTTATGGTAGATTAATCATACGTATTTTAAGACGACATATCTATGTACCTTTTTTCTTCTTATAAGCCTAACATTTACCTTTTATAACCTAAGTCTTTATTTTAATTATGTTTTGTTTTTTATATATATTATTTATACTCTGTCAATGTCAATCAATCGCAGCATTTCTTTAAAATTTAAAGATTTTAACTACTAAGAGGTTTATCAATTTTTGCTTCACTTTCAGATTTTTATTTATGTTTTGAAGTGATTATCGATTAATTATTTATCTGTTAATAATTTCTTATAGCTTAAAAATCTTTAGAAAACTTTTCAAAGTAAACCATTTATTTATTATGTTTTTAGCCCAAAAATAAAATCCAATGTCTCTTCGGATGAAGAAGAACAGAGAACATAGCAGCGAAAGTATTACTACTTATTATTTCAGGCAATTAATTATTTAAATTAAGAAAGAGTTATATTTAGAGAAACTGATATTAAATGTATTTAGAATAATTTAACACTCACTTCATATTTTTTGAAGTTATCTTTTGAAATTATTAAACTTATTATTATATTCATAAAATTTTGTTATTTTCTGTGAAGACATAAATACTTTTTACTCTGACTTATTTTCTGTAAAAGTTTAGACAACCTGTTACACGTTTCTCTTTTCTATATCATACTGTACTTTAATCTTCTGTGAAGTTATGAATATTACAATATTTAGTTCAAATGGAACTAAATGCTATGAAGATGTTGATAATATATTTGTTTATTTCTTTAAACTTACTTTACTTTATATTAATGCGAACAAACCGATTCATTTTACTTTTTTATAAGTTCAGTTGATTTATAAATTCAATTTTATTCCTTAACATGGTTTATTTTTTATTATTTAAGTTATTTGTTCTATTAATTCTTATTTTTAAGTTTTATTTTTAAGATTGACAAACAAATGATTTGACTACCCGAGTACCATTTGCAATGTGGAAATAGAAACCCATAAGGTTTATAAACATAGATGAACCATCGTTCATCCTACACCTAAGTGTGAATTTATGCAATTTAAAATATTATGCTTATTTATTTTATATCAAATTAAATTTTAAAATAAGGAACTGGGGAACACTGTGAACAAAGGAAACTTTAAACGGATAATGTGCAGTACTTACAAATGTACATATTTGCACAGCAGGATTCATTTGGCCGATGACCGACGATTTCAATGTGTATCTTTGATGTCCGCGTGATTTTCTTCGGATTCAGCACTTTCTTCGTGGTAACCGCACAAGCCAGGGTGCGGCGTCGTCGTCCGGTCGCATTGGTTCTTGAATTACACTGCCAGTGGGGCAGTCTCGTCCGGTCGCAGTAATGCTTGAAGTATGACACTGCCAGTGAGGCAGTCCCATCCGGTCGCAGAACATCTTGGTGATAAAGGTTGTGAAGTTTGTTCGGGGTCCATTGTCCAAGGGCTTGAAAGCCGCCGAGCCACATCTTCATGCCGTTGTAGGTGCCGGGTACCAGTTTGTGAGTTTGGAGATTTGACTCTTGGCTCGTTCCTGGTCAGCAGTGTGTTTGGCGATGAGAGAGCACGTGGTGTCGTGACAATGCCCCACGTTGGGCGCCAGTAATTAATTGATGAAGTCCAGTCATTGTGGTTGTTATGGTATTTATTTGTATAAAATATTATTACATTAAAATGGCTACATTGTAGGTCTTAATTCTAAGACGGTCGATTGGGTAGTGAGTGCAGAATGTACGCTTGGAGGTCTGGCAATATTCGTGTTCTATTAATAGCTTCCAAAAACAGTCAGGTATACGGACAAGTAGCTCGGCGCCACCGGCGCCGTCGCGTCGTCGCATCAAGTGCAGCAGGCAGATGGCACGTTATCTATCAGCGATGTTAACTCGCGCGACGTGAGTTTTAAAAGCATTTGTTCCGTTCTAACGCTAAGCTAATGAAAGAGACAGCTGAGCTGTTTGGCGCGACAAACAGCTTTGTCTACGCCCTCATGCTACCCGTGCTGGTGAAGGTTGCGGGAAGCCGCTCGCTGGATGCGAGCCGCACAGGACCGGTCGGTCGGTGTGGAAAGCCTTGGGGGAGGCCTTTGTCCAGTATTAAACGTCTTTCGGCTGATAATGAAACATCACTAACCACCAGGTGAGATGAAAGACATACCACGTAAAAAAAAAACAAATCTACTGCAAAACAGAAGCCGTCTTATCTATATTGCAAATCCCAATTCCAGTGAAAGCTATTTGCTTCCCAGGTCCCCAAGTTATCCTGTTTAATTGATGATGCTAGCCCCATGAGGCCCCAGAAGCTGGGATCGATTACAGGCCCCACCAGTGGGGACCAGGTGGCATTATTTGTAATCAGTCAAGCTGATAGTAGCGCAATTAACTTATGGATGGTTAGCAGAAGAGGAAAATGTATTATTTTAAGCGGCTAACAAATACCTTTTTTTAAGAACAGCCGATAGATATTTTCTGTTCTTTGAATATAAATATTGTTTTAGGATTTCCTTTTTTTGAATACAGACTGTAACAACTTAACTTAACTTTCTTGTGGAAAGTTGTTCAGTTTCGTATACTGAGCAAGCCCTTAAAGTTTTCGGAAACCTGTCCCTTATGTATACGTAAGGTACGTATATAAAAAAAAATAACTTATGAAATAAGTTTCTGACTTTTTCTAATAAGTCGAACAGCTGATTGGTAATCTTAGCATAGGAAGTCCAGTTTGCAAATCGACTATCTTTTCTCTTATCGTGTGGCACAATTTAACCGTCCTATCCACAAGGTATAGGCGGCGGTTGCCTGGTGTAGCACTTATCATCACCCTCGGTCACGTGTAGGGCATTTAAGATTTTACACCTACGGACGTGTGCAACGCGACCATTATACACAACTAGAAAGCAGATGTGCAGGTTTCCTCACGATGTTTTCCTTCACCGTTAAAGCAGTCGGTATGAAAATGCACGTAAGTTTCAAAAAACTCATTGGCGCACTGGCCAGGATTTGAACCAGAGACCTCTGGTTAGGAGGACGGAGTCAGTAATCGCAGAGCCACGACCGATTAAATCGACTGTGTTGTTCATTTCGACATTATAAATTATAACTGAACATGACCCTGCAGTAGGGACGTTATTGTTAACGACATGGTAGAATTAACTATACAATATGTTCTCTTCTTGCGATGAAAAGTGAACTTACAATATCTACTACACCTAACCATAAGACTTAACTCATTGGTATAAATACATAGCTCATTTTCATCATGCAAGAAACGAGACAAATTAGGGCGCACTTTTCTGGAAAGATCTGTATAAAAATGAACACTTATATACGCTTTAGACTCATTGGTATAAATACATAGCTCATTCACTCTTTTTAACATCCTGTATTTTCGTGTGAACCACACCAAGCAACCGCCCTCTATACTTACCTTGAGATAGCGCTGTTAATTGTATCACAGATAAGAACCGGCAGATCAGAAGCCTACCAGAATGACAGTTTTAGAGAGTTTCAGTTTGGAGATATGTCAACGGCGGTGGACCTGTTTTAAGTTAAAAAAAAAGGTTTTTTTTGCGGACGCTACACCAGTGTGCATCCCGCCAGCCATCTGTGAGTGCTCGTTTAGTTCCTAAGGCCCGGAATCCAGACAAACGGAGCAAAATTAAGCTTTAAATATTAAACACTTAATATAAACACCATGGGTTTGGTTTAAATGACCAAGCGCTTACTTTCACTTGTACGGTGTAACAAAAAGTGGTGGTACTTCAAGGTGGGCTACTACTCATCAAACTGAACAACTTTAGTTCTACAACTTTGTTGAAATCGTAAAAAAAATTTAACTTTTCACTATGGTTAGATTTTCGAGAGTAGTCATCTTCTGACGCCCTGTATAATGGACTTCAGTAGTGCAAGGCTCTTTTACCAAAAGAGATTTATAAGAGAGAGAGCCCGTGGGTGAGCCATGCTTCGGCACGAATGGACCGGCTTGACCGGATTGATACCACGGCCTCACAGAAAACCGGCGTGAAGCAATGCTTGCGTTGTGTTTCGCCGAGTGAGTGAGGGTACCGGAGGCCCAACCTCCCCCCCCCCCCCAATTCCATTTCAAAGGTCGGCAACGCACTTGTGACTCATCTGGTGTTGCAGGTGTATATCGGCGGTAATCGCTTACCATCAGGTCATCCGTCTGCTCGTTTGCCACCTATCACATAAAAAAAATATATAGAATGAACTTGTGAAAATGATTCGTTTAGCCTAATTTCTTTTATTAATCGATTTCACTTTAGTTTTTCAAAGAGGCGGTAGAATTAAAAAATCTGCCGGTAAGTTTCTTACAAAGTCTAGATTTTCACGAACTTCTTAGTCCAGTTTTTAAAATAACATTTTGTAAAAAGTAATTCAGCTGACTAGCAATCAACTTCCAGATTATCAAAGCTTTCCCAATCCCTCGAAACATTTTTCAGTGACTCCTCAAAGTGGCATTGGGTACCTCATTCTATCCAGACCTTTTTTGCCCAAGTCTACACCTATTAATGTAATTCGGATCACGACTTCCACAGATTTTTCCTGCCACGAGTCGAAACGTATTACGTCTCAAATAAAGATAAAATGTTATCCATTCATCTTGACAACACCTCTTTGTAGTTATTGAAAAGTTACTAAGGGCGCTCTAGAGACAGAGATAGGGTGTTTTGTGGTTTCTGTAAATATAAAAGTCTTGGTAGGCGTTATTATATTTGAACAGGTGGTGGAGGAATTGAATTTTGACAGACGTTCCTATTCATAAGATTTTAGACGCAACATGGTAACCGATATGTTCTTATCTTTTATTTTTCTCTGTACTATTATAGTTAAAGGGCTCTTGAATACCATTCACCCGTCTTAAGAGCTTTCTTAATAGTTTCATTCCAAATACGTTATGCAATCAACCTTCTTCTTAATTTGATCCATATGACTTATCCACAGTCTTCTTTTGCCACGTTATCAACCGTTACTGTCCTCATTTCTGGGCCATATGTCTTTTTTTTTTTTTTTTTTTTTTTTTTTTTTTTTTTTTTTTTTGCAGCCCTAAAAAGGGCTTTGTTAACATTTGAGATAATAAATTAGTTGAACATAAAACCTTCTTTCTTTATTAAAAAAAATCACGATGCAGATTGCATTATCGCCTTCGCTCGCTATCTTCACGCTCTTTCTCCCCTGACTCTTCGCGCCAACTGTATGTCTTTCGGCATGATATTCACTCTCTTCGCGTGTATAGCACAGAGATTGGTATCTTCAAACAGTCCAACTAAATACGCTTCGCTCGCTTCTTGCAACGCCATAACAGCGGAGCTTTGGAACCGTAGATCCGTTTTGAAATCCTGCGCGATTTCTCTCACTAATCGCTGAAACGGCAGTTTTCTGATCAACAATTCAGTGCTTTTCTGGTATCGACGTATTTCACGCAGCGCCACTGTTCCCGGTCGGTACCTGTGTGGTTTTTTAACCCCGCCAGTGGCAGGGGCGCTTTTTCTAGCTGCTTTTGTTGCTAGTTGTTTTCGTGGCTTGTCTCTTCTCATACGTCGAGAAAGTAAGGACATTTTACACAGGCGGAGTCCAAGTCGGAAAATGTTGTTTAAGGTTGGCAATCATCATTCCAAATATAATATTTATTTTGTATTAAATTGGCTGGCCGACAAAAATGAATTATAAAAAAATTCTCGTTCCTTACTTTTTGTGTCCTACTTATCGATCCTTTCTACGCCGCCAACACCACGTTTCAAATACTTAAGTTAAAAAAATGCTTATTTAGAAATTCTAGTTTGGCCATTTCTCTTATTATTTTAATATATCTGGTGAAGGGCTTTGATTAATGTAGTCACGTTTTGAGCTAAGAAGCCGTAGGTTTTTTTTATGATAGGTGGCAAACGAGCAGACGGATCACCTGATGGTAAGCGATTACCGCCGCCCATAGACACCCGCAACACTAGAGGAGTCACAAGTGCGTTGCCGACCTTTGAAATGGGATCGGGGGATTGGGTAATTGGGGGGGGGGGAGGTTGGGTGGGCCTCCGGTACCCTCACTCACTCGGCAAAACACAATGCAAGCGTTGCTCCACGCCGGTTTTGTGTGAGGCCGTGGTATCACTCCGGTCGAGCCGGCCCATTCGTGTCGAAGCATGGCTCGTCCACGGTAAAAAACCTCACCACAATTTGGCCATGGACACGACAAGAAGCGAAAAGTGTGCGCCTTGAATTTGATGTTATTAGGCTGCTAAATGTTTAACATCTCTGATTTCTTCGATTTCTGTATGTTTTGAATGTTAGGTTCCTCAGATTTTTTATTTTTTTACGGAGAGTGTAACAAAAGGGTGTTTTTATTAATATTAGATGGAATCACACCCGTAAAAGTGAACAGCAGCACTCCTAGGAAGTCAAAATGGATTCCAAAGAAGTTTTAAGTGTTCCCGTACCTACCAAGTTTGGCTAATTCGTAGAAATAATGCATAATTTGTAGCTAATTCGTAGAAGCTGACCACTCAGTAGGGAATGGTATCAAAAATATTTTTTTGTTAATCGAACAGATGTGCAGATTTCCTCACAATGTTTTCCTTCACCGTTTAATCAGTTTAAAAATGCATGTAAGTTTCGATTTCCGATGATAGATGAAACAATAATTAAAGATCAGTTTCTTCCCAAAAACCTGATGAAATCCTTCAGATAATTGGCATTTGTCTTGGAATGTATTTTTTTTTATTTTGCGATTTCAGAAAATTCCTAGCCCAAAAGTTGTTCAGTTGGATGGGTTGAAGCCCACCTGAAATTTGTTACACATTTTTAGTACACCCTTAATTTATAATTAGCACTGTTTACATCTCCTTTTGCAACACAGTTTTTCTTTTAAAAGGCTGTTAAGCAAGATGGGTTTGATTTACTGCTGGAGCTAAGTAAAACATCTCAAGGTGGAAATCCTGATGTAAAAACAAGTATACAAAGTGAAAGAAAATAGTTAAGTACTAAAAATGTGAGGGACGACCAAACTTTTGTAGCATGTTATTTTTAACCGACTTCAAAAAAAAGGAGGAGGTTCTCAATTCGTCGGAATCTTTTTTTTTTTATGTATGTTCACCGATTACTCGAAGACGCCTGAACCGATTTGGAAAATTCTTTTTTTGTTTAAAAGGGTATACTTCACAGGTGGTCCCATATAAATTGTATCGAAATCAATTCAGCGGTTTTTGAGAAAATCAACAAAACCATATCAAAATTGGAGTTGTTGCGATTGAAGTCGGTTGTTTTTAACGTATTCAGCGTGGTCATAATTCCACGGTTTTGAGGAAATCGCAAAAAAGTTTAAGCTGTCTGTACATAAGTAATAATCAACAACGCTATACACGTTAAAAAACCGACTTCAATCGTAACAACTACAAATTTGCTATATTTTTTTGTTTTTGTTGGTTTGTTTTTTTTTTATATATGGGACCACCTCTGAAATATACTGTACCTACCAAACAAAAAAAAAATTATTAAAATCGATCCATAATTGGCTCAGTAATCGCGTAACAAACATACAAAAAAAAACATACAATCGATTTGAGAACCTCCTCCTTTTTTGAAGTCGGTTAAAAATTTGCCAACGACTAATCAATTTGTATGATCAATTAATAGATATTTTTCTTTGCTATTTCAGCAAAGTCGCTTAAATAATAAAATGATCATCCATCAATGAAGTCTATAAAAAATATGTAAGTTTTATTTATCCACAATTGGTAGGTCAATTAGAATAGAATAGAACAGAACAGAACAGAACAGAGCGGAGCGGAGCGGAGCAGAGCGGAGCAGAACAGAACAGAACAGAACAGAACAGAACAGAACAGAACAGAACAGAACAGAACAGAACAGAACAGAACAGAACAGAACAGAACAGAACAGAACAGAACAGAACAGAACAGAACAGAACAGAACAGAACAGAACAGAACAGAACAGAACAGAACAGAACAGAACAGAACAGAACAGAACAGAACAGAACAGAACAGAACAGAACAGAACAGAACAGAACAGAACAGAACAGAACAGAATAGAACAGAATAGAATAGAATAGAATAGAATAGAAAACTCTTTATTTAATGTAAAAACACAACACCTTAAACCTTACACCTTAATTAGTGTGTTAACTTTAATAAAGAATGGGTCACTAAAGATTCATTCGGTCTGTATCACATAAATAATAGGGTTCCGGTTATAACTTATATCATCTTCCTGGTAAAAAAAAATTTCTACGTAGGAGTAAGGCCGCCCACTGTATCTAATTTTTTCTTTTAATGCGCATTTTTTGTTTTTAAGGATTTTTTTTGCCATTTCGAGTATTATGGAATCCACTTCCTGGAATTTCGTGAAATTTTTACCTTTCCCGGAACGTGTCCGGAACCAATAAAAACGGGGCTTCCGGGCAAATAATTCTCAATTTGCAACAGTAAATGATACACGAATTCGATTTATTTATTTATTTGTTTCTTTGTTAAAAAGAACTAATAGACTCCAAAATCCATTAGGCAATCCATTAATACTTGTAAAATAATAATAATACACGAGGCAATCACCCTCAATCCATTTTATCTGACACTGTTTTAAAACGCCTCCATAGCGTAGCGGCTACTCCACTCCTTTAACATCAGGAGGTCAAGGGTTCGATTCCTGACGGGGTCCAACTTTATAAAACTCGGTTTGAAATATTCACATACACATACATGGACAGAAACAACTTTTGTTCTACGACTTTGCTTAAATCACAAAAACAATTTTGGACATTTCATACAAATTGACAAATCGATCAATTTGTTTTGCCATTTTTGTATGGAGAGAGAGACCAAAAATATTTTTGCGATTTGAGCAAAGTCGTAGAACAAAAGTTATTCAGTACGAAGAGTAGAATCCCCAGTTAACGGGTCCTACACCAATTTTGTTACACCCTGTATACATTATTACCTATTTGATTTTCGTTTCTATTTCAATATATTTTGCCGCCAACCAAACTCAACGGTTAAGGCGCTAAGTATCGCCAAATCGCAATATTCAATTCAAATTCTTGAAATAATGGTTAAAGCTATCACCATGGAAAAAATATATAACATACTTATAACAATAAAAAACAAATTGAATCATAAAAATCACAAAAACTTTGATGAAAAAAAATATCCTGTAAACCCTGTATTTTGTATTAATTGCAAATTCTCTCGGAAACACAATATTTGTTTATGTTCAAACCAACACACTAAAATCGGCCATTTTAATACCTTCAATTTACCTTGACGGATTTTTTTTAACTTATTTGAAAGCGAAGAAAAGTAATAAAAATACCGAAATCTCGAGAATTTTGCTTTTGGCCTTGACGTAACCGCCGCGATGCTACCTACACTGATCTGAACTTAAAATGAGTGGCGTTACGGTCGATATTATATTATCATGCATCAACCTGCTCAGATTGAGTGTAGATACGTCGCGCCTTAAAGCTAGCAATTTTTGTACCGTCATCATTTCCAACAAATTACGCATTAATTTCGGTATTCATCACCGTCGCTTACAACATTTTCAAGCGATTATCAAATTAGTGCCGCGTCGTTGCTTCGGGCTGTTAATTAGAGGTATTGTAAAGGGCGAAGCAAAATTGTGTTACATTGAGGTGAAAATGTAAGGGTTCGGAACTTAAAGAGTTTACCAAAATAAGTGGAATGCATGTCTCTTATGTCAATCTCAGGATCAGGACCGGACGATAAAACAAGACCTCATACTCCAAAATCTATTTCTAAATTACCTGAATAAAGATTTTAAATATTATTACATAAATAATTAAAAAACTTTCACAAAGCAACCTAAACATTGGCATAAATATTTAGAATCCTCCTACAAAGTTCCTATTGGGAAATTACCATAAGAAGTCCTATTATTAGGGTTCCGTACCTCAAAAGGAAAAAAGGAACCCTTATAGGATCACTTTGTTGTCCATCCGTCTGTCGGTCCATCTGTCCGTCTGTCCGTCTGTCCGTCTGTCTGTCTGTCCGTCCGTCTGTCTGTCTGTCAAGACCCTTTTTTCAGGAACGCGTAGACGTATCAAGTTGAAATTTATATCGCATACTCAGGCCTGTAATCCCTTGAAGCTGTGAAAAAATCAAACTTCTGTGCCAATGCAATCAAGAGATGCGGCCGTTTATGTCGCATATTTGGACACTCGTATGGGAATCAAAACCTATAGGGTACTTCCCGTATATCTAGAATTATGAAATTTGGCAGGAAGCAATGTCTTATAGCACAAGTAAAAGAAAAAGTCTGAAAACCAAAAAATTTTAGTTGTGTGTGTGTTACAAAATAAATGTGTTGTAACTAAAAAAAATTTGGTTTAATTTTGATTGGTGGCACTGCTTGTGAGGTGGGATATGCGGCTGAACACGCTGCACGTCAAAAAAATGACAGATATTCGGTACTAAAGAACACTTACCTTTTTATCCCCTTCGCGGTGGAGACATCAGGCACTTGGGGATCTGAAGCCAGGGCTTTTGTGATTGACTTGGCCTCTCGCTTAAGACAGAGGGGCCTTGATGCCCGTTCCGTGTCGTACCTGACTCAGCGAATTTCCATCGCAATTCAGCGTGGTAACGCTGCTTCTGTGATGGGCACTTTTGATCCGGGTAGGATTCGGGGCGGTATTTTTGACTAATCAGTTTTTGTTTGTTTGTTTGTTTGTAAACTCTTTATTGTGAAAGAACAAAATACAATACATAAAACAAGGACAAGACATACAAGGACGGACTTATCCCTTACGGGATCCTTCCAGTCAACCTTAGACTTTAGAAGAGGAATTACATTAATAATTTAGGTGGAGCAAACGCAAAGTTTTTAATTGTGTTATTTTCTTTTAATATTCTATTATTTTTGTGTGTTTTTGTTTATTCATGTTTTTTGTGTATTTATGGGATTAAATTATTTTATTGCTTCACATTAGTTGCGAACTGTATATAGGTGTAGTTTTTTGTTATGAACATTGAACTAATGTTTTCAGCTCGATGGTTATGAATAGATATTCTATTCATGAAACTTAACAACGATTTTGAACCATAAATAAAAAATGAGTAACTGTTAACTGCCCAAGTTAAGCTGCTGATTTATGTGCGGACAACACTTTGGGTCTGCGGTGTTGTGATTTAGAATCTCTGGTTGTCTTCATGTCGTGACCAGATCATAGGAATTGGCCTAATGATGAAATGACTAGCCATATCCTCGAACAGCTCCGGAAAAACGTCAACTGATTGATTTATACAGTGACACTAATAACTCAATCGAACCTGAAAATAAAATATTTTTTATTCAAAGTAGGTAGCAGTGTACATTTTTCGAACGGCATTCTTTTATCTACCTAATATGAGGTTCCTACCACTCTAAACTCGAATACCCTCCGGTTCGGGAAGTGTTTGCGGAGTTAGAAGAAACGACGAGTCCAAAGAAATTCCCTACACTTTTTGAAAACCTAGAGTTTTTCAGAGGTGGTAAAAGATATCGCTAGTTTTTTCGTAATCTGGCCAATTCTAGGATATGGCCACGACATATACCTATAAAATCAATGTAGACAAGATTTATAAGTTAGGTAGTAGTTTAATATAAATGACTGTAGTGTCTAGTAGTTACGAAACATAGGATAAATGAACGTCGTAACTCGAGTAGTTATGTAACGTACCTTAATGTTTATTAATTTCGATGTTTTAATAAGATCCCGGACATTCATAATAAACTGTCGTGTCGCGTTGTAATTCTTTCATAAATCACAAACAGTTCTTCTGCTACGACTACTAGATCTAAGCGCTGTCATTCAAAAAGAAAATATTGAAATATTATTGAAGAAAAACTACACGTCAATGAGATGAAGATGCTGAGATGGGCCGACGGAGTAACTATAGACTTGATAAAGTGCGTAATGAGCACATCAGAGGAAGTTTCAAGGTCGCCCCCATCACGACGAAACTCATTAAAAGGCGCATGAGATGGTACGGCCACAATATGAGGCGAGGACCTGAGCACGTCGGTAACATTGCACTGGGCCTGCCTGAGAAGCCACGTGGAAGAGGACGCCCCCCAGCTACTTGGTTATCCACTGTGAACGACTGTGAGCGACATGCAAAGAGCTCAACTAAATGATCTGACGACCCAGGACCGAATTTCCTGGCGAAGCGCGACGAGGGCCGACCCCAGATGACAGGAAGAGGCAGAGAAAGAAGAATTAAATATTATTGTTGAAATTACTTTTTTTTGTTTATGTTTTTATTTTCCTGTTTTGTTGTGCAATAAAGTATTTTCATTCATTCATTCAAAAAGGGATGCTAAATTCAAACTCTTAAAAATGCAGTAAAGTTATGTCATGCTCCGATAAATTAATTAACCGGTTAATATTTAAATATATCCTATGTCATTCTCGGGATCAAGACGAATCTAACGACACCTCTCAAGCTAAAATCCATCAAGCCGTTTAAGCTACAGAGCGTGCCAAAAAATATATACGTTCATACATAAACACATATACACACTCGAAAAATATAACCCTCCTTCTGGCGCAGTCGGGTAAAATATCCCAACCCATTCCGCTCACGCTTTATTCTTTCCTTAAAGCGGACCAGACACTATCAATAATTTCCGTCATTCCGTCATTCCATCGTTTAGTATGCGTCAGACCATCATTCCAACCACTACACTGTCAGTAAAATGTTAGTATAATGTCATTACTTGAAATCATGGTCTGACGCATACTAAACGATGGAATGACGGAATGATGGAATGACGGAATGACGGAAATTACTGATAGTGTCTGGTCCGCTTTACTCGGATGCTTAGTTCGCGCTGTTTTCTGTTGCTATTTTGTACTGCATTTCCTGCCAAATAAATGAGGTGTCTGCTGTGTGAATATAAATTTTAAAATATTTTATTCCGCTTACCATCTTTGGTACACATTACAGGTAATTTAAACGGGATTTTCTACATATAATGTACTTGAACTTCATACAAATCGATTTGGACAATATTTATATGAAAAGATCTAAATTTTTTTGGGAGTCTCTCGTCAAAATTTTTTTTGTTATTCAGAACAATGAGAAGAAGCTCTAGTTAACGGTTTCCACACCTATTTCCTTATAGCCTATATTATAATATCCTCAGACAGTCCAAAGATTACATCTCACGATAGTAGCTCGGATCTCCTAATCAGAGATCTCGGGTTCAAATCTGTGCCCAATGATTTTCATGTCGATCGCTTTAACGGCGCAGGAAAGGATCGCAGGGAAACCTGCACATCTAATTACTAGATGCACACGAAGGTCACGGTCGTAAATCTAATTTCAAACATTCCTTTTATTTAACAGCTTCAATGTGTGAACTTCTTTGACAGAATGATGAAGTGCTTGAAGGGTAACGGAAGCGGATACTGGAAGAGCGGAAATTAATATTTGCACCTTTTCGATATTGCGAAATGTTAAATATAACCAGACTCCATGTTATTGAATGAGGAAAGAGTGCTGTATTACTTTT
Source organism: Coleophora deauratella (assembly GCA_958295455.1). Lineage (NCBI taxonomy): Eukaryota > Metazoa > Arthropoda > Insecta > Lepidoptera > Coleophoridae > Coleophora > Coleophora deauratella. The sequence continues at coordinate 16,684,720 of OY282397.1, read as the reverse complement.
GTCTTCGAAAAAATATGTAGTCTTTTGCATCAGATGAATTTGCTTCGAGAACATTTTTAGCATTTTTTAATAAACGATATATCATTAATTTTTTATGTTTTTGTGTTCCATAATTCCTATGAGGATCCCTTAAAATATCTTTTTGACCATCTACAAGCCGTCCCGTCGTAGACAGAGGTTTTATTCTTTAAATTCACGTTATGTTAAGAACCATACTGGAGACAAGTCTTCTATAATGACGAATGTATGGAACGAGCGTTTAAAGTCATCGTCTGCCAAAAAATGTCCACTGCTGAAAAAAGGCCTCCCCAAGGATTTCCACAACGACCAGCCTTGCGCTGCTGCCCGCATCCAGCGGCTTCCCGAAACCTTCACCAAGCCATCGGTCCATCGAGTGGGAGGCCTGCCTACGCTACATCTTCCGTTGCGCAGTCGCCACTTAAAGTCACAGCACAGAATACCCAGTAGTACAGGGTCACAGTAATATGATTCCCAGTAAATTGGTGTCTGCAACGTGAACCAGTAGGTGGCATTATATCCTGTCTATTGTCTTAAAAATACGGCTTTTGAAATCGTCTGGTCTGGTTAACTCTCTGATACTGAAGGACGATGTAATGAGATTTGCCTGCAGTACAACATAATGCTAATGTTTGTACAATACACGACATATTTCCACGCGAACTAATTAAGGTTATTCGTACGAGTAGGCTTCCATTTCAGAACCTAGGTTAGATATACTTAACAAGAGTTTGTCACTTTTACACTTAAAAGATTTAAAATGGGCTGTCCTGCTCTCAAAGCAAATATTATTATCCTCGCACAAAAGCGTTCCTGTACGCTTTCGAACGCGACATTTATATGAAGTGTCCGGGATGACTAAAGTGTGCTTCCCTGTATTTGCCGTTACCAACCCATCATCATCGTCATCATCAGCCGAAACACGTCCACTACTGGATAAAGGCCTCCCCCAAGAATTTCGACACCGACCGGCCCGCGCGCCCGCAAAGATCCATCATCTTCATCAGCCGAAAGACGTTCACTGGTAGACAAAGGCCTTCCCCAAGGATTTCCACGACCGGTCCCGCGCTGCTCGTAAATAACCATTACCAACCCGTATGCTCTCAAAGCAACCATCAGTGAAATTGTCAGCTGATGCATCGCCAGCCGCCGTAAAATACTGCACCCTGCAACTGCGCCTTATACAGTGTAGCTGTAAATCTGCGTTAGGGAGACGCTCGCTTTGTCGTAGTCTAAGCTACGGTACGACCTGTTGGACTAATGTGGGACACGGACACGAATTTAAGGATTTAAAAGCATGCTGTAGTTCTTAAAAACGTAGTCTTAATTTTTTAAGAATAAACTGGCAAATTGTAAAATAGTTTTATCTGTATTAGGGGGATAGTACATATTATTTGCTACCTTTGAAATGTGTTACTGCAATAAAGTAGGTAAATTGAATTGCACTGAATTGAATTGAAAATAGCTTACGGTTTTTTCTGTATGATTTTTTTAAACTTAACCTCTTCTTCCTCTTCTTATCATGTGGCACAAAATTAACTTTCCGGGGTGATACCCGCGGTCACATGTAGGGCACCAAGATTTACATTGAAGTTGTGCAACGGGACCTTGTTACATATCTAGTAATCAGATATGCAGGTTTTCTCACGATATTTTCCTTCGTTAAAACGGGCTATTCGAAATGTACGTAATGTAATCAAACGTAGGTTCCGTACGACTGAATCGATAAAAGGAGGCGGACACTATTGTTTGAAAGCTCATCTGAAATTTTCATCTATCCAATTGAGTGAGATATCACTGAATACAAAATCGAATTCGAAGCTAAAAACGTCAGCGCTAAAATAACACGATCAATCTGTCTGCCGATATATGAAAACTCAAAATTCAAAATGTTTTTTATTTAAGTAGATGCTTTACACAATTTTTAAATCGTCAATTTGTTCCCTACCTAGTACGAATACGAAGCATAGTATAAGGACTACAGTATGGACACTCCCTGCCGCTCTCTGAAGTCTACCTCACCCCCCCTGTGTGACTTCAAACCAAAGACAATTTTATTTTCATAAGGAGAGGTAATGGCTTCTAAGGCTATACAGCCTTGTCTTGTATATACAATATTCACTTCATTAAAAATGTCTGTTGTAAAAGTCTGTCGTTCGTATCTGTCGTTAAAAGTTCTACTCGTACTGTTTTCGAAAATATATAAATTACTAAAAAAAGTTAACGTAAGAAGTTGTAACCTACGACAAGGCGGTATGACCAAGAAACCTTAGCCTAAGCAGCCCTAGATACTCACACACACACATTAAAACGTGTACACACACGAAGAAGTGTCAAATTTCTATGTAGTATTTGCATGAAGTGCTCGGGGTCACAAAACACATAGATACAGAAGGTCCGCTCAATACGCTCACAAAAATCCTAAGCATATACATGCTTATAGACGTATACGGTCGTTGTAGGCACGATCACGTACTGTGCGATCGTGACCTTGCCTCGAACGACCGTATATTTCTAAAAGCATGTATATGCTTACGATTTTAGTGGTTTGTATTGAGCGGTCCTTCTGTGTCTATTTTGTGCCGGGGTGTGGTACGAAGTCCCTAACACGCGGAACTTATACACCGCGGTTGTAAGTACGTAGGTACCTGGGAATCTAATGAGCTCGAACACCCGACGATCCTTGATTGAGGTAAATTGAAAGCATACTGGTATACCGTACCTATGTGGTATTCAGTTCCAATCCATTTCGGCCAAAGCATTTTGTATCAAGCACATTTCGGATTCCAATCAATACTCGCCAATTTCACAGGTGGTAATTGCCGGGATATTGGTAAGTTTCGTAGATAGGGGATATTTGGATAAGCCCAGTTTTGGTTAAGGAAACACGTTACTAATCTATTTCATAATTAGAAATGTTTGACCCCCCCCCGTAACTTCTAAAATAAGAGAATGATAAAACTAAAAAAATATATGATGTACATTACCATGCAAACTTCCACCGAAAATTGGTTTGAACGATATCTAGTAAGTAGTTTTTTTTTTAATACGTCATAAATCGTAAACCGCAATTTACCTTTCATTCAAGTTACAATGAACTACAAAAACTTTTATATTATGTTATTTGCTGCTACGGAACCCTTCATGGGCGAGTCCGACTCGCACTTGGCCGCTTTTTATTTTATTTGAAAAGCTTAATCGCTGAGGAGTTCGCAATGCGCGGCTGCAGAGATTGCTATCTCTTGAATAGGTATCTTATTTACAGAGTTCAGTAGTAAACGCTTGCAAAATTAATTCCATCGACATGTTAGACATGAAAGAGGTCTATAAAACCCCCGGTCTTTGGACCTCGGTAAGACAGTCTAAATGAACATCTTACGGTCGCTTTTGGGACAACACTACCGTCATAAGAAATTACGCCGCAAAGTATATGGAGTTTCCGTACACTTTTTTTTTTTTTTGCAGAGGTGGCAAACGAGCAGACGGATCACCTGATGGTAAGCGATTACTGCCGCCCAAAGACACCCGCAAAACCAGAGGAGTCACAAGTGCGTTGCCGGCATTTTGCGGCCTCCTCTCTTATGAGGGCAGAACGGTTTTACGATGCGGAAAAGATTACTTGTTCAATGACAGGGGCGGAACAAGAGGGGTCGTTTTTAACTTTATGGCTTCACTAGCTACCGCCCGCGACTTTGTCTGCGTGTACTTCAGAATTGGGCCGGAGAGAAATAAAATGTTAAGGCAGCATCTGTAATGCTGTAATGTAAAATGTAATGTTAAGGCAAAGAAAAATTTCAGTTTTTAGCCATGCCTTCGGGAACCCTCGAGCTTCCCGGAATAAAAAGTGTTACTCGAGTGCTTTATCTAATTACCTACCTTTCATCCAAATCCGTTCAGTGGTTTCAGCGTGAAAGTGCAACAAACAAATTAACAAACAAACATCCATACTTTCGCATTTATAATGTTAAGTGAGATGAGATGAGATATACTTAAATATTTAAACAATTTTGGATTTGGTGGAGACTTCCGGTACATGGAAACCCGGAGCCCGGAGTTTTGTAAGTGACAGCTGCTCGCTCAAAATAGAGGGGCCATGGTTCCGGTTCCGGGTCGGGTCGTTAAACTAAGTCCAAATTTACCGTAATAAATAAATAATATCTGGGACAAATCACACACGGTCATCTAGCCACAAACTAGGATTCACTGTATCTTGGGAACCAGAGACTGATATACATACACATATACTTTTTTAAATACATTCATATATAGATATAATACACCCAGACTCAGAGCAAACAATTCTGCTCATCACAGAAAAGTTTGCCCTGTGTGGGGATCGAACCCACGACTCTCGGATCAGAGGTCAGGATCGCTAACCACTTAGCCGCCAAGTCAGACAGTTGACAGAATTCAATAGGTTAGTTGACACTGCATCAACGATTAATTATGACATATTTTTCACTAAATAGCTCTTTTGATGAAACAGTAGAAAAACTTATTCGCTTCGAATTACTTTACATTAAGTACGTGCAATTTTCTATTTACAAAAAGTTCGCAGTGAGTGACTGAAACGACTATACGAAGTACATAATAACGTAAAAGTTCGCTGTTTCAAACATTTTTTGAACAACCTGTCATACTTATTTGACATTTGAAAAAATTACTCAGATGACTTGAGTCAACTACGGGGTTGGTTGCCGGGACTTGTACCGAGCATACGTCTGCTGAGTTATTTTTTTTATTATTTCCATTTTAGAGTACACTCAACGTTATTTTTGTGATGGGAAAATAGCTGTGATTCCAATTCAGTGATAAGCGGTCATAAGAAGAGGATTAACTCGGGAGACAGCTCCTTTTTCCGAGTTCCAGCAGCAAACCACCACGTGGAGCGTCTTTAAGTGCCCATCACCCTTAGAGCCGTGCCTTTCACTTGACATTGGCGTTTCGCCATTTTTTTATTGAAGATTCTTCCATTTTTCACTAGACATTGGCAAAATCACACCTTTAGTGAGATGTGGGATGCCAAATAGAAAAATAGAATAGAATAGAGTCAACTACCCTATTAATGTATTTTATAATTATTTACCGAATCTGGTATTTTTCGGTATATCACTGGTTACTGCGCAAATGTGCAAGCCTACGTAATGTTATCAAAGATATATTGTTTGTTTAGAATAATGGATTTCAGATAATTAATACAGGCTGCTGTTTTGTTCGAAAATGTAGAGATGTAGCCTCGCTCTGCATTCTCTATCGCATGTACACTGGCCCACAGAGATATCTGAACCCCTACTAAAGCGATTCGTGATAAATGGTGTATTACGGAAAGGTTCAGATATATTTGTGGCTGTCTGTACTATGGGGAGTTCTTCGAGGAATTGTTCGGATTGATCCCTGCCGCTTCTTTTCGTCATCGTTCCACGCGACAACTTATTTTTATGTGATAGGTGGCAAACGAGCAGACGGATCACCTGACGGTAAGCGATTACCGCCGCCCATAGACACCCGCAACACCAGAGGAGTCACAAGTGCGTTGCCGACCTTTGAAACGGGATGGGGGATGGGGGAATTGGGGGGGAGGGGGAAGTTGGGCCTCCGTTACCCTGACTCACTCGACGAAACAAAACGCAAGCGTTGCTTCACGCCGGTTTTCTGTGAGGCCTTGGTATCACTCCGGTCGAGCCGGCCCATTCGTGCCGAAGCATGGCTCTCCCACGGTCAAAGCGTCCCCATCACTTAGATGGTTGGCAGTCCACAACACTGCATTTCACTAAAAACTTTCTGCCCCGCACAACCAAACTGTGGAATGAACTGTCGCCTGCGGTATTTCCGGACCAATACGGCCTACAAACCTTCAAAAAAGAGCGTACTCCCATTTCAAAGGCCGACAACGCACTTGTGACTCCTCTGGTGTTGTGCGTGTCTATGGGCGGCGGTAATCGCTTACCATCAGGTGATCCGTGTGCTCGTTTGCCTTCCGGTCCCAAAAAAAAGAAACAGGCCCCATAAAAAAGAAACAGGCCCCTTTTCGGAAATGATACTGTAGTAACATGGCACTGAAGCCAAAAAATCTGCACGAGAAGAAAAACATAACTTTTCATACATATCGGTCTAATTTGTATTCAAGAGGTAAAAAAAATTAAGCAGGCCTTTTTATAACCATCAGTCATTCTACTAAAATATGGTAATTACCTGATGGATTTATCTGAGAAGTCCAATTTTAATTATTTTTTATCATTTCATGCATTCACCCTTTTGCTTTATGTAATAAGCTCATTTTATATTTGAGTTTGACAAAAAAAATACATTGGCAGTCTTGTATTTCATCAATTTAGTCTCGTTAACAACCCATATCGTCCCCACTGCAGGGGCACGGGTCTCTTCCCATACCGCGGGAAGGTTAGGCCATACTCCGCACGAGTGCCGAGTCCGGATTGGTGGAGATAGAGGCTAGTGACCAACCCCAGTGTCAGATGTTTTCAAGCCGCCTTTAAGGCCTCCGACATGGTTTAACGACTTAGCCTTATTTTATATTTGATTTTAACTAAAAAAAAAAATTTGCGAATCTCGTATTTGATCAATTTCGTCTATGGGTTCTTTATTTGAATTCACAAAAGGGGCGACTTGAACCCGCGCCTTTCCAGATATATCGAGCTCTGGATATTTAACGGTCTACTGGTTCCTTATTCGAATTTATTGGACTTGAAGCAAGTGAAGGGTTGAACGCTGACAAAGCGGTTGACTCGGGGCTTAGTAGTCTTAGTGGTTCGATTCCCACCCAGGGCAAACATTTCTGCGATGAACTTTGTTTGCTCTGTGTCTGTGTATATTATATTTATTATATTCTATGTACCTATGTATTTAAACGTATTCATGTATGTATATCAGTCTCTGGTACCCATAATACAGGGAATCCTAGCATGGGGCCAGATGATATATTTTTAAATATAGTACGCCTAATTTCATGAAAAATCCGTCAAATCACGTAATCACAATGCTCAATCTTACAGAATTAAAGCATTATTTCGAGAAAAAACTATTTCAGTCCGTATCTACATCCTTTTTTTACCCGTGTTACCTACTATTAATCTTACAACCAGTAGTAGTAACACGATAAATTAATGACCACGCTGAATACGTTAAAACAACCGACTTCAATCGCAACAACTCCAATTTTGCTATGTTTTTGTTGATTTTCTCAAAAACCGCTGAATCGATTTCGATAAAATTTATATGGGACCACCTGTGAAGTAGGTATACCCTTTTAAACAAAAAAATAATTTTCTAAATCGGTTCAGGCGTCTTTGAGTAATCGGTGAACATACATAAAATATATATATTAAAAAAAAGATTCCGACGAATTGAGAACCTCCTCCTTTTTTTGAAGTCGGTTAAAAAAAAGAAGGATCTGCATCTTCTAAATCTCGGGCGCTCGGAAAATATCGGAAATTACGGTATTATGTAACAACAGTTTATGCAATCTTAAGGTATAAAGAAATTGCTTATAGTAATAAGACCGTCAACTTATACTGTTTATAATTACATATAGATATAGATTTTGTGTACTAAAACGTGTAAATAAACTGTTCGATAAAACTACTTATTTTCTAATTATTCTAAAAAGTGGCAATACTGACCACTTTTAATCTCAAACTCCACTCAAAATGTTTTTTATTTAAGTAGATGCTTTACGCATGCTTTTAAATCGTCAATATTTTTTTTTACCTAGTACAAAGTCCCTACCACGCGGGACTTGTACACTCAACGTTTCGGGAAGTGTAATATTTTATTATTTCTTGTGCTTGCAACACAGACACTTCTCAACCCCGTAACGTAGAACACGTATCACTCCCCATACGATTTTTCTTTGATTTCGATTTTATAGCATCCCTGCATTCCTTATTTTTGCACCCCTCTTGCGTCTCTGCATATTTTATAGTTTATGTACTTTAAGTATTTATTTTCAATATAAGTGAATCGATTCAATCCAAATGTCCTCCCTTATAGCTCCTTAAGGTAAGGGTACTTAGGCTGTGATACTTTTCTGTGTGTGTGTTTGTGGAGCCGAATTTTGGTGAGTTATTTTTATATTTATTTCTCATTGTTTCCCTTTGTATAGCGACAAGAAAGCGTCTCTAATAGATCCAGGAAGTAGTGACTTGCGGCATAGTAGTTAACCTCAATTGTCTTAATTTTACCCCTAAATTAATGCGCACCCTTACATGTTCTGGGGTGGACACAATTATTGAACATAAACACTTATATAACCTTAACAATAATAAGCTCCGTAACAAACCTTCAACAAGTCTTTAGTTCAGTCGACGGTCCTGTCAGATCCATACTTTGCCCTTATCACCTCACGCCATAGATAGGTACTTGCGAAGTCTCGCTTAGCTTCGGTCAAAGGATTTCTCTTATTTCTTTCAGAGATGTTTGTCCAATTTTCTCGACCCACATTCACCAATCGATTTTATTGACAGTAACTGGCAATTGGCTTGTTTTTGAGCATTTTTAGAATGGGTGACCGATCGAGAGGTCGTTGGGGGCAAATCTGATCTAAAAGTTCAAGGAAAGCAGGTCTGTAAGCATCGAAAATAATGATTTCTAAATATTTTTTGTGTGGAAATAATGTTTGCTAAAAGGGGTTTTGGGGTTGGAATAGTGACGGACTAGGTAAGATAGGTGTCGATACGAGTTTAAGATTTCAATAATTTTGAATGAAATCATACGCAAGTCAAAATACTTCACTTTGAAACTTCGTTAAAAAAATAAACTTTATTGGGTTTTTATAGGTTTTACATAAAAATACTAAATCTAAAATAATAGCTAAGAGAGGTGTGCACCTCTCGAAGACGTGGAGTAGAATGGCTACGAGTCCCGTAGTCTGGTGTCTTTTATATGCCACTGTTGCTAGCGTAGCTGTGGGTCTTCAATGCCAGCCTCTCATGCTTGGAGGTCCACGGTGCTATCACCAAGTGTCTGATGTTCCGATAATCGTCCATTGTCTCGTCCATTGCCGTCACTCGATATTCCAGCATCAGGTGAGTTTATTAGAGTTATTATATTTTTATGGTTATTGTCTGAAGGCGGTCGTTGACTCGCAAGCCATGAATATGTATACCCGGTCTGTATTTTCCAGTATTTACAAAATTGGTAGGTAACTGTGCATCTTCTTATTTTTTTGTCTACTACAAATACAAATTAAAATAAATCAATGAACCATTACGTCTTGAGGTAGCTTCAAAGAAACGCATCTTCCTGTTTCTATCATAATATTGAAGGGGCTTTTAATTTGAAATTCCTTTGAGTCAGTTTCGTATAACCAAGCGTAATTAAATTGCCATATCTTTACCATTCTAAATCAATATCCTCCCATTTGCGTCTTCCCACAAAATAGACACAGAAGGTCCGCTCAATACAAACCACTAAAATCGTAAGCATATACATGCTTATAGAAATATACGGTCGTTCGAGGCAAGGTCACGCGGAAAAGTATCACAACAGTATCGTGACCTTGCCTACAACGACCGTAAATTTCTATAAGCATGTATATGCTTAGGATTTTAGTGAGCGTGTTGAGCGGAGCGGAGCGTATTGTATCTGAGTATTTTGTGGTCTTACCAACCAAGACGTTATAACGTTCCTAAAAACGTGAGGCGCGGTCTATGCGGGCCACGATTTGAAACAAATCTAAACCGCCGTTCCTCTTCATTCCCAATATTACCTGGCGTTTTAGTCTGAACTGAACTCGAAATGAATACACTGCCCTGATAACAAAGAAGGCAGCAAAGTATACGGAATCTCTATACAGAGTGTAACAAAATTGGTGTAAGACCCGTTAAGTGGGGATTCTACTTATTGTACTGAACAACTTTTGTTCTACGACTTTGGTCAAATAAAAAAAAATTGGCAAAAAAAATTTTGGACCATTCAAAAAACATGCAAAAATGACAAACCAAATGATCAATTTGTATGAAGAGTCCAACATTTTTTTGCGTGTTTACCAAAGTCGTAGAACAAAAGTTGTTGTATGTTGTATGATGTATGATGAGTAGAATCCCCAATTAACGGGTCCTACACCAATTTTGTTACACCCTGTATACTTTGCGGCTTTCTTTCTTATGAGGCCAGTACAATAGTATCACGTTCCACACAACGTGTGGCGCCGGAGCAGTAGACCGCGTAATCTAACTCAAACAAGCGAGGGGAACCCCGCCAGGGCACACCGAATTTATTCTCCCAAATTTAACCGTCTTTATAATTAGGCTCGAGAGGATTTTCGAAGAGATAATTTTGATCGTTATTAATATCACGTTAATATGGAGTGTGTGAGTGAGTGAGACCCGTGCCCCTGCAGTGGGTACGTAATGGGTTTTTAACACGGAACGTGTCACAGACTTGGAGAGACCATTAAGCTGTAGGTACGAGTATTTTTTGTTAAAAATAACCCATTTTGTCTCCACTGCTGAGGCACGGGTCTGTTCCCAAACCTAGGGAGGTTAATCCACAAGTCCACATACAGGGGCCAAGACCGGATTGATGGAGGTTGTGGGGCTAGTGGACAACTCCAGTTTCAGAAGCTTTTCAACCATCTAAAGGTCTCTGACATGGCTTAACGACTACCATCTAGTGTTATATCTTCTGTACCTTATATCAAGTTTTTGTTAACTTAATTTTGAGTTATCTTATCCAGGTTTGAAAGAACACTTACTGCATTTTTAACCGACTTCAAAAAAAAGGAGGAGGTTCTCAATTCGTCGGAATCTTCTTTTTTATGTATGTTCACCGATTACTTGAAGACGCCTGAACCGATTTGGAAAATTCTTTTTTTGTTTAAAAGGGTATACTTCACAGGTGGTCCTATATAAATTTTATCGAAATCAATTCAGCGATTTTTGAGAAAATCAACAAAAGCATATCAAAATTGGAGTTGTTGCGATTGAAGTCGGTTGTTTTTAACGTATTCAGCGTGGTCAATTATTAACTACATTTTCACTTTGAAACATAAAAACGATCTTTAAAATAAAATACCGAGAACAACTTATCTTTGTATAGTTTATTTATTTTTTATTTAAGTGTGTACAAAACACTGATAAAAGCGAGGCTTACCGTCGAAATATAATATTATGTCTTAACAAAAAAATATTCACAAAGGATACGCTTATTTCTTATACTTTCTTTCGATTGTCGTCCACGTCTAGTTTATTTATGGCCCATCACACAATAAAAAAAAAATCTAAAATGTACGAGCTACAAGCAATAAAAATTTAGATATAAATATTAAAATACCTCATCTCTAAGAGGGCACAGTGGGGAATCGTAAGACTTAAGAGGCTTATTGGCCAAATAGAGTACTTATAAGAAAAACTGAAAATTTATTTATTCGGCGTACATAGAAAAACTAAAAGAAAAAAAATACTTTTTGTAAAAAAAATACCGATCCGTACTGATTGGAGGATCGAATATAATATCTGAATGTTTATTTCTAATAATATTTCGCAAAATTCAAAGTTAAATAACTGTTTATTCTGTTCCATTCCAAGAAACTGTTCTAATGATCACAAATAACTTTGTAGCCTTAAGTCAGACGCTTAAACGCTTTCCTAATGACACAGTAATCCCAGCTTAACTTCATTTTAATAATGATTAAATTAAAAGCTACGAGTACGTATGTACTTACAGTAATACACATTTAATAAGGCTTGCCGATGTACCTGCGCAGTAGACAATATTTTAATTACGCGGGAAACTGATGGACCAATCAAGTAGCTTCATTGTCACCCGTCATTACACGTTCCGAAAATCTCTGCCGCTATTGGTTGATTGATTTCGCGCCTGATTCAATGAAATTGTCAGCTGTCAGAAAGCTGTCACCGTGCGTTGATTGTTTCGGGTGTTTCCGTCGATAGTTTGTTCTTGTCTGCGCGAACGAAGATTACCGACGCGCCTTATTTTTTGTGTACTACTGTACGTTTAAACAATGGAAGTATAAGAAAAAATGATGTAATTAGACAGGCTCGCACAGACTCTCTTCAGGCTATAATTAGAAAAAGGGCGGCATAATAATATAATAAAAATAATAATATCCGGGACAAATCCACGGTCATCTGGCCTCAAACTAGTATTCCCTGTATCTTGGGAACCAGAGACTGATATACATACACATATACATATAAATACATACATATATAGATATTAAACACCCAGACTCAGAGCAAACAATTCTGCTCATCACAGAAAAGTTTGCCATGTGTGGGGATCGAACCCACGACTCTCGGATCAGAGGTCAGGATCGCTAACCACTTAGCCACCGAGTCAGTCATCGCGGCATCGCTGATGCACCGCGTGAGTGGCAGCGTCAGTAGTATCCTGGAAATAATGGGAGATAGGACTGATAGTCCCTTTCTCAGGCACTGGGACTCTACCCATACGGGTTCCAGGGCTGTTATGTATAATATTAATAGATAATGATTGGCCGTAGTCACTGACATAAAGTAAATTATCCCTAACTTACTTTATGTCAGTTGGATCGTTATGGCATAACTTCGGCCAATTATGTTGCATTCTATGTGTTCTAGTAAATGTAATTTTTAAGTGTGTTGTATACTAACAAATATGGTCATTGTCCAAAATAAATGTCCGAATAAAGACGATAGGGTTGGCCACTCACTAGCCACACAACCTCCACCAATCCGTACTTGGCCTCGGTTGTTAACGAATAGGTATACGAAATAAATACTACTTTGTACTTGTACTAGATAGAAAAAAGACGATTTAAAATGCGTACAGCATCTACTTAAATAATTTTTTTTTTAATACTGTTTTATTTTTAATAACTCACTGTAGGTACTTGCATATTTTGCGAAAATATTAGGTCTCTGCCTTGCACTGTACTTAAAAAGTACCATATCGGTACAACGAAAACAATAAAAACTCTTCGAACACCAAACTCCTTGAAATTAAAATTTAAAAAATACTCTCATTTTATAGATAACAAGCAATAAGACCGCCAATTTTCTTTTTCCTTTTTTCCTGTTCCTTAACATTTTTGAATGCAGGAATGTATAATTATTATTAGAATTATGGAAAAAGCGCAAGCAAAAGATTTTCCTCGTTAGAAAATTTCATTAATTTGGCTAATAATGACTCTTTGACGTACCTGCCGCGGGCAACCGCGTCTGAAATTCTACAGCTATCTTAGACGCTTTCCAAAATGCTTCCGTAAAAGTATTTTTAGAGCTTTATGGCGGGAACTCGCAGTAAGACTTGGTCATTTTTGTTTTATTATCCGAAAAAATATTATCGTGGTTTGAAATGCAAAATATTGATAGTGTTTCAGTAAAGTGCCATTTAAGTGTCTTACATGTAGGATAATGAAATAAAAGTGTGTAGACTGTGTTTAGAGAGTTCTTAAGAAGTCCATGAAATCTTCATCAAACCTGCTATCATTTTACTGAAGAACTGTGTGTGTGTGACTGATACATAATGACAGACATTCACAGACTTTTGACGACATATAAAATGACAGATTTTTGCAATCAACATTGACTGTATTACAGCAGACTAGGCTCTATAACGCCTTATAGAAGCCTTTGCCTTTTCCTTGCAATAGTAAGAAGGAAAGAAAATTTTAAAAAGAATGTAATTTTTACCCTGACAGCAGGTTAGCTTATTGTGAGTCTTAAGTCTGAAAGGGATAGACTTTTGTCGAGTAAATCTTAACTTAGTTGGTTCTGGAACGGGACCGTAATTTCATCATTCTCAATGTTCTGTTTAAAAATTAATGAAGTATTCTGAGAATTTTAATAAGATATAAAAAAACAACATCAAAATACCAGTTTTGTTTTGTCATTACTATGTATAAATTGAAGATTGGAAAAGGTTTGTGTCACTAATATGAAGGCAGTTTTGATTGACCCGTTTTATGCATATTTGTACTGAATACTAATAAAAAATAATAATAGGTATCAATAATACTCCATTGAGATGAGTTAGACATACTTTGTTAAGCCCGGTTTCGTCTGTAAAACACCCTTTTTCCCTTTATCATCGCGTTACTTGTAATTTTCTTTACAGTACAAAACAGTAAATAATGTGTCATTCATATCCTAAGCCCGACAACACCGACGGATTTCAGAGTTTTCACACAAAAGGCTTTACGATGTGAAATTTTGGTAATTCCCCAAAGGCGAAGGAAGCGCTGCTGTTGCGAAGTAACCACAGACTACCTATATGTATAAGGGCTCCCACATAAAAGTGCGATGCGACGTCGCATCGCGAACTTGCCCAAACTAATAACATAGACTTTGTATGGGCAAGTTCGCAAATATCTGCGATGCGATGCGAATTCGCAGTTATGTGTGGGAGCCCTAATAGTAACAAACAACCGTGAGAAACCAATGATGGTCTGCCACACAGTTCACTGGTCCAGCGGCTACTCATTTTCGTATTAAACACTTGTGTGATCATCCCTATTCCTTACTTAATATTATAATTGCGAAAGCAAGTGTTTTTGTAGGTACTTTTTTCACATCGCAACGGAGCAACTGATTGACATGATCTTTTGCTCAGAGATAATTCACAGACTAGGAAGTGACATTGGCTAAATTATATCCTGCAAAAGTATAGAATTATCTCAAAAATTACACTAGTTACCCAAAAATTATTCAACTTAAGCAACGCTATTTTTTGTTATAATTACTATACCGATTTCATTAGAATTTAAACAAATAGCCCAGAGAGAGGCGGTGAACATCATGGGTTAGATTTATCCCGAAAAACTTATTTCCGAGCTTACGAGGCGCAAAAGGCGAGGCGCACATTCATAAAAAATACATTTTTTATCCATAATTAGTAATCCCTTGGCATCATTTCACCTGGTGGTAGTGGTATGATACCAAAGATGGAAGCGGACTTACCAGATTCGACAACGCAGTGGGGAAACTGTGACTATCTTCATGCCGAATTTACGCGAGATAATGTATATCAATATCTACCTAGTTTTCGTAGGTAATAATAATAACCTTTTGAATTTAAATAAAAATGCGAACCCCACTATCTCTCGGGCACAGTATATTGTAGTTAATTGTGTCACAAGATAAGAAAGTACGACTAATTGGGCAATTAGTAAGAGCCTCTTGCCAACGTAAGAACGTAATCTTAAGTTTTATACCCAGCTACCAAATCGTATATTTCATGTCTACATACATTTACGTATGTATGTAGCTAAAGATGAAAAATTGTAGTCTTCTATCGTTCCGGCCCCTAGGCACAACTACTAGGCTCAACTGGTTGTACTTAAAAAATATATTAACAAAAACAAAAATAGTAGTTCACAATAATCACATTAACATTTACTTAGTTACACAACTGTCTGGCGTATCGGGAGCCGGGTCGTTCCCTTCCCTCAAATATGGTTGAGGGGAGCGATGGCTGACTCTCGCGTTATACTCGTGATCGGGTGCTGTCCGTGTAACTGGCCTGCTCTTGTCATTGGTTTTTGGAATTGTTAGTCATTAGCTACAAATAATTTTTACTTTTATCTCTTTTGAATCCTTTATTTCTTTATTCTTCTTATTTTTGTATATTTTATTTACAGACATGACATTTTATAATTGATCTATAATTGATGTAATATTTACAGACATGACATTTTATAATTGATCTATAATTGATGTAATAGAATTTTTTTTTTTTAAATGTGTTGGAGGGAGTTTCTTTAGGGCCCGCCGTTTCTTCTCACTCCGCAAACACTTCCCGAAACGGTGGGTATACGAGTTCCGAGTGGTAGGAACTTCGTATTAGGTAGAAAAAATATGAGGTTCGAAAAGTGTACAGAGATATCTACTTCGAATAAATATTATTTCATTTCATTTCATTTCAAGTATGGGGACCCCCCAAAATTTATTGTTTTTTTTCTATTTTTGTGTGAAAATCTTAATGCGGTTCACAGAATACATCTACTTACCAAGTTTCAACAGTATAATTCATTTATAGCTAGCATTAAAATGTAATAGAATTTAAGACTTTTTTTTTAAATGTGTTGGAGGGAGTTTCTTTAGGGCCCGCCGTTTCTTCTCACTCCGCAAACACTTCCCGAAACGGTAGGTATACGAATTCCGAGTGGTAGGAACCTCGTATTAGGTAGATAAAAGAATGACGTTCGAAAAGTGTACACTGCTACCTACTTCGAATAAAATATTTTCATTTTCATTTTTTCATTTTCTGTACCAGAAAGTCTCGAACTTTTGATTAATACAATGAATCAGTCAGTAGGTAGATTTTGCACCTATAATATTAATATTATAGATAACATAATATACTCGTAACTTACGAAACTCAACCGAGACCATCGCGATTTGCAATTACACCTCCCAAATCTTTGGTCCTTTGTTCATGTCACAAATACGTAACAGCGACGAAAATGCCTGGAGACAGACGCCAGTCATGCAAGAGACCACAAAAACCCCTCGGTGGCAAGAAACCAGTGGTTGTAGCCAAAGCCACGCCGTTAGCGAAGCCACCGATGCGCGGATTTCTAGCTGCGTGCATCAAGAGGAACATTATTTCTGCAATAGTCGTCGCTGGGGCTGCCACCGTTGCCCTTGAAATGATGCTGATGGAGAAGAAGAAGAAATACGCTGACTTTAACAAGAATTACGATGCTGAGAAAGAGTGTGATGAAATGGCGATGAAAGGATATTTTCAGTCCTGTTAAGTGTTTATCTCATTATTATAACCAGCAAAGCCCGGTAATGTAACATGGTTGTTAATTAAATTTAAAGCAGTAAATGTGAATTGATTGAATGATAAATTATTATATGATTATGAAATTAAAGTAAAATAAAATGTTCATTAATCACATCAGAAGGTCGCGGGTGCCGGTCCCGCGCAAATTATTTTGGTTGTTGGTAGTGGATTTTAGATTTTCTAAACCTACCTAGCTAGTTACCACCATTCTTACCTAAATCTTGCCGCCTAACGTCAATGTTAACCGTTTTCCAGCATGGAGATAGCCAGATCCCACTATGTTGGGGAATTTTTGTTAAGCCCGCTTCCATCTTCCAGCATCATGATAATGTCATAAATTCTTACCAATGTGGCTTACAAAAACCGTAATTCTTGACCCGCGATCATAGCAATTATTTTAATAACGTAAAATATCTAGTAACTCATATACATAGATACTTAAATAACTTGTAGCAAATGTGAACATGATACCTTCTTGGGTGGATACTGGGTAGGGGCCCCAAATATTGTAATAGGCAGTCCCACTTTGGTTTCACCTCTAGACTTCCTAATTAGACTAGGAGCGGAAAATTACCGTTACTCATTTATTACCCCTCGTAACCTATTAGGTACTGTTACGGAGTTAGCTTACCTAAAGCAGGTCAAGTTTCATTAAATGAAAATTACCGCATACAAGTACTCTTACTCATTTATTAAAATTTGGTTTTATTAAAATTAAGCTTTTCGTTTGGGTGAGTTCGTGCCTCGTGGTCGCCAATAAACCTTAAATCAATCCAAAATATAAATAAAACGTAATCTAATTTATTAGGCAATTGAAGTTTTCATGTATCAATTCCCTAGTAAGATTGTTTACATTTTATTTATTTGAGATAGAAATAAGGTACAGAAGTGGGTCGTGACATTTTAAATACAGTACCTCTTACAACTGTTACTCTTACAAAGAAAAAGCTTTAATTGCTGTTTATTTTGTTTTATTTAACAGGAATTAAATGCCACACAATAGAGATTTTGATTATTATTTACATGTCTCAATGAGTTTCGGTTTCGGCTGAAACTGAGACTGAGGCCGAAGGTTCGATTTCGGCTGAAAATCTTGTTTCGATCGGATACTATACAGTATAAGAGACAGGTTTCCGAAAACTTTAAGGGCTTGCTCAGTAGACGAAACTGAACAACTTTCCACAAGATTTTTTTTCAGGAAACGAACTCATTTTATTCTTAATAACTTATAAGACGGTCTTATATGTTATTACATCTTTATTCCCTTCGAATAAACAGCCGTAGCCTTTTTTGTGTCCTGGGGGAAATCTTCAACTATACTTGAATAATCAGGTTATGTCAGATATTTGCATTTAGAGTTTTGGGATCTCCGGTGTTGCTCTTAGCACCACCTGGTCTTAGTATTACGAATATACATCCAAACTTATTATTATATTATATTAACATTATAAATACAGCCGTTGGTGTCGGCTGCTATCGCTAAATGGCAGTTGTTAAGCTAAGTCGTAGGCCTTATAGACGGCTTGAAAACTTCTGACACTGGAGTTGGCCACTAAGGTCTTATTAAGACCTTTTTCCCGAAAATGTGTTGGAGAGAGTTTCTTTGGGCCCGTCGTTTTCTCACCTGGAGACCTTACACCCTTCGGGTCACCGATTTGTCCGCAGCTCTATGTATTGAAAGAGACTTGCTAGTGTAATATATTCCTAAGATCCTAAGGTGCACAACTTGGAAATAAGGGAGGAATTCCTCCCGAAAGGGTCAGTCTTACCATTTATCAAAGTTTCAAAAATGCTAACTTACCAAAATTGTAGTAAGGAGATTTTACAAAAGTACGTATATTTATTTCTGAATAATATTTAATTGGAAGTAATGAAACTAGAGAATTGCTGTTGTTTTTTTAAATGATAAAATGCAGTGGACGGACGTTGGGGAAAAAATAGATATCGTTTCATTTACTCGCGGAAGGATTAGACAAAAAAACCTTGGAATAAAAAGTATGTTTATTTTCATTGCAATGAAGAAGAATATAAGATCTCTTGTTAAGATAGCCGTGTCACAACCGTAAAGCCATTGATAAATCTGAAAAATCTATAGCTTTGACGGTTTTGTCACATCGAAGCCTTTTCAAAGTATTGTATAATTACTTAGATTCCACTAAGACAGGTAAGTTGGATAATTTGGCTTTTTATTTATGTTAAAAAATTTATTGTAATATTTTAAAGCTGTTGGGTTTCCGAACATGTAAAAATAAAATAAAATAAGTACTTACGTATTATGGTTTTAACACTTTTAACAGTCAAACAATTAAGTATGTTCTGATTCGATATTCAATAGGTATTTGAATTTTGAACATATTTTTAGTTGACTTTAAAAAACATATACTACCAATAGTTACGATGAATGTGTATCTCCCGTTACTAAGAACGCCATCTTTTGAATAATCAAATTAGATTCAATAGACAACTTCTCGTTATCCCTTAATGCCTCTCTGTGCGGTAAGTAGTATCTAATCGCTGTGGGACACGCCGACGATTAGTTTACGGTCCCAAGAGTCCGCTTACCCACTGTCTTTACGGCCCAATTTTATGTCACCAAATCCCCCTAAATTCGTTCTTGTAATAACAGACCTTATCTGTAAACGAGGCTGTCTTGAAAATTACGTAAGTGTTTGGAACATTTTAAGTATGGATGGCCGAATACATGTATAAGGGGCGGTCTATGTCCAACAGTGGACTAATGGGGAAGAAAACGCAAAGCTATTTGCAGATGGCGCTACGGACGCTTGACTCATAACAACTTTCAATTAGTTCCGCGTTTTTTATTATCGAGGTGTTATAAATAAGTTTTTTTTTTCTGTAAAATTGTTAAATGGAAAATGTATGCGACTTGGACTGTTCCTCAATTAAAGGCGAAGTTGAAAAGTACATAATTGAAAACGTAACTTTTCCCACGTCTTCTTCATCCGAGAATCTTTAGGAAATTAATGATTTCCATTATTATTGCAACCAATCGTCACACAACGCGGCATTTTTTTATTAATCTTATGTTTAGTTCACGTAAACAATTTTTTCTATGCGTTTTGACAGTTAGTATGAGTCAAGCGATATCAGCGCCTCTATCGGCGAGCTTTGTCAGTTTTCTTCCCCATATGATGCTGATGATGAAGTTTGATTTTTCTGGGTAGATTGACCTGAAGACGCTACGCCGACCTAGCAACGAACGAATAACCTGTATTGGTTTAAATCATGTTTGACACTAGTTGTATTTATCTCCTCCCATTCCCATTGGTACAACCGGGATTTTTTTCCTGATGGACCAACCGTTTGATAGTCCAACCATCAAAATTACATTCAAAATTTACTAAATGGATATTATGGATATAGCCCAATTTGTAGGAGATAATAAAAGGCTTTGCCCTTCAAAATTGATACAACGACCAACTATTGAATTCCTGTGTTTTGCAAGCGCGTTGAGCCATTGATGATGGTATGAGTACACCTAGAAGACATCCGTCAAAGACTTTTGTATAAACGTGACTTATAAGGATCTCCAGTCCACTAGCCCTAAACTTCCATCAATCCAAACTTGACCTGCATTTGAGGAGTGTGCCCTTACCTTCCAAAACATGGGAAGCAGCCTGTGCCCTACATTTTTTTTTATGGCAGAGGTGGCAAACGAGCAGACGGATCACCTGATGGTAAGCGATTACCGCCGCCCATAGACACCCGCAACACCAGAGGAGTCACAAGTGCGTTGCCAAAATTACATTGTCCATTTTCTAAATGTTTCCGTTGATAGCCACTTATTAATATTCAAAGGGCCGACACTGGGTGGGTACTGCTACTACGAGTATCTCTATAATTACCAACCGCCAAGCAGCGTGCAGTGTTCCGGCGGGTAGGAGCGATATACCCAGCGTAATTACCAGTTTAAGAGGCACTCCATCTTAGCCCTATGGAATCAACAAGATATAACACTTCCGAGGTGACATATGTTTATAAGCTCTATATTTCTATCATGTCAGTTGTTAGATTTTCGACACCTTACATAAATACGCGGGCGATGTTAGGTGCAATACCAGGCAACCGCCACGCCGCCGCACTATGGGGCCTTTGTTCGGTATCAGCGATCGAAATAGCATTTTTGAAAATATTGTTATAACTAATTTTTTTTTATTTATTTACAATTTTGAGACATCTTCCTATGCCATGATAATATTTTTATCAAATTTTATGAATCGAGTTAATATTAACGGCACTTCAAACTTAGCGTTTCATCGCAAAAATTGTTTGGAAATTTTCGTTACGTTCAGTAATGTTTTTTTTTCTCGTCACCTTGGCATACAGTACACTCAAGTTTTTAATGTTTTCAAAGTAGGCTACTTACAGGATCTTATGCATATTTTTAACATCATTATATTGCTTTCAGTAATGACACAGGCCGCCATGAACAGGACCACTTCACTTTTCTATATAGGCGCCTGTAACTTTTGTGAAGGCAAAGCGCCAGACTTTTTTTGTACCTTAATTTATAGGTAATATATAGTTACTTAATAAACTACATTCAAAAGTTATGGCGCTTTGCCTTCGTAGAACTTTTCATCATATTTTTACTAAAAGTACTTATTTGAAAAATATTTCAATAAATTATTTCGATATATTTTTTAAACATTTTATTTAATTTTAGAGCTTATTTTTTTAATCCTATAATTTATTTAATTTTTAAAGTCATTTACCATAACTTCTGTATTAAAAAATAATTTAAAATTGAAAATTTATATTTTCTGTATTTAGTTTTATTCAAAATTAGGCTTAAAAAGATAATATTATAATACTTATGTATATTTGTATATAAATAAATATTATTTGGCTCAAATCACATACGTAGTTTTGACCTCAAACTAGGTTTATCTGTATTACGGGAAACAGAGACTGACATACTTAATAGATTTTTTTATCCAAAATTGGTAGATACATTTAAATACATACATATATAGATATAATACAACCAGAAAAAGCAAACAAATCTTCTCTTCGCAGAAATGTTTGCCCTGCGTGGGTATCGAAACCATATGGTACTACATGAGCCCTTATGTGCATAAAATACTGATTCATGGTTATTTAAGACAGCCAGACAGACAGCCGTATTACCAATTGGGCAGCTATCTGAGGAGGCACAAGAGGCCCGAAATTAAGATTTTAAATTTTATCGGGAACACTTCAGCAAAAAAGCATCAAGGACGAGTACAATAACTGCTATCTTTTAAAAAATGCTCTTGTCTTCCGATCCGTATGTAACTTTGTCCAGGAAGATAGAAAATAAGAATAAAAAACACCTTTTTAAAGTAGTAATTGATTTGCTGCAGCAGAAAATTTTTATAAGTTGTTTTACCCACAACTGTTTTTTTTTGTATGTATGTTACGCGATTACTCCGCCAATTATGACTTGATTTTGATGATTCTTTTTTTGTTAGGTAGGTAATACTCTAAAGGTGTGCCCATATTAATTTCATCGAAATTGATTCAGCGCTTTTTTCAAAAAATCAACAAAATCAAAAAACATAGCAAAATGGTAGCTGTTACGATTGAAGTCGGTTGTTTTTAACGTGTTCAGCGTTGTCATTAATAGTTTAATCACTCTAAAGACAATGTGAACGAAAACATAATTTTGATCACGTTTTTGGAAAATGGCCCCACTGTGCGCCGCCGTCTCTAGCTTGGGGATAAGAGCCCTTTTATTGTCATGCGGATTTGCGCCCGCACGCGGGCCTGGCCCGCATGCGTACTGCGTTTCCAAAGCGTCCCGCGTGCGTGTGCCACGCATGACAATAAAAGGGCCCTAAAAATATGTAATAAAACGATAAGTTGAGGGTGGCACGCATTCGGGAGCAAATCCGCATAACAATAAAAGGTTTCTTCACGTTTCATTGTGCGACTCGTAAAAGGAAGAAGATGATGAATAAAAACCACCGATTAAATAGCGAAGAAAAACAAAAGGACAAAGTATTGTATTATTAATAATAATAATAATAACTTCGCCTAGCGCGAAGTGGTCAGAGTAGCCCAAATTTATATTTCTGCATAATAATAATTTATTCATCTGTAAAAGGATTCATTTACAAAGTTTTCTTAAAATAAACAAAGTACATATTGTGTGTGCCTATTTAACGGCCCAATTTTGTACGTATGTCACAAGTGCGTGTACCATTCCCCTAATGCCTACTCCTCAAAGGCTTTGTCTTGGCTGTGTAGTGCTCAAAGGCAAACGACCCACGTGTTCCGCCCAACATCCTTTTACATCAAGATATAAAGCAATATTCCACCAAGTTTCAGCAAAGGGTAATAAATATTTCATATTTTAGAAACAGCAGAGATTTCTGGCGGAGCGTTCACGGTGCCTGATATAAAATGTTTCAAACGGTACAATGTTACCTATTCACAAAATTGTAAAACGTAGTACAAAAATTAAATATATGTCTGTAAAATGAGTCTGTAGTTTTACTATTTTCGACTAATTTCCCTAAAAACTTCATAGGGGCTTCTTTTTATGAAACTGATCAACATTCTACAAGGAACGTATATACGTAGTCGGTCCCATAATGAATTGGCCTAACTATGAAATAAAAAAGAAAATTAAATGCAATCATTTTTATTTTTCAATATAGTCTCCATCAATACTGACACACTTCTGACATCGGTGAAATAACATTTCTAATCCTTTATAAAAATAATCACAATCTTTGTCTTCAAAATGACTGAAGACGGCCGCCTGCAACTCTTCATCGCTTGAAAATTTTCTTCCCCTTAGCCCGCTTTAAATTTGGGAATAAGTAATAGTCGGACGGAGCCATGTCTGGACTATAAGGTGGATGGTCCAGCTCCGTGAACCCGCATTGACGCACTGCATCCTTCGAAACACCGGCGGTGTGCACGGGGGCGTTGTCGTGAAGCAACAGGACGCCTTTACTCAGTTTGCCTCTGCGCTTCTCCTTTATAATATCTCGCAGTTTATATATTAATGAAGCATAATATTCGCCGTTTACGACTGTATTGCGCTCTTTATAATCAACCATCAAAATACCTTGAAAATCCCAAAAGATTGTGCACAAGATTTTTTTGGTAGATTGTTGCACCTTTGCCTTTCTAGGCGGCTTTTCACCCTTATAACGCCATTCCATTGACTGGCGCTTGCTTTCTGGATCATAATATAACACCATAGTTTCATCACCAGTCACTAGTCTCTCGATCACGTTCTTTGGGTTTTCTCCACAAAGATCTAAAAACTCGGCAGCACAGCGAACTCGCTCCCGTCTCTGCACAGCTGACAGAAGTTTCGGGACCCATCTTGCACTGACTTTTTTCATATGAAGATGTTCATCGATTGCACGATGGATGGTACTTTTAGAGAGCCCAAGTCTAGCTGCAATTTCTCTAATCTTCTAACGGCGGTCACTCAAAACCTCTTCTTCGATTTGAGCAATAGTATCGGGAGTGAGCACTTCTACCGGTCGACCGTCATGGCCGATATCTTCGACGGTTTCTCGCCCGAGGCGAAACTCTTTCACCCAATTTTTTACTGTGCTATAAGAGGGAGAACACTCCTTATACACACCATCTAATCGTTCTTTAATTTGGGCGGGGGATAAGCCTTCTTTAAATAGAAACTTTATGACGCTTCGATACTCGGTTTTCGACATTTTGAAAAAATACGCGACACTTGTTGTTTAAACAAACTGCTAAACTGAACTACGCTCGTCAAGTCCATGCGTGTTCGTTTATAAAGTGTCTGAGAACCGTACTATTCAATGCAACATAACATGTATCGACATGTCGCGTAGAACTATATCAGGCCAATTCATTATGGGACCGACTACGTATATGGTAATTCGCTTTAAGTTTTTGTCAAATGAAATAAGTAAAAAGAAGCAAAATCTAACTTTAATAAAGGCATCTTACATCATACATTTATCTGCTAACAGAATTACTAAAATACTTTAAAAAAATAAAGCTGTTGTTTACAAAATAATTAACTCTCCTGAAATACTTAATTGGAAGAAATTGAAGTTCCATTAAATTGCTATCTTCGAACGCTTTCCATTAGGCTCTCAAATTAGAATTAATTAAAGGTTTGACGGAATTGATGAGATTCAAGAAATACTGGATGTTTAACAATTTAACGTTAAGTTAAGCACTCATTAAGTCGACGAAAGTGCGCAGACAGATAATAATCAAGACTGTATTTTGGATTTGGATATTTGGAAAATGTCCTACCACTTAGTTCACCGAATCCTATAATAATTGAAAACTTAACGTATGGAAAACAGGAAAAATATTTAAAAAAATCCGATCAATTTTTTTTTTCAGTTTCCTATACAAATTCTTGATTCACTATGCAGATTTATTTTATCTTTTATGGTTGAGGGGAGCGATGACT
The DNA here is from genome assembly GCA_958295455.1 of Coleophora deauratella. NCBI lineage: Eukaryota > Metazoa > Arthropoda > Insecta > Lepidoptera > Coleophoridae > Coleophora > Coleophora deauratella. The sequence goes on along the minus strand of OY282397.1, from coordinate 16,659,519 downwards.
GACTCTCGCGTTATACTCGTGATCGGGTGCTGTCCGTGTGAACTGGCCTGCTCTTGTCATTGGTTTTTGGAATTGTTAGTCATTAGCTACAAATAATTTTTTACTTTTATCTCTTTTGAATCCTTTCTTTCTTTATTCTAATTTTTTATATTTTATTTACAGACATGACTACGTATAATTCATTTATTGATCTAGCATTAAGATGTAATAGAATATAAGACTTTTTTTTTATGTGTTGGAGGGAGTTTCTTTAGGGCCCGCCGTTTCTTCTCTCTCCGCAAACACTTCCCGAAACGGTGGGTATACGAGTTCCGAGTGGTAGGAACCTCGTATTAGGTAGATAAAAGAATGACGTTCGAAAAGTGTACACTGCTACCTACTTCGATTAAAATATTTTCATTTTCATTTTCATGTAATATGAGATCTGATTATTTTTCTATACTTGATTTTGAGCAACCCCATAAAATTTCAAACGCACCTTTTTAACATCTTGTATAAACATAGTGCCATTGGCATTTCACAAATTGTTATTAGGTAGTTTCTAATTTCAATTAACTTCTATCTTCCAGGATGGTAGCGATGCACTAATCGCTCGTTTTCTCGGAGTGTCCAAGCTAAGGCGGTTATCACACTGCACCGGTGCGATAACCGCCTAAATAATTGTTGTTAACAACCCAAACTAGTTCAGCGGTTTAGGCGTGAAAACGTAATAGACAGACAGAGTTACTTTCGCATTTATAATGTTATAATAACATAATAATAGTAACCCATTACGTCCCCACTGCAGGGGCACGGGTCTCTTCCCTTAACTCGGGAAGGTTTAAGGCCATACTCCATACACGGGGGCCAAGTCCGGATTGGTAGACGTTGTAGGGCTAATGGCCCTGGCCAACCCCAGTGTCAGAAGTTTTCAAGCCGCCTATAAGGCCTCTGACATGGCTTACCGACTGCTATCGATAGCAGCCGGCACCAACGGCTTAGCGTGCCTTGCGAAGCACGGAAACGGTCCAGATAAATGCCACTAACAGTCAAACCCATCCAGGTTATGACCGTGTCTGTAGTCAGTTAACCTGCGTGATCGACGCGACCACGCAAGCCGCAATGAGCCACGATCGCTTCATAAATAATTTACTCACCTATATTATTTACTGATCATGATTCGTCCACAATGCGTTTAAAGATAATTAATTTCAGGGCTTAATCGAGTTGTGGTCTGATCATTTCTGTCCACAACGCGTTGTGGGTTGAGGCATTCTGAATAAGTCAGAACATTGTAGTGGAGCGTTATAGTTATTTGAATAGGCCAGGAACGTGTTATGTGTTGTGGTATTTTAAATAGGCCAGAACGTGTTGTGTTGTGGCATTCTGAATAGGCTAAATCGTGTTATAAGCGTTTTAGCAATTGTCATAACTATGTACATATTTAAGTCACATACTTTTCCGGACTTTTGTTATTTATTTTGCTGTTTGAGACTAACATAAACAAGTGCTTTGTTGTTAACAAGTAGGCGCCTAAAGCTATATTTCCCGGTACAGCCTGTCTAGTGAATGTCGTAACAACGGAAGCAACAGCTAATTTGCCTTTGTTTCTACGCAACAAAACGGTCTATTTATGTTTTACCAGATATTGGAAACAAAACGTTTTAGTAGGCTCATATTTATTTGGTTTTGTGATCACTTCAGTTTACAAAAAGGTAAATTAAATGAGTTAATTCGTCTTTCTCAGTTAATATATCTGTAACTGATAGATACAGGTGAAGGGTACTCGTGAATGAATACATTAAAAAATGGCACAGCCTCTGCTCATGAATTTGAACAACTTTCCCCATGGAGGTTACTTAACTCGTAGAGCGTACTCCCATTTCAAAGGCCGGCAACGCACTTGTGGCTCCTCTGGTGCTGCGGGTGTCTATGGGCGGGGGTAATCGCTTACAATCAAGTGATCCGCCCGCTCGTTTGCCTCCTGTCCCATAAAAAAGCTCATTACTTGGTTATCTGGCTCGCTGCAACGGGTTCGACAGAAAAGCATGTATGTACAGTGTTTGGTCTATCTGCCGCTTAATTTGTATATCGTCAGGGCCCAGTGCGCTGCTAAATCTTCACTTCATCAGCCGCTAAGATATTAAGAAATTCGAATAGAACGCATCGTATCTTATTATTAATAAGATTCATTGTCTTTTGTTAATAAACATCAAATAAACAATAATAATAAATCTGTCTCTGACATTTTCACTTTCCGAACCATCTTCCTTTGTGGCCTATTTGTATTGTGAAATAATTCAAACGCCAGGCGCGCGCACGGCTCTATTAAAACAAATACGCTTCGCTAAGGAACAATTTGATCCGGAGTTTGATTTAATCAATTCAGTAATGAACTGACACTAACTGCGCTAATTAAGCGACACGTGTAAGCAATATTAATATTAGAAGTAGTAGACGAATTTCGCTGAGCGGCTGGATAAAAAAAATGTTAATTTCAAATGTCCAAAATCCATAAAGTGGTACTAAAATTTGCATAACTGCCATAATAATATCAATGTCAAAAACCCACGTATGTATCGAATCTCAATTAAAACTTTCCGTCATCCCTTTTTTTATTTTTTTATTGTATGATGGACCACTAAATGATGGAAGCATCATAATATTACAATCTAGCCTAAATGCTAATAAGTAATTTAAAACATTGTTGTAGCAGTAAAAAACAAGAAATAGTGTTTTTTTACTTAAGAATATTATACGTTCTTATAAATAAATTTCAGGATTATCTACAGAACTTGGCATCCATTTAGATCTCAATTCTTTTCTCAGTAAAGTTGACAACCACACCATATCATAATATTGAACTTGGCTCCCATTTTCACATTTATGTTTTTGATGCGATATCATTACTTTTTGTGAGTACACTTATTAATATTATTTAAAAGTAATTTACTAATAATAAAAAAACCTGCGCTTACGCTGTCACACCCCGGACACTTCATACCAATTTCGCGCCATTGTTTACTACATAGACCATCGATAGACATTCATGTTTGTACACATGTAAATGTGTAAAAGTTTTAGTGCTTGATCTGATAAGTGTACTTAGTAGGACAATTTCCATGTTCTACCGGCAGCTGTAGGAGCCTATGTATTGTGAGTCAGTTTATATTTAAAGCGGCAATGCCAGTGGATGCAGCTACTGCAAGTAATTTGTTCATTCGCTTCGTAACCCAACTTTTAATGGTATTGATATAACTTTTTAGCAAATTCTCCAAAACTGCAATTTTGTCTAACAAAGTCTTACAAATTGTATCGAAAATACGTTTCTGGTCTAACATTTAGACCTTTTATCATTTGTTCGAGCTCATTTTCTGATATGAAATCTTTGGCATTTCTGAAATCTTCCATTGCATTTACAGCTTCAACAGGTCAGAAGTCCAACGGGTTCTCTAGACCGTCATCTTCGTGATCATGTTCCTGACGATTTCTTTCAATTTCTCCTACTTTTTCTGCAATCATTTCGAATGCTCTCTCTGTATTGTCTAATGTCACTGACATAAGTACATTATCCCTTACTTACTAAATCAACACAAGATATCTCTTCTACTTTGGGCATGGCAGCACCCACCGAATCTTATCATTATAAGTTACAACTTACAACAGTACACCTACTGGCTACTATGTGTAACTGTGCTCTGTTTGAAAGATATAATTTTTCTTAAGTTATTTACCTACTGCAGAAGATGTGTTTCACCCCGTATAAGGAATTGACCGACCGGTAGGCCGGTATAGATAGATAGGGCAGGTATAGGTAGGGCGGCTTCAGTGAGAAAACTCTTGGTTCAAATCCATTTCTAGAGTAAGTTCCAAACGTCAGACTGTTTTTGTTACGTTGTTTTTAACTCATCCCAAAGTTCGAAACGGCGCGGCGTCAGACAGTCAGAAACAAATGTCTGTCTGGTCATTTGTATCACGGTGCTTAAATTTTCAAGAATTAAATTACATTGTACCTGTATTTAAAGATAATATTTTGTACCAAAAAATACATGTGATTTTGGGTAGGAGGTTGTGGCGATGTAGTCTAAAACCTCACCACATATCATCAGGGGGAGGAGGGGTCTAAAAAATTGCAACATCACGTGATTAATGGACGACCCCTTTCCAGAAACATCGGGTGTTTCAAGGGAAACATTTCCGGATATCGATATTTCAGTGATAGAAGATTACTTACATCCCTAATCGAGTAGCGAACGGAAATGACGTAGTAATGACGTGCACTAGTTATAGGTAAATAAAGTTGTGCTTTATTAATATGCAGTGAAAGTTTAATTTCGCTAGGATGTTTATGAAGCGCTTTTGGAGTTTTCCGTCATCTAAAGTTTCTGCTACTCAGCACTAGATGTCACTATCAAATACGCCTCTATTTGCTCATTTTGTATGAGCTTTATGGACGAAGTAATAGATTTCAATGTTGCTAATTTTTTTATATTTTTACGTGCTATATTTATGGTCCAATCAAAGGCCTTCTTGCATTAGTAGTGCGTAAATATACTAGGTGTTGATGTGTGATTTCGGCGACATCGGTTCTGGTACAAACGCGTCTTTAAGGCCCTTCCCCTTACCTCTTTCTTCCGTGTTTTTCTTGGTATTACTTTAGATGCTTCCTTACAATGAGGACCACATATAGAAACCTTAGCAGGAAAGCTTAGTTCAGCTGCCTACGCCGTCAAGAAAATAAGGCAACTAACAGATGTAGATACTGCAAGACTAGTGTATTTTAGCTATTTTCATAGTATAATGTCTTACGGCATCTTAATTTGGGGACATGCGGCTGACATAGAAACTATTTTCATACTGCAAAAAAGAGCCATTCGCGCTATCTATCAGATGCGATCTCGAGAGTCATTGAGGAACAAGTTTAAAGAAATAAATATTTTAACTGTTGCCAGTCAATTCATATATGAAAACATCATGTATGTTCGTAAGAATTTAGATTTATTTCCAAAAAACAGTGACAGACATAATTTTAATCCTAGAAATAGAAATAATATCGAAGTTGCTTATTCGAGACTGAGTAAGGTAAAGAAGTCATTCATGGGGCAGTGTATAAAATTCTACAATAAAATACCTGAAAATGAAATTAGTTTATCCGAAAATAAGTTTAAGACTTATGTAAAGAAACGCCTGTATTCAAGAGGATATTATAAAACCCAATACTATGTTAATGACAATGATGTATGGACATGTATAGATCTTCCAGCTAGACATGGGCACCGCGCCGGCGCGGCGCGGCCACGCCGATTTGTTCGCGCCGCCGCCGCCGCCGACTCTTTCGAAATTCGCGCCGACCAGACCAAGCAACAAGCAATTTTGGATAAATTAAAGGTAGTTTTTTTTTTCAACATGCGGTACGGTACCGCACCTCATATCATTTAGAGCAGGTTGCAGATGCAAACAGAGAAAGAAATCGATTCATGCATGGAGATACAAAACACAACTCGTGTGGCTTTTCTGAGACCGCATCAACGAGTATGTAAATCCGAATTTCCCTTATTTTACACAAAAATGTAGGAGATACCGTGCATCACCCGATTTCAAAGATTAAGTTAACTTTAATCCAAATCGATCCGATATCGACACTATAACGAAGATATCTCGAACATCGGCTTAAACGAGATTAAACAGCTTAAGATCGCTTACCATCAGATGATCCGTCTGCTCGTTTGCCACCTAACACTTAAAAAATACAGCTTAACACTCGGTGATGGATGATTACTGGGAGGAGTTACGGCTGAGCTTCTGAAAGCAGTCGAAAACCAGTACTTGAAGCTCTTCAGAAGTTGCTTGATTTCATTACGAATGCCTACCACATAGCACAAAAGTGTGGTGGGTGGTGCACTTCTTCAAAATTGGTAACGACCCAGCTGAGCTGCTGATTATGAGACCTTACAGACCCAAATCACTGTTTTTTGTTTTTTTACATTCATCACGCCTGGACGCTTGTTTTATGAATTTCCAGGGTTTCCGAAAAGATTTCATCATTTCTACATTGAAGCAGATAATAAAACAAAATTAAAGGCATAATCGGCCACTATGCTTCGCGTTTGTAGAGCCTTTCATTCAATCGAGACTTGGACTGTGTTACAGTCTCTCCAACGGTGCCAAATTAACTACGAAGTTATTGAAGTTTTAATAAAACGCCACTATGTCGGTCCGCCTCCAGGATCAGAATTAGATCAGACGTTATATATCCAAAACTGTTCACCAGTGCCCTGAAAGATTTTTTCTAGCTTATGGACTGGAAAGGACTCAACATCCATGGCGTAATGTACGCAATGTAACCACCATCGATAAGCTGATATCTTAGAAGACCTATGCAGAATTCTCAATGGCCTCAGCAGATCATCATCTTAATAAGTGGACATCAGTATAATATCGTTTCACACCCATTTCTCTGAAGGTTAGAGACTCTGCACTCGAAGTAATTAATGAATATTTATAAACATATGTATATTCCTGGGACAAACTCAACCATAGATAAAACCAACGGTGGATAGGTCCAACTTCGAGAAAGATATCAATCGTCGAATCCATCTCGGCTAGGCCACGTTTGGGAAGGTCTGCAATATCTTCAGGTTAGAAACACCCGAAATACTGCAGTGTTTCAAGACCAAATTGTCGGTAAGTTAATCAGAGTGTGTATCCAGTGAATAACATTTGGAACTGAGAGATAGTCGCTTACTTTGAGCCTCATAAGAAGGCTCAAGGTCAAGGTCAACCAAATGACGACGGCGCGTGTTATAAACAGAAATTCTATACGTGATCGAATCAGAAATAAAGACATATGAAGGAGAGCTAAATTAACCGATACAACTCATAGAATCGCTAAACTAAGTGGCAGTGCAGTAGGCAAAACACATAACATATATAATAGATGACCGTAAGGGTTAGAGAGGGCAGAGAAATCGGCATTAACATCAATGGCGAGTACATCACCCACCTTCGATTTGCTGACAATATCGTGATCATGGCTGAGACTTTGGAGGACCTAGACGCAATGCTCGATGGACTCAGTAGAGTCTCCCAACAAGTGGGTCTTAAAATGAACATGGACTAGACGAAAACTATGTCACACCCACTCCTCTGAAGGTTGGAGATTCTACACTCGAAGTTGTTGACGTATATGTATACCTGGGACAAACAGTCTATCAGTGATGACATATGGATCCGATACATGGTCACTTACTATGTGCCTCATAAGAAGGCTCAAGGTCACCCAAAGGGCTATCTCTGATCGAATCAGAAGTGAGAAGATACGTAGGAGAACTAAAGTTACGGACATAGCTCACAGAATCGCTAAACTTAAGTAGCAGTGGGTGGGGTATATAGCTCGTGGAACAGATGGCTGTTGGGGCAGTAAAATTATCGAGTGGCGAGCACGCACCAGAAGACGCAGTGTGGGCAGGCCTCCAACTCGGTGGACCGACGACCTGGTGAAGGTTGCGGGAAGCCGTTGGATACGAGCAGCACAGGATCGGTTGGTGTGGAAATCCTTGGGAGAGGACTTTGTCCAGCAGTGGACGTCTTTAGGCTGATAATGATGATGAGGGGTTATCAATGTTGTCGAATGGGGACCACACACCGGAAGACAGACCTGTCACTCGGTAAGCCGTCGTGACAACTTGTAAAAGTTGCGGGCCACAGGATACGGGCAGAGCAAGACTGGTTGGCGTGAATATCTAGGGTGGTTCTATATTAAACTGTAGAATTCTTTTGCTGATGCTGAAGATGAATTATTATTTTTATATACCTTTTCAATTCGCAATTAAAGTTTTAATTTATTTATATAAGAAGAAAAATGTGTCTGTCTTATAACCAATCTCAAAAAAAAAAATTTGCTGCCACGTCGACCAATTTGGACCGGTGCGCCGCCGCCGGCAAATATAAGGTCGGTGCCCATGTCTACTTCCAGCTCATAGCTTTAGTAATGACATCAATTGTAATAGATATTATGTATTTATTTCAAAAAATGTGTTGGGGTGAGTTTCTTTTGGGCTCGACGTTTCTTCTCGCTCCGCTAACACTTCCCGAAACGTTGAGTGTACAAGTTCCGCGTGGTAGGAACTTTGTACTAGGTAGAAAAAAAAGACGATTTAAAAGTATGCGTACAGCATCTACTTAAATAAAAAATATTTTGACTTTGACTTTGACTTTGACGTTTTTAGTGCAGAGGTGCATAAAAATTAAAAAATCGAATTAAATAATTAATTAATAATTAATTTAATAGGAACTGTGGCGACAGCTCTTCAGCGGGAAGTGAGGTACCTTCGCCAGGCGAGGTGGTATGCTTGGGGACCGACCGTGGTCCAACCGTTGATGGTTGGAAGTCGTATATATCCG